>OX375866.1:103798207-105210132 GCA_947359475.1 Heligmosomoides polygyrus bakeri
CAGACTTGTCTGGGAGGCCTAAAACACTGGTTTGTCCATTGGCCTGCCACCACAAATCACCATATAAAAAGAATCCACGAAATAGAGAGTAGTGCATTACAAACTGCTAACTAACAGTGTCTCCATTGTGCTTCTCGTCTCTGCAATCTAAACATCACCGAGCTATTTCCAGCACAATTGCGGAGAAAGCGGCAAAGGTGGCCAAATATCTCAGCGGACGACCAGCCGAAGCCCGTGCCGAGACGTCGAGATGGGTGAGGCTGGCGGTCGAGGGTCCATTGGATCAGCTCATACTGCAGTCGAGGAACATGTCCTTAACTCAGTACCATAACATCGATGTTTTTGCATATTTGGCTGCTCAAATGGTGTTTCTTCTATACATAGTGTTTCGTGTTGGACGTTTCTTTGGACGAAAAATAGTTGTAGCAATAGGAAAACAGAAGGACGAATAAACGTTAATAATTTCTGCAAGGCGAATGCATCAGTGAATTCTTGCTCGAAGTTGGGAGAATTCTTTCAGATTCTTCAAACTTTAGCGTGTGGGCGCGTGTAGCGCAGTCGGAGGAGGTGCGACTGTCGCGTGCACCCGATACCAGGTTCCTGGTTCGGATTTCCCGCCCAAGCCCTTTATTTTATCCTTCAAACTTTAAGTGTTTCTTGAGAAGTTGTTCACGGGACTCATACAAGTTTCCGGCTCTGAAGGGACAAGAGCCACCTCATTCAAGCTAAGTTCAGCTTTTGCTGGACGAATGCTTGGAATGCCGCAGTGATGTTGAAGTTGTCTTGACCTTTTTTCAACTGCGATCGCAGGCGAGACTGATAAAAAGTTTAAAAAAGTTATTTTAACAATTAAAAAATCTACACATGCAATATGATGTGCGCTTTTACTTCAGCATACCACGTGTACTTAAATTCTAGATACATTTAATTTGTTTTGCGCGAGGTCCTTTTTATTTTTGAAGGTATCCTATCTTAAATTAAAAAGTGCCCTATTTGAAACTAAAAATATTGAGTTTAAACTGAAAGTGGTATATCTGAAGTTACGAAAATGAATTCGGCGCTATTCGAGTTGGGTGGGTGCATTGATCTCGACAAGTCCACCAAGGATGTTATACAGCGCATCGTAAGGGGGGGGGGGGGCAAAAATGCAAAAACTAGATCCGGAAAACATCAAATTCAAAAAAAAAATAAACGAAAGGAAAGCACTCACCCAATGGTGTCGGTAGAGAACTAGCCGATGAGCTCAGAGGGCCCACCAACCCTATCGAATGCGGATCCTGCCATAGGAAGTCTTTTAGTGACGCGCAAGCTGAGGGTGTTGTTTTGTTCTGCCCCAAAAATGTACTAAAATGACCCCACTTCGCGCGTCGTTGTGCGTGGCAGTACCCGCGTTCGATTGGATGGGTGAGTCCTTTAAGTACAAGCCAAGACCTCCTGCAGACACTTATGGGACTTCCTTTTTATTTTATTTTGTATTTGATATTTTTCGGATCTCATTTTTGCATGTCAGGAACACCAAAAGATGCGCTGTATCACATACTATTATGTAGGTTGTCACATAAGTTCTGTCCGATCCCGATAGGCGTTACTTTGTGATTGTTTTTTTATTTTAGGGAAAGCAATTGTATATATTTTGTATACTATTTTGTAGGGCTTGTTTCGCTCTATAAATCTTGGTGTGTTGCTTTTAAAAAGTCGTGAGCATTGCTTCGTTTTAGGTGCTGGATGAAACCATGGAAAAACGCACTTGCGGGTAATAATGCTTCATGAGTTCAAGCTTCGCCAAAGTATTAGCGAGGCAACTCAAAACATCAAGATAACATGGGGAGAGAACTCCGCTAACGAACGCACCGTGCGCAGATGGTACCAGAAGTTCCGGGTTGGAGACGTGGAGCTCGAAGACAAGGACCGCTCAGGACGATCAGCCAATTGTGATGACGGACGTTTGAAAGAACGAGTGGAAGACGATTCACAAGGAACTGTGCGTGAGATGGGGAAGAACTTTAGGCCAGTCGTACAACCATTTCGAGGCACCTAGAGGCGATAGGAAAGGTGAAAACGCTGGATAAGTGGGTGCCTCATGAACTCACTGAGGAGCAGCAGAGGTGTCGCCTGGAGATCTGTTCTTCCCTTACTATAAGGAACGAAAACGATCCATTTCTTGACCGGATAATTGCCTGTGACAAAAAATGGATCGCGTACGACAATCGAAGAAGATCAGCGCAATGGCTGGATAAGGAAGAACCGCCGAAACACTTTCCCAAACCTAGCCTCCATCCGAGGAAGGTCATGCTCACTGTCTGGTGGGCTGCAACTGGTATTATCCACTACGACTTCTTGAAGCCTGGTGAAACCATCACGGCAGAGAGGTACTGTCGGTTCACCAAAAGTTGCTTGAAATGCGTCCTGCACTGGTGAATCGAAGAGGACCGATCCTTCTTCACGACAACGCCGGTCCACATGTCTCGCATCTGACCACCCAAAAATTAAACCAGTTGAGATATGAAGTTCTCCCGCATCCCGCTTATTCACCAGACCTAGCTCCAACGGACTTTCATCTTTTCAAACATCTCGATGGTTTCCTCAAGGATAAAAACTTTACTAATGTAGCAGATATCGAAATTGCCCTCGAGTGTTTCATTGCTTCTAGAAATTCAGATTTCTTCCGAAATGGAATTAATGCTCTTGTATATCGTTGACAGAAGTGCATTGATTGTAACGGTTCTTACTTTGATTAATAAACTTTATTTTTTGCTGAGATATTACACCGCAAAGTTGCCGTCGAAAATCGGACAGAACTTATGTGACAACCTAATGGATGGACCATTGAAATTCTCTACATCCACCCAACTCCGATAGCGCCTTGAATTTTCTGAGTGAAGAATATTGGCTTATAAGCGGTTATAAGGAAAAGTCAAGCGAAAGATTAATTTAAATCATGTAAAAATTTAACCACGAGCGAGAACCAAGGTGTAGGCCTCAACGTGGGCTTTATCTCCGTTTGAAGGACGAACGATGTCTGTGGCAGTTTCTAATCTTGTGGAATTCTGGTGACATAGTAGACAAGATGTAGACACAACGACCTATTTTGTATACACTGCGTTCAAGTCCTAACGAACGTCTTCATGGTGAACGTTAACAGGTAGCTGCAGCCACCCTTACTTGCAATGAGGTCTGTATATGAACAGCCGGAAAGGAGAGCATCGCGGCTCATTTTCAAGGAGAGAATGCCGGCTTATATTAGGTTGGCCGGAAAGATCTGGCAGTTTTTGTGCGATCACTTTTCGTTCGTTTATTACTGAATCAATATTCAAATTACTTCGCATTTTCATGTAACGTCTAATACGCTCTATCTGAAGGAGTAGTGCTCGTTTCACCTTCATGCTTAAAAACTGTGTTTATTTGAAGTCTGCCACATACCGAAAAAGCAATTTCGGACGATATTTTATTTCAGTTTTAAACTGGCCAATCCGCTGTAGAAACACCCGGAAAATCAACCATCTGTAGGGCAGAATAGTGTCGGAGAAAGGACTGTGATTCGAGAAATTTCGTGCTGGAGATTCCAACGTTGAAGGTGCAACCCGAAGCGGCAGACCTGCAGCAATTCAGGACGGTAGCTTGAAGGCTTTTGCGGAAGCTAATCCGTCTCAAAGAGTCCATGAGATTACGGAAGGTTTAGAATTCAGTAAAACTGCTGTTATAGATGGCTTAAATCGCCTCGGAAAAGGGGAAAAGCTCGAAAAGTGGGGACCCCACACTACGATTCGAGTTATCGTCAGTAATTGTCGCGTTTCTAATTCTGTCCTTCTTGGCTTCTTCGGAATCAAAACGACCCGTTTTCAGATGGAGTCGTGAGTTGAGAAAAGTGAGTTCTCTACAATAACTGAAGACGATCAGGACAGTGGGTTTATGCCGACAAACCCCCAAACTCTTAAAGCCGAAATCCCACCAGATGATGGTAACAGTGTAATGGCCGGCGGCTGGTGATTCACTAAAACTTTCTGGAACCATGCCAAACCATCGTAGCAGAGTCCTACTGTGACGAAATCGACGAGATGTACCGAAAATTGCAGCTGCAGCCGACTCTGGTCAACAGAAGAGCTACGACTCTTCTGCACGACAGCGCCCGTCCACTCACTTCGCAAATCACCATGCGAAATTTAGACGACCTAGGAGTTGAATGATGATCTGCCTCACCCTCAATGTTCACTAGACCTTGCGCAAACCGACTACCACCTTTTGAGTACTTCCAGAACCTTCACGCAGGCGGAACCTTTCCAAACCAGATCCACACAAAAAACAGCCTTTTTTGAGCTTGTTGTCTCGACTACCCAGTTTCTTCGCTTATGAAGTTGATCAACTACAATAACATCGCGTTGAAAAAAGAGTGCTGATTCGAACGGTGCTTATTTCGGCTAAATCCGTTGAGCATGAAGAATGTTATGATCGTTGGAAGTGGAGTCAAAATCGCCAGATCTTTCCGGCCAACCTAGTACCAGGCTGTCCAATAATTCCTGTCCGAAAATTTTCAAAATTCTATAATTTTCCTTAGAAGTGTTATAATACCAGGCAAGTGTAAAAACCTTCTAGAAGGTTCTCCAGAGTTCCACGCTAGGGGTATATAAGGCGCAGTCGCTGCGTCTAGCTACCAGTACAAGCTAAAATGGACCAAGGTCGAATTCGTACGTTCGTGACTACGAGTGGCTGCTGGGCAACGACACGGGCACCGCGGTCGCCAACATCTGCAGAGCGTGCAGATGTTGGCGACCGCGATGCAGTGTCCCAATGCGCAGTCAGGCGCTGGTTCAATCGTTTCGAGAGCGGCGACACAAGCTTCGAGGACAGGGAGCACCCGCTGAAGATCATGCTCTGCTGCTCGTGGGACGCCAAGGGCATGCTGCACTTCGAGCTGCTCCCGCAAGGCAGGACGGCCACCGCCTCCATCTGCACCGATCAGCTTGGGAAACTAGCCGCCGCCATCCGAGAAAAGCGTCCCCGACGGGCTTTGGTCCACCTGCTGCACGACAACGCGCGCCCCCACGTGGCGAAGGAGACCCAGCAGAAGTTGGCGACGCTCGGCTGGGAGACGGTTGCCCATCCGCCGTATTCCCTGGACCTCGCCCCCTCCGACTACCACTTGTTCCGCCCGCTGAAGCACCACTTGGCCGGAAGAAAATTCACCAACAACGACAACCTCAAATCCGACATCGCGGGCTTCTTCCAGTCGCAGCCCCCGGAGTTCTGGGCGAAGGGCATCGGCGACCTGCCCAATCGATGAACCACTGTTGTGGATAACTGTGGTGATTATATTGTTGATTAGACTTGTTTTTCAATAAAGTTGAAAAAAATTAAAAATGGTGAAATTTTCGGACAAGAATTATTGGACAGCCTGGTAGTACATAAGTATCAAATGCCTACTAGCAGAAGAAAGGCTCTAAAATTGATGTGCTCCAAAACTAATCGTATCTCTCTCGTTAACGAGGGTTCGAAATTTGTATCGATAACGGCGAACACCCTTAGAATGTCCACAAATATCCCAACAGGTCTTTTAGGCTGCACGAAAGCTTGCTGTCAAACCGGGACCTGCACTACCTAACAGGAAAATGATTAGCTTTAGTTACGGAATACTGCATGATACCTTACCCAACATTTAGTTCTAATTATCATTGTGTTGGTGGGGCAGTTATGGATGGAAACCCTCAGTTGACAATGCGACCTAACGCTTTTTTCAGCCCGGTCACAGCAGTTGTTGTCAACCTGGCGCGTTGAATGCCTTCAACAACATCACCGACTGCCCCAGTGGTAGGCGGTTATTTTGGGAAGAGAGGGACTACGGGCACCGAAGAGTGGATGAGCGCGGGTTATGTCGCCCGAGCGCGTGATCATTAGAAGGGGATTTGTTGAGGTGTCGGCCGGGCAGGGCCGGGCGGCGTTTATCCGTCGCGCCTCGAACTTGTATGCGTGTCAATTACCATACCGGATATCCGAGCGCTTCGGCGGCGGTGGCACTCGGTGCGATCGGCGCGAGACGACGTCGACGAGATCGTTCCGTGCCCTCTGAACCCCCGCTATCCAGTTGGGGCAGATGCCTGCTCTCGGCCAGGGCCTCTACACGCCACCGCTCTTCTCCTGTTCCAGCCTGATCCTATCCACACAGTTCTCACGCAGAGCTCTCTTCTATATGTGCGTCAGAATTTATTTCGTCGATTAGAAGGTTCTCGACGCTTGATTCCTTGTGTACAATCAAGCCTTTATTAGGAGTCTTCTCCTTCCCAGATTTGTTCTCAGCTCAAAAGCTACCAAAGGGCCCCTTCGACGTCCTCCTTTTCGCAGCGCTTTTCCTCTTCTAGGACCCTTCTAGGAGGAAGGAAATCTTATAGTATAAAAGACATATGACCGGAAAGTTAGCTGAAGCATAGCGGACCTTTAACCCCGAATTCGTTGAATTTTCTATGTCCAAGCTCTGCGGTCTAGTGTGACTTTGCTAAAGGAAGAACACTCACTCACAAGGACAGTACTCTTCGCCAGGCATAATCTGACTTTGTCTTCGTTTTCTCACAACTTTCCGTAATCGATTGGCCTGCTTCCGCGCTTTTAAACCGATAATCAGCAGCTATAGGATTTGCATTGGCTTCAGAAGATTAATTCCTTCTCCGCAACAGTTTTTGGCGCTATGGTAGTTGGGGGGTCACCTTACAAAAAGTGTCTCTTACACGAAAAAAGAAACGATGACACACTGAAAGTAAGGAGCACAAACAAACAATGCTATAGCTCTGTGCTCTAGCTTGAATTCAGTGAACCATCGTGTACTTAAACATCAGTCTCCTGGACGCGAACAGTTGTAAACCAAAGCTAAACATTCTCGGTTCACTGTTGGAAATGGATTCATGCATAAACCCCAGTGATCTAATCGAATAAAAATCACAACGATCTAATCGAATGCATGGCGCGATATTCTTTCTAAAAATACACGGAACGTTGGTAGCCTTCCTTGCTTTAAAACAAGATTTAACTCCTGAAAGAATAAAGTTTTTTCAAAATTTCAAACAGTGTATTCACCGAGGCAGGTGAATTAAAAATTTTCAATGATAATTACGCTATGTTTTCCTTAAACAAAAAATTCTGTGTTGGAGAGTTTCTATTTTAATCTGAAACATGCCGGTTTTGATTTGGAAGACGTTCAGCTTCATTTCAAAAGCATTCAAAGCTTTGTTGAAAGATTGTCCAATTGGAATTAAAAACTGTCTGATTTGACGCAAAATTGTATTTAACCCGTTGAGCTTGGGATGTGGCGCACATTAATCTTGCAACCTCGCTATAGTTCCTCTATTCGCTTACATTTATATGGCTCTGAAGATGCTGTACATGAATCTAGTCGCGTTCGCAGCGGCTTGAATGCAGATTTCAAAAATTAGGCCCTCATCAAAAATCCAACGTCCTTAATTTGTTTCAAATCTTCCGCCGTCGTGTTCTCTCTAGTCCACTTCTGACGTGCAGTTACCTACACACTTACCTGTACGAAATACCGTTGTCTTCTTCAAACAGCAAACAATACTATTATGTGCTTCCTTTCTCCAATAGCTCTCTATCCGATTCGGTTGCTACCCCATGATACAAATTCTGATCATCCGTATTTGCACAGCAGCTTTGTCCAGTCGTCGTTGTATATGTAGAACAGCATTAAAATGCACAGGCTCTCTTCCAACTGGTGTCAGCGAAACGCATTGCTTAGCCGACCCATCCAATTTTGAATGGTTTATCCTGTGTGGCAATGTTTCTGATCCTCAAACATCGTCGACGCTTGGAACTCTGGAGACCCTGACTTACTTTTCAATCGTCAATTCTGCACTGCATGATGTATGGACGAGAACAGGAGGAGAAGAGAGAAGCAGCCCAAGATCCCGTTAACAAGAGCGTTGGAAGTTTCCCTAAAGAGGAGATCCGTGAACGTTTTTGTTGTATGATAAAACTTCCTGTCGAAAACTTCCTGATGAATTCGTTCCTCATTTGCAATTTAATTTCCGTGTTTCCTGCACTACTATGTTCTAATTCCGTTAGAGTTGCTAGCGTTTCTGTTTGCACCTCATATTAGGGGGGGGGGGGGAGGGCCAAAAGTAATGAGACTCTCCATGGCGTGTCCATATATCTGAGGGGCTGAAGTCTGGTTTCAGCCATGGGATATATGGACACGGTTTCGTGTTTATAGTATTTGTATGTTTGTATGCTACTTACTGAAGGCCACCTGAGAAGTTACCAATTCCGCCCTTTCCAGAAGCATGCCAAAACCCCAGTCTGTCTCATGCCGAAACCCCAATCTGACGAGTCGACCTGTGTCGCGCAAATCTCGCCCAATTCCCCACCCCGAGCAGCCTGGATTCAGTAGTCATGCAATATGAGAAGCACGTCTTCTACCTTAACCCTGCCAAGCAGACGGTATACTGGAAGCTGTTTACCAAAAGCACGACGCTGGACTCCAAGGTCATGGTAAACGAAATGGAAGGGATGGGCCTCTGGGACTCGAACTTATTCACTCGCAGCGCTTCAAGAAGGTCCTCCGTTTTGACAACGCCGCACCCCATCGGGAACAAGTAAACACGGATAAGCTTGCCCAGCTGGGCTACGTCACATGCCTCACCCACCGTATTCGCCGGACATCTCTTCATGCGACTACCACTACTTCTTCAGCCTACAGGGCTTCCTGGTCGGAAGGGACACAAGAACCCAAGCAGTTGATCAACGCTAGGCCCAAGCAATTCTGGAAGGATGGGATCAGGATGTTGGCTGAGCGATGCAGCAAGTCATTGACCTTTATGGCAAATACATTCCTCAGCATCGTTGAGTTGTAACTGAGTTATAAAGAGATAAGAACTTTTTCAGTTTGTCTCATTACTTTTGCCCCCCCCCCCCCCCCCCTAATAAGACAATGATAAACACAATTACTGCAGGCGGTCTAGCAATTTTTCCATTTCATCACTTTACACTTCAAGTCATTTTTTCAAGCCTCAAGTGGCTGGTATCGAAGTTGTACGCCATTACAACATGCTTTGAGCGATCAAAAGTCCACCACCAGACTGGACTCGAACCTGCACCTCTTATTGCCCTGGCGGGAATGCTCTACGCCTTTACACCACAGGCGCTGTTTGATCGAACGGAACGCAAGATCCGGTCAGCATGAGGTGCGGGTACGAGTCTCGCCCGGCGCTAGAGTTTTGATAGCAAAAAGCACCATTGTAACTTTCCACTTCGTTTACTCCTAATCACCCTACCACGGTTGTTAAACGCTTAGACGGAGATGCTCCACCATTCACAGCAAAGCAGATGCCTAAAGCGATTGTCTAGAGCTGTTTGGTTTGCAGTCGTTCGTTTTATGTTATGTGAACCGAACTGTGACAAAGTGTGGCCTTGCAGAGTTCGCATGTCAAAGTGAGTAGTGGAATGAGTGTGAAGGTTACTGACAGCGTTCCTGTGGTGAATTCTGCGTGGTCAACTGACGATGACTCGACAACCAAGCGAATTCGATGGTCAGGTAAGCGGAGGATTTCGAGGAACTGCAACAGCCACATTTTTGTAGCGAACCAAGAAATGGGGTTTTTATTCCACACATTCTGTGGAGCTGCAAGCATGTGAACACTGAGACGATCGTATTTAAAGATACAAGACGGGAGCGACAGCGCGCGCGCGGCGGCGCCTGGCGCATTGCCAGCTCCGTCGGCCAATTACGGGCAGCTCGCCCCCGAGCATACTGAGTCATCGGAGAGGCAGATTCCAGAGAGGAAAAGGCCAGTGGCGGCACCTGTACTGCTTCTTTGAACTCTCGTGCATTTCGTGCGCTTGCCCAGGAAGGAAAGGCTTCGAGCGAGGCGGAAAGGAGGAGGGGAAGGGAAGTAACCGGAGATGGGGTTATGAAACTTAAGAAATTACGGTGCTAAGCGGGCTGGTGCCTGCTGTACACCGGAAAGGTGGCTTGAAACGGGTAAGTTAGATCAGCAACACCCTGGAGTTCCCTCCCTTGCCTAGTTCTGTGCTCTCCTCCGCGTGAGGGGAGGAGAGCACAGAAACCGTGTTTATGCGGGCACCAGCCGCTCCATTATGAGGCCGCCGAAATTACTATGCTACAACACTAGAGGAAGGCCATTTGACTTTCGATCCCCACATTGAGCTGGATTGCAAGGTATATCCATCGATCTTTTGTTCCACCTACTAAAATCTGAAGTAGGAGATCTGCAGTGGATTATGCAGTCCGGAGCGAGCGAGGAGGGTGACAGGTAGATAATAGGCGTGAAGTTAAACGCAGTAATTGAGTAGAGTGTTGTAGCTTTGCGGATTTCAACATGGACCCATCACATTGGGTTAGCTTATTCGCCGTTGACCGTTGGAGAAGAAGACAAAAGCAGCATTCCTGTGTTTTGTGAAACCATAACAGTATCCAGTGTTGATGTCATATCTTCCTCAATTGAATGTTCTGTTAAAAATACTTAAATAACATTAATAGCATGCCACTCTAGGCCATGCACTGTATATCTTGGACATAAGTTTCACGATAATATCTCGAGTTCAACGTCCTTCAGAAGTGAAACGGGTAAATGGACACGAACAAAGTTTAACCTCCTTGATAGGTGACATTTTGTTCAGCTAGGTCATATCACTAACGGCTTGGTCTGTTTTAAGGTGGATCGCCTGTTTTTCATGCGTTCCTACAATACAGATGCCAGTAGGAAGCATGCTGACGTGGCCCAACGCGAAAATTGCGGCAGGCCGACAGAGCTGGCAATGCGCCAGGCGCCGCCGCGCGCGACCGCTGTCGCTCCCGTTTTGTATCTTTAAATACGATCCACTGAGACTGCCTTACTAGCGCTCTCCACTGATTGTTAAACCAAATATTAAAAACGAGATCGAAACACCTCTGAAATAAAACCTTAAAATGTCATTGATATAGACTTCTTCCCCTAGAATAGTGTGCGATATGAACGGAACTAACTAGCGTAAGGTTGTCCCAGCACCGGTGAGGTCCTGTACTCGACCGGACGGCTAGGGCCAACTGTATCGGCCGACACAGCGGAAGGTCCAATGACGAGAATGCAAGGGAAGATGGAACTTTATCAACCAACAACACGATATGAACGAAAGACGACCCACCACTGAGGTGGACTCACACACCAGAAAACAACTGGAACAGACTGATGGCCGACGGCTCAAGAATATGCGAGAGCTCGCCGGAGGCGCCAAACCCGTTCGCGGGCGCAGGTCAGATGGCGGGTGTCATTAGACCACGGTTTTGTCTGTCACCTAAACGAGAAGTCATCCAAGAAGAACACTGTGATTGGAGCAGATCTCAGCCCTCGGGCAGCCTCACCTAGCATGCTTGAGCGGTGGCCTGCCGTCTGCTCCCGACAGTCCCACTGAACAGAAATGTCAGCCAGCTCTTGCGCTCCATATATGTACACAACTGTGGCAATTCTTCTGGTAGGCGCATCGGCACTACTGTACTCCCACGACTCCAAGAGGTCGAGGAGAGATCGAATTCTTCGCCCAAACTTCGCCCAAGCATCATTTGGAGTGCTTATCACTGGATCTGATATCCGTTTCTAAATTTGGCAGGTCACGGTAGGTGCGGGTAAATCACCGATTTCGTCCAAACTCCGTCTATGAAGGCTATTTGAGGTGCTGATCACGGCTGTGACGTCCATTCCTAGTTATACGATGGAGTACGATGGGCTACGACCGTAGGTACAGGTGGTAATGCTGTCGAGGTCATGATTGCCGATTACTCTTCCGCACCCAACGTAATCTACCGTAGTCCACCATAACACTAAAAGTGGATGATCATGGCTCCGACGTCTAACTCTTTGAAAGGAAAGACCTTGCATCCAACATTTTGGACATGTTGTGGTTATTGCTGACTTAACCTTTCTCCACGAAAAACTGCAGAACACGCTCAATGGTTCTGTGTCTAGATGCCGGCGTTGCTTCATTAGTTTTCTGCGCACTTTATGCTTCTTGTAAAAAATGTGTAGATTCTGGAAAATCTCCGAATTGTTTTCATACGGCATACAGCCTATTCCTTGCTCGACCTCATCGTTGAACTAGTCGTTTGGTGGCAGTTCAGTATTCAACGGTGCAATTTCTTTTCCATTCAGACCACGGTGTGTTTAGAACACAGAGCCCTGCTTCTAGTCTTGATCGGTGATGAATACTTCACAAAACTTCGTTCGTAGTAGATGAGGCGTCTTCACATAGCTATCTAAACGTAGATTCAAATAGCAAAGATCTGGAACTCGAGAAGACATGGAATAAAGAGATCAGGGGCCGGACTCATCAACGACTTACATAACTTTAACAGAGAATTCACAGCGGAAAGCTCAGATAACGCGGCTCATCGCTCACCATGTCGATTGATAAGCTGCGCTATCAGGAATTTCGACTGTAATTTTCTCTGTTAAATTGCTAAAGTCGTTGATGGATCCGGCATAAAAGAATTCGTCAATCGCGTCGTCATTGATAATCTCAAGAATTTCAGAGCTATCTACAAGAGCCAAAGCCTACTATTATTTCATAAGTGCGATTCGATTTATTGGCATTCTCGTCATATTGTTTCTATATATTTGCTCACTCAGCAATTTGGCCACCGCATTCAGTCTTCTAGGAAGTCGTGGATTAGGTAAGAGACGGTTACTTTTTAAACACGTCCTGAAGTTATTTGGTTATATTATACATTTAATAGTAATTTAATTAATACATTTACATACAAATGCTTCTACATAAGCTACATACAAAATTTACGAGATCCAACTACCTAAGCTCACCACATTCCAATCGCAAGGCACTTGTGAAGAGCAAAATTGATGCCAAACGAAGTCGCTTAAACAGAAAGTCCTTCCGAAACAAAGTTTCTGTAGGATACATAGTGCAAGTGTGAGGCCATGATGTGTTGCAGCAGTGACCACCCTACTGCTGCTGGAGCCGTGCTTCCATAATTGAAACTAATTTGATCAGTATGAATACCCAAGTGATGTAGCTGACGAACCAAGATTAGTACAGATCCTTTATTCCGGCTAGCGTTTCGGCGTATCCGCCTTCTTCAGAGCCTGCAAGAGTCAAGTTGAGTTTGAAAAACCATCCGTCCAAGAGCTATTTCAGACCACAGCGGTGAATCAGAGGTTGGTAGGAGAGGGAGACGAAACAGAGGAGGGAGCACAAACAGTCCAGTGCAGAAGTGCGTCCAAGTTAGTTGCACGCGGGGCAGATTCCATACTAAATGGTATCGTAAGCCCAGTAGTAAGAACATCATCGTGCACTTCAGGCCTGCTCATCCATCTCAAACGAAGAGGGCCATGATTAAGAACATGTTCCGAACGGCGGCGGCGGTGTCCTCAGACAGCGATCTCAAGTCAGTGTCATTGCAAATGACATCTCGAATCGCGGTGTCCAACGGGTATCCCGAGGGCCTGGCTAAAGGTCATCGAACACCGGCAATGGCAGCGAGACATCAGAGCGACAATAAAATTCCTTTTAAGGTGCCTTTTGTCTCGGACGATTTCAGTATCGAAGTGCGAAACTGCATTCGCAAAGCTGGTCTTGATAGCACGGTCCGCATGATCGAGGTTCCGCCGGCCAATCTCAAGGCACGTCTTGTTAGGAATCGACTATACGATTCCTGCTGTAAGACTCGCCAGTGTATTATCTGTCCATTCCGTAAGGAGGGAGACTGCATGGTCTCAGGTGTGCTATACCTTATAAAATGCACGGGTTGCAACGGCGAGTACATTGGCGAGACGGGTAGACCCCTTGGAAAGCGCGTTAAAGAGCATTTGGGCATGCTTCGTAGGTGCGATATCGCCGGTCCGTTGGGTGAGCACAGGCAATGATGTCACAATGGCGCGGGCATTGACGTGGCGGTGACGATATTGGCACGCGAGTTCGAGATCTCGGCGCGCAAAACACTAGAAGCGCTGTGGATTTCCGCTAAGAACCCCACGATAAACAGGAAGGAGGAACGCGTAGCGGTGATACATTAGCTGGCTCCGTACGTTGACATTTGCGGTCTCGAACCGGAGGACAGTCTGCCAGAGGCTCGCTAGGAGGGTGAACCGAAGGTGACCTCATCTCCTCATGTGTCGCCTTAAAAGGGGTACCGTTCGCCCATCTGCACTGGACTGTTTGTGCTACCTCCTCGTGTTTCGTCTCCCTCTCCTACCAACTTCTGATTCACCGCTGTGGTCTGAAATAGCTCTTGGACGGATGGTTTTCAAACTCAACTTGACTCTTCCAGGCTCTGAAGAAGGCGGTTACGCCGAAACGTTAGCCGGAATAAAGGATCTGTACTAATCTTGGTTCGTCAGCTACATCGCTTGGGTATTCATACTGACCAATATCATGCCAAGATTCAGTGACAGTCGAACATGGAATATTCTGTGAGACTAACTTGTCAAGATCACACCAAGAGAAATCTATTTTCCTGAAGACGTATACAGGCATAATTCCTTATTTATGGGATCAATTATTTAATTTTATATATATATATATATATATTAACATTATTATTTTATACATGAACAGCCATGGAATTTTTAGTTAACGAACCAGAAAAATCATTTCGAGGATTTTAGGCTTCTAGCACTCACAGTTTTAGTGTAAAATAAAAGGGTTTTATCAACACCAAAAATATGAAGAGCATAACGAATTGAAAAAACGAGGGTGGCAGACGAACTCTGCCTAGGAGGTTAACTAAATGAAATAGGGAATGAAACATATAAGGACATAATGGTATGTAAACGATAGAGGATTACTCAGCTACTCAATTCCTTTTGAGATGCGCCAGGCATTCTACTTCTTCGGGATGTCCTAAAGGCGATTTAAATGGGTATTTGGCAGCACAATGGCGTGCGGTACTCAGTCGATGAACAGAAGTCAGCGCTTTATCTTTTCCAGACAAGTCTGGCCCCAAATCTCCGCATACATTTACTATGATTTAAAAAACGTGCTAGGCCAAGGCCGTCACAAGGTTGAAAATCCGTAGCAGCCACGAAATTGACCAATATGTCCGGTAGTTACTGCTTCACCCAAATTTGCAGGATGGAACTACCCGAGTTCGTTTCGTTAGACACGAAAGGAACACTACTCCTGGTCGATTGTTTCAAAAGGATGTAAATGCTTGACATTTTGTGAACCTACAATTATTGGAGGAGATCTTTCGGTACATGTCGTGAAAGTGGGCAGCATTGGAAGGGGGCAGTGTCTCAGCCAGTCATATCCAATCAGAGCAGTTATCGAACACGCCAAACACAGTAGTACCATGTGCGCCCTATCTGAAGGGTGCGCCCATGTGAGGCGGCCTGATTGGCTGGCACACTCTGACCTTACACTGCTGCCTACCTTCGCGACATGAGCCGATAGTTCTTGCATTTTCTTTGAGAAACACAGTGCAATGCTTTTCATTTCACTTTATTTTCTTAATCCTTGCTCTAAATACGATATGACCAAGGCAACTCATAGAAAGAGTTCGAGAGATGCTCATATTTAGGCTTTTTAAACCTATGTATTCAATGGGCTCTCAAGTGATACAGTTTTAATATCTACAATTATTATAGTATTAGCGTAATAGTAAATTAATTGCATTATAATCACGGTAATAGCTCTTAGCATTGCAAAATAGCAAAGAAAAGTGCATGATAACAATTCAAATCAGTATCTTTAAGCCTCAATTGGCTGGTATCGAGGTTGTAAGCTGTCACAACGATGTTTTGTTGCGATCAAAACTTCTAGCGCCAGGCGGGACTCGAACCCGCATCTCCCTCTGACCGGGCGGGAATGCTTTACGCCTTTACACCACCGGCGCCGTTTGAGTGCATGGTAAAGCAATGTTAGTTTGCTTCACTTGAAATGAGTGGACTTACAACACCAGCCTTAATGTTTGGTCTTTGGGCGGAAAAAGCGCAAAAAACGCCTTTCCCGACGCTTTTGGTGGCACTCTTCAAATTGCGTGCTTTGAAAAATAAATCCGATATTTGGATTTACCATCGAATGATGTATCCGATGTAAATATGAAGAGAACAACTTCCAGTAAATGTTAACAATGTTGATTTGATGACCCATATTAAGAATGCGAGGTTTGGGCGTATTTATCTCCCACTAGGGAGTGGTCAGCACGGCTAGTCTCCCACTAGGGAGTGGTCTAGGTCATCTGATCAACGTTTTTAATATTTCTCGAGGAATTTTTCTTCATCGGATAGACCATTCAGTGCCGATCCCAAATATCCATTCATTTTTCAAAGCACGCAATTTGAAAACCGCTGCACAAAAGCGGCGATAGTTTTTTTTTCGCTTTTTCCGTTCAAAGACCAATGGTTAGGGCCGGTATTGCATGTATCCCTAGCTATTGATTCTAAAAAATGAAATTTTAAAGTACAAAAAACAAAACAAGTAAACAAAGTATGTTTCCGATCATTTGCTAAAAATCGAAAGTCTTTAAAACAGGAAAACCTCCATATTTATTAGGGAGCCCCTATACTGTAAATTTCTTCGGTTTGATAACTTTGAGTAATTTAATTTATTTAACCTTAAATCTTAGTTGACTGTACTCAAGGAGAATGACTTATGAAACCAATGCCAGTTCTTCAAAATGCTTAAAAAATTCGTCGTATATTCAGGAAAGGCTATAAAAGCTTCGCCATTGATTAATGATCCGATCTCTGCTGTGGTCGTTGGAATGTTGGCCACGGTAGTCCTGCAGAGCGCCACCACGACGACAAACGTGTTGGTCGGGATGATTGCTGCTGACAGTTGGTCGCTTCGCCGAGTCTGAATCTCTCTCATCTGGAGATGTTCATGTGGGTCACACAATAGACATTGGATTACACGGCAATTTTAGTGCTAACTGTGCACGACGCCATTCCCGTTATGATCGGATCTGAACTTGGCGGCACACTGGTGAATGCAGTCGTCTCCTTAGCCTATTCAGGAAGGCCTGAACAGTGAGTAGCTTTTAGCATTGCCGGTTTGCATGCAATATTGCTTGCTTTACTTGATATATGTGGGTTATATATGACTAACGTGTTTAAGGAAAGGAATTGTTAAATGCAAATATTTAAAGCATGGGTTTTAAAAATGTTTAAAAATAAATGCGAGTGTAGCACAGCTGAAAGATGTGCCGGCTGTCGCGCGCACCCGTTGGGAGGATTCTGGTCCGGATTTCCCGCTCAGGCCAACCAAGCCTTCTAGAACTCCGGGATTGGCGAATTGGTATCAGACCGGCCTGGGAAGGGCAACGCGTTGACTTCTTCATCGGTTGGCCACCGCTAGTCCTTGTGCGGCCAAATACGCATTCAACTCACCTCCATGACATCCCGTAGAAGTAGAATGCGTGCGCATCCCAAAATGAATTGAGCAACGCCGTTGGAAGGATGGAAGCTTGAATTGGAGTTTAATAATTGAAGAAAGCCTTCTTCCGGCGTTGCTGAGTTGACACCAAATAAGAAATAGCATTGACTTCATTGCGAGCATGTAGGCTGCTGGCAGATCTCAAACAAGGATTCAGTAACATCGTCTACTTTCTCTCTATCGTCCATCCATAAGAGGTTTAGACTCCTCCAACAACTTTACTGGTAGCAAAATTATGTTCCTTTTAATCAGGGGTAGGCATTAAGCTATGTTCTCTAAAATTCCCTTTCAATGGCTGAAAAACGTTAAAAATACAGTTACCTGCGTAGTGATGTCTTAGACAAAAAAAACAAGAAATATCACACTATATAATAACGCGCTAAGCGATGAGTCATACCATCGATCGGCGCTGCCGCAGAAATTAGCCATAAAATAGGGGGAAAATTAGGGGGGGGAATGGGAGGAATGGGGGGAAATTACGACACGAAAATAGTGAAAATACCTAGACGTCTTCTACCTGCCTGGAAACTTCAGCCCTGGGGTAATCGCGGTCGCTGAACACGAATTTGAAGTTTGTTTTTAAAGCATCGATTGCCGTGAATCGATATTGGTCGAACTATCGACTTTTTGTGGATATCGTCCAGGCAGTCCGAAACTTTACCTCTGGGTGTAGTCGAGATCGCTCAACACGAATTTGAAGTTCGTTTTCGGAGTGTCGATCGCCATCAATCGATATTGATCAAATTACGGGTAGCGAAAATAGCGGAAAATACCCAGACTCCTTCTTCCTGCCTGAGAACTTTAGCCCTGAAGTAATCGCGGTCTCTGAACACGAATCTGAAGTTCGTTTGTGAATTATCGATCACCATCAATCGATATTGATTAAATTACGGTGCGGGAAATAGCGGAAAATACCCTGGCGTCTTCTACGTGCCAGGGGATTTGGAAGACGTGCGGAATACGTCGCATGACATGCCTGGGACTCAGAAGACGTGCAAAAGACGTCGCTCAACGTGTTTGGGGACCAGGTAGACGTGCCGAAGACGTCGTCCAATGAGCCTGGGGATTCAGAAGGTGTGCCGAAGAGGTCGTCCGCCAAGGGTAGATTATTGAGGGGAGCAGTACCAGTAATGGGGACCGTTTCACTAAGGCAGGACCAGTAGTGAGGAACCAATAGATCGCCCTATCATCATACTATACTCTGTACTGCGACCCATGTGTACTCCTAGGTAAAGGAAAAAGCTGCACATGTAGAGCAGCTAGCTCGATGTGATTGCCCTTGGCTTAGTGATACTGCAACATCGCGCGAAGCGCGCAAGTGCGAGCCACTCCGATAGGCGTGGCGGAGCACTTGTAAACTGTACGCTGTTCAACGCAAACATGACACCTGCCGAATCGCAGTTATCGTCAAATTAAGCTAGGCACTCTTTGAAAATAAAAAAAAATTAATTCATTATCTTTCTTTTAAATACGATTTTTAAAATGAAATTTCAACAGTATGCTCAATTATTGGGTAGGTGAATTAGGTGATTTAAAGTTAAAAAAATTTATAATAAACTTTTCCTAATTAAAGATATTCTAATCACGTTGAAAAGTCTCTAGTTTAATGTGTTTCCTTTCATTTTTTGTACTTGTTCTTGCCCACGTGTATTCTATGGCTTGTCTTTGAATAAATAAATAAATAAATAAATAAATAAATAAAACTGGAGATTGCTCGTTTTGATTTGGAAGATGTTCAGCTTGACTTCAAGAGCGTCAAGCTTGCATAGGGAAGTGTCCAATTTGACTCGAAAGGTGCCCAATTTGATTTGAAAAGTATCTAATTCGACGTGAAAATGGAAGATGCACTCATTACATCTGGGGCCAGATTCATCAACCACCTACGGCCCTCTAACGGTGAAAATACCGCCGAACCCCCTGATATGACATTCGTTAGCATCGGTATTTGCCGGTATTTTCACCGTTAGAGGGCGGTAAGCGGTGGACGAATCTTGTCCTGGTTCACTTCAGTGGCGCTTAAAAGCCCCAAGCATTACCTTCCGGACGAAAATCGGTTGTAAATGCTTACCTGATTTCGGTTTCGCCGAGCCTTCGCTGCAGCTACACTGGGAGACGTCTTCAACGTATGCTGTATCTTTGTCTTGCTTCCATTGGAGTTAGCTACAGGTGAGTAAGCATTGATCTATGCAAGGGACCTGCCTTTAGAATACAGACTTCTTTTTGCAATCCAGGATTCATCGAGGCAATCAGCTGGCTGATTGTGGACCCACTGATCGCCGAGCAGGGCATTTCATTGAAAACCCTGGACTTGCTAACGGATCCAGTCAACCATATGATACTAGAGGTTGGTTTCCTATGAAAAAGAAGAAGTGGAGTTAAAATCTGAACAAATGGTAGGCGACACTAAAAACCTAGAAAATATCGAGAGGCACCGGTTTCCTGCAGTAGATACAGTTCGCCCCTGTGCTAGAGAAGACCATTTTGTGATTCAGTCGAGAGTTCGATTTGCCATGTTGAGATCTACACAGGACGATGTGCTAGTGGATAGCCCTGTGTAGATCTCAACACGGCAAATCGAACTCTCGACTTCAGGGGAATGAGGGGTGCGCATTTAATGGTGAACGATTTAACGAATTTATCGAATTAACGGCATTTTTCGTTAAAATTATTCTTAGCGACTTGACTGAACTTTTCAAAAAACTAACCGATTTTTTCCAACAAGAAGTTTAGCAGTTTTTCTATTAGTAATACTGCAGGCCTCGCCCTCCCCCCCCCCCCCCCCATCTATCGTCCTTTCGTCGAAGCAGGTGTACGGCCCAGCGATATTTGGACTTCTTCATGTACTGCAGCGGATCTGCTAATTGCGACTTCTCCCGTAGCTCCGAGCTTCGTAGGCCTTCTTGCCATTGCTGACGAAGGCTTGTCCTCAGAAGACATCTCTCCAGTGACGATGCGTAGTTTGCATTGCTCTGGCGATTGTCTTGTTGTCGGGCAAGGTTTCCGTCGCGTAACACATCGCAGGCAGTACAGAGGCGTTGAACATCGAGGCCCTGAGGCCGGCATCCTTGACCTGATCGGTGAATTCGCGAATCGAACTGATGGCTACCCATGCTGCGCGTCTCCTGCGGGCGATTTTTCAGGAGCGAGGTCGTTATCCATGTTCAGCTCCCAGATAGACGTAGAAGTCGACCTGCTGTAGAGCGACTCCATTTAACCTTACGAGTCCCGTGTCACACCACTGGTTAACCATAAATTGCGTTTTGGACATATTCATGTCCAATGCAATCTTAAATCAAGTTGCAGGTTATATAGAATCTCCTAACTTGAATGGTGGTAAATCGCTTGTTCATGACAGGTGCACACCTTGTTACCCAAAGACCTTGTGGGAATTTTTTCTAGGCGTCGAACACCGCAGATGAATAGTTTAAAAGTGCATAACCAGAATGGTCTATCTCTATGCACATTTGAAGAACATCTGGTAATGCCGAACGATTTTCTGAAATTTCCTATTATTTAGTAAGTTGGTACGTATCATTGTAGTAGAAACTGCTACAGAAGCTTGAACAAATAGAAGCGAAATCATTTTACTAGAAGGAAGTTAACTCAGAATGTAATTCGACGTTTATTTAGGTGAACGAACCTGAGTTAAGAAACGCGACTATTGACGACGACTATTTTCCACCGAACCATTCATTCGTCTACCGCTGCGTTTTCCGAAACGGATCACGGATTTACAAATGTGAGTGTAGAGGCCAGAAATGACCGATGAAGAACAGAGTCTGTGTGTCTGACGAACACACTTGTCTCCTTTCCTAGGAAACCTATTGCATGAAATTATTCTTCCTATTGCTTGATTTCTTATCGTACTTTGTCGAGAGCAGGCGCTTACAGTTCAAAGACTCCTCCACGAATGGTCAAATGTTGTCTTATGCCTACATCTGGTAACAGCTTTGATTTCACAAGCCAGTGTGCTGGATACAGTTGATCCTTGATTTGCCTTCAAATCGTCTAGGAAATTTTTAAGAGTTGATGCCTGTCGTGCTCATAACACCGAGCATCAGCCAGGCGGAGCGAATGCTGGCCGACTTCGATCGTGTATGTGGGAATGTTGGACTGCAGCTGAATCTTACGAAGACGATGTTCATGAGGAACGGACAAGTTTCTGATGCCCCATTCTCGCTCAACGGAACGAATGTCTCCGAATGCTCCAGCTACGTCTATCTGGGTCGCGAAGTCAATATGGCCAACGACCTAGCACCAGAGCTGAGCAGGAGGAAAAGAGCGGCTTGGGGAGCTTTCAAGAGCGTCGAAGAAGTCGCGAAGAAGACGAAGAACGTCCGACTCCGTGCCCACCTATTCGACTCTACCGTTCTTCCTGCACTAACATACGCCTCAGAGACCTGGGCTATACGAAAGCAGGATGAACACGCGATCAGCGTCGCGCAGCGTGGAATCGAGAGGACGATGCTCGGAGTGACACGACTCACGCAAGTGAGAGAAGGCCTCCGGAGTTCCGAGCTTCGACGACGTTCGAAGATCAGAGATGCTGCCGCATAGGCCAAGTCATTGAAAATTAGGTGGGCCGGCCACGTAATGCGCTTCGCAGACACCCGCTGGACGAGAGCCGTTACTGACCGGATTCCGCGGGATGTCAAGAGAACATCAGGATGCCCACCAACGCGTTGGTCGGACTTCTTCGTGAAAGCCCTGAACGACCGATATGACGCTCTTCATGTCCCTCGAGCGAGGAGGATCCATTGGACCACTCTGGCACGCGACAGGGACGAATGGAGACGTTGCTGGCGCCCGCTCGACCAAGTCGATGATCAACGGGACGACAGGTGATACAGGTGATACAGGTGATGCCTGTCAATACCTGGTTGTGATGCTCTACGCTTTCTACATTTCATATGCCATTTTCACGTCGAATTGGACACTTTTCAAATCAAACTGGGCACTTTTCAAGTCAAATTGGGCACTCTTCTAAGCTTGCCTAAAACGTTTGAAATCAAGCCGAACTCTTCCAAATTAAAATAGGTTCCTTCTACATTAAACTAGAGACTGATAGGATAATTTTTTTTTCAAAACTGATAGGATAATTTTTTGATCAAAGCAAATTTTAGCATAACTTTCTTGGAAGTTTTAATTCTGTCAATGTGTTTACCCAATAAGTGAACACATTGTTAGAAATTTTATAAAAATTTGTTCCGAGAAAAACAATGGCTTAAAGCTTATTTTAAAGAACAGGAATGCGGCTATTTTCTGCTGCCAAAACAGAAATTGCGCCATGCCCTCGTCCGAAACTTCGCGATTTGCATTCGATTGATACCAAAATTTTTGATTGTAAGCAGTTTCACGCCTGCAAAAAGTGCAACGTAAACCGTTGTAAAAAACACATATCCTAACGTTCTTGTTGTATGGAAGCAATATCTACACTATGAATCAAATAAACATTGCGATCTGCTTTTCTAGTACATGGCGCGATCCAGTTTCTAATGAACTATTAGGTTGATCGAAACGTCTTGCAACAATTCACGCTACTGCCTGTTAAATTTATAAAAGCTCTTACAGTATTGATCTTGTGTGGTGACATCACAGTACTCTCTCGAAGCTTCCTCAAGCATACTGTATAGAGCCTCGTCGAGTAGGAAAACAGCAACAATGTCAACGATAAGCAGCCGCATCCTACGACCTATCGTCTACTACGAATTTCTGCAAGGCCATTCCGCAAGGACTGCAGCCTCCAGCATCTGCGCTGCATTCAAGGAGGAAGTCGTCTACTATTTCACAGTGGCCCGTTGGTATCAGCGCTTCAAGGCTGGAGATATCTCCCTCGAAGATGCACCTCGTTCCGGACGCCCTTCTGTTGCCGAAGAGGACAGCTTGCCCTAGGCGTAAACCTTCAAGGTGAAGCCAAATTCAACCACTCGCGAATTGGCGGCGACAAAGATGTACGCAAAGCACCGTCGTAAGGCAGCTGGAGATCCTTGGGTACGGCAAGGTTTTGTCGTCTTGGGTACCACAAGAGCTGCGGGACTCTGACAAAGCGGCCGAGTCAGTGTTGCTGAGTCGCTGCTTCTTCACCCGCACAGAAAGGACTTTCTGAAGGACACTGTTACAGCTGATGGAAGCTGGGTTCTTTATGTTAACTATACCCGCAAGTGCCAATGGCTCCTACGCGGAGAACCAGCTCTAAGACAACTGAAACGTGGATACCACGAAAAGAAGGTTCTTCTGTGTTGCTGGTAGGACCCAGAAGGCATGCTTTACTGGGAGTTGCTGGACAGTGAGACCACAGTCACAGCATCTGTCTACGCTACCCAGCTCCAGAGCTTGGCCGACGCCATGCGCCAAAAACGTCCAGAACGAGAAAATGTCCACCTGCTGCAACTCGCGTCCCTGACAACTCGCGTCCTTATGTCGCAAAAAGTGAGTAGCGAGAAAATCCAGGAGTTAGGCTGGGAAGTTCTGCCCCATCCACCGTACTCTCCAGAACTCGCTCTTTCCGACTACCACCTGTTCAGTGCTCTGAAGCAGCTTCTTCGAGGTAGAGAGTTCGATGATCGACGTCAACTGGAAATGGAGGCTTTTGAATTCTTTCCTCACAGCCCTTGGAATTCTGGTAGAAAGGAATTGGAAAGCTGCCTGAAAGATGGGACAGGATCTTAAACTTGGATGGGGAACATATCGTGGACTGAGTTTTTGTACATTGTGTAATATTTTTTGTATTGTAATATTGTTGTGTTGGTGTTGCAAGACTTTTCGATCAACCCAATATATGATTAATGCCTTGCTGCGCTTTAAGACAAAAGTTAAGTTATTATTTTTCTCAAAAATAAAATTATTATAAAATTATTACACATCTTTGGGCAGCTGAACTAAAAAACTTCAAAGAAAGTTATACTAAAATTTTTCTCAAACAGAAAATTGTTCAAACCATCTCAGTGAGTTTGTAGATTAACCTGCCTATAAGTAATTTCGATTTGAAAGAATTCGCTTTGATTTCAAAAGTCTTAGGATAGCTTAGAAGAGTGTGCAGTTTCACGTGAAAAGTGTTCAATTTGGTTTGAAAAGTGTCCAATTCGACGCGAAAATGGTTTATATAATGGCTGGCCGTCTGGGCTCACCCAAAGAACCTTCCAGTGTTTGCCCTTGGTACGGCTCTTGGAGGAAAGGAAGGCATCGTTTGCACAAAGGCCAAAAAGCCTCCAGACGAGTCAAGATACCAGGCTGTCCAATAATTCCTGTCCGAAAATTTTCAAAATTCTATAATTTTCTTTAGAAGTGTTATAATATCAGGGAAGTGTAAAAACCTTCTAGAAGGTTCTCCAGAGTTCCACGCTAGGGGTATATAAGGCGCAGTCGCCGCGTCTAGCTACCAGTACAAGCTAAAATGGACCAAGATCGAATTCGTACGTTCGTGTACTACGAGTGGCTGCTGGGCAACGACACGGGCACCGCGGTCGCCAACATCTGCAGAGCGGGCAAGGAGGATGCAGTGTCCCAACGCACAGTCAGGCGCTGGTTCAATCGTTTCGAGAGCGGCGACACGAGCCTCGAGGACAGGAGAGCACAGCGGGAGGCCTTCTACGGTGGATGATGACGAAGTCCGTCGCTGTATCAAGGAGAAGCTGGAAGCCACCACCCGTGAACTGGCGACGACGCTCGGCTGCAGCAATTCCACCATCCACAACGGACTCAACTTACTCGGCTACCACAAAGTTCTGGCCCGTTGGATCCCCCACCGTCTGACGGACGCCAACAAGCAGAGCCGCGTGGCCGTCTGCCAGTTCCTCCTCCTTCGTCCGCATCGCAAGGAGTTTCTCGAGTACCTGGTCACTGGGGATGAGAGCTGGGTCCTCTACGACAACGTCGCCCGCCGTGCCGTCTGGATCCCGCGCGAAGAAGAGCCGCCGACGACGATGAAAGCCGACCTGCACCCGCTGAAGATCATGCTCTGCTGCTGGTGGGACGCCAAGGGCATGCCTTCGAGCTGCTCCCGCAAGGCAGGACGGTCACCGCCTCCATCCACGCTGATCAGCTCGAGAAACTAGCCGCCGCCATCCGAGGAAAGCGCTCCGACGGGCCTCGGTCCACCTGCTGCACTACAACGCGCGCCCCCACGTGGCGAAGGAGACCCAGCAGAAGTTGGCGAAGCTCGGCTGGGAGACGGTTGCCCATCCGCCGTATTCCCCGGACCTCGCCCCCTCCGACTACCACTTGTTCCGCCCGCTGAAGCACCATTTGGCCGGAAGAAAATTCACCAACTACGACAACCTCAAATCCGACATCGCGGTCTTCTTCGAGTCGCAGCCCCCGGAGTTCTGGGCGAAGAGCATAGGCGACCTGCCCAGTCGATGGGCCACGGTTGTTTATAACTGTGGTGATTATATTGTTGATTAGACTTGTTTTTAATAAAGTTGAAAAAAAATTAAAAGTGGTGAAATTTTCGGACAAGAATTATTGGAAAGCCTGGTATCATCGGACTCTGCCGACGGCCGCGCATGCCAGCTAGACAAAAGTAGAGAGACAAAAATGAGTCCAGTTCTAGAAGCTACCGTCACAGTCATCCGATGATTATGTGAATGCGTTTTTTTAAAGAAGACTAAAATTATTCAGCTCTTCACAGGATGAAACATGTGAGAGGGTTTAGTTCGACTACGTTTCTTCACTCTTCTGCTGGCGCAGCGGATCTTGCCTAATTGAGCACAAATTCCATTCATTGTGTTGACGTTTCTATGGCGCCTGATCAGCATCGCTTCCAGTGTACTGTATCTGTATGCGTTTCGCTCAATTATCGCAATTATCTGAGTTGCTCTGCACTAATCGGTGCAATCAAGGGAAACAGAATGTTGTCGTGCACTTGCCGACTGGGAGCTGAAAAACTACCAATTTGAGTGGAAGTTGAGGAAAACGCTTCAATATAGAACTGCATCAGTAGAAGAGGAGGACAAACTATTCTGCTCTTGATATCTGAAATTCATATTGACACCGAGCTTCGATTATCAAAGAGAAAAAACATAAAAGGTTAGAAATAATAAGAAAGAAGACAGTTTTACTGATTTTTTCAATAGAGGGTCAAATGGAAGCGGTAAGAAATTATGGAAGCACCATGAAACTGGAACTACACAATTATGACCACATTCCTAGCTCCTACTACATGTAAAGATGCTTGATGCTGAAAATTATGCATATTTAGACATCGTTTATAACTCAGGTGGCTGACTCATGTTAAAAATTCTGTCTTCTATTTTATCTTCCGTTTTCTGGAGTTTTCGGATTTTCTACTAGCTGATTTTAACTTTCTGACGAGCGCAATTTCCTTCTCTGTTTTTCTATAAAAAAAACTCTTC
Organism: Heligmosomoides polygyrus bakeri; assembly: GCA_947359475.1. Lineage (NCBI taxonomy): Eukaryota > Metazoa > Nematoda > Chromadorea > Rhabditida > Heligmosomidae > Heligmosomoides > Heligmosomoides polygyrus. The sequence goes on from OX375866.1 coordinate 103,824,937, forward strand.
CAAAATTTTTGCTCATGACTAGTTATCACATAGCCGCTGTCCTATTAGGTTGCCCGGAACGTTCTCAGCGTTTTGAGTGGTTCGCTTTGAACTACCATAACTTTCTCAAATCTTATCGGATCTTTTGCCAACGGGCTACCAATCGACTTACTCCATCAGGGGAAAAATGAGGTGGTCGAGATTCGACAAAATTCACGAAAGCTGTTTGGCTTGGTCCTGATTGGCGAAGGTTTTACCAGCGAGAAAGTTCTGAAAGTGTTTGAAAAGGTGGTAGTCGGTTGGAGAAAGGTCTGGAGAATATGGCAGGTGAGCCTGGACTTCAACCCTTCATTTGCACAATTTTCGAGTACTGATTTGTGTAACGTGTGGGCGGGCGTTATCCTGCGAAGGAATCGGGCCTCTTCTGTTGACCAATGCTGGCTAAAGTTAACGCAATTTCCGGCGCATTTCGTCGATTTCCTTACAGTAGGACTCTGCTGTGATCGTTTGGCCTATTCCGTGTCCAATCATTGTCCGGAATGTTTTTTGTTGTCATACAAAATCCATTTTCATAACAAGTGATGATTCGATCCAAAAACGGGTCAGTTTTGTTGCGTAAAAGTAGAGAAGAATAAATCGCGAAACGTGACAATTTATGCAGCTCACTCAGCTCGTGGGGCACCCACTTTTCGAGCTTTTTTAACTTCCCAACTCGTTTCAAACCATCCGCAACAGCAGTTTTACTGGAATCTAGCTCTTTCTCGATTCCGCGAACTGTTTGGGATGGTTCAGCTTCCATCAATTCCTTCAACTCGCCGTCCAGGATTGCTCTAAGCAGGAAACCATCTCAACGATAGGTAGGAACGACCCAAGTGTTGTATATGGGCAGAATCGCCTCTCTCTGGGAAACAACGTAATGCAAATATCTCGATCCCATTCAACTCTGCGCAGAGTTAGGGACGACGGAAGTTGGGCCGTTGGCGGCGTTATCCCCCTGCCTGGGCGTGAAGGGCGAGGTCAAGTTGCCTGGAAACAGCAATTGTGCACTGGTCACATCAGGTGTCTGCAGAGAAATTCCTTTAGGACAGATCTTTGAGATCTGTTAGGGGTGTCAAGCATCACAATGAATCTATAGAAGCGGAAACTGCATGATGGTCCCTGCACTATTCTTTCATTTCTGCTGTGTTCTTTTGCAAAGCAAGGTGGCTTCGTGACCTTGGCCGCAGGGTATAATTCCTTACCATTAATTGAAAACCTTGAGGGCGTTCCTAGAAAATAGCTTTACTTCAGGTCCCTACACTCATATTTTCGCATATACTTCATTCTCAGACTCCGTGATAGGATGGATTGTTTTGCTTACGTCAATGGCAGTTCTAGTATTCTGCCTAGTTGGAATCGTCTACTTAATTCAGGTAGGAAGAAGCTTTGATAGAATCTTCGATACACTTAACATGTTGTGAATATCCAATAATAGCCAACTACTGTACACAGACGCTTCTAAAAGGACCGTCTGCAAAGTACGTCCGTGGACTTCTCGGTAAGAAGTGTCCCGGAAGGTGGAGGTTTTGTACCGACTACACCGTGATGCTTGTTGGGCTGGTACTAACGCTTGCGGTGAGTCGAAGTGTAATCTTCTCTCATTCACATTATGCAACTTCTCAAATACATCTTCATTTCTACGCCATATTGTGAGATCTTTTTTCATGAATGAATCTCGTTCGTATATAGATCCAATCGAACAACATATTTTCTTCGGCTCTTACACCTCTAGTCGGATCTGGAGTCATCACTTTGGATCAGATGTATCCTCTCATCCTAGGAGCCAACATTGGTGGCTCATTCAGCGCTGTTCTAGCTGCGTTAACAGCAGATGGATCGCGATTTGAGAAGTACGCCTCATCAATGACATTCTGCTGGCAACGTGTTTCTTTTACCTCTCATCGGTTTGTTTTAGAACACTTCACATGGCAGTTTGTCAAGTGATGTACAACATTATTGGCACGTTCATATTCTACATAATACCGTGGACAAGAAGGCTGCCTATCTATTTGGCTTGTCAACTCGGTGAAATTACGGATCAGGTGGGTTGAACTACAATATCTACGCCGCCTAATGTGTATATGAAGAGTAAAGGACGACGTTACTCAATCCCTGCTGGGATGCGCCACGCATTCCACTTTTACGGGATGGAGGTGACTTGAATGCGTAATTAGCCATACAATGATTTGCGATGGTCAGCCGATGAACAACTCAGCGCTTTATCCTTCTCAAACAAGTCTGATACCAATTCACCGATCTCGGAGGGATGGAAGTCGTTGGCCTGAGTGGGAAACCAGGAACCTAGTATTGCACGCATGCGTCAGCCAGCACCTCCAGCTGCGCTACACGCGTACAATGTGTAATTAAGGTTGAATAAATTTTGATATTTTCCTAGCCTTTCGGATTTTATTTTGCAGCACTACAATAGATACAAAAAACAGTCAGTTTACCATCAAATCTTAAACTCCTTATGTTACAATGTGACCCTTTTACTGAATAGGTCAGAGTTATTCTGCCCAACCCTCACATGGTTAGAATTAAGAGAAGATTTTTATTGAAGAAGGTGTCATGGGAGCCGAACAAGAATATGGGTCAAAATATGGTAGGTGGGTGCTACAGGAATGAAGCACGATAGTTGTCCCCTCCGGGGTGTCGCGCTTAGAATAAACGAATTTTGTGATGAGGAGTCTACCGGTCCCACGGTACGAGTGCGTTCGTAGGATTTTGAACCATTTTCGCTGAAAGCGCCAGAGAGTTAGGAAATTGTGGTCAGTAGACATTGCAAACAGCATCTCTGCATTTTGCAGAAACTCCTATAGCAAAATTACTTTCAAATGCCATGAACCGCGACGTGAGAGAAGTATTTGGCCGGTACATATTTTGCTACTGTCAAGGGAGGTAACCGTTGAGCATGCACCATTTTTTTCCAGTAGAATTGTATCTGTCCTCTCCTCTAATAAAGTCGGGGAATGTACTCATATCGTCTAGTACATCAATATAATAAACCACGGTCTAGGAGCGTCCCGGCGTAGGTGGTCATTGACTGATTGATTGCTCTTAATTCCGAAGATTAATGAGTCCGCTATGTTTTGTCGAACACGCACTAGGCCTCCTCTGTTTTATGTACTGGACGCGCCCATGACAGATAAATCCACCTTACATTTGTCGAGGGATGAAACAGAACGCGTTGGCAGCATGACCAACTGCTCGATATGGTTGTCAAGGACTGTTTGGGTTCTTGTGTCCCTTCCGACCAGGAAGTCCTGTAGGCTCAAGAAGTAGTGGCAGTCGCACGGAGAGATGTCCGGCGAATACGATGGGTGAGGCATGTGAACGTAGCCCAGCTGAGCAGGCTTATCCGTGGTCACTTTTCCCCGATGGGGTGCGGCGTTGTCGAAAAGGAGAACCTTCTTGAAGCGCTGCGAATGAATAAGAGCGAGTCGCCGGCCCATCTCTTCTATTTCGTTCACCATGGCCTTGGAGTTCATCGTAGTGCTCTTGGGAAACAGCTTCCGGTAAACCGATCCATGGGGCGCATACCCAAAAGCTGCAAAGGTGCTTCTCGCCGTGAGCATCTCGCCGAACGAAGGTCGGTAGCAGGTCACCAGGCCTCACCCAGACTCGCTGCTTGGCAGGGTTAAGGAAGAAGACATACTCTCATCTTGCGTGAATATTGAGCTCAGGCTACTCGGAGTTGGGAATTGGTCGAGATTTGCGCGACACAGGTCGATTCGTCAGACTGGGGTTTCGGCATGAGACAGACTGGGGTTTTGGAATGCATCAGAAAAGGGCGAAAGTAGTCACTTCTCAGTTAGCCTTCAGTAAGTAGCATATAAACATACAAATACGGTAAGCACGAAACCAGACTCCAGCCACGAGATATATGGACACGGCATGGGGAGTCTCATTACTTTTGCCCCACCCCCCCCCCCCCCCACCCCTAATATGTACCTCTAGCCTTTTCACGATAGGCGCGGGACTTCAAGTGACTGCCGCGTGGGACAGCGCGTACTTTTCCAACGAGCCAACTATTTGTATATGAGTAAAACAGTACCAATGAAATTTCCCATGGAACTTCTTGATCGTAGATATTATGGGGGGGGGGGGCAGAAGTAATGAGACTCTTCATGCCGTGCCCGTATATGTCGTGAATGGAGTCCGGTTTTGTGCTTTTTGTATTTGTATGTTCATTTACTTCTTCCTGAAGGCCACCTGAGAAGTGACCTCTTCCGCCCTTTCCAGAAGCATGCCAGAACCCCAGTCTGTCTTATGCCGAAACCCAGTCTGACGAGTCGACCTGTTCGCCCAATTCCCACGACGATGGACTCCAAGGCCATGGTGAACGAAATAGAAGAGATGGACCGGACTTATTTGTTCGCACTTATTCGTTCTCAGCGCTTCAAGAAGGTCTTCCTCTTCGACAATGCCGCACCCCATCGGGCAAAAGTGACCACGGATAAGCTTGCCCAGCTGGTCTACGTTCACATGCCTCACCCACCGTATTCGTCAGACATCTCTTCATGCGACTACCACTACTTCTTCGGCCTATAGTACTTCATGGTCGGAAGGTACACAAAGATCCAAGCAGACCCCGAGAACCATAACGAGCAGTGGATCAGCACTAGGCCAAGCAGTTCCGGAAGGATGGATCAGGAAGTTGGCTGATCAATGGCAGCAAGGTCATTGACCTTAATGGCAAATACATTCCTCAGCACCGTTGAGTCGTAATCGAGTTATAAGGAGATAAAGAAATTTGTTGAATTTGTCCCATTACATTTTGCCCACCCAAATATTAGTGGACTTAGTAATTAATGTTATACTATTAAATGTTTGATAAATTTCCATAAACTGTTTTTATGACGATGTCCGACGACATCGTCGGACAATGTCGTGAAAGGGCTATAACGTAAGTCTCCATTAAACTAACATAACACCTCACACACCGTACAAACCGTAACGCGTACGTATTGGAATGCGCGTTGCAACGAGAGGAGTTTGTAGTGTTCGTAACTTCATATAAGCGTATCAGAAATGGAGAACGGATATTATTCTCTGAATGCGCTTGTCAGAAGTATCACGTACCACTGGGAACGGCTCGTTCCAATTGCTGCTACCGAAGAGAGCATATGTACGGCAAGGGAAGGGATTCTGGGGTACGCCGAGTAGCACACCAGTCGCTAAACTGCAAGGGGCTTGTGCACCAAGGCTGTGGTCGCGCGGGAGACGAATTCCCGGAAAACACTGAGAATCGCGCGCATCGGATGCCCTCTACGATCTAGGTTTTGCTGTCGTCCTGAGAATTCAAGGCCCATGTTCAAGGAATTGGAAAGCACTTGGCTTGTCCCTCTTCTCCACCAAGCAAATCCGGCAGGTTGACGCCAATAGTGCTAGAAGTCCATATGCGCGTGTTCAAATACGTTTTCTGCATCTAATTCAGCAGAATAGGTTAATGTCTGTAATTACAGTACCGATGGTTCATTGTTGTCTTCATTCTGGTGTTCTTCGCAATAATTCCTGGAGTGGTCATCGGATTAACACTTCTGCCTGATTACGTTATCGTGGCTTGCTTTTCTATCGTCTTCTTCATCGTCGTGCTGGTTGTAATAATCAGCGCTATGCAGGTTAGAGCATTTGACAGTTAAAAAGCAACGCAGATGGAACATGAAGGGATTTGTGGCTATGTAAGCTTAAATGTGGTGCACGATTCAAAATGTAACGATGTAGCACATTACATGTACATAGATGAATCCTAGCTAGATCTTCCAGCTGGGTAGGTTTCCAACGAAATCCACCATATGTGCTATACAAATTCTCCTTCGCAGAGTGCTTATTTTAAAAAAGATCTATTTTTGAAGGTTTGGTACCTTTAGAAAAGTATTCCTTGAAAGTTATCTTCAAATCCTCAGGCTTCCTCAATCAAGGCGGCAGGAAAATTTGAAGACTATCCTTTAATTCAGCTCGAAGCGTGAAAGGCGCATAAATAGATTGCTCGTATAAAAATACTCCACCCATAAGCCACACAGCTTGACCAGACATCATCCAGTTCGACATCATCTACTTGAGGCTTTCAAAAGGCAACCTAGCTTCGTATTTTCACCTGTCAATGGTGCAATAAATGTGCGCATCTAAAGCAAACATTTCAGGTTTTCTTCTCTTCAGATGAGTAATTCTAATCACCTTTTTCAGAGGCATTGTCCGCACGTTCTACCATCCTTCCTGCGTTCTTGGCAGTGCGTTCCCGTGGTTCTACGTTCTCTGGAGCCATACGATGCAGTAATGACGAGTTTTTTCTCCTCCATCCCCTGGGTGGGCGAATTTTTCAAACGTCCAAAAGTCGACAACTACAGAGAACACAATGATGTAGTCCACATGATGGTCAAGCTCAGCAAACACACTCAGGTCTGACGGGTTCGAGTTGCTCATTACAATACCAGCCCTAACTTTTGTCCATTTGCGGAAGTGCGCGTTTAAGGCGAGAAGACGACGCATTGAAATAACTTCCTATTGTAAAACATTCAGGTTTTAAGGTTAAGGAATAGCCCAAGAACTACGATAGTAGGTTTACGACCATTCCTTTCTCACTTAGGATAATTACCTCCTGAAAAGCTTTTCATCCAGTCTAGTGATTGATGGTAACAGATGGACGATCGTATTTAGGACAAGGGAGGCATGTAGTAACAGTCTTTCCAAGAGCTTCCAAGCCCACCAGTTTTGTAAAGCAAAGCAGCTGTCAAGGGATAACACTGGGATCTGGTAAGAAAGAATTAAAGATCGCTTCGAGGGTTCGGGTAGGCCCGCAGCTATTTTGTAAAATATAACAGCACAATATAACAGCAGTGTATATTTCATAGCTGCATGGTTACGTACTCTTTATTTTTCCAGAAATGTTTCGATGAAGGAATGTATTCATAAGCAAGTTGATAGTAATGTTCTTCTGCTCATGTGTGTAAGATTTCGCTATATGTCAGTGTGCTGGGCTTATCTCAGATGTCTCTATGTGTATGTTTTTACGAGTATCGTTTATCATTGAAGAGAATAGTTTTTTAATGTTCCTTAGAGAATGAAGGTTTAAAAAATAAAGGTTTATTTATCAAATAATTACTGAACATGTAGATACTTTGATACATAATCGCTATATTTGTAATCAAGATGCCTAGAATGTTTACCCAGTCATCAACACGAGTATTGAGAAGAACTCAAGCTTTCCAAATCAACACAGTATCCTAAATGATTTTTAAGACACTGAAGAGAAGTACTAGGAAAACCGTTGAGTAGTTACGGATAATCCGTTTATTATGAGAAGTGTATATGTCGTTGATATGATCAAAAATGTGACAGCAACGTTGCAGAATCCTCTATCGTGTACTACATATGATGATCCAGAAACACGCGCTCCCTCAAGTAATGGTAGTCCACTTGAATTCGTCTGAGCTGCGACATTTGCACACCTTCAGAGGGATGCTGAATAGGGCCCTCTTGGCTGCCTCCTACACTCCGACGCAAAATTATAGGCTCACCCCTGATTCATCCCCCATTAGACGAGGAAGCCCATACCAAGGCCAGCAACGTCACCATTGCGTTCCGACTTTTCGTTTCATCTGCGAAAACATTCATATAAGAATCCCAAGCAGGACCCCTGATTAGAGCTGGATTCTGTGAGCTTTCGTTGAAAATAAATGGAAAACGTAGATGCATGCACGCATATGATAAAAAATTATGGGCCCACATCATAAAAACCTAATTATCTACGAAAATATTGAAAAACAAAATTCAATTCATACTTGTTACATCGCCTCAACATCGAAAATTCTATTTGACATACTATTGAGAAGACTTTCAATAAAGGTTTGTTCTACACTAGCCCATGCATCAAGTGCTGCGTTCATTAGTTCAAGAACAGAGGAGTAAGTGGTTACATTTTTGAACACCTTGTTGTGGTTTCAGCTGCACACGTAGTTTTCTTTTAATAACCTTTATTAGTTAACAGAGAGTAACACTGTCAGAATATAATATCAGTCGCGGAGAAATGAGGAGTGGTGAGGACCGACACCGACTGATTGCCGACAGAGAGAGAATGTTATTCTATAAACACCTTGCGTACAAGAATGCTCTACGGGTTCTCTATTAGTTTAGTATCTGGAGAAGAACTGGACAACTTTAGAGGTTTAGCACCACACCATTAAGTTAATCTGTAGTTTGTGCTCTGATACGTGTATGCATTATTTTGCTGAAAAACAAACCTCTGCCTACAAAATCTTCTCAAATGTGAGAGCTGACATCTTCTCGAATGTGACACACAACACTTACATAAACATAAACAAGTACGCCCATATATACACATAATGTATACAAAAATATACTCATTTCATTATTTTTTAAAAAATTAATGTATATAAGTAGTAAATAATTAATAAATAAATAATTCATTAAATTTACAGATAGACACGTAATTCATGCATCCACGCACACATTTGCACACATTCACACACATATGCACACATACACACAACACTTATATAAACATAAACACATACGCCCATACGTAAACAACAAAAATGCAATTAACAATTACTAATAGTCGAGTAGTTTGTTGAGCGTAGCCAAGATTGGTACAAGACTTTATTTCGGCTGACGTTTCGGCGTTGTCGCCTTCTCCAGAGCCTGGAAAAGTCGAAGTCATTTGAGAAACTACCCTCCCAAATGTCATTTCATCCTGCAGGAGCCCATCCAAAAGCCAAAAAGACCAAGAGAACGGCAACGTAGAAAGTCAGGAAAGGAAAGGCTAACCTTTATGAGTGGACAAATGAGACCACGGACACCCTAGCTGAACGGAAGATGGGTGAATGACATAGAGCCCTTGAGACCAAACGCCTTAGGGACCTAACGGGTCATGACCCAGAGGTCAAAACCCACACAGGGCGACGTACGGCGCCAGCTCCTGGGTCACAGCCAAGCATTCGTCCCTCCTATTGATTCGGGGGACCTCGCCGCAATGTACAGTGCCTCGAGATTTCGGCGCGCCGAGATCCTTTCCGTGCCCCGAAGAAAGGATCAGGATACAGTAAAACGTTACAAGGAATTGAAGACCGAAGAGGATAGAAAAGGAGAGCGCGTCCTACGACAGCTACCAACGAGAAAAATGTAAAACTTGTGAGAGAAAAATCCGGAAAAACGCCAGGAGATCGATGCACCAGATGGCAAAGGTCAATAGGTTGGATAGTCAGCGGAAAGCTTAAGAAGTTCCCTTATCGTCTGAAGAAATGCCAACTCCTGACGGACACTATGAACAAGATGAAATTAGAAATGCAAAAGGTTGCTGCAACTATTCACGGTGGCACGCGCTCGAGACTTCGTCTTTAGCGAGGGAAAGATTTTCACGTTGAATCCGGCCTTCAAATCCCAAAATGAGAGGATTACTGAGGACTCGTTTGCTGATGCTTCCGCCAAAGGACGACTTCAGGAAAGTGCAAAAAAGCCTCAATCCATTATGGTTTAGGGAGTAGTCACATCTCCAGGAAAAACTCCACTTGTTTTCGTCGAAGCTGGCGAGAAATCAACGCAGGAGTTTACAAGGATATCCTGAAGGATATCCTTTTTTATTGACTTTTTAAAGCCTATCCATGTTCTATTACTTACACTAGTAGTACAACCAACATTTTTAAAGTTCTTTACTAACATACTCTTGCCTCTACATCAGTAGTTACTTTTCAAATTAGATTGTTGATTACTGTAGTTTTCAGATTGGATCCTTACTGTGTAATTGCAGAAAGGTTACTGTATTTTTAGTCATTATTGGTTTCTTTAAGTCTTCTCAGTGTAGGACTTCTTCTCCTGCCTCCCTATTCTATTAGCTATCGGCGTTACAAATCTTTCCATTACCTAGACTATACCACAACGACAAGCGTCTTTCAGGCGAGTTACACTTTCTATTCCTAGACCACATATAGCTTCTCCCCTTCCCTTACTGAGGAGCACAGAGGCGAGGAGTATTTTCTATGTTTTGTCTTCGTCTGAGGGCCCGTGCGAAAGGTAGATCAAACCACACCTTGTTTCGCTCCTCTCATGCTCTAAGTTTACTTACATAACTTTAACAGAGAATTCACAGCAAAAAACTCAGATAACGCGGCTTGTCGCTCGCCATATCGCTTGATAAGCAGCGCTATCAGGGATTTCGACAGTAATTTTCTCTGTTAAACTGTTGCAAGTCGTTGATGAATCCGGCCCCTGTGTGCGACATGATGCGAATCGCCGTCGTTGCTGTTCAATAGTGCGGTCAATGCAATTATGCAGAAAGTGTTTAGCAGACGACAAGAAGTTCAATTTGGAGAATATCATTTCTTTACGGATCTCATGTTCGCGGACGATAGTGCTTTCTTCACAGACAGCAATGCGAAGGCAAATGATTTTCTTCAAGAAACAGCCACTATAGCTATTTCTTACGAACTGACTTTAAACACTGAAAAGACAAAGGTGCTCACAACCGACGGCTCACCTTACACACTCTACCTGGAAAACTTCCAATTCGAACAAGTAGAGGAGTTTAAATGCCTCGGTTCTATGTATAGCACAGTAGAACAAGGTTCACAGAAATCCACATCTGGATTGGCAAGGATGCGATTGCTTTCGGTTCTTTAACCTGGTGTCTTTGGAGGAGACACAAGCTATCGCCGACAAAAAAATAAGTGTTTCGATCCTTTGCGATTGATGCTTTAGCTCCAAAGAAGACGTGGATAAAGAAAATACAAGACAATTTCAGTGAACGAGGCTTTTGTTAAAGCGTGCGAAAGAAATGGCTCTGGATCGCTTGGCATGGCAGAACATTGTCCGTGACCTCTCCACTTCATGGCGCCTAGCGACGATGGCCTTGAGGCCTTTCACGACCTTTACGCCCGCAAATGGTGAGCAAGTAAGTGAGTTAGTAACGTTTTCCTCATGTAGCTGTTGATGCAGTTGTGAGACCGCCCTAGTTGAGCCGCGGTCTTCCACTTTGGATGGCTGTCCGCATGAAAGCATGAGGCTCGCTCAGAAGTAGAAGGATTCGTGCACTTGGGCGTTCTATCAGACTATGAAAATTATGCTTCCCGTTGTTCTTTTGACCTATTAAACCTTAATTTGTGAGGGAAAAACCTTGAGGGCGAAACCAACTCAACGGGGCCTATAATTTTGCAGCTCCGTTTCTTCCACATTTCAATAAGAATTCATGGTAACTTGCATTGATCAGGTTTCTTGTCAAGAATTCTCGTATAGAGGTTTTCGCTGATGAGTATCCCGATGGTGTTATTATTGAGCTCTTGGTGTTGAGAATACTAGAGGATCATTCAATAGTGCTAGCGTAAGAGTTCAATACATAAACCCGAACAGCAGTCACGAAGAACCCAAAAGACGCGATGAAAGCAGGTCATGAAAAAAGACTTGGCTAAGGACTTTTTGTGTTTTAGAGGGCCGGATTGGGGCTGCTGAAAGGAGCAATGGGATCGTGCTAAAATGCGATCACTCAGAATAAGAAGAAGAGTAGCTTAAGTGGTGACAACGCAGAGATTTTCAATGTAGACTACTCGAAGCTTATGGTAGAAGCGGGCACTCGAAGCCTGCATCCGTCCAAGAGGAGATCACCCTGAACAATAACTTGACAGAGTGATTCGCATTAATGTGGTACTTCACTAATGAAAACAATATCAGATTATCTTTATCGTTTCTTAACGAAACGAAAAAAAAATCAAAGGACTATGCTTTGTGGCCACCCTCTACGGCTAAATATTAATGGCTACGGCTAAATATAATAAAAGCCACAAATCGCCAAATTCGTTAGACGCAAAGCGTACTGTTGCTTAAACAAGAGATGTATAGCGGTTTCTATCCGCGTGCGACCCAACGACTGAAGGAGGCTGTCACAGAACACGTTTTATTAGTAAAGTGAACAACGAACACAAAACTCAGCTAACTAAGAGTTAGTCGAACAACAGAATACGGACGGAGCGACCATCCCACTATGCGTAGGAGACAAGAAAAAGACCCTTGGTCGGAGCGACCGTCCTACTGTGCGCAGGAAACTACAGACCAAGATCACGGACGGAGCGACCGTCCTTCTAAGTGCGGGAGGCAACCAAAGCTACGGTCGTAGCGACCGTCTGGCAAGCAGCAGGTGTCAACTTCGGACGGAGCGACCGTCCAGCAAGGCACAGAGACAAACAAATTTCGGACGGAGCGACCGTCCAGTAGAGTGTAGGCGACCAAACTTCGGACGGAGCGACCGTCCAGCCGAGTGCAAGCGACAACAAACTAAACTTGCGTTACTGATGTGGTAACAAAAGAAAAAAACATGCTGCACCAGGATCACCTAGGCCTGCAAAATAATGAGGATATGCTGAAGAAAATCCATTTTCATAGTTCCTAAGCCAATCATATCAGACACGATGAAATGCAGGACTTCAACAACCCTAACACATTCACGACGAGAGCGTTTTCACGACCAATGCGCGCGACGACCGGCCGCTTTTTTGGCGCGCCGGGGCTGTCCACTCATTTCTGTGGACATCGTCCCTCGATATTGCCAAAAAGAAAGATATTAGGAAGATATATATAAGCGAGAACCGACGTTTGTCTGTATGTCTGTGTGTTTGTTTGTTTGTTTGTTTGCACAGGAATGCTGGAGGAGTGTGTTAGGGGAAAGTGTGGGGATGGGAGACGGGTTGCAGTTGTGCAACGTGCCTGGCGACTCAGTAGATGTGCCGAACGCATTGCTCAACGTGCATGGCGATTCAATAGACGTGCCGAAGATGTCGCCTAACGCGCCTATAGATGCGATGCTGGAGGAGTGCTTCACTAGGGCTGATCTCACTAGAGCTCTCCAGGCGCGTTTGACCACACATGACATGTGGTGAAACACTTAGGTTGATTGGTCTAGTGCTCGGCACCGTCTTACGATCGGGCGGCAGCCCTCCTTAGGTGGTGGCCTCAGTACTAATAGCACAGAGTCGGTCAATAGGCCGCTGAACGGGTGGTAGGTATATAAGAGAGAGATATAGATTTATTTATTTATTTATGGACGCACACAATGTATGCGTGAACATGTAGTAGGAACCACAACAAGAAGAACAGACGGTGTAAATACCATGAGCACTCGAACTAATTGAACTAATTTGAACTAATTTGAAAAAAAATAAAAAAGAATGAATGAACACCTGAAAAGACCAAACTAATGGAGCAGTAGGCAAACTAAAGTAACAGAGAGGAACTTGGAACACGAATTAGGAAGGACAACGGAAGTGCAACTAGTACAGAAAACAGTTATTCAGATCCCTCAGCCAACGTCCGGGAAACCAGTTTTTTAAAGGCTTTTAATTGAAGGGATAGTCCGTCTTTGGCGATGAAATGGTTAAGCAGAGGAATAACCCTTCGGCAGAAGAACCTTGATCTAACACCTGATTTAGCAAGAGAACTCTTAAGTTTTAGAGGACCTCCTCTAGTACGTGAAGGCAAAAGTTCAAAGAAGGTGGCAGAGTTGATATTCGTTTTTCCAGTGATAATTTTAAACGCCATTAATAAATCATTAATCTGCCTTCTGCTCTCTAAGCTAGGCAAACCAAACATTTTGCGCCTAACCAAACCACAGGGTATATAACGGTAGTCAACACCTGAACAACGTGCCACTAATTTCCTAGTAAAATTATTTTGTACCCCTTCAAAGAGCCTTATATCCTTTTTCAAATGTGGGTTAAAAACAGTAGTGCCACACTCAACTAATGGGCGGACATACGTCTTGTACGCCTTGATCAAAACGGACGAGTCCGTTGTTCTAAGAGCCTTAAAAAGATTGTATGTACGTGAAAAAGCTTTGGTGAAAATGCTTCTGATATGACGATCAAAACAAAGTTTATTATCAAAGAAAAAACCCAAATCACGCACTTTGCTTACGCAGTCCAATTTGAAGCCGTCAACATAGTATGCTGCTCCCAATTCCTTGCCTATAATAAGCAGATGTGACTTATGAGGCGCAAGAGGAAGACCATTAGCTACTGACCAACTACTGACTATATCGATAGCTTCTTGGATGCGAATAGTGTCCTCCTGGTTCTCAATGGTAGTGTAGATCTTTAAATCGTCAGCGTACATCTGACAAGTGACGCCAGATGAGCAAAGCATAGCAGGAAGATCAGCAGAATAGATTAAAAACAGCAATGGTGAGAGGACGCCTCCTTGCGGAACGCCACTAACACTAGGATAGGTCTTAGAGAAGCAATCACCCACTCGGACTTGATAAGTTCTATCAGTTAGGAAATTTCGAATCCAACGCACAACTGAGGAATGAAGACCAACCGAATGCAGTTTGCAGATAAGCCTAGAGTGAGGAACTTTATCAAAGGCTTTAGCAAAGTCGAAGTACACAACATGAACACTTTTGTTGAGTTCAATAGCCTCTGTCCAGTCGTTGAGTGAATAAAGCAACGCTGTCTCGATAGATCTACCCCTCCAAAACCCGTGTTGGCAATCCGGAATTATGTGATGACTTTCAAGATGCTGGACAATATGTTTCTTCAAAAGTTTTTCAAAAGCTCTCGAGAAAATGGAAGTAATACTTATAGGTCTATAGTTGGCCGGGGGTTCAAAAGGAGGTTTCTTGGGAATGGCAGAGACGAAGGAATGCCTCCACCTACCAGGCACCTCACCACTAGCAAAAGAAAGATTGAATATGTATTCAAGTGGAAATACAATAAGATGTAGAATTTTCTTTATAAAAGAGGTAGGAATGAAATCAGGGGTGATAGAGAACGATGAAGAAAAACTAGAAATGACTTCCATTATGTCCTCTTTATAGAACCTAATACCGCCGAACATAGATGGAGAAAGGACGTCATTACTCGGACTGAAAGTGCTATAGGATTTAAAAAACTCACGAGCAAGTAAATCAGCCTTATCAGATTCTGTATGTGCAAAATTGCCGTTATCATCTATAAGACTAGGAAAAGTATGGCGATCCTTAATTCTACGGTTTAAGTACCGATAAAATTTTGCATTGTCTTTCGAAGTCACAATTTTGCGTTCCAAATAGGAGTCAAACTTAAGACTGGCTTTCTGCAATTGCTTATTGGCGCGATAAAACTCTTCCCACATTCTACTATTGTTTACTGAAACGGCTCTTTTCCAAAGCAGAACCCTTTTACGAATCATTCTATCAAGATAAGGAGGCAGCCTAATGCGATTAGACTCGATTGTCCGGAGAGGGACAAATGTGTCGATAACGTGATGTATCACACTCAAAAATAACTCGTAGGCGGCGTCGGTGGTAATAGCCGCGGCGAAGCATCCAATCCAGTCCACATCCATTAAATATTTCTCAATCCCAGCATAGTTAGCATGTCTGTAATCCCTTCTGAAAGACAATGAAGGAACTAGCGTTTTAAAATTTAACGAAAACACTACGGCAGCGTGATCACTAGTACCAATAGGTGGATCAACTTTAATCTCTCGAACAAGATTATTAGAGTTACAACAAACCAGGTCAAGATAGGAGCTTTGTCGAGTCGGTAGTAGAACTAGTTGACTAAACGATTGCGACCTAAACAAATCTGCAAACTCCTTAGACAAGCCCGAGGAATGAGGAGGAAAACTCAGATTTTGACCAACGTCATGCAAATTGAAATCACCAAGCACCACACTAGCAAAGTTACAAGTGGAAAAATCGCTAATAACTTTGCAAAGTTGGATAGATTTAGCAAATACGCAATTCGGGGCCCTATAAACAAGAATAAACCTAACATATTTGCCGTCAACGACAACATCAGTGATGAGAACTTCATAGGAATCTTTCACAGACTCTTGAAAAACTAATCTTACGGAAATTTCCTGTCTGTGCAACAGAACAACGCCACCACCTTTTTTATATTGCCTATCACATCTAACAGCGGAATAAAAAGATCCCGCAGAACCTAAGAGAGGAGCAATTTCAATTGTACTTCTCAACCAAGACTCGGTTATAAAAACAATGTCAAAGCTCTTCCTTAGAAGGGTCAACCCCAGCGCCGTGCCATTTTTTACCAAAGAACGGACATTAAAAAGTGAACATCTCAGATTTGAACTATTCCTACAAAGTTCAAAATTCCTGTTTCCAGAGGGCTGAAAATCATTAACTAGTTTCCCTGAACATTGGCAGTAACATTTTGAGACAACCCAGGAGATGAACAACTAGCCACAATCAAGGCCTCATTGTCCGAATGAGAAGCTTGAAGAGGAGCGAGACTTGCATGTTGGCCATTAGATTGAGAATTACGTTCACGTTCTGCTCGCCTACGCTCCAACTCCTCTTTGGAGAAGGAGCGACGGATGAACAGGCCACGAACTCTGAAATGTCGAAGACGAGGAGCACGTCGGAGCATGAGTCTAGCAAAAAAAGGAAGCCGGCAAGACAACTTTAATAGAACGAGAGCGATTTGGGTCGAATCGACCAAGGCGGTATACAGCTACAGTAGAACAATCGATTTCCAAAAAGTCCATAATTTCACGAACTGCATTGTGGTCATGAATCACTCTAGCAGAATAGTATTGCGCTAAGCTTTCAGTAACACCATTAATGACAACAGACCTAGCACGTTCGATATCTTCAAAGGAGCGGGAACCTCCAGTAAAACGAGGAAGACATTCATGAGCAACACTATGAGCCTGATCAGAAGGCTGAGCGGCAGCCGCCGAACCAGGCAGCGCAGATTTGAGAGAGCTGATTTCCGACTTCAGAGTATCAATAACTTGAGTAAGCTCACGACAGTGGTTCATCATCACATGCAGCTGCTTGCGATCCTCCAACAAGCATGAGATCACTGCCTTTAGGTGGACAGGGATGGAGTCATCTGATAAAATTGATTGGACAGTCGCGTCCAGATCTGCCACGGCCGTAGGAGACGCAGAATCAACGCACGGGCGCTTTTGAGGCTGACGTCGCATCTGAATTGAAAGAGCGGAAAGAGGGGTGTTCATCCGAAAGTCGACAGGAGAACTTAAGAAACTGATGCACCGTTGCCGGTGGCTGCTTAGCAATTTCGGCTCCCAGCCACTAGAACCCTTGCAGGTCACGACGATCGATGACGAGCTGTCGTTGTCGTGAACGGACACAGAACGAGCTCGTCGGAATTCAGAAAAGTCGACAGACGGCGAAGCGAAGTCGGAAAGCTGCCGAGATAGAGACGTAACAGCAGGCTAGGAATAATAACCGGACGATGAAACAGAGTAGTTCAGGTAAATAGCGGCAGCAGGAGTAAACGGTCGGATCAATGGATATACCGCTCGCGGTAGAGACAGGCCGCGAATCTGAAGATGATAAGAAGATAAAGAGGATATAGAGGATATAAAGAGGATAAGATAAAGAGATGAGAGATATTGCCAAGAAGAAAGGAGAGTGCATATGCGCTGTTCCGTGAGCGAAAAATATGATCGTTTTTAGGTCTTTCAACGATAAGAATTGCTCTTCTGCGTGTTTCTTTATTGTCATAATCACTCAAAACCTTGGTTGTTATTCAAATCATGTTTCGTCCAAAGTTTGTGGATTAATTCTCGTCTAGAGTTATGTGCGTTTATTGTGTTCCAGCAATGGGAAAACTCCTAGTATTGTTAGTTACGATAAAGCCTATCATTTTTCTGCCTTCGCAAACCTAACATTGATTTTTCCACTATAGTTTACGAATTTAAAAAGAAAATAGAACAAAAACATTGATGAAGTTCTTCTCAATTCTCTTAATCTCACCTAAGCGCACCAATCTTTACCTTCTAAACATTAAAAATGGCAGTATCTGCATTAGCTCTGATACTCCAATCTGCTGCAAGGAGTCTGGAGTAGAATAAATGTTTTTAAGCGGAAGTGCATTGAACAAGTCTTCTTATTACTTCCAAACCATTCGCGGCCACTTCGTCAATGATGACAATACAATCTTGCTCGCCCACTACCTTTTTATCAGCAAGGGCGCGTTCTGTCATCATTTCTGACTTGCCTCAACAGCTGCACGTTAAGCACTGCGGAGAGCTTTTATCTAAGTGCAAAGAACACGAAAAAAATGAGATGGGCAAAGGTAATAACAGAGCGCTGGATTCATCAACAACCTACGTAACTTTGACGGAAAATTGTAAGCTTATCAGGTGGTATGGTGGGCGATAAGCCGCGCTATTAGAGCTTTTCGCTCACAATTCTAAAGTTACGTAAGTCGTTGATGAATCCGGCCCAAAGAGTGAAGGAGAATGACTTTAGCAACTAAAAACCAGGCCTCGAGGATATCACGGATGTTACGTGCGGTCAAACAGCGCCGGTGGTGTAAGGCGAACATCGCTGCCCGGAAAGCAGAAGATGCGGGTTCGAGTCCCGCCTGGCGCAAGAGTTTTGATCGCAACAAAACATCCTGTAACAACATATAGTCTCTCTACCAGCCGCTCCAGGCTTAAGCAAATGTGTTAGAACAACTAAAAACCGTTAACGCATGGATCATAACATGTGCTTGAATAGCAATAAAAGATAAAGGACGGCATTACTGAATCCCTTTTGTCACGAGCCACTCATTCTCCTCTGCGGGATCTCGATGAAGCATTTTGCGTGGGTTTTTGGCCATACAATGACTTGGCCAGCCGATGAACGAGGCAGCGCTTTATCCTTCCCAGAGAAGAGTGGTACCTATTCGCCGATCTCGGAGAGATTCAAGGATTGGATGTTCTGGGCAGGAAACCTGATGGAGGAACCTTGTACCCCTTGGGTGCAGGCGACAGCCGCACCTCTTCCGACTGCGCTACACGCGCCCCTTGAATAGCAATACAATAAAACCTGTCCTGGAACGGATCATCACCCTTTTTATCAAAAAGAACAAGGTGTAAACAGATAAAGGATGACGCTAATCAATCGCTTTTGGCATGAGCGACTATATCTACCTCTACAGGATCTCGCGGAGGTAACTTGAGCGGGTATTTGACCCATACAGTGGCTAGCAGTGGCGAGCCGATGGTCGTGGTGGTGGCTTTTGTTCAGTTCACTGAGCCCGAAGGGATAGAAGGCTTTGTTAGCATGGACGAGGCTCAAACCTTAGGTCAATTCGGAGAACGCACAGCACACGGTGCTTCCGCTGGCTATGCCACATACCTCTCCACTAATGTGGTTCCAAACATTGGTTACTAGCCTGTGTAAGTGCAGGCTACGTGAGTAATACTCCAGATCACTTCAAGGTGTCCAGTAAAAGTAGAATGCGTGGCGTAACAGGCAGTGTTGACCAACGTCGGCCTTTATCCTTATTGAACGTCGCCCTGCTTATTGCTTTGACAATATCTAACAGGCTTAGTCTTTATCAGTGAGTGATCAGAATTTAGGAACATGCAGCTGAAGAACGCTTTCAGATAAGCGCAACAGCTGGTGGTTTCTTCTCGAAGTCTTCTGAATAGCTTTCTGTCCTATTTCTTCAGTATTGGTAAGAAATCTACCCTAACCGCCAGGTCCTCCCACTTCTAGCAATATTTCGTTGTCAACGTTCCTTTCAGACAACTTTTACCTTGCAATAGCAAAGTTTTGAGTTGAAACTGCACCAACTGCCAGTATAGCATCGCTGGTATGCATCTTGTTAGGTACATAAAATGTAGCACCGATAAGTTCACAAACTTCAATGTCACAATACTCAGCCCTGAACAGCTGATCGCCGCACTGGCGTAATCGAATTTTTCGGTTTTCTTTGCTGGACGCAGGTGACAGAAAGAAAAACAAGAACAGGTTATCAGCGCCATATTTGCCCAACAATCTTCTCTGCATTATATTACTCCGTTCCTTCAATGCGTTCGGTTCGACATTTTGGCTCCATCCATCTTAGCTATTTTTGTAGTAACAAAAACAACTGTCTTGTTGTTAGTTCTGACTAAATAAAATGTCAAAATGGTCTTGCAGCGAGATTAAGGTGAGCTACAATTTCTGACTCTTACACTAGATCAAAGTGCGAGACAATCTCTAACATCAATTTCTGTCTTAAGGTGAGGCGCTACTAACGCAGTCGGCCGGCAAACATGCTGACTTTAACGGTCACTTTCTCGAAGCCCTAGCAAGAGTCTTATTTTTAGGAGAATTTATAAAACGTTATATATATATATATATATCGTTTTATTCTAATAGTTAGTCGAACTTCCGAAACCTTCTGTAAACTCCTATGCCACCTCCCTTCAGACGAACCTTGTTCATTATAACACTTTCTCGTTGGCTCATCCTTGGTTAAGCAGAAAATGATTTCTAGTAGAAAGGTGCATTATTTGCTTGAAAGCATGAGAATCAATCATGTCAAGGAAACCTCTTGCGACCGACATAAGTGTTTCAATAGATTAGGGAAATTAGAATCACTAAGAACAATGATTGGAGAAACGGAGGAATTTCACCAGTTGCCTTTGCAAGTTGAAGGGAATCGGCTTCGTCACAACTGGGTGCATGATACAGGGTGCGTAAAAAGTATTGACGCAGTAAATGGCGGTTGTGGAAAAAGTATTGTGCAGTAAGTTTTAAAATATTCATTTCAGAAATATGGAAAATGATCTTGCAAACACGACAGAATAAGTCGTAATTGACATTGGCTGCTTTACTGTGAATACAGGAGCGACAACGACGGAAAAATTCATGAGCACGCGCCGCAAACACTTGCTTGCATTTCGTTCTTTTAAAAAGGGTAGCCTTCTGCGACTGGTCACTTCTGTTGAAAGTAGCACAGACCTCATTCTTCAAAATCACCTAGAAAGAGTAATCCAGCGGAATCACGTTTAAGTTGTGCTCGCCTGAGAAGCTGTTCACACCTGCGCGCGTTATCTGTTTGCCGTTATGGGACAGAGGTTGACAATTTTTGATTTGAACGTTATCGTGCTTGAACATCTTGTAATCATCATCTGTTATGACAGAGCCGTGGCTGAAGTTTGGGTTGCTGGCCTCTTTCCTCACCAACCGTTTCGAACAGCGCCAAATTCTCTTGTTAAGGAAGTATTCAGCTGTCTGGGTAACAGACAAAAAAGGGCCACCGTAACGGTGACCATCATGTTTCTTCAGTTTTTTCGTGAGTGTTTTTTTGAGCACAATACAGACAACAAAAATAACACATAAAAACCTAGAGGGGTAGAAACAGAAAGCTGGAGCTGAAACAAAAAGTAGGTGCGTCAATACTTTTTACGCACCCTGTATATTAGGTTTGTGCATAAGTTCTCGGACATTTGGGGCATGAAATATTTATTATCACAACATACGAACAACAACATCAAATCATTTGAAGTAACCACCCTTTACATCAATTGTCTTTCCCCAACGTGCTGGTAAGTCATGGATGCCTTTTCTCCAAAACGTGGCCGGTTGTGGTTCGAAAGATGTGAGCAGTGCCTCCTTGAGATCCTCTCGGTTCCTAAATTGCTGGCCGTCCAAGCGTTGAATGAAAACAAATGATAATCAGAAGGAGCGAGGTTTGGTGAGTAAGGTGGATGTGGAAGAACGGTCCATCCGTAGTCCGCCATCTCAGCCGCCGTCGCTCTAGCAATATGCGGTCTAGCGTTGTCGTGTTGAAAATACACCTTCACTTGCTCTCCTCGTGTGGTTTGAAGGTGGGCCCTCAACTTCCTCAGTTGGTTGACGTAAACCTCTACCGTCACTGTTATCCCTTCGTCCAGCAGCTCCCAGTATTCGACGCCAAGAACGCTCCTCCAAATGCATAGCATCACCTTTTTCACGTGAAGGTCGGGTTTCGGAACGTCCTCTGCCTCTCCAGTTGCGTCAACCCACTGTGCACGCCGGTGATAATTAGAGTAGAGTATCCACTTCTCATCCCGGGTGACAATGTTGTCCAGCCATCCGTGGGTACGTCTGAGGGTAAGGAGAGACAGAGCGACATCGGCTCTGCGATCCATGTCATGTTGTGTCAAGTCGTGAGGTACCCAGCGACCCAATTTTTGCACCTTGCCAATCGACTTCAATCCTCGAACGACTGTTGAGTTACTAACACCAAGAGTGCTTGATAGTTCGCGAGGGGTTTGGTAATGGTCCGCTTCCACTACTTCGGAGGCCATCCAAATCCAGTGTCATCGGGCGCCCTTCTCGTTCATTATCTTCAACGGAGAATTCACCAACTGCAAACTCCGAGAACCACTGGTACACAGTACTTCGAGCAGGAGCACTCTCGTTGTAAACATCCTTCAAGCGACGATACGATTCGTTGGCGTTGAGGCCAGATTGATGCAGGAATAACATGACGTGCCGAATATGCGTCTCAGTTGGTATAAATTGCTTAGCCATAATAGGTGACGTTAACAACGCAGAATAAATGTTAGGAACAGTTTTGTAGCCCTTTCCTTTCTCTATCGATCGATCATCTACGCGTCGATACATGTGAGAAATTTGGCGGGAAAATGCGCTTTCTATTCAGGAGGGATCAAATGTCCGAGAACTTATGCACCAACCTAATATCTGTGGACCATTCCTAGGAGTGGATACCGATCAATCAAAAAAAAATCATAGCGAAGATCTACATCACATACCAAAATTTTGTATCTGTCCCTTCCGGATTCATGAAAAACCAAGCTACGAGATAAGAAACTCTTTATAAGCAGAAGTATGTTTCCTCCTTTCTTGTAGTTTTGGTCACACTTCATAGAAATGTATTGTCTGCGAGCCATTCCTATTAGTTGTTTTGAGAGATTTATTTGATTCTGAGAGATTATCCATGTTTCAGTTAAAAGAACCACGTCGTAGCTGCTTTAGGAGAGGCTAGTAACAAACCAAAGCTGCAATTTTTTTTACTAAGGACCTTATGTTTGACAGACGCATCAGTATTGATCCGGACTTCAGCTACTTCTCGGTAGTTTCCCCAAAGGGCTTCTAAGATGCGAGAACCAGACACTGCTTTAACTGCGAGGATGGAATCCGCTGCACGTGAGGACTTTGTGTTGCTTCTCCTGTTCCTTTATCGGATAGCAATCCTAGTTTGCAAAGACGCTTACTCTTCTGCTCTCCTTCCTCTGCCTAGTGAGGGAAAGGCGAAGGTAAAAGGCCTACCAGGGCCCGGATTCATCAACAATTAAACCCGTGGGTATGCGGGGTATAAGGGTAGAGTCAAGATGAGAGTCAGATAGAGATAAGGTAAGAGTCAGAGACGCAGGCTTCATCGTGGGTATCTCTACCACCTATACCCACGGGTTAGTCGTTGATGAATCCGACCCCTGGAAGGGAAAGAGGTACAGACGAAGGCGCGACTGACTGCATTAGCCTGGAATTTACTGGCAGGGAGAACAACTTTTACAAGTCTTGGTCTACTCTGCAGCGTCTCTCCATGCGATAACTTCGTCTAATCAACTAATGCTTTGTAGAGCGTTAGTTAATGGAGCGTTGAATAGACTGCAAATTTGTTAGAAAAATTTTTAAAAGAAGAAGTTTTCAAAAGCTCACCTTCTAAAATTGCTACATGAGAAAGAGATAGTCTCTCGAGGAACCGCAGCCCTTCTCATTCTAGGCGCCTCAACCTTCTAGACAGAATAATACTGCAATTCAGGTGAATGATTTCGTGGGTACTGTTATGGACCGCAATCTTCTCAAATATCGACTGCCTCAACGTCCTTGTTTGGAACCCAACTCTTGGTTTAAGTCATGTACGATTTCTTGGGAAAATCGCAGACGTCTTAGTCAGCGATGGACATAATGTTGTAAGTTTTCTGCTACCACATTGACTACCACATACCACATTTGCCATCTTACTACTTTGACAGGTTCTTCAGTTATTTGTTAGTTTCGCTGGAACTTTCTACCAAAGTGTACTGTACTCGCTGATAAACAAGCTAAAGCTAAGCTAATAAACAGAGCTCTGTTCCTCTATAGCAGAGGAACAGAGCTCTGTTTATACCATTTAAGTGTCACTAACTATTCGAACACTTGACTTGAAACAAAAAGATACTTAGGTGGCCTAATAAGGCTTTGGATCGCCCTATTGAACCAACGAGCTGCTGCGCTTGTTAATTGACTGCAACTCAAGATGATAATTAGAGCTACTTTTAATTAAATCATGACAAATTTAGACTATTTTGTCACCAATATTGGATCCTCTTGTAAACGCCGCTGAACACACATCAGCAGCTCATGTGCTGCTTTATCAGCCTAAGTATCACAGCATCAACGACTATCGGAAGCTGGAGTGAGGGTCCCTTTCTTATGCTAACTTCACTCATAATATTTTACTACAACGTTAGTCTTGTTTTAGAATGAAAAGTGCAGCTTTCTGGAACGCTCCTGTAGGCAGCAAATGCCTAAGTGTGGAGGACATGAACCAAATCATTGCTATGCTGAAGCAGATATGTAAAGGTAAGAAAATAAACTAGTGATAAACCAACATACATATTGTTAGTGGATGATGGGCATGTTGACATTCCTCAGCACGCACGCGCCTTAATAAAAGAGTACTCGTTTTCTCTGAAAATGGTGGGCCATGCAAATCTGGGTGGCGGTGATTTAACCAAGGTTTCGTATCTGATAGCGAGTACTTCAGATTGAACACGTAACAAAAGTAAGGTCTCTACCTTGCTGTCTATTGAAGTTATTGTGGAGAGAACCAGTGGTGCACCACGCGTGATTCCCACTTCAGACCGTCTATTCCATGCAGAAGTCGATAAAATCGATCAACAATCGTCAACCGATCAATATCTTTATCTTTATTCAGGACGTGACGATGACTACATTATGTATCGTTTAAAAAAGTACCACAATAAAAAGCAAAAGAATTACGGGATAAAACAGTGGATGGACTGTAATGTCCAGAACCAACAACAACAAAGATTAGATAGTGCAACATAAAACAACTGCCATAAATGTGTGAACTCTATATTGTGATCTGTCTTCGGAGATGGTGAGACCTAAGTTGACTCAACGTCATATTAAGTATGCGGTCCTTCATCAACATCTTGAAGCGTGCAAACGTCCGGTGAAAGAAAAAGGTTGACCTGAGTTGGCATTTATGTACTCATCGAGAAAGCTAGCCTGATACCGTGAAGTGACTCCAACCAACAGAATAAGAACTGCCACGCGGAATTAGATAGACGGGTGCGGCCTGACGCGTCGATACTCACCTCAAACTTGGGTAATTAAACCTTTATTTTAATAAACATAAATAAACACGCGCGCGACTAACAAAATAAGACATTAAAGCATCGATGATAAAGCAATACATTGAGATAAGATAACCAAATGGATAAAAATAGGATAATATAAGCGCAACTACGCGAAACATGAATAGAAACAACATGATACCAAATAAGAGTAGCACCGATATCACTAGGACCCTGAAAGAAGGCTAGGTGACATAGTAAAGGCAAAACATAAGGATATGGCAAGGCTAAACCGACTACAACACTAAAACATGAAGGAACAACAGAAGATTACATGAGAACAATGATACAACACAATATGAACAAAATAAGAACAACAAGGCTAAGGACTCAGAACGGAGAGACCACGACACAAATACGCGCAGAATGGGAAAACCCCCTCATACCAACCGCCCCGAACGCGCACAGCCGCTAAACTGCCTGTAAGCCCAAGAACGGGGCTGGACGCGCTGCATAGGACGAAATCTCGGTAAATCAGGATGCGCCGAGAAATAGTCCGGGGAACGAGGAGAGCCCAGAGACGCTCGCGGCAGTCGAAATAGGGCGCGAAATCCTTCAATGGGGACGACTTGTTGTCATGCCGCCACTTCTAGTATCGGTATCAGCGTAGCAAAGAAATCACTTGCGTTGACATCAGCTCTGCCAGTAAGTATTTTGAACATCATAGTTATGTCATAATTTTTTCGTTTGTTTTTTTGGGAGTGCATGCCCAGTTTTTCGCCCTTTCCGCGCCGTTTGAAATTGAGGAATAGCTAATCGTAAGACCAAAGGATCTCACTAGCAGCTTAGGAGTGAAATTGTCGTGCACACTTTCTATAAAATCAATTTTGCGGGTCAAAGGTTTTGTAAGGCAGCCATTAGACTCTTGGTGAAGCCTAGGAGGTTGGGGGTGGGTGAGCTAAGGGGATGAGAGGAAGATCGCACGTATCCCAGCAGGGGCGGGTGTACCTCCTGACCGTCCCGCCAAAAATGGATTCATTTACTATCAGTTTATAACAGATCTTAAAGTCACGTATACAGTCGAAATGGTTGTTTACTTTAACGTAATGCCTGTCCAGCGTCCTAATCGTGTGATTCCTGGCTCAAACGGTCAACCGTAAGCAAGGATTAATGGTTTCGATTGAGACGTGAAGCAATTCTCTCGTATGTGGCTGTTAGACTTCGTCGAGCATTCGGAGGTAAAGACGATTAGTAGATCGTAGACATTTTGCACATTTACATAACTTCCCAATATACCGTGGCAGTTTTTATAGTAATTGTAAGCGTCGTAGACATTACGTCTATCAATAGCAATTTTGTTTAGGAAAAGAACGAAAGTAACAAGAGAACAAAGAGAAAAAGAAAAGAAAGAGAAAGTAGTAGAAAATCTAAGGTGCAACTCAACTTTTCGACTAGATTAAAACCTTCCAATACCCAATCAAATTATTTGCTTGATGATTAGATCAAATTGTTTTATTGTTCTTATTCTTACATAAAGACTATTCACTGGTTCAGGTTCTTCTATTTGGGCTTTTGGCTGCACAACATTGAAATATACGAAATTGCAGTGCATACTGATAACATGTTTTACTTTGTTATGAGGGCGTGAGCTAGCCAAAATTGTGCAGGACTGCCTCTTCCGTTATCACCCTGATTTATGAACGGGTGTAGGGTGCAGATATCCTACTATATATAAAGCAACAAGCGTGTGTGTGTGCGTGCGTGTGTGCGTGTGTCACACTGTCCGTCCGTCCGTCCGTCCGTCACACTTGAGTTGGGGCGCGGCAGCCGAACACGTCGGCAACCGTGCATGGCGAGCCGTAGACGTGCCGAACACGTCGGCAACCGTGCATGGCGAGCCGTAGACGTGCCGAACACGTCGACAACCGTGCATGGCGAGCAGCAGAGTGCCGAACACGCCGGCGGCACGAAACGTCGGCCCGGGGGTAATCGAGGTCGCCGAACACGAATCTTAAGTCGACCAATCGATATCGTTCGATATTATCGATTTTTAAGGATGTCGTTGAAGCGGCGCGAACTTTCCTTCTTGGGGGTAATCGAGGTCGCTGAACACGAATCTGAAGTCGGATCAATCGATCCGTCTCGATTATCATAAAGGTCAGAAGGCCTGGGGAAGATTAGGAAACCCGGCCATGGCGTCTTATTCTCGGGGTTTGGGGGCGAAGCTCCAACCAGTCGTAGGCGGCCGCTAGGCCGACGAACGACTGGTAAACAAATAATTAAATAGTTAAATAATTACATTAATTAATATCGCACCAAGCATTAAATTGGGTTCCGACTTCCTTCTGTTTTTTTTTTGCACAAGGCGACCGAATTTCACCGGTAAATTGATGTAACTGTCCCCGAATAGTCAAGGTTTGCTTCCTAAGATATCTGGTATTTGGAAAGATTTAGTGTTGATCCATGCTTTTCTTTGCTAGGCTGCGTCCAATTTTCGAGATTAGACGTTATGAGCTAGTTGAGGTTCATTCCTCGAGACAAACAGTGAAGAATCTAATTTTTGAAGAATGCTTTATAAGAGCAGCTTAACCCTCCATTTATCCTTCAGATTAACGGCATGTGTGCTTCTAACCGGTGACTGGTGAGTTTTTCTAACCTTTCAAAGCTTTCTACGATTACAGGCATACTGCTGATCGGGCACGTTCCGTCGTTCAGCGTACAGCATAACATAAATCTTCACTTACACTTCTCTCTCTCTCTCTTGTTCTGTTAGACATTGCTGTCATCTTCATTCAACGATTTATTTTCCACCATCTCAGGAACTGGAGAAAAAGACTGCGGCCTTTCTTTTCATAGCGCCAATCGCATACAATTATGGCTACACACGTCTTCCCCTTCGTCCAGATCGCTTTTCCCACCAGCTGCAAAAGCACCATTTCTAATGTGACTGACGCGCTTGCTTGGGTAGACTGAGATCTTAGTGTATCCGCCTTTAGAAAAACGTTATAGCAGCTTGTTTTCATATTTATGCCCAATGGGCTTTTGACTCAGTATCGCATGTCCTGTTGCATAGGATGAGAAGAATTGGTGTTTACATACGCATTGATCATCATTCTTGGATTAGTACACATACGCATCGATCACATTCTTGGATTAGCTCGTTCCTGACTTCCTGCTAGAAAGTTTACTGTTTGTGTTAACATTACGTTCTTAAGTTACACATGTGTAAACAGTTCCTCAAGGAAGAGTTCTCCTATACTGTTCAACATTTACACATAGGGTTTGCTGAACCTTTTGGAAGACAGTGTAGTAATTGTTGTTCGTTTGCTGACGATATTAAGATTTATTGGTCAATATCGAGTGATGCGAATGGGAGCTCAATAGGCTATCGATATTGTTGAGAAGTGGTCTTCAGAATGGCAGTTACCACTTTCAAAGGAAAAGTGTAAAGTGCTTCATCTAGGAGCTGGAGGTCAATTGTACCAATACGCTGTAAATAACTCACCACTCAGTTGTGCAGACGAAGTTAAAGTTCTAGGATTCCAAATGACGAGTAATCTAAATTTTGACAAAAACTACACACCGGTTTTCAACAAAGCCATGATAGTAATGTACAACGTATTCAGAGCAATATCTTCTAATGGCAGTAGCTTACTTCTTCAAGTACATAAAACATGTATAAGGCCAATTATTGAATACGGTACCCCAGTTTGTAAACCTTAGAAGTCTAAAAGTATCACAACGAGAGAAGGCGTGCAGAACAGCCTTAAAAAGAAGCTCATGACAGTGCACTGAGACTTCATCACGATCAAGCAATGTGCGAAATAAGAATTTTGGGCTGACGTCTCTTGCTCTTAAAAGAAAGCGAAGTGATCTATTACTATTTCACAAAATTGCACATCAGCAAGTCGAAAGAATGTCGAAATTACAGATCTAGTGTCACCCTCGTTGTATGAGAAGCTTCGCAAAAAAGCATTTCTAGCCATCAAACTATAACGCTTCCAAACAATTCCTTCGTGAGCATGTACGTTCCTAGACTAATATGCTTCAGATGTTGCGAACCCTTCATTACACCTTGTTGACCGGATATTGTATTGTGTTATATTTTTGTGGTAATTTTGGCACACGAACACAGTCGTGTAATAAATAAATTATTAGCCTATTTCGGTTGCTAATTATCAAATTTTATGCAAAACACGCCTAGTCAGAGGTGCCGTCAGGTCGTCTAAGAAACCTCCAGATCTTATACTAGGAAAAAATGCTTCCTGGGACAGTGTCGGACTATGGTGACCATCACTTGTGGCGCGAAAACGTGTACGTGGTGCGAAGCGACACGAGAAAGTAAAAGTTATTGTGGAGAAGGAATTAATCTACTTCTCGGCAGTCGAACATTTCAAGAATAAATTGTGTGCATTGAGGAATCCTTGAAGACAACGACTTCATTGAGATGCTTCGCAGTTCAAATTTTGATGTAGGCATATCGGAAATTTTTGAACTATCAGTGATGGGAATTTTTGAGGTAAGGCAAAGTAATGGCTAAAAGTCACTCATTGTCGCTAGCGTTTGTGAACGCACTGGATCCTTGCAGCTGATTGGTGTCAACAAATCTGTCGCAGTTTCTGCCGTCGGGATGACACCGTATGTCAACTACATAGCTGGAATACCATCTTATCCCAGCTTTGTTCCCGGTATGACTTTAAAACATAATGCTGTTACTATGCTGTCAGGAACGTCCTTGAGCGTTGCTTTAAGCGGTTGTTCCTTTACACATCTACACTTGAGAATTTTAGGTCCGTATTCAACGTTTGGTGACGAAATGACTTTCTGGGAACGTCTCTATAATTTCAAAATAGATCTAGAAATGAGATATCGGTTCTACTTTTGGGAAAAAGACGTGTGGTCAGTCTTCAACGATGCCCACCCAGGGTTTCCCGATTTGAAGGAATTATTCAAGGTAAGAGCCTGTCAGAGACCATGGAGACATGTGTACGTGCTTAAGAAAATAAAGTCTCCTCTGTTTTGTGGAAGTACTCTAATAGGGATTGACCACTAGAACTTTGTCAATAAGAAAATTGAAACCAACAATTATGTATGCGTTTTGTTTCGTGGTGGCCCAGACATGCCCTATTGATTTTCATTCAACATTTTTTAACCCGTTCGAAGAAGTGCGCCAAGCAAAGGCATAAATAAACGGTTCGAATTGTCCTTTGGTGAATTTCCACTGCATCCCTCTTACGGTTAAGCCAGTAAAACTTAAACGTTTCTCTATATGTGGGTTAACGTACTCTCTACAATGCCTGGTTGGGCTAAAGCTACCGCCTGGGCTTCTCAAAACATGCGTAGAGTCTTTTCAATAACACTTCCTCAGTTGACGTGGCACGAGCGAAGATGGCTTCGCTTCGCCGCATTTCCTGCGTAAACCTAAAAAAGGTAGCGCAACTTTCAAAAATGACTTCAGTATTCTGAACAATTTAGGTTAAACTACCGTAGTGGTTATTACGGTTTTCCCATTTGGCCCTTGCATACGGCTTTGTCCTTGTGCTTACTTTGTCTACGGTTCACTGCCATAATGAAACTTAGGCTTATCCTCTTTTCTCTCTCTTTCTTCTTTCTGTAGATAGGAGCACTTCTCTGCAAGAGAGCGAAAACATTTATTTCAGCTATAGAAGCTGTAACATGAAAATCTATTAGGTTGTAACGAAATAAATGGCACTGAACCACTGTAAATTTAAACAGTTAATATCTCGGCTTGTAGGCAAGTTTATTAATCGAAATAAAAACCTTCTGATTCTACACACCACTGCCAACGTGACACAAGCTTTTTTATCCCAGTAGCATAAAAATCAGAAGTTCTGGAATTGACGAAATCCTCGAAGGCACTTTCGGCATCCTGTTGGTATTTGAATATTTTCCCTACCAAGAAATCGCCAAGATGCTTGAAGAAATGGTAGTCTGTTGGGGAGAGGTCGGGAGAAAACGGAGGATGTGGTAGAGTTTCAATGCTCAGCTCATTCAATTTCTGCAACGTCATTCGTGCTACATGGGGGCGAGCAGTCGTGCAGAAAGAGAACTCGCCTTCGGTTTACCAAGGCCGGCCGGATATCCTTCAACTTTTTCATCACTTCTTCAATTTCAATGCAGTACTTCTCTGCCGTGATGGATTCACCGGGAGGGAGGAAGCTGTGGTGAATAATTCCCAGCGAACACCACCATACTGTCACCATTATATTCTTTTGGTGCAATTCCGGCTTCGCAAAAACCTTGGGGCTCTCATCGCTGTCCACCCACTGTGCCGATCGTCACCTGTTGTCGTGCGTTATCCACTTCTCGTCACAGGTTACGATGCGATCAAGGAATGGGTCCGTTTCGTTCCGTAGAAGCAGTGCGGACGAGATCTCATATCGTCGGTTTCTTTGCTCCTCAGACAGCTCGTGAGGCACCCATCCTTCCAGCTTTTTGGTCTTTCCAATTTCCTTCAGATGCCGGGCAGCTGTGTTGTGACTGACGCCAAGAACCTTCGCCATATCCCTGGCACCTTTGTGTGGATCCTCCTCTACCACATCTCTCAGCTTGTCCTCATCAACATCACTATGCCTCCCACGACCTTCATGTTCTTCCAAGCTCTCATCTCCATTCCGGAACTTCTGATACCAACGATACGCCGTCCGAATTGTGGAACATCCTTGACCGAATGCGGCGTTGATCTTCTCGTCCGCCTCCTTAGCTGTAGTGCCCAGCTTGAATTCATACAAGTAAATGCCTCGGATTACCCTTTTGTCCATCTGCAAAAAATTCAATAAAACTCTAAAGTTTTCCCACTTTTACATAGAAAATTTGGTACTCACCGGTAGAGCAAAGTTTGCGCTTCTAAATGATATGCCACATGTTACGGTTTGTTCTTGATCAAACGCGTAAAGACGCGCCAAAAATGGCGCGAGCCAGTGTCATTTAATTCGTTACAACCTAATACATGAGGAGATCATGCATGCGAGATTAAAAAGCACAACAGCTTCTTTCAGTCATGAACTTTGAATATATTAAGAGGAGTCAGTTACATTAAGTGATATTAGTATTACATGTAGTGTTACACGATCTCTATGAGGAACTGAAGATAAGTCCAAGAAAATTAATCAAAAATCAAGGCAGGTGAAGTGTTATAGAAGGAAGGGTGTGACGACTGCTGCTCGAACATGTCCAAAGAGCGCGCCACTACATAACTGGAGCACATTCCCTTCTTTAAACGATCAGGGAGATTAACAACAACAGGCTCACCGCTTGCAGCGCAAGACCGGCATTGTGTTGCTGAATGTGAACGAATTCACAGAAGCACCTCGGCCAACGGCGAATATCATTCGTTACATCGGTGGACTTGCAATTCGCAAGCCGATGCCGTTAAATCAGGTACATGTCATTTATACTTGTTTCCTTACGCCGAGTGATTATAGGAAGTATCAACTTTTCTGAAAGAAGTCACAGGAAAAGATATAGTATTGCAGGATCTCAACGAGCTTCTCAACAAACGCAGTCAAAACGTCCTCTTCAGCCTCGGATCGTTTACACAAGCTACAGATATGCCAAATTGGTTGAAAAAGGGTAAGCGCTAAGAAAATACAACGGAACATTTGCTGTGTTCAGAGCCACTTTATATATTAGGTAATCGGATCATAAATGCCGTTTTGGTGCTCAAAACGAAATTTCGCTACAAGAAAAGAATGACCATAACTTAATACAAGAGGTAACCTCCGTTATCCGTTATTATCAATGACATGACGCCAACGTCCTCTCAAAGAATGGATGCCTTTCTTGAAGAACTCCGGTGGGAAGTTGGACACCCAAATTTCGACTTCCTCACGTTTCTTGAACTTTGTCGTGCGTGATATTTGGCGCTGTCAGGGAGGAATTTCACAGTTGCTGTGTTCACTCCTTGTTGACGCAGTGCTTGGTCCACGCGGCTCAGTTGTTCTTTGTAAAGGTCTGCCGTAACTGTTTGGCTTGGATCCGACACCTCAAGATGCACCAGACTCTACTGTTCCACCAAGCACAGAGCATGCCTTTTTTCCGTGAATGTCGGGGTTCGTCGTTGTCTTCGGAACGTGACAGGGATTCTACCACTACCGATTTGGTGTAGTGTTGTTGTGGTAGATCCACTTCTCATCCGACGCCACGGTGGAGTCACGGAAACCGCTGTTCTTGATTTTGCGGATGAGAATTCCAGCGATGGCGACTCGTGCTGCCTTGTTTGTGTCGCTGAGCCGATGTGGCACCATTTTCCACACCGATTTGACTTTCTAATTGCATGCAAACGGTCGGTAATTATGCAGTGGTGATAGCTGAACTGCTGTGTTTTAAGGCAGATTTTTGTTTAATATTTTATTCTGTAAAGTTTTAATTTTATAAATTTTTTCCATTGATAGTGGCAGGTAAACTAAAAAATTTCAAAGAAAGTTGTACCTGGTTTTTCTTGAACGAAAAGTTAAACAAAATTTTTTTGGAGACTGTAGTTTAACCTGCTTAAAGATGATGTCGATTTGGAAGAGTTTGCTTTGATTTCAAAAGTCTTCAAGCTTGGTTAGAAGAGTGTCCAGTATGATTTGAAAAGCGTACAATTCGTTTTGCTGCTTGAAAGGTGATAACTTTGCTGCCAGTGAAGCCACAGAAGAAGTTAGGCGCTCATAAGAAAGCGTAAGAAAATGGCACTTTCCTACAGATGACCCGTAGCGGATTGCTCAGCACTCTTCTGAGTTTCTTCGTTTGTTACTCGACTGATTGTGTTTCGCTTGAATTCTTGTCATAATTTCTCCATAATATTGTATTGCCGATTTATTAGTTTTCCTTTCAATGTTTAACACCTAAAACACACTTCAGCTTGAGGCAAAATGCAGGGTATTCTGAAAGATGACGTACTATTTGACATTGACGTAGTGTTATTTCTATTAAACGCACTGTTCTATCATTGTGCTACTGAAGCTCTGTGAAGAGGTTTGGGACTTAAAAAACAGAATGATATGCATATGCATATGCACCCGTATGGAACCTTACTATTAAAACTCGATTGATTACTGAGGAGCCGCATGCATGATTCAGTGTTGCGGCAAATTAATCAAGCCGTTGTTTTGCTACCTAAGCTCCATACAGAAGGTATTGAATAGAATGAAAAACTTCCATGAAAAACAGCACCACATTAGCAGTTACGTGCGAGACTCTTTTGTTGTCATTTGCCTCGATATTTGACTGATACAGAACGTCACGTCTCTCTCCAACTTTCTCATTTGTTTGGAACAACAGTACGGAAGCAAGCAGTCGTTATCAATCTTTGGCTTATGATTATAAATGATTACAAAGCTGACGCCTGTGTGATGCGTTGCGAATACTATCATGCATCTGCTCAAACTGACAACCGTTCTCCTGAAGGCACTTCTCAAACTGGTGCTTCATAGAGTCGTAAACGCTTTCACATACATATGTCATCCGGCATATTTAGACGTTCCTCTTTGAACTTGAACTGTGAAAGAAGCACAAATCAATCGAAACGGCGCCTGTATGGTGAAATTATGCCAATAATTCAAGTGATACACAATCACTCGAGTTTGAAATGCGCAAGATATCAGACGAGTGCGTGGAGCAATCCCTACTGAACATATGTCAGAAAATTCCAATTTTCTACGACCTTCATATGAGCTCTTAGTAAAGTTATAACCTTTCAAACAATTTCTATAGGGCACTGCCATCCTCACGAAGCAGATCAGCAGAAATGCCGTCCGGCCGAGGAGCAGTGCTTTGCTTCATCCTTTTAATGGCATGAGCAAATTCTGATTCCAGAATAGGAGGCGCTTCCTCATCTGGTGACATCAAGCATGTTGTGATGTTAATGGAATATCGAAACAGATCTGTGTAGAATTCTTGAACGATGGCTTCCATCGCTTTTCGAGACGAAAAAGTTTCTTGAATAAAAAGCACTTGTAATAGCTCGAGAACTTATGTACCAATCTAACAGCTCCAACACAATATTCGACTAAATTAACCACACCATATAGTGAGGCGCCTTTATACGCCGCACTTCCTTACGAAACGCTCTCCCTTACAAGACGAGTCGCTATTCACCTTTCAGATATAATAAGTGCGTTTGAATCGTTCCCGAACACAACCTTCATATGGAAGTACGAAGACGAGATCGATTCAAATATGCTCTCTCCTCAATCCAACATCTACACCATGAAATGGGTACCACAAACAGATCTGCTAGGTATGTGACCTCTGGCCGATATCCGCTTTATTATCTTTGAAATGAGAAAATTGACCTTTTTAATTAAATCGCATGATGTTACTCGGAAGGACCCCCATCTTAAGAGTAGAAGATGGTGTTGCTTAACCTCAAAAGGAATGCAAATGCCTATCTGATTTAAATTTCTTGAAATTCAGCGGTTTCTAGTCAGCGGTTTCGCACATAAACGCAGGCTTATTAGGGGTGTAGCGCTTCGCCGGATATATCCTAGAGGAGGAAGACTTTACAAATTCATTTTGACGACGGCGGTAAAATTGAATTTGAGCTGTTTCACTGCGGCTAAACCCTAAGCGGGGTACTTGAGAGCCTTCTGTACAACTTCCTGCCAGGGATATGCTACACAGGTCCGCTTCGCTTTTCTAGCGTTGCCCCCGTCCTACCGGCATTGAACCTCTTCACCTCGTTTAGGTTAGTTTATCGCCACTTTAGGCCCTCTACGGTTGTTCCTTTGCTCGCACATGAGACAAAAACTTTCTATGCATCACCGTCAACCTCTCCCCATTTTTGCTTGGTGGGAAGGACGGGGATAGATGAGATGGGAAGAAGTATTGTGTAATACCTAATGACCAAAAGTTTTACGTTAGATTATCTCCTTCCGCCCAATTCTAGTTTCAAAAACTTGAACACTTAAAAAGCATTCGCTTCGACAATACCCTACTTTGGAAAGAGTAGTTCGGTTCATTATACGTTGAATTTTGGCGAAGAATAAAAAACGCCACTTCAGATGACAGGAGACTGTCTGCCTTCATCACTCATGCGGGAATGAATTCTGTGCACGAAGCAACCTACTTTGGCAAGCCTATGATAGCCATTCCATTGTTCGGTGATCAGTTCCGCAACGCAGACAATTTACGACGACGAGGCCTGGCAGTGATGATAAACAGGCCTGACCTCAACAGGAACACTCTGGCAACGGCGCTTCACGAAGTACTATCGGAGAATTCGTGAGTGATTCTGCTGATTTCAAAAGACTTGCGGCTTCTTCGCACCTGAAGTCCCAAACTTCTTCCGAATACCTTTTTCAAAGCAAGTTGTAGTGAGTTGCAGTGAATAGTGTGTAACGCATTAACGTAAGATTGCTCAGCGTAGCTGTCGTTATATAGTCAAAGACCCATTGCTATTACGCATCAACATTTCATTATCGCTGAGAGGCGCAAGACGACACTTCAACACGTTTTGGTTTCGCCTTTAAAGCAAATGACCAGTGTAGGGAGTGAGTGACCACGCGCCCTAGTATCTTAAGGCCCCCACAGACTTCTGCGGCGCCGCTGGCCTGCCGGCGGCACCGCCGAGCGGCGCCGCTCAGCGGCTTGACTCATCATCAGTGGGAGCGGTGACGGCGAGGTACTGTACTGTTTCTAGTGGGGACCGACTGGTGCTTAACAATAACGCGCCCCGATGACGATCGCGCGCCCGCATCGACCGTCTCCGCTCTGGATCCCGCCGCGAAAGGGCAGAGCGCAGAGCGCAGACAGACAGACGCTGGAGCGGCGCCGCCGGGTGGAATGATTCTAGTCATTTCCGCCAGCGACGCCGCCGGTGCCGCCGGTGCCGCCGGCCGGCCAGCGGCGCCGCTGGCGGCGCCGCTGGAGGCGAGCTCTGCGTCTCTGCCCTATGGTTAAGCATAGGGCAGCGGCGCCGCCGAGCGGCGCCGCAGAAGTCTGTGGCGGCCTTTAGATTGTCATACTGCTTCAAACAAATGAATCAATATTCCATATTCGTCTTGTCGTTGCTAAAAAAGGACGGGTGTCGTTCCTCAGTTGGGAGTACTATTTGGAACGCCCACGTGTCTCGAACGACAGCAAAGCAGATCTACTTCTGCCGTTTTTGAATGAGCACAGAACGTGACAACACCGTTTGGGAATTTTGTCATAGTGATTGCTCAAGCTTCTCCTTGCGCACCTGGGTGCGGAGCACCATCGTTAACCAGCCAATGTGAAGCAGAAAATAACCAAGGGCTGTATTATCGAAAGTTGTTAAGCATGAACTATAACGGTATTTACATTACCAACTCCTTTCTTCTTCAAATCTTGCCATGGTGAGCAATTATGTATCAGTACCTTGTACGACCCAAGGTTTGTAGGTGGATTTTTATTGGCGGCCTGACGTTTCGACTCTCCGTCGTTTTTAGAGACCTGAAAGTGGAGCAAAGGATTATGTTTGCGCTTTATTCCATCAAGCACCCCAACTATCCTAACATTTTCGACCTACCTCTAGAGCCACAAGGGGTATATCCAATTGAAGGAAACGAACTCACGCAGAAGATCCACCTTAGGAGCGGATGATCACCTTCGTTAATTAACCAGTAGAGGCGAATCAGACACGCTGAATGGGTCAAGTCACTTAATGAACAACCGAAGTGGGTATACCTCTGTTAGGCATCTGGCATACCTCCGACTCGCTCCAGCGACTGGTCGCGGCGATAGTGTCCGTAGCTACCCGCGAAACAATCGCAGCGACCAGTCGCTGGAGCGACTCCTAGGTATGCCAGATGCCTTACGAATGACTTTTTGTCGTTTGGGCCTTACTGTGAAATCTAAATGGCTGCTAGGCGACAGCTCCCACTGAGTATGTCTCATTCGCCTATACTTAGCGGGGACGATTTTCACTCCGCGCAATGGATCCTATGTTGTATGGATGGAACGCAAAGAACACGAGCATCTATGCATTTCTACGAGCATCATTGCCGAAAGGTTCGCCCCAATACGGCGCTTTCGTTTATTGCTGGAAACCTTCGCTCCTTGCCTAATGCTTGCGATAACGAGGACTCGTGGAAGTAGGGACGAGTTGTCTAGACGCGTTTTTCCACCGTATAGGCGGTGGTTGCGGCACCTAGCAGGTTCGGTGTTTTACCGTTTGCCCACACCATTTAGCACGTGTTTGCTCTTATAGGTGTTTCTTGCCACACGTACGTCGCGTGCTCTTCGCTGCATGATCAAGACCTGAACAACCTCGCCCTGAACTTGAGGAGGGTACAGCTGAGCGGCGAAGTCAGCCGTAGATGCAGTTAGCTCAAAGCATCATTAGGTTTTTATTCTCTTTTTTGGATAGGTTAAGGCCCATGCACACTTCTGCGACAGCGCGGCACGGCCATGATGAAGGATAGGGCCGCGACGGGCGCGGCGCGACATAGCGACACGTACTGCAGAAGGGCGCATGCACACTTTTGCGGCGGCTATCGCCGGCGATACCGCGCTGAGTGCCACAGGCTGGAATGGTTCAAATCATTCCAAGCGGCGCGACATGCACTGGGACGTCGGTCCCGTTGCCTATGACGATGCTCTAACGCGACCGCGCCGCAACCGCCGGATTTCGCGGAGGTGGCCGTCGCCCCTGTTGCCGCGCCGCGGTGTCGCAGAAGTGTGCATGGGCCTTAAGGATGGCAGGATTTGCATTAATGCTCCATCTCTTTGTAAAAATTTTTGTTTGTCCCTTCGATTACTGCTTTATAAAATATTCCCCGGATGCCAATATCCTGAGCCAAAACCATTTTTGAAGGTCAGCATATCTCAATTTACTCGGTTGTTCTAGTATTTAAAGTTAATTGAGATAATCGCTACTGACAGGGAATTTCAACCATTTGTACTCGAACGCTTAACCATAATTTCTTCTCTACCAAAAAGTGTGATACGCGAATAGAAGTCTTGCCGGTGAATGATGTCTTTTTCACACAACGATACTCGTGATATTAATGATTTTGTCCTGGGATATTTTATGCGATGAGAGTGCTGAGTGACATTCCCTTCGCAGATAGTGTTTACTGTCACATGCACCCCAAATAAACGTCCTTGCTTCGGGTTCCCATACAATGACCATCCTTTTCACCCTTCCATGTTCAGTGAGCTGGCTCCAAACTTATCTGGGTGCGGTAAAACCCAGAAAAGGAGTGCGATTTGAAAAAATTGAATGAGAAAATGGAGGCTGATAAGTATTCAGCAGCCCTCGGTCGTAGGTTGGCGTACTTGTTGGGTCCCGCAACGACCGTCTACATACAGTGCGAAAACTCATCTAACCTCGTCCCGGAAAACTCGTCGCTACTTATGTCGCTTTAGACGCGAGTCGGTAGATGCGATACATGCGCTATTGTTTGAGCATCGCCTTGTTTTTACCATTCAACTGTGAAGATTCAAATTCATCTTTCAGAACATTTGCATTGAAAGCCGCAATGGTCGCTAGGCACCTTCGCGGACGACCGACCCTCGCCCGTGCTGAGACTTCCAGATGGGTGAGACTCGTGGGCGAAAAGGGCCCATTGGATTATCTTATACTGCAGTCGCGCAATATGTCCCTCATTCAGTACTACAATATTGATGTTATTGGATACCTGTCAGCTCAGATCGCTTTCGCTTTGTTCGCACTTTTCAAAACTGCACGACTCATTGTCGGAAAAGTTGTGAAACTACGTAAATACAAGGCAGAGTAAAGTGAATGTGTGTTTGTAATGTTATCATAGGCAGTGAGGTGAATGGAAATCTGGTGTACAAACCACTTCTTCAACTAGAAATTTATTTATTTATTTGCACTTAGTCACTAAAAACATCCACAACAACATCAAGGCATATTTGTAGTAGAACATGAATTACCAAGAAAACAAAAGAAGAAAAACTCAATGGTTAATTTAAATACAACGAGAGTGTTGAGAAGAAGGCTCACCATCAAAGCAGCTGTGCGCGAAATGGAGAGGACATATTGAAGAGAAGGACAACCATCCCACAAACAATATACTTACTACCAAATGCATCAAAATAACTTGCCCAGGGTATTCTCTGGAGTATATTGCACCGCAATATAGAAAAAATATTATGTAATAAGCGCAACTTTGTGTGAACGAGTATGGTTACCATAATTCTGTTCAATGTAATTGTGACAGAAAATGTTTGCCGGGTCGAGGCACATTGACAAGCTGTCAGAATTAGCAGTACATCTTGATAGCCATCCTGAGGCAGTCGAACATGTAACAATGAATTAACCAAGGTCAGGTACTCCAGGTTTCAAGTATAGAACCACGGCCAGGATGGATCTGGCAGTGCACAAATGTGCAGCGTTACAGCATGTGAGGATACGAAATTATAGCTGTGCAACATGCAGATTGCGGTAATTTTTTCCGATTTCAGTCTATCGGAGAAGATGGCGAAAGGCTTTTTTGCAAGTCGATGTTTGCTCGGCGGCTAGTAGGTGAGAGAGCTCAGGTGTTCGACTCTCGTGTAGTGCTGAATTTTCGCATCTTTTAATCTCCACTCCTTGTTCGACATTTATCACGCTTCCAACTTTTCGTTGGCATACACTGCCCTAGGCTCACTAAGTAGGAGCGTACCATAAGCTGCGCGCACTATCTAGCACACATTGTATTTGCTGCAGATCTTTGGTAGGATCCTTGACTAGACAAAGTGTGCATCTTCCCGAACATTAAGATAAATAAAGCAGTAGCAATTACGAGCGGCTCATGCGGCACCAGTACACAAGGATGTGTGTCCATTCCTCGTGGGCTGACATGTGCCACTCAAGCCCAAAGAAGAGCAGCCGATCGTTGCACAAATCCAGTGGTACTCTCCTGCCCCTCGAAGGTACCCAACTAGACACTGATGATAACAGGCAGGTAGCTACAGCAATCCCGGTAGGCCAGCGATTACAGCTCGTCGTCAACGCTGAACGGCACGGTTTTGAAACACGTCTGACAAATCGGCAGTTTAAAAAGTATTAGATAAACAAATATATAGTTAAGATAGGGGCGGGATGTATTTGTCAAAAACTGATCACGACGATTTCCATTAATATGGGTGCACGCTCTCCTGGCTATGAGATTACGGAGTGGTACTTTCGCACTTTCACGACCCCAAAGTTCGGTAAGAGGTTGGAATAGCCAAACATCGCCTAGGTAGGACGGCTGTATAAAGCGCGTATATATGGGTGGCAACTGACGGAAAGTTTCTTACTGACCCAACAAAAACACTAGAAATGCAAAAATTCGGCGAAGCGCTGGAATCGAACATCTGACCCTCACCTATGAAGCACTACCATCGCTGACCAGCGACCAGCTTGCGGTAGAGCCGCTTGCCTCCTCCCTTTAATCAAAACGTTGCTCGTAGCACGTGGGCACCTGTCAGCTGTGCCATCCCATGGTAAAATTTGTGCGCCGCTATCTGCTTATGATTAAGGACTTCGCAAAAAGAAACATTTTTCTACTATCTATAGGAAATTCTTACAATGCTATCCATTTCCGTTCAGACCTGCGCCTGAAATCATTGCTAGGTTTGTTTAGCAACTAGAGCTGCGCTTCCTCGACGACTTTTCGTAAAGCTTCCTCTCTATAGCATCTCATGATTGGCGATTAGTCCAAATAGGCTTGGTGGCTTTCGTGGTTGCGTAAAGACATCAAGTGCCCACATCCTGATTCGATGAGTCGTTTGTCAGCCTTCATCTAGTGATCATGGTATACTCCCATAAAGCTCATCATGTGGTCATCGATATGTCACAAATCATAGCAGAATCATGATCTGCCATTTCTCGAGATTTCATAGAAGTCAGTGCAGGAAATATGGCTTTTCCATTATGAACGACGTTCCAAGTCATAAACATAGGACTCAACTTTGTGAATGTACAAGGATGTTGTGGAATGCCGGTTTACTATATCACATTCGACCTTCCTATATTCTCACCTTCTTACTCAAGCATGGCAGGAATCCATCTGGAGCTGGAGTCTCTCATGTTAATTCAATCGTTGGATATGCTGAATTAAGCCGCCCAAACGCCTATCATATGTTGTACGCGACGTGCCCAATGAAAATGTCATCGATGTATCGCCCGAAGTATAGTGCTCATGCATGAGAGGATCGAACTAAAAATGAAATGAAATCGTTGTAAGAAGTTGAGCATTAAGAATAATAGGAAATTGTTAAGAACTAGAGCAGCGAGAATGAGTAGATTGTTTTCTATGTGAAATTGTGAAATTGTGAGCCTGTCACAATTGTATCCTCTTTTGTAAGATGTTTATTAGATAAAACTAAATTTCATATTTCCAAGT
Source organism: Heligmosomoides polygyrus bakeri (assembly GCA_947359475.1). Taxonomy (NCBI): domain Eukaryota; kingdom Metazoa; phylum Nematoda; class Chromadorea; order Rhabditida; family Heligmosomidae; genus Heligmosomoides; species Heligmosomoides polygyrus. The sequence continues at coordinate 103,867,311 of OX375866.1, forward strand.
AATCTATTCGATCATGGCAAGAATTCAATCTAAAATGTCTCAGCGCTAAACATCTACTACTATTGTAGCAAATTTCATGCAGTGAGCGTCTAGTTGGATGCGGCTCTGAAAATGTTAGGTGCTATTTATACGAGTGCAGTTAGTTTATCTAAGTTGCATCAGGAAAGCTTTATGGCTTTGTTAACCTCGTTGGAGATGAACGGCATTCGGAATGCTATTTTGTTCTACCTGGAGTCTCTCGTGGCCCTTTAACGGCTGATGTTGCTGTAAGGTATTTTCACATGCATTCTTGCGGAAAACTCAGCGCTGCTTCGATAAGTTTAGCGGTAAATGTGGATCGAGCAGCAGTTTTAAATATTGCTTGATGCCAAGGAATTCCCCTCAACTTTACTTCTTTCCTAGAAGCGTTGTACACAATACGAACAGTATTCATATCTTCTACGAACCTGAAACGTCACTTACGGCTTTGATCGGCTACATCTGTACCAAACAGCACGAACGACAAGCTACTCAATTCCAAAGAAGTCACCAGAGAAACTGCACAGCGTTATTAGGTTCAGAAATGTACATAGATGCGGTGCAACATCCCAAGCTAAGACATCCAACCTTAGGAGGAGTACTTCTAACCTTCAGCGATGGCAAATTTCGCCCTCCAACGCTAGGGTTCGCCATAGGCTGCTAGGCACGCCAGCGGAGCAAATGAGCGACAGTGCTACACTATTAGCAAATTTTAAGCAACCGATAGGTTTACCACAATCCATCTAATAATTACTATTTCAGTCTTTCGAGATGTAGAGAGACTCTCCCATTATACAGATATGAAGAGAATCTGCCTTCATTAACATATCTCAAACCATTTCCTTTACCAGTTCCTCGTGTTTTAAACTGAGGCGAATCATACGCTGAAATTGGTAAATTCTTCAAGTTTGCATTAAATATTGCGTTTTTGGAGCTGCATCATGCACGTGGTGAAAAGTTACCTCAGTCAATTGGATGAAACACGCTAGAAGTGTGCTTCAGTGTCGATAGCCGCGTTTCATTGCCCAAAAAGAGCAGCGTGGATAATGCAGAGAATAAAGTAACTGCAGTAGTTCCTCCTGCCATAGAGTAGTCTCCACCTGATATTTTGTGATTAAACGATTCCTATTCAACTGTTCCCAAGGATTTTTTTTTTCTGCTCCACAATTCGTTCGGTGATATATCCAAGGGCCTAAGTGAGACCGCACATATGTCCAATTAGGATTGACTATTGATCGTTCAGCTAGGCTTGGCTGTCTGAAGTTGAAAGGACGGAACAGCCATTGTTCCGTCCCTGCGAGATCGTTTCCAAAGCAGAGAACATAGAACAAAAAATTTTCAGACCTGTTGGTAGTCGTCCTCCATTTAGCAGGGAGTAAGTATTTCGAAATTCCTTCTTATTGCGTACTCAGAAGATATTCGATTGCCTGCACAGTGGTTTTCCCGTTGATTGGACTTGGGGCAAGGGTCCAGCAACGACAGCCTGTCATACGCTATGAAAGCTAATCCAATTTTGTTAAAAGCTCGGCGTTGCTAAGGTAGGTTTAGAAGGTAAGCGGTGTTTCAAAAGGATGATTGCTTTTGTGATCTCAACATTGGCACCTGTTTCAAAGTGCCTTTTATGGCCTAATCTCTTGGCTTCAACTCTCCCTTTTCATATTTGTTTTCATTTTTTTACTCTTGTAGGATTTTGATCTTTGTTTCATTTAATAAATTGTTCTTCTCGGGTATGGCTTCGACATTGTGGAGATTCGTGTGCAGCTTTATTCCCTGAAGGAGATATGTCAAAAAAATCACATTGATTTAAACACTATTAGATGTAAATAATGATTGTTATGCAGTCAATAAATGGAGATTTTTAAGAGGCAGTCTTCGAATCAGCGGGGCAGATTCACGAACGAGCTCTGATTTTTACTGTACTCTTTAAATGTTGATTCTACCCAATAGTTACGGTTAGATACTTCGGCTTAATTGCTATTTACTTCCTACACTGTTCGCACGCTAAAGAATCGCCATCGTTACCCAAGACGATGTTGCCATCAAACTTGGTGTCGCTGATGATCTGCTTAATCCGTTCCTAAATCATTTACTAGTTAGGTCAGCCGTGCGACGAACATGTCGGCCCACCTGGTTGGAGTTCTTCTACCAGGACGTTTGCGGATACTCAGGATCCACTACGGTGCTCCTTCGTCAATTGGTTGTCTTGTCTCCACATGATATGGCCGGCCCATCGGCATTGAACACAGGTAGTTTTCTGGGTCATGAAGATGAGACATCCTTCTCGTAACGGAACTCCGAAGTCGTCTGTCTCGATGCTGAGTACGCCGGTTGTACTACTTCAGATGACATCGCTTCAGCGCTCTGTTTGCAGTCGTTAGCGATTCGGTCCATGCTTGATTGTACCAACAGTTATTAGGTTTATCCAATCTCTACGGTTTAATAAACTTTAGACGGCTTTGATCTTTCATGTATTCTGCATTAACATTTTTTAGTTTCTTTACTCGTCCTTCTCTCACATGTAGCATTTAATCGTCATCTTTATTTCTCCTTTCCATCCTTCATCTTTCCTCCGCGCTCTTGTGCTCAAAATACTGACTATCAAAATTAATATATTTAAACTTTTACTTTGGCCTAATACTGTTTTTCTCTTTCTTTCTTATTGTTTTTAGTTTTTTTTGTGCTCCTTACTCTTTTTTAAACATTTCATTTACTCTTACCCTTCTTCTGCTTTCTCTCCTCAGCTGTTTCAATTCTGTTTTCTTTTGTGTGTTTTTCTTATTACGTGTGTTTTAAGGATCTTAATCAATTTTTGAGGTTGTCACTGCTTCTGTATAAGTGTGCGTGAGTTGGTTTTTAATTCTAACTGTTTTATTAGTTCAGTTTTATAACCCCTGCCCGCTTCACTGATCAGCCACCGGGGGGGGGGGGGGAAGGTGTTGTAGAAAAAGTTGAAGTTTGAAGTAAAAGGCGAAACGAACTTTATTAACACTTTGTTAACAGTTTATACTATTACAACAAAGATTTGGTGCCGCCCCGATAATCGACAAGTTGCGCGAAGCTCGTGTACGGTGATACGGCCACATCCTTCACGCTAACGACGACACCGTCTGTAAGATTCGCCTGAATCTTGAAGTCCCTGGAAGACGGCGCAAAGAACGTGCGGGGCAACTACGGCTAGATACGTTGCATTTGGTCTTGAAGGTAGCTCAAATGCTATTGAAAATGATCGTGTGTGTAGAACACCCTGGCATCTCACACCATTCTAAGGTCTTCGAGTTGCGTAGATCGGTGAACATTTGGAGGAAGTCTTTCGATAATTGCTATCACATACTGAAACTGCAATACCACATGTCTCTTTTTTATCCAGGTGCACGATGGCCCCAAATGTTGCCTCCAGGCCTATTAGAGTCACCAAATGTTTTTGTTTTTCGAAAAAGGTTGAAGAAATTAGACCTAATCTCATCACGCACCTCGCAGACATTACCTAGAGGTAGCATCTTATTCTTCCATTCCGTTTTACTTCTTGTTTCATATGTGTGAACATGATGTTAAGGTGTAATTTTGTTTATTTACTTATTTATTTGTTTACTTATTATATCATAGGGCGCGCTCAAACACATTAACATACATAGTAGAAATACACTAGCAAAGTGTCAAATCCAGACAATTAACACAAAAAAAAACTTCTCAAAAATGATCGACGATAAAAATGCAGTCAAAAGAATAGGAACACACATCTGTCAATTTTAGAAGGAAGAAAAACGCAAGCCGCTAGGAGGCAACTGAAAATCGAGGAGTACAGAGTGGCCTCACTATGGTTTTAGAATTTGTGAACAACCATGAAACTAGGGTCACCCAACAACGTGGTATCTTAAAATTCTGATATCTCTCCTGCACTCGTTCTTAACTTGTTCTTACACTCTCGTTACCTAATTTGTGCTTCTTTTTATTTCTATTTCTTTTTGTTTGTTTTTGTTCATAACCATTGAGGTTGCCATTTTCCTTTTTGTTTCGGCTCACCATTGTTGCTCTTACCTTCATTTTCTTGGCAGTTATGTTTAGTATCCAATCTAGCATTACAAACTTTCGATTCCTCTCTCTTCCTACAGCAGAAGTTATGGGGGTGTTAATGGAGTGATGGAGTTGACGGACCTACTAAGCTGGTATCCGGAGCCGTGTTGTCGACGCGACTTGCAGTGTTTGGCGGGCCTCTGATTTTCTCCATCAATATCTCCACTCATTAATCAGCACCTCAATATTTTAGTCCTTTTTTTAAATCAAATTTTCCCTCTTTTGCAGAGATATAATACTACGTCAAGCTGTTGCACTTTGGTTTGCAGAGGTTTCTTTTTTTACCATGTTCTATGCCATTTTTCTTTGAACTTATTTCGTTAAGCCTTTTTCTGCTTAAAGTACTTTTCTTCTGCTCGATCTCCGAATTTAGATAGATCGTACAAATGCGGTTGGTCTGATTTCAGTTCCTGTGGAAGCATCATAGAGAGGTAGCGTAATGTGGCAAGTGCTCGCCTAGGTATGACCGGAATGTGGCCGGACTCCTGGGTACTATCCTCTCTTCAAGGTTGCTCGAGAGTGACTTCCGCATACTGGAACTCACACCATAGGTATACTGAATGCCAGCGGCTGCACTTTTATTGTCTGTGTCAAAAAAATTGTCAACCCTAGTTAAACACTTTGACATTCTATTTTGTTTCGCCATACCGGCTCCAAATGCAGCTCATAGTTTTGTACAAAACGCTCACAACAATTTGTTGGTGTTAATTGTTTTAAAACCGATTACTGTTTTTTTATTGTCTCTTTTTTTGTGTTTTTTCAATGGCGCACTCTGGGTGCAATAATGAATGAATGGAATGAACGAATGAATGTTGTGCTACTCATCACGCTGTGTTCTTGAGTTTCTTCTAATTTAGAATTGGAAGTTATGTTCCACAGTTATGTGCAAATAAATAAATAAGTAAATAAATTTCGTAATCATTACGTTACATCGGTAAGCAAAATTGCACATGACCAGATTTCTTGTTACGTAACAGTAATCAGAGATAAACTCCATCCAGCATTGCAGTAATATTTATTATACCGAAGAAAAGAGCCAAGATGCGTTCCATCGAGCAGGAGACAAATACCATAGGATTGACAAGGAGAGGTCCAAAATCTATGCTCTTTCGGAAGGCTATGGAGTAGCTTATGAAACCCCTACGACAACAAAGTGCTATCTAAAACCATCAAACAATCAACGAGTCATACTCTCACGAAACATTTTATTCCCAAAAGATCTGACACTCGTATCTATTCAAGTAAACAGCAGCGGTAGTCATAGCTGCACATGTAGACTGGCCGGCCTCCTCAACAGAACTCTGAAATTTCAGTGAAGTTCAGTATCGAAGCCGCTGTGACATTATCCGTTTGAGCTATCACAAAACTTCATCACCCAGCATTCCTTCAATCGGGACAGTACAAAAATAAAGGATAAAGGACGGCGTTACTCAATTCCTTTTGAAAAAATGCGCCACGCATTCCACTTCTTCGGGATACCGTGGAGGCGACTTGAATGCGCAGCTGGTCATACAATAATGACCTGCAGTGGCCAGCCGATGAACAAGTCAGCGCCTTATCCTTCCCAGAAGTTGGTACCAATTCACCGATCCCGGAGGGATGGAAGGCTTGGTTGGCCTGGGCGCAAAATGCGAACCAGGAACTTGGTACGGGTGCACGCGACAGGCGCCACCTCCTCCAACTGCGCTACACGCTCCCGACAGGGATAGTACCGTTGCTTAAAAGGTGGAGCTCGCAATGTGACGCAGTCGCGTCGCGAAATTGTGGCTTACACATTCTTGCATGAATTTTCATTCAGTAATGAGCGTAACAAATGACAAAAAATAGGCGTTGGGGTTAACCTATCATTCATGGATGCGCCATGCGTTTGTACGCCCCTGAATATCATAAAAACAATTTGTTTTAACTTGATTACAAAGAAATCAGGGACCAAATCCATGAACGGCTTAGAGCAATTTAACAGAAAATATACAGCCGAAGTCCCTGTTAGCGTGGCGAAATGTTCTACCATATCGCTTGATAAGCCACGCTATCAGGGATTTCGGCTATATTTTCTCCGTTAAACTGCCGTAAGTCGTTGATGAATCTGTCCCCTGGTCCCAATCCTCGCACCCATTAGGTATGGAACAGCTTACTTGGCCTAGGTGTGGGCTGATTCCGTTTGTCCTGGTTTATAGTTGCGCCAATGCACGGCGCGGCACCACGGTCGGAATAGATATTGACCGGGCGGCGCGAAAAATCGATATCTATGACGACCATTGAATCCGGGCCCTGGTTTATACTTGCGCCGCGTGGTGGCGCAAGTATAAACCAGTGCCCGGATTCATCGAGCAATGGGTATAAGTAGGAATACCGTAAGGGAATACCGTAATACCAGCAATAGGTAGTGGCTACGAACCGTATTCATGAAAGGAACCAAGGGTAAGGCACAACTAGGTCTTTCCCGAAAACAGATGATCTCAATGGAGCCCCCTTTTTATCAATGAGGCGCGAATGAGTCGCGGGTATACGGATGTACCCACAACGATCGGCGGGTTTTCTCTACCCACTGATATACCCACGATTTGGCGGGTAAGGTTTATCATGAATCGTGGGTATGTCCAGATCGTGGGTATGTCTACCCTTTATACCCAGCATACCCATGGGTATGCGCCTTGATGAATCCGGGCCCAGGTCTTTCGCGACACCTCCCTTGTTTGCTACGCGCGCTCTAAGAAGAATGGGAAGACATGTTAATTAGAAATGAAAGTTTAGTGGGTAATTTCCGGGAAGAGCTCACAACGCCATCGATAGGGAAGCTTACGGATCTCCCTCAGCAGCGTTCGATTCTTCAGCCCCTTCTCTTGCTCTTTTTCGTGGTCGTCCTTGCTCTTGGCTAGTAGAGTAGAGCCACCCTACTGCGAGAGGAGGAGCCGAAAGATGGCCTCAAAGTGACGCTGTGAGCTCATCCCAGAGGGAGCCGCATAACCAGCCTTATCGCCAATGAATGGCCTTTCATTTTTTAACCTTAACTGATCCTGAGAACACTTCTCGCTGCGAGAAGATAGGAAGGCGTTGCTTCATCGGAAGGCCAGGAAGCCATAATACCAAGCCTAATGGCCATCGCCCTAGACAAGAACGATGCGAGTGTCGCGCAACTGCATAGTCTAGCGTACCCAATTGCACAATAATTTGGGGAAAAGGATCAGTGACATCTAGATTTATCTAGACCTAATCTGTAAGGGAACCCTTTTCTATTTTTAAAGGCGGCAAATTGAAAGCTGGCCGTTTTGGAAAACAACACAATAAACAAGACTATAAAAACAGCGTTTTGCAATTTCCTATTGTGACGCCATCGCGTGGATGTTTCGTTTGCCATTCTAGTGATGTCTCTTCACCTCCAACACAGATCTTACTTTCATTCCAGTTCTGAACTTCAGATGATGTAGCCAGCTCATAAATCTGTTGTTTATCAGGTTCACAAAAAAGGTTTAAAATCGGGATTTCTGGCAGTGACAAGCAGTTAATTAATTGGCACGAATATCTATAAGAACCTCGGCATAAGGATAAAGATAAAGGACGGCGTTACTCAGTCGTTCTTGGGATGGGCCACGCATTCTACTTCTGCGGGATATCGTGGAGGAGATTTGAATGCGTATTTGGCAATACAATGACTTGCAGTGGCCAGCCGATGAACAAGTCAGCGTTCTGTCCCTCCCAGACAAGTCTGGTACCAACCGCCGACCCCCGAGGGATGAAAGGCTTGGTTGACCTGGGCGGGAAATTCGAACCAGGAACCTGATATAGGGGGCAGGCGACAGTCGGCGCCTGCTTCGACTGCGCTACACGCGCCCGATCATGGAATAATATATGCTAATCTCCTAGACAAATCGTATTACCTCCTGTATATCAAACAAAAGCTAACTAGAAATGCCTTCTATGTAGAAACTAAAACTGAATGAGTACGACAGGAAATTTGGAGCTCCTAAGTACTTCAGCAAGGCGAATGCACTCCAGCGCTAATCGACGATGTCACTTTGACTGGCAGCTGTAGCAGTCAATCCCGTCCCAAACTATGTGAACAGGTACATCCTAAATATGGCCTGAGGAAACTATAAGTGGATTTGCATGCGCAAAACCGGAACACCAGCCAGGTTACCTGAAGTATAACGGCGACCGGAAAGTATAGGGACACCAGCAAATTGCGTAATTCTGCTAGCTACCCGCAGGAATTGATCTAAAAATTATACTATGGAATTCCTCACGGCAAAGAACACATATACGAAAGAAATGGGCAAAATCCCCCGAGGTGGCAAGGAACGGGAAAGGATCACGTGACGGGACCCTGTTTTTGAGTGACCAGAAAGTATAGGGATACCACCAAATAAGGTGCGCGGAGAAAGGTACGTTGCTGGAAACTATTTTGCTATGCAATACACTGCCTCATAATTTGCTCATTGTAAGGATGGGTCGCGGATCGATGCTACCAATAGAGGAACAAGCTCAAATCAAGGCCCTCAGAGATGCAGGACTCAGCACACGCCAAATTTCGACTCATCTGGGACGATCAAAGAACGTTATTAGCAGATTTCTACGCAGTCCTGATCTATATCACTCGAGGAAGTCTTCAGGACGTCCCAGGCTTCTTTCGACTCGAGACGAGAGGCAAATCGTGCGAATAGTTTCCAATAAATCAATCAGTTTGGAGGAAGTGCGCAAGAGTTTGAGTAAGAAAGTCTCGAAAGAAACGATTCGGTGCTGCTTAAAACGCAATGGGAATGTTGTATATACACAGCTCCGTTCTGCCCCACGTTTGACAGAAACGCACAAAAGGAACAGGCTCGAGTTCGTCTCTAGGAACAAACGACGTCTTTGGACTAAGGCAGATTTTTGTCAGTTCTGACGCTAGGTATTTTAACATTTCATAGTCCAGATGATCTTCTCGGACGAAAAGCGCTTTAACCTCGATGGTCCAGATGGGAACCGATTCTACTGGCATGACTTACGCAAGGAGAAGGAGTATTTCCCAAGAAGGAATTTTGGAGGCGGCACAGATATGGAGTGGGCGGCATTCCACGCAGAAGGAAAGCTCCCTCTTGCCTTCACTTCAGCAAGGATGGACGCAGATGAATACCAGCAACTGTTGGAAACCCATCTGCTCCCATTCCTTCAACAGAATGCTGGTCAGGGATGGGTTTTCAACAGGACAATGCACCACCGCATGCCAGCAGGTCCACAAAAGGCTTCCTCAGAAGAAATTCTGTTGAAGTTCTCGACTGGCCTGCATGTTCTCCGGATATGAACCCAATGGAAAATATCTGGGGACACCTTGTAAGGAAGATTTACGAGCATAACCAGACATATTCTTCTCTGCAAGGACTTCGATCAGCAATTCTAGGCGCTTGGGATGAACTTCCTCTACAAACACTTCGAAATCATGCTGCTTCGATGCCAGCCCGACTTGTAGATGTTGCAATGAACCGCGGAGGACCAATTGAGGACTAGTTATCAACGACTGTTTTTTATCTTGACAATGAAGTTGTTTTTCACTAGTGTCCCTATACTTTCTGGTCAATTGAAAATGGTGTGTTTCCATATTTTATTTTCTTATTTAGCTCACATCGAACCGATTTTGCTAAAATCTTTTGCTTCGAATTTATTTGCCGTAACGAATTTTACAGTAAAAAATTCAGGTCGATTGATACCGATTAGCGTACGAAAAGTACAATTTTTAAGTGTCCCTATACATTCTGGTGGCAGGTAGTAGGGTTGACACTCATGAAGTCATCTGCAGCGAAGTGGGAAAGCAGCGCCGTTCTCAGAGCCAGTTTTGGTTCTCATCTAGATCCGAGATTGATATTCTTCTTACTGGGCTTGTAACCTATACCTTTATCGCTATGTTATGAAACGCTCACCTGCGCTGCCTGGTTAGTAAACTTCCACCATGTCGTCGTAGTCGGGCCTCCTGGAAAAAGACATGCCGCTAAGAAACATTTTCCCTGCTCGTTGAAGGCCCTATGCGAATACACCTACTTTTGTGGGTTCGTCAGGTCTTCACCCATCAAGGAGTAGTATAAGCCGATCGGGAACCTCCTGAAATGAGGGAAGCTTCATGACACCTAACAATAAGCTGCGTAAAGCCAGCAACAGTATACTCTCAGGTTGTACATATTCACCCTCTATTAAACTGCAGATGTCTTCAAAGCAGTACAGTATAATAAAATTAAGAAGCTTAGAAAGTCGATGATTTGGAGAGCGTTCGTGGACTTCTTATTGCCCACGACGTCATTGGCAATTATTTATAATATTTAAGCCGCAAACTAGTTATCGCATAAGCAGGTAAAACACAAGTAGGTTCCAACCAGAGTTTTTATCAATTCATTGAGTGGGATAAAGGACGGCGGCATTAGTTAATCCTTTTTGGATTGTGCCACGCGTCCTACTTCAACAGGATTTCGTGGAGGCAGTCCGAAAGCGTGTTTGCCACAACGACTTCAGGTGGCGAGCCGAACAATAAATCACCGCATTATTCTTCCCAGACAAGTCTGTTACCAATTCACCGACCCCGGAGGGATGGAAGGCTTGGTTGACCTGGGCGGGAGATCCGAACCACGTTTCTGGAATCGGGAGCACGCTACATCCGGCGCCTATTGCGACTGCGCTACCGTTCGCCCATTAAGTGAAATGCGAACAACCCAAGGAAATGATGCTTTAGTTTCGACAGATATTGACAGCATGCATGTGCAGCGCATTCCGGTCCTTCCGACACCACTGAGGTCTGCAGGTTTTTTGCAGCTTCCACGATCTATGTCATCCTGTCTTCACATCGAAAACAATGAGGGATTTGTGGCATGAACCAACAGCTTTGATGGGTCGGCTTACGTCGAAGCTGATTAGTGCGACGGAATAACAACCGCAGCCAGACGGAAGCAGGATCGTGTTCCGTCCATATGTTTATACCAGTAGACGTATAGGAAATTGGCTTAAGATGGATCTCTGCGACATCTAGGAGTGCAAACTAGCCCCCGAGAATACGCTAGCTTTAGCATTGTACATCAGGCCTAGAGACTACTGCAACGCTACCACGCTCCTAAAAAAGCTGTTGAGAAGGCTCACTTCAACCCTGCTGTAACGTTGGAATTTCGAAGTCAAGCCTATGGACCGTCGGCTAGATGCTATTAGGTTGGCAACTAATTTCGTGGACTCTCAAGAATCTTCAGCAAAAGTATTTATTAACAAATAACTAATGACAATCTTTAATTAAAAAAAGATCCCTCAGAACGCAGAAGTGCTTCCCATATATCAGGTAGCTGGTCTATCCCACGGCCATAGAATTATTGTGCTTTTAAGGCCAATAATCTTTGGAGGTGCATTTTGACCCGGTCCATATTACTAAATCGTCTTCCAACCAAGAAGTACCGCACCGAACTAAAAATGTGGCAGTCACTCGGCGCAAGGTCTGGGCTGTAGGGTGGATGAGTTTGACGCTCCCAGTCAAGGTTTTCTATTTTTGAGGCGTCCGGTTCGCTACGTTACCTCCGTTTGGTGGTGTCAAGAAGGTATTAACTTCTGGGAGCTCGTCAAGAACGGTTCCAGCATTAATGCTGTAATCTACTCTTCTCAACCTGGCCGCGCGCAGGCTGAACTCAGCTGGAATCGGTTCAGACAGATTTTCAGGAGCGGAATTATCTATCAGCGAGATAACGCCAGATCACACGTCACGAATCGGGAGCTTCAAAAAATCGAAGACCTTAGCTGGGAGCGTCTAACTCACCCACCTTACAGCACAGACTGTGCGCCAAATGATTAGCACCTTTGTAGCTCGTTGCAGCACTTCTTGGTTGGAGGACGACTTATTAATGTGGACCATGTCAAAATGCACCTCCAAGGATTCTCGGCTTCAAAAGCACAGGAATTCTAAAGCTGTGGGATGGGCCAGGTAGCTGATAAATGGGAAGCGGTCCCGCGTTCCAACAGATCTTACCTTGGTTGAAAACTGTTATTTGTTATTTATTTATGAACAGTTATGATGAAAGCGTTTGAGAGTCCACGAAATTAGTTGCCAACCTAATATAAGAAAAGGTTCGAGTGAAGTCAGTGCCAGAATGAAGCCAAAAGCTTTACCTTTCTTTAATTCAACCTTATCCTTCTTTTATTTAAACGAGTAGGAATAACACATAAGGAATTTAAGAAAAACTAAATCTTGGATCCAGTTCGAGTGTACCCTTCTATTAAAAAAAAAACTTAAAATCGCGCTCTGTGCGAATTGATTCTTACCCGATTCCTTATGGGCACAAAAGAATTGTGAATTTGAGCACAACTGCCCCATTAAGAAAGAATAAGAATAATGCCAGCCACAGGCATCCGTCCAACCATTGCCAAACTCACTTTGTGCGTCGCTGCTGATACCTGCCGAGCACGTTGTGGAAATCGTTGTAGAATCGCCTACAAATCAGTCAAATAGATAAACATCCAGAGCCTCTTTTAGCATTCAGCCTCTTCAAACTACGCTGAACTCTAAGCTTTCTGTTCCGTGTTCAGTTATAGCCTTAGAAGAAGCTGGTAAAGAAAATAGGCTGGTATTTGTGGGTCTAACCTGGGAATATACGAAGCACTCTTATTGAAAAAATCGCTGAACCAAATTCGCTTTTGATTCCACGGTATCCCAAACTCTTGTCCTTTAATGGTTGTAAAAATAACACTGCGATTTTCTAGTAAAGGTAGTGTCCTGATTGGCAAGGGGTGAAGAACAAAGGTTAGCCAAGGTATTGTGCGGAGAGTATAATGCACGGCGCATCTTAGACAGCACTGGCAGGCTATTGCCATGACACCCTTGATAAGCAGCACATACACTAGTCGCAGATCACCGTTTACCTCAAACTTGGGTAATTAAACCAACTGTATAGTTACAAAAATAATACATATGATAGCATGTGAAAATACATCGTACAAAAGCTAACATACGGAATAAATCAAACAACAAAAGGGAGGGCGCAATGTAGATTTTTCCTTATGACTCTTTTGTAAGAAGTTTTTTGTTTGCATAGCGCAACAAACTGATAAAGCTCAAAGCGAAATTCCTTCAAAACTTCCCACGAATCATCCTATGATTGCGAGAAAGTCGTGATAAAAGGATAAAGTGTTAGTGGTTTTTCAATGCCCTTTGGGATGCGCCACGCATTCTACTTCTACGGGACATCGTGGAGGCGATTTGAATGCGTATTTGGCCATGGAATGACTTGCAGTGGCCAGCCGATGAACAAGTCAGCACTATCCTTTCCAGACAAGTCTGGTGCCAATTCACCAACCCCGGAAGGATGGAACGCTTGGTTGGCCTGGGCGGAAAATCCGAACCAGGAACCTGGTATCGGGTGCACGCGACAGCCGGCGCCTCCTCGGACTGCGCTACACACGCCCATAAAGTCGCGATACTTGACATAAATTGGTAACAGTTAACGCGTAACGTATGGAAAAGAGGTTGAGGCGCTCATGTAAGACCAACACATTCATAGCTGGGAGAAAGCAATTCTGAAGCCCCTAGCAGTCAACTGCCTGTGAACAGCTAGCGAATTGGTATGGCAACTACTGGTTTCAAGAAACTTCCCTTTAGGTGACGCGACTTTCGCCCACTGGTGACCGAATTCCCTCCAGCAGTTCAACAGACTTTTTGAGCAGCAGCGTTTTCAGTTTCTTAACGCATTTGCCATGTGACGCCCAGCACACTCCCGTAGACCTTGAGTCACCTTGCGCCACCATCTTGAATCTTCATTCCCGTTCACTGGGTTCTGACTCTGGAAGTTTCAGAATCATCACAATCACAACTGTGTTCCATCGTCCGATATAGCAAGCGCTGTTTGACAAGACGACCTGAGAGTAAAGAATGAAGGACGGCATTATTCAATTTCTTTTGGGATGCGCCACGCATTCTACTTCTACGGGACATCGTGGAGGCCATTTGAATGCGTATTTGGCCATGGAATGACTTGCAGTGGCCAGCCGATGAACAAGTCAGCACTATTCTTCCCAGACAAGTCTGGTGCCAATTCATCAACCCCGGAAGGATGGAACCCTTGGTTGGCCTGGGCAGAAAATCCGAACCAGGAACCTGGTATCCGGTGCACGCGACAGTCGGCACCTCTTCCGACTGCGCTGCTCGCACCCACCTAGGAGTATGCTTGAATAATAAGGATAGAAACTGGTGATAGCACCTGTTTCGATACGCCATGTATTCAAATTCTACGATGTCTAGTCGATGAGCTTCTTCGCCTGCGCATGTAGACAAAATAACAACCATTTTGGGTTCTCCTTCCTTCCTAAAGGAGGAGGGAGATACAAATTTGGAAACATCGAAGGCCTGTTTTGGTTGGACAATTCAGAAGGCCAGTGAGCGAGACTTTCAATGCATTAGAAACGTTCATATTACAAGAAGAGTGCCCGTAAGGTGATTGACGTGCCACGAAATAGGCAAATGCATGCAGCACGTCACGGGTCGTTATGACGAACTTCTGAACAAGTACATGTTATACGGTTCTTCCAACAAAAGTTCATATACGAAGGTTTTAGATCCATTTATTGGATAATACTGAACGATCCGGAGCTAAACGTTTACATTTCAAGAAACCAAGCTCGGTTAGAGAGCTAATAATATTGGCCTTTAATTCAAATAGGACATTCCAAAGCTTTGTGTGCCCTAGAGCAGTCATTACGAGGTAGACACTCGTATGGGCACAGCAAGAAGTAAATCTCTCTAAACTGCTCCATGAGCCTTAGAAAAGCTCAAAAATTCTGAAGTCCTTAAGAACTAAAACCTAAGACTCTTATCCTAGAGGCGTCCACACGTGCCAATTCCTATTGGTTATTTAGGGCTTGAAGTCACGGTAGCGATTCTGTTCATTCTTGATAACTTCTATTATTCAGGTTTAAGGAAACAATACATTGAATAGGCTCAAAGTTCTATCCACATCTAACACAAGACTTTTGAAGAACTCACTTTTGAAGGAGGAGCAGATTGCTGTGAAGATCAGGGTTGCTGTTTCTGAAAGTCGTATGTTAAATGTGGTGTTATAGACTCAGAATCAAGTCCACTCCAATCATGTGAACTCTCTACTAGTCTTTTTGAAGAGTTGAATCTGTGACGGAGTGCTTTACAGCTATGGTAGCGGTTGAAGGCAGTTCATTTAATGTCCATCAGCTGTCTTATGATGTTGTCAAATAAATAAATAAATAAATAAAAGACGGCATTATTCAATTCCTTTTGGGATGCGCCAGCGCACTCTACTTCTGCGGTATGTCGTGGAGACGATATGAATGCGTATTTGGCCATACAATGAATTGCGCTGGCCAGCCGATGAACAAGTCAGCGATTTATCCTTCCCAGACACGTCTGGTACCAATTTACCGACCCCGGAGGGATGGAAGGCTTGGTTGGCCTGGGCGGAAAACCCGAACCATAAACCTGGTATCGGGTGCATGCGACAGCCGGCGCCTCCTCCGGCTGCGCTACACGCGCCCTATCTCTCTATATTTACTTGTTATTCTTCACGTCCAACATCAACTGGAGGAATTCAGGTTAGTTTGCTGCATCTCTATCTTTTGCCTTCCCTTACTGAAGAGCACAGAGGAAGGGGCGCGCCCTCACCGAGGATATAAAGCTTGGTAATGACGTGGTACCTTCTCCAGTATGCAGGGATACAGATTCGAATCCAACCTCGCTCCAGAACACTAATTGAAGTCAAAAATTAAGAACTGTTAACTAATAGAAAACCTTTATTACTCATGGAATGAAATAAGGTCTTAAGCTCAATCCTTCATATGTTAGTGTGATGCAAATGCTTAGCTACCACTAGAGCTTCACACGAAAGGTTGCTGCTATGCAGTGCTCTAGTGAAGTGCATGACACGTCCCGTTCCGAATAAATCTATGGGGCAAACGTTTTGCTAACCGGCATCTGGAAAGGGAATCACTTGTCATATATAGCCACTCAGCCAACTGAACGCGTGCGACGTAGATGCGAAATTAATCCCACGCTACGGCTTCGGATTAAACGGGGCAGATTTCAGTCTCCGACCTCTGACTTCCTCCAATTTCATTACGGTATCTAATCAGTTGCGTAAAGTCATCAAGCGTTGTTGGAAACAATCCTTCGCAAGTGATCTAACATGGGGCTGTGAGAGGCGTGAAGCTGAAGTATAGCGGAAAACCGCGTCTCCCCTTTCCTTTCTATTAGGTTGTAATGAATTAAATGGCATTGGCTCGCGCCATTTTTTGGCGCGTCTTTACGCGTTTGATCAAGAACAAACCGTAACATGTGGCATATCATTTAGAAGCGCAAACTTTGCTCTACCGGTGAGTACCAAATTTTCTATGTAAAAGTGGGAAAACTTTAGAGTTTTATTGAATTTTTTGCAGATGGACAAAAGGGTAATCCGAGGCATTTACTTGTATGAATTCAAGCTGGGCACTACAGCTAAGGAGGCGGACGAGAAGATCAACGCCGCATTCGGTCAAGGATGTTCCACAATTCGGACGGCGTATCGTTGGTATCAGAAGTTCCGGAATGGAGATGAGAGCTTGGAAGAACATGAAGGTCGTGGGAGGCATAGTGATGTTGATGAGGACAAGCTGAGAGATGTGGTAGAGGAGGATCCACACAAAGGTGCCAGGGATATGGCGAAGGTTCTTGGCGTCAGTCACAACACAGCTGCCCGGCATCTGAAGGAAATTGGAAAGACCAAAAAGCTGGAAGGATGGGTGCCTCACGAGCTGTCTGAGGAGCAAAGAAACCGACGATATGAGATCTCGTCCGCACTGCTTCTACGGAACGAAACGGACCCATTCCTTGATCGCATCGTAACCTGTGACGAGAAGTGGATAACGCACGACAACAGGTGACGATCGGCACAGTGGGTGGACAGCGATGAGAGCCCCAAGGTTTTTGCGAAGCCGGAATTGCACCAAAAGAATATAATGGTGACAGTATGGTGGTGTTCGCTGGGAATTATTCACCACAGCTTCCTCCCTCCCGGTGAATCCATCACGGCAGAGAAGTACTGCATTGAAATTGAAGAAGTGATGAAAAAGTTGAAGGATATCCGGCCGGCCTTGGTAAACCGAAGGCGAGTTCTCCTTCTGCACGACAATGCTCGCCCCCATGTAGCACGAATGACGTTGCAGAAATTGAATGAGCTGAGCATTGAAACTCTGCCACATCCTCCGTTTTCTCCCGACCTCTCCCCAACAGACTACCATTTCTTCAAGCATCTTGGCGACTTCTTGGTAGGGAAAATATTCAAATACCAACAGGATGCCGAAAGTGCCTTCGAAGATTTCGCCAATTCCAGAATTTCTGATTTTTGTGCTACTGGGATGAAAAAGCTTGTGTCACGTTGGCAAAGATGTGTAGAATCAGAAGGTTTTTATTTCGATTAATAAACTTGCCTACAAGCCGAGATATTAACTGTTTAAATTTACAGTGGTTCAGTGCCATTTATTTCGTTACAACCTAATATTTACGTGCTTGTTCTGGCTATAATGAATTGGTGGCACGTTGAGAAAGTCTCCATTGTGAAGTGGTACATTACACGGTTCAGTAGACATTTATGTACGTCCAACGACATTTATGTACGTCCAATAGGAAAGGGTTTCGACCTCCCATGGAACTTCAAGTTGAGACCAGAATCATTAGAAAGAGCTCGGAAAGCTGATTATGTATTCATACGGGTGTCAATATTGCAAAATGAATCTCCTGAGCGAGTTATGACCTGCCGAAATTGGGTGGCCTGACCACAGGCTGCCCGTGTGAAAGAGCTGGCGCGAGAGCGATGAGTCATAGGGTATCCGTAAGAGTGGGCCAGCAGCTGCAACGGTGGTTTAGAGGTAGTGCTCCCGCTCGGCACGTGTTGCGTCGTTGGTTCGGTGCCCATTGACACCAAATTTTTTGCACATCATTATTTTTCTTCGAAATGACCTTTTAGTCTGAATTATGACACGTGTTTGACTAAATAGCTGGGAGAACTACCATACACATTTGCAAAAATGCTTAAAGGCAAAAAACTACTATGGTGACATTTTTATTCACTTTTTTACATAAATAGAATGCAGGTAGCATATATAGTGAACAACTGGAGGTGTTTCCTACAACCTTGGAATTCGTGAAACAACGCAAAAAAATGTGAGAAGCAGACACGCTGCTCACACACTGCACATATTACACGTACATGCAGCTCTATATCCTCTATAACCAGTAACAAAACAGTCAATTGTAGCAAAATCAAACAAATATTCACCAGGACTGACAAACACATCTGTGTGACCATCCATGCAACATGCCTTATGCCATGAGTGCTTCAAAAAGTTTGAAAACCTAACATCAACAACAAAAAACAACAAACTAACACAAAACATACGGTACATACGGTAAATCCGCGACAGAACCTTCAGTACGTTGTCTCTCTGAGTCTATTGAAATGTCACCATAGCAGTTTTTTTTGTCTTTAATCATTTTTACAAGCGTGTATGATAGTTTTTCCGACTATCTAATCAAACACTTATCATAATTTAGAATAAAATTCCATTTCGAGGATAAATCAAGATGTGCAAAAGGACCGGCAGCAATAGAGAGTGAACCAACGACGCCATACGTGACGACCGAGAGCACTACCTCTGCGCCACCGCCGCAGCTGGTGGATATTCTCACGGAGCCCCGATGACTCATCGCTCCCGCGTCAGCTGTTTCGCACAGCCAGCCTGTGTCAGGCCATAACTCGCTCAGGAATTTCGTTTCGCAATTTTGACACCCACAATCGTAATCAGCATTCCGAGCTCTTTCTAATGAACCTGATCTCAACCTGAAGTTCCATGGGAGGTCGAAACCCTTCCCTAATTAATGTGCACATCTCCTTCGGAAAGTAGCCTCTCGTTTTATTTCTTCGGTGTCCAGTGAATCTACTTATGACCGTGGATTTAGCTCTTTTTCATTGGTGCATAAAATGCAAAGATTAACTAATTCTGTACTGTAGCCTTAGGGCGCGTGTAGCGCAGTAGGAGGAGGCGCCGATGATCGAGTGCAGCCGATATCAGGTTCCTGGTTCAGATTTTCCGCCCAGACAATCCAAACCTTCCATTCCTCCGGAATCGGTGAATTGGTACCAAACCTTTCTGGGAAGGATAGAGCGCTGACTTGTTTATCGGTTGGCCACCGCAAGTCATTGTATAGCCATATACGCATTCAAGTCGCCTCAACGATATCCCGTAGAAGTAGAATGCGTGGCGCATCCCAAAAAGGATTGAGTAACGCCAGTAACGCCGCCCTTTATCCTTTATCCTTTACTTAGCCTTACAAAACATGTACTCTATTTCGTAGATTATTTCCCTTGAACGATCCACATAACCGTTTAAACATGTAGCGTAGTTCTGCGAAACGCGTTGCTTGTCATAAGGTCTATTACTGACCAGCTGTCGTCTGATGTTGTCATCAGGAGCGTTTTATCCTTTACAGATAAGTCTGTTACCTATGCTCCGACCCCGAAGGGAGGGTAGGATTGCTTCGCGTGGGCGGAAAAACTGGACTAAGAGTCTTATTCGGTTGCAGACAATAGCCGCCGTCTCCATCGACTGTGCCACAATGCGGCTTTTTTGAAAGTGACGTGCAGCACTATGACATCACGACGTATTTGCTGGACCGTTTGTTTCTGACAGCATACCTAATTGCACAGTTAAAAACACATAACACTTCTGGGCATTGTTCGCAGAGCAATCTCTCGCAATTTTGGCACACCAACTGAACTTTGACGACAAGAATAGCAAATGACGGAAGCAGTTGTTCTACCGGAAAATCTGGAGGGCTGACTTCCACAAAAGTGACTGATTGGCCGGCATGTGTTGGGCTGGTGCTCTGCCTGGCTGCGACTAGCTGGCGCTTTATCTCCACCCAATGCTGGCCATCTTCGCGACATGTACCGAGCATTGTTTATATGTACATTATTTCACGAGGTAACGGTGGTTCGGTTGGGGCACAGCACACTAATCTGGGCAATGTGGAGCCTGATTCGAACTGGTACAATAATTTTGGCCTCAACTCCTCACTGAAATTTTCACCCACTTCTTGTCTTGATTCTAAAACTGAAGCCGTCAATTTTATGAAATGGCCGAAATGCCGACGAAATTTTACTACCGACATAATGCCTCCGCCAGGGCGTATGGATGCAGTGCGGCAGTGCATGTGCCTGACACCACCCTGCATCTGCCTCCGCCTGCAGCTTTACTGTGTTCATTACGTGAAATGGCCAGCATTTGGGTGGACATAAAGCGCCAGCTAATCACAGCCAGACAAAGTACCAGCCCAACACATGCCGGCCAATCAGGGTGCCGACCGCATACTTTTTCTGTCAATGGAGCGCCTATTCTATGCGGCCTGATTCTATCCGGGTGGAGCGTTCTCAATGCTGCCCACGTTCGCGACATGTACCCAATGCTCTATGGCATGCGCCTTGTCAGACGGCAAACGGCAATGGAAGTCTACTAGTCTAGTCTATAGTCGATCTATAGTCTACAAAGTATAACGCGTGGCGCGTTCCAAACAGATGTTGAGTAACGCCGTTATTTCTTTATGTCTTTATGCCTCACTTTCTTGTTAGAAAAAGAGATTTACGTAAGAACGTCGACATATGTTAGTATATAAACCGCTTGGAAGGGCAGTAAATAAAAGGGTTAAGGACAGCGTTATTCAGTCCTCTCTGGGATGCGCCACGCATTCTACTTTTACGGGATGTCGTGGAGACGTGTTGAATGCGTATTTGGCCATACAATGACTTGCGGTGGCCACCCGATGTACAAGTCAGTTCTTTATCCCTCCCAGACAAGTCTGGTACCAATTCTGGAGAGGCGCCGGCTATCGCGTGCACCCAATTCCAAGTGCTGGTCCGCGTTATCCGCCTAGGCCAAATAAGCTTTTCATCCCCACTAGATCGGTAAATAGGTACCAAATTTGTCTGTGAAGGATAGAGCACTGACTAGTGCATCAGCTGGCCATGACAGGTCACTCATTGGGCCAAATACGCATTCTGTTTGCCGGATTGCCTGACAAAGTAGAACGTTTGGAGCATCCCAAGCGGATGTTTAGTTAATGACTTCTTCCTTCTTGTGCTTGTAGTCGCTTAGCTTCAAGTTAAGTCTAGGAACTGACGTTCGATTACAGCAACCTAAGGTAATTAAGGACAAGTTGAAAACACGACCAGAAATTATAAGAAATACTTGCGTATTTGAGATCGAAAATCTTGCACTAGACAGCACTCAAATCAAACCCTCTGCTTTCCGGGCAGAATACTAACCCGTTGCACCACCAATACTGCTTCATCGAACGCAACATCCACGACGTTTTTAGCAAATGTCTCTCCGTGATATTCCGTGATAACTGGTACGAGCCAGTTGCTGATATCAGCGTGGAACCGGTGAAGTTGATGTTTTTATTCACAGGTGGGAGAGTGCCTATATGTCATTGCTACGAGGATATCGTGATGTTGTGTTCGACCAAGCAGCGCCGATGGTATAATGCAGTAGCATAAAGGATAAAGGACGGCGTTACTCAATCTCTCTTGGAATGCGCCACGTATTCCACTTGTACGGGTTGTCGTGGAGGCGTGTTGAATGCGTATTTGGCCATACAATGACTTGCGGTGGCCACTCGATGAACAAGTCAGCGCTTTATCCTTTCCAGATAAGTCTGGTACCAACTGACGGACCCCGGAGGGGTGAAAGGTTTGGTTGGCCTGGGCGAGAAATCCGAACCACGACGTGGTATCGAGTTCACGCGACAGTCGGCATCTCCTCCGACTGAGCTACACGCGCCCCGCTACATGGGGTAACATGAAAGCAAGAGTTTTGATCTTATCTAAACATCCTTTTTAACAACTCATAACTTTTCTTTGTGCTAAAGGCATTATTTCCATGCTGATGAAGGTCTTCTTAGTAAGAACGTGGCAAATATAACAAAAATGTCTTCCAAAAATGTTCTCTCTTATTAAATTCGGAAGTAGTTAATAATGCGTTCTGCATGGGAAAGGCAAAAGTCAATCACAGGCCAGTAAAGATAATGACCGCGTGTGCCGCTGTTCGACGCAGCCTGATTGGTCCGATACAAGGTGCATCTCCCCTCCCAACGTAGGTCACATTCGCGACAAGTACTGCAAACTCTCTCCAATCATTTTTGTCAAAGGCTGGTTGAACGCAGAAACTTTATTAACATTAAAGTTAGCAGTTGCAAGAATATTGTAACCACTTGAATCTACGAATCAAAGATGGCTTATTACCTCGCTGTATACTTCCTAACATGTTGCTAGGTATGACAAAGCTTGAAAGATTTGTTTCCTTCCCATTTTTACAAACTACCTAGGAATTTGGAGATAAATACTATATTCTTAAGAAATTCTAGAATTCGTAAGAATGAAATATATTAGTAAAAACTGAGGGACGTACTCAATGTAGATGCGCCATGCAATATCAGCCTGAACCTTGTCTGGAGAGAACTCAGCTTCCGAATCTAACTTGAAGGTATACGCAGATTTTTCACACCTTTACCAAGGCCTTTGAATTTTTCACATCTGACACGATGAGGTGAAAGCGTAGGAATACACGATTTCCCATCATGGAACTATGCAGAACATCTCCATCCAGAAATGGTTCAGCACGGTCGGAGATACAAGAACTTCCCAAGCAACGCACTTAATGAAGCTAGTGTAGCGTTGAGTCAGCATCTTATCTCTTAAGCCATATGTCTCTTCCTTAATCCTGACCAGTATTCATTGCAAAGAGCTCAGCACAATTCTCTGCTGCGCCCTGACAAATACTGTGACTAGGGTTGATCAGGACGAAGCAGCACAGAAAAGGGATTTGCACGTGTGAAGCAAAGCCCAGGACGGATAGAAGTGCAAAAATATGCAAAAAGTGACCGTAGCACTTTTAAGCCGCTGACAGCAGTCCCTATACGCCGATAAGGCGACAAAAGTCGCACGATCTCGACTAGAGATCAGATGGCACTCAGTACCCGGGATGTGACAGCGCCCACAAGTACGTATGGATGATAAAAGGGCTGTCTCCCACACAAGACCATACGCCGAGCAAACATCTTCCACGGAGGAGAAATTGATCTGAGCTGTGTTTAGCTCTGCGCTGATAGTCACCCTCTCAGTGTCTTTCTAAGTGACGTGCTTATTTATTTAGTGCTTAGCTCAATGAAAACAAAGGCAATTTTGACGCGAATAGATCCCTTTGTGAGATGCGCAAACATTGGTGCGGGTTCGAGTCCCGCCTGGCGCTAGATGTTTTGATCGCAACAAAACATCGTTATGACAGCTTACAACCTCAACACCATCTACTTGAGGCTCAAGGAAACTGATTTGAATCGATTCTATTCTATCAGGACTATCAGCTTAACTGGTTCCATGCCGATATCAGCGGCCGGCTCATCCCGATATACGGGTGAGTGCCGATCGGTCCCACGAGGCGTGGGTGATGCTTTCTATCAAACGGCGCCGGTGGTGTAATGGCGTAGAGGATTCCCGCCCGGTTAGAGGGAGGTGCGGGTTCGAGTCTGCCTGGAGGTAGAAGTTTTGATCGCAACAAAACATCGTTATTACAGCTTACTGTCAATCTGTCAATTCACTGCTCCCAGATGGAAACGTTGTTGCGAGTTATTTAAAGCTACTAGTCCTTAGATAGTTAGTAAGCAAAGAATGGTCTCATGCTTACGCCTTTGATTCAAAAGCTCTACTTGCAAGCTAGAAAAAAGTTGACGAAGGCAATTAGAGCTTAGTAGCTGTGCTAATAGGCCTAAAGTTCCGCCCCATCCTCGTCAAAAACACATCCTCCCCTAACTAAATTGGGGCATAGAATAGTCTTTATGACTAATGCCTTGGATATTGGCAATGATGTATTTTCGGCGATTAATGTGGCCAAGTTTGGACCTATTAGGAGAGGTTAAGCGAAGATTGCTCTTCGCGGCTATTATTTATTTATTTGCCCAAATTGTGCATTAAAACGAGTATTGAAACACAGAAGACGATGTATTGATAATCACAAATCACTGGATAGAAAAAAGAAAAGATAACAGAATGAAAAGGCTAAAGGACGGCGTTACTCAATCCCTTTTGGGATGCGCCACGCATTCTACTTCTGCGGGATGTCGTGGAGGCGATTTGAATGCGTATTTGGCCATACAATGACTTGCGGTGGCCAACCGATGAACAAGTCAGCGCTTTATCCTTCCCAGACAAGTCTGGTACCAATTCACCGACCCCGGAGGGATGGAAGGCTTGGTTGGCCTGGGCGGGAGACCGGAACCAGAAACCTGGTATCTGGTGCAGGCGACAGTCGGCGCCTCCTCCGACTGCGATACACGCGTCCAGAAAAAGGAAAAGATATGCTAAGGAATCCTATACGTCGTATCTCGAGTGAGCTACCGTGGCAAATCTCAAAGACAAGGAGAAGATTCCCGCAGCTATGGAGAAAGAAACAGGAAGTAGAAGAGGGAGGATTGAACCTACGCAACATTCAGATCCCAATGGTCTTCTTTTGCATTGCTTCGAACGTGTTCGAAGTCAGGACATTTCAGTGAACACATTTTCAACGATATCTTTCCGCACTTGTTACTAAGAGTACCTCTGAAACAACAGCAGCTAGTGTTCTACGCCTACGTCCTGTCTTTGTGGTTACGTGTTCTAATTTCATTTGGTATGCTACTTTAAGTAGATCTTTGTATAAACAGATGTAGAAAGGCCAGCTCCAGTTAGGTCGCGGCTCCCATTATAGCACGGACTTTCTTCTTTGCTCCTTCAGACACACAACAGGAGGAGAAAGTAATCAGAAAAATATGGCCCAGTCGGCACGAGGTAAAATAAAAATTAAAAATAAAATAAAAATAATCGCAAAACACTAACCCCATTCGGTAAACATCGAGAGGAAGCCCATGGTGAAGAAGATTTTAGTATAAAGTGCACTGAGTTGCTTTGTGGAAATGAGATTGGAGCCAGAAAGACTCTGGAGGCTCTTTTGGACTCGATAACGTAACCCAACGATGAACAACGGAAACGAGTGCATTTCAATATCACCAGTAACTTTTGCCATTTATTCCGTTATGTGGGATATGACCAAGTACCAAGGCCAAGTACTTCTAGAGCTTAACATCACTACAGGTTTGTGCTTGGTAGGTCTCTTTTGTTCTATGGTAGTCCTACAACTGAGCTTTCACTCAGTGCTTGTGGAACAACGGTGAGTTCGGTTTGCTTCAGTGGAATCCGCATTCGCCAGCTTCGATTTATCATCTTTATCAATACACTTAGGCCAATGAACAGAATTAATCAACAAGAATAGAGTTTAGTGTAAATCAACTCCTCCGTGGGATGCCCCACGCACGCATTCCTCCGCTACGGAATATCTTACGGCAATGTGAGAACATACTTGGCCTTCATAATGAACTGTTGCGGCCACTTTAATAACAGACCAATTCTTCGCTCCCTTTCAGCTGTGGTTCACTAGCCCAAAGAAAGTTCAGCTCAATCACTTTAAGCCTCAAAATGGTTCGTATCGAGGTTGTAAGCTACCATATTTCGATGTCGCCTTGTTGCGATCAAACCCTAGCGCCAGGCGAGACTCGAACCCGCACCTCCTGCTGATAGGGTGGGTATGCTCTACGCCATTACACCACCGACGCTGTTTGATCGAACATCGAACATCAGTGCGGGTTCGAGTTTGAGAGTTTTGAGCGCTACAAGACAACATTGTAACAGCTTATAACCAAAAAGGGTTGTTATGCAAAGTCGTTATAAAAAACCTGAACCATTGGTCGATTCTATGCTTCCATGACGGCCGGCGCCTCTTCCGACTGCGCTTCACCCTTTTCCTTGAAGCCAGTTATCATAGCTATCAGTTTGTAGATGTAATTCAACAGGCATTTCTCAAAAGGAACTACTTTCTTGCATTTCTTGGAACATAGTCGATTCGCCAGAGTAATAACGATAAAGGACGACGCTAACCCTCATTGGGCATTCACCACGCATTTAACTCCGACATGATGGTCGTGGAGGCAGTTTAAATTCCTATGTTACTAGACAATGACTTGCGATGGAGAGGTAAGTGTTTTATCGTTCCTAGGCAAGTCTAGTCCCAGTTCGCAGAGCCCGAAGGGACTGAAGGATTGGTTGGCCTAAGCGGGACTAGAGCCAAGAACTTTGGATCTTGGTGGTTATGACAGCCGAAGGGTCCATAGAATGCGCTACCAAGCACTCCTTCTGGGTTGCGGAAGCGCAAAGCCTATTAGCTCCAATGTATAATAGGTTTGGACACGTCGCACCATGATCCGATCGTCGGGAAATAGTCAGTGAAGTGAACTCACTTTTCGCTCACACTCTCCGCCAAGACGACTGCTGCTACGACAACAAGAACCAGAACGGCGACAGGAGTGGTCGAGCCAGAGGTAGCCATTGCCACTATGACTGTCGGCCACGCTACGCCCCTCGTCGTCTTCAATTCCTCGGCAGGGGCACGCCTCCCGTGTCGGAAATGGGACCCGGCGGCCACGTGAATTTCACAGACCATTCGGAACGCTGTGGAATTGATGAGCTCGAAGGGGGCTAAAACAGTTTGCCCCTCTGACAATAGCTCCCACGGGTGCAAGTGCAGGCTGAGGCGCCAGTTCTGTCTGAAAGCAATTTCGTTTATAGTCCAGCCTCAGCGCTGCAGTTCCGCATCACAGAGTGTTTTCGCAAACAATGTCGGAAATGATTTGAGGAAGAGCTCTTTCTAGAACTGTTTTCTAGAACTGAACGCTCTAAGCATCAACAACATTTATAGAACGGAAAGTGTTGACCATTAACAGCCAGCCTGTTTATAAACTCCCGGCCCGGGCATCATTTGCCACGCAGGATAGTAGACGGCACCTCAAACTTGGACAATTAAACATTTATTTAACAGCTAAGTTAGGTGAAATATATACCAGCTAAAAGACACAATTCTCAAGCTCCGGAGGCTAGCTTTATACAGGGTAAGTAGACGGATCTGATTGGTATGCTAAGCAGATGTAAGCATGATAAGCAAATGCTTGTGAATGTTTTCAAATAGCTCAACAGATCAGCATAGTGATAGTGAAACAAACAGAGTTCATGATGAATGATCCGAACATATTAAATCGACCATCTAATTGTAATACCGGACACGAAATTGCGACATTGGTGACATGTCTTCTGAACACAGACGCTTTTGTACGACGTCGGTGACACCTCTTCTGAACGTAGACGCTTGTTTTCACGACGTTCGACACATATTCGGAACTCGGACACCCTTTGCGTGACATCGGCAACACGTATTCTGACCCATCTCAGTACGACGTAGGTGACACCTCGCCTGAACCCTCCAGATGACTGTTAGCCGACGTCCATGAAAGGCCAGATGGACAGACGGCGGGACAGACGGACGGACAGAGGAAGGACAGACACAACCGCTTACTCTTTTATATATAGTAGGACACCGTAAATCTACCAAAGCTACAAAGAATAGAGGAATCTCTACATCCTCTTTGTACTGTACCACTTTGTATTTTTATTAAACTAGAAGAAGCACATCTAATGTGTTGGGAGTTGAGAGAGGGCTGTCAGCTGTTGTTCTTTCTTCTCATTAAATGCTAAAACGTCATGTGAGGCTAGGACAAGATTTTACCCAAAATGTGAAGGAAGGTTCTCGAAACGTCACCCAAATGAGTGCTAGGTTGGTGAATAATTTTTGTGCATAAAAGAGCGTAAGACAGCCGCCGAGACAGCTCGAAAAATC
Organism: Heligmosomoides polygyrus bakeri; assembly: GCA_947359475.1. Classification (NCBI taxonomy): domain Eukaryota; kingdom Metazoa; phylum Nematoda; class Chromadorea; order Rhabditida; family Heligmosomidae; genus Heligmosomoides; species Heligmosomoides polygyrus. The sequence goes on from OX375866.1 coordinate 103,895,193, forward strand.
AATCAAGTGTGGGGGCCTAATAGTGTTGGAGAAAGCGCTGTATGCCAGTGGTTCAGTAAATTTCGGACCGGAGATTTCCACCTCGAAGATGACCCCCGTAGCGGTCGCCCTAGAGCAATCTTGGACGACTAGTTGAAGGAATTGGTGGAAGCTGAACCATCCCAGACAGTTCGCGGGATCGCCGAAGAGCTAGACGTCAGTAAGACTGCCGTTGTGCATGCTTTAAAATGCCTTGGTAAGATGAAAGAAAAAGCTCGAAAAGTGGGTGCTCCGCGAGTTGAGTGAGCGGCGAAAATTGTCGCGTTTTGAGATTTGTTCTTCTCTACTTTTACGCAACAAAACTGACCCGTTTCTGGATCGAATCATCGCTTGTGATGAAAAGTGGATTCTGTATGATAACAGGAAACGTTCCGGACAGTGGTTGGACGCCGACGAAAACCCCTAGGCATTTTCCAAAGGCGAACCTCCACCAAAAAAGGTAGTGGTCACTGTGTGGTGGTCGGCGGCTGGTGTGATCCATTACAACTTTTTGGCACTAGGCCAAACAATCGCAGCAGAGTCCTTCTGTGAGGAAGTGGACGATCTGCCCCAAAAATTGCGTCAGATTCAGCCAGCATTGGTCAACAGAAGAGGCCCGATTCTCAATAAGATTCCAGTTCCTCTCTTGGTATCGTGAGTTTCCCTCTTTGCTTGAGGTTTTCTTGGGTTCCTCCTACGGTGTCGGAACCGCTAGAGCGGTTGAGGCGCTTAGTGGGGTAGAGTGTATTTCAATATCTTGCACCATCTTCAGGCCTCTGAAGACGACGATCGCGTCGAAACGTCAGAACGCATAATAAAGATCCACCATAAAATCCTCGTTGGGCACACAAGAAACTGATTGACAACAATACCCGATTCTTCCCCACACGTTTCAAAACCACTATTCGAAAATTGAACGAATTAAGGGTTGAAGTCCTGCCTCACCGCCATAGTCTCCAGACCTCTCACCAGCCGACTACCACCTTTTCAAACACTTTTAGAACTTTCTCGCTGGTAAAACCTTCACCAATTAGGACCAAGCCAAAACAGCTTTCGTGAATTTTGCCAAATCTCGACCACTTAATCTTTCCGCTGGTGGAAAAAGTCGACAGGTGGCCAGTTGGCGATTGTATGCCGATTCGAACCGTGCTTATTTCGACTAAATCCGAGAAGATTTGAGAAAGTTATGGCAGTTCAAAGTGAAGCACTCAAAACGCTGAGAGTTTTCCGGACAAACGAATAACTGTCGAACTTTTTCTCTGATGATGCTTGAGAACTTTGTAGTGGTAGTAGTCTGATGGTGCCACGCCAGTCCTGTAGGGTCCATCGAGGACGACGGTTTCGAGGCGTTTCGATCGTTTTTCCTTTGAAGCGTCAGCCAGTTTCTGGAGCTGTTTTATATACACAGCGACATTGTCGGTGTGTTGTAGTCAGCAGCTCCCGGTAGATCATGCCTTCTTAATTCCCAAAAACGGGGAAGAGAATCCTCGATTCGTATATATAATTGGTTTTTTCCTCCGATTCATTGACGGTGTGTGCGGTAATCGGTCGGGACCCAAATGCAGTGTTGATTCTAACGACCACGTTCTTCGAACAGGAGCCAAGTTTTGCTCAAAAAGGGAGGTAACCAGCTGTACCCGTCTTTCGTCGCTCCGACGTCCCCATTAAGGTCACCAGGTCACAATGATGACATCTTTCGACTTCTGCTGTCTTCTCATCAAGCAGGCTCCAAAACTCATCCTTGGCTCGATCGGAGCAGCCAGTCTGTGGAGCATACGCAGAGAAGAAGTGGTAGAGTCGCTCCTTTGCGGCGACAACGATCTTCATCAATCGATCGTCAAAGCGCTCGACGCTTACAATCGAGTCACGAAATCGTTCGGAGACGATTATTCCGACACCGCTGGTGGTCCTGGGACTTCCACATAGGACATCCTTAAAGCCTCGTCCTATGTCCCTTGACTTGCGGCAGGACCACCTCGTCTCCTGCACCGCACAGAAATCAACTCTTCTACGCTCCAGTGCTTCAACCAACTCGAGCGAGCGGCCCGTCAACGTACCCACATTCAGCGTAGCCACGCGGATCCTGCTTACGTTACGGGACTTTCGGACTAGCTCAGTTGCCCCCCGATGCCGTCCTCGCATCAGGGACCCTCGCATACTTCTCACACTCGCCGGGCTCTGCGAGTGCGCGTCGGCTCCCGCGGACGCCGTAGCACTATCTCGAGAAACTTGACTTATCATACACCATGTGATGTGACACGGGTCTTCGTAGGCCGGCCTGTCACAAGGGCCTGTTCGTCTGCAATCGAGTGTTCGTGATTAGCTTAGCTCGCAGAACGAGCAGTTCCCAGTGGTACCACGTGGAGGAACGAACATCGCCATCACGAGTTCCATTTGATTAGTACTGCAAATATTGCTTACTTGAAAATGCGATGTGAAATTTTGCGCTATTCTCAAATTGTTTTTACTGAACCGTGGGCAAGTGTGTAACTCTACGTAAACAGAATTTTTGCTATCAATCGTGGGAAAATCGCGTCGCTCTGGACGGATGTGGTGCAATCTCTCCGTTCAGCACTAAAATATCCCCTGGTTTCCTACACTTTGGAGTGGCCTTGAAATCGTAATTTTTTCCCAAAAAATAACATTTTACAACATTTGTCATGTCTGTTCACATTTTGAATCAAAAAAATTTCAGACGAAGTCGTACAAAATTTTCCACGGATAATTTTTTTCTAATTCTCATAGAAAGTGTGTGGTTTAATCTGAAAGGCGCTCATTTTGGAAGACGTTCACTTTCATTATAGCTGTATTCGTTCGCTGATGGGCAGATAACTGTGGCACTGTGGCAGTAACCGCCAATGGTGGCGTGAGATCCGAATCAATGGTTCGTGTTCCGCGCAAACCACCCAGGCCTCCAATTCCTCCACTTTCAAAGGTTAAAATGCATTCACGCCACACGGCCAGCTCATCCCGGATACGAGTGGGTACTGGTCGTTCCGAGGTGTGGATGTTGCGTTCGATCAAACGGCACCGGTGGTGTAAAGGCGTAGAGCATTCCCGCCCAGTTAGAGGGAGGTGCGGGTTCGAGTCCCCCCTGGAGCTAGAAGTTTTGATCGCAACAAAACATCATTGCGACAGCTTACAACCTCGATACCAGTCACTTGAGGTTTAAAGAAACTGATTTAAAATACAATCAACTGCTTCGACGATATACTGCAGAGGGCTGAATCCCCCGTAGTGAACTGTTACCAGATATGTCCAGGAACGATACAACAATAACTTCTCTTTCGTCCAGCTACCGTAAATTGTTTTATGCATCAAATAGGTACTTAAATGATCTCCACGGTATTCTTTAGAAACAGAATCCATCGTACAACACATAAATGAGCTGACTAATGCCTGTTCAACCCTTTAGGTTCGTCTTAACGTTCTGCTTACTGGAAGCGCAGTCGGAGGAGACGCCGACTGTCGCGTGCATCCGGTACTAGGTTCCTGGTTCGGATTTCTCGCCCAGGCCAACCAAGCCTTCCATCCCTCCGGGGTCGGTGAATTGGTACAAGACTTGTAAGGAAAAAGCGCTCACTTGTTCATCAGCTAGCCATTGTAAGTCATTGTATGGCCAAATACGCATTCAAATCGCCTCCACGACATCCCGTAGGAGTAGAATGCGTGGCGCATCCCAAAAGGGATTGAGTAACGCCGTCCATCATCTTTTATCCTTTTATTCTGTTTACCAATTCAAATCCGTAGAGGGTACTTTTTACTTCTATCGTCTGAAAAAAACCCTGAAAGTCGAGTTGTTGCAGCAAAATAGAATGGAACCAAACCAGTAGCAGATGCACCTAGATCAGAAAGAATTTTGTCGTAGAGCTGTTACGCCAACAATGATATCGAACCCTTGTTTGGTATAGGTTTCGGAGTGATCGCCTTCCTCAGAGCCTTGAAGAGACAACACGAGTTTGAGAAATTACCCATTCAAGAATCATAGTCAAACTCCCCTCGTCTTTTGAAAAGAAGGCGGTTACTCCGAAACATAAGTCGAATAAAGGTATCAATCTTGGCACGACAGCTCCGCGACAATATTCTCCACCGATCAAAGACGTAGCAGGATTCAAGTCGCACGTGGAATGACTGAGGTAGGAAAATCGGCCATTTCATAAGCAGCAACTTAATACCTTCACCCTACCGCGTTTTGTCTATTATTTACTTTATGTCAATATTGTCATGCGCATGGTAGTGCAGGCCCGAAGGCATCGGCCGTCTTGGGCTCTCGATTCCAGCTTCCTGATTAGGATTTCCGGCCTGGTCAATCAAACCTCACATTCTCTCGAGGCAGACGAATGGCTGGCCAACTCGTCTGGAAGGGAAAAAACTCTTACTAGTATACATCGGCTGGCCACCGCAAGTCATTGTGTGGACCAAGCACGCGTTCAAGTTGCCTCATCCAGTAGAAGTACAATGCGTGGGGCATCCTAAAAGAGATCTTTGTACACCGTGTGATTTCTCCTCCGATTTTTTAAAATTTGAAAAATAACCCTGCGTAAGCGAAATAGAGTGCGTGGTGCATCCCAAAAGGGATTGACCAACGCCGCCCTTCATCCTTTATCCCTTATTTATTTATCTATTTATTGCTGCACCTAAACTGCGCCATGGAAACCAAACAAACAAAGGAAAACATAGTGGCAATCAAATAACAATTCTTAGCTCAAAGGAAGAAACACCCAGGAAACGTGAGCCACTGGATAAAATTATTATTCAGAATACTCACAAGGGAAGGGTCTGAAGCGTATGTGTGAACGGGGGCGCAAGTCATGTAGGGGGAATCCTCACCCCTCAATTAGTATGAAAATGTGTTTATTTTTTGCCAAGTCCTTAAACCCAAGCAGTAGGGGGTCACAATGGGAAACGGCGCGTTTGTTGGTCTTGTACGCGTGCGATGTCTATACGGCCAGTGCTCGGAGCACAGATGGGTAGAGGTTTGACTCACGTGAGAGAGGTTGGGGTTTGGTTCCTCTGCGCTGCTGCATTTTTACATTTCAACTGATTTGTTGAGATTTGGGGGATTCTGACGTCTATACCATTTTCAGACGTTTTCTATGCATTTTTGCAGCTGTACGCTGTGGATCTTGCGGATCCCAATCTTCTTCTTCTTCTTCCACCACTTCCAGCTGTTCGTCTCCGTCAACTTCAAGTTGACATGCTTCGAAGTCCTTTAGTATGCTGGCCGTCTGTTTGGCCAGCTTGATTTCTTCCCTCGAAGGTTCCTTGTCTAAAGGTGGGTGACACTTCCGCTGTAGCAGGTGGATCACCACTCGAGTATCTTCAGACATTGTTAGTGTTGGGTTCTAAAAAACCTTCAGTAGACCTCTGATTTCCAGGTGACAAACATAGATGAGGGAAAGAGGGTATCGATGCCGTTTAGCTTAATTTGCAGGATCTGTACACCTCATTTCTCATTTGAACCACCTCCGACGTCACAACGTGGTCTCCTTTGAAAATCCGAGCAGGATGGTTTTTCCCGAGGCCTTTGGTCCATGTATGGAAACAAACTGTGAGATCCTGTAACCTTTACACGCTGCCCGTATTGTGCCCAGTGCTGCTTCATGCACTTTGCACCTGTGTATCACTGCTGTTGAACATTTATACAGACCATGTTGAATACCACGGCATACAGCTGGAAAAATGCGCAAAAAACGTCTGAAAATGGTATAGACGTCAGAATCACCCAAATCTCTACCAATCAGTTTAAATGCAAAAGTGCAGCATCGCAGATGAGCCAAACCCCTGACCTCTCTCGCATGAGTCAACCCTCTACCCAACTGCGCTCCGAGTGACTGGCTCCAGACGCATTGTGGGCGTACAAGACCACCAAACGCGTGCTGCGCCGCATCCCATTGTGACCCCCTACTCTTTGGGTTTAGCGACTTGGCAAAAAATAAACACATTTTCATACTAATTGAGGGGTGAGGATTCCCCCTATATGACTCGCTCCCACCGTTCAGACATACGCTTAGACCCCTCCCTTGTCAGTGCAAAGGACTAAAAAATATTACTCAAAAAACAAAAGCATAGTGGAGCGTAATATTATGTCGAGTTGTTTTAAATGAGGTTGATTAAAATTAATACAAATTTATATCGACGTCAAAAGGGCAGGCGTTGGCATTCAGTATAACTATGCTGTGACTTCCAGTGAGAGTGGAAGTCACTTTCGAGCATCCTTGACAAATAGGAAAACCCCAGGAGCCCGGCCTTATATCCGGTCGCGCCAAAGCGAGCATTTGCTACATTAAGTTACCTCACAGCGATGCTTCCATAGGAAATGAAGAGGGCCAACCGCACTTGAAGTGATATATCTAGATATGAAGTTGGAGACGAAGTACATTTATGATCAAAAATGTTTTTAAAAAACGCTCAACAAAGTAGGTGCCTCGAAAACTAGTCAGTATGAAAATAAAGGAATAAGTCCTTTCCTCAGAGGTTCTGAATACTGCCAAAGCTAATAGGTGAAAGCAGCAGATATAGGCATCCCAACATTAGTGAGAAAAGAGGAGAACAGACCATATATAAAAAACAATTCAGAGCTGCCTATGAGACTATCAGATCTGACTTACTAATCCGTCTTACGCAACAGTGAAAATGCTAATATTGTTGTACATAATACTTATACTTATACTTTTATCGGTAACGAGAGTACAACAACCATGAGAAAGAAGCCAAACAGAACAGAATCAGAGCCAACATAAGAAGAGGCGAAAATTCAAACACAAAACGGAACTAAGACCAAAATTAACGATAATAACACAACTGAAACATAAGTGCCAGCATCCGTCCAGGTTATACTAAGCCCTAAATAATAATCTCATAGTAGAAACACGGGAGTGAATGGAGAGAAACTGAATTTGGGGGAAAACCAGAAAAAACGACATATTAGAGGAGGCAGCTAGCAGAACTAAGCGGTACTAAGAGCGAGCTAACATTTAATATGGGACTTAAGAAAAAGAAGAAGCGCATGTGCAAACGCATGCGAAGCGTTAGATAACTAAACAGCTAGAGCAAGCGAACGACATGCCAAGAAGGAGAGGGAGCATGTAAAAGAACGGAGGTAGGGAAGAATAGATTAACCACGGAGGCAGGAAAAACAGATGAAACCACTAAGCTAGAAGGGGTTGTGCCCCTAACACTTCGAGTTTAGCTGCTGAAGCCCCGGATAAAGAGAACGATCCATCTGTATAATGAAGGTGCCCAGCAGTTCCTGCGGGACATGCAGAGCAAGGCAACAAAAAATGTAAATAATGGCTTTTCAATAATCTTAAAGCTTTTCTAAACGGCGCGTCTTCCGTACCCGGACACCCATTAGGCCGGGGGCATACTTCCATCGCCGCGATGCCATCGCGGTGCTCAGTTCATGGCCGTGGTCGAATAGTCAAAGGAAACTTCGCCGCGGCCGCCGCAACAGTGCCGGTCGGGATGCGCAATGGCTTCCCGCGCCCATTGCGCGCATAGCGTACCTTTTCGCGTCGCGCGCGGCGTTTAGCGTCGGTCCTGGACGGATCGCCGTCGCGTTCCCTTGCAGACCGATGGGCGATGCGATGAGCGCAGAGAAGTTCAAATTCTTTCGCGTCGCTCTGCAAAATTCATCACCGCGATTCCATCGCGGCGACGGGAAGTATGCACGAGGCCTTACGCCACGTCTGGGCACTTACTTTTGATTTTCATTTGCTTCCGATTTCATTCTTCAGTATTCTAGGTCGAATATCTAACGATAAAATGCGAACCACGGCCTCATGCAGCGTACTCACCAGACATCACATAGGATTACCATCACCTGTATCACCTGTCGTCCCGTTGATCATCGACTTGCTCGAGCGGGCGCCAGCAGCGTCTCCATTCGCCCCTGTCGTGTGCCAGAGTGGTCCAATGGATCCTCCTCGCTCGAGGGACAGGAAGAGCGTCATATCGGTCGTTCAGGGCTTTCACGAAGAAGTCCGACCAACGCGTTGGTGGGCGTCCCGGTGTTCTCTTGACATTCCGCGGAATCCTGCCGGTGACGGCTCTCGTCAAGCGGGTGTCTGCGAAGCGCATTACGTGGCCGGCCCACCTAATTTTCGACAACTTGGCCCACGCGGCAGCGTCTCTGATCTTCGAACGTCGGCGAAGCTCGGAACTCCGGAGGCCTTCTCTCACTTGCGTGAGTCGTGTCACTCCGAGCATCGTCCTCTCAATTCCACGCTGCGCGACGCTGATCGCGTGTTCATCCTGCTTTCGTATAGCCCAGGTCTCTGAGGCGTATGTTAGGGCAGGAAGAACGGTAAATTCGAATAGGTGGGCACGGAGTCGGACGTTCTTCGTCTTCATCGCGACTTCTTCGACGCTCTTGAAGGCCCCCAGCCGCTCGTTTCCTCCTGCTCAGCGCCGGCGCTAGGTCGTTGGCCATATTGACTTCGCGACCCAGATACACGTAGCTGGAGCATTCGGAGATGTTCGTTCCGTTGAGCGAGAATGAGGCATCAGAAACTTGTCCGTTCCTCATAGACATCGTCTTCGTAAGATTCAGCTGCAGTCCAACGTTCCCACATACACGATCGAAGTCGGCCAGCATTCGCTCCGCCTGGCTGATGCTCGGTGTTATGAGCACGATGTCGTCAGCGAAACGAAGATGGTGCAGCTGCTGGCCGTCGACCTTCACTCCCATGTCTTCCCATTCTAGTTCGCGCATGACGTTTTCGAGGGTGGCGCTGAAGAGCTTCGGGGATATGGTATCCCCTTGACGAACCCCTCTCCTTACGTCGATGACGACGTCGTTGTAGAATGGAGAGATCTTGGTCGTGAATCCACTGTACAGCTCTCGAAGGACTCTGATGTACTGAGTAGGAACGCCCTGAGTGAGCAGGGCGTCGATAACCGCTTCAGTCTCGACGGAGTCGAATGCCTTCTTCAGGTCGATGAACGTAAGGCACAGCGGCAGCTTATACTCTCGCGACACTTCGATGAGCTTCGTAATGGTGTGTATGTGGTCGATCGTGCTGAATCCTCTCCGAAATCCTGCTTGTTCGCGTGGCTGTCCTTCGTCCAGCGTTCTGCTGATCCTATTCAGGATGACTCGAGTGAACAGCTTGTAGACTACGGACAGCAGGCAGATCGGGCGATAGTTGCCAATGTCGTGCACGTCTCCCTTCTTGTACAGCAAGACGGTCCTGCTGGTCTTCCACTGAGATGGAACCTTGCACTCCGACAGGTATCGTGTGAAGAGCCGCGCCAGGGTGTTGATGGGCGCTGGCGGGAGGTTCTTCAGGTGTTCGGGTCTGATCCTGTCAGGGCCGGGTGCTGTACGTTTCTTCACCGACGAGATGGCGTGTCGGATCTCGGAAGGGAGAACAGAGGGGATGACGTATCCATCCTGCGGAAGATGGCATGGGGGCAGGTGGACGTGGCTATCGAAGAGATCGGAGTAGAAGTCGTGGATGATCTTCTCCATGGTCCTTCTGGAAGAGGATTACCATACTTTTAGGCAATTTGTCAAATTCATTACAGAAAGAAAGTTTAAATGTCAAGCTGACGATGAAGCTGCATCCAGCGAATTCGTTGCTTCCAAAAGTTAGGTTTCTTCCACGTGGGCATTTGACCCATTCGAACGTTGGTGAGAAGGTGTCGATTCTATCGGTACTAATTTAATTTAAAGAGTAGAATTTGAGTCGATTTATGAATGATTGAAGTTACGCGTCCAAAAATGCATTTTACTTGAACACAACCTACTAAGAAGATATTATATTAAAGTCATAGCTTTTTCCTCAGTGCAACAGAATTGTGGCATCGGACTGACACTTCATCACGTAACATCGAAGGTACTCTAATGAGCTGAGCTCCTTTTTAGCACTCGTTGTGGCTTCGCGATAGACGACACCTCCGTCTGGAGCTGACATCATCAAGATGAAGCGTTGCGTCGAGCGACCATCGCCGCGTTCCTAGTAGGCGGCCTAACACCATGCTAAAATAGCTGGTGGTGGTGGGGGAGGTGGTGAAGTTGCTTCGGAGGCTGCACAAGCCCGATTGGCTGACGTCGCTTCATATGACTTGACAAAACTGATAACGGATAAGAAGCCCTTCTAGTATGCGTCATGCATTCTCCCTAACGTTTTCTTGCGAAAGAATTTCAATGAGTACATGATCCAGACTCGAATACATGGAGAAGTTCGATTTTCTCATATTCAACATCTTCTGTCACCAATTTACTCACCCGTCAACTAAAAAATCTGACCTGGCTAACACTACATATGGCGCGAAATCTCCTAACTTCTTAGAATATCTCCTTTTTGACGGCTTTAAATTGTTTCATCCACATTTTCTTTTTAACTGCTGTCTGCTAGCCGTTTTGAGTTGCTTTGCCTGCGTGTGTGTTCACGTTCAAAGTAATTAAATAAATGAATTTACACTTTTTATCGATGTTTCACCAAATGGAACGAAGGTCAAACATGAATACCCTTCCATTACCAGTGATGATGGCTGCTATCGTATTGTAAAAGACGCAAGGATTCCAAAGAATCGTGAAAAAGCACGTAAAAAGCAAAGCCAAATTTTATTTGAATGAGGAATAGAGAAAACAAGGACAAGCAGAATATTTATTTATTTATCCCGTACACTCATATAGGAGTTCGGACAGAAGAATAAAATAGCATGATTACATTATAAAATAATAAGGCATAAAACTAAGAAATCGGAGAAGAAATTTCACGGAGTACATGAATCAAGGATAAAAAATTGCATTGATCAATACCTTTTGGGAAGCGCCACGCATTCTACTTCTACTGGATGTTGTGGAAACAACTTGAGTGAAATCTGAGCTAACTACATAAAACTCGAACAACCAGCAATCACTCGAAAGCACCGAAGGACTATATTTACTTACCAGAAACATTAATCATGTGCAAATTAACTCCTGTGATCGTGCAAAAGCTTCGGCGCGACCGGGGACCGAACCATTAAATCCACTGGTGGTGCGCTCGAGAGGCGACATCGATGCCACTGCACCAACCGACCACATTCGGTGGTGTGGCAGCAGGACGTGATAAACTTCGCGCTCACGTTTTCACACGGCTTTTTTTCGATCACAGAAGAGCTTCTTCTTCTTCTTCTTCAGCGTCTGTCCCGCTTCGTAGGGTCCGCTAAAAAAATTTTGGAACGCTTCACGAATTTGCGTGTCATCCTTCGACCACAGAAGAGCATTCCGAAAAAATTAGCTATGGTTTTGGACTCGCCACACGGGACCCTACATCCTGTAAAAACTCCAACGCAAAAGCTCATCGCAAGTTTGGAGGCTCTCTTTGTGAGACTGTGAAGAACGAGCGTTGACGCTTAATCTGCGCTGCTGGTGGTAACTGCCGGAAATTTCCGGTAAAAACCTGCACATCTGGCAATGATACTGTAGAACTTGTTGTACATACTTTCTGTGATGAATCTTATAATGGAATTAGTCAATTATTAAACCCAGCTCCACCCACACTTCACGGATGGGGGAGTGGTTTCAGCTCTCTCTCTCTGAATAAAAAGAAAACTTTTTTAAATCCGAAATTAATCGCCTCTTCTCCTATGTCTATAAGCAAGACTTGTTGAGCTTTTCAAGCTGCATAGCTAAGCACATTTTTTTTCTAATTAGTCGAGATCACCCAAGTGAAAGCACCTATTCATAAATGTAGAGACTACTCACTAATTACTATGTATGCTTCGTGTTACTTAAATATCCCATCGAGCCAAAGCTTCACACTGCCTGCTTTAGTGCTCGTACGTTCTCTCCTTTGTTTAATTACTCTACAGCACGGCTTGATAGCACTTTTCATACAATTATTTACGTAGAGGAAGCAGGTGCTTTTAAAGCACATAAAATATGTACAAGTTCGCTTTAAGCCTTAGAGATTTTCAGAACGAAATCTTCGAAATACAGCGCCTTATGTCTTGAATCGAGGAAATGCTAAGACATAAATAAATCAAAAATTAGGAGCTAAGTCAGGAAGAAAGTGCTTGAAAACGTGATGTGCTGACATACTCCGAACAAGAGAGAGAGAGAGAGAATTTTAAAATCGTCCAGAAAAAAAATTTGAAGTAAAAGTCCAAATGACTTTCCCATAACTTATTCTAGCGTCATAGGTATAATAAAGTATCCTTCTACACCGTCTCCTTGAAGAGAGGAAGTAAATTCCATTTAGCCTGTACACTTCTACGTAGGTAACGCCTCAACAAAAGCGGGAGACTACAGTAGAGTTTGGTTTCTTTCTTTAGTGGGAACTCAACAAACAATTTTAAAAAGCAGTTATGTATTACAAAGAGCGAATCATGAGCACAAGCATGAAGTGGTTTGTGAGATAATAGGTTGTCCGGAAAGTTCTCATCGTTTTCTGTTGCTACAGTAACGGATGCGTCTTTAGATTTGAGGCCGCAAAAACCGCGATCTTGCCATTTTTGCGGCTTTTTGGTATAACTCCCCTAAAATTGATTCATTTCAAAAACTAAGGATGTATTTGAGCTCAGGGGCTCGAGCTCTATCATTTGGTATATACATTTCATATGAAGTCATGAAAATATTCGAAATTGAGAAGTTGCGCTCCATTACGAACGGCGGTCGAGGACGAGTTGTCGGTCGTAAGCCGTCAGAAACAGTTGCGCGCTCACAACTCCTTTAATTTGAGGTTTTTTGAGAACCGGCTGGTACCGTTAGATTCGTCTCTTCGAGTTTTGGGCGCGTGTAGCGTAGTCGGAGGAGGCGCGACTGTCGCGTGCACCCGATACCAGGTTCCTGGTTCGGATTTCCCGCCCAGGCCAACCAAGCCTTCCATCCTTCCGGGGTCGGTGAATTGGTACCAGACTTGTCTGGGAAGGATAGAGCGCTGACTTGTTCATCGGCTGGCCACCGCAAGTCATTATATTGCCAAATACGCATTCATGTCGCCTCCACGACATCCCGTAGAAGTAGAATGCGTTGGCGTGTCCCAGAAGGGATTGAGTAACGCCGTCTTTATCCTTTATTCTTTATGTATACAACTTCGTCAGACCACTGCGTTTTCGCAGTGGTTGGTCAAAAATGACTGGGGCAGACCTTCTGCGATTGGAGAAACTTATATTCCAGGACTTGCATGTTTTCGGAGTATCACAAGCATGGTGTAAGGTGTTCTGTCATGCAAGCGATCCCTTGGAGTGCGCCTTGCATGAAGCATATAGGATCGAACCTATCAATCGAGGGGGGGGGGACAGCTTGTTGAGTGAGCGTTTAGGGAGTTTTATGAGAAATTCTCAGCCGCCCTACTCAGGAGTTGCTGTACTCTGTCCCGGCAAATCTTTGGAGTGCGTTGTGCACAGCGTATATAGGATCGATCATCAATCGAAAAAAGATCCAAAAATCAGTCAAGTGTGGAGGTCTGATAGTGTTGGAGAAAGCTCTGTGCGCCCGTGGTTCGTTAAATTTCGGACCTGAGATTTCAGCTCGTAGCGGTCGACTTAGAGCAAACCTGGACGACGAGTTGAAGGAAATGGTGGAGGCTGAACCATCCCAAATATTAGTTCGCGGAAGAGCTAGACATCAGTAGAACTGCTGTTGCGGATGCTTCTAAACGCCTGGGGAAGGAAAAAACTGGAAAAGTGGGAGCCCCCGAGTTGAGTAAGCAGCAACAATTTCACGCTTCGAGATTTATTCTTGTCTACTTTTACGCAACAAAACTGACCCGTTTTTGAACGGAGTCATCACTTGTGATGAAAAGTGGATCCTGTCTGATAAAAGGAAACGTTCCGTACAGTAGTTAGACGCCAACGAACACACTAGGCATTTTCCAAAGACGGACCTCCACCCAAAAAGGTAATGGTCACAGTGAGGTGGTCAGCGGCTGTTGTGATCCATTACAACCTTTTGGCACCAGGCCAAACGATCACAGCAGAGCCCTATGTAAGGAAATCGACGAAATGCCTCGAAAATTGCGTCAACTTCAGCCAGCATTGGTCAGCAGAAGAGGCCCAATTCTTTTGCACGATAAGGCCCTCCCATACTTTCACAAATCATTATTCGAAAATTAGACGATTTAAGGGTTGAAGTTCTGCCTCACCCGCCATATTCTCCAAACCTCTCACCAACCGACTACTACCTCTTCAAATACTTTCAGAACTTTCTCGCTGGTAGAACCTTCACCAATCGGGACCAAGGCAAAACAACTTTTGTGGATTTTGTGGAATCTCGACCACCTAATTTTTCTGTTGGTGGAAAAAGTCGGCAGGTGGCCAGTTGGCGATTGTGTGCCGATTCGAACCGTGCTTATTTCGACTAAATCCGAGAAGATTTGAGAAAGTCATTGTAGTTCCAAGTGAAGCTCTCAAAACGCTGAGAGTTTTCCGGACAAACGAATAACTGTTGAACTTTTTCTCTGATGTTGCTTGAGGACTTTGTAGTGGTAGTAGTCTAATGGTGCCACGCCAGTCCTGTACGGTCCATGGAGGACGACGGTTTCGAGGCGTTTTGATCGTTTTTCCTTTGAAGCGTCAGCCAGTTTCTGGAGCTGTTTTATGTACACGGCGACATTGACGGTGCGATTGTAGTCAGCAGCTTCCGGTAGATCATGCCTTGTTAATTCCCGAAAACGGAGAAGAGAATCCTCGATTCGTATATATAATTGGTTTTTTCTTCCGATTCATTGACGGTGTGTACGGTAATCGGTCGGGAGCCAAATGCAGTGTTGATCCTATCGGCCACGTTCTTCGAACAGGTGCCAAGTTTTTGCTCGAAGAGGGAAGTAACGCATTCAGAACTTTCTCGCTCGTAAAATCTTCACCAATCAGGACCAAGCCAAAACAGCTTTCGTGGATTTTGTCGAATCCCGGCCACCTAATTTTTTTGCTGATGGAATAAGTCGACCTCTATCCCGTTGGCAACAGTGTGCTGATTCGAACGGTGCTTATTTCGTCTAAATCCGATAAGAACTGAGAAAGTTATGGTAGTTCAAAGTGAAGCACTCAAAGCAAAAAGAACTTTCCGAACCACCTAATATTTAGGGAATGATCTGAATATCTTCCATTGCGAAACTTATAGTTAACAGTCAAGGAATCATAGTTCAAAGAGTCTATATATCCGAAGAGGGACTACAAATAAGACGCTGCAAAATTCATTCGTGCAAAAATGGTAGGATGTGGAGTTGAACGCAGTGCTTCAGTATGCACGACCTCTTCAAAGGTCGCTTACGCAGCGTTGTTTTCCGAATTTCTGAGGAATAGGGAGAGAAATTTCATCGAATTTCAATTTCCATTCAATTTTTTCAAAATTTCAAATTTCAATTTCAACTTCAATTTCATCTTGTAAAGATAAAGGATAAAGGAGGCGCATTCTACTTCTACGGAATGTCGTGGCGGCGATTAGAATACGTATTTAGTCACACAATGAGCTGCGAAGGCCAACCAATGAAGGGGTCAGTGCTTTGTCCTTCCCATACATCTCCGATACCAATTCGGAAAGATTTCGAAAGACAGAAGGTGCGAGTTCCAGTCTCGCCTGGCGCAAGAGTTTTGATCACAACAAAACATCCTGTAACAACACGTTCCTTTAGTAATCGTTCATGCCTTCTCGGTGTACCGTTGAGAACTGAGACAGTGAAAAATAATTTTTGACCGATAACTAGCCAAAGGGCGCGTGTAGCGCAGTCGGAGGAGGCGCCGACTGCCGCCTGCACCCGATACCAGGTTCCTGGTTCGGATCTCCCGCCTAGGCCAACCAAGCTTTTCATCCCTCCGGGGTCGGCGATTTGGTACCAGACAAGTCTGGGAAGGATAGAGCGCTGACTTGTTCATCGGCTGGCCACCGCAAGTCACTGTATGGCCAAATACGCCTCCACGACATCCCGTAGAAGTAGAATTCGTGGCACATCCCAAAAGGGATTGAATAACGCCGTCCCTTATCCTTTAACTAGCCAAAAGCGTACTGCCGAATTGTTTTCGACCCTTGGCTTATCTCGAAAAATGTATTATTGGTGCGCCCAACGGGTACGTTGTTCTCACCTTTTCACATATGCGTGACAATATGCTGGATGAATGGACACGAATGAATAACACGGCTATTTATTTAGAAGGTAAATGTGCCTCCATCCCTCAAATTGGAATCATCGCCAGTGAAAGCGCAATGTTTTGGCCGAATTTCTACACAAAGCACGTGGGTAATGCAGTTTGAAGATGCGCCGGCTTTTCGGGAAACGGCGAAAATTGCTGTTAATCCCTGTTTGTGTGCCACAACACATTCCATAAGTTCAATTCATTCTCAGAAATAACTAAGGATGCAGTTTGTAAATGAATATTCTTACGCTCAGCCTACTGAATCTGACCTTATCGCTTGGAAATCGAATGACGACACCTTCTGCAGCTTCTCGTTTTGCTCCTAATCCTCGCTCATTAACAGGCTTAGGCGGAACAGCACCCATCGAATAGTCCACCATCGTCGAGGGGTTCCTATTGGCCTCCAAAGCCTGTCGGAATCAATTCCAATTTGGGAGCTTTTGTTTGAATATCGACAGCAAGACAGCAATTATCGTGGAACGAAGCACCATTAGAACGAGTGATATTAGGCTATTATGAAGAAATAGGTTGTTTTAAAGAAAGCCGTTCATTCCTGCGAATCTCCTCCGCTGGACCGATTGTCCTTTAAGGCTTTGGTGTGCAGACAAATAGGATTCTACGTATACCTAAAATAGGACGCGACTGAGCTGTGTCTTGACGGCTATTTATGGTCTAACTATGATCCTCGGCGAAACGATTAGTGCAGTACTACAAATGCACTACTTCTTGCAGCTGACGAGAACCGTTGACTCTTTTCCAGGGTCACATGGAAATAGCCCTTGAAGGACTTGACTCAGCTGTGGTTGTTGAATAAAGCGGTCAGCGCTGCATCGGGCAAGAGCCGGGCAAGCATGGTATGCACTGCAATTTCGTGAGGTATACTCTGTTAAATACTTAGATAAATATAAGGCCAATTCCCTAAAATATGTAGTTTCGTATTTTTTCCACTTACAGGGTGGCCCATAGGTCCTGCAACAAAATTAGGCGACCTTATCGGTTGTCTTTTTCCAATTGCAAAGAACCGCATACCAACTGTTATGTAGCATATACTTAGTGCTATACTTCTGGAAAGTGTCATGGTTGTAGCTGCTCTTATTACAAAGTAGTGCGCCCTCACGTAAAACTACCGAAAATTCTTCTCTGGCCCGTGATGGGGCGCTTCCATTCCGATGTGACTAATTTTCGGAAGATTGGTTGTTGAACATACGGTATGATGGTGTTGCGTAGGATAGTTCAGAGGCTTCTCAAAAGTGAACATTAGATGAACGGATCTGAACTGCAATAGAAGAACGCTATTAATTTTCTGATCATACACGATGCAGCAACCAGCTGGAACAAATGCCATATTCAGCCGTGTGCGTAATCTATTACTAAGCAATATGTAGTTTCTAGAAAGCTACAAGGAAAGTTCTACAAGCCTACAAGCGAGGAGAAGACTCAGCTATGAGGAGAAGAAAGTAGAGAGAAAAATTTGTAAGCGCAGTTGGAGCGCGTCGTCCGAAATGTGTATTCAGCCTCCGGCTGATTTGATGAAAAATTTCTCAAAGTTGAGCGATCCCAGAAAGGTCAGAATAATAGTGCGTTTAACACTACCTTTGCGGGAACCTGATGATATGAGCACAATGGCCATGCATGGCAGGTTTTGTCATACACGATCTTCCAAAATGTCTCCCCTCACACCCTAGGTTTTTGTGTAAAAAGAGTGAAAATCAATAAAAATATTCGTTTGATGGGAACAAAAACAGAACACCATGTATTGGAAACTCAATCGGGCTGTTCAAAAGCAAAATGCCCATTCTGGTAAAGCGGCTCTTCTAACACCAAAAGAAAAGGACGTGGTAGCGGTTCTCAGTCCATCCGCAAAATATTGCACCTACGGAAGACTAGCTGTGAAATTTCTGAATCTTTAGATTTTCGATCTTTGTTTATTACCCGTCTTAAAGAAAATGTCCTGCTCTATAAAGCCTGGAACAACTATTGTTCAATATCTTCTTTGGAACGAATAAGAAGTAAAACTCCGTAAGAGGGGCTGCGACGCGAGCTGCAAAGCAACCCACTCGATCTGAATTCTCTTATCAATCCAGGAGTGGTCCCTTATGAATAATGCCGCTCCACCATAATCTGCGAACCATGAGCAAACATTGTTTAAAAGTGCACCAAATTTGGTGTACTCTTAGCCTTTTCACACGCCTATGTTTTTGTTGCAGGACTTATGGGCCACCCTGTATAATCGAGATACACTTGCAATGCTAGATCGGCGTCTTCTCTCAATTTTCGATGGAATATAGTTAGGCTAGGATCTATCCTATTCGGAGGGGACCACAAAAAATGTAACAAATTTATCTGGGATTCACGGAGCACCTTAAAGAGATCAAATAGGACCTAAAAACAAGCAAACAAATGAGCAAGTAAACAATAGACAGAAAAAAGCCTCCGCGGTTTAAAGATGCCTCTACGGGCAAACCGCATTCATTCACCGCTGACCAAATTGGTCGATCGCGCCACTCAATCAATACGGCCACTATACGTGGCGTCGCGTCGCTCGGCGTCGAAGTATAAACGGGTCCTAACGCATGGTTAGCCGCGGAGCACAGAATTCTGCTAGTGTTCAAGCTTCTCTAGTAGTTTTTGCGAGTCCGCAGTTTATAAGAACTGGAAATAGTGCGTTGTCCTACCATATAGGACCAGCATGAACAGCGTCGAGCTGCTTGGCCTCCAGCCGTGCAGCTTCATCCACCCGTCCACTTTGAACAAGCGTAAGGCGCCTTTTATACTTGCGCCGCCCCGCGGCGCGGCGTGATGGTCGGCATGGCTATCGATTTTTCGCGCCGCGAGGCGGCGCCGCATCGCTTCTATACTCCGCCGCCGCAAAACACCACACTTGACGGAATTTTGGGTTACGATATTCGGCGAATCGCGCCGCTGAGGGGAAGGGCGCGGCGCGGCGCGATCAGCCGCGGCAGACTCGGTGTAGGGTGGGAGATTTCACCTTTTCGACCAAAGTTCTCCTATTGGGAAGGAGGAGGAGGTATTTAGGGAGCTGATCACGAATCTGGCATCGTTTTCTGAAGTTACAGGCGATTACTAGGTTTGGATGATTTGGGAGTTTGGGCGAAATCGGTGACCATGACCTTAGTCTGTACCTTCTGTAACCTAGGAAGAGAATGGAGATCTGTAGACATTCACGAAGCTTCGTATACAACGCTAAAGATATGCTTAGTGCACAGTGACCCCAGAATGGTCATATGAGAAAGAATTTTGAGTGGTTATCGACGATGAGTATCTTCCAGCAGTTTTACTTTTGGACCCGCCCATATAGCAAAATAAGGGGTGGTTTAGTGCCGTTTGCATTGCAGGGGATTCGACTCAATACCACACTCACCAGTTTCAACCGTAGCCGTAGGTGACGACTTCGACTCCAGGCTTAAGAGAGGATTCGTCGCTCCCATAGGAATCCCACGACAAACATTGACAAGATGCATTGCTGATCAGCCAGACGAATCCTTTCTGTTTTGCTCCCTCAATGACTCATGGAGCGTTTTCGGAGCACGGGCCGTAGTACGCAGAAGCTTGTGGCCGCGCGTCGCTGACGCTCCCCTTTCTAACCGCAATCGCGCAGCGGCGCGTCAATTTCGGGCGCGGCGCGACTGGCCGCGCCGCTCCCCAAATTGACGCGCCGCGCCGCGGCGGGAGTATAAAAGGCGCCTAAGGCCCCGTTACTTCGTCGTGGCGCGACGCGACGCCACGTATAGTGGCCATATTGATTGTGCGACGCGATCGATCAATTTGGCCTCATTGCGTGGCCATCGCATCGCGCCGCGACGAAGTATAAACGGGCCTAAATGAAACTCGAAATACCTGCACGTCACCTGCCAAATCGGGATGGATTTTGTGCGAAAACGGGGTTTCTTATGAGATAGTTCACAGCACAGGCTATAGCGCTGGCTAATTATACAGTGAATAAGATGGAAGCATCGCTATCAAATCCTTCAACTAGCGTCCCATTGTTGTCACCTAACATCAGCACGACTTTGCAGAGCAACAGAATAACAACTGCATGTAGTCTTCACATAGATAAGCATAGAATTGCCTACCAGAAGATATCAGAGGTGTCCCATCCATCTACTTTCCTTCTTCGCGAAAAACGCGGTGTCGCTCTCTAGCACGCCCAGCAGCAAGGCACTTCTACTGCACGCGTATGACGTCTTTAGCCGTCCCTGTAGGAAACAGTCGGACCGCGACAACTCGTCCAACTTGAGAGCGTCGAGTGTCGAGAACGACGGAGTCTTCCACTGCTTGGGTACGTCCCGATCGAGGTTTATCTTCAAAGTCCGCGTCTCTTTTTACGAACCGAGCGAACTAGCGGTTGACGACGTTGATGGTAGTGGTGGCCTGCCCTAATGCGGCGTTGATGATGCGGACTGCTGCCGTTGCTCCAGTGCCGCGGAGTCATTTGGAAGACGACTGCTCGAAGATGCTCTTGTGAAACTGACATTGCACTGAAACTGAAGGTAGAACATACGCGCTCATATACCTTTTATAGAGAAGCTTCGAGAATGTTCTATAAATACCGCATGGTAGATCATGGATGTCAATCGAAAGCCGGAAGTTCTGAGGCCAGATTCATGATTGATAAGATTATGAGTGAAAAGTTGACCCAGTGAAGATATTGGGAAGATGGTAAGTTTGGTATTCATGAACAACTTATCAGCTAGTCGTTTCATGCAGAAAAATTCGTTGAGCGGTTTCTCCACTGGAGAGCGCTTCGATTCAGGTTGAAGCTGATTTGTAGACATCTTTTCTACTGAGTGTGATAGATAGTTGGTGGAAGTCCTCAAAGAACAATTAACCCTTAGGCGCTTATGTGTGCCATGTGTGCTTTTAGCGAAGCAGCGTTTCTTAACCAGAAAAGTGATAGAAGTCACATAAAATTTTCATCCGCATATGAAAAGGTGGAGAGAATATCGTCTTTCGCTGTGGCTTACAATGATACAAAGATAATACAGAGATGCTCAAAGTATATTATTTCTCCAGCACGAATATACGTTTTGATCACTATATTAGGATGTTTTCCACATGATGTTTTTTGCTTCAATCAACACCATAACGCGTTTGTTTAGGGTTGTTTATTGTTGTATTGTTGCCTCAAAAGCAAAACAAATGAATTTGCTGTGGAACTGGGTCCCTGACGATTGCATGAAGAACTGCTCACGAATGGTGCTCACTTAATAAAACTCACCCACTAATAAGCTTTCTTAGTGAGGATGTGGGTGTAGGGTAGATTCGGTATTCATAAGAGTAGGTAGCGCTATCACTGGATATTACCTCCAATTCCAACATCAAATTCATATGAAAGGACTAGTGAAGATCGTGAGCTATATGAAAAAGATTTTGCTTTATGTTTTACGTGTTTTGGTGGTCGCATAATCCCAATTACAATGACCACATGGGAACTCTCCTTGTCGGGGGAAGGCACAGCTAGAAAAGGGAATAAACACAAACACGTACATCATAATCTGGATTACCTCAGTTCTGGGATTCCGCTAGATTATAAATCTCTAGCAGTAAAAAGAAGTAGGAAAAGACATGATCACGACAGCGCACGTCTCCCCTAACACGCCTATTACCTGCTCTTTATTAACGGTAACTCGCATAATATTTTTGAATTGTAGAAGTAGTATGTGAAGCCAAGTCTGTGAAAAGACCAGAAATTGCAAACACAGCTCTGCACTTCGGTGTGAGTACTTCAAGATAACGTTGTAGTGGTTGAGTCATTGCATCTTCTTCCCTGTTTTAGATACTTCACAAAAGCTTTTGAGCTCCGAAAAGTTGTTCGCTGAAGACACTCCGATGCGTTGCTAAGCTATCATGTATTTTATCCATTCCTTGATTTTAGCAACATTTAGCTTAAAAAACCAGTTTCAGGTATTTTCGACATAATCTATAGATATAACGAGTCGGCATTTCTTAGGTCCTGTTGATACTCTGCGACGGGAGCGACGGCATCGACAGGAGCGACAAAGCAAAGCATACCTATCGATTTCCCCAGGCAACTACTCGGCACTGATCGATACATATCCTTTGCCCTGTGGCTCCCGCCTCTGCCGTCGCTCCCGTCGCGAAGTATCAACAGGCCCGTATGCTGCCAATTTTTTTCACCACGAGGAAAAATCATTAAGACGCGGAAAGTAGAGTGTGAACTCCGCACTTTTTCTAAATCTTCCATTGTAGTACCCTATACACATTCAGTTTTAATGTTTCGCCTAATGTTGCTGCATTTTAGACTCCTTTCGTTTCCCACAACGTTAGCTACATTTAGAGATGCGAAAATACAATAAATAGCTTTGATAATAATAAACAGATCATTTTTGTAGGAATGGGGTAATATCACGTAATCAGCATGGTTTTCAGAAAGGAAAATAAACGGTAACGGCAACGATTCAATTTCTATACGACTGGACAAAATACCTTGACGAGGGGCATAAGGAAGACATTGTCTATTTTGGTTTTAGTAAGGCTTTTGACCGAGTATCGCATGCCCGTCTGTTGCATAAGATGAGGACAATTGGTGTCCACTCATGCATCGTTTCTTGGATCAGCTCGTTCCTGGCTGATAGAAAATTCACTGTTCGGGTTAACACACACGTTTACAAGTTAGAAGTATAAGAAGTATAAGTGGTGGAGTTCTTCTCTCTACTATACTGCTCAACATTTACACATACGAATTACTGAACCTTCTGGGAGATAGTGGTGTAGAATTTTGTGCGTTTGCTGACGATATTAAGGTTTCTGAGTCAATATCGAGTGAGCGGATGCCGAACAACTTCAAAGGGCTATCGATTTTGTCCAGAAGTGGTCTTCCGAATTGCAGCTACCACTTTCTTAGGAAAAGTGTAAAGTGCTTCATCTAGGAACTGGAGGTCAACTACACCAACGCACTATCAAGAACTCACCACTCAGTTGTGCAGACAAGGTTAAAGACTTAGAGTTCCTAATCACGAGTAATCTAAATTTTGACGAACACTGCGCGCTGGTTTCCAACAAAGCCATGACAGCAATGTACAACGTGTTCAGAGTTATACCTTCTAGTGACAGTAGCTTACTTCTCCAAGTATATAAAACATTTATCAGACCAATTCTTAAATACGGTACTCCAGTTTGTAACCCTTACACGCGTAAAGGTGTCACAACGTTAGAAAGCGTGCAGAACTGCTTTAAAAGGAAGCTCATAACACGTATGCTAGGACATCATTACGATCAAATACCCTCAAGCAATGTGCATAAGAATTTTAGATTGACATCACTTGCTCCTAGAAGAAAGCGAAATGATCTATTACTGTTTCACAAAATTATCCATTAGCAAATTGGAATCTAAATTACAGATTTAGTGTCGATAAGAGCATCTAACACCCGAGGTGGTGCCGTTAGGTATGACATTGATACTGTCAAACACAACTGTCGCCGTTCCTTATTCAGACATATGACACCATCGTTATATGAGAAGCTTCGCAAGAAGCATTTCTTGCCATCAAACTATAACGCTTTCAAAAATTTCTCCGTGAGCATATACGTTCCTAGAGTAAGATGCATCAGATGTTGCGAACTCTTCATTAGATATTGTGAACGTGTTGTATTTCTTGTGTGTATTAATTGTGTTGTATTTCTGTTGGAATTTGAGCACAAGAACGCAGTCGTGTAATAAATCAATAGCTGTTCAAAGACATAGCAAGCCCCCTTGATCAAGATTTAGTGCACCAGGGGTCTTTTAAAAGCAAAACCAGCAACGCTATTATTTGGTAAAGGCTCCACCCCATCTTTAGGGTCGGCTTTTTTTTTGTAGTTTTTCACTATCCTTTACTGTAAACCGGTTTTCATGAATGCCAGGTAGCGCATGAAATTCTACCCTCACCTTCGTTGAGCTCTGAGTATTTGCTTATTAATTTGAAATCGACGGTGATAATAGCTATCAATCACTGATTGATATGATTCTACTCTACCTACACCCACCTCTCCACTCTTGCGAATCACAACAAATGCTCAAATTTCCATCCACTTCCCAGATAACCCAGGGTAAACTCAATCATGAATACGGTCTCTGGACTTTTAAGAAACCCTATCAAGATTTTCCGATCAACCGCACTGCATTCTGTGCAAAAGCTGCATTGCTATAGGCATCGACTTTCCCTGTTGGACTTTCCATCCCGCCAACCCCGACCTCAACAACCATCTCCCATGGGCAGTACCCGTCTCTTCTGATCTCAATTTTTGTGTACAAAAACACTACACATGGTAACTCAGGTATCGCGGCCACTTTCTGGCCTACTGATAATTCACCGGAAGTGGCTGTATTTCGTTCGCTTCTTTACTTTTGTAATAATATCGTGTGTGGGGCCGCAGTGTAATGTGAGGGGCTTATAGGTGAAACAGGATATAACTACTACTAAAATCCTTTACTAAAATGGCTTCTTGCACCCGTAACCACTCTCTGTTCACTTATGGTTTTGGAGAGAGCGAGGTCAATCTGTCAGCATAATCGGTACACCTTGAAAGGAGTCTAGGTGTGAAATGCATGACGTGTCAGTAGACGCTCCAGATAGAATTCTTCACACTCCTGAACGAATGCAATCGCAATCGCACTTAGAAACGGCTGCTTGCACTTCTGTCGTGTTGCTCAACAAAATACTTGTGGTAGGTGGTACTTGAAGCATTATGCTGAAAGCAATTAATGCTGATGTTGAAAGGGTTACTGCGTCATGCTAGGGATTGGCTTCAGAATGAATTCCCCTCTCAAGACGCCTACGCTCCATCACCGAAGAAAATCCAACGAAGATAGGAGAATTTCTTCCGGGGAAAGGAAACGAATTTAAGTCTTCAATATCTGCGTCATCAAGAAGAAACCCAAACAACGTTAATGAAGTTGCAAGGCGCACCGAGAACGCTACTTTGGATAATAGAATGCTGCCAAAACGAAAATAAATGTAATAAGTATATGATATGAGTGAAGCGTCATTAAATAAGTCGTGTTGATCCCTCGAATGTTCCACTTCTGCGTGCTATCGTCGAAAGACTGTTATAGTTGAAAAAGCCGGATGGCGCAATTTTCATAACAAGGCTTAAAGAAATAAACCATGATTTTTTGTAAGAATATAAGATCTATGGTTGCTTGGGCATATATTTGTTGCAGTTTACCTTCACGAGTTGCCATTTGTAGGTCTAATTCGGTTCCGTTTTGTAAGGGTTTCGTTTCTGAAACTGCCTTTATTAGAAAAACTGACAACTCATATTGGTAACACAAAGTATTACACTATCATATACATCATATCATATACATATAATAACCCGCTAAGCGATGAGTCATACCATCGATCGGCGATGAGTCATGAAACGAGGGGAAATTACGTGGCACAAATTAAAGGGCACGAAAATAGCATAAAATACCAAGACGTCTTCTACGTGTCAGTGGATTCAGAAGACGTGCCGAACACATCCATCAACAAGCTGAACTCGTCGCCCAACTTGCCGGGGAATCAGATGATCATCGAGGGAAGGCAATCAATGTCGATCGATATTATCCATTTTTATGGATGTCGTTCAAGCGCTCCGAAAGCTCAGCCATGGGGTAATCGAGGAAGCTGAACGCGAATTTAAAGTTCGTTTTTGAAGTGTCGATCGCCATCAATCGATACTGATCAAATTATCGATTTTTTGTAGAAGTTGTTCATGTCACGACTAGCGTGACCTAATTTTACTTTTGTTTTGTTTTGTTAGAGGGCGAATTAAGGAGCGCGAGAATAGCGGAAACTATAAAATACCTAGACATCTTCTACGTGCCTGAGAATTCAAAAACGTGTCGAACACGTTGCCCAACGTGCCTGGGGAATCAAAGATGAAGACGCTGCCGAAGACGTTCAACGAGCATGGAATTCAGATTATTATTGGCGGAAGGCCTTCACAGAAAGGACGGGAGGCATTCAATATCGATCGATATTATCGAATTTCTCTCAGGATTTAACCGATCAGGATGGGAAACACGCTAAAGTTGTGGCCGACGAAGTGCTTCACATTAGGTGGCAACTTTCAAAGGAGAAGCCAATATCGAGACTGATGTAAGGATGATACTGAAACATCGCGCGAAGCGCACAATTGCGAGGCACGCCAAGAGGTGTGACGGAGCACTTGTTAGACCATAAATCCCAAAGAAAGTAAGGCTCCGCGATCAAGTTATAAGCACGACAGATGGAAATTTTGGAGGCTTTTTGAAAAACAGTGTCGTTGTAATTATTTGATGCATTTACCGCATCCAAACATGCAGTTTTCCCAGTAGCAGCAGCTATTATAATACTGGATGCGTCTTTCGAATAGACGCCGCAAAACCGCGATTTCGAGGTTTTACGTCTTTTTTAATTAAAACTCGTCTGAAATTCGCCCAGTTGAAAAAAACAAGGGCATATTTAAGCTCAGGAGCTTGAGCTCTATTGTTTAGTATACATAGTTCATATGGAGATATGAAAGCGTTCGAAGTTGAAAACTTGCGCTCCATTGCCAAGGGCAATCGTATACGAGTTGCCTTTTTCATCTAAACCATCCTCGATTTTGTGCGATCGGAGCAGCCTATTTTCCAGGACATGTTTTCAAAGTATTTCAAGCATAGCGTTCGTTACCAATACTTTGTCGTGCCAGGAGTGCTTCGAGAGTGCGCCGTGCGTGTAAAGCCTTCAAGACTATTTGGAACAGTTTATCAGAAAACCCCAGCCGTCCTATTCAGGAATTGCTCTAAGACTGTCCAGTAGCTTTTGGAGTGCAAATTAGTGCAAGTTGAAGTACAATGCATATGGAATTGAACCTATCAACAGAGTGGGCGACAGCATGTCCACTGCGCTTCTATCTTCCGTTACTGGCTAAACTGTCGTACAATACCGGACACTCCGCCCAACAAACAAGGGCGGCGCTTTTTGCACCACAAAGCGCCATTTTTATTAACTCCTTTAGAATTCCATATTTTATTTAAGGGCGTTGCACGCGAAATGGCCGATTTTGACTGAAAATTTTGACAGATCACAAGTTTGCTTGGAGGCGGTCATTAATATTAATCGAATTAAGCACCATTACAATTTGTACACTTTTCCCAACGAAAAATTAGCTTAGACACCCCTCTTTAAAAAATCGGAACTACAGAAATTAGTAAAACATAGTAAGCCATTTTCGACATCATCTTGGTTGCTGTTTTTTTTCCTTCACATGACGATCAGACGGTCGTTCAGGCAATCTAAATGATCGGAAGGGGACGATCTGGAGAATATGCTGTATGTGGCAAAGTTTCGTATCCAAATTCATCCAGTTTCTGGACAACAATTTCTGAAACGTGCGTAAGTGCGTTGTCATGCAGTAGGATTGTGCCTCTTCGAATGACCAAATCCGTCTATATTTCAAACAACTTCTGGTGCGTAAGTTCAATTTCGACACAGTACCTCTCCGCTGTGATAGTCACTTCAGTCATAGTCTCAGTCGCCATACGATCACCATGAACTTCTCTGGATGTAGACTTAATTTCGGCATCTCCTTGGGACTCTCATTCTGATCAGTCGTTGTGCAGAGCGGCGACGACTGTCATAAAAGATCCATTTTTCGTCGCAGATCACGATCCTGTCCAAAAAAGGCTCCATTAGATTGCGCAGCCTTAGAAAACAACAGGTGTCTTGGAGCTTCAGCATCTGCCGTCGGCCAGTTCGAGCGGGATCCATTTGTCCAATTTCTTTTCTTTTGTTATCGCATTTAAATGGCGACTGATAGTGCTGCCCTCAACGCCAAAATGATGTGCTAGCAGTTTCACTGTTTGACGCGGATCCGCTTCCACCATGGATTTCAGTGGGACGTCGTTAAGGAGTGAAGGCGGCCTACCTCGGTCTTCATCTTCGAGACGTTCATCTCCAGATCGAAACCTTTCGAAGCAGTGGCGAATTGTGCGTTCCTCAGCGAAATCCTTCCCAAACGCAGCGGTGATGTTACGCGCTGCGGCCGCAGGATTGTGCCCACTTTTCGATTCATATAAATACAAAAAATATATTATATAAATACAGCAGCCGAATATCACGTTGATTCATGTTGTAAAACAGACGTCAAAACTAGGCCGTAGGGAGCTACGTCACCAAAGCTATAAACGGTAAGAAAGCGCTTCGAAGAAAGAAAGACTCTGTTTCAGAAACTCAATACAGCGCCTGAAATAGAAACATTCGTAGCCACAAGAAATCGACAAAAATTGAGCAAAATCGGCCATCTCATATGCAAAGCAGAATGTCGTTGGCGGGACGGTCATGTCCGGGACTTATTCAAGGAAGGACTATATAAACCCAGGGGAACCGGCAGAAACAAGCCATTTGTCGCTGCTAGTTCCACTAATCTTCGTTCCGACACCCCTCGACACCTCCGTTCGACGCCTCCGAACCGATCCCTCCATTCGACGCCTCCGTCTCGATATCTCCGTGCTGACACCTCCGTACCGACGCCTCCACACGACGCCTTCTTACCGACGTCTCCGTCCCGATAATTCCGTACCGACGTCTTCATACGACGCCTCCGTACCGACTTCTGCACCCGACACCTCCATCCCGACGTCTCTACACGACGCCCTCGTACCGACGTCTCTACCCGACGCCTCCGTACCGACGTTTCCACCTGGCGCCTTCATCCCGACACCCTCATCCTACACCTCCACCCGACACCTCCATCCCGATCTCTCCATCCAACGCCTCCGCACCGGCACCTCTCTCCCAATGTTTCCGTGCCGACGCCTCCACGCTACGTCCTCAAATCTCCTCATTTCTCCGCGACTGACATTATATTCCAACAGTTTTACTTTATGTTAACTAATAAAGGTTGCTAAATAAAAGACAAAAACATTGTGTGGCAGCTGAAACTACTACAGAGAGATATATGCTTGAGTTCACCAGCTCACGCTATATCTTTTGACATACAAATCTTAAAAGGCTTGAATAATGCATATAGACCACACAAAAGCAATCGCCCGACAATTTGTAGAGTGTGTTTAGCACGTCGAAAACCGCTTATCTAAATATGCGAAAAGTGTAGGAAACCAATTAGCTTCTATATGTCTAGCATACATTGAGTTTTGCAATTCCACCGACTCTGACGGATTTTCCACCAGAACTGCCAAATTAAATGCGCGGGTGTGTTACCGTGTTGTGGCATGGTTCGAAGTCTGGTTTCGTGTTTATCCTCTTCTCGGTTTTCTTGTTTTTTTTTCTACAACCAGAACTAACGACCAATAGCTAATGTTAACAACTCTATCTACTACTTCACCTACAACCTCTACTGTTCTTCTAGTCCTCCTCGCCGGAGAAGGCTCCTTCAGACTCTGAGCTGCTGTGCTTAGAGTCGCTGGGGGTAGGCGGTGGGGTAACAACAACTCTGTCAAGTTTGAGTCGCTCCGGCTGCAACTTGTGGAATTTGTGGGATTTTGTATAATATATATATTTATTTATTTATTTATTTATATTTATTTATATATTTATTTATTATATACGTCATAGGACGCGCTCAAACACAGTAGCAACTATAGTAGACATACACTAGCAAATTGTCTAAACAGCAACTAACGTTAAAAAAAACTTACTGAAAATTAGTCGATAAAGTGCAGTCGAAAAATAAGAACACACATCCATCTATTTTAGAAGGAAGAAAAACGCAAAGAGGAAACTGGAAGTCGAGGAGTCCAGAGTGGTCTCACTATGGTTTTAGAATTTGTGAACACCATGAAACTTTGGTCACCCAACAACTTGGTCTCTTAGAAATTCTGGTATCCCTGCTGTACGTATCCACCATTTACATTACATAAAAACATATCTATTGCAGCTCTAAATTTGAAAATTAAAAACAAATTAAACGAGGGAGTGGCACCTAGCTTTGTCGAAAGACTAGCAGCACATACATATTTAGCAAAAGAAAAATAATGCCTATGCTGCTTTCAAAAGAACACGAAAACAAAAATCCACCGTAAAGACATATGGCTCATGAGCGTAATGCGCTTGGTCTACGACCTTCTATGCGCACGATCCCAGGGCGGGCCCTGTATCTCAAAGGCCTCTTTAAACTGATACGCACCCCAGGCGATGGCATAGAAGGGAGGGCACGCATGTTGGAATACATATGTCAGTAGGGAGAAACGAGAATCATCAAAAGCATATGTACAAAAGAAGATAGCACTCCAAATATGGGTGATCATTTCCAGCCGTTCGATAACTAGTATACCAAGCACCAACGTGAGTGGCAAGCTAGTCAGTAAGACAAAGCAGAGTGAGACATAACTTTGGCAAATTTTTTAAGTAGAAAACGTTGTAGGTGAAGGTAGAGGGGATTGGGATAAAAGGACCTGTGAATGAACATAAATAAATTGGCAGCAGAATATGAAATGTGTTGGCTTTTTGTTCAGCAATTTGTATTTGTATTAGTAAGACCACAGAGGACTACCCGTTAAATAAATTATAAATAAAGCAAAATCAACCGCTTCTTTGATAGGCAAGCAACACAAAACTGAGGAAACCAGTCACCATGGAAAAACAATCAGAAATTAACCAGGAACAAATAGCAAACAAAACAGCGTAATAGTGAACAAGAAGTAGACCATAACTGCAAAGGAACATTGCTGGATTAGTTCAATCATTTACTGCATCGAGCTGGAGAACATATTCGAACTCATAGTGCTCGCTCAATACGAAGAGGCGCCATTCTGAATAAAAATCCATTTCAAACTACTAGTGAAAATCTGTAATTTCTAGGGTCACTAATACATTTATCTTTTTTTAGATTCCTTTTGAATGTTTGGCTATTCTGAGACGCCAATAAATCTGCAGGCAACGAATGCAACCATCTAGCGAACCGAAACAGCACGAAATGGAATCGAATCGAAAAATCGAAATTTATGTGCTTTTTGATCGCCAAATTGTACACACCAATATAAACACCTCCCGGATTAATTCAAACTCTTTCCAAAAAAAGTTTCAACCACTTCTTGTTAAACAAAAATTCAGAATGACTATATTTTAAACTTTCTATTTTCAGGACATCGGGATTTTTTTCGAAAATCTGCATGTCTAGACTCACACACTTGTCAACGGTACAATAAAACCAATTGTAAAAACACACACATTTGATTGTTCTGAAGCATTAAGTAAGCAGTATTTACACTATCAATCAGTAAAGTGAAAGCCAACTACAGTGGCTATCAATAAAGCCTTCGTGTTTTGTTGTTCTTGCTAAGATAGCCTATTGTTACATGCCTTTCGCGAGCGTAATTCGACTAGAATTCGAGTAGAGGAATACTGTGGAATGCAGCTGTTCACTACATGTTGATAGTCCCGGTCGAACTGACTGCTAGGGCTCCCAGCATTTTTCTCGTATATGGTAAAGCCTAGGTGGCCAATATATTATCTTGTCAAAGTATGCATGACAGCAATACCCATGCTTTTTCTTTCAACCAATCAAGAGTCTAAGCTTAAATGACTGCTAGGCTCCGTTTATACTTCGACGTCGAGCGACGCGACGCGACGTATTGTGGCCACATTGATCGAGCGAAGCGATCGATCAATTTGAAGTATAAACTGGGCCTTAGGCCTCGTGCATACTTCCCGTCGCCGCGATGGCATCGTGGCGATGAGTTTTGCGGAGCGACGCGAAAGAATTTGAACTTCTCAGTGCTCGTCGCATCGCTCATCGCTCCGCAAGGGAGCGCGACGGCGATCTGTCCAGGACCAACGCTAAACACCGCGCGCGGTGCGAAAAAGTATGCCACGCCCGCGATGGGCGCGGGAAGCCATCTCGCATGCCTACCGCCACTGTTGCGGCGGCCCCCGGCGAAGTTTCCCTTGACTATTCGACCGCGTGCGGCGGAATGGCCATGAACTGAGCGCCGCGATGGCATCGCGGCGCTGAAAGTATGCCCCCGGCCTTACGGAAAAGTCTCACATCAATTTTTGACAGAAGATCCGCGCATTGATCTTGCCGTCTCGCGGTCTTGTGGAGAGGGCGAGATTCATATCTAAAGAGCCCGCAACGCCGTGGGCCGGGGTTCGCGAGCCTTCTATTCCGCTCCCGCACCTTCCGGACGCCGTCACTCTTCCGCACTCCGCTCCGAATCCCTCCGGCGACTGGACCACCATCACCACTTCGTCAGGACGAACCGCCGCCGTCACTGCAGCCCTCCACTCCACGCCTCCACCTCCACCGGTCCTCCTCACCTCTCCTGCCCTTTTTGTTGTTTTGTTTTTGTTAATAAACTTTTCATTAAAGAGCTCGATCAGTCTAAAAAGTGGTTTCGGCCACGTCATACTTATAACTTGACTCCCACCGAGGAATGAGAATGAAACCCAAGTCGCTGATTTTGATTACGCTTAACCTTTGAAGAAAAAGAACAAAGCGATGAACACAACACTACAAAGGGTCCTCCTTCTGAGGAGAACAGCAACAGATGATCCGAGTTTAAGCGCCCACCAGTTGGAGATTGAAGTGCCACAGCGATCTGCAAGGCCTTTACTCACCGCTTAAAGGAACCTTTTTCGCTGAAGGTTCTACTCTTTGGTCGAAATGTTTTGCGTCGCATTCAACGTCGTCTAGCGTAGCTGACAATAAGGCTCCCGATAAGGTGTTCACATTGGCTACAGTCCGTACGACGGCAACAACTACGCGATGAACACGTTCGTAGTGGGTGGCGGTACCTCATCGTCTTATCGCTGCTGATTACGACACGGCACTTGTTCCAGTCCAGCACCCTAGTTGGCGCTTTTTTGAGGTCTCTCCTCCCCTCAGCGCTTAACTTCTGAACCTCCGACTCGTGCAAGCAGAGATCTAGTGTTAGCAGCTGCAGCTAACGGAAGCACTACGTCGGTCCTGCCAGTTTCGGTCTCCGAATATTGTTGCACTCGATTCTTCGGGGTTAGTCGTATATTCTATAACTCTATATTTTCGAAAGTTCGTTCGCATTCAAACATCAATGCTTCTAAAAAGTCGAATAATAGTTCGAATTCAAACATCGAAAGGGAGACATAATCGAATATTATTCAAAAAACCAAAAAATTTTATTCGAATATCGAATAAACTTGAAATCTGTATAAGACGTGGTTCGAACAAATTGTCCAACTATTCGAATATTCAAATAAGTGGAAGAAGGACTTATTCGTATTTCAGTCTTCCGAAAAAATTGATGAGCGAATAAATTCTTTCGTTCAGTCACGCAGAATTTTCCTGCATCGAATAAATTCTGAGCGATTTATTCGAAAATTTTTAACATTGAATTTATTCATTCATTCGACTCCGTCGAAACTGAAGCGGTCATCGACGCCCTGCTCACTCAGGGTGTTCCTACTCAGTACATCAAGTCCTTCGAGAGCTGTACAGTGGATTCACGACCAAGATCTCTCCATTCTACAACGACGTCGTCATCGACGTGAAGAGAAGGGTTCGACAAGGGGATACCATATCCCCGAAGCTCTTCAGCGCCACCCTCGAAAACGTCATGCGCGAACTAAAATGGGAAGACATGGGAGTGAAGGTCGACGGCCGGCAACTACATCATCTTCGCTTCGCTGACGACATCGTGCTCATAACACCGAGCATCAGCCAGGCGGAGCGAATGCTGGCCGACTTCGATCGTGTATGTGGGAACGTTGGACTGCAGCTGAATCTTACGAAGACGATGTTTATGAGGAACGGATGGGTTTCTGATGCCCCATTCGCGCCCAACGGAACGAACATCTCCGAATGCTCCAGCTACGTGTATCTGGGTAGCGAAGTCAATGTGGCCAACGACCTAGCGCCGGAGCTGAGCAGGAGAAAACGAGCGGCTTGGGGAGCTTTCAAGAGCGTCGACACCGGGACGCCCACCAACGCGTTGGTCGGACTTCTTCGTGAAAGCCCTGAACGACCGATATGACGTTCTTCGTGTCCCTCGAGCGAGGAGGATCCATTGGAGCACTCTGGCACGCGTCAGGGACGAATGGAGACGCTGCTGGCGCCCGCTCGAGCAAGTCGGTGATCAACGGGACGAGAGGTGATATAAGGGATACAGGTGAATTTATTCGTTCATTCACCCGATCAATAAAATGTCTCAAAAGCGCAACTAAACCAGCCATTAGCTGGATCAAATAAGTTGCGTACGGCCATCTTAAATATGACAGGAGCTAACGGAAAACCATCTCCCTTGGGTTTGCGCCACGCATTCCACCTCTGCAGAATCTTGCGCAGGCGTCCTGAATGCGTGTTGCGCTTATACAATGGTTTTCGGAGGCCGGCTAACGATTTGTTTGATGACACCAACGTCTGATAGTAGGGGGAGTCATAGAAGATGTCGTTGAATTAGGCTAGATCTAATCAGCGATTTGATTTGGGATAGACACTACAGTCGATAGCCAAACTATACGATCAAAAATCTTCACAACATCTATATAGAAGGTGATAGCGTTTGGGAAAAGGCAGTCCTATCTCTTGAACCTCTTTCTAACTCTATATGACCTAAACCTAATTTATTTTATGAGAAAAAGCTTCCTTGTGTTGCCCAATCTTGCCCCTGATATTAGGAGGATCTTCTGCCAGTGCATTTTCTAGAATTCTTGCTTGGAAGTTCAATTTTGCAAAAATATCTTTAAGCTGGAGGCGGTTCTCGCACGCACCCGAATCCAGTCCTGGTTTCGTGACTTCTGCCCAGGCCAACCAAATCCTCTGTACCTTCGGGGCCGGTGGTATTGGATCTATCTGGGAAGGATAAAGTGCTAATATTTTCATCGGCTGATCGGCGAATAAAAATAGAAACAAGTCAAATACGCTCCCAAATAGCCTCCACGACATCCCGAAAAAGTAAAATACATGGTGCATCCTAAAGAAAAATTGATTGACGCCGTCTTTTACTCTTTATCACTTTTTTATCGCCTTCGTATTCGACGAGACGCCTTTAAAATAATGGCGACAGGAAAGTATGTTTCTCCTCCTACATTCATAGCAATGAAGGTTCCCTGTACATTTCGCGGAAGCGACGATGCGACTACTGTTCCGCGCTTTCGCAGAAGAATCCGCAGAAGAAAAACCACTACCAGCAGAATAGGGAGCATTTTATTATCCGTATGTGAAGGTCGAAGACCCTCTGTAGACGAAATACGCATTCAAGTGAGTCAGCGTTGCGCAGGCCAATCAAGTAGTTCACCCCCTCCGGTGGCGGTGAATGCGTACCATACTACTCTGAGAAGGATCGAACACTGACTTGTTCATCGGCTGGCCACCATAAGCCATAGTGTAGGTCCAATGCGCACTCGTATTGCTTACATGAAGTAGAATACGTGGCGCATCTCAAAATTGACTAGGCAACGCCGGTCTCTATATTTATCTTTATCTGGGACGATGGAGGAGATATCGGTTTAATCACTTTTGAATATTTCGCGGTTACCAATGGTGGCTACAAAACCAAGAGAGCAAGAAGTCCTTGTTGGCCTGGGAGCGGAAGCGAACTCACGTGTGTGAACCTGGCGCCTGCAATTTTTAGACCTAATTCGGAGCAGTGATGTGTAACCCATCCTAGGAAGAGAGTCGTGCCGGCAAACGTTTTTGTTTTCACAAGGTGAACAGTGTCAAACACACACGAGAGAATCCAATCTTCTTGTCCTCAAATCCTCAAATTGGATTCGCGAAATGCAAATGTCATTCATAAGTGCTCTTCGCACATGAATGACAACCGCCCCCATTTTTGGATGCCTATCCCTTTTGTTTCCGCAGTTTCCGGGGAATTATTCTCACCTCTCCAGTGCCCAAAACCGTTCCCATTATTATTCCTTACTTTCACTAATGTTACCACTTTTTTCGTAGCTTACGAGAGCAGTCACTGGTCTCAGAATCAACTATATAATGAGTTGCTCTGTCCTGTAGGAATAGTATGTAATGAGTAGTGGTGAAGACCATTGCATTTGAATTGAAGAGATGTTCACTACGGTTTAACATCTTCTACTTTTTTAGAAGATGTTCAACCGTAGTGAATATCTCTTCAATTCTAACCAAATTTCAATTCAAATTTTACTTTTTCTTTATCTTTTTTTGCGTTTTTTGCCGAAAATCTGGTTTTAATTGCGTTTTCCTTTTTTCCTTTTTTTTGGAACCACAATTTCTCCGTTCCAGGTTACTGGTCGTCTTGCTGCAATGCAAGAGTTTTCTTAAGTCAGGACTCGAACTCATACCTTCTGCTTTCCGGGTAGGTTGCTAGCCCACCACACCGCCTGCTTTATGTTGAGCGACAGCTACGACAATTCTTTCACTACTAAATGCCTGTCACCGGGGTAAACAGTCACTAGAAGAGAACAAGGTTCAGAAATACTCAGAGGCCTCACTACTAATTGATTTAAATATCATATTTTGGGGCATTTTATATTGAAAGAGCAAATGAAAACCAGTCAGCATAACTTGCTTGAAATTTATGAAACGTAAATCATGCACAGAGCTGAGCAGGAGGAAACGAGCGGCTTGGGGAGCTTTCAAGAGTCGCGAAGAAGACGAAGAACGTCCGACTCCGTGTCCACCTATTCGACTCTACCGTTCTTCCCGCCCTAACATACGCCTCAGAGACCTGGGCTATACGAAAGCAGGATGAACACGCGATCAGCGTCGCGCAGCGTGGAATCGAGAAGACGATGCTCGGAGTGACACGACTCACGCAAGTGAGAGAAGGCCTCTGGAGTTCCGAGCTTCGCCGACGTTCGAAGATCAGAGACGCTGTCGCGTGGGCCAAGTTGTCGAAAATTAGGTGGGCCGGCCACGTAATGCACTTCGCAGACACCTGCTGGACGAGAGCCGTCACCGACTGGATTCCGCAAGATGTCAAGAGAACACCAGGACGCCCACCAACGCGTTGGTCGGACTTCTTCGTGAAAGCCCTGAACGACCGATATGACGCTCTTCGTGTCCCTCGAGCGAGGAGGATCCATTGGAGCATTCTGGCACGCGACAGGGACGAATGGAGACGCTGCTGGCACCCGCTCGAGCAAGTCGATGATCAACGGGACGACAGGTGATACAGGTGAAGTCATGCTAAGCAAGAGGTTGGCAGGAAATGCTAGCCTAATTTTATAAACGAGAAAGTATTCCATTTACAATAAACTTCTGTGTATTTCTTTATGGGTTACACCGTTAATGCTGTTGCTGAAGAAGGTATACAAAAGGCCCAGTATGCCTGAAAAAATTTAGCTGGCTGGTGTGCCATGGTGACTTTCATTCCCTAGTGAAAAACTGAACGGCTGAAACAATTCCTACGACCAGAACCGACCAGAATAGTGACGAAGATCTGCCCCCCCCCCCACAAGTTGCAGATTTAAAGAACGCTTCTATCTTGGTGGGTGAGTCAAAGTTAACGACGTAACGCAGACCACGGTGTGTTTATCGGAGAGAAAACAGGAGTACCATGGCAGCGTTAAACGAGGACGCTCATCCGAAGAACCCAAAGGAACCAAGAATAGACAGCTATTCAGCACCTATCTTAATGACGCAGCTGACAACGAGGAACTCGACATGGCTGGAGTTGAGGGCTAACCACCATGTGCCCTATAGCTAAAACAATAAAGTGCTTCATACTCCAGTTGATTCATAGAATTCATGCTCTAATGATTGCACCGTAAATAGCACATGAGAGGGCAGACTTCCAAGTGCAGCGTTTCGGAGCACTTAGGCGCCGAGTAGGCTTTATAGCCTCTCTTTGAAGAACCTCTGTTAAAAAGGCAGAGGAGTTTTTGGATTTTGACATGATATTTTATAGCGAGTTAGCCTGCTGCCGCAGAACTATTGGTTATTTTCGCTTTCCATCCTTCGTAGAGGGGAACAGTTGCATATAGAAATGTTCCACTTCGCTTTTTTTAAGCCTCAATTGGCTGGTATCGAAGTTGTGCGCTCTTATAACGATGTTTTGTTGCGATCAAAGCTCTAGCGCCGGGCGGGACTCGAACCTACACCTCTTGTTGACCGCTCCAGCGAGGTGTGGATGTTGCGTTCGGTTAAACAGCTCCTGTGGTGTAATGACGTAAAGCATTCCCGCCTGGTTAGCAGGAGATACAGGTTCGAGTTCCGTCTGGCGCTAGAGTTTTGATCGCAACAAAGCATCGTTACTAGAAGTTGCACATAATTCTGTCGTCCTCTTAATGTACATATATGCTACTGCGGTTATTTTCTTCTCTGTTTTCGTGCTTCTCATGTCCGTAATATTGTCTAGCTTGCCTTTATGTATACAACGTAATTATGAGTAATTGGTAAGCTATTTTCCTCCGAAGCGTTAGGAAAAGTCGGCATTACTCAAATCCTTTGTGGGGTGTTGGTCCGAATAAGCCCTGCGACATACTGATTGGGTGGAAGCGCTGATTCCAGTGAGCAAGTGGAAGCGATTCATGGTCCGGCGCTCGTCCATTCTATCTAACTATAACGCCTCCATCCCAACGAGGTCGCTGCTTCTAGACGTGCCTTGAAATGATAAAACACTGGCTCGTTCTTCAGATGACCACCCGATTCAATGCCGATTTCGGTCGAATACGAATTGAAGCCAAATATGTGTCATGAAAAGTTACTCCTCGGACGCTGTTGAGTTTCTAAGGTAAGAATTAGTCTTGAGTAGTTTGCTTCTTTAATTTCGTGGAATTACTCAACTGTGAGCAAATTTTCACAAATGGGAGCGGTGGCCAGATGTTCATTCTGTGTGGGGCACCGGTTGAGCTATTCATACCACTTAATGACCGAACTCTTGCCAGAAGAAAGGCGTTTTGAATGATATTACTCAGGTGTGTTCCATTGGCGTTCGAAAATTACATAAGGTTTGGCCTGTTTTATACTACCATAATAACCTTTTGGGACCCTACTTACGGGAGGGCACGTGTAGTGCAGTCGGAGGAGGTGCCCGCTGTTGCGTACATCCGATGCCAGGTGGTTGATTCAGATTTCTCGAAAAGGCCAAGCAAGCCTTCTATCCCCGCGTGTCGGTGAATTGGTACCGGACTCGTCTGGTAAGGTGAAAGCGCTGACTTTTCCATCGGCTGTCTACCGCAAGTCATTGCGTGGCCAAATACGCATTCATGTCGCCTCCACGATTTCTTGAAGAAGTAGAATGCGTGGCGCATTCCAAAAGCGATTGAGTAACGCCGTCCCTTATCCTTATCTTACTATTTATGCAACACCCTGCAAGATGTCGGAAAGAGTGCGGATTCTGATGGTGAGTTCTGACCGTCCGCCTTAGCAGGGATGGGGTTATCTCTACATGTTTAATTCTTTGCAAGACTTGGTTACAATTAGGTGCAGGAGGCTTGCGTCGTCGACCCTCTCCCCCCATGTGTACATTCAGCAACTTCTTTGGAAAGGAAGACACCAAGTAAATGCTGCGAGTCTTCTGAACCACATTGCTGAAGAATCTGTTTACTCCTCTGAAAACAACTATGTCGTTGTATTTCATGTTGTTGAAGAGCTATATAAAAAAGACAATTTTAATTTTAATAAAGGATGACACAATAAATATTTAAACAATTTTATACATATATTTACAACTAATTCTATATTACTCTACCATAACGCATGTAGCGCAGTCGGAGGAGGTGCCGGCTGTCTCCCCAACCCCTAGGTTTCTGCTTCGGATTCCATACCCAGGCCAACGGAGGCTTCCATCACACCGGGGTAGGTGAATTGGTAACAGACTCGTCTGAAAAGAATTAAGTACTGGCTTGTCCATCGGCTAGCCACCGAAAGTCACATTCTTCTTCTTCTTCTTCTTCTTCTTCTTCTTCTTCTTCTTTTTCAGTAATGTAACGTATCAGCCCAGCGCTGCTTCGGGCGCCCTCTAGGCCGCTTTCCAATTACCTCGAAGTTAAGGCCTATCTTGCGGACGCTGTCTTCCTTTCCACGCAGAACGTGGCCGTACCATCGCAAGCGAGCTTCGCGCATCTTGTCGGCTATCGGCGCGACACCGAACTTCTGCCGAATAGCATCGTTTCGAATGCGGTCCATGCGCGTGACTCCTGCCGTCCAGCGCAGCATCTTCGTCTCCATGACGCTGAGGCGCGTTTCAACTTCCTTGGCCGCAGGCCAACACTCAGCGCCGTACATCGCTACTGGCCGGATGACTGCTCTGTAGATCTTTGACTTAAAGTGCTCTGGTATCTTCTTGTCGCAGAGCACGCCAGTCAGCGAGCGCCACTTGGACCAAGCTGCACTCACGCGTGAATTCACTTCGACCATCAGTTTGCCGTCAGACGCGACTGCTGATCCCAGGTACTTAAAAACCGCAGTGCGTGGAAGCTCGATGCCGTTAACCTTGATGGAGGTGGACTCGGTAACGTCCGTCGTTAAATACTCGGTCTTCTTCACGTTCAATCTGAGTCCAAACCGCTCCAAGCGATCACACCAAGCTTGCAACTCTCGCTCGAGCTCTCCTTTATCTTCGCTAGCGAGCATCACGTCATCGGCATAAAGCAACGTCCAAGGGACGGGCTTCTGAAGATCTCGTGTGATGGCATCCATGACGACAACAAAGAGGAGTGGGGAAAGCGCAGAACCCTGGTGTACCCCGACAGAGATGGGGAACTCCATCGAGGTTCCAGCTGCAGCTTGAACTCGACTCTTTGGACAAGAGTAGAGAATTCGCACCCACTCTATGAGCTCTTCGGGAACTCCATGATGTCGCAAGGCGTACCATATCACATCACGCGGTACGCGGTCAAAGGCCTTCTCCAAGTCGAGGAAGGCGATTTGCACTGCCTTCTGTTTCTCGCGATGCTTCTCTATTAGGAGGCGAGTGGCGTGTATGGCATCAACGGTGCCACAACCAGCCACGAAGCCGCACTGATTGCTGGGAAGCTGGACGAAGTCCCGAATTCGACCATCGACAATTCGCTCAAAGATCTTCATGCTGTGCGAAAGCAAGCGAATCGGACGGTAATTGGAGCAGTCTGCAGGACTGCCCTTCTTCTTCCAAATCGGGATCGTCGTACTTTGGCGCCAACACTCAGGCACTTTCTTCTCGCCACAACCTGATTAAAGAACTTCGCCAACCACTCAGCAGGGTACCAGTACTTGGACGTCCACAACTCAGCTGCCACGTCATCGGGCCCAGTCGCTTTGCCTGGCCTCATCTTCTTCAAAGCCGCTTCAGTCTCCTCCACGGTGATCTTCTGAACGGGGCCGTGGGTTGGAGCCGTTGAAGGGATGGCTAGATGAGGGAATTCTACCGTAGAGATTTCCTCAAAGCAATCGCGCCATCGCTTCAATGCCTTCTTGCGGTCTGTATTTAACCTATGTTATATATGTTATATATTATATGTATATTTTCGTATTTTCGACATCTCGCAGAAGTGGAATGCATGGCGCATCCTAAAAAGCGATTGATCAACGCAGTCCTTTATCCTTCTATCCTTTACCAACTTATCGATCCTGTCCGACTTCGCTCCTTATGGCGTGTTCCCCTCAGCAATGTGACAAGCCCACCGGTGCTATGTTAACATCATGTGTTCCGTCAGGTCAAGGAGGCAGGTCATTCTTGAACTCACTAACTGTACATGGAGAGCCAGCCATCGTATTTCTCCTGTTTTATTGCAGTTTTTTATATTAGATAGACAACCGCCCACAAGTTTAGCCTCAGGTAATATGTATGTTGGTTTGCAGTGAGCATAGAGCGTGGACAAAACTTTTTCAATCGGTGTTATTCCTGCACCAGCCACTTGATGTGAGAAATAATGCTGAAATAATGAAATAATAATGCTATAAGACGTTGAAACAAATCCGGCATTTTGAATCAGTCAGTACCGAGACCAACAAAGTTTGCCATTCCTATGAATTTCGTTAAAAAGGGGCTCTATCTTTTTCGAAAATTAAAAAATAATGAGCTCACTCCTGCAAATCACTATATAAGTGAAAAACGCATTCAGTTTGCTTCCTCAAGAACCAGTATGAACTAAATGTGCGGAGCATCTCACAAACAAATAGGTTAATGCCTACTTTTATTCTTTACTTGCAATCCACCAAAGGAAACCAACTTCATTTGTTCCCCAACTCGAAGCAATAGACAAAAATCCAAAGTAGTTATATGTAGACTGTCGGAATACAAATGTCGTCTGCTTTCGATTTGTCATTTCTCTGCTTTTGTTATTCCGTGGACCATATAACTCTACGTGTTTAACAAGCGTTTCCCAAGGTATCTTTCGCCAAAGTTTCATTTCGATTCGTTGACCCTTTTAAAGATTTTTTTTAGATTAACGGTGATCATGAAGGACTTAACCCAGCTGTATGTAGTTGTTGAATAAAGTGACCAGCGCTTGCTAGGGAAAGAGCCGGGCAAACTTGATATCAGTATGCACTGCAATTTCGTAAGGTATACTCTGTTAAATACTTGTTAAATATAAGGACAATTTCTTAAAATATGTAGTTTTGTATATTTCCACTTATAGTCGAGATACATTTGCAATGCTAGATCGGCGTCTTCTCTCAATTTTTAATGGTATAGTTAGGTTAAACCACCTATTATGTAGACATCTATTATGCAGGATGTCCGATTATAAATGTCGCCTGCTTTCTATTTGTCATTTATCTGCTGTTGTTATTTCTTGGATCATGTAGCTTTACTTCGTTTCCGAAGGCATCTTTCGCCAGTGTTTCGTTCCGATTTGTTGACCCTTTAGATTGACGATGATCGAGCAAAAGTACGTAGTGTGGGTCTGCTTGCTGTACGACTTCAGGCAAGGAAGAACTGCTGCAGAATCCCATTGCATCTTGTCTGAAGTATCTGGTAACGAAGCTCCATCATTACGTCAATGTCAGCGATGGTTTCAACGTTTCTGAGACGATGATGAGGACCTTGAAGACGAGGAACATTAACAACGGCCTGAAGTTGTGGATGGCTGGGAACTGGAGGAAGCTGTCGAGTCGGATCCAACACGGACTACACGTGAAATCGCGTAGAGGTTCGGCTGTTACCATTCTATTTACCATTGCCGGCCGTTTGCATGCAGTCGGAAGTCAAATCGTTGTGGAACAAGGGTGCCCCATCAGCTCAGTGACACAAAGAAGGCAGCACGAGTCGCCATCGCTGGAATTCTCATCCGCAATACCAAGAACAGCGGTTTCAGTGACTCCACCGTGGCGTCGGGTGAGAAGTGGATTCACTACGACACACACAAGCGGGCCTCGGTGAGGTTCCGATGACAACGACGAAGCCTGATATTCACGGAAAAGCCCTGCTATGTGCTTGGTGGAACAGTAGAGTCCGGTGTATTTTGAAGTGCTGGATCCAGGTCAGACAGTTACGGCAGACCTTTGCAAAGAACAACTGAGCCGCGTGGACTGCGTCAACAAGGAGTGGACACAGCAACTGTGAAATTTCTCCATGACAGTGCTCGACCGCACGCCGCAAATATCACGCTGCAGAAAATTGAGGAGTTGGGCTGGGAACTTCTGCCTCACCGCCTTAGAACTCAGACCTTGCGCCATCAGACAACCATCTTTTCCGTTCGACAAGCGCGCCTTGGCGGAGAAAAGATTCAAGAACCGTGACGAAGTCGAAATTTGGGTGTCCAACTTCTTCGAGTCACAGCCACCGGAATTCTTCAAGAAAGGCATCCATTCTTTGCAAGGATGTTGGCGACATGTCATTGACAATAACTGAGATTACCTCTTGTATTAAGGTATGGTCATTCTTTCTTGTAGCGAAATTTCGTTTTGAGCAAGAGCGACACTTATGATCCGGCAACCTAATAGTTTGCACTCCATTTGCATGAATTCATTGCTGCAGAGCAATGGATAGAAAATTGTTCCATCGTCTTAGTTTAGACTTCTTCC
Organism: Heligmosomoides polygyrus bakeri; assembly: GCA_947359475.1. Lineage (NCBI taxonomy): Eukaryota > Metazoa > Nematoda > Chromadorea > Rhabditida > Heligmosomidae > Heligmosomoides > Heligmosomoides polygyrus. The sequence goes on from OX375866.1 coordinate 103,939,116, forward strand.
CTGGTAAATCATATTAGGAAGAAAGATCCGCACTGCTAGAGATATAATAATTTAAATGATGAATTAACTGACGTCTTCGTCTAAGTCGTCTAAGTGAAGATTTCACGAGAAGTTCTGAATCTGGTCCTGCATTTCTTCTCTCACGGCGTTGATAAATTGGTTTCATATTTTCGACGCTCCTATGATTTGTGGAGGTGCTTGAGCGCGCGCTAGTAACGCCTTTGTTCGTTCTTGCTGCGTGCCAGAATGGCTCAGTGGGTCATTCCGCTTGAAAAGCGTAAATAGTGTCGAATCTTTTGCTTAATGCACAAATGTTCTAGCAGTAAAGTCCTGTTGAGTTTCACATGCGCATTTATAAAAATTCAACTACAGGACTGTCAACTACAAATTTATTTTATTTATTCATCCCTACAATCGGATGCTGTTCTGGATCGTCCATGATGCAGTCGGAAACGGTGCTAGTCGTAGATTATATAAAGAGATATTAGAATACATATATAGAGGAGTATGGAGAGTATATATAGCATATAATTCTTAAAACCTTTTGAGAATTACGCACCATAGGCCGCTACTGGGCCTGTATTCGCTCGTCGACATGAAACGGCACAAAGAAGCTTAAGCAGTTCTTTGATAGGTATCCAAGTGTTCTTTCCACATACCGTTGAATCCGACCAGGCACACCTCCGCGGGTGTCACTGAATTGCATTAGGTAGCCGTCTCAGTTAATTTTCAGCAAATTAATCTAAACAGCAGTTATACCGGCCACGGAATGGTCTGAGCCCCGACGAAGGCGAACAGCACTGCATGGATCTCCACCTTTTAAATAAAGGAAAATTATGTTCCATTTTTACAGAGTCAGTTATCTATTCATCCTAATGTCTGCGACGGCACAAGCCATTTCTCTTCAAATGACAAAGTTCAGTTCGCCTCGCTTACTTCTTGCCAGCTGATCATCTCAAGTACCCTCGCCTGCAGTTCTCTGATGCTCAAACACGATTGCCGTTAGCCCTCCGTCTCTCAACGAGAACGCTGTCAAAGCAGTCACTCCGTTCACCTTCTGCGGATCGTTTTCCTTCTGCCTTTCTTGTGTTAAGCTTGCTGCTTTAGCTCGAGTTCTTGTCCTAGCTAAGGTGATGCAGCTGTCATGAGTCGAAGATCGCGAGCAAACTAACACTTCCATTGTCTCGTCATCAGATAACGCAGTTACGTTTTGTTCGCGCTGATAAGCGTCTCTGTTCTAAGCGATGACACTTTCAGATGAGTCAGATTCTGGTGAAGCTGTACTCGGATTTGAATCCGAACAACTTACGCTATATGTTCTATATGGTTACGCCGAACGAGACCATCTACAAGACTGTGGAAGAGATACCGAATATTCTGGAGCCGGTCAGAGATATTTTTGGATATTTTTGGTAGAATATTCTCATCGGGTGGGTGATTAGCTGCGCCTCCATACATCACCGTGGCATGCCAAAGTTGCCGTGTGACCTTCCCATTAGGTTGTAAGGAAAGTTTTATGCCACTCACGACGTTGTTAATTAAGTTTAAGTTAAATTTCAGCAAGTTTACCTAAACAGGGTTAGGAAAGTGTCTCAGCCGTATGTCTGAACGGCGAAAATCCTTCAAATAAAAGAAAATTATGTCCCATTTTTGCAGAGTGCGCAAACCTTACACACCACTCACTTTGGCCCTCCGCCAAATTTTTGAAAAGTGTTCTGGAACCTTCTCCCAATAACCCATATATAGGCTGACCTATGACTACATTTTCCACTATTGTCGTCATATTCCGTTGCGACTAGGAAATCTTTTTCGACTGCAAGCAAGTTCGACGCTTCAGCTTTACGAGTTCAAAAAGCAAGGCAGTGCAAGAGTCACGGAGGATAATATATGTGGAACGATAGGTCCTACCACTGTCTTCTACTACACAACGAAAGTATGGCTCCGGAAGTTCAAGAACGGAGACTTTTGCTTGGAGGACCAACTAACGGTCTGGAAGGCTAGTTGCTGTGAATGAGGAGCGCCTTCTGGAGCTGCTTCAGTAGGATCACCGGAGTTCTATCCGTGAACTGGCAGAGAAACTCGAGTGCAGTCACATCTCCATAGCTCAACACCCGCGTGGCCTTGGGAAGACATATGGATATGGTGCATGATACCGCATTAACGTAGTGGCCACCAGCTGCCGATGCTCCAGGATGCGTGCATGAACTTGTTGACTTCATGTCGGAATTTCTCTTGACTCGAGAAACCGGTCACTGGTGAAGTCTACTTTAAGCGGGTAGTCTACTTTAACCACACGCGAAAGCGTCAGTCTCGGGGGAAGTCGGAATTCCCACGCTAAGACAGGGACTACACCCAGAATTGGTAATGCTTAGTGTCTGATGGAATTGCAAAGGAGTCATTCACTGGGAGCTACTACCTGCAGACACTGCTGTCCCTAACGATGTCTACTGCAGGCAGTCGGATCGCGTTGGAGCAGTTCTTTCTGGGAAAGAAGACAAGATCTTCATCCTTCACGACAATGCGCGTCCACACGTTCCAAGGGAAAAGCTCCACTAACACCAACTGTTTATTTTGCTGTCGAAACACTTGGAGGAAAACAATTTGACAACAAGGAACAAGTTGAAAAGTTTTCGAGTTTTTTCGCTGACTTTTTTTTTCGTCAAAACCCCAGGAATTCTTTAGAAGCGGTATCTACAAATTCCCTGAAAAACGGTAATATATTAATAATTGTGCATGTGATCGCTACTTGTTGTATGTATGGGAAGAGAGCAAAAAATTTGCAAAAAAAAATGCACAAGTAGCGGGATACTTTCCTTACAAGCTAATATTTCGAGGAGTAGCAAGGGAATTGAATCTTTTCCCTTTTGTCCTCTGACCAGGATGCTATCTCAACGGTAGGTCGGAACGGCGCAAGTGTTGTATATGGGCAGAACCGCCTCTCTCTGTGTAGTAACAAACTGCAGGTATCTCGACCCCAATACAACTCTGCGCAGAGTTAGGGGCGACGGAAGTCGCGGGTTGGCGCTCTGTTGACTCACGTGCTCCACAGCTGACGGGCGCGCGCGGGATGAGGGCTCGCATCGCGGCTAATGGCAGTGCACATGTGGCGTAGTAGGGAGGAGGTCGGGCTCGTGAACGAGGGGTCGAGGGTTTGGATCCCGCAGACTGCGTTCGTTTTGCACTTTTGCAAAATCCATGGTCAAAAATTTTTTTCGCTGAAACTTCTTCTAGGGGGTTATTTGGGGTGCTGATCACGAATCTGACATCCGTTTTTCACGATTCGCTCGGAGACCACCCATACCGTTAACAAGGGTGGTCCAGGCAGAGTCACCGATTTCGCTGAAACTTCGTCTAGGGGGGTTATTTGGGGTGCTGATCGCGAATTTGACATCCGTTTTTCACGATTCGGTCGGAGACCACCCATACCGTTAACAAGGGTGCTCCAGACAGGGTCACCGATTTCGCTGAAACTTCGTCTAGGAGGGTTATTTGGGGTGCTGATCACGAATCTGACATTCGTTTTTCACGGTTTTGTCTCTACCTGCCGTCATCGGCATAAACTTCAAGAATGTATTCATGTGCCTTCCTGTATCTATATTATTCAGCCGAATCGTGAAAAACGGATGTCAGATTCGTGATCAGCACACCAAATAACCCCCCCCCCCTAGACAAAGGTTCAGCGAAAAATTTTTTTTGAGCGAAGCCTTGTCGGTGGAGTCGGAATTTTTTACTAGTGCCACAAAATATCTATCGTTACATAACTATAGCTTCACCCAAAATCGGCTTAAAATAAGTGACACATAAAATAAGTGACACATAAGTGACACGGAAGTGAACATTTTAACTAATCTGTAGTTTGAAGCATATGTTATATGTAAACATGCTCTATAACACACTACAATACCCCAGGTGGATTACCTATATGATAAACATGGATTTTGCAAAAGTGCAAAACGAAAGCAGTCCGCAAAATCCAAACCCCCGACCCGCGTTTACGAGCCCGAGCTCTTCCCTACTACGCCACCTGAGCACTGCGCTTAGCCGCGATACGAGCCCTCATCCCGCGCGCGCCCTTCAGCTGTGGAGCACGTGAATCAACAGGGCGCCAACCCGCGACTCCGTCGCCCCTAACTCTGCGCAGAGTTGTATTGGGGTCGAGATACCTGCAGTTTGTTACTACACAGAGAGAGGTGGTTCTGCCCATATGCAACATTTGCGCCGTTCCGACCTACCGTTGAGATAGTATCCTGGTGAGTCGTAGAGGCGCTGAATTGTTAGGTAAAAAGTATGTAGACAAATTGAGAATAATCAAAGTATAATAGTCAGTGTAGTATAAATGCCTAACTGTGCTGCTTAATGGTTAGCTCAAATCTGATTTTTTTTTGTAAAATTTGGATTTTTTAAGAAGTGAAAAAAGCGCATGACTAAGGTCCATAGGTTGATGGAGGCAGACAAGAAATTTTCTTAAGAGGTGCATTAAGAACATGTCCAAACTGGCCGAAGAAATTTTACCCAGGTTCTCAGCGAGATTTCTGCTTCTTCATTGCACCATTCCACAGTTGATCGAAAATTACTAGGAATATAATTTTGAGGATGGCTAGATAAGCACATTCGGTGAGCAGCATTGGTAGGTGGGAACGCCTAAACCAATCAGACCGCATTGAATGGGCATGCCATTCAGAGAGAGCATGTACAGTCGGTACCCTGATGGGTTGGCATGTGTTCGGTCTGTGCTCTGTTTGGTTGTCATTGGCTGGTGCGCTCCCACCTACCAATGCTGCTCACCTACGCGACATGTACCACACATTCTTTTAGGCACAACTGCCAATCATGAAGTTCTATAGGGCTTTACATTGACCTACAAGTTAACATATGTTTAAAGGTTATACACCTTAGGCCACCACATGGATGTTGGTCATGATATTGCTGGAGTATTTGCTGGTCGACGAGAAACAGTACGCTTTCAACGATACCGTCACCTCAATCAACGCCGGCATGCTGTCTCTGCTGATGAAGTGAGCGATTGCATTTAATGGCTTGAAGAAAAGAAGAGCCAGCGGTTTAATGAAGCTTTGATTAGCCGAAAAGGACTTTCCATCCTAGCATGGCTCAACGCATTAATCACTTTCCTTTGTCGCTGACTAAGCTTGAAAGGTTTTCAGATTTTTTCCAGTTTTTTGAAAGCGCGGGAAAAAGCCCTCTTCATTAGGGGAAATGTCCTTTGAAGTGCTATTGCGTGGGTTTGGAAAGAGCTTGGTGGCACACACTAGTCAACTTTGGAAGAAAAGACTATCTTGAAGCAGACCTACGTAGATTTGTGGATGTGCTGTATATTGACCCGGTTGTTGAGTATAGGGTGGTGATAAACTGCTCGCCAGAACGAAGAGTGTCAACTGTTGCTGTTATTGAAGATTTTCTTCGGTAAATCTGGAGTCAAGCTGGAGGACTTCTTCTCAGTGAGAAATTTTTCTACCAGGGGGGAGTCAGGAAGGTACAGGTTAATACCGCAAGACACAAATGTCGCCAGTACTTCTGCATCAATAAGGCACTACCTTTATTCGAAAAGCTTGTAAAAAAAACTCCTCTGTTATCCTTAGCTACAAAAATTTCAGGAGGCACCTACTTTCTCTAGCAGTCTCTGCTGAACAACTTCTTTTTTTCTGTATTTTCTTCCAGTGAGTCCAATACTGCAAACAGTGGGGAGGTCTGGCATTTATGAAAATGCTGATATAGTGGTGTAAATGTTTTTATTATTAATGTACTAAATATGTTCTCTCATCCTATCTCTAAGAGTATCACGTATTATTTTTATGTTACAAGTGCTGCAGCTAATGACGTATACTACCGATTTGCTTTTACATTTAGTACTTTGTACTTTGCAAGTGTTATTAGAAAGCTTAGTAAACGATAATATTTTAAAAAATGTTGAAAATTAATTTGTTTACATACTACCAATGCCAACTGGAATTACATGAAGACTCTCTGTTAGTATTATTATCGAAATCTCTTAAAACGTTATTGCTGCTCCGTTCTCTAAATTTGAAGAACTTGTTGCGGATGAAATACGTTTCTATTCCACTTGGTACTTGATTTGCAGGCCTTTAAGCAAAGTACTTGGGAGGCCTAGCCCCAGTACTGTAAGCAATTCCCCGTAAGGGTTTAGGGGGGGGAGGGGAGGGTGCCCTACGGGTTTCAGACCCGTTTTGTATCCTGGGGCCGGATTCATCAAAGTTACTGTAGTAACTTTAACGGAGAATTGTAAGCAAAAGCTCAAACAGACACTGGGAGAGTTCACCTGCAGGTGGAAAATGGGTGAACTAACAATGTAATTGTAGGTGACCTCATTTCGACCTACAGGTGAGCGGTCGAAGACCTACAGATGACCGGTATCCAGGCGGGATTTGAAAGGGGATTTTTTGCCGAGGACACGAAACTCGCCACGCTTTCCACGCGTAATGTTTAGATAAGGCTTGGTAGCCTTAGTTTTGGTCTATCCCGACATCCAAAGAGGTGTGTGCTTTACATATTGCTATTAAGCTGTAAGAACTCATATATGACTCTAAGATTTTATTCATGAAACAGTAGCGACAACAAACATATTGTAAAAATGACACATTTAAGAGACAAAATAAGCGTGTTAGAAGTGTATTCCAACTCTCTTGAGGTGCAGTAACCGGAACCATTAATGCACCACTAAAGTTCGTATTTTGAGCTTTCTGAGACTCCTAAACAATAAAATCTAGCCTGTTGTCATACTCCATGTATTAACACCATCGCAACATCAGAAATAAACTTACAGTATTTTCTTTAAAGCATGCCACATAGATGTTTCGTAGAGCAGTTTTTCGATCATTCGCCAAGTCTGGTGGTGAATATCTTTTACATATAAATTGGATTATTTCACAATAGTACATTGGTGCTCGAATCCCTTTTTCTGAATTATCAGATTGATGTATATAAACAATATTGCTTCAATTAAAGTATACTTACATATTTATGTAGGGTTCATATCCAGCTAAGGTGCACCAATTAGACTTCGCAAAGCTATATTTCGATATTCACATACTTCTCCTGTGAACCCAAGTAATCTAAAAATTGACTGGATAAATTTGAAAAATTGTGCATTCGAACGCAACAAGCTGACAAACTTTAAAAAGTATAAGTTTCACTAACCCGGAACGAGATACCCACCGTTTAATGGGAGGGGACTTCGGTGGGTTCACCTAATGAGAGATCGTGGTTTTGAACATTTCATAAAATATTTTACTATTCTCGGGGCTTCATCTGCTCCGCATCTGAACATCATTTCAAAGTCTTGTTTTGTCCTAATGCTCTTCCTAAATGGAGTGGGTAAGCTGTTCAAGTCAAAAAACTACAACAACCAACCGGACTATGCCTATGTACTTCGTCCTACCGACCGTGCAAATGAGACCTACCGCGATACATAAGCTCTGCAGACCTACATTTGCATGCGCATCGTATCACGCGAGCGGTCTACCTCTCCGCTCAGTTCCCGAGGTGGGAATGAATCCTACTTTACCTATAGTTCACCTACATATCGCGTTACGTATCGGGCGAGCGGTGAAACAACCGGTAGTAGACCGCTCACTGAAGCTCCGCCCCAAAATAGCTCCTACAGGTTAACTGTGGCGTTAAAATACGTCATTTTCACCTGCAGGTGAACTCTCCCAGTGTCTGAGCAGATAACGCGGTTTATCAAGCGATATGGTGAGCGATAAGCCGCGTTATCTGAGCTTTTCGCTTACAATTCTCCGTTAAAGTTACTGTTAGCAACTTTGATGAATCCGGCCCCTGAAAGTACCATCTAGCTCTGAAGGTGCCAAAAAAAAACTGCTCACGACGGCTTTGACTTTTATGAACCCCATCAGCACTAACCTTTATTTTTAGTAAGAGTGTAGTTGAAGTACTGTAAAGAGGATGTCTATGATGAGGAAATAAAAATAAGACACAAGAAAAAATGGAGTGAATGATAAGCATTAAATATGGAGCAACTAAGATAAGGATTCCATGTAACAAAAATATTGTAGTGTTATTATAGATGACTATTATTTCGGTGAATGCCATTGCATTATAAAAACATCCTAAAACATGGTGCAACCTGGTGCCAACCAGCTGCATTCAAAGAGCATTGGTGCTAACAAATCGCCATTGGTAACTGAGGTAGGCATCGTCTTCAGAAGATTTGTTAAAAAAGGGATTGTGAAAAAAAATCCTTTAAACGCAAACAGTGCGTTATCTCTCGACAGGCCAGCGTAAGTTATTGTATCCAAACAAAAAGGCCGAATACGTATTCAAACTGCATCCACAATATCGCGTTGAAGTAGAGTGCGTGGCGCAACCCGCAAAAATTGCTCACTAACGCCAACTTCTATCTTCTATTATCCTTTTATGTCTTCTTCATTAAGGATCGGCGGTCGATTTCTCTCGGCTTCACTTTATCCTGTTGTCTATGAATGGATACACATCGTTGATCTGCCGGGAGACTCGACCTGGGTATGGCTGCTGTGTTTCTTCACACAGGACCTGGTCTACTACCTTGGTCATAGAGCCGTGCATGGTATGTAAAGCTGAGTTCTTTTACAAAATAAAGACTATTCGGTTGAAGGCTGATAGTCGCAGAAGTGAAATAATATACACACGCTACCACGATGTCCTATTAATACTCACTCAAGATTTATCTAGCACTTTATCCCCAGTTATGGCAACTCTCATTGATAAGGAGTACAGGGACAAGGCGCAGATATTTAGTCCAGCTGTGCTTGGTAGTGGAAGTGCACCCAGAATGAGATTGTTATACCCTTTTGAAGAGCACTCGATTTGTTTCTAAAAAAGTCTCTGAAGACTTTTCAGAAGCCGGTGTGTTTTGGTCGTTTCATCAAATGCACCATTCATCCGAATACTATAATCTCAGCACAGCACTTCGCCAAGGAGCCGTTCAAGTCAGTTTCTCTACATATTAATTTTAAGTAATTTCTTGTTATAATTAGACATTTTTTGTTAATGCATCGCTTGATGAGCAACCTTTGCGATGCTGATCAAAAAACCCAATCGCGCTCATGTAATCCGATTCTGGATTATGACGTGAACGCTGGGTTTGATATCGTGAAGCTGCAGAAAACGTGAGGTGTCAGAATAGACAGCTATCGTAGGTATTATAGGGACTGGAATAATTATAGGCCGTCTAACAGCTCTTAGGGGAGCCCGCTGTCGAACTACTTTCTTCAACCAAGGTCATTCGTACCTCGGTAGCACTAGCATACTGACCGCAGAACTCGAGCGGGTGTTCTGCACTTCACTCCCGGGTGACGTCCTAGCCTTTACAGTGATTCCTTTGCGACTAGTGGTTCTTCACGATGTTTACCCATCGGCCGATACGTCAACTTGGTCCTGCCATTTGAAACCGATGCCATTTTTGCAATTTTAGGCGTAGAGGATCTGACTAGGGAAGGGTTTCGAACTTCCATGGAACTTCAAATTGAGACCGGAATCATTGGAAAGGGCTCGGAATGCTGATTACGAACATGGGTGTCAAAATTGCAAAAGGAATTTCGTGATTGTGTTATGACCTGCCGAAATCCGGCGGCTTCACCACAGGCTGGCTGTGCGACACACCTGGCGCGAGAGTGGTGAGTCATCGGGGCTCCGTAAGAGGGGCCCGCCGGTTGCGGCGGTGGCGCCGGGGTAGTACTCCCGCTCATCAGGTGCGACGTCGTTGGTTCGGTTCCCGTTGCGGAGGGTTTTTTTGCAAATCATAATTTCTCTTCGAAATGACCTTTTGTTCTGAATTATGACACTGCTTGATTAAATAGCCAGGAAAACTACCATACACGTTTGTAAAAATGCTTGAAGGCAAAAAAACGGCTATGGTGATATTTTTGTTTAATATTTTGCACAAAGTCCAAATCAAATATTGAGTAACTAGAGGTGTTTCTTACAACCTGCATCAACCTGTATCATCTAAGAACCTGTACCTAGAGGTGTTTCCAACAACCTGTAACGTATGTGGTAGTTTTCCCGGCTATTTAATCGGACACGTGTCATAATTTAGAAGAAAAGGTCATTTCGAAGATAAATTATGATTTGCAAAAAAGCGGCAGTAATGGGAACCGAACCAGCGACTTCGCGCCTATTAGCGAGAACACTACCCCTGCGCCACCGCCGCAGCTGGACGACCCTTCTTAACACGTTGACGACGAGAGCGATTTTCGCGTGTCTGGCCCGTGGGACGAATCGCGCCGCACAAACGTGACACGACATATCGTGACCCAAACTTCGTCTAAGGATACATTTGGGATGCCAAACACGACGCTAATGTTCCTCTTAATAGTTACGGCCGGTTACCCCCCCCCCCCACCCTACGTCGTTAACTAGGGTGGTCTCATCAGGATATAAAAGAGACGGAAGGAATGGGTCCGATGTAGACAAAACGTCGTCTAGGAGGTTATTTTGGTGCGCATGACGAATCGGACGTCCGTTTTTAAAATTTCAGCCAACTAGCGAGGGTATGTTGCGATAGGTATGGGTAAAGCTCACCAGCGCATACCTACCGTCACATACCCTGGCGACGACCGTTCTGCCTTGTGGAGGAACGCAGCTATAGATTGAAATCCGTGATTCATTGCACATTTATTATCCACAAAGCATGTAAAAAATTTGCGATTGTAAAACAAGGAAAGAAGGAACAAGTGAACAGAGTAATTTAACAATGATGTTAAAGCCAGGTATAAGGTAAAGCAGCGATACTCCAGTACTTCAGTCAAGCTTTCGTTGAGTTCCTCGACGTCGGGATTCGGAACGCTCATGATGTTACTTTTCGACAGCTACCCTAGAAAATTCTTTTCAAACGTCACCAAATACCTTCAACTGTGTTATCAAAGCAGAGAAAGTAGGGAGAATTCGAAGGGGGAAAGGGAACGAATGAGGCTGCTAAGGAGAAAAGCAATAATAGGAGGTTAATACGAAAGTGGAGTTGAACGCATTTCTAAACAGCAGAGGTAAGATTTGTTTCAATCTTCTCACATAACTCCTACACAGAGTTTGGGGAAGTCGGTGGTCCTGACACGACTACCGATTAGGAGGGAAATCGGCCGTAATTGTCAAAATGGACATCGGCATCGTGTTCAGCATCCTGAATAAGGTATTTGGACGAAGTTTGGATGGGCCGGATATCTTCTTGCTAAAATAATAGCCGTCGCGCACCATTGTGCGACATCGTCCCACGGGACAGACTGGCTGTCGCGCACCATTGCGCGACAGTGTCGTCAACGTGTTAGGCCTATGTCATACCATCGCTCACCCCGAGCGAAGCCCAATGATAGGCTCCCATATCGACTCATCGCTTCGCGCGATCAATATGGGAGCCTATCATTAGGCTTCGCTCGGGGTGAGCGGTGGTATGACATAGGCCTTAAGGAGCCCCGATGACTCACCACTTTTGCGCCAGTGTGTCGCACCCAGCCCATGGTGAGGCCGTCCGATTTCGGCAGGCATTAACTCGCTCAGGAATCACACCTGCAATTTTGACGCCCATATTCGTAATCAGCATTCCGAGCCCTTTCTAACGATCCTCGTCTCAACTTGAAGTTCCATGAGAGGTCGAAACCCTTCCCTAGTGAGAGTCGAACCTGTGGTCGTTTGCGCGGGACAATAACCCGAATAAGAATTAGGAGATATGTAGGTGTACGCAAGTTGGCGTCTCTTCTACGACTGCGCTACAGCGCGTCCGCTAAATTTTGCTACTCATTCATTATTTGGGGTAGAGTTCACAGCTCATCCGCGGAAAACAGTTCAGCATTTTTTTAGATAACTTGTTATCTGTTACCGAAAGATCAGACCCTCTGTTTCCAGTTGTTTTCTTCAGCTTTTAAAACCACTAAACCGTGATATTTTTAAAGAATATTCATTTCAGGACCTCGCAATGGTTTCATTTGACCTCCTGCAAGCATTCTTCATTCCGCCGAACATTTTCATCGTGCACCGTTATTTGAATCTCATCTATCAATTCTGGCTTCATTCGAATGTAAGCAAAAACTGAAAATTATAACTTTTCTCTACAATTGTTTTTGCTGTTCGGTTGACACCTACTAAAAGTTGCTGATTTTGATCTCTTTAAATTAGTTTTAAGTTGCTTATTGTTATTAAATAACAACAAACTTTCCATGAAGTTTTAAAGGAATTGCTCACTTGTTCGGCAGGTGAATTTTAAAATTTCCAAAAAGTTATACCAAGTCTTCGTCGTACAAACAATTATTCTAGCCATCCTGGGGCCGGATTCATCAACGACGTACAGCAATTTGACAGAAAAAATACAGCCGAAATTCTTGATAGTGCGGCTCATATCACTCACCATTTCGCTTGATAAGCCGCGCTAGCAGGGATTTCGGCTGTATTTTCTCCATTGAATTGCTGTAAGTCGTTGATGAATCCAGCCTCTGGAGGGCTAGGCTAGGCCGTTGCAGATGAAATGGTCGATTTTGTTAACTCAAATTCTGGTCGATTTTTGTGGCTACGAATGTTCCCGTTTCAGGCGTTGTGTATAGCTTGTTAAAGTGTAGAATCTCCGCTTTCTTACAGTTTATAGCCTTTGTGACGTAATTACCTCTTGCCGAGTTTTTGATGTTGTTCTTATCGTATGAATCAACGTGCAACTTATATGAATGGAAAAGTGGACACAACGCTGCGGACGCAGCTCGTAGCATTACCGCTGCTTTTGTGGAGGATTTCGCTAAGGAACGCAGAATTCGCCACTGGTTCCAAAGGTTTCGATCTGAAGATGAAAGTCTCGAAGATGAAGATCGAGGTAGGTCGCCATCACTCCTTATCGACGACCAACTCAAAGCCATATGCGTCAATCTGTGAAAGAGCTGGTACACAGTTCCCGGGCAGAAGCGCAACGACACCTCTGTTCCGTTATGGCTGCGCAATCTAAGGAAGCCTTTTTTTGGACAGGATTGTGACCGGCGACAAAAAAGGGATCCAATCGTCGTCGCTCTGCACAATGGCCGGACAAGAATGAGAGTCGCAAGGAGATGCCGAAACCAGGTCTCCGTCCAAAGAATGCCATGGTGACGGTGTGGTGACTGAGACTAAGGCTGGAGAGACTTTCACAGCGAAGAAGTGCTGTGTCAAAAATGAAATGATGCACCAGAAGTTGGAGTCCCAATCCTACTGCATGACAACGCACGTTCGCACGTTTCAAAAATTGTTGTGCGGAAACTGGATGAATTGGGAAACGAAATTCTACCACCCCGAGATATTCACCCGATCTGTCACCTACCGAGTATCATTTCTTCAAGCATTTAGATCATTGCGTGAAGGATAAAAAATTCAGCATCCAGGAAGATGTCGAAAATGACTTCTTATATATATACATAAATCTTTATGAAATAAAAAAGGTTCGTTTCGCCACTACCCTCATACGAACCTTTTATCATAACATCTCCCCGGTGGCTCATCAGTGAAGCGGGGAGATGTTATGTAAATAAAGGAAAATCAGAACTAAAAAGAATAAAGGAACACTACAAAAAGGTTAAAATGAGCGAACTCACGCACATCCATCAGCGAGTTGTCGAACCTATAACGAATTGAGGATAAATTCAACAGCAAAAACAGCATCATGCGGCGTGAATGAGAAAAGTGAGGTAACATAGAGTTGAATAGACTAAGACATAGTATGTTAGAAGTAAATAATTGAAAAAGAAGTAAATAGAACGAAGTAAATAAGACGAAATGTAAAATTAGGCCAGCCAAATGGGAAAAAATGAAATTTGATACTCAGCGCGTACGCAGATGAAACGTGATTAGAGCGCGCCTATTAGCTATGGCGGTTAAAAGTGGATAAAAGTAGAGAGGAAACCAGCACTGTTATTAAAATTGCTAACAAGCAGATCACTATGAAAGTTATAAGAAGCGCGCCGCATTAAGTTAGGCAAAAAGCAGATTAGAAGAGTCAAAAATATGGGTATTAGAAGGAAAAACAGCTTGTACAAGGACGTAAATGTGGAACTAACTCTAAGGGCTGTTACAAAGCGTCTTAGCTATATGTAGTACATTATTATCATTATCATTAATATTGTATTTATAAAAAATTTGTTTATTTTTGTATAAACATTTAAGTATGTTAGCAATTATGAATTCTTTATTAAAGCCATTATTTATGAGTATATTATAGAGTTCTTTAACTTTAGAGCAGAAATGGGTAAATTTAGAACAATGGTTAGCTATACGAAGTGTTTCTGTATAAATAACATTCCCTTTGACATTAATTGAAATTTCTGAGTCCCTGTGAGGGAATCTGTTAACTTTAAAGTTAAAATAGTCCGTTTTGTTATATAGGTTGGTTTCTATTACGTTATCTATAACTTCCAAAGATATGTCCAAATAATTACATTTGTGTTGGCTAATGTGTGTTTTCTTTAAACTGAGTGTATTCTTGTAGACTACAGTTAGAATGTGATCTATAAAATTTTCATTATAATTATGAACTATAAGAAGGTCATCCATATATCTAAAAGGTATAAAAAGTTGATTTTCAGATATTCTGATACTTTTAGAGTATTCAAATTCGAACATAGATATCGTGAGGTCTGCTAAAAGGGGGCTAAAATTACCTCCTTGGGGAACTCCCTTATTCTGTTTATAAATAATGTTAGCAAACATGCAATAACTATTTCTAAGTAAGTAATCAATAAGATATAATAGGTCTGTTGTATTATAACATCTGTATTTATCAATTATGTTTTCTGTGTAAAACGTTTTAATCCCATTGGTAGCAACAAATCTTTTACCGGAGTTTTTAAAGCATAGCGTAATAAGGTCTTTCATCTTAGAAATTATAATGTTATGTGGGATGTTAGTAAACATGTCAGTAAAATCGGCTGAATACAGCTTGATGTTTCGGTTTCTGATATTATTAAGCTCTTCAGTGATATTGCTATTATTAATTGCCCAATATGTTTTAATGGTCCTACAGTTGTTAGCTACATTATGTGTATAATTGAGGAAGTGTTGTTTGAGATGTGAAAAAATTTTGCAAAGTTCTAAAGCAAGAGGCTTAACACTACTGTTGTAGGCACCAGTAATGAAACAAAACTTTATTGGAGATTTGTGGAGTTTTGGTAGTGCGTATATAATAGGTAGATCTCCATCAACCAAAACATTGAGGTTTTGTTTAACATGAAAAAGTTTGTGTTTTAAAATAATTGGAAGCTTGTCATAAGTATTTAATTTTGTATATGTACCATTAACGTTGTTATCAGTAAAAGCATCTGCAAAATTTTCATAATGAATGCCCATTTCTTCCATCAAGCTGAGTAAATAAAGTTTTTTACAAATTAACCCGTAATTATTGGATGCTTTATCTAGCGGACAAAAGACAAACTTATCTTGCATTATTAAAATTTCTCTATATGGAATATCGACTTTATTGTCTATATTATGTCTATTAATAAGAGGTTTAACTTTAATTCTAAATTGCGTGTTAAAAAAGTGAGAGAGTTGTTGAAGGTTATGTGAAGGAATTTTGTAGAACTTCTTTATATGCGCAATTACTTTTTCCACTGTATTTTTATATGCCATTTCTATAACATATGTTGTCTTATGTTTTATTAATTCACGTAGTTTTTTTAGAGATGGAATGTCTAAGCTATTGTTGCGTTGGGAATAGGGTATTAATTGCGGCTGTGCTTATTTCTATTAATAAAACTGGTTCCAAGCAAAGCTATCATCTGTCAAAGCTTTCAGTCACAATCGGCCATTTCATATGCAACGTATTTTTCACGACCTATTAGTTTATTCTTAAGGACATCTGCTTATTTTTCAAAGTTTGTTTTCAAAAGCATCAGGTTGCTTTAAAAAGTGTTCAGCTCCTTTTGAAAGCGTCAAATTCGATTTGAGAGGTGTCCAGTTTGATAGGAGAATTGTATAAATAGCAAGTTTCATAGTAAACACGTTATAGAAGGCAATCCAAAAAGCAACACGTGTTCTCGTTCCTAACTGCAAATTCTGCTATAAGGAACTGTTCACGTAATTCTATCAAACCAAGTAGGATAAAGGATAAAGGACGGCGTTACTCAATTTCTTTTGGGATGCGCCACGCATTCTACTTCTACGGGATGTCGCGGAGACGATTTGAACGCGTATTTCGCCATACAATGACTTGCGGTGGTCATCCGATGAACAAGTCAGCGCTTTATCCTTCCCAGAGAAGTTCGGTAGCAATTTACCGACCCCGGAGGGATGGAAGGCTTGGTTGGCCTGGATGCGAAATCCGAATCAAGAACCTGGTATCGGGTGCACGCAACAGTCGGGGCCTCCTTCGACTGCACTACACACGCCCCTGAACCAAGTAGGATAAAGGATAAGGATAAAGGACGGCGTTACTCAATCCCTTCTGGGATGCGCCAGCGCATTCTACTTCTACAGGATGTCGCGAAGACGAGTTGAATGCGTATTTGGCCATACAATGACTTGCGGTGGCCAGCCGATGAACAAGTCAGCGCTTTATCCTTTCCAGACGAGTCTGGTACCAATTCACCGACCCCGGAGGGGTGGAAGGCTTGGTTGGCCTGGGCGGAAAATCCGAACCAGGAACCTGGTATCGGGTGCACGCGACAGTCGCGCCTCCTCCGACTGCGCCACACGCGCCCTGAACCAAGTAGACAGTGCAATAATTGTCGTTCTACATTAGGCTTCCAAGTCTAGAAGTTCAGTCATAACAAAGAAGCCTGAGACGTACATAGGTAGCATCGATGTTTCTCAGGCTGTACCCTACCTGGGCCCCTTGGAGTACTTCTTCAACACTCCGTCCAGTCATCGCGTGCATCACGGCAGAAATCCGTACTGCATCGACCGAAACTATGGGGGAACATTGATCATCTGGGACAGGTACGTCTTTCTTTGAAAGTCGCACTCCCTGTTCCAATTCTGCTCCTCTCTCCAGGTTGTTCGGAACCTACGAGCCCGAGCATAAAGGCGAGAAGATCGCGTACGGATTGGTCACGCCGGTGGCGTCATTCAATCAACTGTGGTGTCAGGTTGGTGCTGAGAATTGGTGCTCGAAATGACGTGTGTAGAAAGCTCCGAGCCATTTTTCTCTTTTAGTTCTTCGAGTTCAAAGCGCTTGGCTATGACAAGGGTCAGATGAGGGACGAGAACGGCAAGGAGATCTTTCCAGGAACATGGAATAAGGTAAGCGTTCGAAGCATGTTGTCTTGAGCCTCAGAAGGAGAAGGAGTTTCGTTTTAGGTAAAAGCTGCTCTATGGCCTCCAGGATACTTTCCAGGAGTGAAGACCAAGCCTTTCTTTGTGTGGCGATACATGGAGGACAACACCGAAGGCATTCCCGAGGTACAGAAGGCCGCATGCCCTTGCTGACGCACCAACATTTAGAAGTGGAAGGTCACGCTAAACCAGTGGCTTCTTCGTCGCAAACGCCATTTATCTTTAACGCGAAAAATCTCCATAAATTCCTAAATATGTTTTCCATTCAGGGGATCTTTATGGATTCCAGAAGCACATACACCTTCCCGTGTCACTATAGATGTCTTGCAGGTGGAATCCAACGTGGTGCCGTACAATCCTCCTCTGACGTTTGCGCTTCGCAGTTATCTGCTCGTACAATGGCTGCTCCTCATCTCCTACGGTCTGCAGTTCGACGCTCATCGTTCACAGCTCCCATGGCCAGAGTTCTTCTGCGAACTGGCAGTGTTCGTCAGCTTCCTACAGATGTTTGGATACTACTTTGACCACAGGTGAGCCTAGAACAGGATACTAGAAAAAGACGGCAAACGACCCCTCATCGTACCAGATGATGTAAGCTAGTCAGTATGCTGTGTCAGCTGAGTTTTTTTAAAGGTTGATCTTTAAAATATAAATGTAAGCCGAGAAATAAAGCAGTAATAAAGATCCACCTCAAAAATCTCGCCTCCTGGTGCGCCTTTGCTTCCTTCTAATTTGGTATTTCAGCCGATATTCGGTGATATTCGACGTGACGAGGCTTGGACTGCTAACGCTGGTCGGAATGTTCACCGGCGACATGGCGATGATCGTCTACGGGCTGGCGTCAATGGCGGCTGTTGCATGGCTCGAATCGACGGGGTGCATATCTTCCGTCGAGAAGCAGAAGAGCGACTGATTCGTGCCCTTCTTGCCTTGATCTCCCGAAGAGCAATAGGCGTATGAATCCTCTGCTGATGATTAGCGAATGCAACATGTCCCTGATTTTTGTGAGGTCAAATAAATTACGGGCTTGAAAGCACATTAAGGTGAACCGGTATGTACGATTGTGCCGTTATGCTGTATAATAAAACTTTGCTACTAAAAGTTTGTTTTATAATCGCTCGGGGAACTGTATTCCCATAGGAAGGTCAGTTCATGGCTCAACTCGTACAGAGCAATGAGATCGACAAAGAAATGGTGAAGAAGAAGTATTAGGTTGTAACGAGTTAAACGGCACTGGCTCGCGCCATTTTTGGGGCGTCTTTACGCGTTTGATCCAGAACAAACCGTAACATGTGGCATATCATTTAGAAGCGCAAACTTTGCTCTACCGGTGAGTACCAAATTTTCTATGTAAAAGTGGGAAAACTTTAGAGTTTTATTGACTTTTTTGCAGATGCACAAAAGGGTAATCCGAGGCATTTATTTGTATGAATTCAAGCTGGGCACTACAGCTAAGGAGGCGGACAAGAAGATCAACGCTGCATTCGGTCAAGGATGTTCCACAATTCGGACGGCGTATCGTTGGTATCAGAAGTTCCGGAATGGAGATGAGAGCTTGGAAGAACATGAAGGTCGTGGGAGGCATAGTGATGTTGATGAGGACAAGCTGAGAGATGTGGTAGAGGAGGATCCACACAAAGGTACCAGGGAGATAGCGAAGGTTCTTGGCGTCAGTCACAACACAGCTGCCCGGCATCTGAAGGAAATTGGAAAGACCAAAAAGCTGGAAAGATGGGTGCCTCACGAGCTGTCTGAGGAGCAAAGGAACCGACGATATGAGATCTCGTCCGCACTGCTTCTACGGAACGAAACGGGCCCATTCCTTGATCGCATCGTAACCTGTGACGAGAAATGGATAATGTACGACAACAGGCGACGATCGGCACAATGGGTGGACAGCGATGAGAGCCCCAAGGTTTTTGCGAAGCCGGAATTGCACCAAAAGAAAGTAATGGTGACAGTATGGTGGTGTTCGCTGGGAATTATTCACCACAGCTTCCTCCCTCCCGGTGAATCCATCACGGAGAAGTACTGCATTGAAATTGAAGAAATGATGAAATGTTGAATGATATCCGGCCGGCTTGATAAACCGAAGGCGAGTTCTCCTTCTGCACGACAATGCTCGCCCCCATGTAGCACGAACGACGTTGCAGAAATTGAATGAGCTGAGCATTGAAACTCTACCACATCCTCCATTTTCTCCCGACCTCTCCCCAACAGACTACCATTTCCTCAAGCATCTTGGCGACTTCTTGGTAGGGAAAATATTCAAATACCAACAGGATGCCGAAAGTGCCTTCGAAGATTTCGTCAATTCCAGAACTTCTGATTTTTAGGCTACTGGGATAAAAAAGCTTGTGACACGTTGGCAAAGATGTGTAGAATCAGGTTTTTATTTCGATTAATAAACTTGCCTACAAGCCGAGATATTAGCTGTTTAAATTTACAGTGGTTCAGTGCCATTTATTTCGTTACAACCTAATAGAAAAACGCCCGATCTCGAGTCGAACTGATTTAGGCTATGTTATATTGGTGCTGAATATATGTAGTAGGTTGAGGTGAAGATTGACGCAGAAGCTATCAGATATTCAAATGAAAGAGGATACGTCAAAGCTGGGCCACCTCCCACTCTCAAGCTTCATGTAGAGCTTTTGACACATCTTACTATATATAATTCGCTTAATCCGTGGGTCACATTGTCAGTCAACGGGAACTGAAGCCAAGAGATGCCTACGACAGTACGGCGTATGCCAGCCGGTTTTGTTTTCAGCTTAACCATAGGCGGTTGCTGGCGAACTGACAACCTAGGCGACGGATCGTCCAAGTTTAGGATATAATCAGTCGGCAACGAGACAGAGTATGAATGGGGATCAAGTGCAGAGCGTGGGGATTCAGAAGACGCGCTAAAGACGTCGTCAAACGTGTGAAAGGATTCAGAAGACGTGTGGCAGACGTCGTCCAACGTGCGTCAGCTGCGCTGAAGACGTCATCCAACGTGTGCTGGGATTCAGAAACGTGCCGAAGACGTCGTTCAACGTGCATCAGGAGTCAAAAGACGCGCTGAAGACGTCATTCAACGTGCGTCAGGAGTCAAAAGACGCGCTGAAGACGTCGTCCAACTTGCATCAGGATTCAGAAGACGTGCCGAAGACGTCGTTCAACGTGCATCAGGAGTCAAAAGACGCGCTGAAGACGTCATCCAACGTGCATCAGGAGTCAAAAGACCGCTGAAGACGTCATTCAACGTGCGTCAGGAGTCAAAAGACGCGCTGAAGACGTCGTCCAACTTGCGTCAGGATTCAGAAGACGGCGGCAGACGTCGTACAACGTGCGTCAGGAGTCAGAAGACGCGCTGAAGACGTCGTCCAACGTGTGTAAGGATTCAGAAGACGGCGGCAGACGTCGTACAACGTGCGTCAGGAGTCAGAAAACGTGCCGGACACGCCGTCCAACTTGCGTAGAGATCCAGAAGACGTACCGAGGACGTCGTTCATCGAACGTAAGAATTCCAAGTAAAAGGGACCACTAGAAGGGGGACCAGTAAAGAGGGGAACGACAAGGGCGACTACTAGAGGGAGGGAAAAGGAACAAGGGTGAACCAGTGTTTTCCCTCAATATAGTTCAATGTGCGTCCGACTTCTGAAGATTTCGTGGCACGTGTGTCGGTGTGCAGGAGTGTCGTCACGTCGCGGAAACGTGGTGACACGTGAGCCGGGACTCAGTGTGCGGGCTTGCTTGACTCCTCATTCCGTTTCTATGCTAGGTAAGGAAGGGGTAAGGGGCTTTAGGGTAAGGAAGTATAAGCGGGGGGGGGAAGAGGTAGGGAGAGTGACTATGGGATTCGTAGGAGTATTATTGCCGTCTTACAGTAAGCAGTGTCGATCTGTCGACCAATATCGATTAATTTCATGTTTCTGCAGATTAAGCACTTCGGATTGGGTCTCTCGTGATCTGTTTCTCGCCACGTAGAGAACGGGTACTTCGGAGATTAACATGTACATGCGATAGAGCGTGGGTGGGCTTCATAGGAGCAGTGAAGGTTCTGCCCTACCATATTCCGCTGCACTAATCTGTATAGTAAAGCCAGTTTCTCACTTAATAAATATAAGCAGGCCTAAAGAAGAAAGAAGGAAGATTGGGGTTGTTCTGTTCTCGGTGTTTGGGGGCGAAGCCCCCAACCAGACGTTTAACGTCCGCTGGGCGGCTGAACGTCTGGTATGGCTATAAAATTGACGGTGACAAGGATTGTGAAAAATCGTTGGCTCCCTACTACATATGAAAGAGTCTGTCGCTCTGCCCGAATGTCCATCCGTCAGTGCGTCCGTACGTCCATCGCGTCTGCGACGGCTTTGAGAGGGCTTCAGAACTCGTTCGCAATTGTCGGTCTTTGCTGAGGTTTAACCGTCACATGAATATGTTAGCCGAAGGAGTGGCTCTACAACAAGAACACAATATCGATCCAACATTATTGATCGAATTTGACGTCTTCGACCCGAGTTACCGCGTTGAAGTGAGAATTGTGTGCGCGCGATGGCTGGTCGAGAGGCTTCACAACGAGCACACAGTATCAATCGGTTGCAGGTGCGATCCAAGGTCCTTGAATACACGGTCGTGACGCAAATCCGCCAGAGATCTCGTTGCGCGATGACGAGAAGAAGTGGAGAAGTTCAATACTTCGAGTTCGTTAGTTCTGTTTAGCCAGAGCAACGAGACCGTCTAACATTTGTTAGGAAGCGCTTCACATTCGAAGACAACTCCCGAAGACAGCAGTCGTAGATCGGAGGTGGAAGTTGAAGCAGAATTTGGCCATGTGGGTTGACGATGAGGGTTTGAATTCTGAAAACCTCAGATGCTGTTGTTGATTGGAAGTACATATGTATCGTCGCTATGTTACCGTTCCTATTCGGTACATCAGAATCCTTCGAGAGCTGTACAGTGAATTCACGACCAAGATCTCACCCTTCTACAACGACGTCGTCATCGACGTAAAGAGAGGAGTTCGGCAGGGGGATACCATATCCCCGAAGCTCTCCAGCGCCACCCTCGAAAACGCCATGCACGAACTAGAACGGGAGGACATGAAGTGAAGGCCGACAGCCGGAAACTACACCATCTTCGCTTCGCTGACGACATCGTGCTCATAACACCAAGCATCATTCAGGCGGAGCGACCGATTTGCTGGCCTATTTCGATCGTGTATGTGGGAACGTTGGACTGCAGCTAAATCTTACGAAGACGATGTTCATGAGGAACGGACAAGTTTCTGATGCAAAGGAACGAACATCTCCGAGTGCTCCAGCTACGTGTATCTGGGTCGCGAAGTCAATATGGCAACGACCTACATAGCGCCGGAGCTGAGCAGGAGGAAGCGAGTGGCTTGGGGAGGTTTCAAGAGCGTCGAAGAAGTCGTGAAGAAGACGAAGAACGTCCGACTTCGTGCCCACCTATTCGACTCCACTGTTCTTCCTGCCCTAACATATGTCTCATAGACCTGGGCCATACGAAAGCAGGATGAACACGCGATCAGCGTCGCGCAGCGTGGAATCGAGAGGACGATGCTCGGAGTGAGACGACTCACGCAAGTGAGAGAAGGCCTCCGGAGTTCCGAGCTTCGCCGACGTTCGAAGATCAGAGACGCTGTCGCGTTGGCCAAGTCGTCGAAAATTCGGTGTGCCGGCCACGTAAAGCAGACACCTGATGGACGAGAGTCGCCACCGACTGGATTCCAATCTCAAGAGGACAGCAAGACGCCCACCAACGCGTTGGTCGAACTTCTTCGTGAAAGCCCTGAACATCCCATGTGACGCTTCTGCGTGTCCCTCGAGCGAAGAGGATCCATTGGACCACTCTGGCACGAAACAGGGACGACTGGAGACGCTGCTGGTGCCCGATCGAGCAAGTCGATGATCAACGGGACGACAGGTGACACAGGTGAAAAGGAGGAAGGAATTGTATGGCACATCAGTCCCAGCTGAACAACAAAGAGAAACGCAATTGCTGCGAAGAACTGCGTTGCGCAGCCACACTATTGAGAATGGTGGTTGCTACCACCCATAGGCTCCTGCCGACTCCTGGCCAAAGCTCCGGCCAGTTGATAGACCAGACGTTGGACAGGCTGATTGCGGTTCCTTCTAGTAACCAAGTGCATCGATCGGAAGGACAACTAATAAGCTGCTTAGGGTCAGCTAAGGTCCGTAGATGCACTAAGAGCACGACGTAATTCAAGTGAACCCTGATCTCCTCTCAACTAACACGAGCGCTACAGGCAGGGGCCCAATTGCCAGCGAACCGTCGGTTACCGAGTTCTTCTGTTCTCGGTGAACTGTCAGATGCGATGCGCTCGACGCAACCCGTTTTCGTGCCAATTCGAAATCGATCAATCGGCCGACGAACGATCATCACGCCGCTCGCGCAGTCCGACGTCGTGACAGCGCGAGCGGCGTCTGAGGCCATCGTCGTCGTCGACGTCGTCGCTGCCGCTGCGGCTGTTTCTGAATGCCTCCTGCACATACCGCCGATCGGTCATGTCCCAACGAACGTCGTCGCTGGTGAAAGCGGTCAGAGCCTTTCCTCTTCATTGCCTGAGAGACTTGAAAATATTCTGTAGAAGCTCATTCGAGGAGTCATGTTGTGTGAGCTGCACGACCAGGTCTGGTTGTGAAGCTAGCCAGACCCAGCCTGTTGAATTGTGCGTCCTGGTTGATGAATGATGAATAGGTGATTCAATTATGAAGATTCATGTAAGGAAAACCGGAAGTGTACGACCGGAAGTGCCTTCGTTCGATAAACTGACGTGGCGGAGTTTGTGTTTTTCGCAATCAGTGGTCACCCAGCAGAAGCTTCTCTAACGATAGTCCACCTCGGTCCTGCCAATGTGGTGCTGGCCGCTGCTAGCCGCTAGTAATTTCGGTACATATGAGGAATTCAGGCACGTGGTAGCGCAGTCGGAGGAGGTGTCGACAGTCTCGTGCACCCGAGTGCAGATTCTTGGTTCGGGTTTCCCGACCACGTCTACTATTGCCTTCCAGGGTGGGAAAATTACTCTCAGATTTGTCTGGAAAGAACAAAACACTGACGTATTCATCTGCTGACCTCCGGAAGTCATTGTATAGGCCAAGCATTCAAATTGCCTGCCGACATCACGAAGTAGAATGCGTGGCGCATCCCAGCAGGGACTGACCAACGCCTTCCTTTATTCTTTTGTCCCGTTCGGGAATTGGGAATTCTCGTGGATAAACAAGGGACTAAAGGGTTAGGAACGTCTTAGCGTACCCATGTTGAAGGTAGATACATCCTGAAACATATTTCCTAGCCCACTTCTGAACTTTCCTCCGTATCTTGAAAGAACAGAAACCCAAACGTAAGCATCTCTCCGCGGGAATAATTCCCCTTTAAGTACCGGAATTGACGGGCGCGTGCAGCGCAGTCGGAGGAGGCGCCGACTGTCGCCTGCACCCGATTCCAGGTTCCTGGTTCGGATTTCCCTCCCAGGCCAACCAAGCCTTCCATCCTTCTCGGGTCATTGAATTGGTACTAGACTCGTCTGGGAAGGAAAAAGCGCTGACTTGTTCATCGGCTGAGCGCCGCAAGTATGGCCAAATACACATTCAAGTCGCCTCCACGACATCCCGTAGAAGTAGAGTGCGTGGCGCATCCCAAAAGGGATAGAGTAACGCCATCCTTTATCCTTATCCTTTAAGTACGCAATTAACTTCTTCGGCACCTTTGAGAGAATGGCTTCAAATTAGGCATCGGAAGGTTTCCAGTCTTGTTCTGAAGTGCTCCGGTAACCTTAAATCCAAAGTGAAAGGCTGAAGAGTGGCAAAAGTATTCTTCTTATTACTATTAGCATTGCCTAACAAGAGTAGACTTCTAAGGGTACATAGAGAGCTTAAAGGCGTTTCGAAAGTTTATTTTGAATCCCACTATGGTCAGTTAGATGTTCTCCAATAGTTACGAGGTTGAGGATCTGTACAGGATGCTGTACAGTATGGTGACCGTTCGGGAAGAGACCAATTCATGCCGTGAGGGAAACTTCAAATTCCACGATGATCCCGCATTATAAGTTGGAGTAGTGATGCATGGCGCATCCCAAGGATGATTCCTATGCATGTGAATCATTGATTTACACCCATAGCTAAGAAGGCGGAAAGAAATACTGAATTGTCCATCGTTGCTTAGACCTATTATGCATAGAAATCTCCTCGATATCTCGAAAAGTGGAATGCATGGCGTACACTGAAAGGGTATATGCCACCTTTATCACTTGTCCTTCCTATCAGTGCTTTCCAAACAGAACTGGCAGACTGACCGCAGAATTTAGTGACGTGGTGGAGGTGGTGTACAAATAGCTGCTAGCTTAGGTTCGACTCCGAGTTGAGAAAGCTATAAAGCTGAAGAAATGCTGTATAAGGAAGCTGCTAGATAAAAAGTGTAACAGAGAATCTGTGTATGGAATTTCAACTACAATATGATTGTTTGTACTGCGAAATTTGTTGTTCAACCAGTATGCTTGCGGACTGTGCATTACGCTGAGTCCTAATTAACCATAATCCTTCCAGTCATCGATGGGTCGGGTTCGTTAACGGCATACATAACTTTAACAGAGAATTTACAGCGGAAAACTCAGATAACGCGGCTTATTTCGCCCACCATATCGCTTGGTAAGCCGCGCTATCAAGGATTTCGGTTGTAATTTTGTTTTCTGTTAAATTGCTGTAAGTTGTTGATGAATCCGGTCCTATAATAGATTTCAGTATACTGTTCTGGAATGGATCCTTATAAAAAATTGGAGCCCTGAGCAATTTGAATATAAAATAACCCACTGCAGCTACATGTACTGCTGTTTGATGAAGCAGTGAGTCTGGTACGAACCACAAATCCAGGTATAACGTTCACATTTAGTCCTAGCAAAACTATGCCCTCCAACACCGACGGACTTAAGGAAATAGAATTTTTCTGACATGTGAGCGGTATGGATTGCGCCATGCACTCGTCTGAAACCTTGCATTTCAGACTCGATTAATTGTCAGATCTGTCTCGCATCCGTGTTATTGTAACGCGAGTGTGTAGTACTTCGGAGAAATAGTCGCTGAATCGCCTCTGCACTTTGACGATGTTTTCGAGCTTCCAGTAGCACTTCAGGATAAACTTTTTCTTTTTGAAAGAAAGCCTAGATCCGAGCATACCTCTTGTTACGAGGGTCAGATATGTAGAGAGCGTTATTAGAGCTATAGCGAGAGCGATAAATTTTGCAATCAATATACTCGCATGTCACGTACCTTTCATTGATTGTGAAGCTGTAAGCGTTAAAAGAAGCACAGCAAAGATTTATGTGGTCAAGCAGTAACAAGTCGGTGACAGGCATTCAGCCCATGCACAATCAATCGAGTCTGAAATGCAAGGTTTCAGGTGGGTGCATGGCGCAATCTTTGCTATTCTCAAAACTCTCGTTATCATGCGCTTTCATTTGAGTTTCAAGTAGTACTTGCTTTTGTTTTAGGATACCCTGAATTTTATGAGGCATAGTGCGTTTTTGAATTTTAAACCTTAAAACAAGCACAAATCATTCTATACGGCTACTTTGTGAAGAAATTATAAGAAGCATTCAAGCAAAAACAATCAATCGAGTGCAAAATGCAAGGTTTCAGACGAGTGCATGACGCAATCCCTACCTTTCATATGTCAGAAAATTTCTATTTTCTTAAGCTTTTATAAGAGCCTTTAACTTCTTCATTACCTTTGTTGTTAGCAAAGTTATCACCTTTTAAGCAGTGTATACAGTTTTTTGAGACACCCTGTCTAGCCTATGTACGTGTTCATACGCCCGACAACATCCCTTCGAAGGAGGATGCATGGCTCATCTTAAGAAGATGACTGATTTTTTTTTAGTACCTACCTTTGCCCTTTATCCTCTGTCGTGCCTCAATTCTCTCAATGATATAATATTTTTGACATAATATTTTTTGATATAATAAATGTTTTATATATTCATTTTCTTCCTGAATACCCAGTAAAGCTTCTCGAAGCTCATGCTTCTTCCATGGCGTTGGCGACAACATTAGCTGCAGTCTTGGAATCTTGGAAGTCACAACATTACAACGGTGGCGAGTGTGCCTTCAGAATGAGCTATCATCGTCACGAGTCTGACGTGGTGAAAGTTCGCGTGCAGTCTTTGAAGATATCTGATCAAGTCTTTGAAAACGATAAATTCCAAGTGACAGAGCTGTTAGGTTGTAACGAAATAAATGGCACTGAACCACTGTAAATTTAAACAGTTAATATCTCGGCTTGTAGGCAAGTTTATTAATCGAAATAAAAACTTCTGATTCTACACATCTTTGCCAACGTGACAGTAGCTTTTTTATCCCAGTAGCACAAAAATCAGAAGTTCTGGAATTGACGAAATCTTCGAAGCCACTTTCGGCATTCTGTTGGTATTCGAATATTTTCCCTACCAAGAAGTCGCCAAGATGCTTGAAGAAATGGTAGTCTGTTGGGGAGAGGTCGGGAGAAAACGGAGGATGTGGTAGAGTTTCAGTGCTCAGCTCATTCAATTTCTGCAACGTCATTCGTGCTACATGGGGGCGAGCATTGTCGTGCAGAAGGAGAACTCGCCTTCGGTTTACCAAGGCCGGCCGGATATCCTTCAACTTTTTCATCATTTCTTCAATTTCAATGCAGTACTTCTCTGCCGTGATGGATTCACCGGGAGGGAGGAAGCTGTGGTGAATAATTCCCAGCGAACACCGCCATACTGTCACCATTGCTTTCTTTTGGTGCAATTCCGGCTTCGCAAAAACCTTGGGGCTCTCATCGCTGTCCACCCACTGCGCCGATCGTCGCCTGTTGTCGTACATTATCCATTTCTCGTCACAGGTTACGATGCGATCAAGGAATGGGTCCGTTTCGTTCCGTAGAAGCAGTGCGGACGAGATCTCATATCGTCGGTTTCCTTGCTCCTCAGACAGCTCGTGAGGCACCCATCTTTCCAGCTTTTTGGTCTTTCCAATTTCCTTCAGATGCCGGGCAGCTGTGTTGTGACTGACGCCAAGAACCTTCGCTATCTCCCTGGTACCTTCGTGTGGATCCTCCTCTACCACATCTCTCAGCTTGTCCTCATCAGCATCACTATGCCTCCCACGACCTTCATGTTCTTCCAAGCTCTCATCTCCATTCCGGAACTTCTGATACCAACGATACGCCGTCCGAATTGTGGAACATCCTTGACCGAATGCGGCGTTGATCTTCTCGTCCGCCTCCTTAGCTGTAGTGCCCAGCTTGAATTCATACAAGTAAATGCCTCGGATTACCCTTTGTCCATCTGCAAAGAAGTCAATAAAACTCTAAAGTTTTCCCACTTTTACATAGAAAATTTGGTACTCTCCGATAGAGCAAAGTTTGCGCTTCTAAATGATATGCCACATGTTACGGTTTGTTCTTGATCAAACGCGTAAAGACGCGCCAAAAAATGGCGCGAGCCAGTGCCATTTAATTCGTTACAACCTAATATTTTAGCATTCAATTTTTGCACTCCTCCTCCTTATGTGTTTCCGAAACTTTAATGCTCGACAGCATCTTCAGTTGTATTATGTAGGACTGAATGTTTCGGCCGTTTCAGTGCCTTGAATGATCCAGCCTTTCTCTAAGTTTTACAGCACGTGAGATGGTAGAAGGTTCCGTACCATTACAAATGCAAAGAAATTCAGTTTTAAACACGTACAAAACATTTAAGATATCACATTTAAGATAATTAAATAAATTGAAGAATTAAGCCTAGACTTTGTGGGAACCTACGAGCTCGACTTTTATCTCGTAGAGCTTTACGGCTCCTAAACGCTGAGAGAATTAATTATATTGAAATTTGGGACTACGTAAGAAAATATTTATTTTTAGAAAAACCACTAAGTACTGACATACCAGTCTTCGAACTACATAGAGATAGATACCCTCGAAATCAAAGAAAGCCCATCTCAAAATAGACGATTGTCTTGACGGCTAGGTGGGGGAAAGCTCAGATAATTTTTCGATAAATTAGGCCAGGGTTGGGGTATCAAAAAACGCCCTGCTGAGCTGCATCCTTGCGGAAGTTTATTTATTCTGTACTCCATCTGGCGCCTGTACAAGTGAGGCGCTAACGGCTTTCTCTGATTTTCTAATGTAAAAATAGATCAGAATATGACCTATAACGCGATATGTTTTCTGAAAAATTGGAGAAGAACTACATACACCTCCTAACAGCATCGTGATTCTTCTAAGTTACTCTCAATAGTCACTTATCTATCTAGTACCTATGGCGAGAATACGTAATTCAAAACGGAATCTAAAAAACAAGCTAGTAACTTGGGTCAAACGTAGTGATGTGAATTCAAAGACGTAATATGAAACTCCGCTGGCAAATTTTTCTGCTTTGGCAAACAGATTGTTCCTTCCGATTCGACTTGTCCTCCGTCCAGAGCAATCGTGAAATTTCTACTCCGGTGGGTCTAATCTGCACAAAAGTTGACAAAGCCGATAGATTTTGTACGGTCGGTCGAGACAGTTGAGTTGCTGTAGATCCTGTCTGAACATCATGATACTGGAGTAATTCCCGCGAGCGATAGTCATTCTTTCGACTCCCACCCCAATGGATCAAATCTGGGCCAAAACTTGCAACTCCGATCGAAGTCCATACCATCGGTCGATATTGGTCACTCGGTTGAACCCAACAACCTCCTGTTGAGTCGATCACAGTCGCGCGGCTCTCAATCCAATCGAATAAATTTGGGTGAAAACCGATAACTCCGGCGGAAAATCGATAATATCGATCGATATTGGTCGTCTGATCGAATTCCTTCTTCCTCCTTTTTCAATCTGACCATTTTCCGGCAATTTTCTTCCATTTTCATTGATTTCAGGTAAGGGCAACTTTGACAGATTTGATATGCACGTGAGAGTTGCCTTGTCATGTTCGATTCGACAAGTTTCAGCGGCTTGGCCAGATTTGTGACACACACACACACACACACACACACACACACACACACACACACACACACACACACACACACACACACACACACACACACACACACACACACACACACACACACACACACACACACACAAACACAAACACACACACACGACTAACGCTTTTATATTAGTAGAACAAGTGCTCTCATAATTTTAATAATAATTAATAAATAATTCATAATAAATAAATAATAAATAAATAAATTTTATTTTCCATAAACATAAAAAGATAGTTTCTTAGAAACAGTTATTGGAGAAATCTCAATCAGACTCTCAAGATTCAAAAATTATTATGTATTTCGATTGTACATGAGTTCTATCTGTTCAATTTTTCACAACCAAAAATTTGTTACTAATTGATTTTATCGGAACAGAGGCTAAGTGCAAAATGTTTCACAACGTCTAAAACAGTATATAAGAGTAAAAATCAAGAACGACGGGAACTTTTGGCCAACCTTACATTCGCTTGGCGAAACGTGTTTTATTTTTAAATCGACACGCGTTGCTAAAAATTCCGCTCAGACTCCAGAAATGCGTAAAAAGCACAGAAAATGCCAAATTGGGCACCTGTTCCAATTTTCAATTCAAATCCTACACTTGATGAATTACTTCATTTTGAAACCCCAACCTTAGTTCGATTCGGAGGAAATTCACGGCTAGAATTACGCAGGAACGAGGTTAGGTTTATGGAAAGGAGACCACTAAAATGCCTCTTCTAGTTGCTGTTAGAATCGTCGTTTTACCGAAATATTCGGTGTTATCTTCTTATTCTTCAGCGTTTGTCCCGCTTAGCAGCGGGGTCCGCTCTTCTGGTATGATGACGCCACTTCGCACGATCAAACGCTTGATCGGGGTGGATACCAGCTTCCTTTAAGTCCACGTGCAACGTATCAAGCCAGCGTTGCCTAGGTCGTCCTTTAGGCCGTTTTCCGGGCACATCTATGTTGAGGCCAATCTTCCGAACGGTGTCGCCGTCCGCACGAAGAACATGGCCATACCACCGTAAGCGAGCTTCACGTAGCTTGTCAGCAATTGGAGCGACGCCAAACCTTTGACGTACGGAGACATTGCGAACATGATCCAAACGCGTGACACCAGCCGTCCAGCGCAGCATTTTCGTCTCCATCACGCTGAGGCGGCTCTCAACTTCCTTCGTTGCAGGCCAGCACTCAGCACCGTACATCGCTACTGGTCGGACGACGGTTCTGTAGATCTTTGATTTTAAGCGCTCCGGTATCTTTCTGTCGCACAGAACGCCTGTCATTGAGCGCCATTTGGACCACGCTGCGCTCACGCGTGAGTTCACCTCGCACGTCAGACTACCATCAGACGCAATTGCAGATCCAAGGTACTTGAAATGTGTCGCTCGTACGAGCGCAGTGCCATTGATCTCAATGGACCCAGTCTCGTTTACGTCTGT
This sequence comes from Heligmosomoides polygyrus bakeri, assembly GCA_947359475.1. NCBI lineage: Eukaryota > Metazoa > Nematoda > Chromadorea > Rhabditida > Heligmosomidae > Heligmosomoides > Heligmosomoides polygyrus. The sequence continues at coordinate 103,970,791 of OX375866.1, forward strand.
CGTCAAGTACTCAGATTTTTGGACGTTTAGCTTGAGCCCGAACGCCGCCAAGCGGTCACACCAAGCTTGCACTTGTCGCTCGAGTTCGCTCTTCTCTTCGCTTGCAAGCATTACGTCATCTGCATAGAGCAGCGTCCAGGGGGCAGGCTTCTGAAGGTCTCTCGAAATGGCATCCATTACGACAATGAATAGGAGCGGGGAAAGCGCAGAGCCCTGGTGAACACCAACGGAGATAGGAAACTCCGTGGATGTGCCGGCCGGCGCTCGCACTTGACTCTTAGGACAAGAGTAAAGAATGCGCACCCACTCGATCAGTTCTTCAGGGACACCGTGCTGTCGTAAGGCATACCATATGACCTCACGCGGTACACGATCAAATGCTTTCTCCAGGTCGAGGAAAGCAAGATGCAGCGGTTTTTGTTTCTCGCGATGTCTTTCCACAAGAAGACGAACAGCATGAATGGCGTCGATGGTGCCACAGCCGGCTACGAAGCCACACTGGTTGGTGGAAAGCCGGACGATCTCGCGAATACGTCCATCCACAATTCGCTCAAATATTTTCATACTGTGCGAGAGCAATCGGATTGGACGGTAACTTGTGCAGTCCGCGGGACTGCCCTTCTTCTTCCAGATCGGGATCGTCGCGCTTTGCTGCCAACTACCAGGAACCTTCTTCTCCGCAACAACCTGGTTGAAAAACTTCGTTAGCCATTCAGCAGGATTGCAGCACCTTGAGTTCCATAGTTCGGCCGCTATGTCGTCAGGGCCCGTTGCTTTTCCTGGCTTCATCTTCTTCAAAGCCGCTTCCGTCTCCTCCACAGTGATTTTCTGCACAGGACCGTGCGTAGGAGGGACGCAAGGGATAGGCGGATGGGCAAACTCTACTGTAGAAATTCTCTCGAAGTAGTCATGCCATCGTTCCATAACCCTTTTGCGGTTCATCAGCAGATGGCCATTCTCATCGTTGATGCCAAAGAACTTTTCGATGTCCTCGCTCTGGCGATGGCGTGCTTTGGCAAGCCGATAAAGTTGTCGTTCACCATCGCGCGTCTCGAGTTTCTCGTTGACATACTCATAATGAGAAGCTTTTGCAACGGCAACAGCCTTCTTAGCCGCCCTCTTCGCTTCTTGGTACATACGCCAATTGTCGGCTGTCTTGTCGCTGAGAAAAGCGTGATATAGTCTTTTCTTCTCTTTGACTTTTTCCTTGACGTCGTCAGTCCACAGCCAAGTCTGCTTCTCAATCTTACGCCGTCCAGGCTTCGTCATGCCCAGTTCGGAACGTGCAGCTTGTAGTATCGAATCGGTTGCACGTTTCCATGTCTCCTCAACATTGGTAACCGTCGGCAACCGAATACGAGCAACAACAGCTGCGTCCTTCTCTTTCATCCGCCACCACTTGATCCTTGATGGTCCGCATCGCTCGACCTGCCTCAGCCTCGGAGGGGCGATCTTAAGTGTGCAGATCAGCGGACGGTGCTGCGTGGCGACAGTCTCGTATGGCACAACCTTCGCATCTGTGACCAGCCTTCGATCGCGATGCTTGACAAGGATAAAGTCAATCTGTGTCTTGGTATTCCCGCTATAGAAAGACACGAGATGGGAGTCACGCTTTCGAAACATTGTGTTCGCGATGGTGAGATTATGCGAGTCCGCATACTCAAGAATTCGCTCACCATCAGCGTTACGTGCTCCATAACCGAAACCGCCATGACAGCTGTAACCATCTTTCGCAGTCCCAACGTGGCCGTTGAGATCACCTGCGACAACGACAGCGTCTTCTGGCGGCACCTCTGCTGTCTTCTCATCAAGCAGGGTCCAAAACTCGTCCTTCGCTCGCTCGGAGCAGCCTGTCTGCGGAGCGTATGCGGAGAAGAAATGATACATACGCTGTTCAGCAGCAACAACGACCTTCATCAAGCGGTCACTGAAACGTTCCACGCTTGCAATCGCATCTCGGAAACGTTCGGAGACGACCACACCAACAGCGCTGGTGGTCCTGGGACTGCCGCACAGAATGGCCTTAAAGCCTCGGCCTATGTCCCTCGACTTGCAACAGGACCACCTCGTCTCCTGTACCGCACATAAGTCGATTCGTCTTCGCTCCAGTGCTTGTACCAACTCGCACGAGCGGCCCGTCAACGTACCCACATTCAGCGTAGCAACGCGGGTCCTGCTTACGTTACGGGACTTTTGGACTTGCTCAGTTGCCCCCCGATGCCGTCCTCGCATCAGGGACCCTCGCATACTTCTCACACTCGCCGGGCTTTGCGAGTGCGCGTCGGCTCCCGCGGACGCCGTAGCATTATCTCGACAAACAGTTAACGCCATCAACCATGTGATGTGACATGGGATCTCCATAGGCCGGCCTGTCACAAGGGCCTGTCGCCTGCAATCGAGTGTCCGTGCTTAGCTTAGCTCGCATGGCGAACAGTTTCCAGTGGCACCACGTGGAGGAACGGACATCGCCGCCGGTGTTATCTTGTACTAAAAAGGTTTTTTGGAAAAAGTTTTTTTTACTGGTTTTCACACTTTTAGCCCAAGCGATAGAAAAAACTAAGCAAACCCAATACACAACCGAGGCACTGTGCTGTGCATTGAGAATGCTTAGAAAATCGTTGGAAATGAGCAGTTATTATGCGCAGCCAATATCTGTGTGCCAGTTGATCCAATAGAAGTCCCTTAAGCTTTAGATATCTTGTTTTTTGACATTTCTAAAATGACTATTCCATGAGAAATGATCCAATGGAGGCGGATACTGGATAATCCGCTCATGCGACACGGTCTAGCTACATTGTAGCATTTTTTCCCTTCCGTTTCTGCTCCTCATAACATAGATCTCGCCCAGCCTGCGATCTAACAGAGTTGGTCTATTGGTTCTTTGAAAACTAAGCAGTACATGAGTACAGATAACAAACAAACGGTAGAATACAGCATTCATTTCAGTTCCTTGCTGCATTGAGTGTAATCGGCAAACTAAGGGTGTTCTTCAGTTGTAGTTTATTTTTATTTTTTGATTTATTTATTTCAACGCCGAATATGATACGCGCACATATACAGGGTGGCTCCTAATTATTTGCGCAAAATTCAAACCGCTACTGTATTTTTGAAAATGGCGGGAGATCAATTTTCAGGATTTTTCGAGGGAAGTATGCACAGAAACCAAGCAATGTGATACACTCAATACCCTCGACAATGATAGCTTCACCACATCGTTCCACCATCGCTCATCTCGCCGATAAAGGACATTCTGCAGCAGAGATCGCTCAACGTCCAATAGTATAGAATAGAATAGTATAGAAAAAAATAGAACAGTCCAACACATTGTGAAACAGTACAGAGAGGAAGGAACGGTCGAACCGAGGAAGAGATCTGGCAGATCACGTACTGTGAACACTCTCCGCCTTCGAAAGGTCATCAAAAAGAGAATCGACCGGAACAATGGAGTTAGCATGAATCGGATGGCCGTAGACCCAGGGGTTTCCCGCAGAACAATACAGAAGATCGTCAAACAGGATCTTGGGCTTCGCAGTTATCGTCTTTATCGCGGACAAGCCCTTACGGAAGCTGCCAGGCAGATTAGATTGGAAAAATCCAAGTTGTCGCAAAACGAGATCCAGCTTGTCAAACGTCATCTGGACGGACGAGAAGATTTTTACCTCTGAAGTGGCACACAACTCACAGAATCAGCGTCAGTTGCTGCCTCCATCCAGAAACAGGTCTTCTCAACGTCGTGTTCCTAACAGGACTCTTTTTCCGAAATCTGTAATGGTATGCGCTGGCATTACCCCGGACAAGGAGACACCTCTGGTTTTCGTCGACCGTTCAGTGAAAATCAACGCTGAAGTCCACCAAGAAAAGATCCTGCTCGATGTTCTTCTCCCCTGGGTTGCTGAAAACCTTGTCAGCGGTCAATGCGTGCTCCAACAGCACTGGGCACCTGCTCATTCTGCGAGATCCACACTGGCATTCTACGAGAGTCACTTCCCTGGCTACTGGATGAAAGGCTTCTGGCCACCTAACTCGCCTGATCTGAATCCGATGGATTTCGCTGTGTGGGGCTACTTCCAGCAGAAGGTCTCCTCGAAGAGCCACCAAAGCTTGAACACTCTCAAAGCTTCACTTCAGAAGGCTTGGGATGATATCGACGTCACCTTCCTGCGGCCCACAGTGATGTCGGTGGAGAGGAGACTGAAGGCCTGTATTGCTGCAAAAGGAGCTCATTTCGAACATCTTCTTCTGAGTGTATGATTTCTAGGCATTGCTCTATATAGAAGTTGCACCAGATTGTATAACTGTTGTTTTTTGTTGAAGTTATTGGTATAAACTACGCGCAAATAATTAGGATCCACCCTGTAGACACATATCTGACACAAAGCAAACGAAAAGCAAGAACAAAGCGTCATCAACCATTAGTGTGCTGCAGTCACATTGACAAACTTTAACACGTAGTTCAGATTCATTCGTTGAATGTATTCTTTGGAAATACCCCCAACGCACTACCTTTATACGAATTTTCAACCACCAATCTTTAGAAATAAAAAAGACACACGACAGTGAACACAAATGCAACTATTTAGACATAAGTCTAGAAGTCGTGAATAATAAAATTGAAAGCAACTTATATAACAAAACAGATTCTTTCAACTTTAAAATAAATAGGTTTCCACATGCAGACTCACAGATTTCAGTCAGAGTTAAAAGCAATGTCATTTACACAGAAACACTTAGAATAACTAATATCTGCTCCACATTCCAATATTTTTGTAGTAAAGTACGAGAACTTCACAGAATACTTACCCATAATGGAATTAACACAGAATTCATTGCCACAAACATAAGAAAATGCTTAAACAAAAACAGACAAATATTATATAAATATGGCATGTTGGACAACTATAATAAAGCAATAAACTTAGTGGGAACTCTCGTATAGTTGGAAGTTTTTGCTTAGATTTACTTTGCTAATATATATGCCCATATATAAGAGTAGATCTTATTGATATGCCAGTGAAAGGAATGTGGAAGCAATGACATTAGTTGATATAAATGTGAAATGATGGATAATGCTGATCTAATTAAATTAAAACATAGTGTGCCAATGTACCAAGAATTGAAGAATGAAATGAATACCGTAATGATAACACATATCATAATACATATCCATACAGATACCGTATAACAGATTGCGGTATGGTTACTTTATATAGGAAAACCACCATAGCCGGTTGGCACAAAGATGAATACGTAAGCTAAGTAATTTTAGTAATTTCTAATATTGACAACAAATAAAGGATAAAGGACAGCGTTACTCAATCTTTTCTGGGATGCGCCAGCGCATTCTGCTTCTACGGGATGTCGTGGAGGCAAAATAAATGCGTATTTGGCCATACAATGACTTGCGATGGCCAGCCGATGAACAAGTCAGCGCTTTATCCTTCCCAGACAAGTCTGGTACCAATTCACCGACCCCGGAAGGATGGAAGGCTTTGTTGGCCTTGGCAGGAAATCGACAACAAATTTTTTAAAAAATGCGTATTTAAAAATAAAATAAAACAAAAAACAAAAACAAAAAATGAATAATAACGAAACAATATAAAATAAAGTAAAAAAAGATAAAACATAATAAAAAATAAAAAATAATGAATAATAATTAAAATTAAAAAATAAAATTTAAAAACATAAAATATAATAATAAAATTATAACACCTCCTTCTTCACTGATGAGCCACCGAGGAGGTGTTATAATAGAAACGGTTTGTCTGAAGGGAGGTGGCGAAACAAACCATTTAGGTTTGATATTATTTCTCCATAAATCTAAAGTATATTTAGGTGATGAGCCACTTTGGAATGGGAGTGCTCTAATGGTAAGGCATCTGTTATACTCCCGCGGGAGCATCCGCGGAACGTCCGCTGACCAATGGTGCACGGCGGAGGCGGGCGTGGCGAGGCGCGGCGATTGGCCAGGTGAGGAGTCTCGGCGGGATTCCCGCCCTTCCGCGGATGCTCCCGCGGGAGTATAACTCAGGCCTAAGGCAGACAGTCGATCGTTTTAAATGAAAAGCCCCTACTCTTGAATATCAGGAGTTGAAACTATGCTAAGTGTGATAAGAATAGTACGGAGGATGTGCAAGATAATTGCTGTAGGGTCCAAGAGAATTGACAAGTGCCTCCTAACAGGACTGTCAAATTCTGTTGCAGTATATAGGAAATGCCCTGTAGCTGAAGCGGATGCGACCTTCAGAGCTTAGACGACTCAAGTAGAAAGAATTTGAAGTTTCCGCACTGAGGCTCCATAAACGGATTTTAAATCTTCAGCGACAACGAAGTCCCCTCTATTTCAGGTGCTATGTGCCGCTGTGCCTCAAGTGTTCCTCGTCTCGTTGCTAACCGGCTACCTTGTGATCGGAGCGGCGTTCTTCCGCTCGATTGACGATGAGCTTGCTAAGGCCTCCTTCACTGACATCATTCTGTTCGAATTCGGAACGCTGGCGACAATAGGTGAGGATTGCAGGAGATTATTGATTGCATTCAATCAATCGATTGGATCTTCTGAAAAGGATAGAATCGACGATACTTCGATATGGTTTGCTGTCCACTTTTTTGAAATCGAAAATATCTTATGAACGATTGAGGCAATGACCAAACGCTCCCAGTCTAAGAATATCGCGGACTCGTGTACTTTATCCTTAAGGATATGGCAACATCAGCCCCACTACGGATCTGTCACGAATGTTCTGCATTCTCTATTCGATCTTCGGCATTCCATTGATTCTTCTGACGACGGCAAACTTCGGAAAGTTCATGACGAAAGGGTTCTGGTACCTGATGTACCTCTGTAAGCTCGTGAGTTTGTCGTTTAATCACGTCACTTAATTCGATCTCCCTACTGCTTCTGAAGCTTCCTGTTTACTCCCAAGTGATGAGTAGCTTTTCTGGTCGATTTGGGCGGAGATTGTGAACCGTAAGCCTTCCTTTATAATCCTATCTTCTGCATCCATCGTATGATCGTTATCGTTCAGAAAAATTCAATCAAAAATTCTACCATCCCAAGCATACGGTAGCATAGCACCATCGATCACCACAATGCTGGCATGCAGTCATTGAGAGGAGGTCCACCTGCCTTTTAGAGTAGTAAGGTAAACCCCAGCAGGTCTGCTGTATATATTTTTTTAGGTCTGCTGTGTAAAAACCATCGCTGGATACTACAGTAAGCAGTTGGAACTTACTCGAACGCTTAGAACCGTCGTCATTCATTACATGAAAATGGCAAAACAAAAGTAGCAGAAAATGTTGAAAAACACTGTGCAGACCTAAAAATGAAGCCTAAGGAAGAAAAGAAAATTGGATAGCTATCAAACAAGTTATAGATATGAAGTCCGACACAAGAGCTTCATGTTCATAAAAGTTTCAGAAGTACAGAGATCGGCCATTCGTGTCCTCAACGCTAGTGGCTGTAAAGCAAAATTAAGATATCTTAGTCACTGTTGGGAATGGATTCGTTACTAAACATTAGCAATCTACTCATCGACTCTCTTGTGAGCCTGTTTTGAACGCCTTCCGACTTGGATATGCTATTAGGGGGGGGGGGGGGGGGGCAAAAGTAATGAGACACCCCATGCCGTGTCCATATATCTCGTGGCTGGAGTCTGGTTTCGTGCTTGTCGTATTTGTATGTTTGTATGCTACTTACTGAAGCCCATCTGAGAAGTTACCACTTCCGCCCTTTCCAGAAGCATGCCGAAACCCCAGTCTGTCTCATGCCGAAACCCCAGTCTGACGAGTCGACCTGTGTCGCGCAAATCTCCCCCAATTCCCAACCCCGAGCAGCCTGGGCTCAATATTCACGCAAGATGAGAAGTACGTCTTCTACCTTAACCCTGCCAAGCAGCGAGTCTGGGTGAGGCCTGGTGACCTGTTACCGACCTTCGTTCGGCGAGATGTTCACGGCGAGAAGCATCTTTGGAGCTTTTGGGTCTGCGCTCATGGAACGGTTTACCGGAAGCTGCTTCCCAAGAGCACCGCGATGAACTCCAAGGCCATGGTGAACGAAATAGAGGAGATGGGCCGGCGACTCGCTCTAATTCATTCGCAGCGCTTCAAGAAGGTTCTCTTCTTCGACAACGCCGCACCCCATAGGGAACAAGTAACCACGGGTAAGCTTGACCAGCTGGGCTACGTTCACATGCCTCACCCACCGTATTCGCCGGACATCTCTTCATGCGACTACCACCACTTCTTGAGCCTACAGGACTTCCTGGTCGGAAGGGACACAAGAACCCAAGCAGTCCTTGACAATCATATCGAGCAGTTGATCAACACCAGGCCCAAGCAGTTCTGGAAGGATAGGATCAGGAAGTTGGCTGAGCGATGGCAGCAAGGTCCTTGCCCTTAATGGCAAATACACTCCTCAGCATCGTTGAGTTGTAATTGAGTTATAAGGAGATAAAGATTTTTTTCATTTTGTCTCATTACTTTTGCCCCCCCCCCCTAATATTATCCAGCGCATATGCTCCGACTGTTCCGAAAAGTTGAACTTAAATTCATGTGGTATGCAATTTTTTAGAATCACTCAAGGAACAGTGCCATTGGTCTTATGCATACCCAGTTCTTTTCTTTCGGGTGCTCTAGTCGGTCTGTGACTTCTTCTCAGTACGTTCCTCGCGCAGAGCCGAACTGGTTGTAGCCGACCTTTCATCAATGAGGTTCCTATCTGCTGTAGATGGTGCCTGAGTTTTTGCTTCCCGATTGCTTCAGGTGGCTGCAAATCAGGGTTGTGCTTTAGAAAACGAATTTCTTAACTCCTAAACCGTAATCCGTAACAAGATTGGGACTCACAAGGAGAGCCTGCAAAGTGGCGGGCTCTCCTTGTGAGTTTGAGATGCAATTTTTACAGGATGTACGGTCCCGTGTGAGTATTCCAAAACCATAGTTAATCTTATCGGAATGCACTTCTGTGGTCGAAAAAATGCGTGCGAAAACGTGAGCGCAAAATTCATCACGCCCTGCTACCACACCACTGAATCTGGTTGGCTGGCGCAGTGGACAGCGACGTCGCCTCTCGTACGCGTCGATGGGCTTTCTTTATGGTTCGGTCCCCAGTGTCGCCAAGGTTTTTGCACGATCGCAGGCGTCAATTTGTACACGATTACTGCTTTTAGTAAGTAAACATAGCGCTTTGTGTCTTTTTTTTGAGTTACCTCTCCACGGATCGTATTTGCATTGTATCATATCAGCAACGATACCGCAAATGCACTCAAACACATACACACTGCGCGGGATTCATGATTTTGCTATGATACAGGTAAATACTTGACACTTCTGTGAAGCAAATTCGAGTGGAAAAGTCATTTCAATGCCTGCAAAAAAGGACAAAAGGGCTATATTTACTTTCTAAAAGCATTACTCGTGTACGAATTGACTCCTGTGAACACGCAAGCACATAGTAATAACAACCCGATGTATGCAAAAACATTGGCTGCACCGCGGACCGAACTCGGTAAGCACGGGAAGCGACATCGCTACCCATTGCGCCAACCGACCACACTCTATGATGTGGCAGCAGTGTGTGATGAACTTCGCGCTCACGCGTCCACACGGTTTCTTTCGGCCACAGAAGAGCATTCCGAAAAAATTAACTGTGGTTTTGAACTCCCCACACGGGACCCTACATCCTGTGAAAACTGCATCGCAAAAGCTCACCGCAAGTTTGGAGGCTCTCCTTCTCAGATAGTGAGAGAAAAGGACCGTGTTTTGCATATCCATGACTCTAAGACACGTCGTTTGCAGAAGCCGTTCTTTTTAGGTATAGCTCGTACGTATACAAAGTTTCAACCCGATTTCAGCCTGTTGCTCGATCAAAGCTGAGCAGAGACGCTAATATGCCGTTGCCTGTGATTCTTCTGCTCTTCGCCTGCACTTTTTACTTCGGCTCCAAGTTCATCCACCACACTGGCGTTCGTCACAGCGTCGACGATATCTACTTCAGGTCTGTTCCGCAGTTTATTTGTATATGGTGTTTGCCATTGTGTGGATACCCTACTCACTCACTTTGCTTCTTTCGGTTGTTCTTCAAGCTTTCTATTAGATTGGTGCATAAGTTCTCGGACATTTGGGGCATGAAATATTTATTATCACAACATACGAACAACAATATCAAATCATTTGAAGTGACCACCCTTTACATCAGTTGTCTTTCGCCAACGTGCTGGTAAGTCACGGATGCCTTTTCTCCAAAACGTGGCCGGTTGTGATTCGAGAAATGTGAGCAGTGCCTCCTTGACATCCTCTCGGTTCCTAAGTTGCTGGCCGTCCAAATAGCATTGAAGGCTTGAAAGCAGATGATAATCAGAAGGAGCGAGATCTGGTGAGTAAGGTGGATGTGGAAGAACGGTCCATCCGTAGTCCGCCAACTCAGCCGCCGTCGCTCTAGCAATATGCGGTCTAGCGTTGTCGTGTTGAAAACACACCTTCACTTGCTCTCCTCGTGTGGTTTGAAGGTGGGCCCTCAACTTCCTCAGTTGGTTGAGGTAAACCTCTGCCGTCACGGCTATCCCTTCGTCCAGCAGCTCCAGGTATTCTACGCCAAGAACGCTCCACCAAATGCATAGCATCACCTTTTTCACGTCAAGGTCGGGTTTCGGAACGTCCTCTGCCTCTCCAGTTGCGTCAACCCACTGTGCACGCCGGTGATAATTATAGCAGAGTATCCACTTCTCATCCCCGGTGACAAGGTTGTCCAGCCATCTGTGGGTACGTCTGAGGGTAAGGAGAGACAGAGCGACATCGGCTCTGCGATCCATGTCATGTTGGGTCAAGTCGTGAGGTACCCAGCGACCCAATTTTTGCACCCTGCCAGTCGACTTCAATCCTCGAACGACTGTTGAGTGACCAACACCAAGAGTGCTTGATAGTTCGCGAGTGGTTGGGTATGGGTCCGCTTCCACTCTACTTCGGAGGCCATCCAAATCCAGTGTCGTCGGGCGCCCTTCTCGTTCATTACCTTCAACGGAGAATTCACCAACTGCAAACTTCGAGAACCACTGGTACACAGCACTTCGAGCAGGAGCACTCTCGTTGTAAACATCCTTCAGGCGACGATACGATTCGTTGGCATTGATGCCAGATTGATGCAGGAATAACATGACGTGCCGAATATGCGTCTCAGTTGGGATGAATTGCTTAGCCATAATAGCAGACGTTAACAACGCAGAAGCAAATGTCAGGAACAGTTTTGTAGCCCTTTCCTTTCTCTATCGATCGATTATTTTCGCGTTGATACATGTGAGAAATTTGGCGGGAAAATGCGCTTTCAATTCAGGAGGGATCAAATGTCCGAGAACTTATGCACCAACCTAATACAAATGTGCTTGGCCATTCTGTATTGATTCTGTATTGTATTCAAATGACGGCTCCTTTTTCCATATTTTTACGGATCTTTTCCTGTTTGTGGGTCGAGGTAATCAATTTTTCACGAACAAATAACGCAATGTGAGGCAATGCTCCACGCCTTAGCAAAAAAACTCTAAGGCAAGAGGAACCTGAGCAAAACTTAGTTGTAGTGCAGTATTCGAATATTTATTTATTTATTCGTTTACTCATGTGCCCTAAAAATGTGCCACAATCTTGCACAAGATGGTAGACATAATGTAATAGGTCACCGTTATAACAATGTCGATAATAAAAATATTATGCGCGATTTGCCTTTCGACTTGAGTTCGTATCGCCTATGCGCCTTTTGGGAACCATTGAATATGCTCATATTCCTATGATTATATAGAAGCTAAAAGTGTCCATCTTCAACAAGCAAACGGTGCCGGTGGTGTAATGGAATAGATCATTCCTTCCCGATCAGCATGAGGTGAGGGTTCGAGTCCCTCCTGGCGTTAAAGTTTGACTGCAACAAAACATCGTTATGAGAGTTCAAGTTCTAATTCGACCGGTTTTACTTTTTAAAATGGGTGCCTGTAGTTCATCAGGAAGAGCTGCTGGCTCACGTGAGCTGCGAATCCATTCAAGAGGAGCCCTTCCATCTGTCCATGATTGACGAAATGCCAATCTTGTCTACGATAAATAAAACACTAACTTGTCTATCTCTTGGCCATCACAAGTAATTGTACAGGTTGTCTCAAAAAAAGTATACACTGTTTGAAAGGTGATAACTTTGCTAACAACAAAGAAGTTAAGGGCTCATATAAAAGTTAAGAAGACAGAAATTTTCTGACAATGAGAGGTATGGAATGCGCCATGCACTCGTCTGAATTCCAGCATTTTACACTCGATTGATTGTGTTTCTCTTGAATACTTGTTGTAATTTCTCCTTAAAGATGCCTATTGATTGATTTGTGCTTCTTTTAGGGCTAACAGTGAAGCATTTGGAACTGTTTGAACCCTATGTGAAAGCAGAGAAGTGGAGTAGCGTAGTATGAAGTAGCGAAATTTCTGTGACGTGCAAATGGTCAAGATCGCGCCATGTACTGGTCTGAAACCTAACATTTCAGACTCGATTGATAGTGCACGGGCGGAACGCTTGCTACAACCGTGTTGCTACTTGGCCACGTTAACCTGTGTTGTACAATTTATCGATCTCACTATCGCTCTAATAACACTCTCTACATATCTGAGCCCATGGCAAGAGTCAGCCCGGCTTTATGCGTTTCTTCGAAGAGAAGAAGTTTACTCTGAAGTGATGCTGGAAGTTCGAAAACATCGCCGAAGTGCAGAGGTGATTCAGCGACAACTTCTCTAAAGCACCACCCACTCGCGCCATCCATACACAATCAATCGAGTCTGAAATGCAAGGCTTCAGGCGGGGACATAGCGCAATCTTGACCATTTGCGCACCACAGAAATTTCGTAATTCTGTGGTTTCACGTGGGTCTTAAACAGCTTCAAAAGCTTCACTGACAGCAATGTTAGAACCTTTTAAACAGTGCATGTACCTTTTTAGGACACCCATTGCTTAGCCTCCTTGCAGTTTAACCTGAAACTTTGGTATCGTTGCCCAGCTAATTTGTAATCGACCAGTAGCACAAGCTCCTCTGTGAGAGGTTACCTTGGTCTTATTTTGTTAAGTGCTTTTTATAGATTTGAGTGCAATTTATTCCACCCACCCAGCAATCAGTCAGAGGAAGCGCCGACTGTCGTCTGCACCCAATACCAGGCTCCTGGTTCGGATTTCTCGCCCAGGCCAAACAAGCCTTCCATCCCTCCGGGGTCGGTGAATTGGTACCAGACTCGCCTGGGAGGGATAAGGCACTGACTCGGCTGGCCACCGCAAGTCATTGTATGGCTAAATACGCATTCAAATTGCTTCCACGACATCCCGTAGAAGTAGAATGCGTGGCGCATCCCAAAAGGGATTGAGTAACGCCGTCCCTTATCCTTATCCTTTACCCAGCAATTTCGCAGAATTTTCAAGAATTCTTTCTCCTAAAACAAAAAATGCCAGCGTTTTGGTATACGTCACGCGGGATGCCGTGATGCCAACTTGAATGCGTGTTTGTCCTACACAGTGACTTGGTGAGGCCAGCCTATAACTACGTCATCCTTCCAATATATCTATGGTAAGAATTTACCGACACCGAAGAGATGGATGTTTTCGTTGGCCCAGATGGGGAAACCCGAGTCAAGAATCTGGAATCGGGTGCACGCGATGGCCGACATCTTCTCCGTCTTCGCTACCACCCACACTATCAGTTTCCTAAAATTCACCTCAGATATCAAGAGATTTTTCTGAAAGCACCGCTGTTCAGTTTCGTCAGCTTCACCACGGTCGGATTCGGAGACACGCTGCCCGTGACTGATGGCGTTGGTCGTCTCTGCTTCACGTTGCTCTACCTAACCTGGGGAATCATGCTCACCACTGCGCTGTTCGGCGTGCTCAACCAGTACCTGAGAAAGGTAGCCACGTTCCAAGTGTTCGAATATTGAAACTGTCGATGATTTAGTGCTCTTCTCAGGTGCATTACCTAGGCCGGCGCTTCACCGGAGCACGCGACGTGCCGGTCTGGATGGGCGGCCAGTGCATCACCGTGTCCCAGCTCCTGCAGATCGTCGCCAACGAGTTTGATGTTCGTTTGAGAAGAGCACCTGTTTGAGACGGACTCGTAGAGTATCTCGTATCGTTTCCAGGCATCTCCCAGGGAAGTGCGTTCGATGCTGCAGGACCTCGACGAGATAATCACCACGGCTACAGCCGAGAAGAACGAAAACGTCCCGATTGTCACGGATATCGAAGACTTTGACGTGTACGAGTAGCCATGTTCAGAGATGTTGTGTACACAGATTTTTCTGTTTAATAATAGAGTTTATTAGAGAGATTGAATGAATTTTTAGATTTCCTTTGGATTTTTTTTTAGCCAAAGTCCTCCAAGACACGCCCAGATGCAGAACTATAGGTTCACCCCGATTTGTCCATTAGTAGCCGAAGAATCTGCTGCCGAGGTTTAATGATGTTACGATAGCATTTCTCACTTTTGAAAACCTTTATAGAAAAATTCTAAACAGGGTATCTTACCAGTGCAGGAGACCACGAACTTTTATTGAAAAATTATCGAATGGAGACCGGTGCAAGACCGACTCTTCATCTCTTGCAGATGGCTCCCTTCGACGGCCAGCTTTCGGTTTTTGCTTGTAGACTTCCGTGTCCTTCAGATAGCGATTGATGCAGTTCAACGACCTCCCTAGTTGAGCTGCGGATCTTCCTGTTTGAAATGCCGACCGCATGAAGAGCATCGACTTGAGCTTGCTCACATGTATTAGGGTGGGCCAAAAGTAACGACACAAATTCAACAAATTTCTTTATCTCTTTATAACTCATTTACAACTCAACGTTGCCAAAGAATGTATTCGTCATTAAGGTCAATGACCTTGCTGCCATCGATCAGCCAACTTCCTGATCCCATCCTTCCAGAACTGCTTGGGCCCGGTGCTGATCCACTGCTCGTTATGGTTGTCGAGGTCTGCTTGGGTCCTTGTCTCCCTTCCGACCATTAAGTCCTATAGGCTCAAGATGTAGTGGTAGAGATGTCCGGCAAATATGGCGGGTGAGGCATGTGAACGTAGCCCAGCTGAGCAAGCTTATCCGTGGTCACTTTTGCCCGATGAAGTGCAGCGTTGTTGAAGAGGGGGACCTTCTTGAAGCGCTGCGAATGAATAAGAGCGAGTCGCCGGCCCATCTCTTCCATTTCGTTTACCATGACTTTGGAGTCCATCGTCGTGCTTTTGGTAAACAGTTTCCAGTATACCGGTCCATGGGCGCAGACCCAAAACCTCTGGAGGTGCTTCTCGCCGTGAACATCTCGCTGAACGAAGGTCGGTAACGGGTCACCAGGCCTCATCCAGACTCGCTGCTTGGCAGGGTTAAGGTGGAAGACCTACTCCTCATCTTGCGTAACTATTGAGTCCAGGCTTTTCGGGGTTAGGAATTGGGCGAGGTTTGCACGATATAGGTCGACTGGTCAGACTGGGGTTTCAGTATGAGACAGACTGGGGTTTTGGCATGCTTATGGAAAGCGCGAAAGTGGTCACTTCTCAGGTGGCCTTCAGTAAGCAGCAAACAAACATACAAATACGAGAAGCACGAAACCGGACTTCAGTGACGACATATATGGGCACGGCATGGAGAGTCTCATTACTTTTGGCCCACCCTAATAGAAAGCTTGGGACTCTTTGCCATTTTGTCGATTGATAACAGTGATGCTTTTCGTTAGGCTATTGTACCTATTTATACAGTACCGGACATGCCGCTGCGTCCAACAAGCACAAGCGGCGCAAAAGATGAGAAGCGGCGCAAAAGAGCGCCGCAGAGCGCCGTTTTCCGCTCGCCACGCGCCGCGTCTGAGGCAAGTCGCGTTAGTGCGCGGCGTCCTCAACTTCTGGACGTTAGACTGAATGAAGGAGCCTATCCATGCGTTCGGACGAGCATGGCCTACTGTTTGGAACTAACTTCCGGCATGGCGCGCGCTCTGAACAATGCATGTAGGCCCGGCAGAATCAATCGAGTGGTAGCGACAACCTGTAGAGCGAGCGACGGCTTGAACAGTGGGCGCATGGGGAGTTTTAACGAAAATTGCTAGCCTTCCTACTCAGGCATTGCTCTAGGACTGTCCAGCTTGCATCTGGAGTGCGCCGTGAACAATGCATATAGAATCGAACCTATCAATCGAGTGGGCGCGAAAGCTTGTAGAGTGTGCGTTTAGGGAGTTTTATCAGAAATCCTTAGCCGCCCTACTCAGGAGCTGCTCTAAGACTGTCCAGCTTGCATTTGGAGTGCGCAGTGAACAATGCACATAGAATCGAACCTATCAATCGAGTGGGCGCGACCGCTCGCAAATTGCACGCGCGGGAGTGTTTGGAGCGCGATAACTCTGTCAAGTGTGAACCCTTCCTGCTGCAGCTTGTAGATTTTGTAGTTAGCAAAAAGCTCTAGCAACTCGCCAAAGCACAGCAATGTAGCCTAAGAACTGACAAAGTTATGGTGGTGCAAATATGCAGCCCAGGCTTGTACAACCAATTTTTTTTTCGATTTCAGGCGATCACTGCGGGAAGAGGC
This sequence comes from Heligmosomoides polygyrus bakeri, assembly GCA_947359475.1. Classification (NCBI taxonomy): domain Eukaryota; kingdom Metazoa; phylum Nematoda; class Chromadorea; order Rhabditida; family Heligmosomidae; genus Heligmosomoides; species Heligmosomoides polygyrus. The sequence goes on from OX375866.1 coordinate 103,987,346, forward strand.
GATGAGCTGACGGCCTACAAATGCACAGGCTAACAGATCACTTAACGTACTTTTCAAAAACGCGCTTAGCGCTCCCCTGCTGCCCAACCTGCCTTAGTTACAGCTGCCGCTTTAGAGAAGCGGACGGCAACAGTAAAGATTCTTCCGCCCTTACTCCTTCCGGTTTTGAGTTTTCGGCACTTGCAATGACACTGTACTGTTGATCTCGATGAGCTCTATCGAACGGTGTCAATCTCGACCAATTTTGGAGATTTCGATTTTTTGACAATTTTGCATCGGGGGTGAGGCCGCAGCGGAGGGCCGACGACGTCACCGAAAGCCAATATTTTGGAATCTGGCCAAGTTGGACACCATTCGATAGCCCTTTTGATGGTGAATGGAACGTTTTTACGTAGAGTGGCGAGAACTGTGATGTGAGCGAGTAAGAACGAGGAGAGCATGACCATTGTTGTGCTAAATTGTACGCGCGGCGTCTTCTGAGCGCGATAGCTCTGAAAAGTGTGAACCTTTCCGGTTGCAGCTTGTGGGTTTTGTAGGCAACAAAATGTTCTAGTAGTGTGCCAAAATACGGTAATGTAGCTTATGACTGGACAAAGTTACAGCGCTGCGTAAATGCAGGTTAGCCTTGTGTGACACGATTTTTTCCAAATTCAGTTGACCCTTGCGGAAAGACGCGGAGAGCTAGCATCTTACAAACACGCACGCGAGCAGAACGCTGCACTTCATCGGGCAAAAGTGACCACGGATAAGCTTGCTCAGCTGGGCTACGTTCACATGCCTCACCCGCCATATTTGCCGGACATCTCTACCACTACATCTTGAGCCTATAGGACTTAATGGTCGGAAGGGAGACAAGGACCCAAGCAGACCTCGACAACCATAACGAGCAGTGGATCAGCACCGGGCCCAAGCAGTTCTGGAAGGATGGGATCAGGAAGTTGGCTGATCGATGGCAGCAAGGTCATTGACCTTAATGACGAATACATTCTTTGGCAACGTTGAGTTGTAAATGAGTTATAAAGAGATAAAGAAATTTGTTGAATTTGTGTCGTTACTTTTGGCCCACCCTAATACATGTGAGCAAGCTCAAGTCGATGCTCTTCATGCAGCCGGCATTTCAAACAGGAAGATAGCAGCTCAGCTAGGGAGGTCGTTGAACTCCATCAATCGCTATCTGAAGAAGAGATGGTAGTCGGCACGAACGAGGTTAGGGCTATACGATGGATGTGGCATTACCTCCCAGCCCAGCTCCTTTGTTGTTTCTCTTGTGAGTCCTGCAACATGTGTTTTTGCACTGTCATGCAGGATCATCACCTTTGACTTCTCAGGCCTCTTTTCTTGGACAGCTGCGGCGACTTCGTGGAGTTGGCTACTGTATGCGTCAGCAGTAGGTGTCTCTCCACTTCTGAGAGTTTCCCAGTAAACCACTCCTCTGATATCCCACCAAACACTCAAGAGAATCTTCCTTTCGTGAACATTTGGCTTGAGATCAGACTTAGGCTTAGGATTCTCTCCTTTTTGTACCCATTGTCTTTTTCTTCGGAAGTCGTCACGGAACCCAGGACTCATCGCCTGTCACCATCCGCGGCAGAAACGATTTTCTTTCGTGTCTGGACAGAAGAGAAGCAGCGTTGGAGAGCCGTTGACCATTCTGAGTGTTTAACAGGGCATGTGGAGTCCAAACTCCAAATTTCCATGCAAAGCCAAGATTCTTCAGATGGATTCCTACTATCCTATGAGACACTTCGAGCATCTCTGCCAATTGACGTGTCTCTGCCTACTATCGGTACGAAGAGGATGGAGTAGTTCAGTGTCGTCCAATTCATTGGCCTTCCTGACCTCGCTTTTTCCTCGAGTGAATAATCTCCCTTTAAAAACTTTCCGAACCACTCACAACAGATTCAAGCCATATATGGTTAATTTGGTCGGCTGCCTGACGTGCTGTAGATCCTTTAATGAATTCATGAAAAATGACGTGCCGAAAATGGCCCTGAGGTAGATCTGGCGTTGAGTCCGGAAGATTGGATGGATAACGAAGTACAAGGAGGGTCTTGACCTGTGCCTGCGTGCGAACGGTAGACAAGTGCGATAGGATAAAGAAATCAGCAATCAATATTGGCTAGTGCGTTTACAAGAAGAACCGTAAAAATTTTTTTCGAAGTGTGAAGAGACTTTTTCCAACCTAGTGGCATAACATAGATTCTTTTGAGATTTTTGAGGTTTTCAAATTTATGTGATTCTTTCCAGAAATTTCCGTTTATATATTACTAGGATGAGAACAGCAAATGTGCAGATGGACCTTCATTTCCAAATATATCCATTAAAGATTCCTTTAAAATTCTAATAAGTCCTATTGTTACGCCAGATTTTAACGAAGAATGGTGTTATTTCGTTAAATCATTAGCTCGTTAACCATTGAATGAGCCCTCCTGATGCACATTTACGATAGTGATGAAAAACCAAGACGGTTACGGGATTTCTGTCGCATGACCTAATCCGCAAAATACTATTGCAGGGCGGTCTCCAGGTCTGTCTTAAATAAGATGCTCTCGTTATTCAGAATTGATGTGGCTAGCCATTTTTTAAATCAGGGTTCTGGCTCAAATTTATAATGCCGGCTTTAGGTAAGTAAAACTTTCACTCTTATACAATCTCTGCTCTCTGAGCTTGTTCCTCGATAGTCAGTACACGTCCACGAACTGGCATAGTGGTTATTTTTGAAGAACAGGTCAAGCTGGCTATTTATGAGAAGAACTTCCCGCCAAATGGCGAGCAAAATTTGAATAGGAGTGTAAAAATGCTCGATATCCTGGAGTGGCTACATACTTAACAAACAAAAAATTCAAAAACGCCTAGTTTTTGCTGGAGATCAAGCTTTTTCCTGGAAAGAGCAATTTAGCTATTTTCAACGGGAATCCAATGCGGCTAACGCCAGTTCGTGGAAACGAAACATGAAATTATTAATTTCAAGGTGGCTACATACTTTTGAAACGCACTGTATATAGTTAGAGTACAGCAATGACAGGCTTAAAACTGTTGCATGTAATAAAATTTTTTGGATGCCGTGTGTTTCATGAGAAATTTAGTATTTATATCTATTTCTGAAGTACTGTACAATGTGCGCTTTGAATGAACAATTGCATGGTGCGTTAACCAACGAAATCATTCACAGATGGGAAGGATACTCCTAGCCCGGTGTTCACTCCGACGCCGGCCATGGGAACACCAACGCCGAAATTCGTTCCAACCTGGAACAGAGCGTCTTGATACTGCAAGAGAAAGAAATATGGACTGCAACGACCAAGGATTGCTGCTCACCTGCCCATTCAGGTAGTCCACACCGACGTGCTGATTCTGCTGATAGTACGGTCCGACTCCAAGGCCTACATCAACGCCAATGGGCTTGCCAAGTTCTCCAGGTTTGGTTGGTACTGATACCTAAAAGAGGCGGGTGAACTCTGTGAGTCTTCGAAGAACGTATATGAGCTTCAGATTTGTAAAGAAAATAAAGGATAAAAAGTGTAAAGGACGGCGTTACTCAATCCCTTTTGGGATACGCCACGCATTCTACTTCTACGAGATATCGTGGATGTGAGTTGAATGCGTATTTGGCCGTACAATGGCTTGAGTTGGAAGGCCAATGGACAAGTCGGCGCTTCATCTTTCCCAGAGAAGTCCAATACACCGACCCACGCCACCCGCACTACGTTCTCCTCGCTCTCCTTGCCCGAGTAAAGCATGAAAATCGATTAAAACCGAGCGCGCGCCCCGAAAGGTGTTGATACTCGACCGCCGGTGCTGTCGCTCCAGTCGCTGTTGTCGCTGCTGTCGCAAAGTATGAACAGGCCCTTAGTTATGATTGACGGACGCGCTCCCAATGCGGCCCCCCCCCCCCCCCCCGGCGGCATGGACCTCTTATCATTAAACGGTGTATTGCTTTGTTAGAGGCACGTGCAGAGCAGTCAGAGGAGGCGCCGGCTGTCGCGTGCACCCGGCACCAGGTTCCTGGTTCGGATTTCCCGCCCAGGCCAACCAAGCCTTCCATCCCTCCGTGGTCGGTGAATTGGTACTAGACTTGTCTGGGAAGGATAAAACGCTGACTTGTTCATCGGCTGGCCACCGCAAGTCATTGTGTGGCCAAATACGCATTCAAATCGCCTCCATGACATCCCGTGGAAGTAGAGTGCGTGGCGCATCCCAATAGAGATTGAGTAACCCCGTCCTTTATCCTTTGTTGCTTTGTTAGACAAAATTTAAGGCTCTCTATACAAAGGAAAATTAACAGAGGTGGAACTGATGGAGCAGGGTTGTCTTGACGTGCCGCGCTTTGTCGCAGTGATTCTGCAAGTTCACGCAATTGCGCATTTACGCAGAAGTGAAGATAAGTGAGGTGTTAAAGTCCTCACCAGGGCATGCTGGTCTCCTTCGATTCCCAGTGACTGCACGAGAGGTACGCTCCATCCCGAGCGGTAACCGTATTTGCCTTCGTACCAGTTCGCTCCCACTTCCATGTTCTGCGACCAGTAGTCCCTAAATGACACTTTTCGCCTTAGTTACGAAGGAGCAACAAGATGTGATCATTGGTTGTTCGAGCTGGTATATCGGTTTCATGTAAATACGTCAGAAGTGCGTAAGCTGTCAAAGCACTAGATTCAGTTCAAAGCTCTTGATAAGACTCATTGTCCACTTACTAATGAAAATGGGTTGTCGCAACATTCTTCTGCGTTCGCCATAATCTAGCCTCCTATCACAAAGAAATTTGATGTTGAAAAACGTCCGTTCTTACCTAACGCCGAAGTGGTCCGTATAACCACCTCCCCATGATCCGAACGGAACGTTAAGTTGCCGTGTAACTCCAATTGATCCTGAAAACGTATAACAAATTGAGTGCATGAACGAAAGATCAGCAAAAATTGGCAGCCTTGCATCTGCATTAAGGCCTCCGCACATTTTTGCGGCATCCCGGCAGCTCTATCCATATCTGTCAGTATCCATATATTCGACTCCACTGTTCTTCCTGCCCTAACATACGCCTCGGAGACCTGGACTATACGAAAGCAGGATGAACACGCGATCAGCGTCGCGTAGCGTGGAATCGAGAGGACGACTCACGCAAGTGAGGGAAAAGCCTCCGGAGTTCCGAGCTTCGCCGACGTTCGAAGATCAGAGACGCTGTCGCGTGGGCCAAGTCGTCGAAAATTAGGTGGGCCGGCCACGTAATGCGATTCGCAGACACCCGCTGGACGAGAACCGTTACTGACTGGATTCCGCGGGATGTCAAGAGAATACCAGGACGCCCACCAACGCGTTGGTCGGACTTCTTCGTGAACGACCGATATGACGCTCTTCGTGTCCCTCGAGCGAGGAGGATCCAATGGACCACTCTGGCACGCGACAGGGACGAATGGAGACGCTGCTGGCGCCCGCTCGAGCAAGTCGATGATCAACGGGACGACAGGTGATACAGGTGATCCATTTGTGTAGGGCACAGACGCAGAGCTAGCAGCTGATGTGTCGCCAACGCGGCTGTGGTAATAATTATTCAAGGCATTATTGCCGCTGCAGTCGCTTTGCCATGGAAACTAATGATTTGATAATGATAATGAAACCCCATTGGCGATGGAGTAGGTAGGGTGGCAAAGCTGAGTATGAGTGCCTCCTACGCGGCAGTTTTACCGCCCACGAGGAGTTTTGCTGCGTACCGTGTGCCGCGTCGCAGCAAAAGTGTGTGGAGGCCTTTGGAGTAGTGTAGACTTCGAAGCCTTTAGAGCATGCGGATCAGGGATGAGCGGATTATCCGTTATCCGTTATCCGTTATCCGGTTTCCGGGGGGTTTTGACCTATCCGTTTTGTTGTTCGTTAACCGGCAATTTTGGGTCGGATAACGAACAACAAATTGGCTGATACCCAGGTTTAGGCGTGCTATTGTATAGCTGTGTAAGCTTCACAATCATAGGAGTGATCGCGAGCAACAATAGAGGGCATTCAAATCTAGGAGGTGGGTGAGTTCAGGCACTGGTGACGTAGTTGGAAAGACGTCTAACTTCCACCCTTCCAGGGTCGTCCATTTATATCATACATCTATGAAACCTACTATGGGCTGATTTCTTCATGAGCTTTTCACCACAAGCAATATGCAGACCAAGTATGCATACAAGCTGCCTTGATAATATTACTGGCGGTCACAAGTGGGGGGGGGGGGCTGGCACATCCCAAGAAGAATTGTTTAGTGCCGAATTTAGCGTTCTTTTCCACGATCGCAGTATGTAGGTAGCATTCGGCAAAGGTATTTTAGTTTTTGCTGATAGACTGATGTAACACATTAAACACATACCGCTGAGCAGTAATGAATACAAGCAAAATGGGCACAGGTTCAATCTAAATGAGTGGAGAAAGCTACGCCTACAAATCCTACAAATTGTTGAGATTTGTTTATAGAAACGGCTTTCTGAAAGCATTTTCTGTACGCTGGTACTGGTGGCACCTCCGTAGTGTTAAGGAATTGATCCTCTCTATTCAAAATCAAAATAGTGCAATTGAACTGCACTAAACTGATTCCCCGCTGCGCATGTTGGAGCTTCATTTTAATTTAAGATTGCTTTTCAGGGACACTCTACTTGTGCTTTCCTAGTTTTCATATCTCTCTCCATTAGGACTGCACGATGGCTTGTAGTGGCTAGCCTGTGGAAAGCTGGTATTTCACCCATCTCATTCCACGTTCTTCTTAGATCTTGGGTATCGATCCGCGTGAAACCAAGAATGTTATGCAGACTTTATTCGGCTGAGTCGGCCTAGCATAGAAAAGTCAAGAGGCATCGGAGGAGCCATTCATCCAAGGATCATTCTGTTTGGTCACAGTCTTAATTCAAAAAGAAAACCTGACGATTGATCACTAAAACCACCCAACAATGGAAACTGACAAAATGAGGGCAAGTTGTTCGATGAAGACAAATGTGAGTGAATAAGAGGTGGATGAGTCTCACATCTCTCCCTCCACGGGCGACTTATGAATGTTTCCATACGGTTAGTTGGGCTGTTTTATGCATCCTTTGCTTCGTTCTTCCAATTCGTTTCAAACGGCAAAAATATGAAAAATTGTAAATCGTATTATGGGAATGTGCTTGGATGAACAAATTCTAAATCTCTCCTCATCTTTTCCACAATTAAATTAAGGTGATCATAGCGAAACATCAGAAGAGTAGAGTTTGCAGAACAGTTTTAGTTTCACAGCTTGGTGATCTTGCTATTTGTCCTCCCTGATGAGTTTGATAGCAGTTCGTGGAACCTGGTGAAGGAATCGTGGTTCGCAATTCGAACTCGGCACCGGTTTGGATGGCAATGAAGAAGCGTTTCTTTTACTGAAGTTTTGTGAGAATCCCATAGGGCTTTGTTAAAGCGACTGCACTATGTTAAAAAAAACTCCATTAAACTCGTTAGAAAGGACTTATAATTTGACAGCAGTTGCGTTCCATGCCTGCTGTTGAAACTAGAGCAGTTTAAGCCCAGTTTTATTTTTGTTGTTTGTTCGTTATCCGTTTTTCCGTTATCCGGCGATTTTTGGGCAAAATTATCCGTTATCCGTTATCCGGGTTTGAAAATTTTGTTATCCGCTCATCCCTGATGCGGATGCAATCCCAGTCTTCATAAGGGAATGAATAGCCTTATGAAGGCTGGGATTGCATCTGCATGACTTAAACCCGATTCATTCATCTTTTCTCACCTTCCTTCCTATTTGAGGGAGGATCCATTTCTTTACCTGAGCCCCATCGAGAAGGTGTTAGCTTGGCTTCCAAGCTGTGTTCAGCCGAGTTATTTAAGGGCTGGGCACACTCCTGCTGCTTGACGCCGCTCCAATGATGACGAATAGGGCAGAGGCGCAGAGTACGTGTCTCTGCGTCAGGGGCGGCGGCGCGCTTATGGCACACTTCGCTCCAGCGTTGATGCTCAGCGTCAGCGCTGCAAGCGTCAGCTTCACGGAATGAGCTCGGTCATTCCGGGCGGAGTGGCGTTCTACCCCCCGCCCTTTGTACAGAGACGTGGCAAATGTCTGCGTGTCTACTATCTCGTAAGGCAGCTACTGGACTCTCGAGCAAGTCCAGGGAGTTGGGGGTGGGCGGGCCAAGGGGACGAGGGGGTAGAACCCCCGTCATTGCGTGAAGCTAACACTATCGCTCCTGAACAAGAAATAAGATAAGTAAGATAGGAAAGCCCTTTCCTCAACCAAACCAGCCAACCGGTCAGCTGAGCGATGGTTGGTAGAATGGTCCAATGCCGACACCAGAGAAAGAAAGAACGACTGCCCCTCACCGCAAACATGTCCTGAGCCTGAGAGCGACGCCTGTTTTTGACGCATTGAAGCCGCTGCCGAGTGTGCCCAACCCTTTAGTCATTTGAAGAAGAGTTATCATTATGTTATAAGATGTTTTGTTGTGATAAGAATCTTAGCGCCAGGCGGAATTATAACACGCACCTCTTTCTTACCGATCAGCATGCTCAACGCCACTATACCGCCGGCGCATGTTCTCCAGAAACAGAAAATTGCAAACGAAAGCGATGCCCACTGTTTTACTCCTAAGTAGAATTGCAGAAAAGTTCGGACAAACCTTCTTCGTTGATAGGGTAGTACGGTATACCGTTCACCTCTACAGTTCCGAGGTTTATGCCAACGTTCGAGCTAAACGCGTTGGCGATATTGTACAGGGGGTCCGATCGTGGTAGGAAGCTTTGACAATCCTGGAATTTCGAATGTCTCCGTTTAAAGCAAAAATAAACAAAATTGATAAACATGAGATACGCAAGAGAATACTCTCAGAAAAGCGGTTCAAAGGTTGTGCTACTGCTATTCTTTTAGATGTAACTGCGATGGATGAGCAAGATGGAATCAAGTCATGCTTGGCAAAGGACAAAAGAGTGCTCATCTATACAGCTCCAGATGATGCACGAATTATGAAACAGTCCTACGTATGTACAATGTTTATTGCCAGTCAGGCTCTCGTAATCAGTCAAAGGACTCTGTTCGAACAAACGTGGAAGTAAGCGGCACAACGCTTCTCGTATTCCTTTGCTGTGTCTTTGCCTAGGCAGTGCTTTCGAACGGTTGGCAGAAACCTAAAAAGTTAATGTACGGTTAGGACGATTATCCAAAATCTATACAATCATTGTACAATCTGTAAAATCATGTGCACCATTTTTTAGCTACACGTAGTACTCAGTAAGCGGAGGAGTAAAATGGTTAGGTTTGATTTTTTGCCTACACTTTTGCTACTTTTCTCATACATAGGTTCAATAACAGTATTAAAGTCACCTCGCGCATAGAGACTCTAGCGCCATTGCCTTCTGATGCACGTCTCGGTTTTCGGGTCGGGGTTCGATGTGAGAAGGTGGTTGCATCTGCAATACTGTTCTAGAACACCAAAAGCCGACTGTTCATCTATGTAGCATAATTATGCTATGCGTTCAGTTTGAAAGAGATTGATGAAATGCCTCAAAAGCTTTATCAACATAAATCTCCACAGCTATCCAGAAACGGCAGAAGTGAGAGAGCAATGCACAACAGCGATAAAATATAAAAAAGTATAGGACGGCAATGATCAACCGCTGTTTGGGTTGCGCCACGAACTCTACCTCTAATGAATATCGTGGAGGTATTGAACGTGATTGAGTATGTGGTCTACAAAACGGCCTCAGTCATTGTCGACGACGGAAATATAGTGTTTTATACTTTCCAGACAGGTATTGTTGTTATAGTATGAGGAGCTTTGTGTAAAGAGAAAGGCTGATGACAGTTCAAATTAAATCAATAGATGCTCCGGCTCTCTGCAGCAAGGGCGAGCGAATTTGCGCGGGATCTTGCAGGACGGAAATTTTAGGGCAGAGGAGAGTTTCAGTTCGATCGGATCTCGACTGTGGGACGACCGCCCTGTTGCTCTGACCCGCCGCGCTCGTCCCTCTTTACCTTCCTCGGTGCAATCCCTGTCGGGGGGGGGGGGGGGGGCCAGTCCATTATGAATCGTCAATGGTAGTTGCGCATCAATATATAAAACATGCAATACAACATATGAATGCCTTAACTTACCTGATCCCCTTCCTAGGAAATGTCCGAGCGTTCCGCTGAAACATTGAAAAAGTTTTAATATGGGACTATGCACGGTGCAGGAAGGGGGGGGGGGCACAATGCACGGCAGCACGGTTGTGATCCAAAACTCTATTTGCTTTGGAAAGAAATCGTAAATCGCTATGCACTAATCGATTAAGGTAATAACGTTGCTTTAACGTGTTTTAGTGGCTTTATAGTATTGTAATTGTTACAGGTTTCTGTTGAATTTGCTGTGTTTTCATTACTTCGTCCCCCCGACTAGGAAAGCCATTTAGAAAGCTGATTTTGGTATTGGAAGGACAGCAATTGATAATGTAAGCATATTTATATATATTCATATGTTGTGGTGCATGTTGCATTTCTTTAGAAGTTGAAATGGACTGCCCCCCCCCCGACAGGGATTGCACCCCTTCCTCCATCTGCTCATCTTGTTTCCTATCATCGTGTCTTCTTTGTTTCGCTTCTCTGCTCGTTGAGTTACCTAATAAATTCGTTCTCTGCTCATGTGTTTGTGTGCCGATCACAAGGGTAACTCCCTGTATATCTTGGATCATCACCGAAACACAGCTCTGTACACCGTCCCTGAAAGAAGGGTAAGCATATTTAGTCCGGGAGGGAATCGAACAAAGGACCTTGATTAGTACCCGATGGCCCACGCCTCGTCGGACTGCGCTACCTTTACGCTATCTCTGTCTCGGCATCGAACTAATCACAATTAGAATAGGGCTGATGCACAAATAATGCCGAATTTTTACTACTGCGTTCAATTTATTGTCTACTATAGAATACTATTTTATCAGCCTAAACTAGGCAAAAGATATTAGCATCTAAACACAAAGCAGCAAGATGCCCAGCGATGCAATAAGATGCCCAATCAGTGATTCCATGGATGTGATACTTTTTTCCTGTCTCCTAGTTATATAAGATGACAGCATTATTAATGTTTCCGACTTCTCCAAGCTCTGAACAAGGCAATGACGTCGAAGGTTGTCCTAGGTTTTAGGTTGTCCAATCAGTCCTTGCAGTTTTTTTTTCAACGATTCACTGCAGATTTCGCCGGCGGTCTCTTGCATAGCGCTGCAAAGCTTTCGAAAGAGAATGATTTGCTCTATCAGAACATGTATTGCTTTTCTTTTTTCATCGTGAATTTTGCCAATTTTTAGGTCGTTGAAGTGAAAAGTGAAAAAGTGAAAAAGTAGCCATTAGCGCACTTGTTCTCTCCGCTTAGGTTTGTAATTTTTTGCGCAGTTTTTTATAGTGCTTGGAAGACAATGTTTTGTGCTACAAGAATATGTGTTGGCCCTATTTGCTTACCTGTCCTTTATTGATTTTAAGGCATCAAATTGGGACGTCCGACTTTTCCGTCCGAATTTTTACCAAAACTCCGGTTCTGTAGTTGGACTTTTTTGCTTGGTGTTATATGTCGTTTCTCAGTAAGAATTTGTGTCGCGTTTCTTGGCTCACGCTGATTTCTGTCGAATATCAACAACTGAAGAAGGAGAAGGAGTTGTTGGTGAAGACGATTTTTCTCTTTCTGGCATTTTGTTGATATTCAATAGAAATCAATAAACGCGATATACATTCTTATAGACATTCTCTTTCGAATGACATATAACACCAACCCAAAAAGTCCAACCGCAGAGCAGGAGCTGTCGGCAAAAATAACCATCCTCCTTCGGACGTCCCAATTTGATGGCCTAAAAGTCAATAAAGGACAAGTGAGAAAAAAGGACCAACATATATTCTTGTAGTACGAAACATTGTCTTCCAAGTGCTATAAAAAACTGCGCAAAAAATTACAAACCTAAGCGGAGAGAACAAGTGCGCAAATGGCTACTTTTTCACTTTTTCACTTTTCACTTCAACGACCTAAAAATTGGCAAAATTCATGATGAAAAAATAAATGCAACACATGTTCTGATAGAGCAAATCATTCTCTTTCGAAAGCTATGCAGCGCTATGCAAGAGACCGCCGGCGAAATCTGCAGTGAATCGTTGAAAAAAACGGCGGGGACTTATGGGACAACCTAATATTACATAAGAATACAGAAGGAAGAGGAATGACATACTACTTTTTCACAGAATCATCCATCATACCATTGGCATTATAAGGTCAGATATAATGACATTGAGGACAGCGAACACTCGAAGTGGGTGTGTCAAGTATGATCCTCGAAAGGCCAAGCTCAGTTGTAGGAAAACTTCTTCACACTCCGATCAAACACATTACACAACCAGCTTCAACAAAAAAGTGCGATACCCACGCATCTCTGTTCCTTTAGAAAATTTCTGAGCCATCACTTGAGTTCTTAGCTATATACCTAAATGCTTCCGTTATGAATCTTACTATTTTTATGTTGCTGTTTGTGATCATGTTTGTTCTGTCTTAAGCATCTTCCAATATTAATAATTTCGCTCACCGCAGTTCAATAATTCCAACTGGATTTCGGCAATTGTCCTAAGGGAGTTGTTGTTGTAAACCACATGGGTATGCTCGTGTAATAAATAAATAAATAAATATATGTGTATCAGTCTCCTATCTGGGTGCCTAGGTTCCTTCGTTTCCGGCCAAGAGCCTGCAGGGCACGACGCATTTCTACTGTCGAAGGCTATTCCTTCCAGCCCACAGAAAGACATTGGAGGCTGTTTCTTCGAGAAAGAGAGACGAGTATTTATTTGATCCACGTCTTGTTTGGTAATGACGCCTAATCAATCGAACAAGTGCAGGCAAACTAGCATAGAAAACCTGCGCTCTAGGTAGGTTTAGCTTACCACAATGGCTGATGTAGAATTTGAGAGCACTATGAAAGTTACGAAACGTCTTCGCTGCTATCACTACAATTATCAGAGCTTGTGAATTCCGAGCAGGAGCTGTCGGCAAAAATAACCACCCTCCTTCGGACGTCCCAATTTGATGGACTAAAAATCAATAAGGGGCAAGTGAGAAAATAGGACCAACACATATTCTTGTAGTACAGAACAGTCTCTTCCAAATGCTATAAAAAACTGCGCAAAAAATTACAAACCTAAGCGGAGAGAACAAGGGCGCAAATGGCTACTTTTTCACTTTTTCACTTTCCACTTCAACGACCTAAAAATTGACAAAATTCATGATGAGAAAAGAAATGCAATACAAGTTCTGATAGAGCAAATCATTCTCTTTCGAAAGCTGTGCAGCGCTATGCAAGAGACCGCCGGCGAAATCTGCAGTGAATCGTTGAAAAAACGGCGAAGATTTAAGGGACAACCTAATATAAGCCGAAATAAAGCACTCAATTGTTTTGGTAAACATCTCGAAGAAGACTCCGCATTTGACGCATTCATGCATAGAGCTGTTCCTTTTGCACCTAAAGTGGCTCATATGTAGATCTTACGAAGGTCAAAGGTCCACATTTCGACGATTGATGTACGGGAAACTTTCTTGCTGAATAACAATTCGCTAACATGAGAGAGACGCATCTCAGATCCACTCGCAGTCACGAACATACGTCAACCACCTTCCGTTGCATTCCAATAGGGCTTTTTACTCAATCTGTTCGCTATTCGATAACATTCATCTCACACGGTGAAGTGTCCGTATTTCTTTCTCAAAAAACAGCATGGAAACCGTCAGCGCAAGTTCAGCTCTTTCTCTTCCCAAATTCGAGCGACGAACACATCTTTGGATAGGATTCTAGATGGAAAACGTAATGAACTGCTTACCGCAACTTCACCAAGCGCCATTCTTCTAGAAGACTCTCGTCTAGGAGAGTTCGACAGCGGTTGAAGGTCACCAAATGGACTTCTGAAATCATAAGGAATGGGTGCATTACAAAACCCATGTGCTCGAGCATAGTAATTTTTTTAAAAGTAATGTCGGTTTAGGGCGCGTGTAGCGCAGTCGGAGGAGGCGCGACTGTCGCGTGCACCCGATACCAGGTTCCTGGTTCGGATTTCCCGCCCAGGCCAACCAAGCCTTCCATCCCTCCGGGGTCGGTGAATTGGGACCAGACTTGTCTGGGAAGGATAAAGCGCTGACTTGTTCATCGGCTCGCCACCGCAAGTCATTGTATGGCCAAATACGCATTCAAATTGCCTCCACGACATCCCGTAGAAGTAGAATGCGCTGGCGCATCCCAGAAGGGATTGAGTAACGCCGTTCTTTATCCTTTATCCTTTATCCTTAATGTCGGTTTTGGTATCCTACATACACTCAGCGGCTTATATTATTAAGGAATCGAAAGCTTCTTATAACATGATTATTATTAATGCGCATGAAGGGCTCTAACAACAAATTCAGTATCGTTCACCAAGATTCACATCTTCTTGAGTTTTTGAAACACCTTTGTTCTGACGTAGAAGGTGCGGATTTGCGATTTTCCGCTTGTATTGCTAAAATTTGCTAGTCGTGACGAGGTTACGACATCTCTCTTTGCTCTTTTGTGGTCATTGATCCCTCATGCCCTCGAAAGCCATAGGCATCTCTCGCGAGAAGGCGAGCTAATGAACAGAGATATTTCAATTTGAATGTGGCGGCTCAAATCTGGCACTATTTTGGGTTCAACCTTAGGGCCCGTTTATACTTAAACGCCGAGCGGCGTGACGCCACGTATTGTGGCCGCATTGATCGAGCGACGCAATCGATCAATACAGCCACTACACATGCCATCGCGTCGCTCGGCGTCGGAAGTATAAACGGGGCCTTACGCAACGATTTGGCAGATTACTTTTAGGGTTATTATCTGAGGACGCCAAAGGTAAACCAAAATAGAACAAATAACCACAACAACAAAGTCTAGTTAATTGAATTCACATTCCTTCTTTGCTTAAACAGGCCTTGGGTCTAATCTGGGAGACGAGCGTTCTAGTCCTCGTTTTCCCGGACCGCCCACCCTTCAACCCCTGGGCTTGCTCGAGAGACCGGTAGCTGCCTAAAGGCCCCCACAGAGTTCTGCGGCAACGCCGCTCGCCGTTAGGCCCCCCACAGAGTTCTGCGGCAGCGCCGCGGCCCTATGCTTAACCATAGGGCAGTGACGCAGAGTTCGTCGCCGGCGGCGTCCCTGCCCTATCCTTAACCATTGCGGCGAGCGGCGTTGCCGCAGAACTCTGTGGGGGCCTTTATGGTTAAGGATAGGACAGGGACGCCGAGCTCTGCGTCTCTGCCCTATGGTTAAGCATAGGGCCGCAGCGCTGCCGCAGAACTCTGTGGGGGCCTTCAGCCCTAGTTTATACTTGCGCCGCCACGCGGAGCGGCACCACGATCGCCATGGATATCGATTTTTCGCGCCGCCCGGTCGATATCTATCCCGATCATCGTGCCGCGCCGCGCAGCGGCGCAAGTATAAACTAGGGCTCACGAGATAGTAGAGACGCAGACATTTGCAGCGCCTCTGTTGAAAAGGCGGGGGAAAGAACGCCACTCCGCCGTCTAATCTTAAACTCCACCTTGCCAGTTGTATTGCCAGCAAATACGAAGGAAGTGAAGAAATAAGTGTTATTGTTTTTGTTTCTGCTTTTTTATTATTTATTTTCTGCAGCTTTATTTTCTGCTTTTACATTATTTAAGTTGCGTAGGCCTTCGCAGATGAGTGGCGAGATGCTTACGACAAAATTGGCGTTCTTGACACATTGGAGAATCTGCTGTGTTCTCACATTGAAAATTATAGAAAAAACTACTACGGCTTTTGATAAACTACTAAAATCTTTACGAAAAGTCGTAGTAGTTTTTTCTCAAAGAAACGCTTACTTTGGTCTTTCTTCGATCACTTTTTCGTCTGCAGGAGCAGCTTCGAGTATGTCGGGCGATACGCCGTACTGTTGCATTGCCTTTGCTATGCTGGCCCTCTCAGCTGCTTGTCGCTGCAGCAGCTCATTATATCTGCAAAGAGTAGGATAAATGATAGGAGTCAAAGTCGACTCACGCTCGTCCTTGCCTTAGGCAAAAGTTACATTCAACAGGTGCAGATTCGTCACTATCCTATTCTACTTGCCATATTCTATCTATACGCACGAAACGAAAAGACTATGGATCAACCGAAGAAGGGCACAGTTGTGGAGAGTTCATGAAGAGTTTGTCCATGAAGAGCTCACTTGGAGAAGAAATCAACTGAGAGGCTCTCAATTCTTATGCGCCTACCTGTACCTTGTGCGGTCCATGAACATGGAGAACAATATGAAGGACGAGCTGGACAGGAGGCGAAGGGCTGTAGTGGCAGCCTTCGGACTGCTTATGAAATGGTTTGCTCCTAGGTTGGGGTATGTCAGATGGTCCCGCTCGGACTAACAGACATACCCCAACCTACCAGGCTGTCCAATAATTCTTGTCCGAAAATTTCACCATTTTTAATTTTTTCAACTTTATTGGGTACTTGTGAAGCAAAGGGCCCGTGGTGCCGTGGGGTTGCCGGGAAACATGTTAACGCGGCAAACCCACGGCACCATGAGGCCGGTACTTATGAAGCACCCGTCCTCGGGTGCCGTGGGTTGCCGCGTTAACATGTTTCCCGACAGCCCACGGCACCACGGGCCCTTTGCTTCATAAGTACCCTTTATTGAAAAACAAGTCTAATCAACAATATAATCACCACAGTTGTCCACAACAGTGGCCCATCGATTGGGCAGGTCACCGATGCCCTTCGCCCAGAACTCCGGGGGCTGCGACTCGAAGAAGTCCGCCATGTCGGATTTGAGGTTGTCGTAGTTGGTGAATTTTCTTCCGGCCAAATGGTGCTTCAGCGGACGGAACAAGTGGTAGTCGGAAGGGGCGAGGTCCGGGGAATACGGCGGATGGGCAACCGTCTCCCAGCCGAGCGTCGCCAACTTCTGCTGGGTCTCCTTCGCCACGTCGGGGCGCACGTTATCGTGCAGCAGGTGGACCGAGGCCCGTCGGGGACGCTTTTCTCGGAAGGCGGTGGCTAGTTTCTCGAGCTGATCGGTGTAGATGGAGGCGGTGACCGTCCTGCCTTGCGGGAGCAGCTCGAAGTACAGCATGCCCTTGGTGTCCCACCAGCAGCAGAGCATGATCTTCAGCGGGTGTTCCCTGTCCTCGAACCTCGTGTCGCCGCTCTCGAAAATTGAACCAGCGCCTGACTGTGCGTTGGGACACTGCATCCCACTTGCACGCTCTGCAGATGTTGGCGACCGCGGTGCCCGTGTCGTTGCCCAGCAGCCACTCGTAGTACACGAACGTACGAATTCGGCCTTGGTCCATTTTAGCTTGTACTGGTAGCTAGACGCGGCGACTGCGCCATATATATACCTCTTGCGTGGAACTCTGGAGAACCTTCTAGAAGGTTTTTACACTTGCCTGATATTATAACACTTCTAAGGAGAATTATAGAATTTTGACAATTTTCGGACAGGAATTATTGGACAGCCTGGTACAAGCAGCCCTGCTCGACTCCACTGTTCTCCCTGCGTTGTGTTACGCGGCGGAGACGTGCGCCGACACTGCTGCAACGTGTAAGTAGCTAAGGACCACGCATACAGCTCTAGGTGTTCCTTTCCTTAGGTTGATCCACCAAACGGTGAAAAATTGCGAATCCACATCCGATTTCCATATACACAAGGTGAAAAATAGAGCATTCTTGGTTGTTAAAAGGGGCCTTATTAAGGGAAATTAGAGTGAAATAGGGGACGCTGGGGGAAAAATCTCGGTCACGAAGGGAAATGGAGAAATCGGTGCAAGACCATGCTTTCAGGGCGAGGCGATGCTGGCGGGAGCGATCGTTGCGGCGCGCTGGTGAGTTTTTGTTATTACAATTGGTTTTTCATGCTACGTTTTTCTTTGTTACTGTGCATATATGCCTTGATGTGAATCAGGTTATATGAGTAGCTTCCAAAGCCGATTTGTGCGAGCGAATTCGATGAGAAAAGGCTTCTAGAAGTTTTTAATGAATCGTTTCATATGAGCAGCTTTCACAGTCGACGTCTTCGGAGGAAGACATATGTGCTTCCACAGTGAAATGTACGGTTATACTGGACGGTTCAGAAGACTTATATGCCTTCTGAAGTATAACCGTACAACCCAACATCGAACCGGACTTCGCAGTTCCGACATGAGAAGAATGTCTCATCTTCCTGACCCAGTGGAATGCGTTTGGAAGGCTTAATACCGATGGGCCCCGTCACGTCATGAGGAGACATGACGACCGTTGGGCGGAAAGAGCACTAGAGTGAATTCCGAGGGACATCAAGCGACCTTGTGGTAAACTCCCAACCAGGTGGGCCCAACTGACACTTCAGGTGGGAACGAATCAAGCTATTAGCCAGAACTTCCAAGTTGGAATGGTTCTGGCAAGAAACGAATGGAAACCATGCTTTGATCCGCAGAATCGGAGAAATTGGATGTCTAAGTACCTAAATATATAGTGCTTTCTACACAGCTACATAAATTATTATCATTACTAATATTAGATTGCTAGGCCCGTGACGAAGTTGTTAGGCAGCTTTATTGGCTAACGTTTTGTCGAAGGGTTTTCTTCAGAGCCTCGAAGGATCATCGAAAGCTGCACGGTATATATCAGGGGTATTGGACAGCACCTATAGCACCCTGGTTAGAATGCGATACCCAAGGTCTCCATGGTCGACTTCTTCTGGTACTTGTATGGACTACGAAGAAGCTCTGAAAAAGGCGAAGAGGTTGAGACGTTAGCCAAAAGTCGTGACGAGCTTAGTAAATTTATAAAAACACTCAACCATGCTGAGGTTAATACAGAGTCAAACATGATTAAATTAGAATGCTAAAATTACAAAATTCTCAGCATTTTTACATACGCTATGTGCAGCACCGAAAATCTATTCACGTGCAAATTTTTACCTTCTCAATTGGATCTGCGCTGCATAAGCACGCATCCGATTGAAGTAGTCCTCATAGTACTGGTCCTGTCCGCTGTTCGCCCTCGCCTTGTACAGTTCCCGTTGATGCACGTACTCTTCTAGTCTTCGTAGATGCTCTTCCTCAGCGGGTGACATGCGAGTCCTACAAGGAAAACATTTTTATTTTTCGGTTCTGCTCCACTCCCTCACTTAAAAATTTGGTCAACATGATTTAGCAGAACTCTTAAAACGACGCCTGAAGAAGGGCAGTGTTGCAACACTACTGTAGATGACGTTCTGTATTTCCTTGAGTCTTACTTGGTTAGCTTTTTAGCGTTTAATAATACCAGTTCCTGTCTCTAGCAAGGTGAGGCATCAAAGTGTAAAACACTATCTAATCTACACCTCTCGGATTCCTTCCCTGACTTTTTATAGCAATATTAATAGTTGTAGCCACTGGCCTAAATATCGCGATTGTAGGGTCGAGCTTTGTGATTGACATATTTTGGAACAAACCTGTGCCGATGGCGTCGTGGTGGGCTAGGATTCTCCCTTAGCTCGGAGGTGTCACTAAAAGTAAACGAGTAAATTCCACTGTGATACGTGACCTTGGCGTATTTACTATACATACCTACAGGTACCCCTTGATAGCTGTCGAAGCATTGTCATCTAACATTATAACTGTACTTCATCACCATCATGGAGCCTGCTGGGCTAGAAAGGGCAAGGGTCAGACATATTTCTTACCTTATAGTGGGGCGCGTAGCGGAGTAGGAGGAGGTGCC
The DNA here is from genome assembly GCA_947359475.1 of Heligmosomoides polygyrus bakeri. NCBI lineage: Eukaryota > Metazoa > Nematoda > Chromadorea > Rhabditida > Heligmosomidae > Heligmosomoides > Heligmosomoides polygyrus. The sequence goes on from OX375866.1 coordinate 104,007,023, forward strand.
GGCTGTGCATGCACCCAGTATCTGGTTCTCGGTTCGCATTTTGCCGTCCAGGCCAACCAAGCCCTCCATCGCTCCGGGGTAGGAGGATTGGTACCAGACTTTTCTGGGAAGGACAAAGCGCTGACCTTTCTATCGGCTGGTCACCGCAAGTCATTGTACATAAACACGCATTCAAATTGCCTCGACGACATCCCGTAGAAGTAGAACGCGCGGCGCATCCCAAAATGGACTGAATAAGGCCGTCCTTCATCCTTTATAATTGGTGGTGATTAACCTGGAATCACGAGTAGCGCATTCGTTCCTGTAAAACCGAGGACCCCACAAGGGTGTACTGGTGGACACGGTCGTCTATCTCCACCTGCAAGTGACTTCGTCGGCACCCATCTGGAAGGTTACTTGGTACGGTGTACCTGAGACACCGGTTTTTTACTCTCGCTGCCTTGAGAATTCTGTATGATGACATTGCGTTTGGGGGAATAGTTTCACTAATGTTCTAGACTTTTCTGGGCTCCGAAGAAGGCGAAGACGCCGAAACTTCAGCCGAAGTAGAGCCTGTTTAACAATCTTGGTAAACAGCTTAAAGACGAAACACGCTGAAGTATACTCGATATGCCAAGATTTATTGAATGTCGGAGTTGGGTGGTTCTGCACGGCATTTTAAAGTGATTCGAGACTAAAAAACTGTTCGTGCGAAGAGATTGTGATGGGCACTTGTCCAGAACGCTGCAATGTTTTTTTTTTTTTTGATTGACACTGTAATTGTTGTTTGCCTGAATGGAGAGGGGAATGGTGAAGCACCTCTTCCACTGTAACCGTTTTTACTGTTTCTAGTTTTTTTTTTTTTGCACATGGGATCAACAATTGCACTATCACTCTATTAAATAATGCATGTAACGAGTGCGCAGCGCAACCTATAACACGCCACCGAATTGGTTAAATCCTGCCAAGTAAGAATAAATATAAAAATATTGTTTGAGGTCAAATGATAACAATTTTGGGTTTAATCACAGTGTAGTTATTTTTTCTAAGGACACACCGCAACGATGTATATTTCATAAAATTTTTACATAAAACCGTTAATTTTAACTTGGTTGCACATTGTTAAGCTAAACGTTAGATTAGCATGACTTGGTTTCAAAAGGTCCATATTATTTCTAAAGGTGTCCATTTTCAATATGTTACAGAAAGTGTCCGGTTTAATTCCCCCACACACTTCTGCGGCAACGCCGCCGATGCACTATGCTTAACCATAGGGTAGGGATGCATGGCGAGCGGTAGTAGTCCATGATTCACATCAATATTGCCGCCGCCACTGATTTCGCGCCGATTCGGAGCCGACAGAGACTGTTTGCGCACTAGCATTTCGCGGCAGGGGGCGGCCAGAGCGCTGACAGAAGGCGGGAAGGCGAATAGCAGCAGTAGGTCCCTACTACAGTGCGTTTCAAAAGTATGTATCCACTCCAAAACTTGCCCTTATCTCGTTTCGCGTTTATTTCTGCGGGCCTGCACTAGCTCCTCTAGACTCCTCGTAGTCGAAAATAGATGGCCATTCGCTTTCAGACTTTTTTGTCTCACACGAGAGTCGTACTTTTTGAAGAAAATTGGTTGAAAATTGGCGTTTCAGAAGTATGTGTTCACTTATGATAAACAAACTTTCACTAAATCCAAAAGTCGGTCGGACCACCATTATTTCTTATAACATCTTTATCCCTTTATAACATCATGCATCGTGTTATTCATGCTATGGACAAGGTTCTGGATGATTTTGTCTGCGCTGCTGTCCCATGTAATGGGGGGCAGTCGTTCGGTACACCGTGTTGCCCGCCGCCCACTTCCCGCCCAGCCCGCGCCGCCGCTGTGTATTTGGACAAGTTTGCTACGCGCGAGACCGTCGTTGATTGACGTGACGTCGTCCAAAAACCCAACAGCTGGTAGGAGACGACTGGGAAGCGCATCTCGGGGAACACTGAAGTCATTTTCCAGTCGGTTCGGTTACGGATGCAGTTGAGGAAAGGAGAACGTCGCTCCTCTCTCTAGATTCTTTCAATTTTCCGCAAATCTTTAAATTTTCGCCTCAACTAGAGACTGTGGGTGATTCCGTCAGGAGTTCTACATTGAAGGCTTACCCGCAATTGTGCGCAAAACCGGCTCATCGTCTTCTCTTTCAAAGGATCAGATAATTCTCTGTGTATGTAATTGTAATTTATTGAAGTACTTTCTAGTGGATGGTCGCGTTGATGTCATGACATATCTCGCTAAGATGTTGCTGTGCTTGTCGAAAAATGCGGACGACGCCTTAGTACTGACCATGTGGCAGGACCTGAAGAAAGACTTGGCACTGCAGCTGAAAACTCTTTTCCTCCAAATATAGTGAACAAGATTCCGACTCTTGCCTCAAGAACGAAACCAGTTTAGGATAGAGCTGAAGGACTAAGGGAAGTGATTAGAAATGCGATGCCTCCATGTGATAGCAGGGACCCGGACCTCGGCGCGCCCCTCGCCCCGCCCCTTTCCAAGGGAGGTGTATCCAACGACTCTCCGCCCCATGTAATCAAAATTACCACTACGTCATTGAACTGTCGGTCATTCACGTAGACTCGTTGAACCACGATCCATGTTCTCCATTGGGCTGCTGTCAGGAGAACATGTCGGCCAGTCCGGTACTTGAATGTTGCAACGGTGAAACCAATCTTTGGTCGAGCTAGACACATGGATTGCAGGACCGCCTGCTGCAGAACATGGGTCTGATGTCTTCTGCCTCTCAAGAAAGGCAGAAGGGTAGACTACAGTACATATTGACACTCCAGACTGACCATGCAACACAACGAGACACAACGGAAGACAAAGCTTCAGCATTTCGCTGCTGCAGAAGGCGGCCACTGTCGATGATGAACCGTCTCCAATGTTGCAACGACGGGGCTTCTCGCAGGTCTCTCCATTAATATCGGTATCCATCGGAGACCATTCAGATTAAGTTTCTTTTATCTATACCAACGAGAAAATCTAATGTGGATGTCTCCGATGGATAACGACATTAATGGAGAGACCTGCGAGAAGCTCCCGTCGTTGCAACATTGGAGACGGTTCATCATCGACAGTGGCCGGCTTCTTCAGCGGCGGTATGCTGAAGCTTAGGCTTCCGCGTGTGCATGGACAGTCTGGAGTGTCAAAGTGTAGTGGTGTCTAGCCCTATGCCTTTCTTGAGAGGCAGAAGACATTAGATACATGTTCTGAAGGGACAACGCTGCAGTCCATGTGTCTGGCTCGACCAAGGATTGACTCCACCGTCACAACCTTCAAGTCATTCGGGCTGGCCGGCCTGTTCTCCTAACAGCAACCCAATGGAGAACATATGGGGGATCAGTGCAAAAAGGCTCGAATTACTTGTCTGCCAAAAATAATGAAAAAACACGTTACTGAAATAGAAATACAGTAATCACCTGTCTATCAAACCAATCGGCTTTGCAACCGGTAAGCCGGCGCTCACAGCAGCTCCATACATGACAGCGAACCAACAGCACAGTAGAACGTGGCCCATTTCTCAAATGTACACAAGTTTAGCTATGAAATGAATGTAACATCGAATTGCGAAGTGTTCTGGGACCTTTGTAGATAACTCCATTCCTCAGAAAAGCAGGCAACGCGGATAGCGTTGGGTGCGCGGGCAACCTATCTATTTACTTTTATTTCTTTATTTGCCTGAAGTATATATGATAATTTAAAGCAAACAAACAAGAGAATGTAAAAAGACCTATGCATATGCATTCTTCAAGCGTATCTGGAATCTATAACACACCTTGACATCTGTTCCTTTTAGGAAATTTAACAATTATCGCCTTCTACACGTCGCACTGATAACCTCGATAGGCCACCGTACCTCCGAAGTACGTAAAGAGTTGAATACCTTGGGAAGCCCGTCATTCCGCAACTGTGAGAGGATTTAACCATCCCGATATACGGGTGAGTGCTGATGGGTCCCACGAGATACACACAGCCGCTTGAGACTTAAAGAATTTGACTTGATTTGGCTAATGCCTGACCCTATATAGAAAAAGGGTTGAAACAGAAGAATAGTGTTATATACATAGAGATAGTGCAAAAAAGCAAAAAGTTGCTAAAGCCCAAAAGATAGGTGTCAAATGTAAGATATATGCGGATGACGCTAAAATTTATAAGGATGTAGGTAGAAGTGTAGCTTCAAGTGGAAGATGCTATGGATTTTGTTGAAAAATGGGTAGACGACTGGGAACTTCCTTTAGCGGTTGAGAAAACACACTGCTTTGTAGTACACTCTAGGCATCAGCCTCATTTTGCAATCTACAGGCTCAAAGGCTTTGAGCTGCAGCAGGTTTCGGAGGTTCGAGACTTAGGTATTCTTATATCGAGTGATTTGGTGTTCGATCTACATTTTTAAGCCTTGGTAGGTTAGCTAACTATCGAACTTATAACCTGTTCAAGACTTTAAAAACTAGTGATCCTCGGGCTTTCCTGTGTGCAAGTACTGTGTTAGACCTATTATGGAGTTTTGCACTTATTTATTTATTTATTCGAAGCACAAAAAAGTGCGCCAATACCAAGCATTAAAAAAAGAAATCGCTAGAAGTGTGACAACCAAAGGCAAAACACTAAAGAACTGAAAACTCGTGAGCAAACTCCAAAGACAGCAAAGAGAAAAAGAAAAGAAACGAGCAAGGATTACGACATGGTTTTTAAACCAGCAGGAAGTGATCTGCAAAAGGCTTTCCAAACATCTAATGAGGACTAGTATTCACTCTGCCGAACACTAGTCCAGAATTTGATAATTAGTAAAAGACTTAAAAAAGAACTTCCGTTTTTAACCCTTGTCTGAAGAAGCACGGAAGTACAGCACAGCACAGCAGCCAATTACTTGAAAGCGTTCAAAATAACTACACACGTAAACTATTTATGAGGTGCTTCAGGCTAGGGTATGCTAACATTCCGAACGGAGTTGAAAGGGCCAAGCAATTCGGCTTAGCCTCCTTGCGAAGCAGAAGGAAAGGGGCCGATCTGACCATGCTTTTTAAAATTCTCACAAAAAGAATTTCCATTGAACGCATAGTTTTTTGATGTCCCAATAACGAGGAGTAGAGGAGGAAGACTTAGATTGTATCCCCAATTGCCAAGGTCACAGGTTAGGTCTGACTTCCTCACTTATCGGAACCTTAAAGAACTCAACCTGCTTATAGGCGAATCTGAAGGTTTTCAGAACATGTCTGTCTATCAGATTAAGCTCGTTTTAACACGAAGAAGTCTTTTGTAGATGGTTTTAGCTGCATAGTTTTATATTTGTTGTTTGTGCTAGTGTCTTATACGCGTGTGATCGATGGTAATTCACGCCATAAATAAATAAATAAGTTAAAAAAGAAAGATGATGAAAATCGGCTCACTATTGGAGATGCTAATGTTATGTAATGCAGATATGCCACTGCTTGGCAGTAGAGAGACGAGCAAGTTAAATTCAACATGCGGTGCTCGAAGGCTAAGATTCTATTAGAAAAATGCTAAACATTTCCACTGCCGGTGTGGACGACAAACTGCTGATGAACGCGAATAGGTCTGTGTCTGTCTCTGTAGCCGATGAGTGTTTCGGTGTAATGTGTGACCTTCCGTATCATTGTTCCAAAATCGGAGACCCTTCAAGCACGCCATGCACAGAGCATAGGCACAGGTGCAACTCGTTGACAGGCATGCTGGCAATTATTGGACAGTATCACTAAGGTATTCTTTACTTTGGGTTTTGGTAACTATTTGATCTTCCAATGGGCCACTTTTTAATGAAAAACAAAAGGAAACATGTATAGCTTTTGTCATTAACCTACCTCTTGTGTGTCTATAAGAAGCATTTAATGATCCTTCTGAAGGAGAAGGATGCTTGGCCAATTTATGGTCTAAAATCTCATAAAATAGCGAAATAAATATCAGTGCTACGCGTTCAATTTCCTAAAGGCGTTCCACTCACGGGTGGCATCCAGAGGCAAGATTCGTCAACCGCTTACCGACCTCTAACGATGAAAATACCGCTAAACCCCCTGGCACGACATTCATCAGCATCAGATTTGGATTTATTTTCATCGTTAGAGGGCGGCAAGCGGTTGATGGATCTGGCCCCCGGAAGCACTTTAAACGTCTGCATGGCTAAGGCAATGACTACGGAAGCTGAAAGACTTATGACCGCTTTTTGCTTTCTAGATGGAACAGGATATTAGTCTTCACACGAAATACATGAACGGGACAGCGGCTTCATTGCGTTGCAGAAGTGATTTGATCACTCTAAGATGGCGTATATCCACAACGATCCAATGCTCAAATGGTGAACTTTTGCAATGCTATTCGGGATGGAAGTAGGGCCGTGTGAGCGGAGTCCAGAATTACAGTTATTTCTTGCCGAGAGCTTTTTTAAAGACCGGAAAAGGGGGTTAGAAACGTGCGCGCAACAATCAGCAACCACTATGACATACCGACGTGATGTGACTCAGTGGCGCAGTCGGTGCGCGTGCCGCCTCATAGAAGCACACCGGTGGGTTTTTGAGTTCGAATTCATGTACTGCTAATGTTTTTGCACACCTTAGTTTGTTGCTATTACGCTTTTTCGTGATCACAGGAGTCAATTTTAGAACATCAATGCTTACAACAAACAAGGGCTGTCTATTTGTGCCTTCATATGTGCTAGTTTTTCAACGATCCGTATCTGCACCACCATTACATCATACCATATAACTAATGATGCCGTAACTGCACACAAATACGCATACCTTACGGTTAAATATTATGAACCCGGGCCATATCGACACACAAGTGTAAAAAAATGTCGTTCTCACCTGAACGTATTGTAGGTCGACTGCTTTCCACGTAATAACAGCCTAAGTTATGCAAAAACATCGACCGTTCACGGGCTCGAACTCAAAATGCCGCTGGTGTGCTCCTATGATGCAGCACTCCTACCGACTGCGTCACCGAGGCACATCTCGTGGGGTGTCATAGGGTTGATGAGTGTTAGGCACACGTTGTCACACCTCTTTTTCAGGTCTTTAAAAAAGCGTTCAGCAAAAATAATTGTAATTCTGGACTCCGCTCACACAGCCCTACATCCTATCAAAACAGTAGCGCAAAAGCTCACCTTAAGTTGGGAACCTTTCCTTGTCAGTTTGACCGATATAAGGGCAGGTTAACGTACGCAGATGACTCCTGTTCACTCCTGAGAACATTACCTACGAGAAGATAGCTAGAAGTACATAAGGGAAGCGTGGTTCGACGGCGCCTTTATTCAAGAACATATGCCTCAGAAGGGGTTCCTTTAATTTGCGATACTTCTTTACCCGGGCGCGTGGAGCGCAGTCGGAGGAGGCGCCGGCCGTCGGCTGCACCCGATACCAGGTTCCTGGTTCGGATTTCCCACCCAGGCCAAGATCCCGTAGAAGTAGAATGCGTGGCACATTCCAAAGAGGATTGAATAACGCCGTCCTTTACCCTTTAAGTCACTTCATTACCATTATTAGGAGACTTACCTAGCATAGCGCTACGCTTGCGTGGTTCTTGTCAGTGCGGCTTGGAGATCACTTGGGTTTTGAACAAAGGAGAAAAAATCCAGAAAAGCAATCAATGGAGAAGAGGCCAATTCTTCCCTTATATTCATTTAGACTCTGCAAGCGAAAACTTTTCCGACAAGATCGGTCGGAAAGGTCACTTTGACAGCGGTGGAAGAGTGAGCACAAATTCGCTTCACATCATCTTCTTGATTCCCCCTACCCTGGTCCCCAATACAACGACCCCGGAAATGATTTTACTGCTCAAATACGCGTAGTACTCTATTGCAGCTGCTCTATATTCTGGACACTACACTTGTCTATTGATTCCGATATGTATTAGGTTGTATCGAATTAAATGGCACTGGCTCGCGCCATTATTTGGCGCGTCTTTACGCGTTTGATCAAGAACAAATCGTAACATGTGGCATATCATTTAGAAGAGCAAACTTTGCTCTAGCGGTGAGTACCAAATTTTCTATGTAAAAGTGGGAAAACTTTAGAGTTTTATTGACTTTTTTGCAGATGGACAAAAGGGTAATCCGAGGCATTTACTTGTATGAATTCAAGCTGGGCAATACAGCTAAGGAGGCGGACGAGAAGATCAACGCCGCATTCGGTCAAGGATGTTCCACAATTTGGACGGCGTATCGTTGGTATCAGAAGTTCCGGAATGGAGATGAGAGCTTGGAAGAACATGAAGGTCGTGGGAGGCATAGTGATGTTGATGAGGACAAGCTGAGAGATGTGGTAGAGGAGGATCCACACAAAGGTACCAGGGAGATAGCGTGCAAGGTTCTTGGCGTCAGTCACAACACAGCTGCCCGGCATCTGAAGGAAATTGGAAAGACCAAGAAGCTGGAAAGATGGGTGCCTCACGAGCTGTCTGAGGAGCAAAGAAACCGACGATATGAGATCTCGTCCGCACTGCTTCTACGGAACGAAACGGACCCATTCCTTGATCGCATCGTAACCTGTGACGAGAAATGGATAATGTACGACAACAGGCGACGATCGGCACAGTGGGTGGACAGCGATGAGAGCCCCAAGGTTTTTGCGAAGCCGGAATTGCACCAAAAGGAAGTAATGGTGACAGTATGGTGGTGTTCGCTGGGAATTATTCACCACAGCTTCCTCCCTCCCGGTGAATCCATCACGGCAGAGAAGTACTGCATTGAAATTGAAGAAATGATGAAAAAGTCGAAGGATATCCGGCCGGCCTTGGTAAACCGAAGGCGAGTTCTCCTTCTGCACGACAATGCTCGCCCCATGTAGCACGAATGACGTTGCAGAAATTGAATGAGCTGAGCATTGAAACTCTACCACATCCTCCGTTTTCTCCCGACCTCTCCCCAACAGACTACCATTTCTTCAAGCATCTTGGCGACTTCTTGGTAGGGGAAATATTCAAATACCAACGGGATGCCGAAAGTGCCTTCGAAGATTTCGCCAATTCCAGAACTTCTGATTTTTGTGCTACTGGGATAAAAAAGCTTGTGTCACGTTGGCAAAGATGTGTAGAATCAGACGGTTTTTATTTCGATTAATAAACTTGCCTACAAGCCGAGATATTAACTGTTTAAATTTACAGTGATTCAGTGCCATTTATTTCGTTACAACCTAATATGAAGAAGTGTAGCCTTGTGGAGTAATAGTGCTGGAATCATTCAAACACTCAGCTGCTTTCGGCAGCAGTGCCCCAGAAGCAGTGTTGTGTCTGCCTATGAGGATTTTAATAGTGGTCGGTGCATTATGTTAATATTTGCGGCTAGCTCAGCAAATTTTTTATGTTTATATGCAAGGTACATATGTACATAATATCGGAAACACTTGAACAGGTCTATAATAAACAGCAGCTGCCTGATCGATACGTAAATTATGTGACATAATCACAAAATATTTACGTACGATGCATATGCATAAAAAAGAGTGTAGCTGCGGGAAATTATTTACATCGAAGTGAGCAAAATGAAAGGAACAATAGGGGCCGACAACAGGACCAACAACATCAGATGTGTTATGCGCGAAGATTGAGACCATGTATCGTATGTAAACAACTATGTACAGCAGACAGAAATTTAAAATAAGTTGAAATCGGCCTAAGCTCTGGAAAAAACGGGCTCTAACAAAGCAATTGCAGGGGTTTCATAACAGAGTTAGGAAACAATCCTCTAGGTTTCTTCCACAGCTGACTACATTACACAATGTGACGATAAGAAATGCAACCGTCTATAACCAGTAGCTCTAGATCAGCCGTATATAACTCTGGAATAGATGTCTATGCAGTTCATTTTGTAGATGGCACAAGGGATCGCATATTTCGGGTACTTCAACAGTTCCGGATGGAAGCAGAACGTGCGTGCTGCACGATACTGATTCTTGCAGAGCGCCGCGATCTCCTTGATGTAGATGTGAGTATCGTCCTGAAGGCATATGCCATTGTTAGTCGTTCCATTCAGCAAAGGTTTATGTTGCATATTAGGAAAGTCGGATCCATCCTAGGCGGGGGGGGGTTGGTCACGGCGAGAAAAGCGGAACAATTACCATCAGAGGTCGAATTCATCAATGACTTACATAACTTTAACAGAGAATTCACAGCTGAAACTGAGATAACGCGGCTTATCGCTCACCATATCACTTGATAAGCCGCGCTGTCAGGGATTTCGGCTGTAGTTTTCTCTGTTAAATTGCTGTCGTTGATCGTATAAGTCGTTGATCGTCCCGGGTTGGCTACTTCTGGCGAGGAAATTGCAGTGAAATGTCCACTCGTAAGCTAATTCACTGTGTCGTCGTTGTGCAATTGTTCATCTTCAGTTTTACCGCTGGTGCCCAAAACATTGACTTAGTGTCCACACCCCCCCCCCTTCGCCAGGATAGATCGGAAAGCTGTATTGGGGCTGCAATACGCGTTTCAAAGTGACACAAACGAGACAGCAAGATGGCAGGCTGGCTTTGCCCTTGAAGTATGAAGGTCCAAAGCAAAGACAGGGCTGCCGGTATACCTGTCTATCACTCTAGAGTGGAAGCTGAGCGTCAGATTGAAGACCCACTATAGAACGAATATTTTTGGAACACATTTGTAAATTTTTAAACTTAATTCTAAAATACAAATTTCTGAAACATTCGCAAAACTTTCAAACATGAGTTAGCGCAAGGTATTCAGTGTCAACCCTCAAAGCGTCGAACATAAATGGGCCACTAAAATGTGTAAATATTAGGTTGTAACGAATTAAATGGCACTGGCTCGCGCCATTTTTTGGCGCGTCTTTACGCGTTTGATCAAGAACAAACCGTAACATGTGGCACATCATTTAGAAGCGCAAACTTTGCTCTACCGGTGAGTACCAGATTTTCTATGTAAAAGTGGGAAAACTTTAGAGTTTTATTGACTTTTTTGCAGATGGACAAAAGGGTAATCCGAGGCATTTACTTCAAGCTGGGCACTACAGCTAAGGAGGCGGACGAGAAGATCAACGCCGCATTCGGTCAAGGTTGTTCCACAATTCGGACGGCGTATCGTTGGTATCAGAAGTTCCGGAATGGAGATGAGAGCATGGAAGAACATGAAGGTCGTGGGAGGCATAGTGATGTTGATGAGGACAAGCTGAGAGATGTGGTAGAGGAGGATCCACACAGAGGTACCAGTGAGATAGCGAAGGTTCTTGGCGTCATCACAACACAGCTGCCTGGCATCTGAAGAAAATTGGAAAGACCAAAAAGCTGGAAAGATGGGTGCCTCACGAGCTGTCTGAGGAGCAAAGAAACCGACGATATGAGATCTCGTCCGCACTGCTTCTAGGGAACGAAACGGACCCATTCCTTGATCGCATCGTAACCTGTGACGAGAAATGGATAATGTACGACAACAGGCGACGATCGGCACAGTGGGTGGACAGCGATGAGAGCTCCAAGGTTTTTGCGAAGCCGGAATTGCACCAAAAGAAAGTAATGGTGACAGTATGGTGGTGTTCGCTGTGAATTATTCACCACAGCTTCTTCCCTCCCGGCGAATCCATCACGGCAGAGAAGTACTGCATTGAAATTGAAGAAATGATGAAAAAGTTGAAGGATATCCGGCCGGCCTTGGTAAACCGAAGGCGAGTTCTCCTTCTGCACGACAATGCTCGCCCCCATGTAGCACGAATGACGTTGCAGAAATTGAATGAGCTGAGCATTGAAGCTCTACCACATCCTCCGTTTTCTCCCGACCTCTCCCCAACAGACTACCATTTCTTCAAGCATCTTGGCGACTTCTTGGTAGGGAAAATATTCAAATACCAACAGGATGCCGAAAGTGCCTTCGAAGATTTCGTCAGTTCCAGAACTTCTGATTTTTATGCTACTGGGATAAAAAAGCTTGTGTCACGTTGGCAAAGATGTGTAGAATCAGAAGGTTTTTATTTCGATTAATAAACTTGCCTACAAGCCGAGATATTACCTGTTTAAATTTACAGTGGTTCAGTGCCATTTATTTCGTTACAACCTAATAGATTAGTGTGCGTTCAGAAAAAGAGATGGTGCTGTTCACAATTTCAAAATTGAAAATGGCTACATTTTTTCATGATAAGAAGTTAAGTGTTACCTCCTTCTTGAACGGCACCGGCTCATCAGGCACCCTCTCTTTCGGACAACGTTCTTTGTATCGAATGCAGAAGTCAACAGCCTAAAAAACACAAGCAACGCATCTTCTTAATGAGCACGTCTTCAAAACGGTTGCGACTAAACATCCACACATTCACCGCTTCAGTCGTTTTCGACAGTACAATGAGAGCAACAAATGCCATCCAATGTTTCAAGAGAAGTCGCTGAAGAATACATCTGAGCGACTAAGTCGCACCTTTTGCGAAGGCTCGACTTCATAGGAACTAAGAACGGATGGGATTGACAAGGGAACTGTCTGAACGGTACGGGCCGGAACGGCAAGAACGAGTACTATAGGGAGAATCCCCGTCCTCCAAGTAGTAACAGAACATGTTTTGCTTTTGCCGAATCCTTGAGGCAAACGAGTAGGAGAGTGTAATGGTTAAGGGTCTGCGGAGCGAGGCTACCACGGCAGCGCACGAGCGTCTTGGACTGGGTGGCGCAGCGGCAGATGGACTGCTTCATGTTTGTGACGTCGAGGGTTCGGTTCCCATGCTACGTCGCGTCTTTGCTACTTTTGCCATAGTATCGGATTTCCACAGAAATTTCCATATCTGAACTTGTTTTTGGAGTTTGCTACGGTAGGATGTTTTTACTACTTATTGTGAGGAAGAGATCGCTGCAAAACATTTTAATGACCCAACTAGGTTAATACCAAGAAGACCGGGGAAGTGCTGAAGAACCTGGAAAAGTGAGGAAACCATAAATTCCTATTTAAATAAATAAATAAATAAATAAATAAATAAATAAATAAAGGTTCCCAACGGAGCAGCACACCTTAAACTGAGTGATTGGGCTGCCCAAGGAGGCTGAGAAAGGGCCAATATTTCCACGTGCTCCCGGATTCAGCAGAAGGTTAAAGTCAAGGGCTTTGGCCAATTCTAGGAAGCATTCCGCAGCGTCCATCAAAACCCTCTTGAAAAGCATATTCCTTGTTGTTCCTCGATTTTTTGGGGCTACTCTTACCCCATACGATGCAGTAGTACAGTACGATATCATTTCGCGTACCTGGCAATTGTACGGAATGCCGATAAATGCGTTTCACCGTTAGTCTCATTGAACATAGACGTATTGATGCTTTGGTCACATTTCTTTCTCGCAAAACCTTTCCACAAAGCCACAGTTCATAAAAACTATGCTTTGGAAATGGGCGCGTGGAGCGCAGTCGGAGGAGGCGTCGGCTGTCGCCTGCACCCGATACCAGGTTCCTGGTTCGGATTTCCCGCCCAGGCCAACCAAGCCTTCCATCCCTCCGGGGTCGATGAATTGGTACCAGTCTTATCTGGAAAAGATAAAGCACTGACTTGTACATCGGCTGGCCACCGCAAGTCATTGTATGGCCAAATACGCATTCAACACGCCCCCACGACATCACGTAGAAGTAGAATGCGCGGCGCATCCCAAAGGAGATTGAATACCGCCGTCTTCTATCCTTTATTATGCTTTGGAAGTCTAAGCGAAAATCAAGCCTCGCTTGCTTGTGCTATAGCTTTTAAAAAGCATTTTTTAGAAAATATGTAATTTCGATATAGGCTGATTTGATAATCTTCATTCCTAGCTCGTTCAGAATATCAAAAAATGAATTGTTGAAGTCATTGTGATAAGTTACCTGCTCAGCATACGTTTTAAATCGGAATGGCTTCGGGCAGACAAACTGGAACCGCTCCCGTTCTCGCTTGCAGTACGCTGAGAAATCGTACTCAATTTGCCTAAGAAAACAAGCAATTTGAATACAACCACTTGATCTAGCACATAACTTCAACGAGGAGACTATCAACCCACGTCAAGTGTGTGAACAAGTTGGTCTTCAGAGTCTCAGGACACATCTCGACAAACGCAGCACAAAACTCCTGAAAATTGACGGAAGCACTCGTCATCAACAATTTGGAATCGTTGTTACCTTCCCATGAAAAAAGTCGGAAGCAATTCGAAAATCACCTTCGTCTCCTGAAACGCCTGACGAGGCGGAGGTGTGAAGCAGACCTGATCGTATTCCGTTTTCAATTTCTTGCAGGACTGAAAATCATGAATGTACATACAGGTAGTCAACAAGCTTCCATCGTCTCTACATTACTACTACATTGAATACCGACGACCTTACGCGTTAATGCTTCTATGCCGAACGAGCCTTCATTTATGTCTAGAATATTTGATGTTAATAAGGACTTAAATCTACTCTTGGAACTTTTCAGGAAAACTAAAGAAGGCTGCGTAAAATTAAGAAAGTTTTCATGCCCATACTTGAGTTTGTAAAAAGTTTTAAGAATCGCGATGTATCCGCTTACCGGGTCGTCTCCACTCTGTCGAGCAAGACGAAGAAAATGCTTGTCGTCATTTGTCAGCTGATCTGCATGAATCCATGAAGACGACGATGACAACGACTGCGTTTCTGAGGAAATACAAATGAAAAAATAAAGAATCGATGCCTTGATAACCGAGGCTATAGGTGTCAAAATAAGAGTTTTCAGAGTTTTTTTACACCATTTTCACGTCGAATTGGACACTTTTCAAACAAAATTGGATACCCTTGAAATCAAATTGGACACTACTCTAAGCAGCCTAAGGCTTATGAAATCAAAGCTAACTTTTCCAAATTGAAGTGATCTTCTTCTACATTAAAGTAAGCCTCTACAAAAAGGTTAACATAATTTTTGCCTAAGGAAAGTTCTAGTATAACTTTCTTTGTAGTTCTAACTCACTTTCCAATAAGTGAACACAGTTTGAATTTTTATAGAATTTTAATTTTTTGGAAAAACATTGATTCAGAGCATGCTTTAAAGGACAGGAAAGCAGTCATTTTTAGCGCCAAAACAAAGATTGTGCCATGCCCTCGTCTGAAAAGCCGCGATTTTTATTCGATTAGTAGCAAAATTTCTGTTTACATGGGGAATCACACTTGTAAACAGAGCAACATAAACAATGTAAGAAAAACACACATATCCTCACTTTGGTGCTTCACTATCAATTAAACATTGCGACTTACTTATCGAGTGCATGGCGCAATCTTTTAATACACTGCATGCATGACTGTCGCCTTGTTGCGCTTTAAATCAAAATTTAATTTTCTTCAAGGAATACCATTTTATAAAATTATTACATATACTGGGGCAGGTGATTGAAAAATTTCAAAGAAAGTTATACTAAATTTTCTTTGAACAAAACATTATTCTAACCACCTTACTGAGTCTGTAATTTAACCTGTAGGAAGCTCATTTCGATTCGGAAGTTGTCACTTTGATGCAGAAGCCTAAGGTTTTTTTAGAGGAGTGTCCAGTATAGTTGTGCCCGAATGAATATTCGAGCATTCCAATTCGAATAATTCTATTCGAATTCGAATGTTCGTATTCGAACGTTCGCAAAAACGCGATTTTCGAATGTATTCGAATTCGAGTGCTCGAAAATCGTCGCTATTCGAATATATTCGGTCATTCGAAATTTTTGGGAAAACACAACTACAGTGTCCAGTTTTATTTAAAAGATGTCCAATTTGATTTGAAAAGTGTCCAATTTGACGTGAAAATAGTGTATAACCAACTCTAAATCCAATAACGGTAGTCTTTTTACATTTGAAGTGAGGAGCCAGAACCGACAGCAACAAAGAGGATTACTTTAAAAAGACAACAGAAAGCGACCACTGCGCATTCAGAGCAGCTTTCCAAACCTTACAGTGGATATTATACAGAACTAACAGCATAAAAATCTATCAAAAAATCAAAAAAATCAATGATCATTGTCAAAAAATCTATTTCAGACTTTGCTCTTTAATATTTAAAAAGACGAATGGCATTTCATATGGTATGCGGGCCAATTTTACTCAGCTTCGGAGTTGGCCTAATTTTTTAGAAAAGCTCTGATGGATAGTTCGCGAAAAATTCGGAGCTTCAAGGTATTAGAAATCTCTGAAGGAACCTACCGTTGTTTTCAATATACTCACGCATCTCGCATCCTCGAAGGGTTTTGTTCAACTTGCACAGACGATCAAGCAAAGTGGATCCATGGGTCGCATGAAAAAGACACCATAGTGCCATCCACCCGCTGAACTGTGTCATCAGGACACCTGAAGTGAACAGGTCGGCGTTATGGTAAAGATTGACATTCAGACGCTCACAGACTACAGGTTCAAATCTCGCTTCGACATGATTCTATCTAAACGAAAGAATTTCGCCTTGAGTATAAGAACACTAGAGCTAATGCATATTTATATACAACACCACTCCAGCACAACACTTTAATTTTTAATTTTTTAAACTCTTTTTTAGATTTAAATTTGATTTTGTTTGCCTAAACCTTTGTTTCACCCCGACATTCGGGAAAATGCCCGCCTTCTGCAACGATACGGTCGCGCAAAATATGACACCGTCCGAAAGACTGTTCTTAACCTCGTGATGCCCGGTAGGCAGCCACCAGGGCATCCAAAGCAGAGGTGGCTTGATACGCTGTATCAGGACTTGAAGATGGGAATGGAATGCATCCCGAATAGGCATTTGATCCGGAAAAGTGGACCCCGCAACTGAGCGGGACAAACACTGAAGGAGGAGAATAATTTTAATTTTAAATTTTTAAAATTTGTGTGGCAGAATGCTTGTTTTCTGCACCCAACGCTAATTTGGGTGCATAAAAAAGCATTCTGCCACACAAGGGGTAGTCGGCGGAAAGTCAGCTTCCCAGAGCAAAAAGCAGTATAAGGTTTCAATTTTTCACTTGCCGTGCTGGCTCTGAATTTTAGAAATTATATAAAAAACACATCATACCAAATTCCTTAACAGAGTATAAAAAACTTCTTTACCGATATCTTTAGGTTGCAGCTTAGTGGCTTTCAAGTGTATTGATTCTTGTTGCCTGTTATCCATGTAGTAAATAAATAAATAAATAAATAAATAAATAAGTTTGTTCCCTAGATGATCTTTGTTTCCATACATGTCTTTGATTTAATACCACTTTGGCATTAAAGAAGCAAAAACTTGTTATTTTCGAGAAACCCTGTCTATTAGTGGTCTAGAATGCAGCTTGAGTATAGTGCACGGCGCGTTCTGAATAAGACTAAACAATGCTATTTCCTTCCAATGATTGGCACGTTGGTTGGCGCTTTATTGACGGGTCACCCTGCTGTGGAAAAGGTGACCAGCTAACAAAAAGTGTAGAAGTTGAGCTAATTTCTGCGAGTTCCAATAAATGAGAAATTAATTTTTAAATGGCGAAAAAAGAGAAACGCGACTATCGATTGAAGAGGCAGGGACGTCTGTGAAGGGCAAAATCAGTTCGTACCAAAGGAAATCGGGTGCTGATGCCGACGAAGCAGTCTGTTTCAGTCGTGTAAGGTGCGAAGTGATTACACATCGTCAGAACCAGTTCAACGAACCGTGTCGCGTTCAACTGCAATCTATCTGGATCTCACTTGAAAGCACAGAGATTTAATGAAAAAAAAATGACTGGCAGCTGTGAGAAAATCATCTAAAAATCCAGCCACAGTTCCATTGAAGATTTCATGCAAGCTTCTCTATGAGAACATGTTACAGTCAATGCCATTAATTTAGAAGAGGTGTCATATGTGCAGAGAAGAGTATATGCAGGTGTGCTAAGGTGGCTATGATGTGGTCACGCCTAGGATGGCAGCTATGTTCATCATCATCATCATCATTTATTACATGGAGAATCCATGTGTAAGTTGCCGAACAAACTAACAGACAGAAACAAAGCGTACACAGCATTAGTACGAAGTAAAAAAAAGAAACGCATGGACAAAAAAAGAGTAAAAGATAAATCAAAACAACAGAAGTGAGATGGACAGCAAACTGGCTATGAATTGGAGGTCTTGCAGGAGAGGTACTTGTCCAGGAAGGCTTTAAAAGTAGATAGTTTAAGAGGTATAGGATGCTTCTTGCTGAGTTCGTCAAATTGGGAGCCAGCTCGGTTAACAAAAAAGTGCTTCCTTACATCTTTCTTTACTCTGGCAAGAGCTAATCTGCGAGTGCAACCCCTAGTGGTAGAGCTCCTAAAACAGAAAAACGTGCTGGGTTTTAGACGTGCAATTCCAAATATAATTTTGTAAACCATAATGTAGCCAAACTTCCGCCTCCTTGACGCTAGGGACTGTAAGCCAAAATTAAGATTTCTCGACTCACTATTTGGAATAGAATCGTAGTTAAACCCTAGCGATCTAGTCATCAGCTTCCTTGTGAAGCTGTTTTGAACGCTTTCTAGCTTGGAGATGACGTTTTTCTTATAGGGGTTGAATACCACCGTACCATACTCCAGGATTGGGCGCACGTACATCATGTAAGCTCGCAACAGAATTTCAGTCCTCCTCGTGTACAAAGCTCTGAAGATGCTGTGCATAACTCTAGTCGCCCTTGCAGCGATCTGAACGCAGTGATCATCAAAATTGAGGTCCTCATTAATCATAAAGCCAAGATCTTTGACTTGTCTCACCTCTTTAGCCGGGCTGCCCTTTACAGTGTACTTATGGCGTGCATTTTTTTGACCTATGTGAAGTATATTTGTCTTCTCCTCCGATAAAGGCAACGCCCATTTTTTGGACCAGCACACGACGTTATTAATTCCTTCCTGGACTAAATCTCTGTCTGACTCATTCACCACACGATGATACAATTTCAGGTCATCCGCAAATGCGCTGCATACTAGCCCCGTACTCTCGACAATGGTGGGAAGGTCGTAGGTAAAAATATTAAAAAGTACGGGCGAAAGAACACTCCCCTGAGGGACACCGCTAAGCACTGGCCTTGGCGTAGAAAAACATGTATTCAATCGAACCATAAACCTTCGATCTTTGATGAATTCACAAACCCATTTAGTTATTCTTGGATGGATCCCAATCTCCTGCTTCCGAACCAGAAGTCGATTGTGACAAACTTGGTCGAAAGCCTTAGCAAAGTCAAAGTAAACTACATCCACAGGAAACCCATTATCCACCCAATTCGTCCAGTCGTTAAGGGACTGCAGCAGTGCCGTTACTGTAGATCTGCCCTACTGGAAACCATGCTGACAGTAAGAGATAACTTTGTGGTCATTGAGATGACCAACTATCTTCTTCTTAAGTAGTTTTTCGAACACCCTTGCTAACACTGACGTTATACTGATCGGCCGATAATTTTCCGGCGACTCATACGGGGGGTTTTTAGGTAACGGAGTCACATAGGATGTTTTCCAACGAAGAGGTATTTCTGCCCTCATAAAGCTAAGGTTGTAAAGATATTCAAGAGGTCCTGCAATCAGGTAGGCTACGGCTTGAAGGAAGGAAAGGGGTATGTGATCGGGCGTAATGGACGATGATTTTGGCCATTTTAGTAACAATTCAAGTATCTCGGTCTTACTGCACCAAAAAGAATCCTCCATAACTGGGAAGACCGTGCAATTTACGTGCTCTGGCAAATCTTGAACGTTCTTAACTGAACGCTCGAAAACGTCGGCCAGAAGGTCAGCTTTTTCAGCATTCGTTCTCGCAATGCTACCATCACTCCCTACAAGCGTACGAACCCTTGCCTTACCTTGTAACCTACTTCTCATAAACCTGAAGAAGTCATTCCTATTACCTGACTCTACAACCTTCCTTTCCACGGAGCTGTAAAATTTCCTAAGCTTGCGTTCAAACTGGCTATTGATTATGGTAAACTTAGACCAAAGTTCCGTACTTCTGCTTCCTCTACTAGCGTTAGCCACTTTCCACGCTTCACATTTTCTTTTGAACAGAGCCCCCAAATAGGCTGGTAACCGAGCGATCCTATGTGGGACTCTTTCCACTGGAACAAAAAGATCAATGCAGTGGTGAAGGACACTCAAGAAGAGTTCGTATTTTTCATTTACACTATTTACCAAATTTAGAGAACCGTACCAATCAATATTGCATAGGTAGTTGCAAATTTTATCGTAATCAGCCAACTTAAAGTTCCTCCTGTAGCGATGAGGCTCATCGTTCGTGGCTATTGCAAGGTCTAGTTCGAATCGTACTATGGCATGGTCACTAGTACCTATTGGAGCCTCAACACAAACTGAACGAACTACATGCCTATCATTTGTTAGAACCAGATCAAGAGTATTGAACCCTAGAGTAGGACTGATAACCATTTGTGTGAGCTTGAAGTCTAGACATAGCTCAAGAAAAATCCTTGAGGTAGGAGTGCAGCGCTGAAGATCTGGTGAGTGATACCAATCGATGTCAGGCAGATTGAAGTCTCCACAGACAACGCAGGAGTGATTACAAGACAGCATGTCACTCAGCGATTTGAATAGTTGCACCGAGTTTGCCTTCGTGCACCCGGGAGCTCTATAAACCACCACCAGACGAATGCACTCACCTCCAATAATAACATCCGCACAAAGAACCTCATAGCTGTTATCCACGGTTTCGCTAAAAATGAGCTGAGGACAGAGGGACTTTCTTACTAGTAGTGCAACACCACCCCCTCTCTTGGTAGAGCGGTCGCGCCTTAACATGTCGTATGCGTCGCATAGGCTACCAAGTAGAGAGTTTTCGTCTATATTCGAATTAAGCCAAGTTTCAGTCAAGCTAGGTTTAGTGGAACGGAAAAGGTTTAGCGCGTTTAGTACAGGGAATACATCGACATTTTGATAGGACAGAGTTCATGGAGAGCGACCTTTGTGACAGAAAAGGAATTCCTCTCAAAAATATTCATCCAAAAATGCTACATCCCCAAGCGGACATCGGAAATCTCGCCTGAAACTGGAGAGAGCAGATTGTACTTACAGGATGCGACAAAATTACCCGTGCACTTAAAATTCCATGGCAATTCTAGCTATGAAATTTATCTACTGCAAACAAGGCAATTCAAAGCATGCTAACAGTTTTCGAAACGATTGCCTTCAGCCTCCACACAGTCCTTCAGACCTTCGACAAACGCTTCGCATGTGGCATCAATTTCGTCCCAGGATGTCAAAAGCGCTTCTTTAAGAGACTCCAAATTTGGGTGCCTGATAGAGCAGGCTTTTTTCTCTAAGACGGTCTGCACAGAATAATCCATCGGGTTAAGGTCCGGAGAACTGGAGGGCCATTCGTCGTATGTGATGAAGTCAGGCAGCTGCTCGGCGCACCTTCCTGGACCACCTTCGCTTTGTGTGCCGACGCAGAATCTTGCTGAAAGCACCAGTAGGCTTCTCCAAAGTGGGAATCGGCCCACGGCTTGAGAACTTTTTCCGGGACGTCCTTGTAAACCGTTACGTTGATTTTCAGGCCAGCTTCGACGAAAACAAGTGGAGATTTTCCTGAAGATGTGACTTCTCCCCAAACCACAACGACAGGTATAAGTGCAAGCAGTACTACTTATTGTTATCAGCGACTTCAACAAGCATTTAAAGAATAGAACAAACTGCTACTGCAACTGAAAGAGTAGAGGTCACGAAGAGTTGTTTGACGTGAGCTAGAATAGCTAGAATGTACTTAGAAGTATATTATAGTGAGAGCTGACAGCGAAGGTTCTCATAAAAATCACAGATGATCTTGCTACTCAGGTGGATGGATAGCGTTAAGGAATCGATACTCCTACAACGCCAGACACGTCGTACTGAATCTGACACTGGGCGATCGTATGTTATTCGGTTGGTGCATACGTTCTCGGACATTTGGGGCATGAAATATTTATTATCACAACATACGAATAACAATACCAAATCATTTGAAGTAAACACCCTTTACATCAATTGTCTTCCGCCAACGTGCTGGTAAGTCATGGATGCCTTTTCTCCAAAACGTGGCCGGTTGTGATTCGAAAAATGGGAGCAGTGGCTCCTTGACATCCTCTCGGTTCCTAAATTGCTGGCCGTCCAAATAGCGTTGAAGGCTTGAAAACAAATGATAATCAGAAGGAGCGAGATCTGGTGAGTAAGGTGGATGTGGAAGAACGGCCAACTCAGCCGCCGTCACTCTAGTAATATGCGGTCTAGCGTTGTCGTGTTGAAAATACACCTTCACTTGCTCTCCCCGTGTGGCTTGAAGGTGGGCCCTCAACTTCCTCAGTTGGTTGACGTAAACCTCTGCCGTCACTGTTATCCCTTCGTCCAGCAGCTCCCAGTATTCTACGCCAAGAACACTCCACCAAATGCATAGCATCACCTTTTTCACGTGAAGGTCGGGTTTCGGAACGTCCTCTGCCTCTCCAGTTGCGTCAATCCACTGTGCACGCCAGTGATAATTAGAGTAGAGTATCCACTTCTCATCCCCGGTGACAAGGTTGTCCAGCCATCCGTGGGTACGTCTGAGGGTAAGGAGAGACAGAGCGACATCGGCTCTGCGATCCATGTCATGTTGTGTCAAGTCGTGAGGTACCCAGCGACCCAATTTTTGCACCTTGCCAATCGACTTCAATCCTCGAACGACTGTTGGGTGACTAACACCAAGAGTGCTTGATAGTTCGCGATGGTTTGGTATGGGTCCGCTTCCACTCTACTTCGCAGGCCATCCAAATCCAGTGTCATCGGGCGCCCTTCTCGTTCATTATCTTCAACGGAGAATTCACCAACTGCACACTTCGAGAACCACAGATACACAGTACTTCGAGCAGGAGCACTCTCGCTGTAAACATCCTTCAGGCGACGATACGATTCGTGGGCATTGAGGCCAGATTGATGCAGGAATAACATGACGTGCCGAATATGCGTCTCAGTTGGGATGAATTGCTTAGCCATAATAGCTGACGTTAACAACGCAGAAGTAAATGTTAGGAGCATTTTGTAGCCCTTTCCTTTCTCTATCGATCGATCATTTACGCGTTGATACAGGTGAGAAATTTGGCGGGAAAATGGGCTTTCAATTCAGGAGGGATCAAATGCCCGAGAACTTATGCATCAACCTAATCTATACATAAGCATTCCCTACCCTCTAATAATCCAACACCGGACCCAAAAAAGAATAAATGTTCAAGTTTGTAGAGCTGCTTTTTGAGCTGATTTCTATCAGGCGTTTTGGTGACATAAGTGCTTTAGGCTGTGGAAAACCTCTTGCGTGGAAATGATTTGAAAGTCGTATATCGGCTTTACACCCCAGCGCTCATCAACACCTTGGCGCGGCTCTTCACACGCTGCCTGTGGATTGCAAGGTTCCATCTCAGTGGAAGACCAGCAGGACCGTCTTGCTGTACAAGAAGGGAGACGTGCACGACATTGGCAGCTATCGCCCGATCTGCCTGTTGTCCGTAGTCTACAAGCTGTTCACTCGAGTCATCCTGAATAGGATTAGTAGAACGCTGGACGAAGGACAGCCATGCGAACAAGCAGGATTTCGGAGAGGATTCAGCATGATCGACCACATACACACCATTACGAAGCTCATCGAAGTATCGCGAGAGTATAAGCTGCCGCTGTGCCTTACGTTCATCGACCTGAAGAAGACATTCGACTCCGTCGAAACTGAAGCGGTCATGGAAGCCCTGCTCACCCAGGGCGTTCCTACTCAGTACATCATAGTCCTTCGAGAGCTGTACAGTGGATTCACGACCAAGATCTCACCATTCTACAACGACGTCCTCATCGACGTAAAGAGAGGGGTTCGGCAGGGGGATACCATATCCCCGAAGCTTTCAGTGCCACCCTCGAGAACGCATGCGCGAACTAGAATGGGGAGACATGGGAGTGAAGTTCGACGGCCGGCAACTACATCATCTTCGCTTCGCCGACGACATCGTGCTCATAACACCGAGCATCAGCCAGGCCTGAGCGAATGCTGGCCGACTTCGATCGTATATGTGGGAACGTTGGACTGCAGCTGAATCTTACGAAGACGATGTTCATGAGGAACGGACAAGTTTCTGATGCCCCATTCTCGCTCAAGGGAACGAACATCTCCGAATGCTCCAGCTTCGTGTATCTGGGTCGCGAAGTCAATATGGCCAACGACCTAGCGCCAGAGCGGAGCAGGAGGAAACAAGCGGCTTGGGGAGCTTTGAAGAGCGTCGAAGAAGTCGCGAAGAAGACGAAGAACGTCCCACTCCGTGCCCATCTATTCGACTCCACTGTTCTTCCTGCCCTAACATACGCCTCAGAGACCTGGGCTATACGAAAGCAGGATGAACACGCGATCAGCGTCGCGTAGCGTGGAATTGAGAGGACGATGCTCGGAGTGACACGACTCACGCAAGTGAGAGAAGGCCTCCGGAGTTCCGAGCTTCGCCGACTTCAAGATCAGAGACGCTGTCGCATGGGCCAAGCCGTCGAAAATTAGGTGGGCCGGCCACGTATTGCGATTCGCAGACACCCGCTGGACGAGAGCCATCACCGACTGGATTCCGCGGGATGTCAAGAGAACACCGGGAGGCCCACCAACGCGTTGGTCGGACTTCTTCGTGAAAGCCCTGAACGACCGATTTGACGCTCTTCATGTCCCTCGAGCGAGGAGGATCCATTGGAGCACTCTGGCACGCGACAGGGACGGATGGAAACGCTGCTGGCGCCCGCTCGAGCAAGTCGATGATCAACGGGACAACAGGTGATACAGATGATATCGATTTTAAAATATAGAGCATGAATTTGTTCTGTAATCCTCAACCTGTTTGCTCTGATGAGAGCATCGCCACTTCGGGCACATTTGAGGGCTAATGCTCAGCCGCCTCTGCTTCAGCGACAGAATTCTATAAGAGTACGATGTCGTCTGCAAAACAAAGACTTGAGATAATCCAGGGGCGAATGTCTTTAAATCTCAGCATGTCTTAGAACAGTATGGCAGGTAGTCGTGGAGCCGTCGTGCCAAGATTGATAAATTGAAGATTTGAGAGAATTTTCCTCCATCCACATGCCCTTTCTGGTCCAGTTGAGCGACCTCTTTATCCACTGCTGTGTTGCGGTGAATAGCTTCGGCGACAGCGTGGACACTTCTGCAGTACTGACGGGTTGAAAAAGTTTTCTTAACAGCTGGGCCTCCAATTAGTGGATTGCACACCAAACAAAACTGAAGCAGCTATTAACTAGGAGGACTTTCTTGCGCCCTTCTTTTTCCTCTTTGGCTTTCCTTGCTGTCTCACCATCGCAATATTGTTCAATATTAAACGTTTAATCAATTAGCACACATATTGTCAAAAAATCATCGAAATTCTGAAACGAATGCTGCAGCAGGTTAACTATACAGTACCGGAATTGGACGAATACCACTTGAGACTATGACCAGCATGAGTAATGGATACGGTTGCACCGAAATAAATATGGAATATGAACGAATTGTTGAAGACTACACAGACATCATGAGAAGGGCGTATTCAGCAGCTGACATAGGGACGATGAGGTTGCTTGATGTAGATCAGTGCATACAGCGGCATACTACCAAGTAGAGGAGCAATCAGTCAATAGGACGTAACGTTAGCTGCAGATGCAATTCGCCGTTGACGAGCAGCGGTGAGTCCTCGGTGAGCAGGTCGTTGATTTCAACCTTCCGATCGATGTCAAGCTCGCTTGAGTACCTGCAGTCATCGAATTAGGCGATACCCAAGATCAGGATTGGGAGTGAAGTGTCGATGTATAGCAGCCTTACCGGGTCTTGGTGAAGTTCTTCTTGCTGGAGAATGAGCGGAGCACTCGTTTCTCATCGACAATGGACAGCATGTACTCGATCGACCTGCTAGGAATGGATACGAAAGCGTGGAACGAAAAATTGGAGAAAATCATATTAGGCAAGCAGAACTGTCCGATCTAGATAACCAAAGCTGTAGGAGATGCAGTCGTCAGAGAGTTAGAGGATAAAATGTTGGTCGGCGTTAGTCAATCCCATGGCAGGATGCGTCACGCATTCTACTTCTACGGAATATCGTCGAAACGGTTTAGATGCGACTCTGGCCTACACAAGGATTTACGGTGGCCAGCTGACCAACAAACCAGTGTTATATCCGGCACTATACGGACTCCAGAGGACGAGGAGGGGTCGAAAAAATTTTTTCGTCCAAACTTCGCCCAGGGGGGTTGTTTGGGGTGCTGATCACGAATCTGACATACGATTTTCGTTTTACGCTGGAGTACGGTAGATTACGGTAGATACCGGTGACTAAGGCTGTCGAGGTCATAATCACCGACTCCGCCCACACTTCGCCTAGGGTGGTTATTTGGAGTGCCGATCACGAATATGGCATCCGTTTTTCGTTTGACGCTGGAGTACGGTAGGTTACGGTAGGTGCGGGTGACTAAGGCTGCCAAGGTCATGGTCACCGATTGCGAGCAATCCCATCCTTCTAAGCCATCCCTGGAAATCGGCTGCGTCTATGTTTAGCTTGCCAAAGACGTCCTTCAGCTTGAAGTCGCGCAGTTATTCCAGGTGGCGGTTGTAGAACAGTTCCTGGAGGGCCATGATGCTTAGATTGCTACCTCTCGAATAAGCCTTCGCCTATCGAAGAGTTTCCCGCAAAAATGGTTTCCCGCTGATTTGCGAATTTTCAGGCGATCGCTGCGGGACCGCCTGCATGCTGTGCTCACCCGTAGCACCACAGATAACCCCTACAGCCGAAGTTTGGGCGAAATCGGTGATCATGACCTTGGCAGCCTTAGTCACCCGCACCTACCGTAACCTACCGTACTCCAGCGTAAAACGAAAAACGGATGTCATTTTCGATCGGCACCCCAAATAGCCTCCCTAGCCGTAGTTTGGGCGAAATCGGTGATTATGACCTCGACAGCCTTAGTCACCGGTACCTACTGTAACCTACCGTAATCGGCCAAAATTCCAAAAACGGATGTCAGATTCGTGATCAGCACCCCAAATAACCCCCTGGGCGAAGTTTGAGCGAAAATTTTTTTTCGACCTCTCCTCGTCCTCTGGAGTCCGTAAAGTACAATAGTGCCTTATATCCTTCCCGGGCAGGGTTGGGAGGTAAAAATTTATAATTTGAGTTCAACTCCAGCAGCACCCATGGTATTCTATCTTTTCAGCGGTGAAGTGACAACGATCGTTTTCGGAGCTTGATAAGCATAGAGTGTTTTCATCAGGATCAGCCGTCTTTCTGCTAATCGTTCATATACCTAAGCGTGCGCCAGCAACACTTCTGTCCGTCCCAGGCACGTGCCAGAGTAGCTCAATGGGAATTTCTCACTGAAGAGGCAAGGACAGCGTCAAATCACAACTTCAAGGCTTTTAAGATGTGTTGCGATCGATACACTTGGAGAAGGTCTGGTATTGCTTTACATCATACGGAAACCAGTCAGTTACGGTATTCATCGAGTGTCAACGATGAGCATGGTGTGGCCGTACCGCTGATTTTTTGACGACCTTAATGAGCGACAGCGTTTTTTTCCTAATCCTACGATCCCTCGAAGAAGTGGTGGTCTTTTGAAACTTTATTTAGGAGACACGCTTTCTAATATGAATGGTATGGTCGAGCCTTTTCTAGAACACTTCAATTTCAAATCGGCAAGTTTTTCCGCGTTGAAAGTGCCTTCAGAACGTCGACATCAGAGAGCCGACGTACTTTTGAGAAGACGAAGAACATCCGACTTCGCTTTTCCGCATTACCTGATAAATTTGTATAGGCCAAACATAATGAATGATTAAGGACGGCCTTAATCAATCCCTTTTAGGACGAGCAACGCATACTTTTTCACTTCTAGGGCATGTCTTCGAGGCGATATGGATGTGTGTTTGGCCTAAACTGACTTGAAGTGGCTATCCGATGAACAAGTGGGTGATTTTTCCTTCTCAGACAAGTCTGGCACACATTCAACGACTCCGGAGCGATGGAAGACTTGATTGGCCTGGGCGGAAAATCCAAACCAGGAACCTGGAGTCGGATGTGCGCGACAGCCGGCGTCTCCTCCGACTGCGCTACCCCACGCTGTATGCCAAATACACATTCAAATTGCATTAACGATATTCCATCCAAATATTAGATTGCTTGACATTTCCGGGCAGAGACAGTCCATCGCCGTGCTTCCTTGTAACAGTAAAGAGAGGGCACTTTACCGTTAGCTAAGGGTGCAGAATAAACTACGGCGCTGCATAGTTACGCTGTTGTAGAGGGCACGCGGTAGCGCAGTCGGAGGAAGCGCCGACTGTTGCGTGCAGCCGATTCCAGGTCGTTGGTTCGGGTTTTCCCACCAACCAAGCCTTCCATCTTTTCGGGGACGGTGAATTGGTACTACACTGGACTGGGAAAGACAAAGCGCTGACTTGTTCATCGGCTGGCCACCGCAAGTCATTCTGCAGGCAAGATTTGCGTTCAGGAGCCGGATTCATCAACGAGTTGTATAACTTCAACAGAGAATTCAAGCGAGAACTGAAAAAGAACTGAACGAATTCACAGAGAACTGAGATAACGCGGCTTATCAAGTCATATGGTGAGCGATAAGCTGCGTTACTTGAGTTTTCCGGTGGGAATTCTCTGTTAAAGTTATGTAAGTCGTTGATGAATCCGACCCCTGATTGGCTAGTAGACATTTCGTAAAGGTATTCAGAATGCAAGGCGCATCCCAAATGGGGTTGATTAACGTCGTTCTTGATCCTTTATAGTTTGTTCGCATCTTCTCCTTTAATAATACAAGCAGCCGTAATGGTTTCAGTGTGGAAGGTGGTCGGTCTGTTAAGTTCTTTAAGTGTTTTTAGTCCAGCTAAACATCATTGTCGGCGAAAGCATCGCTGATTTTTCCTCTGCTTTTTCATTTTTGATCTTTGATTTGATTTTTGATGGGACGCGCCGCGAATTCTTCTTCTGCTGCTCGTCGTGAAGGCCTTTCGAAGGGCCTGTGCAATGACAGTGTTAGCCAGCCTAAAGGATAAAGGATAAAGGACGGCGTTACTCAATCCCTTTTGGGATGCACCAGCACATTCTACTTCTACGGGATGTCGTGGAGGCAATATGAATGCGTATTTGGCCATACAATGACGTGTAGTGGCCAGCCGATGAACAAGTCAGCGATTTATCCGTCCCAGACGAGTCTGGTACCAATTCACCGACCCCGGAGGAATGGAAGGCTTGGTTGGCCTGGGCGGGAAATCCGAACCAGGAACCTGGTATCGGGTGCAAGCGACAGTCAGCGCCTCCTCCGACTGCGCTACACGCGCCCTAGCCACCCTATGGACAGGTTATTCATTCATTTCACTCTATCCACACAGCTCCAGCGTACTAATTAGCTCAAAATTGAATAAACTGCAGTACCTTGGCTGATCAATGTCTTCCGATATCAGATAGGCCTTTAGCGTATCGTCAACAGTGTTTGAGTACGATGATCCGCCTAGTTTCAGCGTCCACTGCCACGTTTGCAGAGGGAAGGTACAGGATCGGGTGCGAATCTTCAAAAAGAGCTTCTATCAATGAAGGATATACATCCAGTTTGTAGAGAATCGAAGCGAATAGTTACCTGGAACGAGTGGTCAACGCCTCTCTGGTAGAGCTGCTCGTTGGAAATCGAAATCCTCTTGTCCCATCGTGTATCGGTGTAGTTCCGCAGCAGAAACTGTGTGGTGGTGAACTCCCTGAAAGAACTGCCACCTCTTCAGAGCTTCACGGTGGAGTACGGCCGTCTTGTAGAGCTTACTTGCAGTTCACGCGACTGGATAGGGGAAGGGCTTGGAACTTGTAGGCGAGCAGAATCTGCGGATGGAACAGCTTCGGATAGCACTCGGCGAACTGCGAACGCTCCACGTGCGTCAGCTCATCGGCTGTCATAAACGGAAACCTGAAAAGGAAGCAGCTAGACGGGCGAAGGGAGTGAAGATCTCGCCATAAACACTGACCGTATGTAGGGCAGCAGAGACGTAAGCAGCGGACTGGCAGTGGTTCCTCTTCGCTCTGGGTGATTCGGCGCTTGCAGCCAACGAACAACGGCTTCCCATAACCGATACTCGTCTAAACAGCGCCCCATGTATGTGTCATCTTCACATGGAACCGAGCCATTTTCAAGCAAAAATATTCGCCTTTTAAATTAAATTGCCTGCACTCCTTTCAAGAACCTCGAAAATTCAGCTAATTTTTTTATGTTTCACTTTCGTTGAAGACATGAAGACAAAGATGGAGCAAACATTGAGACACGGACACACACTGTCGCGAGCGCGATCGCTCCTCGTTCCGTGGCCGGCCCGGGCGCGCCGTTTCCCACGGTAACTTGCCGATGAGGCGCCATCGATCGGCATGGGAGCATGGGAAAGTTGGTGAAGTAGCGCCATCGATCGGGCGGAGAGTCGTTGGATACACCGCCCCCAGAAAGGGGCGGGGCGAGGGGCGCGCCGAGGACAAGATGTCCGGGCCTTCACATGGAGGCATCGCATTTCTAATCACTTCCCTTGGACCTGCAGCTCTATTCCTGAACTGATTTCGTTCTTGAGACAAGAGTCAGAATCTCGTTCACCATATTTGAAGGAAAAGAGTTTTCAGGTGCAGCGCCAAGGCTTTCTTCAGGTCCCCCCCCCATTGCTCAGTACGAAGGCGCCGTCCGCATTTTCCGACAAGTATAGCAACATCTTCA
This sequence comes from Heligmosomoides polygyrus bakeri, assembly GCA_947359475.1. Classification (NCBI taxonomy): domain Eukaryota; kingdom Metazoa; phylum Nematoda; class Chromadorea; order Rhabditida; family Heligmosomidae; genus Heligmosomoides; species Heligmosomoides polygyrus. The sequence goes on from OX375866.1 coordinate 104,037,604, forward strand.
GGGTTGGCAACATCTGGAAAATGATTTCAGGGTTCCCCGTGATGCGCTTCCCAATCGTCTGCTATCAGATGTTAGGTTTTTGGACGACGTCACGCCAATTAACGACGGCTTCGCGCGCAGCAAATTTGTCCCAATAGGGCGGAGCGGGTAGGGCCGGATGTGGGCGGCGGGCAGCACGGTGTACCGAACGACTGCCCCCCCCATCGATCGTCGCGCGCTGCCTCCTTTCGACGGGCGCGCGGCCTCACTCGACGTCCCACGCTCTCACGACGAGGTCTGCCGACCTCTCGCTCTGCTCCCTATTCCGAATGGCTACCGCGGGGCCCCGTCCCTGCAATATTCAATGCTGACACTACGGACGGGAGCGCCAGGAGATAGCCGCGGAGTCTAGTGAGCATCATGTTCACCCCCGTGGCCTCAGGAGATCTCACCACGGCAGCCACGGAGGACGCCTAATGTCATCGTCTCTTCTGCGATGGACTGTTGGATATTTATTGGTCGCGAAGTGTCAATGACCTCATGGCGTATATTGTGTGCGTGTGGAGAAACCGAGTGAGTCCCTTCTTATCAAGGGCAGCGGCCATGTGTGTATATATATATATTATGTGCTATCATATGTCACCTCGTGGGTACCCCTGGGAGTGGGTTGTCCTCCTGAGAAGGAGTGGGAGCTGAGGAGCCGGGTAGCTCGGGGCCAAGGAAGAGGCCAGTTCGGACAGCTGGAGGTCCAACAATACGTTTAGGCAATACGTGGGGAGTCCCGTGGGGTTAGGTAAGATGGGAACGCTCCGCGGCCCTTGGAGCGACACGGAGTTGCAAAGGCGCATAGAAACACCTCAGCTTGTGGAGCCACCGATCGCAACATACACCACATACACACATACACACACGCACACACACTGCTCTTTTATAAGGTCCATACTACATAGTCAAGCTTGTCTTAAGATGAGCCATGCGTTTTACTTCGACGGGATGTTGTCGGGCAATTTAACCATCTATTTGGTCTAGACAGGGTGTCTCAAGAAGATGTATACTCTGTTGTTTGAAAAGTGATAACTTTGCTCACAATAAAGTTACTGAGAAAGTTAAGGGTTCATATGAATCCTCAAGAAAATAGAAATTTTTTTACATATGAGCGGTATGGATTGCGCCATGCACTCATCTGAAATGTTGCATTTCACATTCGATTGATTGTGTACCGCTTGAATATTGCTATAAATTCTCAACAAAGTGGCCGTACACAAGCACACAATCTTGTGGTCAGTTGTAAGCAGAGGTACCAGTTGAGATTTTATTTTTCAAAGTCGTGGCTGGATATCAATAAAATGTGAGTGCTTATATACCATTTTCTCTGAAATTTTGAACACTTTTCAAATCAAATTGGACACTCTTCTAAGCTAGTCTAAGACTTTTGAAATCAAAGCGGACTCTTCCAAACTGAAATGAGCTTCTTCTACATTGAACTAGAGATCTCCAAAAGGGGTAGAACAATTTTCTGCTAAAGAAGAATTTTAGAACTTAGGAACTTTCCTGTAAGTTTTAATTCATCCACCCAATAAGTGTATACATTGTTTGAAATTTTATAAAATTTTTATTTTTTGACAAAAAAATCTTGGGTTGTAATTTTTTTACAAGAGCAAGAAAGAGGCCATCTTTTAGCACTCAAAAAAGCGCTTGGGCCATGCTCTCGTCCAAGACGTCGCGATTTTTATTCGACTGCATTGTAGGATTTCTGTTTGCATGGAGTTTGTTGCTTGTTAACCATAAATCAAAACCAACTGTAAAAACACACATATCCTCACTTTGACGGTTCATGTAAGTGAATTTACACTATCAATCAAATAAAAGTTGCGCCGAACTTTTTGAGTGCATGGCGCGATCTGATCGCTGTGTGCTTGCCTCCTTTCTGTGCTTTAGGACAAATTTTAGTTTATTTCTTTTCTCTAAAAACGCCTTCAAGCTAGCTTAGAAGAGTGTCGAATTTGATTTAAAAAAATGTCCTATTTGATTTGAGAATTTCCAGTTCGACGTGAAAATGGTATACATTCTTCTGGGAAAGCATCTAGAACATTCTATTATGCCCTGTCACGAAAAATTCTAATTCGAAGCCTATAAAATCCCGAATCATAAGATAAAGTTTAGGTGCAAGGCTTTCAGACAAACCCTATACTTATCTGAATTTCAAAAGAAGCATGAACTCATTCTTTTGCTGAAAGAATAAGAACTAAAAATCAGATGATGAATTTGATGAACATGCAAATAAAGCAAACAGTTCTCAAAACACCCTGTGTCCCAATAAATTTTCATAGAAGTCAAAATAATTTTTATATCAAAAATTCAAAAATACAGTTGGGCTTTCTAGCGTGTCCAACACCATTTCAGGAACACCCGCTGATTTAAATGGGACTCGTTTTGAGATGGAAAGCCTCACTCACTTGCAATCACGAGCTGGTTGCACTTCAGAATCTCAATCATTTGGTCGCGGTCCAGCGCCAGCCAGCTCTTCTCCCACTCGTCTGTGATCAGGAGTTCGAAGTCTCGGGCGATCGCTTGAATACAAGCTCGAATCAGAAGCTGAAATCGGATAGGTTATATGTTGACCGAACCAGCAAAACGAATGGCCTGGGTAATAGACATTGGATCAGACGGTGATTCGGATGTTTCGGATTCGTCATTTTTTCCAAACCCTGGCTAAAAGGAATGTGCGAATAATGGCATCTTGGAAAAGCTTGGATCCTAAGGCGATTCGGATAGGAGTTATTTGCAGCAGATCGAATTTTGAACCATTCAGATAACTGATTTTTGATCGCGTAACTGATATTCCATCCAACTCGAATATCCGATGTAAAATCCGAAGATAAATCAGTTATTTGGATCATCTGAAAATGTTTCCTGTTAAGGCTACTCTTTTCTGAATCATTCCTAGATCCGTAGCTTCTCAAAAATGTCAATATTCGAATATGTACTCTTTTTAACCGGGTTTGAAAAAATGACAAATTTCGAATTATCCGAATGGTGTCGGATCCAATGTCTACTTGGTAGTTTTTGAACCTTATGACCATCGAGAAAGTAAACAGTGAGGTGGTCAAAGAAAATCAGGTTCCGTTCCCAACTTTACTGCCAACACTACTACACCGCATTTTTCTTCGACTCTACCGTGCTTCCTGCGCTAACAAATGCCTCGGATTAAGGTTTAATTACCCAAGTTTGAGACTATGCCACTAAGTCTGCTAATTCTGTTCCTTGTATGGATGTCTATCATTAGCGCTCATCTGTGGTGGATTTTATACTGAATGCAAGTTAGTTAACTTATTTTCAACTCACATAAAGCCCTCTCTACCTGCTGATGAGAACCGGAGAAGGCTTTATATTATTTGAGTGTGCTCGTCCAGGTTAGGGTCGAAACGAGCATAACCATCTTACGGCTTTGTCTTTCTCTATTGGAAATCCTCTTCAAATTCCGAAGGACAAGAGCCATAAGCGACCAAAACCTACTGAATGCCAAAAAACACCATTACACTCATCAAAACGTTGCTATGACCCTCCCGTTACAACTCTATCAATGGCTATGACGATTTTCGAATGCACACTTAATGAGGGCTTTCGAAAAGGTCCCTTTGGAAGCTAATTATAAAGCTCACGGAAAAATGTGTCCTTTCCAGGATTACTCCGTGGATAAAAAGCGTTATGTCTGGTAATTTGGAAGTTACCGTAAATGACGCGTTTCCAGAATGCCTTCCAGTTACAAGCGGTGTTCCTCAGGGAGCTGTTTTGTCTCCAATGTTCTTCACTATAGAACAAGGGGGATCCACTGAGCCATTCTGGCACGAGACGCGACGACTGAGCACACTGACGAGGAGCGAAGGCACTGGAGCAGAGGTGGAGAGTTTCTGTTTAATCGTTTAATTTCGTTAAGAAGTATAAGTAGCTGCATAGCAATCGAAGAATGTTTCAATCGAAGAATCTCAGTGGGACCATTCTATACAACATCTTCACGATAGAATGGACACTTTCAAATGAAACCTTTGAAACTTCTTGAATTTTGACAACATCGAAATCAAACTGAACACCTTCGAAGTTGAATTAATAAATTCTTAAAAATTGTTTTCAACCGCCTTTCAGACCATCCTCATACTATATTGTATTTGTAACAATATTGGAATAATTTCCAGAGAATAGGTTTTTAATATTAATAATAATTTAATAATTTAATTTGGAAAGCGACTGTAGCGCAGTCGGAGGAGGCGTCGATTGCCGCGTGCACCCGATACCAGGTTCCTGGTGCGGATTTCCCACCCAGGCCAACCAAGCCTTCCATCCCTCCGGGGACGGTGAATTGGTACTAGACTTGTCTGGGAAGGATAGAGCGCTGACTTTTTCATCGGCTGGCCACCGCAATTCATTGTATGGCCAAATACGCATTCAAATCGCCTCCACGACATCTCGTGGAAATAGAATGCATGGCGCATCCCAAAAGGGATTGAGTAACGCCGTCCTTTATCCTTTATTTCGGAAGGCACCCTATTATATTTGAAAGGTATTCAGTTTGATTTCGAAGGTTCTCAAAATTGAAGAAATTTCAAAGAATTAATTTGACACTGCGGAGTCTATCGTGAAGATGGAATATAAAACGGTTCCACTGGCATACTTTAACTGAGGGCCGGATTCATCAACCGCTTACCGCCCTTTAACGGTGAAAATACCGCTAACCCCCTGATATGACATCCATTCAGCACCAGGGGTTTAGTAGTATTTTCACCGTTAAAGGGCGGTAACCGGTTGATGAATCTGGCCCTGAAACAGTGCTATGCAGATTTTTAACGAAATTTAAGGTTTTAGCGGAACCGCACACCCTTGCACTGGAGGTGTCTAACAGCTAATAAAGGCACAAGCACATGCTCATAATGACAAAATTAACTGCCACGGGCCATTGATGCCGGTTTTGAAGGGATGTCGCGTCTCAAGACGACAGAGACTTATGCTCAATACGCTATCAAGCTCCTAAATTCCACCGACTTCTCGACATTCCGACGACATCGTTAAGATTGATGTTGCATTTAGCGTGGATTTGGATGACCATAATAAAGTACAATTATGCTGTTCCTGGATTCAAACTATCAGTGAGCTACGAAGATGAACTCACTTGATGGTAGGCCTTTGTTGCGTAGGAGAACCATATGCTGAACACATCCTTCAACGAGAGATTGGGAAGGATCTCAGATATGGCGAAATCTATGCAGACCTGAAACAGAAAACGAATTCTCTTTTGCCGCGTTCTGGATTCGAAGTTGAGTTCGAATGCTGTTCTTAGGAAAACATTCGGCAGAAAGCTTGCCTGAGTAGGCTCATAAAAGCCAACTCTTGCCTAGGCGTTAATGGGCCTGGAATTAGGAAAAAGCTTCAAATTTTAATTTGCTGAACTCATAAAGTGTTCGCATCAGCAGGTCTGCGAGCTGCTTATGGCTGCTAGAGATTTTCTACGGTGGAGACATGATATCGATAAAAACGTGTCGATTCAGATGGTTTAACAAGATTATGGAAGAGGATGATCGTGCTCGTCGCCAGAAATGTCACCCCCATTCTAATGAGGAAGTCTTGAGCGTATTTCAACATGCACAACGATCAAGATGTCTATTCGTTCGGATTGTAAAAGTAAGCGAAGGCTCCTGAACTCCGATTCCTATCAATTGAAGATGCATTCGCTTGACGTAGTTTTATGACGCTCTTTTCAAAGACGAATCCGCTGCGCATACTCAAATATTGACTGGGGTCTTCGAAATCTGAGCTTCAAAGTGATAAATTCATGCCCTGGGACAAAGGACGAAGGTGGACACGGAATCAGACTCCTACTTGGTCGATAGCGCTCGAGACGTTGACGATCCGTCGCCTCCTAGGAGCGGATAGATGCCGACGGCTCGTAGATGGCTTTCTTCAATTGACACAATGAATGCTTCATACTGAAAACTGAAGAGCGCATGTAGCGCAGTTGGAGGCGCCGACTGTCGCCTGCACCCGATACCAGGTTCCTGCTTCGGAGTTCCCACCCAGGCCAACCAAGCCTTCCATCCCTCCGGGGTCCGTGAATTGGTACGAGACTTGTCTGAGAAGGATAAAGCGCTGATTTCTTTATCGGCTGGGCAAAGTCATGGCCAAAGATGCATTAAAATCGTCCCCACGCCATCTCCTATAAGTAGAAAGTGTGGCGCATCCCACAAGAGATTGTGTATGGGCGTCCTTTATCACCTTTATATTGTTAAGTAGCGATCCCGTTTTTGTACTGTAGTACTTGTATATCTAGGTAGTTGTTGTGTTTATATTATTTACTAGCTGCATTTAGTAGTTGCTTTGAATTGTTTCTAGGTTGTAGATCTCGTAGTCAATGTGTTGCATTGATTATTTGTATGTGCCTGGCCGTGTATCAGGTGCGGCGCAGCGGTGCCTGCCGGCCTGCCAGTAGGCGCGGGGAGGCGTGGCTTTCTCCAGCCTGGTGGCCATAAAAGGCGAGCACCCGGAGAAAACGGCATTCTTGAGCTGTGTTCGTGGTGCTCAGCGGTTGTTCAGAGCGACTGTCTGAATAAAGGCTTAACTGCCAAGGTACCGACGCATAGCAAAGGGAATTCATTATCGCAAAGCAAAGACGCACAGCAAAGAGAATTCATAGAATTCATTATATATTTTTTTGAAACTATAGACATTAATATGGCTCCAGGATCTGACTCCAACGCGCTAGCCCCGTGCGACGTCGCGGCGCTGAACGCGGACGTGCGCTCGGTGATGCATGGTTAGCCGCAGAGCACGAAATGTTTTTAGTGTTTAAGCTCCCAAACTGTCCTTCGGTTGATGATGCGTCTTGTATCGTTTCGTGCGGGCATTCCTCGTTCCATTCTAGTTGATATCCGTCCGTACTCCCGGTATTAGCCTATGTTCATTCTAACGTAACAAAATAAAAGACATTATTTGGAACAACATAATAACGGGTATAAACTGTCGCTGAGCATCCCATTGAAACGACAGTCATGCCATCTTCAAAAAACGTTGAAATGAGGCAAAGGCGTGCCGCATGTCCCTGTCGGGAGCGTTTCTTGCCGTCGGAAGCATCGGACCGCGACAACTCGTCCAATTAATCGCGCACCGTGCGCGACGCCAGGAGGGTTTCGCGCGGCGTTGGAGTTATGTCTGCCTCCGCATTAATATAGTCCTTTAGGTATGCGTTTTAAAAGCAAGCCTACTATAAAGTATACTTGTTCCAACACAGCCTTCAAGAATTTCGAGGGAAAGGAGGAAAAGCGGCTCAGCACTGGGAGCAGACATAACTCCAACGCCGCGCGAACGCCCCTGGATGTCGCGCACGGTGCGAAATTGGACGAGTTCTCGCCGTCCGAATGCTTCCGACAGGGACGGCTAGTGACGTCATATGCGCGTGTTAGCCGCGTCTTCCTGCTGTGCGCGCTAGAGCACGAAAGTATGTTCCGGCGACGTTGACCGCGTAGAAGAAGGAAGGAGACATGATATGAGGATGATGTCTCTTGGTAGGGAAGTGGGAGCGGTTGTTAACAAAGTGCGGGTGGAATGAGAATCAATCCATTTCAAATGAGTGAAGGGAGACAGTCAAGGGTCTGGTGAGGAAAATTCGAAACAACTGCTGGAACGGGATTACTAACTAGAAGTTTCGGAATCAAGTGGGGGGGGGGGGGAGAGCAAAACTTGAAAACTCCACTCACATTCTCTGGATTTATAATTGGTTATCTTTACAAGAAAAAAACCAGAGGCATATGTTAACCTTATGTTTCCAAATTGTATAAAGCTCGAACTACAACATGAACTGAGGAACAGTCGGGAGAATCGGGGAAAAAGTGCGATCCAGATAAGATTTTGACACAGTAGGTGGAGAATAATCCTAAAGAGGAGAAAACAGGATGAAATAGCGACCCAAGAGAGCCTCCTATGTTTAAGGCGCCTTTTCCACGGGTTCTCTATCATGTCACATCCCTTCGGCGGTTCTTTCTAGTTGAGAAGCTTGAACACTGGCAAAATTTCCTGCTCCGCGGCGAACCGGGCGTCACCGAGTGCTTCGCGGTTAAGTGGCGCGACGTCGAGTTGGAGTTACGTCCGGAGCCCTCAGCACTATCCCTCAACCCAATGCTTTTCCTTACGGTCCCACGAGGTGTGGATGTTGCGTTCGATCAAACGGCGCCGGTGGTGTAAAGGCGTAGAGCATTCCCGCCCGATCGGAGGTAGGTGCGGGTTCGAGTCCCGCCTGACGCTAGAAGCTTTAATCGCAACAAAACATCGTTATGACAGCTTACAACCTTGATACCAGCCACTGGGGGCTTGAAGAAACGAATTTGAATTGTTTTTTTCTTTCGTTACCCAATGATAGAACAGGATGAACTACTTCTCAGGATCACTATAGTGCAGCAGAACTAAACAATCCTGCAGTAAGCCCCCTTACCTTCTTCAGACTGATCACGTTGTACTTGTCCGCAAGTATGAGAATCGGGAGGCAGTTGTCCTGATGTAGCACCACATGGTTACAATACAGAAACCGAAGAAACGCTGGGAACACCTTCTGGCATGGAGCATCCTCAACCATCTCGAGATCCTGAATTGAATATCTCGAATTTCAAAATGTCGTCTTGAAAAAATACAGAGCATTTGCGTTGGCCACCTCTTGTTTTGCTACACAACCGGGCACTTTAAGCGATGTTGTGACCCTCCCAGAGAAAAAAACGAGAAATCATTTCCACAGCTGTGAATACGCTACATAGCCTTAATGAAAACTTCGACACACCTTCTTTTCGCCATTCCACCGTTGGCTGAGCATTCGATCGAAAACTTCGCTATTCTTCGCTAATATGAGACGGTGAGCAGCAAATCTGGAAAATATCGATCTAGATTAGCCCGAGAGTGGTTTGGAGATGAGTAGCAACAAAATGGGCTTAAATTTGATATTTTAATGGGCTTTAAAACACTTTAAGTTTGATGTTTAGATCTAAATCTTGTATTTTTCTTAAAGCAGAAGTATCGAAAGTGGGCATTCATGATGCCTGTATGGTGCCGACCAATTCATAGAAGAAAAGTGCTATAGGCCTGCTCCTAAAAATTTATGGTGGTAGGGTTCCCTTCTGTGTGAAACGGAGCGAACAGCCTTCAGGATTGAAGGGCTAAGAGCTTCATTGTTCTACAGGAGAAGCCACGGGCATTCTCAATAGCTGCCACTGTTTGTACATGCAAACACTTCTCACCCACTCTCGTTTCTAACCAAATTCATTCAAATCAAAAGAACTCTGATAGGCAGCAGAACTCAGAAAGATAGTGATATGAATCCTTTACGGATCGAGTCATAAAAGTGACTCAGAGGGTTCTAACAACTAAGGATATCCGCTACTCTAAAAAGCTTGAACCTTCGTCTGCTTTACTCCAGTTCCTGAAATTTAGCCGTCTTTTATTGAAGGCATTCTTAACGATGTTTTGAAATTTTTGTGTAAGCTTGAAACGTCTGTTACAGAAGATAGAAGCTGTAAGATGGACGTTCAGTTGCAACCGAAACTCTTGCGCCGGGCAGGACTCAAACCTGCACCTTCTGTTTTCCGGGCAGCGATGCTACGCTTTACATCAACGGAGCTGTTTGACCAAACACTACAGGCTACACTAGATTTTAGTGCCCATGTTCGATTTTTCAGCATCTGAATGATAAAACGGAAAAGCAGAACACATGGCGCAATCCCAGTACAACGGTCAACGCTCCCCCGAAGTGCACAACCTTCTCGAAGACGGTGGGTGCCACGACCAACCCGTAACTACCAGGCCAATCTGAATCCAGTTCCTTGTGCTCGTCTTGTCGAAAATGTTTGCACAACCGTTTTCGTGCACTTCGCACAGAGGCACTTCAAGGAGGGTCATGTCGGACTTGCAATGGCTTTCATTGTTGGCAAAGTTCGGCCCGACACCGTCCGGAACACGATGCCTTCACTTGTTTAGTACTTCAGTTCCAAGTTCTTGAAGTCGATAAAATGAAAAGGTTGTAAGTCCGCCTTTAGAAACTTCACTGGGTTGCGCAATTGATTATCTTTATAAACAACGAGAATTTTAAAGAAGCATTGAATGGTAAGCTCGCAGTTCCCTAAGTCGATTCTGGTGGGCTTGCTCCTCTGCAGCACGCATAATCTAACTAAATCTTGGAATAGCCTTAAGATTCTTAGTTCGGTTTTCCCGCCCAGGGCGATCAAGCCTTCCATACCTTGGGCCTGTGAACTGATGCCTCTTCGCTAAAGATAAAATCCTGGTTTATCTTCAGATTGCCTTTACGACATCGTGTAGAGGTTGAGCGCCTGACACATTCCACAAAGAGACTGACTGAAGCCATCATTTAACCTTTACCTTTAGACAAATCACTGTTGTGGTGTAATTCAGAACGTTGATAGGAACATATCCAAGTACATAGCAGTATACGGTATGGTATGGATATGTAGTCATATGCAAGATAGGAGCTAAGCTTTTCAGAAGGGCGCGTTTAGCGTAGTCGGGGAGATGCCGGCTGTTGCGTACTCCCGATACCAGGTTCTTGGTTCGGATTTCCCGCCCAGGGTAATCATACCTTGCATGGGTCGGTGAATTGGTACTAGACTTGTCTGGGAAAGATAAAGCACTGAGTTATCCATCGGCTGGCTACCGAAAGTCTTTGTATGACCAAATACGCATTCAAATCCTCTCCACGACATCCCGTAGAGGTAGAAAGCGTGGCGCATCTTTATTATTGCCCAGTATTCCCAGGAGACGGGCGCGTGTAGCGCAGTCGGAGGAGGCGCCGGTTGTCGCGTGCACCTGATACCAGGTTCTTGGTTCGGATTTCCCGCCCAGGGTAATCATACCTTGCATGGGTCGGTGAATTGGTACTAGACTTGTATGGGAAAGATAAAGCACTGAGTTATCCATCGGCTGGCTACCGAAAGTCTTTGTATGACCAAATACGCATTCAAATCCTCTCCACGACATCCCGTAGAGGTAGAAAGCGTGGCGCATCCAAGCGGATTGAGTAACGCCGTCTTTCATCTTAATCATCTTCAAGCTATTGAGAAGCCTCCTGGGGATAAAGGATAAATAAAGGATAAGGGACTGTGTTATTCAATGTCTTTTGGGATGCGCCACGAATTCTACTTCTGGAGGATGTCGTGGAGGCGACTTGAATGCGTATTTGGCCATACAATGACTTGCGGTGGCCAGCCGATGAACAAGACAGCGCTCTATCCTTCCCAGACAAGTCTGGTACCAATTCACCGACCCCGGAGGGATGGAAGGCTTGGTTGGCCTGGGCGGGAAATCCGATCCAGGAACCTGGTATCAGGTGCACGCGACAACCGGCGCCTCCTCCGACTGCGCTACACGCGCCCGTCTCCTGGGAATACTGGGCAATAATAAACCTTTTTTACTGCCTCAGTGGCATAACGATTTTCTTTGAAAACTTCAGGAACTCAGGGTCAGCCGATGTGTAACAACATTTTCTCTTTTGTTTGCTTGTTTTTGTTTTGACCCTGCGTGATTATTTGAGTACAAAACAAATAAATAAATATTTGTGCGATGCAAGGGATCACAACGTGAGTTCCTTAATGAAAAAAATTGGAGACTAGACGGGCTAATAGAACTACTTGCAGCTTTCCACATTTTAGATTTTGTGTTTATTTTCTGAGGATTTCTGGTGCTCAAATACATAGAACTTCCTGAAAAAAAACAGCTGAGGCTCATTGTTGTCATTTTTTGAGGAAGGCAGACCACATGAATTTTCCTTGGGCCGGTCATTACAAGTCCATTGATATTGCAACGACCAAATACGCATTTAATAGCCTGGCACAATCTATAAAGCACTTCGTAAATGTCCATCGAATGTCCTTTATTTTTTACCTCAGAGGTGAGCACGACTAGCGGAATGAAATGAGACGCAAATTGAAAGAGTGGAGCCTTCTTCTCGCACAAGTTTGTTAGCATGACGCCTGTCAGCTGCATCAGCTGACCTCTCGCTTCCCCGCCGATTTTCTTTCTCAAGCGTAGGACGGCAACATCTGTGCTGACCCCAATTCGCGTGCAAGAGGAGCCCAATGCGGACTCTCGTTTAAAGGACACGAAAATCCATAGTCCAGAACAGCCCACCTCGCTATTCATTATAGATTTGATTCCAATTAATCACTTTCCGATATCCTATTGGGAAAACCCCACTCAAATCATCCAAAAATGCAGGATTCGCAAAACTACTGTTATCCGAATCATCCAATCATTCCAAGATTTTAATACGGATCCAATGCATACTGTACATGTTAGTTGTACCTTGAGGTTGGTGTACCCGTGTGCCGAATTTCCGACATAAGCCACTGACTCCCTGAAGGAGTGAGGAAACAATGGTCAACTAGTGTGGATAGCCTGAGCCGTAGGCTATTCTACCGTTTAATTTTCAAAGGCAGATTTTTCACTTCACGACAATGCTGCAACACCGACCGCTGCTCATGGTTCTTTTCCCTATTTTTGATACCTACACATTTCCTTCCGACGAACTCATTCATTATTCCCTTCTCATTTTGGTAGCGTGGTAGCGCAGTCGGAGGAGACGTTAGCTGTCGCATGCTTCCGATCCTAGGCTTCCGTGTTGGGTTTCCCGGGCTAACCAAGCGTTCCTTCTCTAACAAGGGAAGGGTCTGAACGGGGGAAGGGAGTCATATAGGAAGAATCCTCATCCCTCAATTGGTTTAAAAATGTGTTTATTTTTTGCCAAGTCGCTAAATCCAAGGAGTATGGGATACGGCGCAGCACGCGTTTGGGGGTCTTTACGTCCGCGATGCGTCTGCAGCTAGTGGCTCGGAGCACAGGTGGGTAGAGGGTTGACTCGTGCGAGGGAGGTCGGGGGTTTGGTTCCTCTGCTTTGCTGCACTTTTGCATTTCTATTGATTAGTAGAGATTTGGGGGGGGGGGGGTCTGACGTCTATACCATTTTCAGACGTTTTCTGCTCATTTTCCTAGCTGTACACTGTGGTATTCAACATGGTGATGTGTAAATGTTCAACACCAGTGATACACAGGTACAAAGTGCATGCAGCACCACTGGGCACCTTACGGGTAGCGTATAAAGGCTACAGGTTCCTCATAGTCTGTTTCCATTCATGGACCACAGGCCTCGGGAAAAACCATCTTGCTCGGATTTTCAAAGGAGACCACGTTGTGACGTCGGAGGCGGTTCAAATGAGAAACGAGGTGTGCGGATCCCGCAAATTAAGCTAACCGGCATCGATACACTCTTTCCCTCATGTCTGCCTGTCAACTGGAAATCAGAGGTCTGCTGAAGGTCTTCTAGAACCTAACACCAACAGTGTCTGCCAACGGTCGAGTGGTGATCCACCTGATAACGCTGAAGTGTGGCCCACCTTTAGACAAGAAACCTTCGAGAGAAGAAACCATGTTGGCCGAACTGATGGCCAGCATACTCAAGGACTGCGAAGCACGTCAACTTGAAGTTGACGAAGAAGAACAGCTGGAAGTGGTGGAAGAAGAAGAGGAAGATTGGGATCCGCACGATGAACTAATGGACGTGGAGAGGCAAGCAAGCAGTGGGCTAATGACAAGGTTTTCGGGTGGAACCCTTGTTTTGGAGGAAAGGGTACGTCTTCAATTGGATTTCGGTTGCGTGCTCATAACCATGGAGGAAGACACCGCAATTCACTACACAGGCACTTTGTACCTGTGTATCACTGGTGCTGCACATTTATCACCACGTTGAATAACACAGCGTACAGCTGGAAAAATGCGCAGAAAACGTCTGAAAGTGGTGTAGACGTCAAAATCCCCCAAATCTCTACCAATCAGTTGAAATGCAAAAGTGCAGCACCGCAGAGGAGCCAAACCCCTGACCTCCCTCGCACGAGTCAACTCTCTACCCACCTGCGCTCCGACCCAGTGCCAGCAGACGCATCGCGGACGTGCAAGACCCCCAAACGCGTGCTGCGCCGTATTCCATTGTGACCCCCTACTCCTTGGGTTTAACGACTTGGCAAAAAATAAACACATTTTCGAACCAATTGAGGGGTGAGGATTCTCCCTATATGACTCGCTCCGCCCCTTCAGACATACGCTTCAGACCCTTCCCTTGTAAGGGGTAGGAGATTGGTAACAGGTTTTTCTGGGAAGGATAACGCAATGACTTGTCCGCAGTCACCTCAAGTACACGGAAAATAGGAATGGGAGTGTATCCTATCTTCCGATCGTAATTATAATTTTAGCAGCCCTGCCTGATTAAATAAGCGCGTAGGATGGAGCATTAGGCATGAGCCTAATCCCCTTTTGTGAGGATCCCCAATAGAGTTGAAATTCATTTCACGCCAGAGCAACCAGTGCTTTGATTCCTCCGAGACTGAATAACTGACAACATACAAGAGATTCAATTCTCTTTCACCCCGAATGAGCGTATGTATCTCCCTAATATGCATTCAAGAATCTTCAACCATACAGCATGGAAACTGAGAGCACGGCGCGTCCCAAGATGGATGATCAGTAGACATTGGACCCAACGCCGATTCGGATTATTCGAATCCGTCATTTTTTAAACCCGAGTGGAAAAAAATACGAAACTACACTTGACACTTTAATGACACTTTTGAAAAGCCCCGCATCTCGGGTGATTCAGATAAGAGCAACCTTGTTTTAACAACCTCCTAAAAAGGCTATTAAAATATCGTTGTAAATCTGCACTTTGTAAGGACTCACGTGTCATCGCCGACGATGATGTTGACGTCGCTGAGGTGGGCGTTGTTGTAGTACTTGGCGAAGTCGTTCAGTGCTTCCCGGTCGTCGGCGAAGCAGTCCATGCCTGAATCTGAATCAATGAAAAATTGTCCGACTGTCACCAGCTGTGAGTTTCCCCCGCAGTTCTTTTGCTTTTCAGGGCCAGCTCCGGCCAGCTGATCGCCTGATCGAATCAGCTGCTTCGGTACGGAGCGTGGCGATGAAGCGCGAAATAGAGAGTAGCTGGTTACCCGATGGTTCGTCGGGTGCGATGACGAGTCGATTCGGCACGTCACGAACTTTCATTGATACCATGTCAGCTGACTGCTCGTCCGTCTCTACAGAATCATCATGAACATCCTCATCAACGACGTCTTCATCCTCATCATCATCATCACCGCTGCCTTCGCGAGCATTATAGGACATTTCGGACGCGTGGAGGATGGACGAGGAGGAGTAGGAGCACGGTGAATGTATAGATGGATGCAGATGAACGGAGGGTTCAGGGGAGGACAGAGCGGGAGCAGTGTCACCGGATGAATGAATCGCTGGCCGTTTGAGCTTCAGCCGTTCCGCACCCCTCCGACAAAAAACACTCACATATGCTCTGCGATCCTCGCTGCAGGAACGAAGTGATAAACCATGGGGTGAAGGACAAGTGTAATAGGAAAGTGGAGAGCGGAGACACATGGAAGTGGGCTCTTTGCTCGTACACCGACGTCTGTTTCACAGTTAATCAGCTTCACCTATCAGAAACCGCTGTGGAATCCTCTTGATTTCAACATACCCTACGACCATCTAGAGAAGACTAGCTTCGAGCACGAGTATATACGTACCATTTTCACGTCGATTTGGTCAAATCAAATTGGACATTTGTCAGACCGAATTGGACACTCTTCAGATCGAATTGGACAATTTTCAGATCGAACTGGACATTTTTCAGATCGATTGGACACTTTTCAAATCAAACTTGATATTTTTCAGATCAAATTGGATACCTCAGATCAAATTGGACACTTTCCAAATCAAATTTTACAACATTCAAATCAGATTGGACACTCTTGCAAGCTAGCTGTAAGATTTTTGAAATCAGAGCAAACTCTTTGAAATCGAAATGAGCTTCACGCAGGTTAAACTACATACTCAATAAGATGGTCAGAATAAATTTTGTTCAAGGAAAATACGGTACAACTTTTTTTGAAGTGTTTAGTTTTTCCTGCCCTAATAAGTGTAACAATTTTACAAAATTTTTATTTAAAAAATGAATTAAAATTTGTCTTAAAGCACAGCAAAGAAGCAAGCATATAGAGCATTAAAAGATCGGATCACGCCAAGCACTCGAACAGTTCGCCGGAACTTTTATTTGATTGATTGCGTAAGTGCGACTTAAATGAGCCATTAAGACGAGGGCATCTATGTTCTTCACAGTTGTTTTTGTTATATCATTAACAGGTGTAAAACTCCATTCAAATTAGCGACAATCTGCTATCAATGTTACGTGGGGTCAAACAGCGCCGGTGGTGTAAGGCGAACATCGCTGCCCGGAAAGCAGAAGATGCGGGTTCGAGTCCCGCCTGGCGCAAGAGTTTTGATCGCAACAAAACATCCTATAACAACATTTTAGAGATAGTCAGAGATAAGCTGATGCAATCCGGATAGTTCGGCTTCGAAATGTATGCAACATTTGCTACATTTTCTGCTGCTATAAGATGTTATTCCTGCACGGAGCCAAACGAAGAATAGCAGATCTGACATTGTTTATGTCTTCTACTACTACTATGGATGTTTAGAACGTATGCTGCGCTATACAGGAAACAACAGTCAATATGGCTGTTGGAAGGCGTTTTCAAGTTTTGAGCTTTTCCCCGTATTGCTGTGTGATATCTGGTAATGAAATTCTCACGCGAATAAAGCTATAACCAAGTGAAATACATCTTACAGCTAGCGGAAGGTATAACTACTAGGGGCAAAGCGGTAATGATAGCAAAATCTGATTCACTAGTTCAGACGTAGGCTCCATAAAAATGAAGTTTTAATCGGTGGAAACCAGTTCCGCTGGAGCCCGCATCAAGCGACGACTTCATTCATGCCGCCCTTTTAGAGCGTGCTGATGTGTATCGCGGACGAGGGTCTGCGCACAGTTCATCGTAGAAATAAATCTTATTGAAAGGCCAAGTCCAGTGGTAGAAAACAGAACGCTTCATCTGAAACCTTGAGCTCTTCTTAGGTCAACGGACTTCTAGAGAATAGCAAGCCAAGGTGGATAGTTTAGGGCGCATAGACTTGCTGAGCGCAAGAGAATGCAGAAAACGGGTTAGTTATTTGCCAGTTATCGCGGAATGCGCCATGCATTTCACATACATAAGGCACCTTGAACGCACTGCTTGACACTTAACCTAATGAATAACTCAGAGAGGCAGCGACAGCTCTCGGATTTCTTGTATGTATTACGCTCTACATAACAATTCAAACTCCCTGTAGAACCCAATTGAAACGTCGGGTTCGCGCTCATTTTCAGCCACAACCCGTTCAACCACGAAGAAATAATTATAAGGATAAAAGCTGAAGGTCAACGTTAAAAAATTGTGAGATGAGGAACGCATGCTAAATAACAATAAGAGATATCCTAGAGGCCATTTCGCCCATACATACAAGGACTTGAGACGCTTTGGTAGACAAAAATGATTCCAGTTCACTAATCCCGAAAGGATGGGAAGCTTTGCTGGCTTAGCCAGGGCCTAAACCAAGAGCCTTGATTCAGGGTGCACACTGAAGCAGGCGTCTTCCTCGGGTATGCTCAAGCGTGAGTTTTTTTTTGCCCAGAATACATTATTCATTATTTTAATCATTATTTTCACCAACAGTTCCTACTTTGATTGAGCCCTTTTGAACAGTCTTATATGTCTCTCGAAAGAGAATTTGTGCTTTTTTGCTCATGCTAACTTCTGTCATTTTCTAGCGTATCAAAACAGCAGAAAAATGGCCTTCACCATTTTTTTTCGCAGTGTCATATGTCATTTAAAAGAGAATGTTTCGTTCTATCAGTATATATTGTTCCACGGACATTCTAAATTTTATTAATTTTCAGCTCATCAGAGTCAGACTTTAAAAACTTACCAAAAAAAATTAGGAGCTATCGATGAAAATATCATAATATGATATGTTTTCTAGTCACTCTACATTAATGCTACAAAAATTAACGAGAATCAAAGTAAACGAAAAGAAACCCAACACAGCTCTTGTAGAGAAAGTCAACTTCTTTCGAATGCTGCACAGATTGTGCTACCATATTTATACTATTTTCACGTCAAATTAGACACTCTTCTAAGCTAATCTAGGATTTATCAAATCAAAGCGAACTCTTCCAAATCGAACTTAACTTCTTTTACATTAAACTAGAAATTCAAGATGTTAGAATAATTTTTTTTCAATGAAAATTTTGGTATAATTTTTTTGAAGTTTCAGTTTAGTTCTCCAAGAAAACACATAGTTTGAAATTTTATAAAAATCCTATTTTTTAGAAAAACAATGATTTAAAGCTTATTTTGAGAAACAGGAAGGCGGCCGTTGTTTAGTGCCAAAACAGAGATTGTGCCATGCCCCGTCCGGAACTTCGCGATTTTCATTCGATTGATGGCAAATGTTTCACATCTACAAACGGTGCAACACAAGCAATTGTAAAAAAACATATCTGTTCTGACTTTTTACCGCATGGAAAGATAAACATTGCGACCTGCTTTCCGAGTGCATGGCGCGATCTAGTCTCTTAACGCACTAAATGACTGCTGCCTTGCTGCGTTTTAAAACAAAGTTTAATTTATTATTTTCTCTTAAAAATAAAGTACAAAATTATTACATTCATTCGGGTAGCTAAGGTAAAAAAATCAAAAATATTCTAACAAATTTTTCTTGAAGAAAAGATTATTCTAAACGTCTTGGCGAGTCTGCAGTTTCACCTGTAAGAAGCTCGTTTCGATTTGTAAGACGTTCAGTTTGATTTCAAAGTTCATAGGCCAGCTCAGAAGAGTATCCTATTTGACGTGAAACGTGTCCAATTTGATTTGAAAAGTGTCCAATTCGACGTAAAAATGGTATAAACGCAAACATAGAGCAGCGGCTGTCGGCGAAGGTCAATTTTTTGACTTTCCACTTTAATGAGTCGAAAATTTGACAAAGGTCCAAACTAAAAAAAGTAAAACACAATTTCTGATAGAGCAAATCATTTTCTTTCGAACGACATATAGACACTATATACTAGTCGAAAAACTTTCAGCAAAATTCAGAATAAAGCGATAAAACCCCAAAGCGATATCAAATATAGAAGAGACATAATCTCGCCAACTCCTTCTGTCTTTTCAAGGCTCTGAAGAAGGCGGCTGCGTAAGCCAAATAAAGAAATATTAGGGGGGAGGCTAAAGTAATGAGACAAATTGAAAAAAATTCTTCATCTCTTTATAACTCAATTACAACTCAACGGTGCTGACGAATGTATTTGCCATTAAGGGCAATGACCTTGCTGCCATCGCTCAGCCGACTTCCTGATCCCATCCTTCCAGAACTGCCTGGGCCTGGTGTTCATCAACTGCTCAATATGGTTGTCAAGGACTGCTTGTGTTCTAGTGTCCCTTCCGACCAGGGAGCCCTGCAGGCTCAAAAAGTAGTGGTAGTCGCATGGAGAGATGCGAATACGGTGGGTGAGGCATGTGAACGTTGCCCAGCTGGGCAAGCTTGTTCACGATCGGGTGCGGAAGAGGAGTACCTTCTTGAAGCGCTGCGAATGAATAAGAGCGAGTCGCAGGTCCATCTCTTCTATTTCGTTTACCATGACCTTGGAGTCCATCGTTATGTTTTTGTTAAACAGCTTCCAGTATACCGGTCCATGGGCGCAGACCCAAAAGCTCTGAAGGTGCTTCTCTCCATGAACACCTCGCCGAACGAACGTCGGTAACAGGTTACCAGGCCTCACCCAGACTGGCTGCTTGGCAGGGTTGAGGTAGAAGGCGTACTTCTCATCTTGCGTGACTATTGAGCAAAGGCTCCTCGGAGTTTGAAATTGGGCGAGATTTGCGCGACACAGGTCGACTCGTCAGACTGGGGTTTCGGCATGAGACAGACAGGGGTTCTGGCATGCTTCTGGAAAGGGCGGAATTGGTAACTTCTCAGGTGGCCTTCTTTAAGTAGCATACAAACATACAAATACGATAAGCACGAAACCAGACTCCAGCCGCGGGATATATGGACACGCCATGGAGAGACTCATTACTTTTGCCACCCCCCCCCCCCCTAATATACCAAACCTGGCTCAACAGGGTCTACACAAGATCCTATAACACAAAAGCAGAGACATGTACGGCGTAGAAATCCCTTTTCGAGAGTAAGCGAAGGAAAGCCATACAATTCTCTGGAGAATTCGCACAGAAATGACGAGGCTGCTGTCATTTCCTCGAAGCAAGCAGGCTACCACGTGAAACTAGCCGACGGACTGCTGCCGATGCTGAAGGAGGCAGGCGGTCGGTTGGCACCATAATTGAATGGGCTTTTTTCAGAGCCGGCTGCACGCTTCTCGTCGCCGACAATACACGCATGGTCTGGGCGTTGCTCTCGCCTCGTCATCACTGCAGGCTTTTTCGGCGCCATGCCTACTATGCACTCGAGCCGACTCGGTCTGGACAATTGCCGAGTTTTTCGGCGGCACATGCCCCCGAAAAACGCACTCGGCCCGCTTAGTACCTCCTATCAGTGCAACGGGGACCACATTCGAGTCAGTCGTCGCTGGGCGCTGTTTGCTGAGTGACAAATCGCTCACAGTTGATATACCCGTTAGTAATGTTTACACGGGATGAAGTGCTTAGAGCGTTCCTTGCGTCGGCGACATTTTGCCGTCAAACTCTCCAGCACTTGGCAGGGTTTTGAAGGGCGAACTATCGTCTAAACCACACCATCGCTGTAGTCCCGCATACTTCAATGGCACTGAAACCCCTGAACGATCTGTCTCCTGAATCAAACAAAACACGGTTCGAGGGAGAAGGATAGAGCGCTCTGTTTAGCGAATTCAAGTGAGCCGTGCATGCAGCTTCCAGACCATTTGGGAAGGCGACATTTTGTAGAACATACAAATCATAAGGTCAGCCGTTATTATCAGTTTCAGCTCAACAGATCGGCCTGATGGAGCGCTGTTAAGCCTCAGTGGGTAGAAAATGTCTTTCCAAAAAAGTTGGAATAGTTTTTTGTTCAACGAAAATTTGAGTAGAACCTTCCTTGAAGTTTTAGTTCATCAACCCAATAGATGAACACAGTTTGAAACTTCGTAAAATTCTTACTTTTTAAGGAAAAAAGTTGGTTTAAAGCTTATTTTAAAGAGCAAGAAGGCGGACATTTTCTAGGCGTCACATGCTCTCCGAATTGAACTTCTCGGCTCTCCAATTCCAAGCAAACTAAGCAGAAAGGCAAACCAGCAAACCCCATTTAACCTGGCTAGTACCAAATTTTTCTACGATATCCTACTAAATATCTTCTAAGCCTAAGCCTAAGACTTTTGTAGTCAAAGTTTTACAATAGACTAGAGAGTCTCTCAAGAGGTTAGAATATTTTTTGTTCGAGGAAAATTTTAGCATAATTTCCTATGAAGTTTTAACTCATCTACTCAGTAAATGAGCCCATTGTCCATGTTCGGCTCTCAGTGAATCTTGGCATGATGATTTTAGACTATTATGACGTCTTCTTCTTGGGCGCGTGTAGCGCAGTCGGAGGAGGCGCGACTGTCGCGTGCACCCGATACCAGGTTCCTGGTTCGGATTTCCCGCCCAGGCCAACCAAGCCTTCCATCCCTCCGGGGTCGGTGAATTGGTACCAGACTTGTCTGGGAAGGATAAAGCGCTGACTTGTTCATCGGCTGGCCACCGCAAGTCATTGTATGGCCAAATACGCATTCATGTCGGAGGACAAGAAGAAGAAGAAAGACGACAAGAAGAAAGAAGCGAAAGTGGAGAAGGACAAGGAGACGAAGGCGGATCTGTCGTCGCAACAAGCCGGGTTAGTAGCAGTCTCTGCATTCATGTCGCCTCCACGACATTCCGTAGAAGCAGAATGCGCTGGCGCATCCCAGAAGGGATTGAGTAACGCCGTCCTTTATCCTTTATCCTTTAATGATGTCTTCTTAAGCTGTTGACCAAGATTGATATCGGCTTTATTGAGGCAACGTTTCGGCGTCTTCGCCTTTTTCAGAAGGGCAGGGATCGGAGAGCTGAGGCTCATTCACCCACGTTACGTCCAGCTTACAAGTGATGGGTGATCGGTGGCCGACTCCGGCATACCACCTTGAAGGTTAGTTGTCTCTTGCCACTTCCACAATGTCGCCTCTAGTCTCCTCAAGAAAACTACCCTGTAAGATGAAATGGTGCTTTGGGGGAGTAGTGTCGTAAACGATTTCGACTTTTCCAGGCTCTGATGAACCCATTGTTTAAAACTTTGTAAAATTATTACTTTTTTGAGGAAAAATTATGGTTTAAAGCTTATTTTAAAGAGCAAGAAGGCGAACATTTTCCACTGCCAAAAAAGGGACAGTGCCGTGCCCACTTCCAAAGCGTTGCGATTTTTATTCGATTGATAGCAGACATTCTGTTGCATGAAGTTTGACATCTGTTAACGATACAACAAAAGCAACTGTGAAAAGCACACCTATCCTCACTTTGATGTTTCATGTAAACAGCATCTACACTATCAATCAGACAAAAAGAACTTTTGAACTTTTTGAGAGCGCGGCACGATCTGATCTTTTAAATTGCTGTATGCTTACATCTTTGCTGTGCTCTAAGATAAAATTCAATTTATTATTTTTCGCGAAAAAATATAAATTTTATAACTGTTTTATTTAATTTAATAAATTTTTAATTACTACACTTTTTGGGGCAGCTAAACTAAAAATTTCAAAGCAAGTTACACCTAATTTTCCTTCTAAATCTAAAGCTATAAACTCTTAAGAAAAAAATTAAAACTGCTCCAAAAACTGCTACAGAAAATCAGCATGGAAGCTGTACTCGGAACTATGTATTAGGTTGGTGCATAGGTTCTCGGACATTTGATCCCTACTGAATTAAAAGCGCATTTTCCCGCCAAATTTCTCACATGTATCAACGATCGATAGGGAAAGGAAAGGGCTACAAAACTGTTCCTAACATTTACTTCTGCGTTGTCAACGTCAGCTATTATGGGTAAGCAGTTCATCCCAACTGAGACGCATATTCGGCACGTCATGTTATTCCTGCATCAATCCGGCCTCAATGCCAACGAATCGTACCGTCGCCTAAAGGGTGTTTCCAACGAGAGTGCTCCTGCTCGAAGCACTGTGTTCCAGTGGTTCTCGAAGTTTGCAGTTGGTGAATTCTCCGTTGAAGGTAATAAACGAGAAGGGCGCCCGATGACATTGGATTTGGATGGCCTCCGAAGTAGAGTGGAAGCGGACCCATACCAAACCACTCGCGAACTATCAAGCACTCTTGGTGTTGGACACTCAACAGTCGCTCGAGGATTGAAGTCGATTGGCAAGGTGCAAAAATTGGGTACCTCACGACCAGGGGTGTGCGTAATTACGATTTACGATTTACGATTTTACGATTTACGGTGATTTTCGGCAAATTTTTTACGATTTACGATTTACGACATTTTGGGTCGTAAATCGTAAATTTTCGTAAATGTGATCTTCGGTCCACGGATGAGGAACATCCACATAACATGATACAATTCGGATTATGACGATGTACCCACTTTTAAAGACTTCCCTCATAGCTCATTGCTATTTCCTATTTACTTTTTTATGTTCTGCTGTGGCGCCGTGACAGAACAACGCTGCATTGTTGATAGGTCGCTATAGTTAATTCCTGGCAATGGACTAGCCTATTTTTCTGGCCAGGTCGGTTTTTCTGTGCATGAAACTACCCTTCTACTCTAGCACAACACCTCACATTCGAATGGCCTGAAAGCATTTCGTTCCTGTCCACAGAAAAACATAAAAATTCTCCCTGCACCGGAATGGAGATGATCATTTGCTGAACGATATTCTATGCTGCAACCACCGCCTAGTCAACTTGTAACTTTTTCACTTGTTCACCACATTCGGCCAGATCGGTTTTTCCAATGCGCACGAGTAGAATTCATGCAAAGCCATCAAAGAATATTGGACTTGATTGGAGGCTGTGGAATAACAGCTAAATTGTTGGAAAGAGTAAAACAATCATGTTTCAATCTGATTATCACTGCACGTTATGGCGCAGAGTGTATTCACATTTGAGGTGCACCTTAAGCAAAACGTCTGATATTTTCATGATAAAAGTGAAAAAAGTTTGACACTTTTGGTCTCGTTTTCGGTGGTTTGATTGGGGCTGTTGTGTTCGCCCTACGCGATCCGTTTAGAATGCTAAAGAATGGGCAAAGGATATGATAGCGTTTGTTACAAAGGTAGTGGAGAGCAGGACTGGCGAATGCAAGCAGTCATTAATTGGTAATGCAATATTTTGTAGTTTTGTGACAAGGTTTCTCCTTCAGCCGGCCTGAAAACCTGGCTCTGATGCTGGAACCGTTGCCGTTTTTGCAATTTTTGTAGGGCATGGCGTGCCGGAGCCGAGAGTCGAGCCTGTGACCGTTTGTGCATGAAACTACACTACTAACCACTGGGCTAACTCGGCTACAGCGGACCCTGCGACTGCGCGGGACTAAACGCTAAGGAGGAGAAGAAGAAGCAATATTTTGTAGATTGCGAAATTTAACAAGTGCAAGCAAACCTGCGAGCGAAATAAACGCCGAAAGTAAATGCCTGGTATCGTCGAACGACGATTTTTCATTCCAGAAGTTGTGGTTGCCTTCAAAAATGATAAAGGACAAAGCATGACGTTAACCAGTCCCTGTTTGAGATGCGCCATCCATTCTCTCTACCTCTTTGGAATGTCGTAGAGGTCATTTGAGTGTGGGTTTGCCTTATAAAATGAATTGCGGTTGCCGCCGATGTAGAGGTCAGTGCTTTATCCTTCCCAGACAAATCAGCTACCAATTCACAACCCAGCAGGTATGGACGACTTGACTGCCCGTGGTAGGATTCTAATCAAGAACTCCTATTCTGGAGCATGCGATAGCCATCCTCCTCCGACTTCTTCACCAGGTGTTTCCCCTATATGTCTAAAATGGACCTTGTACGAATCAGTTAAACCACTTTCAATTCAGGCTGCACCTTGCTTCTCTACTTTACTCCTAAAGAATGCCACAAAAATATCTTCCTTTACAATATTAAGTCAAAAACCCGACTATGATGAGTGTCCAAAAATGTGATCATACACTCTCAATCATCACACAATTCCTTTCGGTCTGCACCAAAAATGCTGTTGGGGTACAATTCAAAATGTGGGAATGCTTAGAACTTTAGGTGTGTCATATCATAGAAATGTGCCATGCGCTCACTCAGTAGGGGATGCTTGTTGGATTATTTGTGCAAATACTGTTTTCGTCGAGTTGACCAGCGATCAAATTATTTTTTCTTGGTTTTGGATGGAATGCTTTTTGTTGATTTATTCGGAGTTGTTGTTTCTGCAGTCATAGTTTTATATGTAAGCCAGTGGCTAGTAGAATGACAAACATTTTTGATCGTCCAAGCAGTGTAAGCTTTTTATTGGGCACCCTGTATAGGCGCATTTAAGAGAGCGTTTTTGAACACGTGGTTTATTTTGGTTCCCCAAAAACTTGACCAGCTTGATTTGAAAGGTGCAAGTTGATTTTAATGGCTTCCATCTTATTTAGAAAAGTGTCCAGCTCGAGCTGAAAACGTCTCAACAAAACATAGCTTTTATTAGCTTTTATTAGCTTTAACATAATAGAAAAAACAAGGAAATTAGATGCATTACAAGTCAGGCACCTCTTACGATTTACGGTTTACGATTTACGATTTACGACGATTTTTTCGTAATTACGATTTACGATTTACGAAATTTCGGATTTCATTTACGCACACCCCTGCTCACGACTTGACCCAACATGACATGGATCGCAGAGCCGATGTCGCTCTGTCTCTCCTTACCCTCAGACGTACCCACGGATGGCTGGACAACCTTGTCACCGGGGATGAGAAGTGGATACTCTACTCTAATTATCACCGGCGTGCGCAGTGGGTTGACGCAACTGGAGAGGCAGAGGACGATCCGAAACCCGAGCTTCACGTGAAAAAGGTGATGCTATGCATTTGGTGGAGCGTTCTTGGCGTAGAATACTGGGAGCTGCTGGACGAAGGGATAACAGTGACGGCAGAGGTTTACGCCAATCAACTGAGGAAGTTGAGGGCCCACCTTCAAACCACACGAGGAGAGCAAGTGAAGGTGTATTCTCAACACGACAACGCTAGACCGCATATCGCTAGAGCGACGGCGGCTGAGTTGGCGGACTACTGATGGACCGTTTTGACATCCACCTTACTCACCAGATCTCGCTCCTTCTGATTATCATTTGCTTTCAAGCCTTCAACGCTATTTGGACGGCCAGCAATTTAGGAACCGAGAAGATGTCAAGGAGCCACTGCTCACATTTTTCGAATCACAACCGGCCACGTTGTGGAGAAAAGGCATCCATGTTACTTCAAATGACTTGATATTGTTGTTCGTATGTTGTGATAATAAATATTTCATGCCCCAAATGTTCGAGACCTTATGCACCAATCTAATAGTTAAGAAAAAATGAGGAGATTGTGCGCTGTTACAGTGGTAAAGGCGTTTGCGTGTGATTAAGCCTATTCTGCTAGCTCTAGTTTCATGTTTAACACATTAATGTTAACTCCACGTCTTCATTTATGCTATTTTTACTAATAGACATGAACAACCGATGAAATGTGCAGACAATCCAGCAGTGTGTCAATTTCTCTAGCAAAAAATGTAACAAAGCAAAAAAATTTTTTAAAACACGGATTCATATGAAGCGTAAAACCGTGTTTTTCAAAAGTCACTGAGAATTCTTATCTCTGAAAAGCCAAACTAAAAGGCGATTCGCCGTGGTTCAATGACCCATTAGTGGGAGTACCGATGATAAAGGTGGACAGAACAGAGAATAGATTGACCATGAAGAAATGGGGCGCCTGGGAAAGAAGGCGCCGTGGAAAAAGCCGACGTGATGATGGGTTTTCATTAGCAGCAGGGCGTTCTCTTTGGGTGGTGGAGATGCGAACCGGCAAAAAGCCTCGCATGAAACTGGATCTGCTCAGTCTCCTACATCAGGCGGCGTCCTGGGGCGACATCACGCGAACAAGGCGATCAGCTGATCTCCCAAGTTCGTCGCCGTCGACGGGCGGCCAAGGTGGGGAAGAGAGCGCGCCGTTCCTCCGAAGTAACGGAAGTGCACTGCGGAATTCTTGGTGGAAAACCTGTATGGCGCCGCAGTTATCGCCAAGTTCCCGCGAACTTAGTTCACTACATTAGAACTCCGACTATCTTAGGGAAATTCCGCTGTTCAGAACATTCAGAGGATATCTGCACATTTCCACTTCACTGACTCATCAAGTGCATTCTCTATTCAGACGGGCTCTCTGAAGCATGACGTACGTTAAGCGCTACTCTTCCTTTGAGTCCAATACTATAATAGTTCAGTTCCTCTATATGTAGCAAACATATTAAGGGCGCAGGGCCAGAATCGTCGCTATTTAACCCTTCTGAGGCACACACCACGTTTTCTTCCTTTAACGGATATCGTGGAAGAAGAATACGTGGCATATGCCACAAAAAATGGGAAAAATCTGAATATGTTCCTAACCTTAGTAACGATTTTGAGTGAAAAACCGATGAATAAGAGTTTGTCTGTCCCCTCCAGTCAAGTCTGGTATTGATTTACCCACCCCGGAGGAGTGAAAGGTTTGGCTGGCTCAAGTGGGATCCTTGAACTAATTTGGATGCGAGCAACAGTTTACACTTCCCTGTAGAAGTTTCCGACTTTTGACGAAGGAGACTGAACCAAAACGTAACCCTGATTAAGCTCGACACTAATGCTGCACATCAGCTGTGAACCAACTTCATAGAAATTCCTGGCTCTACTACAATGAGTGAATGGCTTGGCGCCTCTCCGCTGCTAGGACGACGGCAAAATTAATCATACTTTTGAAGCACAGTGCAAGATGCTTGGAGCAGACCAAGAAGGAAAACTAGCGCCAAGCACTTGCACATCGACCTGGATATCGATCATTTCAAACTTCAAACGAGCTCTTTCAGTAAAGGTTTTTCGAGCGCGGAAAGTGAGACCGGTGGCGAACGGAAGAAACACGGTAAACAAACCAATTCGACGGTCTGCCGGCCCCGATTCCTTTCAATCTAGAGGGCACAGCTTTCAAAGCACGTAGAATGCGCCGTCAGTAAGGTAGGGGAGGTCACTGAATAAGGGAACTATCGAAAAATTAAAATTAATATCAAATTCATAACTGCTCAATTTCTTACATTTATGCAAGTTTTAAAATAAATGGCTGAGGCTCAAATGTTACATACTTCGCTGTTGGGGAGTATTCTTCGAATTAACCTAGCTTTTTAAATCATGTGATATTTGAATATGGGCGCGTGTAGCGCAGTCGGAGGAGGCGCCGACTGTCGCATGCACCCGATACCAGGTTATTGGTTCGGATTTCCCGCCCAGGCCAACCAAGCTTTCCGAAAAGAAAGCCTCCGGAAGCCTTCCCTCCGGGGTCGGTGAGTTGTACCAGACTTGTCTGGGAAGAATAAAGCGCTGAGTTGCTCACCGGCTGGCCACTGCAAGTATTTGTATGACCAAAAACCCATTCAAATCGCCCCCACGACATCCCGTAGAAGTAGAATGCGTGGCGCATCCCAAAAGGGATTGAGAAACGCCGTCCTTTATCCTTTATCCTTGTCCGCTAACACACTGATAAGCTCAAATAAGCTCAAAGGTCTGCAAAAGCTTCCATTTTTTTTTTGGATTCTCTTCATAGGTACAACGAGTGAGAAATTCGTTCTCAAGCATACGTCGCTAGGAACTTGAATTCGATCCTAATCGTGCTATATTCTTTTCACTGACATTAAGGTCTTTCACTTACTCATCTATATTCTATATTTCATTCTACTCCATATTAAAAAACATAGCGTGTATTTGGTGATCGACGTCCAGTTCATTCGTCGGACTCATGGTAAGAAGGTTTCCAAAATTTCCAAAATGTACATATTTCAGAGTCAAACTTTTCACGCAAATACAGAAGAAGCCCAAAACTAACTGACTATCGCAGACTGTTGTTTATGCCAATGCGCAAATGAAAGTCAAAAGTATGATTTACTTGATCCATTCGTGGGTCACATAAGGAGTTTGAGGTTCGCTAGACAAATGGCACGCCTTTCGTCGTAGGTATAAGGCAGCCATAGGTGACGAACAATATTTGTATGCCCGCTAATTCATGTGAGCAAGACCTACAGGTCATCCCGTCATGGTCGGTGAAGAAAATAGGTGGAAAACTGTTTTAGAATAGGCATGACCCCATTTTAGCATATTTAGGGGTATGTGATAGAGCCGGTTCAGATATGAGTTAGGACTTGGCATAGCCTCAATGAATAGATGAGAATGAATAGACGCAGCCTCTACATGTGAAGAACACCACGGTTTCTGGGGACCCTACAAAACACCTAAAAACCAGAAGAACACCATTTGTCGCAGCCGACGACTGCATCAAAGACGGTGAAGAAGTGTTCGCGCGGCGAGCCGGCAGCAATGAGGAGGTGTTTTGAGCGGTGACGGTGGCGCCCCCGTAATGTTTGCGTTCGAACTCACAGCTTGAGCTACTGCTGAGCACGAGACCAGCAGACGTTACCGTTGGACAGAATCGGATTACCTGAACGGGCTTAGCACAACGTCACGACTTCGAAGCGAAAAACATTTCGAGGTAGGCACTGTACAGGGGTGGAACCTCCTAAAGAGCTTTGAAGGGCAAAACTATTGAACGAACAAACATATACATATACATGCAAAAATATACGAGATGTTGATAGGTTTGGATGCGCTAAGCATTCGCATTTTACTAGGGGCACGTAGACATTGACTTATTCTTAGAGTAGACTAGACCGGTGTGGAGAAGACAATCGCGACGCCTCGAAGAGGACGCCGACTGTCGTGTGCTCCCGATCTGAGGTGCTTACCAGTTCGGATTCGAATTTTCCACCTAGGCCAACCAATCTTTTTCCATCTCTCCGGCATCGGCGAATTGATACCAGACTTGTTTGAAAAGGATGAAACACTGGCTAGAACATCGACTCGCCTCCGCATGTCGGTGAAAAACAAAGCAAAGCAGAGGCGTATTTGAATTGACTTCATAATATTCCGTAGAACTAGAACATGTGGCGCATCCCAAAAGGGATTGATTAACCCCGTCCTTTATCATTTATGTATTGGTCCTTTACTTGGCGTACATCTTCAGCCCGAAGAAAACAGCAGGAGCAGACGCTAGCTGTCGCGTTCAATGCGAACTGATTCACGGTAGTTTTTCATCCTTCCGGGTATGGTGAGATAAAACCTAACTTATGTGGGAAGGGCTGAGCACGGAGTTGTCTATAAACTCGCAAATCGTAGCTCAGGCCAAATAAGACTGATTCAAATCGCCTTTACGATGCCCTGAAGAGATAGAGGGCGTGGCGCGTTCCATAATGGGACGTTAACGCCGTTATTCACCCTTTATAGTGCTTCGAAAGAAGCAGCAGCGCGAAGAGCTTCATGTAATCTGATGAGTCGACGAGCGGTTCGGCGTTCTCCGCCTCGAAGACGGTGGTTGCCGGCAGACTGATGTCAGACTTCTAGCATGTTCTACAGTACAACTAGGAACTTCAGAATGTTCTATCATTTGTCAGAAGTCTCGATATACAGTAGGTTGAGCACTATCCGAATCACAAGCAATTGGCCTCCAGTTAACACCCCAGTGTCGAAGCAATTCATGGTGGCTTCCTGGACGTTGACTCCGACGCAGTGCTTCAGAACCAGAAGGAAATTGGGGCTCAAGTGGCGTAGCCGGTAAGAGGCGCCGATCCAGCGCATATCACAAACGCCTTTTAAACCCGACGTCCACCGCACCGGAACCACAAGCGCTCTTGTGGTCGTTAGCCCAGTCCTATAGTGGGGATAAGGATAAACGATGATGCTACTCAATCCCTTTGCGGGATGGGCCACGTATTCTACATCTACGACATGTCGTGCAGGTAATTTGAATACGTATTGGCCTATAAAGTAGCGTACGGTGGCCAGCAGATCAATGATTCAGTATTCTAACATTCCCAGAAGGATCGCCTTTGTGACCCCGGAAGGATATAAGTTCGATTGATGCTCAAGAGATTCGAACCTTAAACTATGGTTCGGGGTGCACACGAAAGTCGTTGTTCACTCCGATTGAGCCACCAGTGGGTGGCCAGGTAAGCATTTGTAAGTCTTAACTAGTAACGGTGCCCAATAAGAAGCAAACCAAAGGATAAAAAAGGTAAATGAGAAAGGACGGCGTTTGTTCAATCCCTTTTGGGATGCGCCATGCATTCTACTTCTACGGGATGTCGTTGAGGCTATTTTTTCTGCTTTTGTATTTGATCATGCAATGACTTACGGTGACCAGACGATGAACAGGTCAGTGTCTTATACTTTCTGGATAAATCTGCCACCTATCCACCGAACTCGGAGGGATGGAAGGCTTGGTTGGCCGGGGGGGGGGGGGGGGGGGAGAATCCGAACCAAAAATCTGGAATCACGACAGCCGCCACCGAGGAGAATCCCAGAAAAGATGGATTGATGTATTATACTCTAACAACTTCCAAGTCCAATCCAAATTCGGCTTGATCGCGTAAGTACGAGGTGATTGAGGACTAAAGTCATCAGGATATTGTGTTCGGCTTTGATATTAGCGTCAGATTATTTGTCTACGGTACCAAAATTCAGCTGTACGAGGCAGGCAATCAGACTCTCCATCGGCCACTTCAATTCTATGGTAAGAGAGCGCAATTCGCTTAACTTCGGTCGGCAGCAGGCACGTTGTAGCTCAGACGGATGAGGCGCCGGTTGTCGTGTGCACTCTGATTCAAGATTCTTGGTTCGGGTTTCTCATCCAGGCCAACCAAGCCTTCCACCTATACGATATCCGTGAAATGGTACCAGACTTGTCTAGAAAGAGTAAAACACTGACATGTTCAACGGCTGGCCACTGCAGGCGATTGTGTAGGCCAGATACGCAATCCCGTAGAAGTACATAGAATGCGTGGCGCATTCGAAAAGTGATGGATTGCCGCCGTTCTTTGTTCTTTTATCCTTAAATCGACAAAATGAATTTCTGAGTCTATCCTAGTCGGGAGGGGGGAACTCTAATATGACAGCTGTGTCCGCGCTATTATGCTACATCGCCTCTTCACCTGAATTTGCCCAACACCCGTCAATGTCATGGTACTTCAGGAGTAGCTCTCGAGCAAGGCTAAGGGAGGTAATGGCGGGTAAAAACATCATCTCCCCCTCTCTGGTTAGGATTTTTCCTCGGAATCAGCATTTTGTTCTGAAGCTTGAACGGCCGGAATAAACTAAACAACTTATCATAAAGGGAATAAGAATGTTGCTGTCTGATAAGATGAGGGAGGTCCTTATATGAATCGCAAATATGAAGTTTAGGAAGAACTATTACAAAAGCAGAAATGCAGTGCGAGCTTCGTGCAACTCTTTCCTCCCAAGTGGCTGGCGCTCAAACGATAGGGCAAAAACTTGTCACGTTAGGCTGTCACACAACACTCAATTGGCCTCTTTAACTCCTTTGATTAGCACCAGTTTGGGCCAATGAAGAAGAGTGCTTAGGGAATAGACTGGTATGACTACCGGTTGGAGCACACTCGAGGTCCTCGCGGGCATTCCCTCTTCGTCAGCTTGATGGCTGAATTGGTGTAGTGGGAAGTGGCACGTGTTATTTGCGTCGTTCGTCTGACAGAATAGTTCATTAGAGTGTATGTAGGATTATAACGGATCAGATCATATTCAGAGCCCCTGAAGGTTCCACAGGTGAACTTCCGTCGGACATTAACCTTCGTATCGAGCTTTTCCTAACTGCATTTTAGTCGCTAAAGGCGTAAAAGAAATGCCTAAGAGCTGGGCAATCTCAGTCCACACCCCAAAGGTTTGGTTCGACGAACAGATCGGCATGTTCTAACGGAGCATCAATAGGAATGGAGCGAAACCACGTACACAAGGGCAACCTCGGATAAAGGGAGTGCAGAGGTAATTGAGAACGGGGACGATAGCGCTGCCGTGGCAGGCGGTGCACTGTCGAAGGTCAGAAAAAGTGCGCCATTAAAAAACCCTCAAGCTCTACCGATGCACTAGGACACTGTTCCGCTAAATAATAGTATTTTCAGCGGTGGTGGTGTAAGGCGAACATCGCTGCCCGGGAAGCAGAAGATGCGGGTTCGAGTCCCGCCTGGCGCAAGAGTTTTGATCGTAACAAAACATCCTGTGATAACTAATAGTATTTTCGCTAAACAATCTGCAAAAGAATCCCGTTCCGATCCTTCATCAACTCATAAGGATAAGGATAAATCATAAAAGTCGGCGTTAGTCAACCCCATCTTTACGGGCTCCGTACGTTCTGCTTCTATGAGATATGGTGGAGACGCTTTGAATTGGCGTATTTGGTCAGCGACTTGCGGTGGTCAGCCGATGGAACAGTCAACGTCTACTGGCCTGGGCGGAGTTCGACCGAGAATCTACATAGATTGGGAGTGCTCGTTATAGACTGCGCCTTCTTCGACTGCGCTACCAAACGGCCGTCAGCAATTCGTATTGCGGAATATTACATACATCGTGAAAACAAGTTTTCTTATTCGAGAACTAGCTCAGCAACCTTTTAAAGGCAGCTTTTTTACTTCAATACAAATGAATTATGTATAATATTATAGTAGTGGGCGCGTGTAGCGCAGCCGGAGGAGGCGCCGGCTGTCGCTTCCACCCGATACCAAGATCCTGGTTCGGATTTCCCGCGTAGGCCAACCAAGCCTTCCATTCCTCCGGGATCGGTGAATTGGTACCAGACTTGTCTGGGAAGGATAGAGCGCTGACGTGTTCATCAGCTGGCCACCGCAACTCATTCTATGGCCAAATACGCATTCAACACGCCTCCCACGCCATCCCGTAGAAGTAGAATGCGTGGCGCATCCCAAAGAGGATTGAATGACGCCGTCCTTTGTCCTTATTATAGTAGCAACATTGCAGGTGGAGCAGGCAGCGACACTCGCGTGTACCACAATTTTATTAGGCTTCACGTACAGCCTGAACCCACCAAGGTTTCATCGATGAGCTGAACAATAAAGGAAATTTTTTCTCAAGCAAAAGTAAGCGTTCAACTAAAAATTCCGATAAAACAAAAGTGAAAAAGTTATCGTTTATTCAATGTCTTCGAGGGATACGCCATGCATTCTACTTCCACGGGATGTCGTAGAGACAACTTGTGCACGTATTGGCCTTAACAATTGCTTGCGGTGCTTAGCCGATGGGCAAATCTACGTATATCCCTACAGCCAAGCTTGGCATCATGTCGTCTCTGACCCCGCAGGTTTGGAAAGCTTGTCTGGCCTACGCGGGAGCCGAACCAAGAAGTCAGAGCAGCGATTTATTTATTTATTTATTGAATTTGAATGCGTATTTGACCATACAAAGACTTGTGGTGTCCAGCCGATGAATAAGTCAGCGCTTTATCCTTCCCAGACAAGTTGGTCCCTATTCATCGACCCCTCAGGTATGGAAGGCTTGTTTCTAAGCGTAACGCTTCGTTGGAGCAGCATCGAATCTTGTGATACGCTTACTGTTGCGTGGAACATCCTCAAGTCGCAAAAGCTAGCGAGTGCCTGTTTATTGAAAAGATTGGTCAGGAGATACGAAAAGGTTCAGTAACAAGGTGATGCTCGACCAAAGCAAGCCATTGTAAGTAACACATTATGGTAACGTAACAATGGATAACATAAACTTAAAAAGTCACAACTAAAATCAAAGGTATATATATATGTCGCGAAGACGGGCAGCATTGAGAGGTGGTAGCGCGCCAGCCATTCAGAGCGTATTAAGGGGGCGTGCTATTCTGGGGCCGGATTCATCAACGGCAATTTTACAGCAATTTTTGACTTACAGCAATTTAACAGAGAAAATTACAGCCGAAATCCCTGATAGCGTGGCTTATCAAGCGATATGGTGAGCGATAAGCCGCGTTATCTCAGTTCTCCGCGCTGTGAATCTTCTATTAGAGTTATGTAAGTCGTTGATGAATCAGACCCCAGAAAGGGATTGCACATTCTGTGGCCTCATGGGCTGGCATGTGTTCGGTCTGTGCTCTGTTTAGTTCTTATTGGCTGGCACGCTCCCACCCACCAGTGCTGCTCATCTTCGCGACATGTACCAAATCAAATTACCATAGTACGATATTAACCATCAGCATAACCAAACAATATAATCTTCATAATAGTAGTGATAAAGCTGAAATAAGGAAGAAAATCCAAGAAAAATGGTATGCAAACAAAAAATATTCTCTAAAATTCAAGCCAAATGATAATGTTAAAGATAAGGAAAACAAGGTTCGGGAAAGTGTTCAGCCAATGCTAAATGCCCACTCACTTTGGGATACACCGTGCATTCGCAAAATGAGCGCCTGTATCTTCTGGCAGCGGTGTTACGTTCTTGTAGTATACGAAGGCGTTTGCTTTATCTGTGGCCCAAAATAATACTTCGCTGCTTGGCAAGCTGATGTTCTCCTCACGAAAGACTCGCGTATTCAGGTGCCGAATTCATGAACGACTTACAGCAATTTAACAGAGAAAATGCAGCCGAAATTCCTGATAGCGTGGCTTATATCGCTCCCATATCGCTTGATAGTCGTGCTATCAGGGATTTCGGCTGTATATTCTCAGTTGTATTTGTAAGACGGGCGCGTGTAGCGCAGTCGGAGGAGGCGCCGACGGTCGCGTGCACTCGATACCAGGTTCCTTGTTCGGATTTTCCGTCCAGGCCAACCAAGCCTTCCATCCATCCGGGGTCGGTGAATTAGTACCAGACTTGTCTGGGAAGGATAGAGCGCTGACTTGTTCATCGGCTGGCCACCGCAAGTCATTGTATGGCCAAATGCGCATTCATGTCGCCTCCACGACATCCCGTAGAAGTAGAATGCGCTGGCGTATCCCAAAAGGGATTGAGTAACGCCGTCCTTTGTCCTTTATCCTTATTGCTGTAAGTCGTTGATGAATCCGGCCAAAGGATTCCATCTGTTGGCGCGGTTAGATTCCGGCGGCAACGTCGCCTTTGGCCTACTCAGACAAACGAGCACTAGGACCCGCACAACCAGTTGCTATTGTGGTGAGAACCTGTTGCAGTGGGTGTGGCGGGCTGCGCCGATTGGCCAGGTGAGGGGGCCCGACGCGATTATCTGCACCCCGTTGACGTTCCTGTGGAAGTATACCATTAAGCTTAAGGGTCGGCTCCTGTTGCTAGAGTGTTGCAGAATTCTTGTGCAGCCGTATATCTACATATATCCAGCTCGTACCTACATATATATGTGCATACACATATAAGTAGGTATAAGCAAGTGGTTGTACGGGTCCTAGATAACGAATGTCTGTCAAGCATAATGACTTCTGACTGGAGTTTCTGTCTATGTGGCACACTCCAGATCTTACCGTAACTTTAAAAAAACCTTAGGCTCACTACTTCTTTGAGAATTTTTTATTAATAAAGCTAAGCGAAAGTGAATAGCAAAAATCTGCAATTTTTGTCTTCTCTTAAAGTGGTTCGTTTCGCTACCTATCTCCATATTAATGTTTTTGCTATAGTACCTCCCCGGTACCAGTGAAGCGTAAGGCGTTATAACCTTTCTGAATAGGTACAAATTATCAGAGATAATTTAACAAAATTAAACCGAGAACTTTACTTTTATATTCTATGCGTGGCAATTAAGTTATTAAGTTTTACATATTGTAACACATTCGTGTTCATTTTGTATTCGAATTCATGGAGAAAAGGTACAAATGGTAGTTTATACTTTTCCGCAGAAGCGATGTTGACTCTCACCTTCGTCGACGTCGTTGCCGCATTTGTAGTGCTCAAAATACTCCGCCGTCATCTGAATAGCAGAAAGAAACTTCGTCATTCGAGCGCCAAGGACAGACAGACTATCGGATACGATAACGTGGGAGCGACCGGTGAAGGGACGAACCGAGGAAGGAAGAGCTAAAGCCGAATCAAAGCAAGAACTGGACACCGCCAGCTCTAAAGAAGACGTTAACGACCGCATCGAAGCAGTTAAGGCCGTCAGAGTCGAAGTGCATTGACGGTTTCATCGCTCGACAAACAGTGTAAGTGTCTCTACTGGAGAGGTGTCGAGTGGGGACGGACAGAGAGCGAGCGACTGGTCGGCCGAGTACTCACTCACTCAGTCACCCTTTCCTCTTAAGGACAAGTTCTAGCGAGTGATCTGACCTTTGAAAAGGAAAGACCTCATCCCTCTAGAGTTCGTGAGCGACCCGTGCGGACATGGCAAATACACTTGAGCACCGGGCCGGCACTTCTCAAACGGACCGTCGCTCTGATTCTTTTCTTGAAGAAGTCTCGGAAAATCGTAGGAAAAAACGGCCAGAGTCGAGTTTGGAAAGGTGTACCGAGCCGCCGAGTCATAGAAGAGTCATAGACCAAGTTATATTTGGAAGGAAACAGGGTTGGTTTTTGCGGTTAAGGATGAATAACCATTATTCGCCAAGGTGGGAACGACAAGAATTGAGAGGAATGAATGAGCGTTGATGATGACGTCGTGCCACAGCACCGGTACCCATCGATCGCCAGCCATTTTGGGCCACCCACTCACTCACATGAGGGGACCTAGCCGGTGGAGGATATTATCCTCGCCTCCACGTCGGGGTTCCGGGTACAACCACGACGACCGAAAAGGGCAGAGCACGTCGATTACCACCACCAGGACACACACCACGTTACCGCTAGTCAGCCAGCGCTCCAGGCCGCTGTCACAGCCGAATTCACCCAGCTGCATGTTTTCTTATTGTAAGGTGTCTCCTGGCCGAAACGGCTCAAATTCTGCATAGAATTCTCAAGATGGGCAAGTTCTGGTACCGAGGGGCAAAGGGGGACGACTTCAAGTCCCAGTAACCTTCGCCTGCTGTCGTAGCACCTAGCCGCTTGTCAAATGTGCTCACAACTTCGAGCGGAAGCCGAAAAATATAGCACATTCTCTTGTTTCCACGGTATCCATCTCAACAGCTACAATTGGCCGCGTGCAGCGCAGTCGGAGGAGGCGCCAGCTTTCGTATGTACAATAGATTCATAGCTCGGAATTCCCCTCCCCCATCCCAGGTCAGCCTAGCCTTCTATCCCTCATGGGTCGTTGAATTGGTGCCAGATTTATCCGGGAAGTATAAAACATGGACTTGCCTATAGAGCGGTCACCGCAAGTCATTGTGCTGGCCAAGCAATTAAATGCTTAATTACTAAAGTACTATTCAGTAATTACTAAAATAGAAAGGTTTACAATTTCAATGTAATTGAATGTCCATTCTTCTGTTGCTTTAACGATTATTTTGTTTCTTCGACTATTTCGCTAGCGTTGCATGCAATGTACCCTTCAATGCAAATAAATAAATAAAGTGATGAATAAATAAATACGCATCCAAATTGCCTCAACAATATCCCGTAGGAGTAGAGTGCATGGCGCATCACCAAAAGGAACTGAACCTTCTTTATTCTTTATCCTTTACATTACAAATTCTATGAGTTCTCAGGCGTCTAACCAATACGAATGACTATTTTCAAGGGTGTATCGTGATGATTGGGGCGCGTGGAGCGCAGTCGGAGGAAGCGCCGTCTGTCGCCTGCACCCGATACCAGGTTCCTGGTTCGGATTTCCCGCCCAGGTCAACCAAGCCTTCCATCCCTCCGGGATCGGTGAATTGGTACCAGACTTGTCTGGGAAGGATAAAGCACTAACTTATAGATCGGCTGGCCACCGCAAGTCATTGTATGGCCAAATACGCATTCAACACGCCTCCACGGCATCTCGTAGAAGTAGAATGCGTGGCACATCCCAAAGAGGATTGAATAACGCCGTCCTTTAACCTTATCCTTCTATCGTGATGATTAGGAAAAGTGGTTTCGCAGTGTTCTGGCGCATTCCCACTGACAAATGCAACCTAGAATTGGAATCTCTTTCAATAAGCGTTCTGTTGCTTTGTGCGCTTAGAAGAGCATTTCTGTCAGGTTACGTCCACGCGGATTCAACTGGAAATGCAGAGAAACACCTCGGTAAATACCCACAAGCCATTGTATATAAAAAAGGATAAAGGACGGCGCGACCTGTACCACTTCTACGGGTTGTCGTGGAAGCGATTTGAATGCGTATTTGGCCGTAGAATGACTTGCGGTGGCCAACCGATGAACAAGTAAACGCTTTATCCTTCCGAGACAAGTAGTAGGTACCAATTTGCCGACCCCGGAGGGATAGAAGGCTTGGTTGGCCTGGGCAGGGAGTCTGAATCAGGAACCTGGTATTGGGTCCATGCGACAGCCGGCGCCTTCTCCGACTGCGCCACACCCGCCCCAAGCCATTGTATGGATCACATATTTATTTGTTTATTTATCAATTTATTTGCACTCGAGACAACACCAAAGAACCAGTCAAAAAAAAAACAGCCGCAACAAAGCAACACAAGAAGGAACGTTCAATTTCATTCACATTAGGAATGTATCTCCTTTAGTAATTAATAAATATGTACACATCGATTTGCATTAATGACATCCCCTGGAAGTAGAAAGGCTGATGCATGGCGTCGACCAATCCCGAACAGAGATTGTTCAACGCCATGCTTTAACCTTATTTTCTTTTTTTGTATTTTTCTTTTTCCCTCTATTTTTCTTTATTCACCGGTAAATAACTTAGCTTTCTTTGTAACAGTAACCCAACGTTTCCATACCGTTAAATAAGGGTGAAGGATAAGAGCCTGTTCATACTTCGCGACAAAAGCGACTCGTCGCCCGCGCAAATCACGCATATCGATTAAACCGAGCGCGCGCCGCCGAAAAGGGTTCACACTCGAGCGTCGACGCTGTCCCTCTCGTCGCTCTTGTCGCTGCTGTCGCGAAGTATGAACAGACCCTAGAGAATAGCGCAGGATATCCACGTTGTTCCAGAGTGCGGTTAATAGCGCAGTCGGAGGAGGTGCCGGTTGACACGTGTACTTGATCCCAGGTTCCTGGGTCCGATTTCTCGCCCAGGCCGACCAAGCCTTCTGTCCTTCAGGAGTCGACGAATTGCTACCAAATTTGACAGCGGTCAAGATGTATTGAAGCTGTTGAGCCAAGATTGTTACGAGAGCTTTATTCGACTGATGTTTCGGCGTAACCGCCTTCTTCAGATTGTGGAAAAGACAAAAGGAGTTTGAGAAATTGCTCGTCCAAGAATTATTTCAAGCTACAGAACCCTCGAAAGTTAATGAGGGAATGAAGGGAATAGGAAGTAAGGCGTCCCAACTGATCTTAATGGAAACAGCCGGAAGGCTGGTTGGTCTTCAACCGAGGGCTCGACTTGTCTGTGAAGGGTATAGCGCTGACTTCTCAATCGTCTGGCGCCGGCTGGCAAGGCTAAATAAGCACTCAAATTGCCTCCACGACATCGCGCAGAAGTAGAACTTGTGGCGCACCCCAGAAATGATTGTTTGAGGCCAAGCTTTACCCTTCACCATCATTTGTACGCACATTCCAAAGGTATTGGCAAACGCGAGGTTGAACATCTACCGACGTAGGGCAACGAAAAGGACGAGATAGTTACAGAACACTAGCAGTAGCTCTCTATTCTTAAAATTCTGAGAGCTAGGAGCACAATTCTACACTCTTTAGAGCGGTGTCGTTTTTGAGAAGGATTCAGAATGGGCGTTTGGTTTGCACAATGACTTCTGCTGGCGAGGAGATGAGCTTTCCATATCGAGTGAGATACCATTGAGCTTGTGCTCGGTATAATTTCAGGATTTTGATGGCAAGAGCGGCAGCATTACAACAACCTCTTTCACCTCATGTGCTAAGTACTTTAGAGTCTGTAACTGTGTGAAAGGTGTAATTATCGAAATTTTGTTCAGCCAGGTTGAGTCTCATTCCAGAGTTCGAAAAGGAGTCAAAACGGATTTTATAGAAAGCCAAAGGCAAGGAGAGAATAGTCAGCTGGTTTTTGGTTAACTTACGCCTCTTTTACCGTGCCTCTTGCTCATGGTACAGGAAAACTGCTAGATAAGTGTCTGAAGCGAGCAGTCAGGACAATTGGCCCCATCTAGCAATCCGTTCTTATAAGCGGTATGGCATCAGTAGTAAGAAGGCGAAAGAAAGCTATGACATGAAAAGAACGGTGAGAAACTGGAACATCGGACAGGTTCGCAGCTTATGTTCCAAGGAGGCAGCACACTCACTGCAGAATAAATAGCATAAAATCAGCCCCAACTGCCAGTGCATCAACACGCTGGAAGTGATTCGTGGCAGGTTCTCCTAGATGGCTCCGTGTCGAATGAAAGTGCTTCAAACTCAACGGGAATAGCAGCTATGGCACGACGCTTGCTCCAGCGCTCAAAAGCGCCATGCACGTAGGGAGAGCTCCGCAAAGCGAGTGCTATTGTGAGTGCAGTGGAGCTGATTCACCGTCGAGATGACATCGCTGAAGCTGGAGGATGGCGCTTCGAGGCCAACAGCCGTATCGATTATTTGCAGTAAAATATGGATTATTTCACAGAATTTGATAAATAGCACACGCGCTGTGACACTACAGAGTGCAGCGCTTAAATTCGGACAAATTTAGTCTCAAATTTCTATGAAAATTGTGGAATAAAGGCGTCTAGCAGGACACCTGACATTAAAACCGCATGTGTTGTATGGGTCTTCGGATTCCAGCAAAGGAAGCCGAAAGCGTATTAACAATTACGGAGGGAAAGTGGATCATCGGACTGGCTCTCATATTAAGCAGTATATTCACTGAAGAATAACTGATGGTGAGATGAATTCTGCCCTAATCGTCAGAGCATCAAGTCGTTGGCAACGAGGCAGCCCTGCACTATGTACTAGTTCAGTCCAATTTCTGGATTTCACGGCAGAAAAACTTCTACATAGTACTTAACCCTACATTTTTATATTACTTGCGGGAGTCTGGAGCGAGTCGAAGGAGGCGCCGGCTGTCGCCTGCACTCGATAACAGGTTCCTGGTTCGGATTTCCCGCCCAGGCCAACAAAGCCTTCCATCCCTTCGGGGTTGGTGTCGGTAAATTGGTATCAGACTTGTCTGGGAAGGTTAGAGCGCTGAATTGTTCATCGGCTGGCCACCGCAAGTCATTGCATGGCCAAATACGCATTCAACTCACCTCCACGACATTCCGTAGACGTAGAATGCGTGGCCCATCCCAAAGAGGATTGAATAACGCCGTCCATTATCCTTATTCTTATTAGTTGCATGGAATCGGAATGCACGGCGCAACGGCTCTCGCAACCCTTTGCCTACCCTATGCAATAAATTTTTGAGAAAATATTAATATATACCCTTTTCGCGTCGAATTGGAAATTTTTCAAATCAAATTGGTCACTTTTTAAATCAAATTGGTCACTTTTCACCTCAAATTGGACACTCTTCTAAGCTAACCTAAGACTTCTCAAATCAAACCGAACTCTTTCAAATCAAAATGAGCTTCTTCTATATTAAACTAGAAACTCTCCAAAAATATTAGAATATTTTTATGTTTAAAAAATTTTTTAGTATAGTTTTCTTTAAAGTTTTAATTTACTTTCCAATAAGAGAACACATAGTTTGAAATTTTATAAAAAATTTATTTTATGAGGAAAAGCAATTATTCAAAGCTTGTTTTGGAAAGCAGGTAGGCTTCTATTTTCTGCTGCTAAAACAGGGATTGCGCCATGCCCTCGTCCGAGCCTTCGAGATTTTTATTCGATTGATGGCAGAATTTATGTTTGCATGCAGTTTCCCACCTTGAAGCGGTGCAACATAAACAACTGTAAGAAAACACACATATTCTAACTTTCTTGTTGCATGTAAGCAGTATTTACACTATCAATCAGATAAACGCCGCGTTGAACTTTTTGAGTGCATGGCAAGATCCAGTATTTTGACGCAAGACATGACTGCTGCCTTGTTGCGCTTTAACACAAAATTTGAAGTATTGTTTTTTTCTTAAAAAAATAAGAATTTTATAAATATATTTCACTCATTTGGCAGTTGAAGTGAAACATTTCAAAATGGTTATTCTAAATTTTCTTTGAGCAAAAAATTATTCTAACAATTTCAAAGAGTTTTTAGTTTATCCCGTAGAAATCTCGTCCTGATTTTTAAGACGTTCAATTTGATTTCAAAGTTCATAGGCCAGTTTAGAAGAGTGTCCAATTTAGTTTGAAAAGTGTCCAATTCGACATGAAAATGGTATATTAGGGGGGGCCAAAAGTAATGAGACACCCCACGCCGTGTCCATATATCTCGTGGCTGGAGTCTGGTTTCGTGCTTGTTGTATTTGTATGTTTGTATGCTACTTACTGAAGCCCATCTGAAAAGTTACCACTTCCGCTCTTTCCAGAAGCATGCCAAAAACCCCAGCCTGTCTCATGCCGAAACCCCAGTCTGACGAGTCGACCTGCGTCGCGCAAATCTCGCCCAATTCCCAACCCCGAGCAGCCTGGGCTCGATATTCACGCAAGATGAGAAGTACGTCTTCTACCTTAACCCTGCCAAGCAGCGAGTCTGGGTGAGGCTTGGTGAATTGTTACCGACCTTCGTTCGGCGAGATGTTCACGGCGAGAAGCATCTTTGGAGCTTTTGGGTCTGCGCCCATGGATCGGTTTACCGGAGGCTGTTTCCCAAGAGCACCGCGATGAACTCCAAGGCCATGGTGAACGAAATAGAGGAGATGGGCGGGCGACTCGCTCTTATTCATTCGCAGCGCTTCAAGAAGGTTCTCCTCTTAGACAACGCCGCACCCCATCGGGAACAAGTAAGCACGGATAAGCTTGCCCCGCTGGGCTACGTTCACATGCCTCACCCACCGTATTCGCCGGACATCTCTCCATGCGACTACCACTACTACTTGAGCCTACAGGACTTCCTAGTCGGAAGGGACACAAAAACCCAAGCAGTCCTTGACAACCATATCGAGCAGTTGATCAACACCAGGCTCGAGCAGTTCTGGAAGGATGGGATCAGGAAGTTGGCTGAGCGATGGCAGCAAGGTCCTTGCCCTTAATGGCAAATACACTCCTCAGCATCGTTGAGTTGTAATTGAGTTATAAGGAGATAAAGATTTTTTTTCATTTTGTCTCATTACTTTTGGCCCCCCCTAATATAACCAAAGTCCGATGAAAGTCCAGAGTGGGTCGTCCATTGTTTATGTTCCCATAACTGGTAGTTTATCCTTAGCCTAAACAAGCCTGAAGTTTTTATATAATTATTTCACAACTGTGTTTAGCGGTTGCGTTTTAAAAAGTCTGTTCACGTTATGAAGGAGGAGCAAAGTGGACCCCGCTCTAGACCTACCCGAAGATGTGGTTGCTCTAAATGTGATGTTTCGGTGAAAAGCTTTACGCTTTTTTTTACATCACAGCCGCTTTAAACTAGTTGTTTTTGAGGGAATATTAAAATTTTAAAAAATTAACGGATTTACCGAATTTACCGGAATTTACCGGCGAACAAGAACAACTCGACAAGTAATTAAATCAAAATGAAAACCTATGAATATTGAAAAGTTCATTTCTTTTGTGCTTTTTAAGGAGCTCATATTTAGGGGAGAGGGTCAATCATTTACTGTTAGGTATGTAATAAGCGC
The DNA here is from genome assembly GCA_947359475.1 of Heligmosomoides polygyrus bakeri. Classification (NCBI taxonomy): domain Eukaryota; kingdom Metazoa; phylum Nematoda; class Chromadorea; order Rhabditida; family Heligmosomidae; genus Heligmosomoides; species Heligmosomoides polygyrus. The sequence goes on from OX375866.1 coordinate 104,082,213, forward strand.
AACTCGAATAGATCTAAGGAGTGGTTTAAGAGTTCTGAGGCCATCTGTCGGAAAAATCGCATCATAAAAAATCCGTAGTTAAATAACACCTCGTGAATTCAAATTCATTTAACGAATTCTCCTATTCAACCAAATTTAATCAAAAATGCCATCACCTATCTAACCCCTCGGTAGGGTCTGTCCAATGACCGAAAAGGGTTTCGTAACGGCTAGTGCGGAGGCAACCGGTGTGTGAAATGTGCTGGTAGAATGACTCAGAAACGAATTCCCACAGCGAAGCGACGTCGTGAAGGAGATGGTTTTTGTGATGGAAAACTTCGGGCTGGACGCCTTTGGAAAACGTTACCGGGAATCGATTCGCCGACGTCGGGAAGATACGCGTAAAGAAGCCGTCGAAAAACTCGCTATAGTCAAGGAGAGGGCGGCGGCAGCGCGATCCTCAACGTCGATAGGAGGAACGGATCCGTCGTCGTGCTATGGTTAGCTTCAAAACGGGATGCTCGAGCTAACCAGATGATATCTTCTCTACGCGGAAGAAGTCGAAGACAACCTCAGCCGTGGGGGATAGCCGTAGGTTACGGTGCGGACACTGTAAGTCTCGAAGATCTTACTTTCAAACCTGTCTTCGGCTGGTTTCCAGTCATTTGGTGGCCGCGCGCATATTTCGGACAGCGAATCTAATGGCCGTTTTTGCTGTGCACATTCAAACACCTACAGCGTAACTCATAGCTATGGAATTTGTTCAGAAATTTTCCCCAACACTTCATGCCAACAGCCTATTAACTCCTTACAGGAATCGAACTCATTGCTCTCCGAAGAGCAACGTTCGGTAAATGACAAGCGGTGCAGCAGCACTACATATTCCACTGCCGTTAGGGCCTGTTCATACTTCGCGACAAGAGCGACAAGAGCGACAAAAGCGACAAGAGCGACAAGAGCGACGAGAGCGACTGGGGCGACGGATGTAGTGTGGTGTACGTAAATAACTGCGTACTCCACACTCCGTCCGCGACGAATGTAGTGTGAAATGCATAATTATTTACGTACACCACATCACATCCGTCGCCCCAGTCGCTCCAGTCGCGAAGTATGAACAGGCCCTTACGCTCCTCCAGAAGTGCCTCCAGGTTAAACCGAGCTGACCAGACCGTTCCTTCTTGCACAGTAACAAAGAGATGAAGGCTTGAGTCTCCACTGTGAAAGTAGTGGACTCTGAAGAATTTTTCGTGACTCTTAATCGGTAGCGCATGGTAGCGCAGTCGGAGGAGGTGTCGGCTGTCGCGTGCACCGGATTCCAGGTTCTTAGTTCGGATTTTTCGCTAATGCCAATCAAGCCCTCCATCCCTCCGGATCGACGAATCGGAACCAGACCCGTATGGAAGGGATAAAATTTTCCAGCGACATCTCCAGCGGTTGGTTGCCGCAGACCAAATGCACCTTCAAATTATATCAACAATATCCCGCATAGGTTGAATGCGTGGCGCATCCCAAAAGGGATTCATTAGCGCCGTCCGTTATCCTTTTTTTCTTCATCCGTAGAAATCCTGTTCCGATCTTTCAGCAACTTATAGGAATGAGGATAAAAGGATAAAGGACACTGCTACTCAATCCCTTTTGGGATGCGCCACGCATTCTACTCCTACTGGATGTACTGGAGGCGAGCGAATTGAATGCGTATTTGGCCATACAATGACTTGCGGTGTCTAGCCGATGAACAAGTCAGCGCTTTATCCTTGCCTGACAAGTCTGGTACCAATTCATCGACCCAGGAGGGATAGCACGCTTCTTTGGCCTGGGCGGGAAATCCGAACCAAGAATATCGAGTGCACGCGACAGACGGCACCTCCTCCGACTGCGCTATATGCACCTTAACCCTATAGAATATGTATTTCTTTAAATAGTAGATAGTAGAATATCGTAGAAAAGTGGCATGTCTTAGATGGTAACTGGAATCCTCGTGCTGTAGAGCCAAGATTGAAAGCGACGCTTCCAGGTTCTGAAGAAGACGGTTGCGCCGAAACGTCAGCCGGATAAAGCGTAGCGACTAATCTCCGCTTTACCGCCCGAAGATCTCATTATTTCCAAAAAATCCCCAAAAGACCGAAGTCATTGAGGAAGCAGCAAAATCATAAGATAACCCAAACGAAAAGTCACTCATTAACACCTTAGGCCTTCAACGAATGGGAAAACCCCGCTCAAATAACCCGAACTCTGCAAAGAACTCACAGTTGTACTCGTGGACCCATATCTCCTCCTCCTCCTCCTGCACCGCAGCCACGATCACCTTGTCGACGTCGTCAAAGCACCGAGCGACGATCACATCGGATAGTTTCGCGCGCATGTTTAATGGAGACTGAGCGACGAAACAAAGGCAAAGGCGGGTGGTACTCACTGAACAGCTGGACGTAACCCCTGGAGAGCGGCGAGAGCAGGTGCGCGTCCACATCCGACCAATGTGCCATGGCCAAATCCGACCTCGGTCTCGTCGTCGGGCCTGATGCCGCCAGACAGCTGTGTCGATGCTGAAAACGACGATTTCAATCTTGTTGCGAAATCTGGACGACTTCTACTTGTCGACGGTAGAGAGCGGGTGAAGGACATGGAAGGGGGAGAATTGTAAAGCGTAATGTAGTGACACAGGCAAAGAACAGGTTCACTGGCAGAGCTTGGAGCAACCAAATTTCTGGACAACTTTCTGGGTGTGAGGATAACTTTTGAAGCCAAGCTTTTTGAGCAACCACAGTTTAAGATGACAAAAGTGATGAGCTACAAAATGGGACGATAGCTATTTACCCTTACCACTTTCCGAGTACGCGTGATTGCGCAGCAGTTTGTATATGCCATATTCATACGAAAAAGGTTTGACAATAAACATCAAAAATGCACTTGTCTTGACTTATTCTCTTATAAATATTTACATCAAGCCGATCGTTTAGTCGGGCATTAGTGTTTTCAGTCGCCATAGAACGAAGGATCTAATGCGATACTTCAATTACCAGTACTCAAGAAACTTTCTGCTAATAAACAGGCGACAAATGGGGAGAAATGGAGGGGAAAATCAACTTTATATTAGGTTAGCAACTAGCGAAGTTTTTCAGCCTAAAGTGAAAGGACACAGAGTCACTATTCGCGAAACGCCTTCTTCATGAGTACCAGCTTTGCCATTCTATTAGGTTGTAATGAAATAAATGGCACTGAACCACTGTGAATTTAAACAGTTAATATCTTGTAGGCAAGTTTATTAATCGAAATAAAAACCTTCTGATTCTACACATCCTTGCCAACGTGACACAAGCTTTTTTATTCCAGTAGCATAAAAATCAGAAGTTCTGGAATTGACGAAATCTTCGAAGGCACTTTCGACATCCTGTTGGTATTTGAATATTTTCCCTACCAAGAAGTCGCCAAGATGCTTGAAGAAATGGTAGTCTGTTGGGGGGAGGTTGGGAGAAAACGGAGGATGTGGTAGAGTTTCAATGCTCAGCTCATTCAATTTCTGCAACGTCATTCGTGCTACATGGGGACGAGCATTGTCGTGCAGAAGGAGAACTCGCCTTCGGTTTACCAAGGCCGGCCGGTTATCCTTCAACTTTTTCATCATTTCTTCAATTTCAATGCAGTACTTCTCTGCCGTGATGGATTCACCGGGAGGGAGGAAGCTGTGGTGAATAATTCCCAGCGAACACCACCATACTGTCACCATTACTTTCTTTTGGTGCAATTCCGGCTTCGCAAAAACCTTGGGGCTCTCATCGCTGTCCACCCACTGTGCCGATCGTCGCCTGTTGTCGTGCATTATCCATTTCTCGTCACAGGTTACGATGCGATCAAGAAATGGGTCCGTTTCGTTCCGTAGAAGCAGTGCGGACAAGATCTCATATCGTCGGTTTCTTTGCTCCTCAGACAGCTCGTGAGGCACCCATCTTTCCAGCTTTTTGGTCTTTCCAATTTCCTTCAGATGCCGGGCAGCTGTGTTGTGACTGACGCCAAGAACCTTCGCAATCTCCCTGGCACCTTTGTGTGGATCCTCCTCTACCACATCTCTCAGCTTGTCCTCATCAACATCACTATGCCTCCCACGACCTTCATGTTCTTCCAAGCTCCCATCTCCATTCCGGAACTTCTGATACCAACGATACGCCGTCCGAATTGTGGAACATCCTTGACCGAATGCGGCGTTGATCTTCTTGTCCGCCTCCTTAGCTGTAGTGCCCAGCTTGAATTCATACAAGTAAATGCCTCGGATTACCCTTTTGTCCATCTGCAAAAAAGTCAATAAAACTCTAGAGTTTTCCCACTTTTACATAGAAAATTTGGTACTCTCCGGTAGAGCAAAGTTTGCGCTTCTAAATGATATGCCACATGTTACGGTTTGTTCTTGATCAAACGCGTAAAGACGCGCCAAAAAATGGCGCGAGCCAGTGCCATTTAATTCGTTACAACCTAGTACAACTGAGGCCCGACAGATAATATGTGTAGCTGTAGGAGTTGAAGTTGTCCAATAATCGACAGTGTTCAAATGGTTCAAGAGGTTCCATGAGGACAACGTTGAAACTGAAGACAAGCGACACCCGGACGACCGATTGTCCTTGATCATCGAGCTTAATTAGCGCCATCGAAGGAAATTCGAGCTTGACAACGTGTATGTTGGCGCTCGACTTTAGGTGTTCACATACCTCTATTGAGAAGGTTCTGCACAGCGTTGGCTTCTCTGTAAAGCTTGGTGAATAGGTGCCTTACAACTTGATCCTATTGCAGAACGAGAATCGTGTGGGTGCCTCGAAGGAATTGTTGCATCGTTAAAAGCAGAATTTCTCCACGGAATGGTAACATGTGATGAAAAGTGGATTCCACTGGGTAATCGCCAGTGTTCTAACCAAGGCCTTAGAGCAAAACAGAAGACGCTGTCAAAGCCTAAGCCTGATTCCCATAAGAAGAAGGTGATGCTCCTCGTTTCGTAGTATCGGGAAGGTGTTATCTTCCGAACTGATCGAGAGCTGTTCCAGCAATGATGCCGAGGTCTACTCTTCTCAACTTGACCCCGTGCAGGTTGAACACCGCCAGAATCGGATCAGACAGCTCTTCAGCAAGATCACGTTAGACCACACGTCGCGAACTAGGCTTTTCAAAAAATCGAAGACTTCGGCTGGGAGCGTCTAACTCATGCACCTTACAAGGCCAGACTGTGCGCCGAGTGACTACCACTTCTTTCGTTCGCTGCTGCAGTGCTTGGCCTTAAGAAGACTTACTAATGCGGACCAGGTCAAAATGCCCCTCCAAGGATTTTTCGCCTCCAAACCACAAGAACTCCACATCCGTTGGATAGATTAGCTACTCGATAAATGGGAAACGGTTCTACGTTCCAACGGATCTTACTTCGATTAAAGATTGCTATTAATTATTTGTTAATAAACACTTTTGCTGAAGATGCTTGAGAGTTCACCAATTTAGTTGCCAACCTGCTACAACTGCTATAAAAATGTCGCCAATACCTTATTCTTGAAGTTTTGGAGCCATTCTAAGATGTGTAAAAAATTGAAGAAGAAAGTTTAGTTGCGATAAAAAATGCGGGCGGGACTCGAACCCGCACCCTCTGCTCTCCGGGCAGGGTGCTACGTCTTACACCAATTGCGCTACTTGATCGCAATAGCATTCATGATCTCCTCGAGGATTATCAGCACTTACCCGAGTCCGAGTCTTGTGTGGGGCAAGTGTTTTGGCCGCAACTATAAATCCATTTAACATCTTGTAACCTCTATAATGGCCGCTCTGTTCTTCAGGCAATGTGCCAAATATTAATTTGAAGACGATTTCTATAGAAATAGTTAAGTGAATCGTTTTCTCAGGTAAACCTGGCACTATCTAACTGCCTGATCTGAGGTTTTACCTGAGGGCAATCTGAATGGGGTGAGAAGCTGATTGAATAGGAAATAACTATACTACCAGCTTGACTTCAGTCCAGTCTCCTCTAACCATAAGAATGGGCGTGAGATGAGACACTTTACTTACTGTTTAACAACGTGGGTAAAATGTGATGTGAACTACTCTCGAACGAAACAAAATGTCACTGACTCGAAAGAACATTTTTTCAACTTTGGCATGCGAGCGGCCTCGATGTTTGTGCTTGATAGACTTAACCATCGGTGCCCCCGGACTATGATAGATTCTTGAACTCTCTACAGGGTGGCCCATAAGTCCTGCAACAAAAACATAGGCGTATAAAAAGGCTAAGAATGCACTAAATTTGGTACATTTTTAAACCGTGTTTGCCCATGGTTTGTAGATTATGGTGGAGCGGTATTATTCATAAGGGACCACTCCTGGATTGATACGAGCCTTCAGATCGTGTGGGTTGCTTTGCAGCTCACGTCGCAGCCCCTCTTACGGCGTTTTACTTCTTATTCGTTTCAAAGAAGATATTGAACAATAGTTTTCCCAGGCATTATAGAGCAAGACATTTTCTTTAAGATGGTTAATAAACAAAGATTGAAAATCTAAAGATTTAGGAATTTCACAGCTAGTCTTTCGCAGGTGCAATATTTTGCAGATGGACTGAGAACCGCTACCACGTCCTTTTCTTTTGCTGTTACAGGAATCGCTTTACCAGAATGTGCGTTTTGCCTTTAAACAGCGCGATTGAGTCTCTAATATATGGTGTTAGGTTTTCGTTCCTATCAAACGAACATTTTTATTGATTTTCACTATTTTTACACAAAAACCTATGGAGTGCGGGGAGACATTTTGGAAAATCGTGTATGACAACAACTTGCCATGCGTGGCCGTTGTTTTTATATCATCAGGTTCCCGCAAAGGTAGCATTAAACGCACTATTATTTTGACCTTTCTGGAATCGCTCAAATTTGAGAAATTTTTCATCAAATGAGGCAGAGGCTGAATACCCATTTTGAATGACGCCGTCCAACTGCGCTTACAAATTTTTCCTTCTACTCTCTTCTCCTCATAGCTGAGTCTTAATCTCACTTGTAGACTTGTAGAGCTTTCCTTGTAGTTTTCTAGAAACAACATATTACTTAGTAATAGATTACGCACACGGCTGAATATTGAATTTGTTCCAGCTGGTTGCTGCATCCTGTATGATCAGAAAATTAATAGCGTTCTTCTGTTGTAGTTCAGATCCGCTCATCTAATGTTCACTTTTGAGAAGCATCTGAACTGCCCTACACAATACCATCATACTGCATGTTCAACAACCAATCTTCCGAAATTTAGTCACATCGGAACGGAAGCGCCCCACCACGGGCCAGAGAAGAATTTTCGGTAGTTTTACGTGAGAGCGCACTACTTTGTAATAAGAGCAGCTACAACCATGATACTTTCCAGAAGTATAGCACTAAGTATATGCTACATAGCTGTTGGTATGCGGTTTTTTCGCAAATGGAAAAAGACAACCAATGAGGTCTCCTAATTTTGTTGCAGGACTTATGGGCCACCCTGTATAGCCTGAGTGAACTTTAAGAGGCAGTTTACTCAATTGTCAAGTAATTCTACGCCTTCATCTCCTCAAAACACTTGTGATAGACACAATTTGTTAGATGGATGTCTAGTTACGATCAAAACTCTTGCGCCAGGCGGGACTCGAAGTCGCATCTTCTGCTTTCCGGGCAGCAATGCTACGCCTGACACCACGGGCGCTGTTTGCTCGAACTGAACATCCACGATATCTTCCTAGCAAGTACTCATCTATCAGCACTCACCGGAAAGCAGAAGGTGCGGGTTCGAGTCCCGCCTGGCGCAGGAGTTTTGATCGTAACCAGATATCCATCTAACAATTTGTGTCTTCTATAACAGCCGCTCTAGGCTCAAGCAAAGTTAAAAAGCATTACTTGTGATAGAGTTCAGCAAGACTCCTTATTTTCACAGTGACAACGATTTTAACGAAAGTACACATAATCCTCACGAAACCTTGTCTGCATTGAGTTCTAGAAATGATCGTGGTGACATATGCTCATGGAGTTATTATACTTAAGCCGTGTAAATTCGCTTCATCCGACTTTAAAGTGCAGCGAAAGCAAAAATTCTCGGTTACGGTAAGCAAGGGATGACGCTCCATGCACAAGTAGCGTCACGACTCCAGAATACTCCGACGCCGAGACAAAGCAGTACAAACGTCGAAGAAGAAAAAGAAGAAGAGAAAGATAGAAAGAAAGAAAATATCGAAATTTACTGAGAAGCAAGCGCTTAGCAAGGAACCAAAAACCGTATTTCAGGGAGGTCACAGGATTGCTGTCAGAGTGTCTTTACGATAACGATTAATGAGTAATAAATACGGTGAATAAGTGGCAGTTAAAACGGATAAAAGCCGATCTGCTCGGGTAAGCCTAGGGATGTTCCTGATGTGTTCGTTAACGAAGCAAGGACATCAAAATGGTAAAGCTCCACGACTCAGAGGAGGCTTAAGGAAGTCCTCAAGTACACAGGTGCAAGCCTAATTTGCGGAAATCAGACTCGATATGGCCGACCCGAGTTTGGAGATGGGGTTACCATGAAGACGTCAACGAGCAGCGCCAAAGAGAAGAAGGAACGATGTACTCACGAAGGATCTCTCTAAAGAATACGCACCGATAAAATGAGACGGCGAGAATTGGCAAGAACGGTGAATCTAAAACTGCGGGAATCTAGAAGCTCATATTATGAAGAGCAAGACAAAGAAGAAAAGGGTGAAAGAGAAAGAAGAAGAGAGGAGGAAGAGAAAGGAAGGGATAAAAGCCTAGCGGAGGGGCATTTCGCTATCGCACAAACGGGTTTATGTCCTCAAAGACTCTAGGGTTGGGCGTGTTAACCCTTCAATATGCAACGGCGACAGCAAGTTTACGTTCCCTTTTTCCATAACTGAACGTTCAACTCGTTTTCAATGCCATGGAAACAGACAGCCTTTCTCTGTATACCTCGCTCTTGCCGTTGCAAATTGAAGGGTTAGGCGGAACACTCCCGAATCTTTTAAACCTACGAGGGCATAAACCCGTTTGTGTGATAGCGAAAAGCCCTTCCGCTATGTAGGCTCGCTAGTAACAGGAGAACACCATGCTGACTGCGAAATGAGTGGCACAGCGCGACGCTCATATAGAACGTCGAGACCGCATGAATCAGCTAGAAGGCAGCTTCTTCGAGTGACGGTGGAAGAACACCATCTCGTTGCCAACGGAGGGGAGACTGCTGTAAAGTAGTCGTTGTCTAAGTAGTCGCTGATGAGAAAGAGCAGCGAAAAAACTCGTTCCGAAGAAACTGAAGCAAAACATTGAGAGAAACCCCTTCGGATGATGGAAGGCGAGTGAGAGCTGATGTTCGGAGTTTTTCTTGCGGGTGGGCCTATAAAGACATATTGGACTTTAGAATGACTAAAGATAAGGGGAAGAACGACGGAAAGGAAAAGAAAGAAAAGGAAGGTACTGCTATGGAGGCTAGCGACATTGTCAGAAATTGAAATAGAACACCAAAACTATTCGATGTCGAGGCGCTTAATGTGGCATTCAAACCGGAACAGCCATAAGATTAATGGAAAGGGCAATAACGTACGATGGCCAAAGGTTGAATGGGACATTCAAAATGAGCCACGCTTTCTTCCTGATTGGGGTAGTGCGTCAGCAAATTGAAATCTACTGGCCTGGTACATAGGCAACCACAAAGTTGATATTCCAAAATTAGAACTCTTTAAAGTAGAGACATTCCCTGAAAGAGATGCCACCGAAAAGGACGAGCCTTTTCCGAAGTAATACATCACTGTGATCGTCAAGAACTGGATGGAACAAAAATTTATGTGGCATTAACTGTAGCGTACCAGCAAGCCTAAAATTCCATCAAATCTTCTGGTCCAATGTTCTGACACATTTGCTTAAGCTTGGAGCGGCTGGTAGAGAGGCTATATGTTGTTACAGGAGGTTTTGTTGCGATCAAAACTCTTGCGCCAGGCGGGACTCGAACCCGCATCTTCTGCTTTCCGGGCAGCGATGTTCGCCTTACACCACCGGCGCTGTTTGACCGCACGTAACATCCGCGATATCCTCGAGGCCTGTCAGCACCCACCCGTGATACGGGAGCAAATGTGTCAGAACATTGTTGCTAGTAAGGTCTTCAGCTTAACCGGCTCCATGCTGATATCAGCGACCGGCCCATCCCGTATCACGGGTGGGTGCTGACAGGCCTCGAGGATATCGCGGATGTTACGTGCGGTCAAACAGCGCCGATGGTGTAAGGCGAGCATCGCTGCCCGGAAAGCAGAAGATGCGGGTTTGAGTCCCGCCTGGCGCAAGAGTTTTGATCGCAACAAAACCCCCTGTAACAACATATAGCTTCTGGTTCAATCCCAAAGGGGAGGGATGGGGCACTCCATAATGACTTGTAAATCCTAGTTACACATAAATGCATACAACATACAACCTAACACATGAATGACCTTACCTTACCTGATCCTATCCCTTGGAGATCACCGATTCTGACGCTGAAATATTTTTTAAAAAAATCGTCATCAAGGTATGGAGAGGCTGCACCGCCGCTGCTTGCAATATCCGTTTAAATTCCCAGGGTACCTACAGGGGTGCACATTTAACGGTTAACGATTTAACGAATTTAACGAATTAACGGCACTTTTCGTTAAAATCTGGCTTAACGACCCAACGGAAATCCTCAGAATTTTAACGGTATTTTTAACGGACTTTTTTCTCAGTAATATAAAATATAAGAAAATATAAAATTCGAAGAAATTAAGAAAGGTGTAAAATGATAGAATTTTTAAAATTATAATTAATTAAAAGAATGGTATGTCACAAAATATAAAACATATAAAAAGGTTCGTTTCGCCACTGCCTTCAGACGAACCTTTGTGTTGTACTCCTCCCGTGGTTCTTCAGTGAAGAAGAGGAGTATATTTTAAGATTTCTTTAAAATCTGTCTATAAGAGAAAAGAGATAGGAAAACGAAAACGGAAGAGAGAACAGATGAAGAAAGATGAGAAAGAGTGAAGAAGGAAAGACAAGGAACTTGAGGCATTTGAGAGAAGTAGAATTAGAAAGTGAAAATAAATAAGGAGTAAAAAGGTAAGCTAAATAAACCATGAGGTACAATTCAAAGAGGTAATAAAATATGATTTTATAGGTTCACTGTGACTACTTAAAATGTAATAGCATAGTATTTACTGTAATCATTGTTGTAAATATTTATCATTATTAAGGTAGTTTCTTTATTTATTACTTATTATTTTATCCTATTTTATATATTTTCTTTTACTATTTATTAATTAGGGCTTGTGTAGCGCAGTCGGAGGAGGCGCGACTGTCGCCTGCACCTGATACCAGGTTCCTGGTTCGGATTTCCCACCCAGGCCAACCAAGCCTTCCATCCCTCCGGGTTCGATGAATTAGTACTAGACGTGCCTGGGAAGGATAAAGCGCTGACTTGTTCATCGGCTGGCCACCGTAAGTCATTGTATGGCCAAATACGCATTCATGTGGCCTCCACGACATCCCGTAGAAGTAGAATGCGCTGGCGCATCCCAGAAGGGATTGAGTAACGCCGTCCTTTATCCTTATTTATTAATTACTATTTTATTATTTTTATCAATTTTTATTTATTTATAACAAGTACAGCATTTTTTGAAAATTGAAATACTTACCATGCTTGACCACCGCAATACTCCGTAGTTGTGGATAAGGAAGTGTATATCATTCGATAAGTTTATCGCTTTTCCCCATAGTCTTCACTAGTGTTGCAGGTCTAATCCTCCCGATTGGGACTGGTTATTAAATACTATTGATAACAGCAAGAATATTTTAATGTTGTCATGATATTTTCATATCTTCTATGGCGCATTTGAATTTTTGGAAATAACGTCGTGCCGCCAAGAACGTCAATGAATCCACAAAGATGCTGACCTGAACGAACCCCTTCTATGATATGCCTTCCCCACTTAGCGCCGCTTATCCTGAAATACTTCTGCTCGCCACCTGAAACAGTCAAGGGGAGTGCTTCCAGTCGGCGGATGTATTTTAAATGATGTAAGAAAAACGCGAATAAAAGAAAATTTTGAAAGCCACTACTTTTCCTGAAGATTAACGCGTTGACGACCGTGTCACAGTTTTCGGCAGTGTGAGAGCGTGTGACACGATGCCGTGTCACCGTAACAACGCTGCAAAAAATCGATTTGATCTCAAGCAACAGGCAAGCGAAAATCGGGAGTTTGTCAACGTGTTAATATTCCATAGATAGGCTTTTAATTGTATTTTTATTGATTCTTTCTGTACCTAGAGGGCTCGTGCCCGCTAAGAGATTGTGCATGCTCGTAGAACAGACACACTAAAGGTTTCGCAAACAACTAAGAAAGGGGAGGGGGTATCCCGGATCTGCCTGGTCTAGCTTATGTTTTAAGATGCCTTGCCGGTGCGATCAAGCACCAGCCCACTAATAATATTGTAAGTACCGTTCTCTTGAATAATAATTCTTTTACACCCTAAAGAAAATTCGCTGCTGGTAGCTTGTTTATTTCGCTATCCACATTTTATTGAGAGTGAAATGTTTATTTTACATTGTACTGTTACACTTCATTCCTTGAACTTTAGCTGTTGAGCTGTTGAAGTTGGAACATATAATATTTTCCCTGTTTTTTTTTAAATGATAGTTTGCAGCTAACTGTATTTTTTAACAAAATTTAACAATTTACCAGAAATTTAACGAAGATTTTCTGTTAAAAAAATTCCTTTAAAAAATTAACGCACACAGAATTTTGTGTGCACCCCTGGTGCCCTACCGGCGTGCGCGTCGACTCACTCGCCGTGGGGACGCCTGCGGGATCTACGTATCGCCCCACGGCCTACTTCTATTGTTGCATGTGGTCTGCGTTGGTCGCTTATTTTTCTGCATTGTTTTCTGTATTCCTATTGTATGTGCACTTCTGGTGATTTCTATATCTGAGGGGAATGGGGGGGGGGGATTTAGTGACTGCCTTATCTTTTCATATTCTGATGAAATAAGTGACCCTTTGGGATTGAACAAATCTTCTTGTTTTCGGACAGCTTAGGAGAATGTATCCTTTTGGCGTAATTACCTCACGCGAGAGTGGGAGTGAAATATAGCTCACCGTACTAAACTTTTTCACATTCGCGAGACGCTTTCCACCTGATCAGAGATGGTCGAGTTGTCCCGATGCTGATCCCGAGTACCTGTTTCATTCTTCAAAGCGCTCAATTTGAAGGGCGTTATCGAAAAGCTGCGGAAAGGCGATTTTCCATCTAAATACCAAAAGATAGGACCGGTATTGTACAGTAAGAGAGAATCTAACAAACATCTATACAAACGCTACATCCCTTCAACATTTCCGTGATTTCTTGAAGATGCACTGATATTATGGATCCTGATCACAAGGACTACCTGATGGGATTAAGTGTGGAGTCGAACTCGACAATTAAAAAGAATGAGCTGTTAGGTTTGAAGCACCCACTAGCATTACTGGCTTCCTACTACCTTGCCCTTTCATGAAAGAGGAAGGGTAAAGAACAAATGTCGACGTCGCTCAAATTCTCTTTGGGATAATGGCATGCATTCTACTTCCATGTACTTACAAGAAAAGGTTCCCAGCTTGAGGTGAGCTTTTGCTACGCTATTTTGACAGGATGCACAGGGTGCATAAAAGGTATTGACGCAGTAAATGGCGGGTGTGGAAATAGCAATGCGCAGTAAGATTTAACATAAGCACTTCCAAAATATGGAAAATGTTGTATGTTGCAAACACGATAGAATAACTCCTGTCGTGCCCCGGATGAGTCCGCTGCACCGGTCGTGCCTGCGCGTCCTGTCCTGATCGTCCTACAGTCCTGCGCGCTGGTCGAGTCGATGTCCTGATGGATTGGATACTGCGCTGAGGATGAAGTACCGGAGCGGAGAGCGAACCGACCGCTCTGTGCGACAACGATGCCGAAAACTGCCGGGTGCGCGTGGGAAGGCGTTTATAGTGCGTCGCGGCGCATGCACGCGAACATATGCCCTCCGCGTCGGGACCAGGGCGCATCCCACCGTGTGTGGCCTTGAAGAGTCGTGATGGAGCGTGGCGAACATCACGACACGAAAACGACGAGGAAACTCATCGGCGGTGGCCGCAAGTGCTTTACGTGGATTTCGTCCCGTGCTTTAAACAGGACAACATTCAGCGACTGGTCACTTCTGTCAGAAGTAGCCCAGACCTTATTCTCCAAAATCACCTAAAAAGAGCAAACACCGGATTTGTGTTTAAGCTGTACACGTCTAAGCAGCTGTTCATACATTCGCGCTTCTGTCTGTTTGCTATCATCGGACAGAGACAGATAATTTTGGAATTGAACTTATTGTGCTTGGACATCTTGTAAACATCATCTGTTATGACATAGCCGTAATTGACTTTTAGGGTATTGACCTTTTTCCTCACCAACCGTTTCGAACAGCGCCTAATTCTCTTGTTAAGGAAGTATTCAGCTCTTTGGGAAACAGACAAAAAGGGCCACCGTAACGATGACGATCATGCTTCTTCAGTTTTTCGTGACTGTCTTACACAAAAACCTTGAGAAGTAGAAAGAGAAAGCTGGAGCTGAAACAAAAAGAAGGTGCGTCAATACTTTTTACCTGTAGAGCAGTGTGAGCGGAGTCCAGATACAGTAAGTTTTTGCTGAACGCTTTTCTAAAGACCGGAAAAAGAGGTGTAAAATAGTGCGAGTAGCACTCATCAGTCCCTATGACACCACACGAGATGTACCTCGGATGCTGGCGCAGTCGGTAGGAGTGCCAGAGAAGCAGACCGATGGACTTTTGAGTTCGAGTCCGCGTACTGTCGACATTTTTTGCAAGTATTAGTTTGTTGTTGATGCGCTTTCTCACGGTCACAGGGGTCAATTTTAGACCATCAATGCTTACAACAAACCAATCATTTCTCGGGAAAGAAAAGGTCTTATTGCCCTTCCGTTTTAGTCAATAGCCACGGTACAAAACTATGAAACAAGTCAAACAAGATCCACACCAGCAGCATCCTACAAAAGCCAATGAGGAACAGTCTCCTCCCTGGCAAGGAATGACCGTTTCTTCTTTGTTGAACGCGTAATCCGTGGATGTAGAGAAGGTCCTGGGTGAACATCGACGTAACCAACTGCCACCCACGAAAAAAAGCGAGGGTGCAAATAGACAGTCTAAAATTGACTCATGTAGCAATAAGAAACCATAATAACAGCAAACTATTGTGTGCAAAAACATTGGCCATACGCGGACTCGAGCTCAAAAGTCCGCCAGTGCGCTTCTCTGAGGCGGCACACCTGCCGACTGCGCCACCACGGCACATCACATGTGGTGTCATAGGGGTTGGGGAATGTTGCGCATACGTTTTCACACCCCTTTTTCAGGTCTTTAGAAAAGCGTTCAGTAAAAACTAGCTGTAGCTCTCGACTCCGCTCGCTCAGCACTACATCCTGTCGTAATACCATTGCAAAAGCTCACCTTGAATTAAAACCTTTCCGTGTTTGAACAAAAGCCGGGGAAACCCGGCTGATGGTGCCTAGCTGGTCTTTTTTTGTTGTTGTTGTTTCTTCCCAGTCCACTGTCTGGTCCGCGACTCTTAAGGGCAAAAGCATGAAATGTCTACGAATGATCCAAACCTTGCATCGAGTCCAGGAAGTTTGCAAAACTTAGGATTTAGCAGAAGATACTGTACAGGTAGTCCAACAAAACCAACGACCAGCGACTCCGACAAAGAAGCCTCTATCATTAGTCTGGAGGAGAAGGATCAGATCTTGGATGGATTAGGAGGAAGCACAGTTTCTTATAGAAATATAGCGCACGTGAAGCAGACAGAAGAGATTCGAAACGTAACGCGACTCGTATAAGTCTGAACGTTCTATTGCGACCGGTGGCAGTTACGGTGACGACCAGCTCAATTAGGTCGTTATACCAACGAAATGAAATGGGGGATAGGGAGGGGGGAGGTTAGGGAAAACATGCGACCATGACTGCTGTTCCTTCTCTTCTTCTGAAAGCAATTTTTGTCCTCTTTTCATTGCGAAGAACAAGAAGTAAGATAAAAAGAATAGGCGAATAAATATAAAGTACGACTTGAACACAAAATAAACAAGCAAGCGAATGGTTCGTTTCATCAACTCTCCTCAAACTGGTCTTTATTTTATGTTCCTCCAGAGATTTTTCAGTGAAAAAGAGGAACACATATTAGGTTCTCGTTAAATTCTGTAAGAGAAGGCGAGATTAAATTGTAAAATAGAAAATTAAAGGATATATATAGGAGGGCGCGTGTAGCGCAGTCGGAGGAGACGCGACTGTCGCGTGCACCCGATACCAGGTTCCTGGTTCGGGCCCAGGCCAACCAAGCCTTCCATCCCTCCGGGGTCGGTGAATTGGTACCAGACTTGTCTGGGAAGGTCAAAGCGCTGACTTGTACATCGACTGGCCACCGCAAGTCATTGTATGGCCAAATACGCATTCAAGTCGCCCCCACGACATCCCGTAGAAGTAGAATGCGTGGCGCATCCCAAAAGGGATTGAGTAACGCCGTTCTTTATCATTTATCCTTTATTCTACAATTTTTAGACGCAGTTGTGTTGTGCTAATAGTATTTTGACACGTAGTTAACATAGAATAAAATAAAACAAGATAAAAACATCACGTAGATATAGTAAGAACCTGGACAATTACATGCAGTTCAAAGAGCAACGCAAAGGGAGCAACATACAAAAGTCAAGTTTCGCAGGTCGTAACGTCCAGTAGTAGTCGTAGTGCATGAAAGGGAAGCGATGCAATCGGATAGGTTCGGAGGAGTCAAATCGCTTTTGTGGCGCGGCTTTTCTCCCGACCGCCGGCGCCGCACTACTCTCGCACTCGAAAACCAGTTTTTATCAGTTTGTAAAGGTTCGCGGCGGCGGCGCTCCCGTTTTGGCTGTTAGCATAGACGAGGCGAAACCTGCCCCAGTGAAAGGACAATCGCTACCGGCTTTTGTGTTGCAAGAATGAACGCATTTTTTGAGAGGTTTCGCGCTTCCACTGAAAACACCGAACTTGACGATTTTGACTTTGAAAGCGACCGAACCAAACAGGCAAACGAGGAAAGCATCGGCGGCGATGAGACCATCGCTCTCGAGCGCCGTCGCTGCTTCCGCCCGGCGTCCTCGTCCATGTTTTTGCGCTGACGCACTTGAGATGACGAAGACATCTCATTGAAGAGGCCACACGTTCACATCAACCCGCTTGGCGCCGGCTAATGCGAAGTGTGTAACAGACTAGAGCGAAGAAAAGGCGCTAAATCCATAAGTGGTTAAGCTGTGTCATTTGGAAAATGTCACATCGCTTCCACTCTGGATTATAAGAAGAAAGGTTTTCTTTGTTTGAAAACGATTAGGCGAATGCTTTTGTTGTGGCTAGACAGCGTGGTCCACATGAAGTGTTACGCAGAAAACTGTATACAACTTTGTATAATACAAACCAGCTGAAGTAAAAAATGTACAATCGTTCGAAAGACAAGAAATTTCTATATGGCATATCGTACATCACGTTCAAAATGAGCTCCTTTGGCTTCAATGTAAGCGTCCAATAAAAAGGATAAAGGACGGCGTTATTCAATTCCTTTTGGGATGCGCCACGCATCCTACTTCTACGGGATGTCGTGGAGGTGACATGAATGCGTATTTGGCCATACAATGACTTGCGGTGGCCAGCCGATGAACATGTCAGCGCTTTATCCTTCCCAAACAAGTCTGGTACCAATTCATCGACCCGGAGGGATGGAAGGCTTGGTTGGCCTGAGCGGAAAATCCGAACCAGGAACCTGGTACCGGGTGCAGGCGATAGCCGGCGCCTCCTCCGACTACGCTCCACGCGCCCTAAGCGTGGAGCGCAGTCGGAGGAGGCGTGATTATTATTCTTCAAAAATCCTTATTCAAAAAATCAATTATTCCTCAAAAATCCTCCCTAAGCGTCCAATCTCTTTCGGAAATTCTTGAGGACGCGCGCGATCATTTCAGGTGAAATTTCGTCCCATGTCTTCTCCAGAGCTCTTTTCAGCGAATCCAGTGAACTGAGTCTGAAAGAGCAGGTTTTTTCCAGGATTGACCAGGGGTGAGGTCGGGCAAGTTTAATGGCCAAGCATCCCTCGTCCACAAGTCCGGAGTATTGGTCCCACACCATCCCAGGGTAAAGCTGGTGCCCAATCTTGCTGGAGTGTTCAGTCGATGTCTTTAGCATTTTCTTGTGCCCAAGGTCCTTTTCTTGTCCCATAGCCTCCAGGATTTGCTTCTTGTAGATTTCGGCATTGATCTTGACTTGTTTTTAAATAAAAACAAGCTTGGTCTTGACCAGGCCCAATATTCCAGCCCATACCATCAAGGACTGTGGAAAATGAGCTCATCCAAACGTTGACGGCTCTTGCGGATCCTTTTGGCAGCAGTTTCCGTTGACTCTGCGCATTTCGGAGTGGTTCGACGATAAATATCTTCTCGTCTGCGAAATGAATCCAGTCGAGCTTGTCACCGCGTAAGGGCCTTCATCTTTCTGCATTTCTCCAATTTTGAGGCCTTCAATTCTTCCGTAAGGTGCTGTCCTTTGGCAGATTTGTAGGAATACAATCACAGATCATCCTTGGTCAGTCGTTGCATAGTAAAACGACCTACGTTGTGCTCCTTAGCTAGTTTCCTATTGATTCTTGCAAGATTTCGGTGTAACATGTTTTGACGACCTCTCGAAGGGCAGAAGCTCTTGCAGTTCGTTGTGATCTTCCTCTCGGACGATTTTCGACCCCTTTAGTCTCTTTGAAACGTTTGATGACATTGTGTACAATCGTTGAAGCGAACGACCAGCGTTTGGACATAGCGACTACTACTGAACGACCCTCAAGCGAAACCATGTTCGCCTAGAAACGGAGAACAATACTGACTATAGGTGGACAAAGGATATGGAGAAGACGAACAACACCACAGCAAAGCACAAAAAAGCGAGAAATTTTCGGAGATGCACTTTCTATAGCCGGTAACATTTTATGTGGACCACCCTGTATATGTGCAGGCATACAGCAACAATGGGATCATATATTAAAAGCCGAACACACTGACATACTTCATGATGTACATACAAGCACGTAGAAAGCGAGTGGTTGAGATTTTTCTTTTACAAAATTGGCGTAGTGCACTGCAATTCAGCGAAATGATAGAAGCAGGGCGATAGATGTGACAGAAATGCAAATTTCGGGCAAGGATTCAAAGATTTTTCATTTGAACAAGATTAATCAAACAGTGCCGATGGCGCAATGGCGTAGAGCGTTCCTGCCCGGTCACAGTCATCGTAAGGTGCGGGTTCGAGTCCCACCTGCTGCTAGAGTTTTGTTCGAAGCAAAACATCGTTACGAAAATTAATTAAATTTATTCCACTACAGGGCAGTGCAGGACAGTCGCATTAAGCGCAGTCAACTCTTACGCACCTTCTCGACTCACTGTTTAAAGTACGAGGCCTGGACTAAGCCTTTTATCCTTTCAAAGTCCATAAATTGATGCCAAAATTCTATAGAAAGGACGATACTTGCTCATCGTCTGGCCACTTTAAGTCACTGCATAAGACTACAAATTAAAATTTCCTCCATAAAACCCCTTGAGTAGGTGCGTCGTCCATCCCACTGGGTGTTTCATTTACCTTCTAGTATAAAAATAATGGTGTGCGTAGTATGCAGTCGGAAAACGCACCAGTTCTCACGTGCACCCTACTCGACGTTCCAGGTTTTTCAGAAGATTTACCGCGCATACCAACCAAATCTCCAATCCCTCACCAACGTTTCATAAGCGCACATGACATGCAGTCGACAACGCGAAATTTCACTGACCAATACTCGTTAAAGGAATCTATTTAGCAAATTTGGTACGCAAATTTGTAACCAGCGTTTCAAACTCTTTCACATGGTGCAGGTCTCTGTCAGAAGCTCCATGGCATGGGTAGCTAAAGGCATTTCCTGGTAGGAGATCGATGAATTGGCACCAGACTTGTCTGGGAAGAATAATGCACTGACTTTCTCATTGACTGTCGGGCGCAAGTCGTTGTATAGACCAAATACGCATTCAACAATATTCCGTAGTGGTAGAATGCGTGGCGCATCCCGCAGAGGGCGTTAACAACGTAGTTCTCATTCCTTTTTATCCTCTAGAGGGCACTGCTACATAGAATTGCCATTTAAGGCGCAAACTCTTACGCTCTTCTCGTCTTGCTATCTAAGTCACTTGTTCAACGGCTTAGCACTGCAAGTCATCACATGTGCCAATTTCATATTCAAATTCCCTCCACTGAAGCCCTATCTGTACTACTTTCACTACGCTGAACAATTCATTTGGCTTCCATACACAATCGAAGTAAATTACATATGTAAGGCATAACTGCTCAGAGGCGTTTGCTTTCATAACCCCTTTCTCGACGATATTTTCTTGGACGCTTCGCTTTCTAGTCGAATGAACTGAACGACTTCTCCTCATTTTGAGTTGTGTCTACGGAAAGTGGCTACGGAATTTAACTTTTTAAAGCCGCATTGCACTAATGGTGAGTAGTATGAACCTGTTAGAACGGAAACAGTACTTTGAACAGTCTCTACGTGCCCGTCTAGAGTTGATGATCAGTTCCGAAACGGAGAAGTGAATAATCACACTTACGAAAACCGTCCGACTCTCGGTAAATGTAACTTTTAGTTGATAACTCTAACTATTACTTTTACTTTGAATTATTCTGCTCAGTACCAAAACATGGGTCAGTTCCAAGATTCAATCAAAAACAGGAGCGCGTCAAGTCCAGAGTAAGATTTTGCTTGAGCTCCGAGTTGCGTAGATTTGCCACAATGGCTACCCAAGGACTTACGCGTGCATTTATGCTGATCAGAATAAAGGGGTGAATCGACAAGTTTAAGGATGCGCCATGCAGTCTGTATACTTCTAAGTAACAACTTAAAGGCAACTTGATTGTTTGGCGTAGGACACGTCAGTGCTTGACCTTTCCCTGATAAGTCTGGTAACATATAGCTATCCGATCTCGAGAGACGAAAGGCTACTGGCTGGCTTGGGGAAAGGCAAAACAAGAATCCCCTGCTCACGACGAGTATCCTCGACTCCGCTGCCACGTACCGTTAATGTTAGTAGGAAGATATTAGGTTGATCGAAACGTCTTGCAACACTTTACGCTACTGCCTGTTAAATTTCTTAAAGCTCTTATATTATTGATCTTGTGTGGTGACGTCACAGTACATTCTAGAAGCTTCCTCAAGCATCATACTATACTACTCGTCGAGTAGGAATACAGCAACAATGGGTCTGACAAGGCCAAAATGCTTAGGTTGTCTAGCCTTGAGACTAGACGAAGGCGAGCAGATTTAGTTATGTTGCTCAAAGTTCTGACAGGATGGCTATCCATTGACCCAATTGGGTTTTTTGGCGCCCCTTTGACAACTGACAGAAGAGGGCATCTCCGACTCTACCTGCCACTTCCAAGGTCAAAAGTAAGGTCAAGCTTCCTCATTCACAGGAGCATCAGAGAGCTCAACATCTTGCTTTCTGGGAACGAGAACATTGCTAATATGTCTCTATCTTCTTTTAGACGTTTAATTGCACTAAGGTTTCGTTAGACTTGTTTTTTTTGTTCGTTATATGTTATTGTTAGAGTCTTACCGCATGTGATTGTTATCCGTGCCTTGTAATAAATAAATAAATAAATAAAAACAAAGAGAAAAGCGCCCAGTAAATGTTTAAAATGTTTTTCAAAGCACGCAATTTGAAGAGCGCTGCAAAAAAAAGTGCCGGAGAAGGCGTTTACTGGGCTTTTCCGGGCAAATGACCAAATTACGTGGTTGGTATTGTAGGTGTTCGATGAAAAACATACAGTGGCCTCCAAAAGTTTTAAACGCCTGCAATTTTCAAGATAACTTTTTTTAAAGAGGTCCAAACAGAGTGAAATTTGGAAATGTAAGGTCAAGTTTCCTCAATCACAGGAGCATCAGAGAGCTCAACATCTTACTTTCTGAGAACGAGAACATTGTTAATATGTCTCTATCCTCTTTTAAACGTTTAATTGCACTAATGTTTCGTTAGGCTTGTTTTTTGTTTGTGGTGGCGATGTCCGTCCCTCCACGTGGTGCCACTGGAAACTGCCCGCTTTGCGAGCTAATCCAAACACGGACATTCGATTGCAGGCGATAGGCCCTTGTGACAGGCCGGCCTACGAACACCCATGTCACATCACATGGTGCATGTCAGTTCACGTATATCGAGATAGGCGTCCGCGGGAGCCGACGCGCACTCGCAAAGCCTGGCGAGTGTGGAAAGTATGCGAGGGTCCCTGATGCGAGGACGGCATCGGGGGGCAACTGAGCTAGTCCGAAAGTCCCGTAACGTAAGCAGGACCCGCGTGGCAACGCTGAATGTGGGTACGTTGACGGGCCGCTCGTGCGAGTTGGTTGAATCACTGGAGCGTAGAAGAGTTGATCTCTGTGCGGTGCAGGAGACGAGGTGGTCCTGCCGCAAGTCGAGGGACATAGGACGTGGCTTCAAGGCCGTTCTATGTGGAAGTCCCAGGACCACCAGTTGAGTTGGAGTCACCGTCTCCAAACGATTTCGTGACTCGATTGTAAGCGTCGAACGCTTTGACGATCGATTGGTTAAGGTCGTTGTCGCCGCTAAAGAGCGGCTTTATCACTTCTTCTCTGCGTATCCTCCACAGACTGGCTGCTCCTATCAAGCCAAGGATGAGTTTTGGAACCTGCTTGATGAGAAGACAGCAGAGGTACCGTCGAAAGATGTCATCATAGTTGCTGGTGACCTTAATGGGCACGTCGGCGCGACGAAAGACGGGTACAGCTGTCATGGTGGATTCGGTTACGGGTCGCGTAACGCCGATGGTGAGCGTATTCTTGAATATGCGGAATCGTATAGCCTCACCATTGTGAACACCGTTTTCCGAAAACGCGACTCCCACCTCATCTCATATTATAGTGGGAGCTCCAGGTCTCAGATAGACTTTGTTCTTGTGAGAGCTCGCGACCGGAGTCTTGTCACAGACGCGAAGATCGTGCCGTATGAGACGGTCGCCCCACAGCACCGACCGCTGGTCTGCACTTTGAAGTCGCCCCTCCGAGGCTGAAGCAGGTCGAGCGATGCGGAGCACCAAGAATCAAGTGGCAGCGAATGAAGTAGAAAGAAGCGGCTGTGATTTCTCGCGTGCGGTTAGTCACGACTGTCGACGAAACTTGGAAGAAGGCGACCGACGCGATTCGTCAAGCTGCACAGTCGGAACTCGGCATTACGAAGCCTGGACGACGGAAGGTCGACAAGCAGGCCCGGCTGTGGACAGATGACGTGAAAGTCAAAGTTCGAGAGAAGAAGACGCTCTATCACGTGTTTCTCGGCGAAAAGACAGCGGATAACTGGCGGAAGTACCAAGAAGCGAAGAAAGCTGCAAAGAAGGCAGTGGCTGTTGCAAAAGCCACTCATTATGGAGATGTCAACGAGAACCTCGAGTCGCGCGATGGTGAGCGGTATTTGTACCGACTTGCTAAGAGCCGCCATCGCCAAACCGAGGATATTCAAAAGTTTTTTGGCATCAATGATGAGAACGGCCATCTTCTTACGGACCGCAAGAAGGCTTTGCGCGACTACTTTGAGGAAATCTCTACGGTGGAATTTCCTCATCCAGCCATCCCTTCAACGGCTCTAACTCACGGCCCCGTTCAGAAGATCACCGTGGAGGAGATTGAAGCGGCTTTGAAGAAGATGAGGCCAGGCAAGGCGACTGGGTCCGACGATGTGGCGGCTGATTTATGGAAGTCCAAGTACTGGTACCCTGCTGAGTGGTCAGCGAAGTTCTTTAATCAGGTTGCTTTCGCACAGCATGAAGATCTTTGAGCGAATTGTCGATGGACGAATTCGGGACATCGTCCAGCTTTCCAGCAATGAGTGCGGCTTCGTGGCTGGCTGTGGCACCGTTGATGCTATTTACGCCGCCCGCCTCCTGATAGAGAAGCATCGCGAGAAACAGAAGCCAGTGCATATCGCCTCTCTCGACTTGGAGAAGGCCTTTGACCGTGTACCGCGTGAGGTTATATAGTACGCCTTGCGACAACACAACGTACCTGAGGAACTAATAGAGTGGGTGCGGATGCTCTACTCTTGTCCAAAGAGTCGAGTTCAAGCTGCAGCTGGAACCTCGATTGAGTTTCCCATCTCTGTCGGGGTACACCAGGGGTCTGCGCCTTCCCCACTCCTCTTTGTTGTCGTCATGGATGCCATCACACGAGATCTTCAGCAGCCTGTTCCATGGACGCTGCTTTATGCTGATGACGTGATGCTCGCTTGCGAAGAGAAAGACGATCTCGAGCGGCAGGTGCAAGCTTGGTGCGACCGTCTGGCGAGGTTCGGACTCAAATTGAACGTCAAGAAGACCGAGTACCTAACGACAGACGTTACTGAGTTCAGCTCCATCAAGGTTAGCGGCACCGAGTTTCCACGCACTGCGGTCTTTAAGTATCTGGTATCAGCAGTCGCGTCTGACGGCAGACTGATGGTCGAAGTGAACTCGCGCGTGAGTGCAGCTTGGTCGAAGTGGCGCTCGTTGACTGGCGTGCTCTGCGACAAGAAGATACCAGAGCGCTTTAAGTCGAAGATCTACAGAGCAGTCATCCGACCAGTAGCGATGTACGACGCTGAGTGTTGGCCTGCGACCAAGGAAGTTGAAACGCGCCTCAGCGTCATGGAGACAAAGATGCTGCGCTGGACGGCCGGAGTCACGCGCATGGACCGCATCCGAAACGATGCTATTCGGCAGAAGTTCGGTGTCGCGCCGATAGCTGACAAGATGCGCGAAGCTCGCTTACGATGGTGTGGCCACGTTCTGCGTGGAAAGGAAGACAGCGTCCGCAAGATAGGCCTTAACTTAGGTAATAGGAAAGCGGCCTAGAGGGCGCCCAAAGCAGCGTTGGGCTGATACGTTACATACGGACTTGAAAGTAGCTGGTGTCCACCCTGATCAAACGCTGGATCTGGAAAGGTGGCGTCATGACACCACGATAGCGGACGGGACAAACGCTGAAGAAGAAGAAGAAGAAGAAGAAGAAGAGGATATGTTATTGTTAGAATCTTACCGCATGTGATTGTTATCCGTGCCTTGTAATAAATAAATAAAACAATGTCAACGATAAGCAGCAGCATCCTACGACCTATCGTCCACTACGAATTTCTGCAAGGCCATTCTGCAAGGACTGCGGCCTCCAACATCTGCGCTGCATTCAAGGAGGAGGTCGTTCGCTACTCCACAGTGGCCGTTGGTATCGGCTCTTCAAGGGTGGAGATATCTCTCTCGAAGGTCGACCTCGTTCCGGACGCCCCTCTTTTGTGGAAGAAGACAGCTTGCGCGAAGCCTTCAAGGTGAAGCCAAATTCAACCATTCGCGAATTTGCGGCGACACCTGGATGTACAAAAAGCACCGTTGTGAGGCAGCCGGAGATCCTTGGGTACTGCAAAGTTCTGTCGTCTTGGGTACCACATGAGCTGCGGGACTCTGACAAGGCATGCCGAAGCAGTGTTGCGGAGTCGCTGCTACTTCGCCCGCACAGAAAGGACTTTCTGAAGGACATGGTTACAGGTGATGAAAGCTGGGTTCCTCATGTTAACCACAACCGCAAGGGCCAACGGCTCCCACGCGGAGAACCGGCTCCAATACAGCCGAAACGTGACCACGAAAAGAAGGTTCTTCTGTGTTGCTTGTGGGACTGAGAAGGCATGCTTTATAGGGAGTTGCTCCAAAGGTTGGCCGACGCCATTCGACAAAAACGTCCAGAACTGGAAGATGTCTACCTGCTGCACGACAACGCACGTACTCACGTTGGAAAAGTGAGTCGCGAGAAAATCCAGGAGTTAGGCTGGGGAGTTCTGTTCCGTCCACCGTACTCTCCAGACCTCGCTCCTTCTGACTGCCACCTCTTCAGAGCTCTGAAGCAGCATCTTCGAGGTAGAGAGTTCGATGATCGACGTCAACTGGAAATGGAGGTTTCTACAGCCCTCGGAATTCTGGCGGAAAGGAATTAAAAGGTTGCTTGAGAGGAGGGGCAGGATCTTAGACTTGTATGGGCAATATATCGTGGACTGAGTTCTTGTATATTGTATTAAATTGTACTGTATTGTAATATTGTTGTGCTAGTGTTGTAAGACTTTTCGATCAACCCAATAAAACTGTAACGTTGTAAGCCTTCAAGCAAAAGGGTTTAGCCTCACATCTTCCTTACTTACTTAAAAAGTACCGCTCCGTTATTCAACCAAGCCTGCAGTCTACCTTCTTTGGATAGCGCTTGATATCACAATAAATACGAAAGCTTATCACCACCTATCTCTCAATGGAGCATAACACCTACATGCCTTTGCCCTTTATGTTGTGTCTGCTGTATAACCAAAACAATCACCCCTAGAGATTCTCACTTCTTCTCACTAACAAAAGCTACAATGCCAGCTAGCTTCTTTCAGGAACTCAGAGAAGCCGGGGCTGCAAGAGTCCGCAGTAAATACATAGAAGCGTTATGCGCCTATTTACATCCTGTGAGAACCCTTCTATATTAATCCGTGCGTCGCGTTCTGATTTACAGGAGTAAGACCTGTGCATTGGATTCGAGTGAATAATTTTCGGATATGTGTCGGATATAGCCGATAAAATTCATCAAAAATACGTGGTCTCCAAAACCGCCCTTATCGGAATCATCCAATTATCCGAATATTTTCGATCGGATCCAATGCCGAATGAATCATTTCCTGATATCCGATTGAGTATATCCTATCTGAGTCTTCCAAAAATGTGGGACCCAGGATCAAAATCGCTCTTATCTGAATTGTCCGAAATTCTGGGTCCGCGAATTTTTATTATCCGATTCATTCAAAAATTCGGGGTCCTTGTCCGAATCATCCAAAAATCTAGGTCCGCGGAATCAGCGCTATATCATTCTTCCAATTTCCAGAGATTTTCGATCGGATCCATGTATAGTGGAGACCAAAGGATACCACAGCGTGTGATATGGCTATGTAAGCCTATGGATTGGGTCTTTGAGCTTAACCTTGGGCACTGCCGGAATTGGCAGCCGATCACTGTATTTTTGGCACACAGTGGTATGGATTAAGGTCAGGGAGCGAGCGCCCACATCCAGAAGACGTGTTTCAGAAGTTCTGCAAAGATCGTGGATTCAGAGGATGTGTCGAAGGCGTCGTTCAACAAGGATCTGGATTCAGAACTCATGTCGCAGGCGTCAACCTACGAGTGTTGATTCAGGAGACGTGGCATAGGTATCGTGCAACGGGATTCTGGATTCAAACGACGTGCTACATTTAAACGTCGAGCATTCAAGAAGGCACCTTACAGACAACGTGCAAAGAACAAGTTCAGAATAGATGTTGTAGGCGTCACCTGACCAGCGTCCGGATGCAGAAGACAGACGTCAGCCACTATCCTACCACATGTAAAGGAGTCCTACACAATAAGCGGAAATGCGTCTGTATATGCGTATGTATTTACAACGTAGGGAGGGAGGAGAAAGATCTACTAGGGATAATTAGTTGGCCATGTAGATAGTATCGATCAGCGACCAATATCGATTGATTTTATCTATTTTTCTGCAGATTGATTACTTGGGAGTAGGAATCGCACGATCCTATGCAATAAATGATGAAGCCTATGTGTGCATATATGTCACTCCCCACAGATTGGGGCATGGGAGAAGCTTGGGAGAAGAGCAGAGCTAAACCCGACCTGATTACATCTTTCTCGACCATAAAAGCCGGCTCTGCATAGCACTGTACACGGTGTTTGGTATTCGGACAACGAAAAATTAAATTTTAAAAATAAAAAAAGCAGTCAGATGAGATCTTGCATAAGTAGCGTGAAACAAAAGATTGCGACTCGGAGGAATAACGTCGGGTGATTCAACGGCGTGGCACGTGCTGAAAGGGGAGCGGGTCTCGGAAGAGAGTCGCCCGACGATACTGTTTGATAGCGTCTGCAGCTGCGAGGAAAATACACATTTGGTGTGGCGGAAGAGCAAACAAAAAACACGACTCCGTTCGAGATTTTAGCGGGTTGTTCCCAGAGACCTTACTGTGGGAGTCCAGTTCTTGACGCAGATACCGGTAATGGAAATCAGCGCAAGAACCGGACGTAAACGAGAGGGGTCGGTCAGAGAAATTCCAGACTTACGCCACGGAATAACAAGTCGTGAGAGCAAATGAGTTGGCGATCTTTTTCGTGCGGAGGGAGCCTAGCCAGAGGATGACTGTTGGACACACTGGTGGTTTTGCTGCCTGGCAATATGCATTTATTCAAATGCTAAGATTAGGATCGATCGAAAGCTTTCATCTGTTTCGACCTCTATTTTAAAAGGACCATAATTTTATTTATAAATATATAAATATTTCATAGGCGCTCAAATCTTCGAGATTTTCTCTATATAACGGCGTTAAACCCCATCTTGCTATGGGTAAAAGACATAAACAAAGGTATGAACATCCAAGACACTACTAAAGCGGCTGGACTTTTCGAATTAAATTGTAGGGCGCGAAGCAGCACGTGTGGAGAAGACGTCGAGTGTTGCATACAGTTCGAACCGAGTATGTCGTTTGGATCCCGCCCAGGCCAGCCAAGCCTACCATCCTTCCGGGATTGGCGAGTCGATACATTACCTGTCGGGGTAGGATAAAACTCCAACTAACCAGTGGCCATAGCCAAGTAATTGTATGCCAAACACCCATTCAAGCTGCCTCCTGGATATCCGTAGAAGTAGAAGGCGTGGCGCATCCTAAATAGGATCTGATTAATCGCGCCGAATACCGCTTCTGGTTTGAGGGTCATGGGATGGGGCGCATGGAGCGCAGTTGGAGGAGGTGCCGGCTGTACCCGAGATCAGGTTCCTTGTTCGGATTTCCCGCCCAGGCCAACCAAGCCTTCCGTCCCTCCGGGGTCGGTGAATTGGTACCAGACTTGTCTGGGAAGGATAAAGCACTGACTTGTACATCGGTTGGCCACCGCAAGTCATTGTATGGCCAAATACACATTCAAATCGCCTCCACGACATCCCGTAGAAGTAGAATGCGTGGCGCATCTCAAAGGGGATTGAATAACGCCGTCCTTTATCCTTATTATTGACAACGGACATCCCATGACAACGGTGGTTTGACAGCCACCGTTGTCATGGGATGACAACGGTGGCTGACAAACCCTGAAGGGCAATTCTTACAAGTCAAGAGCAGCATCTTCATAACTGCATCCTGTTTGCAGTTTCGACATATGTACGAATTCTTCATCGCCAAGCAGAGCAATGAATGGACGAATGTGACAAGGCTAAATGGGAAGGACGTAGAATAGAGATCCCGCCTGGATTTGATCCAAGCAGACTCCTCTCTACTTGTCAACTCTTATAAAACCTAGCTTAGGCGTTGCTTGAGTTTGGAACAACTCAAGAGGAAAGGCACCGTAAAGCTTAAAAAAGTCCAAAACAGCATCACAAGAAAACTATTTACCAGGAAATGCTGGTTCGATTATAACACTATTCCTAATAGTGAAGTAGAAAACAAACAACCTGAACTGTAGTCACTTTGAAACAGACGAAGGATATGCGACCTCGATATAGCTCAAGAAGTTCTCTGCGATTTTCTGGGACTTGATAAACGAGACTTCTTGATGGTGAAACCCCCGAGACCCCAAATCCGAGGACATAAGGTTTTTATGGGCAATAAATCATCAACCTAATAAATAAATAAACCTGGCATATTTTTTGTTGATAGAGCAGGTTCGCATTATATGAAACTTGACAAAAACATGGTAATCCCACGCAGCTAAACACCTTTTATTGAGAGCGCATATCGATCCTAAACAATTCTTGGACACAACGGAAATCTTGGTGCAGAACTTCTCCTGAATTTGTTCTCCTTCCTTCTCTACAAGTTATTTCGGTATCGTCCTCACTGCATGTTCTGTTTAATTATCCTACTTTGCCTAGAATCTTGGCCAATCTTGGTCGTTTTTTGCTTTAAATCGTTTCTGGTGGCATTGTTCTTAACATGGATTTTAGATAGTTTAACATGAATTCGTATTAAATAATGATAATGACATATTCTAAGCTAGGACTTCACAGCTTGGGTAACGCATCAGACATTGGGTTGAACGAATTCTGCACCCTGTACACGAAGGGAAGATAGGCATTGCCAGAACGAGTTGTTTGAAAACGAGAAGAGGTCAGAAGGTGTTGGTGGAGGGAGAGAGAGCATGTGCCTCAGGTAAAGGTTCCTGCGCTTTAAAATGGGTGGTTGTTGAGGGTGAACCTACGGGTGAGCGGTGGCCCTCTTCTGGTACCACCTGTACAGTTAGTCGCTCAGTTGTCACTTTGGTATGCGCCTTTCCTCTAATTTTCCTTGTTAGGAATAGTATTCTGTATAATGAAATGGCGTTTGACTGGGTGGTGTCGTAAATATTTCCAACTTTTCCAGACCCTGAAGAAGGCGAAGACGCCGAAAGGTAAGCCAGAATAAACCGCATAACAATTCTTGGACAACATCTCGAAGAAGTCGTCGTATTTGTCTGAGTCAGCATGTCAAGATCCATAGAAAGCCGAACGGTTTGCAATGGGCTGCTTTAGGCAATTTCTCTGAGCCTAGTAACATCGAAAGTCCTTTGTTCAAGAGAAAAACGAAAGGAAATAAACAAAACGGGCGAACTCATTGTCGCCTGGAAGATGGAGAACCGCTGTGCGATTCTCGCACGAAACCGCTGGTTGAACGGCGTATGAAAAAGAGGTCGTCGTGGTCGATTTGAAAACGGTACTCAATCGTGCGTCGTTCGGCGAATGACCGTCGTTGAAAATAGTCGAGTGTCACGCAGAAATGGTGGCCGAACGCCATCAAGGCCGAAACTCGGGCCATGTTCGAAGGAAGGAGCAAACAAAAAACGGCCGTCAGCCCCGTTGCGCTCGTCGCGCCGCTGTCGCAGTACGTGTCAGAAACACTTGTCCCTGAACGGTCAAAGGAGACAGCCCGTGTGAACTCAGTCTCCTGCGTGGTGCGACAGGTTTCCATACAAGTGCTAGTTGAGCTAGACGGACATTCTTTTGGAGAAGTGTCTCAATGGAAGGCGTTTAAAGTCCATTTTTTCGAATTTCTGCCATCTAAGTTTAAATTAAAGTCAGTCACCTCACTTTTGTTAGGTTTCGAAACATACATAGAATCCAGAACCGTCTTTCGCGCGTGAAGCTGGTGACCGAGCAGATCGTGAAGTGCCCATGCGGCACATCATCAGGCGTTTTAAAGGTATTGTAGATGAGCAGCTATTGCATCAAAATGGGTGAGTTCCTTCGTCAGCTCACGGGTGCCATGCTGGGGATTTTCTTCAATCACCTCCAGAACGTGCTCGTCATTTACTGTATCAGGCCTATCAGGTCCAGTCGTTGTCGTTCAAGCCAAAGTTTTAGTTCGTTTTTGGACTTCCAGAAGCAAACCTTTGCCATATTGTAGTAGATTGTTGAAGGACCAATCGGGTTACATCTATTTCTCAACGCATCGATTGTGATGTTGTGCTTCTTGAATTCTTGAAGAATGAGCAGTCGAACTTCTCAGCCATATTCTTAACGGAATACTGGGAAAATTTGGGTATTTGTAGACTGCTTGCCAATCTTCATTTTTTTTCAGTTTGGACAGCAACTTCTAGAAGAATTTCCAAAAGTTTGACAATGTGCAGAAGTGAATGGTAGGACACTTTTTCATCAATCTAATAAAACAAGGGAAGAGTGGGTGGCGTATCCGTGATAAGTTCTGTCCTTTATCTTCCTCCTTTTGAATGAACAACTAACACTTCTTCTTCTTCTTCTTCTTCTTCTTCTTCAGCGTTTGTCCCGCTTCGTAGCGGGGTTCGCTCTTCTGGTGTCGTGACGCCACCTTTCCCGATCCTGCGCTTGATCAGGGTGGACGCCAGTTACTTTCATGTCCATGTGTAACGTATCCGACCAACGCTGCTTCGGACGTTCTCTAGGCCGCTTTCCTAACACCTCCAACTCAAAGCCTATCTTGCGGACTCTGTCTTCCTTTCCACGCAGAACGTGGCCGAATCATCGCAAGCGAGCTTCGCGCATCTTCTCGGCTATCGGCGCGACACCGGACTTCTGCCGAATGACATGGTTTCGGATGCGGTCCGTGCGCGTGACTCCACCCGTCCAGCGCAGCATCTTCGTCTCCATGACATGAGGCGCGTTTCAACTTCCCTAGTGGCAGGCCAACACTCAGCGCCGTACATCGCTACCGATCGCAGGACGGCTCTGTAGATCTTCGACTTAAAGCGCTCTGGTATCTTCCTATCGCAGAGCACGCCAGTCAGCGAACGCCACTTGGACCAAGCTGCACTCACCCGTGAGTTCACTTCAACCATCAGACCTCCGTCAGACGCTGTTGCTGATCCCAGGTATTTAAACACCAAAGTGCGTGTAAGCTCAGTACCGTTAATCTTAATGGAGCCGGACTCGTTCACGTCAGTCATTAGATATTCGGTTTCCTTCACGTTCAGTTTGAGTCCGAACATCGCCAGGCGGTCGCACCAAGCTTGCACTTGCCGCTCGAGATCATCTTTATCTTCGCTAGCGAGCATCACGTCATCAGCATAGAGCAGCGTCCATGGAACAGGCTGCTGAAGATCTCTCGTAATGGCATCCATGACGACAACAAAGAGGAGAGGAGAAAGCGCAGAACCCTGGTGCACCCCACAGAGATGGGAAACTCCATTGAGGTTCCAGCTGCTTCTTGCACTCTACTCTTTGGGCAAGAGTAGAGCATCCGCACCCACTCTATGAGTTCCTCAGGTACGTTGTGTTGTCGCAAGGCGTACCATATAACCTCACGCGGTACGCGGTCGAAGGCGTTCTCCAAGTCGAGAAAGGCTATATGCACCGGCTTCTGTCTCTCGCGATGCTTCTCCACCAGGAGGCGGGCGGCGTGTTTAGCATCAATGGTCCCAAAACCAGACACAAAGCCGCACTGGTTGTCGGAGAGCCTGACGATTTCACGAATTCGTCTATCGAGGATTCGCTCGAAGATCTTCATGCTGTGCGAAAGCAAGCGAACCGGACGGCAATTAGAGCAGTCTGCAGGACTGCCGTTCTTCTTTCAAATCGGAATCGTCGTACTGTTGAATGAACAACTAACACTGCGGCAAATAAATGTGGCTTTCTCTAGTGGGTAGTTCTTCTGTGTTGACTTCAGCCTCTGATGTCAATACTCTAATAGTGATTTAGTAACTTTCAGTAGTGGTATTTGAATTGTGATAGTAGATATTTAATAGTGATTTTTACAGAAATATTTTGCAAAACAATTTCTTTATCTAAAAATAGATTACAAGCGATGACGTGATCAATTCTTTGAGCTTATGCAAACACATTGCTTTCGCGGTTATTATGCTCCAATACCTATAAAAATACATAATGTTATGGTAATACTAGCGACCGCTATAATCCCGACGGCTACAAGCATTTGTCGGAGTCGATGAACCTGAAGTGGAGTAGGTTGATGGCAGAACAAGATCAATTCTTCAACGGGTGATCAACAGCAAACCTTTTCAAAGTTCATCTCGTGCACTTCTACCCGTCTGTCGATGACCAAGAAGAGCACGCTCAGAAGAAGAAGCATTAGGATTGGCAGCAATGACAACGTCAGTTGGAGAGCACGATGAGGCCATACCGACAAGAAGTGGTCAGCTGCTATGCAGACAGCGGTCGCTGGAAATCGAGGTATTCATTGTGTCAAAGGTCTTCAATAACGATACTACATTTGTTTGCCGCAGTGTTAGTTGTTCATTCAAAAGGAGGAAGATAAAGGGCAGAACTTATCACGTATACGCCACCCACTCTTCCCTTGTTTTATTAGATTGGCGAGAAAGTGGCCTGTCATTCGCTTCTGCAGCATGTCGAATTTTTAAACATTTTTCTTGAATTTTCTGTCTAAAATCAAAAATGAAGATTGGCAAGTAGTCTACAAATACTCAAAATTTCCCAGTATTCCGTTCAGAATATGGCTAACAAGTTCGACTGCTCATTCTTTACAAATTCAAGAAGCAAAACATCGCAATCGATGTGTCAAGAAATAGACGTGACCCGATGGGTCCTTCAACAGTCTCCTTCGACACGGCAAAAGTTTGCTTCTCTCCAAAAACGAACCAAAACTTTGGCTTGAGCGACAACGACTGGACCTGATCGGCCGGATGCTCTGGCGTGCGAGGGTCCATTTTCCACGCATGTCGTACTGCCCAACGGCATCCGTCTTCCCTTCATGCTTCGTCTCCTATGTGCTTCTTGCGTACAGGTCATGTTCTCCAATCCACTTCTTCTTGCTGGGAAATCAGCTCTCACCATGTTCTTCATCTCCTTCTGTTCTACTCTTCACCCATCTAATCCTTACCCAGTGCTAAATTGTCAGTTGCTTGTTTCAAGCTCACTTCTATTAGGTTGTAACGAATTAAATGGCACTGGCTCGCGCCATTTTTTGGCGCGTCTTTACGCGTTTGATCAAAAACAAACATGTGGCATATCATTTAGAAGCCCAAGCTTTGCTCTACCGGTGAGTACCAAATTTTCTATGTAAAAATGGGAAAACTTTAGAGTTTTATTGACTTTTTTGCAGATGGACAAAAGGGTAATCCGAGGCATTTACTTGTATGAATTCAAGCTGGGCACTACAGCTAAGGAGGCGGACGAGAAGATCAACGCCGCATTCGGTCAAGGATGTTCCACAATTCGGACGGCGTATCGTTGGTATCAGAAGTTCCGGAATGGAGATGAGAGCTTGGAAGAACGTGAAGGTCGTAGGAGGCATAGTGATGTTGATGAAGAGCGAAACGGACCCATTCCTTGATCGCATCGTAACCTGTGACGAGAAATGGATAATGTACGACAACAGGCGACGATCGGCACATTTGGGTGGACAGCGATGAGAGCCCCAAGGTTTTTGCGAAGCCGGAATTGCACCAAAAGAAAGCAATGGTGACAGTATGGTGGTGTTCGCTGGGAATTATTCACCGCAGCTTCCTCCCTCCCGGTGAATCCATC
Source organism: Heligmosomoides polygyrus bakeri (assembly GCA_947359475.1). Taxonomy (NCBI): domain Eukaryota; kingdom Metazoa; phylum Nematoda; class Chromadorea; order Rhabditida; family Heligmosomidae; genus Heligmosomoides; species Heligmosomoides polygyrus. The sequence continues at coordinate 104,117,296 of OX375866.1, forward strand.
ACGGCAGAGAAGTACTGCATTGAAATTGAAGAAATGATGAAAAAGTTGAAGGATATCGGGCCGGCCTTGGTAAACCGAAGGCGAGTTCTCCTTCTGCACGACAATGCTCGCCCCCATGTAGCACGAAGGACGTTGCAGAAATTGAATGAGCTGAGCATTGAAACTCTACCACATCCTCCGTTTTCTCCCGACCTCTCCCCAACAGACTACCATTTCTTCAAGCATCTTGGCGACTTCTTGGTAGGGAAAATATTCAAATACCAACAGGATGCCGAAAGTGCCTTCGAAGATTTCGTCAATTCCAGAACTTCTGATTTTTATGCTACTGGGATAAAAAAGCTTGTGTCACGTTGGCAAAGATGTGTAGAATCAGAAGGTTTTTATTTCGATTAATCAACTTGCCTACAAGCCGAGATATTAACTGCTTAAATTTACAGTGGTTCAGTGCCATTTATTTCGTTACAACCTAATATATCTAATAAATAAATAAAGAAGATTATGTGAATAGGTCGAAAAAAAGCGTGAACTCTTGGTGAAATTCAGCACATTGTTAGCCGATTGACAAAAATGCTGCGCATTGTTTGAAAGCTGTAATGGTCACTTACTCGCTAATATCATTGCCACAACGCCGATGAGGCGATGCGCCCAGTTGAAGTACGGTCGTCGAGGATGGGAAGGGTTGCATCTGGAACACAATGCAGTTAGGTCCTTTGAAAGTCCGAAGAAGCCCAAGCACAAGGTTGTCTACTGTACAATATCAAACACACAAATCGCTAAAATATTACACGCAAGATTTTGACGTTGAAAAAGACTACGAATTGTGGGCAATTCACCTGAAATTTTGGTTGTGTATCAAATTCTATTGGAGACTAACAATAGAAGCGTTAGAAAACTACTCCCTTATGCTAGTGGTAATGAACGTTCTATATTGAGAAAATAATTGGTCGACCCACCTGATAGCACTGATAAACGGTTGTAACCACGCTAGGCAAAGTGCGAATATTCCGACCATTGTGTGCACCTTTCCCCATTTACTCGAACTCGACCCTTAAACATCTACTTAGTTATTGCTCGAAAAAAACGGCACTATTGTACTATACGGACTCCAGAGGACGAGGAGAGGTCGAAAAAAATTGTCGCCCAAACTTCGCCTAGGGTGCTGATCACGAATCTAACATCCGTTTTTCGTTTTACGCTGGAGTACGGTAGATTACGGTACGTACTGGTAACTAAGGTAACCGATTTCGCCCAAAATCCAGCGTAAAACGAAAAACGGATGTCAGATTCGTCATCAGCATCCCAAATAACCCCCTAGACGAAGTTTGGGGAAAATCGGTGATTATGACCTCGACAGCCTAGGCCACCGGTACCTACCGTAACCTACCGTAATCGGCCGAAATTTCACAAACGGATGTCAGATTCGTGATCAGCACCTCAAATAACCCCCTAGGCGAACTTTAGGCGAAAAACTTTTTTTTTCGACCTCGTCCTTTGGAGACCGTAAAGTACAGTAGTGCCAGAAAACATATAAACATTCCGGCTACTATAGGGAAGAAGCAGAATGGGATCACACTCACCTGGTCCGGTCCACTCCCAGCTGTTGGCCGTCATAATACAAATAAACGACGCAATGCTTAGAGCGATGCCGATGAGATTGCATGTCCTGTGGACCTGCAAAAGCACAACTGCACTGATGGACTCCGCCAGAGCGTTTGAACAAAACAATAGCGTGAAGTTCTACGAGAGTCCTGTGAACATAAAAAGTAGTATTACCAACTGAAGGTTTGGTTGTCTGCTTGCTATTTTAGCCCTAGTTTATACTTGCGCCGTCACGCGGCGCGGCACCATGATCGCCATAGATATCGATTTTTCGCGCCGCCTGGCCGACATCTATCATGACCACGGTGCCGCGCCGCGCAGGGGCAAAAGTATAAACTGGGGCTTAGGCGCACTCAATTTTCTACTCGGTTTATATCTAGTGCGATTTTCAAAATTTATATTTCCTTATGTAGAACACTAGAGCATTTGAAGCATTTGTCCCTAATAACGCTCGTCGCTCTTTTCGTGGCCATGTCATATACATTTACCTTGCTTTACAGCTTGTTTAGAAAAACAAGAACGAAAAGCCTTCACTTGACTACATGTTCAGAACCAGCAGGGCACTTCCGTACTGTATCATGATTCCACTTTGATATTATTTATTTATTTATTATTGATCGTCTGCGCTTTAGCAGAAACGGTTGTGCAAATACCACTTGCAAAGTTCTGGAGCTAAACATTATACTCCAAACAACTACTCCAAACAATATTGAACAAGACAGCAAAGCTTTAAATTTGAGCAACAATTGTAGCTTGGATTACGCATGCCACCTTCATCGAAAACTACTACTCCAAACAAGATAAAGCTAAAAATGCTATTGGATTGATCCATAAATAATGTCCTATCTGAGATGCCACATTCAATCTACAATATCTCTGCTCTTATGTGAGTTTTATTTTAAAATATATATATACATATCATTGTTAAAACTACGGTTAGATTATCGAGTCTACCCTACTCGGGAGGGGACATATCACGGAACGCGATTTTTTGTAATTTTTCATAAAAACACATGCGATTTCAGCTCAGGAAGCGACTGCTGAGGGGCTGCGAGCGCCGTTTACCCGCCGTTCGCGCGCAGTCGTGAATTTGATTTGAATTTGAACTGCTCATCAAGTATTGGCGCGCCAATTCTAGAAGGTTCCTCAAGTGCACAAAAGGGCAGCTCAGAGCGCGGGAACAATTACTCGCCGTCTCCTTCCGTCGCCTTGCCTGTCGTCCCCTTCCGTTCTCTGTCGCCTCCTACCGTCTTACGTCATCTTCTATTCCCTTCCTCTTGAAGAAATTCTCCTTTTCGCGGTACGGCCAGTGACGGGGACTTGTGATGCAGCATTGCGAAAGAGGGGTTTGCGATTTTGTTCTTGGGGCCGTGGGTGCGATTCCTCACCGTAGCGAGCGCAGCCTTGGGTGCGATTTCGTTTTGCGATGCAGACCTCAGCGAAGCCGCCTGCCTCCGTGACCCACAGCACTGTTCTTGCTTTGTCATCCTAGCTATTCAGTGAATGAGGAGCTTTATTGTCCTCTTTGTTTCTTGAAGTGTCTATTCCACTTTTTGCTCCTCCGTGAAACGCTTCCTCTATTTCGTGTACTGTTTCTGTTACCCGTTAGTTAGTTTGGTTGGTTTAATTACCCAAGTTTGAGGCGTTCGTTGTGTGGCAATGAACGATTCGTGCTCCAACCGTCGGATTCAAAGGCTCGCGTGGTAAGAGCGTTTTCAGAGCACGTGTCTAAGGCCTGAGTTATACTCCCGCGGGAGCATCCGCGGAAGGGCGGGAATCGCGCCAAGACTCCTCACCTGGCCAATCGCTGCGCCTCGCCACGCCCGCCTCCGCCGTGCACCATTGGTCCGCGGACGTTCCGCGGATGCTCCCGCGGGAGTATAACAGAGGCCTAAAAATTATGCAACCATATCACATCAGACTCACGAAGCCCCCTAGAGGGTACAAAATCTGAGCCAAAAGCAAACAAACAAACGAGCAAAAAACAAAAAACACCCTGGCTGTAAAGACTTTGCGGCGGGCAAAGAGCATTCAAACAAGGTTGACCGCCGATGGACATGTTATAACAGGATCCATCATAGGGGAGCACATAGCTTTCTCTATTTACAACCGTGACGAAACCGGATGTATTTTTTTGTGCATTTTGTCAGTTTAGGCCCGATTTTGTCCTATAGAAGCCGCTCCGTGAATCTCGACTCAATTTGTTACATAATTGCCCTCGCAACTAGGATAGATCCTATTACCGAATCTGAGAAGTATGCTTCACAGATTACACTTTCACAATCTTGCCTAGATCTTTCATACTACCTCAGTTAAAGCTACGTCGACGTTAAATGTTTTTCTCGTCAGTGACAAAGTATCTTGGCTAGCGGTCACTTTTATCTTTTCATGAGCTGATGGACGATGGACCTCTTCTTCCAGTATTTGATCCGCGTTTTTGTGGAACTCGTGGAGGGAAGTGACCGCACCTGTTTGCAGGTAAACCAACGGGTAGGACACTCACATGAAACCATATCATCAGACCACCAGGTTTCACAGTTGGCCAGCTGCTGCGTAGAAACCGAGCGAACATCACCGCTGTGGGAACGAAGAAGAACCACGACAGAAGCATCATGATCGCTGTAAAAAAAGGAGTGCAGGTGTATAGCCACTTGAAGAGTTTTACATGTACCGTTATCAATTAAGTGAATATATGGCGTTAAAAGTTGATACCCACCATGAGCCTTAATAAGGCGCTGTTTAGTGGTAGGATTCACGCCACTCGAGCCGGACTTACTGTAATCAGACAGAAGGCGGGGATTTGAAACGGCTGTGGTCGTGTGTTGAGTAAGGCCTGGAAAAGAACAGAGGCTCCGCTCGCTCAGTGATAATGATAATCCTCTTTAATTTTTCATAAAACAGTCGAAAAAAACATAACTTAAAATATAGCCTTTTTATTCAACAATCGGGAAGGCAAGCCTTAAGAAATTTTCGAAACAGGTTCAACCCAAAGTTCCCTTCTCAAAATTCATTGAAAAACATAAAGGTCTCGAATTCGTAAAAACACTTTTTTAATTTACAAATTCAAGGCTTTAAATGTGCCTTTAAAACCAACCAGAATTCGTAGCAGTGCCTCTTGCTAGCAGCAAATAGTATGACATTTTTGCATCATATGTAAAGACCTGAAAATCGTCGAAAATTTTGAAAAATTTGAAAAAAGACTTTTTTAGATTAAGGGGAATGGCTTGAAATCTTTGTTAAGCTAAAAAAAAGCTTTTTCAGCTACAAATGGGCATACCTGATTGCTCTCTGCCCATCCGCTGACGGTAACAATAGCTGAACAATACAGCATTCCATTGCTGAACATCGCCGTCTCGTTTTGAAAATACGATGTGCGGAGCTGCTGGAATCAGAAGTGGTGGTTGTACAGGTGAATCCTCATCCTTAGTGAATGGGTGAAAGGTAGCGAAAATTCGTGCCTTGAAAAGCTATTATATTTCTGTGCCATTTCTCCTTAAAACTGGATATTTTTCGACTCATACTAGCACTTCAAAATTGAAATTATCGTTTTCAAGACTAAACTGAACACCATTGATGGTAGGAAGATTAAAGTACAATATCTTTTGGCTATTGAGCGGAAAAGAGCAAATAAGATAAAGAGAAGGTATCAGATAAAGAGAAAAGTGCCCAGTAAATGTTTAAATGTTGATCTGATAAGCTATATCCAGAAGGTGATCCGGATGACCAATGTATTTATCTCCCCGTGGAAAGGGGTCAGCCGTGCCGACCAGAATATAGGGCATCGAACCAACATTTTTAACATTTACTGTGCGTTAGATCGTTCAGTGCCTATCCCAAACATCAGATTTCTTTTTTCAAAGTAATTGAAGAGCGCTGCAAAAAAAGTGCCGGAGAAGGCGTTTACTGGGCTTTTCCGAGCAAACGACCAAATGACGTGGTTGGTATTGTAGGTGTCCGATGAAAAACATAGAGTGGCCTCCAAAAGTTTTAAACGCCTACATTTTTCGTGATAACTTTATTTAAAAAGGTCCAAACAGAGTGAAATTTGGAAATGTGGTAGCAAATTTGATCGCAGCAACGCTCCTTTGATCTACTTTCGTTATTATTATCGATTTCTGAAAGTGCAGGGTCATACGCGCGCAACGGTCAAAGGTGAGCTGCTAAAGCATCGAGTGTATTTGTCCATACATCTTCTTATAGAGCCAGTATAGTAGCGTTAAAGCATGGTCTTTAGCCAACCCTCTATTCTACCGAGAGGGAAGAATATCCGTGCTGAAGTACGAGAAGCCACTTTTCGACTCGTCCAGGAGAAGGTCTTTTATTGGCAGGTAGGTCTGCTTTTCGGATGCGGAATTTCGACAATTGCTGCTATAGTGAAGAGAATGAAAGAGTCCGGAACAGCAGAAGACGCTCCTAAGTATTCTGCCATCCAGAGGATGTCGAGACGAAACCCGTCGCTAGCCACGTCGACATAGCTGCTCATCATGGCTTAGATGTGAGCGCGAGCACGGTAATGCGTCGACTGAGATTTTCTGGACTCTATGGGAGACGTCCCGTACATCTGCTTCCTTTAACCACTTATCATCCGCTTGACTCAATAGGGTGAATGCTTGAAATCGACTGGAAATTTTGTAAGAGTCCAATTTTTCGGCACAAAAATAGCTTCAAACCTCTTCCAGGGTGCAGAAAAACAGCAAGCCTACTTTTATTCTTAAGATCAGATAGAGCATGCAGATTTTTATCATGGAACGAGATTTCATTTTTTTTGTCCAAATTTTATGCACACATTTATTTCACAAAAAAAGTTCTTTTTCGGTGAAGTTCGGTTTTAGTGAGCTGCACAACAGTACGCTTTGAAAAAACACGCATATTACCACAGTATAGGAATAAAAGAATGCCTGACGATGCCAGTCAGGCTTTGGTGCTTACCTCTTCTCCATCTATTCGGACGTTCCTCGTTGCTGGATTGTATGAGAACTTCATCGACAGCGGCTCTCCTGTGAGTGCTGAGCACTCGATGACGTTGTCCAGTCCCTGAAATTTGAGCGAGAGCTCAGACGGTGCTTACGTGCCTTGGCTAGGAATCGTACCATCTTGTCGTCGCTAGAGAAGCCGACTGCGAGGTACGACGAAGACGTGGCCTCAGACTTCATTGACAGCTCATATCGAATCTGATTCGGCGACAGAACCTATAGTGCGGGAGTTTTCGACGACAAATACAGATGCTGTGCCAAACACACAGAAACACGCACCTAATAGAAGCTTTTGAGCTCTGTGTAAAAGATGAACACTACCATTTGCTCAACGCTAGGTTATAAGGTAGCGATTCAAACACTATGGTCATATTATAAATTAAATTAAATTAAATTAAAACCTAAATTATTATGAAATATTATCAAGAGAAATATTATTCAGATATGAGGAAATTCACATTTCAGAAACGGTTTTTATTGCTCCCAATTGCCTTCAAAGCGGTTCGAAGCCAGAATAAACAACCACATATAAAACGGTATGATAAGCGGATTTTCTAAATCCGATTTTTTTATTAGAAAAGTAATAAAATTCATTAAGAAAAAATAAAAATACATCTAGAACTTCAATAGTCAACAGCGGATTTCATTTAAAAACTACACTTATTGTTGATTATAAAGAACCAACCTCATACGAGACACTCATTGAGTTTGGGTCGCCCGCAAGGTAACATCCTTTCGCCTTTCCGCATGCGGCGCTGTTAAATGAGGCCTGTAAAAATTCGTTTATTTTAAGCGCCACTGCCCTTATTAGAAAGAGAAGCGAAAATTACGAGGATGTCCAATAATTCTTGTCCGAAAATTTCACCATTTTTAATTCTTTTCAACTTTATTGAAAAACAAGTCAAATCAACAATATAATCACCACAGTTATCCACAACAGTGGTCCATCGATTGGGCAGGTCGCCGATGCCCTTCGCCCAGAACTCCGGGGGCTGCGACTCGAAGAATTCCGCGATGTCGGATTTGAGGTTGTCGTAGTTGGTGAATTTTCTTCCGGCCAAATGGTGCTTCAGCGGGCGGAACAAGTGGTAGTCGGAGGGGGCGAGGTCCGGGGAATACGGCGGATGGGCAACCGTCTCCCAGCCGAGCGTCGCCAACTTCTGCTGGGTCTCCTTCGCCACGTGGGGCGCGCGTTGTCGTGCAGCAGGTGGACCGGGCCAGAACTTTGTGGTAGCCGAGTAAGTTGAGTCGATTGTGGATGGTGGACGTGCTGCAGCCGAGCGTCGTCGCCAGTTCACGGGAGGTGGCTTCCGGCTTCTCCTTGATACAGCGACGGTCTTCGTCATCATCCACCGTAGAAGGCCTCCCGCTGTGCTCCCTGTCCTCGAGGCTCGTGTCGCCGCTCTCGAAACGAATGAACCAGCGCCTGACTGTGCGTTGGGACACTGCATCCTCCTTACACGCTCTGCAGATGTTGGCGACCGCGGTGCCCGTGTCGTTGCCCAGCAGCGACTCGTAGTACACGAACGTACGAATTCGACCTTGGTCCATCTTAGCTTGTACTGGTAGCTAGACGCGGCGACTGCGCCTTATATACCCCTATCGTGGAACTCTGGGGAACATTCTAGAAGGTTTTTACACTTGCCTGATATTATAACACTTCTAAGGAAAATTATAGAATTTTGTCAATTTTCGGACAGGAATTATTGAACAGCCTGGTAGTAAAGCAGCCAGGAAATCTGGCAGCCAGCTCTTCTAAGTCGTCAAATAGCAATAGAAAGTGACGGTGAAAAGGAGCAAATAGAAAGATGAGAGTTACACATAGAAGACAGGCAAGTTCGTGTTTTATGTCTACTAAAGTTCACCTCATCGATGCCAAAATAACATTTGAGCCTGGAAGGTAGGACTGATGGTGAGAGAAATTCTGAGAGACTGTGGGAAAGAAACCGAGAGAGCCGAGAGAAAATGAAGAGACAATTTTTGAAATTTTTTTTACTGTTTGGAGAACGAGGCACACACAGGCGCATCTGCACAACTGCCTTCGATACCACTTCACCATTTTGAACACTTTTAAACCGAAACGATCGTTTTTTAGATAAAACTATATTAGAATAATTGTTTGTCCAATAAAATATGATATTTTTAATTCTCCTGCACGGAAATGTGAACACACATTTTGGAGTTCTACGAAGAAAAAACAATAAATGAAAGCATTTTCTAAAATGCAAAAATAGGGAATTTTTTGGAAGGAAGAAAAAGAAGGGTCAGTGTTATCCATGCATATCAGTCTAAAAGCAGGTGCCCCTCTCCGACTAGGATAGATATCCGAGTATACAATTTGGTTTGAAAAATGTTTAATTGACGTGAAAATGTTATACATATTTAACTAATGGATTTATGGAACCGATTTATAAAACTTAATGAATACCGGACCCACCACCGTGACGGCGTAGAGTTGTACCAGTAATACTTAATCGCCAAGTATGATTTATTAGCTCTTATAAGAAAAGAAAGCAGCGAAACAGTAAAAGTAGGAAGATAATAATAAATGAAAGGGGAGAGATGGTGCGAAAATACAGAAAATGTGAAGAAGCTTGAGTTCATCTTGAGTTTATTAGGCTTCTAAGTTATAACCTCGATAGAAAAACTCTGAGGTCTTATGTCATATCCACTTCTAAGTGTGAAACAGAGCCATTCTATTCTGTCGCGTTTTACAATCTTTTGGGATGTACTACCCTTTGCACTCTATCTTCGTACTCAACTTCTATTGTAGATTTGACCCCAAACATATTTTATTTATTCATTTATTTATTTATTATACCTGTAGTAGGCAAACATTAGAAACCCCACGCAATACATCAAAGCTAGAACAAAGTTTGCAGAGGTTGAAAATTTAGCGAGCAGTGGTTCAGAGCTGAGATTTAAAAAACGAAAATAATATTTTCTTAACTACCTCGATATTGTTGTTGTCGTTGTCATTGATGAAGCGCGAAAACGAGACGAATGTATGTTTGTGGATCGTCAAACCTAAACAGATTAGAAAATAAACATTGTGAAGTACTGCTTATTACGTGGTCTTGGCCGTCAAAACCTTCTTAAATCCCCCACCTTTAGTGTCGGTGTAGCCGTTCGCCAGCAGTACATTGTAGGGTTGATTGGGGTTTAGGCGGAAGACCTGAAAGTTGCAACGGTTACCACTTCTCCCGAAGAACCTCTTCTAACTATAAGGTTGACCAAGAAGTTCTGACGGCTCTGACAGGCCGACTTCAAATGATAACAGTTTTTTTCATACTCGCTGGGTTCACTCGAAATAGGAACTTTTCAAATCAGGCTGAAAATTCAAAATTCAGTCGCCATAAAGGATAAAGGATAAAGGACGGCGTTACACAATCCCTTTTGGGATGCGCCACGCATTCTACTTCTACGAGATGTTGTGAAGGCGATTTGAACGCGTATTTGGCCATACAATGACTTGCGGTGGCCAGCCGATGAACAAGTCAGCGCTTTATCCTTCCCAAACAAGTCTCGTACCAATTCACCGACCCCGGAGGGATGGAAGGCTTGGTTGGCCCGGGCTGGAGATCCGAACCAGGAACCTGGTATCGGGTGCAGGCGACATTCGGCGCCTCCTCCGGCTGCGCTACACGCGCCCAGTCGCTATACTAGTCGATCGACCAGTGGCTATACTAGCCGATTAATTCCATCAGCGAAAAAACTGGGCGGTCGAGATGCGACAAATTCTAGAAAGGCTGTTTTTGCGTAGTTCTGACTGGCGAAAGTTCTGAAAGTGCTCAAAAAGCAGGAATCAGTTGGCGAATGGACTCGTGATTTTGGCGGTGCGGGCAGAACTTCAGCTCCTAGTTCGTTTACTCTTCGCACGGTGATTTGCGAAGGTTGTCGTTCAGGAGAATGGGACCTGTTCTGCTGAACAGTGCCGGCTGCAGCTCAGGCAATTTTCGGTAGATCCCGTCGCTTTCGTCACAGTAGCCTGTGATGGTTCAACCTGGTTCCAGAAAGTTGTAGTGAATCAGGAAAGCCGCCTACCACCATCCTGTTATCGTCGTCTTTTTCTGCTGGGGTTTCGGCTTTGGGAAGTGCCTGCAGGGTTCCTCTGTATCAACCCACTTTCCTGATCATCTTCGATTATCTGGCAGAACCCATTTTTCATCACATCTGACGACACGACCCAAGGACGGGTCGTTTAGATTCCGGAGAAGTAAACAGGAGCAGATTTCGAAGCGGTACTGTTTCTGCGATCACTCAAGCACTCAAGTCGTGCGACACCAACTTTTCGAGCTTCTGCCTTTCCGAGGCGTTTCAAACCATCTTCAACAGCAGTTTTACTTATTCCTAGACCTTCTGCCGTCTCACGGACTGTGTGCGATGGCTTAGCTTCCACGAAAACCTTCAAATCGTCGTCCTGGATTGCTGTAGGTCTGCCGCTTCGGTGTGCACCTTCAAGGTCGAAATCTCCAGACCGAAATTTCTCGAACCACCCTTGCATCGTCCTTTCTCCAACTCTATTGGGCTCCCACACATTTTTGACTTGCCGGGCTATGTCCTGCTGGCGGTTTGGCCCAGTTTGAAATCGAAATAAAATATCGTTCGGAACAGCTCTTTCGACATGCTTCAATAAGTCCGAGGAAACACAACTATTAAAGCATAGGTGGAACCCAAAAATTATTTCGTCTGATAGAGCAGAACTTTCTGGCGAACCTAATAAACTTCCCACAACATGACCAGGTCGAGCTTGCAAATCATCTCCACCAACCTTATCGCTGCCACTCCATCCGGTCACGTTCACTACGGTTGTACAGTACAGCTGGGAGTCGGCTGCTCTTATCGTAACCAAGCTAAAGTAGCTGGCGCGGATATCCTGAAGTTCTTTTATGTGTATCTGCCGATTTGCGCTGGAAAAAAGCTGCTCCAGGTCCCGTTACCTGTTCACCGGAAATGCGAACGTTTGCCGGCGAAGCGTCGTTATACGAGAACTTCCAGCTGTAGTCTTCATTCACCAGCGCAGAGCACTCGATCACGTAGTCGTTACCCTGAAAGGCACAAAACTCAAGATGTTTGGTGTTTTCGAGTTAACTGAGTGAACAAATGTCTTATCAAGTTACGGCGGTTTTTTCTGGAACAGTTTTCATCCGGAAGTTTAGGAAATTTTCCTCACCATTTTGGCATCACTAGAAAAACCGACGGCGATGTACTGATTGGCAGCGGTTAGTATGGAGAACACTTCGACCCTCATAAGCGAATCGGAGATCATCTGAAACTCAACTTTGACGTAGTTCGTGTAGAGAGCATTTTAGGTTAGAAGGCTTAGACATAAAGTTATGTATTCATATGGGCACGTGGTAACCAAGTCGAAGAAGGCTCCTGCTGTATCGTCCACTCCAGTTCAAGGTTCTACGCCCAGGTTAACCACACCTTCCACCTCCTCTACGGTTTAGTTGAACTGGCCATAGAATTGCCTGAGAAGGAGAAGGAGGAGTATGCTCATAGCTGGCCACCGCAATGATAGACCAAAAAAAGAAAAACGCTGACTTGTCCATCGGCTGTCCACCGCAAGCAATTGTATGGCCAAATCGGCATTCAAACACCTTCCACGACATCTCGTAGGAGTAGAATGCGTGGCGCATCCCAAAAGGAATTGAATAACGCCTTTATTTATTATATCTCGCAGAGGCATTATACGCATCGCATTCCTTCGCGGAAACCTTCAAGCATTCAACTTCTAAGGAATCTCTTGGAGGTTAATTTGTTGCGTATTTGATCCAATCACTTGTAGTAAATAAAACAGAAATTCGAAATTTCGGCCCTCCAGACATGAAAATGAAGGGCTAAAAGGCTACGTTGCTACATCTCTTTTGGAATCCGCCACGCATTCTACTTCAACGGAATGTCGTGGAAGCGATTTGAATATCTATTTGGTCATACAATGACTTGCGGTGGCCAGCCGCTGAGCAAGTCAGCGTTTTTTCCTTCTCAGACCTTCCCAGACATGTCTGGTACCAGTTCACCGACCCCGGAGGATGAAAGGCTTGGTTGGCCTGGGCGGGAAATCCGAACCAGGAACCTGGTATCGGGTGCACGCGACAGTCGGCACCTCCTCCGACCGCGCTACATGCGCCCCTACCTTCTAGACATGTATGGCGTAGAGAAATATAAGACTTGGTTGGTCTGGACGAGATCCCTTTAAACCTTCAAACGATTAGATGTACTGTTATTCTGACGCTAAGCTAAGCCTGCACCTCTCCTCAGCGATATTCTGAGCTCCTAATATAATTAAACAGCACGCTTTTTACCATTTATCTGCAATAAAATGCATTGGAAAACACGTTGCCTGTGTAAAGAACAGAAGATGAACGCAAAAATGTAAAGAATGGATTCACAATTCATGGCTGTACTGATGGCCGATGGCTATACTGTATTCCCACTGGGCTCCCTTTAAGTTGTAAGAACATTTGGTTCTTACGGCCTGAATAGGCAAAGCAAAAAGAGAAAAAATAAAATGAAAACAATGCAGAAATGTGGCGCAATATTAACATTTTCAAAATCGCGGGCAGATTAGATTCAAAAATTTGGATAGAAGTCTTCAATTAAGAATGCCGACATTATGATAACGAGTTTGAAAGTAAGCTTGAAAAATCACAATTTACTCTGCTAAGACAGTATGAACTACTTGACAAGTAAACTTGCGATGAATACCTTATAGGAGAACCCGATTCCATTGCATCCTCCATAGCATTCGGTAGGCAGCACACAAACCTTCTCCACACCGCAAGTGCTTGCATCGAAGCTCTCCTAAAAACAGTCGGATAGATCTTTCACTATCCTTGATCGCCTCCCTCCCATACTTTCTCTTTCGTGGTAAGCAAGTAATAGGAACATGAAGACCAGAATGGGCTGCCTAAGGTTAAGCCTTATGATATTGAACTCTGGAATACCTTCTCGAAGCTGCTTCAGACGTTAGTCTAGGGGCCAGATTCAATAACCGCTTACCGCCCTCTAACGGTGAAAATACCGCCAAATACCGATGATAATAAATGTTATATCACGGGATTTGGCAGTATTTTTACCCCTCTACAGGGCGGATAGCGGTTGATGAATCTCACCCTAGATCAAATGAGGTCTACGACCTATACCTCTTGGATTTCACGAGCATTACTTAAGTAACGTGCGGCTAATCATTCAAAGGCTCGAGCAGACATGTGCACCACGTCTATTCCTTCCTGCCGCGTGCCAAAGTGGCCCTTAGGTCCACATCGCCTGAGTGATACGAAGAGCGTCATATGTACCGTGCAGCGTTTTCAGGAAGAAGCTTAGCACGCCCACTTCTGGTTTTTGTAGCGCATGGAAAGCAACCTGGTGTACAACAGTATAGGATTCAATTTCACAGCAGCAATCTTCATCTTCGTCAGAATCCTCTTCCTTCTTTTCCTCTTTTTTTTCTACATGACTGATCCATAGTGCATGTCATTTGTGCCCACCTGATTTTATAGACATAGTCTAACGTTGGCAGTATCTTTCTTGAGCTCACTAATAACACTATTCTGACCCTTTCGTTTTCATAGTGTACATGACCGTGCCACCTAAATAAAATTCCTCAATAAACGTACACAAGAAATTAATCCCGACAAGTTCTCATGCTGTGTTGCGACTATGCACTGCGATCCAGACCATGTATTTGTCGGCCTTTCTAAGAGTGATAACGAGCTTAATGGACTTCCTAATACAAGGGAAAGGAGTCGAAGTTCTTTTCAAGTGCCATTTTCGACCGCGACATTTCAGTTGCTTCCGGATTCTACTGTCACTTCATATGCGCCGGTCCACGGCCTTTGTGCGTGTCAGGTGAGTCAAACGGCGGAGACTGCCACGTTCGCCACGCTTGACCCTGGAGCTGGCGTTCTCAGCAGACGACTCGTCCGGAACCGGTAGGCGACACTGAGCCAATGTCTTCAGTACTATTCGGCTGTCGCCATGTCGCAGTTTCGACGCCTGCCCAAACCTGCTAGTTCACTTCGAAAATGATCCTTTTTAAGTCGTATTATAGCTTTAGATGAAAAACGGGTCCTTTACGATAACATGAAAAGGGAGCTTATCTGGCTAGATAGAGATGCTACTCCAACATCCTTTCCTGAACACGGTTTAATTACCCAAGTTTGAAGACGCTCTTTTATAAATAAACAAATGCTTTACTCTAAATCAGTCCGTTTCGGGGAAAGCCACGCATATTGTTCGTAGAGTATTGCTTTCGAGTCTAGATTGATCGCGTTTATTTCTCATTGTTCGTAAAATTTTTCCTGCTCTTTCAAAAAACGTGTGTGGATGTCGCTGTAATCTTTCTAGCCGACCTTTTCCAGGGCTCCATAAAATCATGAACCGACGCAACAATCGAGTGATCATGCTTCACGAACTGAAATTGGGACATTCTGCGGCAGAGGCATCCCGTAGCCTTAGCAGCGCTTTTAGGACAGACTCTTCTTGCGAACGAACGGGGAGGCTCTGCCTCGAAAAATTCGCTACTGACGATTTTGATCGCGAAGAGAAACCGGATAGCGGGCGCAGGTCGTCGCTTGACGATGAAGTTTTGAGGAGGGCCGTCGAAGCAATTCCGGAGAGGAATACAAGTACTTCAGCAGAGGACCTTCGCGTGAAGACATCGAACTGGGTGCCTCATGAGCTGACCGATGAGCAGCGTCTGGCATGTTTGGACACTTACTCCAACCCGCTAGCTGGTAGATGAAGAATCGTCTTTACGCTGACAGGAGACGGGAATTTGTCAGGCTGGATAAGGATGCTCCTCCAACATCTTTTCCTAAAGGCGGTTTAATTATCCAAGTTTGAGGACGCTCGCAGTGCCAGGCGACTATAAGAGACAGCAGAACCACGAGATTGAAGCATCGCAGGTCATATCAAGAAGATGAGCTGGAAGTGATATGCGACAAGTATCCGAAAATTTCCGTTTGTGTGAATCTGAAATCGAATCTGGAAAATGAGTCGAGAGCGATTTCGAAGTAGTCCTTGTGCTGCAGTTGTCAGAAGTTGCCCTGATGTCATCCCGGGATTCAATAGAAGGATTCGACAACTTGTTTTCCAGCGAACGGATTAAAAAACTGTTGAAATACCTTCACCCTAAAAAAGTTGTGCTTACTTTGTGGTGGTGTTGCAAAGGTGTCATCCATTACAGGCTTTTGTATCCTGGTCAGGTAGTCACAGCAGAGTCTTACTACTGTGAATTAAACCAAATGTATGGAAAGTTGCAAAAATTGTGGCCGGCAGTGGTGAATAGAGGAGGGCCGCTC
Organism: Heligmosomoides polygyrus bakeri; assembly: GCA_947359475.1. Classification (NCBI taxonomy): domain Eukaryota; kingdom Metazoa; phylum Nematoda; class Chromadorea; order Rhabditida; family Heligmosomidae; genus Heligmosomoides; species Heligmosomoides polygyrus. Next base: position 104,133,176 of record OX375866.1, read on the forward strand.
CTGTACAGGGCAATGCAAGGCCACACACCTCACAAATCACTCGGCAAGAATTGACCCATTCAGGAGCCGGATTCATCAAAGTTACTGCATTAACATTAACGGAGAATTGTAAGCGAAAGCTCAGAGAACGCGGCTTATCGCTCACCACATCGCTTGATAGGCCGCGTTATCTGAGCTTTCGCTTACAATTCTCCGTTAAAGTTACTGCAGTTACTTTGATGAATCCGGCCCCAGGTATCTAAGTTCTCCCTCACCCACCATATTCTCCAACCTTTCCCCCACTGACTATCGCTTTCTCCGAGCTCTTGATTCTCATTAGTGTCAGAAACAATTTACTCATTTGGCTGATGTTGAATGTGCACTCGTTGATTTCGTAAATTCCTGTGATCTCAATTTTTTGTTTTAAACGATTAGATTCATTAGCTTTTCGTTTGCAAATATTAAAACACTTAGAGATTCTGATAGTTTTTACTTCGATTAATAAAGTTGTGTTAGAGCCGAGTTATAGCAGTTTGAAGTTAGCAGTCTGTTTCGGCGATTAATTTTGCGACAGCCTAATATGTCACGCCATTGTCGCCCGCAGTTCGCTGAGTGTTAGAGTAAGTAAGGGTCCTAGAGCCTCCGAAAAGTCGTCCGTTGTTCTTCAGCGTTCCCTTAGTATTGGATTCGTGCTGTATTGCTGATCCTTACCTCAAAGTTCGAGAGCTTAGTCGGAAACACTGACGTTGCTGTTGTGTCAGCTGCCAGTAGATCTGTAAGCAGTAAAGGTGTAATCCTTGAGCCATAGTGTACCTCAAAATGGAGTTACTTACCAACAGGTCCTGTAGAGCCGGTTGTCAAAATTAAGTAGTAGGACTGCGAAGAGTTGTATTTGAAAATCTGAACCAGAAAACTTGAAAACTTTCCTTCAAAAAAGAACATGGAAAATTAGCTCATATTAGACTACCTGATCGCTAAGGGTTGAGCCCTGCACGTTCACCGTTGCTGAGCAGTACACCTTCCCGTTTTGGTACACCGCGGCCTCGTTGAAGAAATATTGCTCACGGATGCCCTGAAGAACTACTTGTACTTGCCAAGGAATAAGCCAACGTTTCTTCTAGTTGTTACCATAGAAGTATGGAAGTCATTACGATCCGTGAGAATCCTAAATATGCTCAGAGAAAGCTAAAGGCCTACCTTCTCTCCAGCAATGCGACTGTTCACAGCATTTCCGTCAAAGTAGGAGAATTTCATTGATAACGTTTCGGTGCCAATTGAGGAACATTCGATAGATGGAGAGTTTGCCTGAACGTGGTCTGCGTTCTTTATTCAAATCTGTTCGGCGGGTGTTTATTATCGTTCTGCCCGAATGTATATTCGAGCATTCGAATTCGAATAATTCTATTCGAAATCGAATATTCGCACTCGAACGTTCGAAAAAAACACGATTTTCGAATGTGCTCGAACTCGAGTGTTCGAAAAATCGCGATTTTCGTATATATCCGGTTATTCGAAATTTTTGGGAGAGCACAACTATAATGTTTGTCTTACCAGTTTGCCATCATCTGACAAAGCAACAGCTACGTAGACTCCGGAGCCGCTGGCAGCAGGAGCGACCAGCTCGAAGGCGGTGAACGATGAATTCAACACCCTGGAATGAGCGGAAACAATATTGAGAACGTGCTCAGTGAGCAAGGCTCAATACTTCGCGCAGCCAGACCAGCTAACAGTTAAAAACTTCGAACTTTCTTAAGGCCTTTCAGGACGACATCGGACGTCGAATCGTCGGCCTCACAAACAATGTATCCTTCTACCAACCTCGTTGGCACAGGAGCGAACATCGCTGCTAATATACTGGATAATCATAGAGCAACGGCTGAGGCAGAGTCATTGTTCTGTATTTATTTTTTATTTAATACATTACAATGAGTGCACCACAAACTACTCTAATGCAAGGAAATCTATGAAATGAAAAATGGAAGATAATAAAAGGAAAACAAAAAGTAATGAAAACATGTTCAGAGCGACGGAACGAGCCCGGAAAAAAAAGAAGGTCTTAAAGTATCTGATTTCTGTGTAAGGCTCAGCTGCAGAAAACTTACTGGTGTGGTTTTGTGTAGTGGTGGCAGACTTCTTGCCATGTGTCGTGACGATCGCCACGCTACATCATGACTCTCACGGAAAAGCACGCTTGGAGGCGCTCGGATTCCGGCGCGGGGGGCATATGGTCGCGCGCACGCGCCGCGACGCAATATAAACGCCTTCCCGCGCGCGTCTGGCAGTCCTCGGTTTTATCGTCGCAGTGGGCTATCGGTCCGTTCTTCTCTCCGCCGCAGCCAGCGGACTCGCTTGCGAAGAATGAACTCGAGCGGCAGATGCAAGCTTGGTGCACCGCCTGGCGATGTTCGGACTCAAATTGAACGTCAAGAAGACCGAGTACCTAACGACTGACGTAAGAGAGTCCGGCTCCATTAAGATACTGAACTAGCGGTACTGAACTTGCATGCACTTCTGTGTTTAAATACTTGGGACCAGCAATAGCGTCTGATGGTAGTCTGATGGTTGAGGTGAGCTCACGCATAAGTGCAGCTTGGTCCAAGTGGAGTTTCTTGACTGGAGTGCTATGCGACAAGAAGATTCCAGAGCGCTTAAAGTCGAAGATCTATAAAACCGTCGTCCGGCCGGTAGCGATGTACGGTGCTGAGTGTTGGCCTGCGACAAAGAAAACTGAAAGTCGCCTCAGCGTCATGGAGACGAAGATCCTACGGTGGACGACTAGAGTCACGCGTCTGGACCGCATACGAAACGATGCCACTTGGCAGAAGTTCGGTGTCACGCCAATAGCTGACAAGATGCGTGAAGCTCACTTACGACGGTACGGTCATGTTCTGCGTGGAAAGGAAGACAGCGACAGCGTAGCTGGTGTCCACCTTGATCGGGAAAGATGGCGACATGGCACCATAAGAGCGGATCTTCCCCAGAATAAGAAGGGAGGCTATGTGCTATATACCGGACCCGACCTTCCAGCAAATCTATCGGACTTAATTATAGTTCTCGGTCAAGAAGAGAACGACGTCTTCTGTAAGAAGTCAGAGGATTGAACTTATGTCGAACAACACCCAACAAATAACCTGCTTTCGTGGCCTGACGGAATATTGTCGGTTTGGAGCGTCGCATAGAGAAGAAGATTTAGAGTGACTATATTGCAGATAATCCAGATTTTTGGTTTTGCCTTCAAATCCTACTACTACTAATCACCATATTGGAGTGGTACCTGCCAATTGGATGAACGGGTTGATGGAACAGAATTATCGAACCCTTTGTCGTGAATGCGATAGCCGCTCCCTTATGTTCCAAACTCCCGCCGGCTGCCGTATCCGCTCGGGACCCCGATGAGGCGCTCCCGAGGTCCGGCCTGCCAGCACTCTACTGATACTCGGGCCCGGCTGTACGCATCCTCTGCCAGGTTCATTGTATACTTCCGTCGGCAGCTCGAGCTGCTGCGCGGGCGCGGCTCTGGGACGCCGCCCGTTTGAGCTCGCTCCCGTCACCATCCCTTGGGCTACTCGAACGGAGCCTTACCGCTACTATTCACTCATTACATACGGCTACACTCCAGGGAGGACGGCGAGCGCGGATGGGGCTCGCCAAGCCTCCGGATAGCCAACTCAATCAACGCACCCGGAGCGGTCCCGTCCCATCCATATTCTTCCACTCTATCTAGTATTCACTCGCTATATTCTACTATGGTTGTGCAATGGTGATGTGTGGAATAAACGTTCGATGTCTAGTGTGCAGCATACGACGAGGAAGGTGGTGAGTCTCCTCATAGTACAGTATCGGCATTGGTATATTATTTGCTGTTAGTTGTATCATGTTGGGTATTAGTCTGTTATTATAGGTGTTGTTGTTGTCGATTAGTATTGGGATTGTGCCTACTCACTACAGTCAGGGTTCACTACAACACGCCCGTAGGCACCCACGGCTGGCGTGTGGTGCGGCCGTTCGTCAATGCAAGGTTACTACGCGGGGCCCCCGTCCGCCATGGAGGGGGCGTAGCCTGCTCACATCATGGGGTTCCCCTACCATCTACCCTGGGTCCTGGGTTCTTGGGTACCTCGTAGCGCCACGGGACGAATGGGGGACCCGGCTGAAGAGGAGCATGTTCCCTCGCGACTGGGGCCATCTAACAGCTTTCTTGCCAGTTTCAGCATCGTTTTAGTGATTTCCTTTTTCCGCACCCAGCACAGTTCTGTTTACATTTGCTCTGTACGGTCAACCTTGTTTGCAGTTGCCATTCGAATGCACTGATTTGTTCTAGTAGGATTTAGCAGCACTACGAAAAGAATTCCGCTGGATGATCCACAATAAACATCCATAATGAAGCCTCTATCTCTTTCTGCTTGCGACGTATCGCCACTTTCTTGTGATCATAAGACGACTCGTGAGATATTGTAACAGAATTTCGCTTTGAACTTTATCAAATTGTTGGGCTATGCAAACAAAAACCTCCTTATAAAAGAATCCTATGGGGAAATTCACATGGCGCTCTTCTCATCGTTCCTTTTTATGTATTCTTCATAATAGTTTTTTGTAGGATGAATTTTTTGATGCTCTGATATGTCATGTATTTACAAAATCATGCAGTTTTGGTTTATTTACCCAAGTTTGAGGTAAACTGTGATCTGCGACTGGTGTATGTGTTGAGCACCTGGGAAAACGGACATAAACTGAACCACCGACTCTAGCTTACGACGTAACAAACTGGCGATTGTAGTGTGTAAACAGAGTGGACTAACACATTCAGATACCTGTAAGAAACGGCCACACCAGTCAGAGTGTAATCAGCATCAGCGGCGAGAAAGCATCCCTTCCCCACACCACATGGGTCGGTGTCGAAGTCGGGTACTATCTGAAGCAGCCTAGTTCCAAGAACACGATTCCTTATTGCAACAACCTACACACACTCACGTTCGATAGGTTAAGCGGTTTCGGTGAAGTCACTTCGTGTATGTGATGAAGAAGCCCTTCAATACAATCGTGCGGCCTTTCATTCAATAACTTTAGGAGTCAAACCTTACCCTTATCGTTAGTGGGGCCGTTAGCCATCAGTATATAGTAAGCCTGCGATGGATCAAACTTGAAATCTCCGGCTTCGGTGGCGCCGGTGATGTTCAAATATCCGTAGCAGTACAACTGGCCGTTCGTCAATGATACAGTCGTGCTCAGGAAGTACTCCTCACCCTGGAAGTGAAGGGTAGAAAAGCATCTGAAGGACTTGCCAACACTGGCAACAGACAAATTCGCAGCGGTGGTGTGCCCATACCGTATTGGGAGCAGGAACTCTTCGGTTGGTCGGCTCGCCGTTGGTACTGGGATCAACGGTCGAGTTGACGTTGTAGGACAGCTTGAGCGTCATCTGATTGCTGCCGACCAGCTTCGAACACTCGATGACGCTGTCGTCGCCCTGAAGGCCAAGAGATGTTTCACGTCCTGCTCCTTATGAGTGGACTACTGGGATTGCTCCTGAAGGTCGCTCTACTCGTCTACTTAAACCTCACTCTAACGGGCAGCCTGCTGTTGAATCAGACTTACAGGGGAAGGGTCTGAAGCGTATGTCTGTCTGTCATATAGGGAGAATCCCCACCACTCAACTAGCATGAAAATGTGTTTATTTTTTGCCAAGTTGTCAGAATCAAGGAGTAGGGAGACCTTGGAGTTACAATGGATTATGGCGCATCACGAATTTGGGAGTCCTGTGCGCCCGCTCTGCCTCTACCGGAAAACGGCTCGGAGCGCAGTGGATAGTCGCGTTGCTTCATGCGAGGAAGGTCGGGGGTTCCGTTCTTCTGCGCTGCTGCGTTTTTGCATTTCAACTGATTGGTTGAGATTTAGGGGATTCTGACGTCTATACTATTTTCCGACGTTTCCTGCTTATTTTTCCAGCTCTACGCTGTGAAGAGTACCTTTGTAGCGAATTTTTTATTTTCCAAACAAACATGATGCTTCTGAAATCAAGTGAACATCTTCCAAACCGAGATGAATTTTGCTTTTTAAAAGTTAAACTACAGACTCTCAGAGATGGTTAGAAAAATTGTTCAGGAAAATTTGGTCTAACCCTCCTTATAAAAAAAACTTCAAGAAAAATACTAAATTAGATCTAGTCTTAAAACACAACAATATTCATGTAGTGCATTAAAAAACAAGATCGCGGCATGCGCTGGAAAAGCTCGTCGCAATTTTTAAGCTTCTTTTCTAATGTTCCTCGAAATTGAAGGTTTTTTGCCTTAGGTCCAGCAGGGAGAATACATGGGGGACGGTCAGGAGGTATAAAATATGGCCACGCCCCTCGCCGGGGAGGGGGGAGGGGGCAGTAATGATCTTCTCATCCTCCTTGCTCACCCACCCCCAACCACCTAGGCTTCACAGAGAGTCTAAAGGCTGCCCTAGGAAATCTTTGAGACACAAAACAAAATTTCCCGGTCCGCAGAACAGCGGGTGTGCCTCTCGACGCCACGCCTCCAGCAGGGGCGGGGGATTTACCTCCTGTCACGCTGCCAGGATACATACTTTCACTCAAATGCCTTCTTTCGCTTACCATTTGGTCATCACTGGAAAATCCGACCGCGACGTAGAGGTTTTCGTATACCGTCACGTTGTTGACGGTGAGCTCAATCTGCATCGAATTGTCGTCCAAGAGCCATGAGAACTGCATGCCATTACATCCTTGGTAGCAAGACGGTTCGGATGGTATAAAACAGCCCTTCGTAACACCACAGGTGGAGGTGTCAAAACTACTGGCGACCTGGAACGTTCTTCTTCATTAATGCAGTTTCTAAAAATAGTTGTATGTAAAGTTATATAAGAATGGAGGACGGCACTACTCAATCCCTTTTGGGATGCGTTCCTACTACTAACAAGGGAAGGGTCTGAAGCGTATGTCTGAACGAGGGGAGCGGGTCATATAGGGAGAATCCTCGCTCCTCAATTGGTTTGAAAATCTGTTCATTTTTTGCCAAGTCGCTAAACCCAAGGAGTAGGGGGTCACAATGGAAGGCGCAGCACGCGTTTTGGGGGTCGCGACTGCGTCTGCAGTCAGTGGCTCGGAGCGCAGGTGGGTGGAGTGTTGACTCGTGCGAGGGAGGTCAGGGGTTTGGCTCCTCTGCGTTTCTGCTTTTTTGCATTTCAACTGTTTGGTAGAGATTTGGGGGATTCTGACGTCTATACCATTTTCAGACGTTTTCTGCGCATTTTTCCAGCTGTATGCTGTGGTATTCAACATGGTGATGTATAAATGTTCAGCACCAGTGATACACAGGTACAAAGTGCATGAAGCACCACTGGGCACCTTACGGTAGCGTATAAAGGCTACAGGCTCTCACAGTCTGTTTCCATACATGGACCAAAGGCCTTGGGAAAAACCATCCTGCTCGGATTATCAAAGGAGACCACGTTGTGACGTCGGAGCTGGTTCAAGTGGGAAACTAGGTGCGCGGATCCCGCAAATTAAGCTAAACGGCATCGATACACTCTTTCCCTCATGTCTGCCTGTCACCTGGAGATCAGAGGTCTGCTGAAGGTCTTCTAGAACCTAGCACCAGCGGTCGAGTGGTGATCCACCTGCTCACGCTGAAGTGTGGCCCACCTTTAGACAAGGAATCTTCGAGGGAAGAAATCAAGCTGGCCGAACGGATGGCCAGCATACTCAAGAACTTCGAAGCACGTCAACTTGTAGTTGACGAAGACAAACAGCTGGAAGTGGTGGAAGAAGAAGGGGAAGATTGGGGTCCGCAAGATGAACTGATGGACGTGGAGAGGCAAGCGAGCGGTGTACATATGATAACGTTTTCGGGTGGAACTCTTGTTTCGGATGAAAGAGTACGTCTTCAGTTGGGTTTCGGTTGCGGGCTCATATCATGGAGGGGAGAGAGCCCCCTTAGGCAAAGTTGGGGTGAAATTTTTTTCTACTCCTTCTCGATCTCGACCAATGAAGTTGACGGAGTTGGAGTTGCGAAAGCGTAATGGTACCGCTTCAAATTTACCCATCACAATCGCATACTCATGGTAACGTAAACTCATGTCACGGCGAACCATCGTGATAAACTATCTGAAAGATATCTCTGCACCCCTATCTTCAATTAAAAAAATCTCTCTATATGTAACATTTTTTTTTAATTGGTCGGCTCACCAGAGGAGTTTCAAGACCATCGTGCCACTGCCTAGAGATACGCTAGAATATGACGGTGACCTCGCTCGCTGACTTGCAGGGACTGTAGTATTAGGTTGTAACGAAATAAATGGCACTGAATCACTGTAAATTTAAACAGTTAATATCTCGGCTTGTAGGCAAGTTCATTAATCGAAATAAAAACCTTCTGATTCTACACATCTTTGCCAACGTGACACAAGCTTTTCTATCCCAGAAGCATAAAAATCAGAAGTTCTGGAATTGACGAAATCTTCGAAGGCACTTTCGGCATCCTGTTGGTATTTGAATATTTTCCCTACCAAGAAGTCGCCAAGATGCTTGAAGAAATGGTAGTCTGTTGGGGAGAGGTCGGGAGAAAACGGAGGATGTGGTAGAGTTTCAATGCTCAGCTCATTCAATTTCTGCAACGTCATTCGTGCTACGTGGGGGCGAGCATTGTCGTGCAGAAGGAGAACTCGCCTTCGGTTTACCAAGGCCGGCCGGATATCCTTCAACTTTTTCATCATTTCTTCAATTTCAATGCAGTACTTCTCTGCCGTGATGGATTCACCGGGAGGGAGGAAGCTGTGGTGAATAATTCCCAGCGAACACCACCATACTGTCACCACTACTTTCTTTTGGTGCAATTCCGGCTTCGCAAAAACCTTGGGGCTCTCATCGCTGTCCACCCACTGTGCCGATCGTCGCCTGTTGTCGTACATTATCCATTTCTCGTCACAGGTTACGATGCGATCAAGGAATGGGTCCGTTTCGTTCCGTAGAAGCAGTGCGGACGAGATCTCATGTCGTCGGTTTCTTTGCTCCTCAGACAGCTCGTGAGGCACCTATCTTTCCAGCTTTTGGTCTTTCCAATTTCCTTCAGATGCCGGGCAGCTGTGTTGCGACTGACGCCAAGAACCTTCGCTATCTCCCTGGTACCTTTGTGTGGATCCTCCTCTACCACATCTCTCAGCTTGTCCTCATCAACATCACTATGCCTCCCACGACCTTCATGTTCTTTCAAGCTCTCATCTCCATTCCGGAACTTCTGATACCAACGATACGCCGTCCGAATTGTCCTTGACCGAATGCGGCGTTGATCTTCTCGTCCGCCTCCTTAGCTGTGGTGCCCAGCTTGAATTCATACAAGTAAATGCCTCGGATTACCCTTTTGTCCATCTGCAAAAAAGTCAATAAAACTCTAAAGTTTTCCCACTTTTACATAGAAAATTTGGTACTCACCGGTAGAGCAAAGTTTGCGCTTCTAAATGATATGCCACAAGTTACGGTTTGTTCTTGATCAAACGCGTAAAGACGCGCCAAAAAATGGCGCGAGCCAGTGCCATTTAATTCGTTACAACCTAATAGCTACCTGCCCGTCATCATCAGTGTGTCTAGTTGTACGCTTTGACGGGTAGTAGGGTACAATTGGACTTGTTCAACGATCGGCTGTCCTCCTTTGAATATGTGGGGCACATGATAAGTGAGATCGACTGGACGTCCATTCTCGATTTGTAGACTGGTGCTGTCATATGCTCTTCTAATTGCTTTATTTATGTCTAACTGGGAAGGTCCATTCTCCATGTGGCCAAGGGTCCTATTAAAAATCAGAAAAGCGAAAGAAGAAAATACAAAGTGTTGCATATAGAGGGGCAGTTGATGAAAATCTCTTACTGAACACGTACGTAGCAGCCTATAGTGGAATATATACATAGGGAAAGTTGGGAAGGTGATAGATGCCAAGCAAGGAATGAAAATTAAAGCATACAAAGGCCCGACAAGGCGCTGGAATCGAGCAACTGACCCTGTCCATATTAGCCATCGTCACTCCCCGCTGAGCCACTGAGCAGCTTGCTATGATGTCTTTCACCTCCTCCCTTATCTCCCCGAAGGGCGCGCATAAACGTGAGAGGTGCGTGCTGACAGTACAACTCAATACTGGACTTTCAGGGGCTCTCAACTCCTTGGGTTCAGGTACTTTGCGAAAATGAAACCTACCTTCCTACTATTTCAAGGGTGGAGATTCTCGCGGTGGTATTCATTTTCTCCACTTAGACATACGCCGGAAACACTTCCCTAGTCAATTCTACAACATTCCGTCCACTAAAAAAGGGCCCTTAAAATGGAATAAGGTTGATGGTGAGAAAAATAGAACATTGTTAAAATCATGTTTTGACGGCATCAAAACAGCTCATTTTTGTTACTGTATCCTGGTAATTCTCGAGGGCAGTCGTTCGGTACACCGTGCTGCCCCGCCCACTTCCCGCCCTGCCCGCGCCGCCCTATTTGGACAAGTTTGCTGCGCTCGAAACCGTCGTTAATTGGCGTGACATCGTTCAAAAACCTAACAACTGATAGGAGACTGTTGGGAAGCGCATCTCGGGGAACTCTGAAGTGATTTACCAGTCGGTTCTGTTATGGAGGCAGTTGAGGGACGGAGAATGTCGTTTTCTCTCTAGATTCTTTCAATTTTCGCCACAATTCCTTAAATTTTCGCCTCAACTAGAGACTATCGGTGATTCCGGTCAGTTCTACATTGGCGGGACCTGAAGAAAGGCTTGACGCTGCAGCTGAAAACTCTTTTGTTCCAAATATGGTGAACAAGGTTCTGACTCTTGCCTCAAGAACGAAATCAGTTCAGGATAGAGATGCAGGGCCAAGGGAAGTGATTAGAAATCCGATGCCTCCATGTGAAGGCAGGGACCCGGACATCTTGTCCTCGGCGCGCCCCTCGCCCCACCCCTTTCTGAGGGCGGTGTATCCAACGACTCTCCGCCGGTAATTCTAAAGCGAGAACCGTAGCGGCCACTCTAGGCACCTTAGTTGGAATACGTTTTGACAAGCAGCAAAGATTCCTACGACTGTTTTTAGTCGCCTTCATTAAAGTGCATTCTGAAGGAACGTGATGCCTTTGTAGCGCAATTTTACGAGCAATTTACTCGCAGCAGCATGTAAATTGTTGGATTACCATCACTGGATGCGAATCTCCCTCCATTCTATGAAAAATCTTGCAAAATTTTATTTTTCTTTCTGGTCTTTCCTCTAGCGTAGGAGAGAATATTCGCTTCACTGCAACCTCACTTTATATAACTCCACACTGTTGGTAAGACTAAGTTTTATTGAAATAGTGAAGTATCTGCACACCCAGTACGCGAAAAAACCGACCAAATGAAGAATCGCGAGGTAGGCCACTAGCAAGAACATTGGAGCAGCGTGGTCGCAGCGCTGATGTATGGAAGAAGCTTGAACGTTCAGCAATCATTTCTCGGCGCCCTCTGATATCAGGCGTTTTTGGCGATAGGACCACGTATCTTCGTCGATTCGTCATTGATGCAGAAGTGTCGTTCGAATGGGCGTTGGAGCAGATAGGCAAAGATCAGCGACAATGACGAAGGCACGACGTGCAGTTCCTTGACGTGACGTCACTGAGAAAAGCCGTTCTAGGGCGTGGCCTTTTCCTTGTCCTATTTACTATTAAGTTGTTTCAAAAGTAATCGCCGAAGCGGACTTGTAGTTCAAAGTGTCACAGCTCGGCTCACACTCAACTTTATTCATCAAAATATAATAAGAGCCATTCGATTCGACACAGGTTTCTGTACGTTTCTCTAACAAGGTAAGGATCTGAAGCGTTTGTCTGAACGGGGGGAGCGAGTCATATAGTGAGAATCCTCATCCCTTAATTGGTTTGAAAATGTGTTTATTTTCTGCCAAGTCGTTAAGCCCAAGGAGTAGAGGGACCTTGAAGTTATAATGGAATACATCGCATTACGAGTTTGGAGGTCCTGTACGCCTGCGATGCTTCTGCCGGCAAGAGGCTCGGAGTGCAGTGAAAGTGACGTTGCTTCATGCGAGAGAGGTCAGGGGTTTGGCTCCCCTTCGTTGCTGCTCTTTTACATTTCAACTGATTGGTAGAGATTGCGGGATTCCGGCGTCGATACCATTTTCAGACGTTTTTTGAGCATTTTTCCAGCGGTTCGTTGTGGTATTCAACATGGTGATGTATAAATGTTCAACTCCAGTGACATAAAGGTACAAAGTGCATGAAACACCACTGGGCACCTTACGGGTAGCGTATAAAGGCTACAGGCTCCTTATAGTCTGTTTCCATACATGAATCAAAGGCCTCGGGAAAAACCATCCTGCTCGGATTTTCAAAGAAGACCACGTTGTGACGTCGAAGGTGGTTCAAATGAGAATCGAGGTGTGCGGATCCCGCAAATTAAGCTAAACGGCATCGATACCCTCTTTCCCTCATCTCTGCCTGTCACCTGGAGATCAGAGGTCTGCTGAAGGTTTTCTAGAACCTAATACCAACAATGTCCGCCGACGGTCGAGTGGTGATCCACCTGCTCACGCTGAAGTGTGGCCCACCTTTAGACAAGGAATCTTCGAGGGAAGAAATCAAGCTGGCCGAACGGATGGCCAGCATACTCAAGGACTTCGAAGCACGTCAACTTGAAGTTGACGAAGACGAACAGCTGGAAGTGGTGGAAGAAGAAGAGGAAGATTGAGATCCGCAAGATGAACTGATGGACGTGGAGGGGCAAACAAGCAGTGGGCATATGATAATGTTTCCGGGCGGAACTCTTGTTTCGGAGGAAAGGGTACGTGTTCAATTGGATTTCGGTTGCGTGCTCACAACCATGGAGGAAGACACCGGCACTTCACTACACAGGCGCTTTGTACCTGCGTATCACTGGTGCTGAACATTTATCACCATGTTGAATACCACAGCGTGCAGCTGGAAAATGCGCAGAAAACGTCTGAAAATGGTATAGACGTCAGAATTCCCCCAAATCTCAACCAATCAGTGCAAAATGCAAAAATGCAGCAGCGCAGAGGAACCAAGCCCCTGACCTCTGCCGCACGAGTCAACCCTCCACCCATCTGCGCTTCGAGCCACCGGCTGCGTACGCGTCTGCGGGCGTACAAGACCCCCAAGCGCGTGCTGCGCCGTATCCCATCGTGACCCCCTACTCCTTGGGTTTGACGACTTGGCAAAAATAAACACATTTTCAAACTAATTGGGGGGTGAGGATTCTCCCTACTATATGGCTCGCTCCCCCTGTTCAGACATACGCTTCAGCCCTTCCCTTGTAAGGACTATATCAGTCTTTAATAAAAGTTAGTCTACAAGAATCGAAGAACTTCCAGAAGAAGTTTTCAGCGCAGATCAGTTTATAAAATTGTTTGCATCGAGAGCTCAGAAAACGTGATGATTAGTTGAAGAGTGTGGAGAATAAGGATTTTGAAGGAGAAACTCGATGCCGAACTACGTTAATTTCTGCCGGGTGAGTTTCGAAGAATGATACCGAGCGTTGCCGTGGAGCAGGACGGGCCCCACTTCTGTTTTCCAAGACCCGACTCGTCTTTCGCAACTTTTCAAACATAATTTTTAAATCACTGCAGTAGTCAACGGTAACCACCTCACCTTCGACTGTTTTAACACGTTTTCCGAGACTGTAGTATATCAAACCTTTGCATCAAACAGTATTCTTTTTAGGCTGGAGATCCGGTTCAGGAAAGCCTGATGGTGGGAGAGACTTATAAGTCTAGACCTATTTCCCTGCTTTCTGTTATCAGACAAAACCATCTCTCATCTACGGTTATCAATCAATTTAGAAAGGGTTGGTTTTTCAGGTGAACAAGGCGGTTAGATGTTGAGACGAGTCAGGCGACTGAAGTATTAGGCTGCCCGGAAAGTTCTCAGCGCGTTGAGTGCCTCACTTTGAACTACCATAACTTTCTCAAATCTTATGGGATTTACTCGAAATGGGCACCATTTGAGTCAGCACACTTTTTCCAACGGGCCACTTGTCGAACTATTCCATTAGCGAAAAAATTAGGTGGTCGAGATCCGACAAATTCCGCGAAAGCTGTTTTGGCTTGGTCCTGATTGGTCGCGCCGAACCAGCCAGAGCACAACGTAAGACCTATAGTATACTTCCGTCCGCTGCAGCGACGCGGGAGTGTACAGCGACGCGACGGCTCGCGATTCGCGTCGCGAGCCGTCGCCATCGCTGAGGCCGACATAGTTCACGCAGTTCTGCAGACGGAGACTTTTGCAGAATTTTAGCGAATCAGCTGATTCAGTGCATTTTCTTCTTGGATTCCTTGTTTTGTCGATAGTTACGTTCGTGATTTCGCGTTTTTCCTGTTTTATCGCTATCTGATCCGTAAACCCTTGTAGGATTGTGGTTTTCAACGGTATTTCGTCGATGTCATGTTTATCTAGGGTCCGCCATGCCTGCGTCGACTCATGCATTTCTTTCGCTCCTGATTCCATTCACAGACACGGAAACCAACGTTTCTGTGCTCGACACGACACGAGACACGAGAGGGTTCTCGTGACGTATCTAGCACGGAAACGTCCCACTTGTGGCCCAATTTTCGGAAACTGATCTTTTGCTAGGGGGGGGGGGTCCGACATGCTTGTGTCGACTCATGCATTTCTTTCTTTCGAAACAAATGCGAGGATCGGCACAAAAGAGAGAAAAAACGGTCTCGAAAAATATCTCCTCAAAAAAACTAGCCGTTCAGTTGGCACATTTCTGTACCGGACAAGTCGCAGGGAGGTTCTGATGACATGTTCGGCACAGAAATGTAGATTTTGCTGCGGGCGAGGATATTCAGAGGCAAAAAATGCGAGGATCGGCACAAAAGTGAGAAAAAACGGCCTAGAAAATATCTTCTCAAAAAACTACTCGTTCAAGCCGTCGAAAAAAACCCAAACCGAGTCTAGCCACGACGACAACGTCAACTGACAACCGCGCCCCACTGCGCCATCCGCCACTGCAGCGAAGGCGCGCCGTTGAGAGTTGCCCCGCGCCCGTCTCTGGGGCGACGCCGGAGTATACCATAGGCCTAACATTAATGCTAGCCACAGCCGCATGTCACCCAGTCCGGCTAACGACAACTGTCTTCATTAAGAGCACTCTGAAGCAAAGCAACGTTTTTGTGCTACATGCGACTCAACCGATGGCTATAGATCCATGCAACATCTGTGAAAAAATCCGCAATTTTTCCCATAGTACTGTCACCATACATATAATTCAGTAAAAAATTTATTAATGAATTTACCCGTGATGATGTAAACTACATATTTCTCAAGAACGAACACATACATGTATGATATGGATGCTTTCACAAGTTGCTACGCTCCAATACCAACAAAAATGCACAACGTAAGAGTAATGCTAGCCACAGCTATTATTCCGATGGCGACCAGAGTCTGCCGCAGTCGATGCACCTAGGATAGAGCAGAGTAATGGCGCCAGAAAGTCCATCGTCACGGATTGATCAACAAACCTTGGCGAAGTTCAGCACGTCCACTTCGATTCGTTTATCGAGCACCATGAAGATCGCACTGAGAACCAAGATTAGAACGATCGGCAGCAACGACAAGGTGAGCTGTATGGCGCGATGAGGCCAGACCGACAAGAAGTGGTCGGCAGCAATGGAGGCAGTCGTGGCTGAAAGACTCGACATAGACGTGAACGCAGCTGGTTGGAGCCTGAACCAGCACTGCCTGCTCTCCATGCTTAAATGTTCTGCGTTACACCACAACGCGCATTTGATCGTTCTGTCGCGAATGCGATAGCTCGTTCCCCAGTTTTAAACATCCGCGAGCAGCCGTATCCGCGCGGGACCCCGAAAGCGCGCTCCGGATTCATGAACGCGGCCGGAGGTAAATTCTACCCCCACTTACCTCGACGGCCATTTACCCGCCACTTCCCCGAACTTACCTCCGTTTTCTGATTCATGACGGCCAAGGCGAAGGTTTTGCTCCGCGGCCAATTTCTGACCCAATGTGCATGCCTCCGCTGGCCCGCTGGCATCAGCTAACAGCGAAGCCAAGCAGTCACTCTTGCTGATGGGACGTCGCTGGCACCGACACTATCAGTATCGTGCTTAGGGGAAATGAAATGTGAAATGTGAGGTTGGGCGAGGGAAAAGGATAGAGAGGGGTGGAAACTAGTAGCATAGCAGGAAGTAGAGAAACAATGGTAAATGTGGGCCTGCATGACTAATAATGGGTGCCATCCACTACAGTAGCCTCCATAGACAGCATATGCCAAGGAAGGCTAAGGTGGCGGAGGACATAGTCCACCCACGCAAATCGTAAATTACGATTTACGTGGTGGACTAGGCTCATGGTGGCCCAAGCCGACCCACAATGCCACTAAAGAGAGCAAATCACATAACAATAAGTGGCATTGTGGGCCGCCATGGTCCACAGAGCCCAAAGAATCATGGAATGCAAGCCTAATAGAGAAAAACAAAAGGTAAAACAACTCACCGAAGTGCGGCGAAAGACATGCGCATGGCGACGGCAACTAGGCGCCCCTGCCAGGCATTGAATTTGCGGCTGGCGGACAGCTCAGGGCTGGTTAAGGGCCAGCGGAGGGATGCATTGGGTCAGAAGTTGGCCGCAGAGCAAAACCCTCGCCTTGGAGGTAAATGTTCCCCGACGCGCTGACGGGGTAGGATTTACCTCAACACTTACCTCGGATTTTTCCCGCCGCGCGTTCATGAATCGCGCGTAAGTGGGGAGTGGGGGTAAATTTTGCACTTACCTGCCGGTAAATCGTTTATGAATCCGGGCCCTAAGGTCCGACATGCCCGCGCGGGCTTGCTACACGCCTAGCCGGCCATAGTTCTTCTCGTCGTCTCAAGCGGCGATCCGGGCGCCGACCTCATGCGCCCTCTCAGAACCATTTCCGGGATCCTCGCTAGCCTTCCGCTCCCTCACCATAAATACAGCCAGCTGCACTACAGAAAGGCGGAGAGCCTCGATGGATGCTCGCCTGAATCTTGGCTAGCCAGTACAGCCTAACATTAGCCGGAGCGGCCGTATTATCGACTCGCACATTCCACTCATGGCATCTTCTGCATACTTTCTGGTATTCTGCATGGTGTTTGTGCCCTGCTGTGATTCGTATGTGATAAGTCGTGCGGTGCTACTCTATGCAGTTCAAGAGGAGTAAGATGGTGATTCTCATAGTTCGTGTTGTGGCCTACATGTACAAGTGTTTTACAAGTGTTGTGTAGTTGTTGTATCGATTCTGTTGTTGTTGGTTGTTCATGACTGGGTTTGCCTCTCGTTCAGTGCAGTACATCTATACAGCACGCTCCCGGAATTCTGGGTACCGTGGTTGCCTCGTCCACGGGACGAATTGGAACTCCGTTCAACATGGCATGTTACCTAACATCAACATGGCATGACCCGAACGGGGCCATCGATTCTCAACACGGCTCAGATGGTTTCCTAGCATATCCCTCTATGAACACGAGACCCTATTGTGATAGTGAAAAACATCCTTTGAGTTCAAAAAATTTCTCTATTTCCTTGAGGGTATCCCGCTTGGTAGGTTCGATTGGACTGGCGGGGCAATCCAGTTTCTATCCTGACGCTAATAGTGGCTGAAGTACCGATGTAGGTAGTTATTGACTGATATTGACCGTCTTATCAATTATTATTTTTGTTCGCTGACCCAGCCAATGGCTTCAATAGCTAGTAATATAGTTTTTACATAATATCGTCGGGTGTGTGGAAGCCCAGTCGGGGGGGGGGGGGGGGAGGGGGTGGGGCTGATGTAGCCTGCATCCCGATTCAGGGATCCTAGTTCGGATCTCGCCCACGCTAACCGAACCTTCTGTCTCTTCGACGTATTGAGTTATTACCAAAACTATTGCCATAGGCGTTTAGAAAGGATAAAACCCTGACTTGCGCATAAGCCCTCCACCGCAAATCATTGCATAAGCCACAATGCGCATTCATGTTACTCACCATATCACGTAGAAGTAGAATGCGTGGAGCATTTCACAAACTATTGATTTACGCCGTTCGGTATTCCTTATGTCTTATGGTGAGCGAAAAATCGATTATCTCGATTGGCTGACTGTTTTGTTGGTGTTGGTCGTTAATGGGGCCTACATGGGAGGCGGGAACGTGGCAGACAAAACTATTGCCATAGGCGTACATATTCTCATTCTAATCACAACCAATTAGAGCGTCGGCGAAGCACGCGCCACCCAATCAGGGCACCAACCCTACACGATTCATTTGGGTGTCACGCCCACGGCTTCCCCTGCAGGCCAAATTGAGTGCTACCAACGCTCAACTGTTCTCCACTTGTTTGTTTTCGACCGGCTAGCATATTCTCATGCTATCCGAACTATCGGGAAAATCAACGAATGATCGAATAATGTTGCCGTCGGCGTTGGGCGGCAGACCTAGTGACTATCCCCGAAGGTTGACTGTGAGCATAATATTTATAGTCTCTAACTGTCATAAAATTTCTAGAGTGGTCAGATGAGGACCAACTATACAATACAAATCGGTATTCTGTTCTTATGTTGCGACACGCCTCGGACGGTCATTAATTTTGTGCGGACTGACGCAGAGACATAAGGCCACAGACGCTCGGATTGGCTATTTACCTATGTATATATAGGTAAAAAGTGCACGTAGTACAGTACTGCGCTACAGATGATATTTGAGCTTTCAATATTCACTTGCAGTTTGAGCTGACAACACTGAATTGAGACCATTTGTTGTCCGCTAAAGTTGCGAGCAGCGGCGTCCCTCAGGGTTCCGTCCCCTCTCCAATTATCGTCAACATATACACAAGAGAAATTCCTTCCCTTATTAACAGATTCGGGGTATCCTGTGGAATAAACCGGGACCGGTGTATTCTGCAAGTTGTTCGTTAAGAACATGAGGTGACGGAACCTATCCAGGGGAGGTTTGCGACCTGCTCCTGCGGATATGCCAGCGACGGCACCAAAGCCATAAAGCCGTATCCGACGGAGAGCCCGAGAAGCACACGGGAGGCAGCCTCTAGGAGAGTCCATAAAAGCTCCCAGATCTAAGCAGCTGGTTCAGTCTTGGCTTAGCTCTCACCTAGTCTCCTCTTTGCTCCTTGTTCTAAATTTATTTGTAACCTTCCGATTTTGCCTAGAATAAATTGTATTCCTTGCTCATTCTTCGTGTATCGGAACCATATTAGCGCTGGATGTCGGACCTGATTCCACCTACAGTAATCGGAGGGACTATTACGACGACAGGAAAACAGCAGACCTGTCCGACTATCCTGCAAAGTTTCTGTAGACGACCTCAAAATTTGTAGCAGTGTAGTGAATTCTACTGATGTTGATAGGATTAAGTCTGCAATTTTAGCTGTTGCTAAGTGGACACGCGCTTGGGACCATCCTCTGGCGAAGGAAAAAACAAAGGTATTGCACTTGGTGAAAAGCAACATCAATGCTCCCTATTTTGTTGAGAACCGACAGCTTCTGCAGGCTTCCGAAGTGAAGGATCTTAGTTTTCTTATAGCGCATACTCTGTGGCCGGATTCATCAACGACTAACCCGTGGGTATAGAGGGTAGAGATACTCACGATGAAGCCTGCGTCTCTGACTCTTGCCTTATCTCTACCCCTTTACCCGGGTTTGATTGTTGGTGAATCCGGCCCCTGGAGTTCGACAAACATTGTAACGAGATCGGAGCTAAGGTGGCTCGTACGGTGTGCAACCTGTTCAGATGCTTGGTTACGAGAGCTTATAAAAAGTATATTCGTCCTATTCTAGAGTATGGTACGCCTGTATTTGACTCGTAAAGAATATAGAAGTTTTAGACAAAGTTCAAACAGCATTAGAAAGTAGCTTCTACTTAGGTCGGGACAGTATGATTATCGCTCAATCCCTGACAGCACTGGACGCAGTCGGGCTGGCAGTGAGTATATCAGGCTAAGTAAGCGTGTTAGTTTACCCTTAAATACTGCAGCTTTCAAACGAATGCTTGACGAAGTTTTGTAGACGTTTCAAGCGTTTCCTGTTTTTTATCCTTCTTTTTATCCTTTATTTTTCGCCTCGTTTTCTGTTGTTTCCTTTTGTTCCATTGCTTTTTTGATAAATTTCTTTCTTTTGCTCTCATTCACTTCATTACCGTATTACTCTCTATATTTTGTTTTACTGGCTTTGCTTAATGCTAGATTGCTATTTTTGGTCGCGATGGTGAGCCATCCTCACGTTTATCGTCTCACATGTGTTTCAGCACATCCCCCATATATCCCCCATATATAAAAGAGGAAGGGTTTTTTGTCCGATGTTAGCCACCCGCAATTCGTATACTGCCTAGCTAGCCGGTTTAATCACCCAAGTTTGCGGTGCGGTTGCCAGATGTCCAAACGAAGACGCTTGACAGTTGTCCACCACTGTTGTTTACCATCGACTGCCATCGACTGCCTGACGTAGGGTGATTTCGAAAGAGGTCTCTTCCCAATACGTGTCTAGTGGTCATACCTGGGTCCGGACGTTAGGTACCTATTAGATACCTCGACAGGGCGCGCCTCTCTGAATGCCCCGCCCACACGGACGAGTCGTCATGGGCTGGCGCTGCGACCGATTAACCAGCCATCAGCTGTTATGATCGATGGGATTGATGGGAGCTCATTCTGCGCTATATTTTTTCTGACTGTCCCATTTTCATCGTTCGCTTTGTAGTCACTTGCTACTTCATGGAGGTTTCCTTGTGCTTCTGGCTACAAGGACCCTTCTTGATAAGCAAGATGGTACAATGCCTTCGAATGGGTACTCAGGTCAGAGTGGAGTGATTACTAGAGTTACATGTAAGTTGGCCTACTCGTTTTTATTGCCGTTTGGGATTTATGTCTTTTTGTTTGTTTTAACTTTATCAAATTTCAATATTTTTCATGAAGTTACCACCTTATCCATTTTAATCCTTCACGTCTCCAGTGAAACTACGATATTTTTCTAAGAAGCAGTGCCATAGTGTCTTCTTAAACTCGAAGCCCTATCCTGAATACAGCAATCCAAGATATCCATCTATAACCATAATTTAGATGTGAATGTGCTCAAGGTTCTTATTTTAAAAGTTCTTGGACATACTCATGTTTTAATGTTTCGATGAAGTGAACCCCCCGCCCTAGGTTTGCACCCAGTGCCATATTGTTCCCTCATTTCCACGTTGGTCCCTTGTATTGGAATAATTGCTTGCTGGTCCGCTGAGTTCGCTGGATGCCGTGACCCGTTGCGCTTCTCGCACCTTTTATGGTCTTTCGCACCTACATGAGCTGCCCTAAAGAGATGCTTTAGGCGTTCTTTGCCTGACATAGGAGGCGCGATATGCTTGGGATCAAAGTACAAAACTTCGATGGAGAAGCCAAAAGTGTTAGAGGTCTATAAGTAGATCAACTATTCGACCGTTAATCACGGATGATTATTGTGTTCTAATTACTTTTAAGCTACGGCTTTATAATTGGCACAAGACGTCCTGATTAGGGTACCACGTTTTCATACCACTACTGTAATAACATCGTCGCGGGACCGGTACACATATTTAGATCACTGCTGGCATCATGTAAGCTTTACGGTAATCAATAATGGGGCAACGAAACTGCGGAGTGGGAAATATATTGTTTGAGACCGTCCTTAATGGAACATTTTAAAAACCCCGACACAAATTGCATGACGTCTGTGATAGCTCTTTTGAATCCTGCCACAAATTGAATGACATCTTCGGCACGTCTTCTGAACCCCTACGCAAATTGGATGATGTCTGTGACAGGTCTCCTGAATCCCAACACAAATTGCATGACGTCTTCGGCACGTCTTTTGAACCCCTACGCAAATTGGATGACCTCTGTGACAGGTCTCCTGAATCCCAACACAAATTGCATGACGTCTTCGGCACGTCTTCTGAACCCCTACGCAAATTGGATGACCTCTGTGACAGGTCTCCTGAATCCCAAGACAAATTGCATGACGTCTTCGGCACGTCTTCTGAACCCCTACGCAAATTGGATGACCTCTGTGACAGGTCTCCTGAATCCCAACACAAATTACCTGACGTCTTCGGCACGTCTTCTGAGCCCCTACGCAAATTGGATGATGTCTGTGACAGGTCTCCTGAATCCCAACACAAATTGCATGACGTCTTCGGCACGTCTTTTGAACCCCTACGCAAATTGGATGACCTCTGTGACAGGTCTCCTGGATCCCAACACAAATTGCCTGACGTCTTTGGCACGTCTTCTGAGCCCCTACGCAAATTGGATGATGTCTGTGACAGGTCTCCTGAATCCCAACACAAATTGCCTGACGTCTTTGGCACGTCTTCTGAGCCCCTACGCAAATTGGATGATGTCTGTGACAGGTCTCCTGAATCCCAACACAAATTGCATGACGTCTTCGGCACGTCTTCTGAACCCCTACGCAATTTGGATGACCTCTGTGACAGGTCTCCTGAATCCCAACACAAATTGCCTGACGTCTTTGGCACGTCTTCTGAACCCCTACGCAAATTGGATGACCTCTGTGACAGGTCTCCTGAATCCCAACACAAATTGCCTGACGTCTTTGGCACGTCTTCTGAGCCCCTACGCAAATTGGATGATGTCTGTGACAGGTCTCCTGAATCCCAACACAAATTGCCTGACGTCTTTGGCACGCCTTCTGAACGTTCAGGAACGCCCGTCGTTGCTATTGCGTCAAGCACCGAAAGCCTTCGCTTCCCTGTCGCAGTACTCCATGTTGAATGGAAAATTTCCGTTCAACATTGTCCCGCGTGGGACACAGGCGTTGCTCAAACATTAGGGATGAACTCTTTTATATATAGATGGTGATAGGTGCTTGAACCTATAAATGGCTCGCTATCAGTTGTCCTTATAGCGAGCCATTTAAAGGTTAATGTCCTTTACGAAGCTCATACAAAGAATAGAGAGCTGTAGAAATTACAATCAATTCAAAACGAAGTCAATCATAGGTGAACAAAAGTTTGCTGTAAAGTGCTTCAGCAGGTCTAACTTAACTGTAGTTTACGTATGGGATTGCATACACGCCTTCTCCCTCACACCTTCTGCCAGTTTTCGAGCCTGTTCGTTCAGTGCTCTTTGCTGATTTCTTTCGTGTTTATTACACTACGCTTTCCGGTCGAAAAAACCGGAAAGTTTTGAAGAACTGGCCAAAAAAAACTCGGAGATCAAAAGAAGATTTGGAGGAGTGATGGAAGTGTATCAAACACCATCGTATTAGGGGGGGGGGGGGCAAAAGTAATGAGACAAAACGAAAAAAATCCTTATCTCCTTATAACTCAATTACAACTCAACGATGCTGAGGAATGTATTTGCCATTAAGGGCAATGACCTTGCTGCCATCGCTCAGTCAACTTCCTGATCCCATCCTTACAGAACTGCTTGAGCCTGGTGTTGATCAACTGCTCGATATGGTTGTCAAGGACTGCTTGGGTTCTTGTGTCCCTTCCGACTAGGAAGTCCTGTAGGCTCAAGTAGTAGTGGTAGTTGCATGGAGAGATGTCCAGCGAATACGGTGGGTGAGGCATGTGAACGTAGCCCAGCTGGCCAAGCTTATCCGTGCTTACTTGTTCCCGATGGGGTGCGGCGTTGTCAAAGAGGAGAACCTTCTTGAAGCGCTGAGAGGGCTTCAGTAAGTAGCATACAAACATACAAATACAACAAGTACGAATCCAGACTCCAGCCACGAGATATATAGACACGGCATGGTGTGTCTTATTACTTTTAGCCCCCCCCCCCTAATATATTGACTGGATTAGGAAGGCATGGTCCCCTAACGACGCCCAGGTACAGCAAGAAGACTCATTCAATTCTTACAATTAGTGGAGAACTCGTCGCTACTCTTAGGGCCTGTTCATACTTCGCGACAGCAGCGACAAGAGCGCAGCGCGCGTGGCGTGCGCGGCGTGCGCAGCGTGCGCAGCGCGCGGAAGTATGAACAGGCGACAAGAGCGACAAGAGCGACTGGAGCGACAAGAGCGACAAGAGCGACTGGGGCGTCGGCGTAGTGTGGTGTACGTAATTGCACCATAACTTCGTGGCCTAAAATATCAAGTGAATAGAGGTCTTCACGTCTAACTTCAACTTCAATTGCATTAGTTTTTGGAAACTGAAACAGACACAAGCAAACAGTTGTATTAGTAAAAAGTTTCCGGAAACTGAGATAAACACAAGCAAACAGACATATTTTTAGTCAAAAAAGTTGTTAGAAACTGAAACAGACGGAAGCAAACAACCATATTACCTACATCGTCAGTCTGGCACTCAAAATAGACATAAAAGCCCTCCTTACCTTTGTGTGAAGAACGTCCGAACAGGAATCGTTTCCTTCCAGCGCTAGTGTGCCTTCCAGCACTAGTGCGGTGTAATTACGTACTCCACACTCCGTTCGTCGCCCCAGTCGCTCCAGTCGCTCCCGGCGCCGGCGCGAAGTATGAACAGGCGACAAGAGCGACAAAAGCGACAAGAGCGACAAGAGCGGCTGGAGCGACGGCGCCGGCGCTCGAGTATGAACACTTTTCGGCGGCGCGCGCTCGGTTTTAATCGATATGCATGTTTTGCACGGGCGACGAGTCGCTCTTGTCGCGAAGTATGAACAGGCCCTTAGTTGCGACAAGAGCAAAGGCAACGGCCTCGAACTACGAACACGTGCAAATGTGGAGCTCTTTCGAGCTTTAGCGGCGGTAAATTACGCGCTCCAATGCTAAGCGCCGGCCTCGTCTGTCGCTGGCAACTGTGAACAGCCGACTGGAGCGACGGCAGCGACAACAGTGATAAGGACGACAGCGTCCGCGCAGGAGTATGAACAGATTTGGTTGAGGGATGGTTTGGTTTCAAGAGTCGGGAGAGGGGGGTCACCATGGCATGTCGCGGCGGGGAGCCGCGACAACTACCTACATACAGCGAATGTAAATACAGTCTTATCTCCTTGTTTCGATTACCTATCCGTGTTTTATATGCTTCCGAATTGGACAAGGACGGGAACTCCAGGATGTAGGCAATTTTAACACGGGCGCGTCACTTGAGCCACACCCTGGAGTCCCTTCCCCTGCCCAAATCTGTGCTCTCCTCCGCTGACGCGAAGGAGAGCACAGAACAGAGCAATAGCATTGTTTGTACCTTTTCTTTACTACCAGTGTGTCCTCCCTCTTTGTTTTTGTGTTGGTGACACTGACCCCCCTGACCCTATTTGCGCCCAGCCCTATTTGCTTTTTGAAACCGGAATTTTTTTTGCAGCAATAGTGTGTTCTACCCCTACAGTGAACTGAGGTAGGTCATTTATGGTGGAACTGTACATACGCATGCCTTCTTATCAAAGCGCACAACCACTGAGTAGGGGGTGACTCCCCCGGACCCTATTTGCGCCCACCCGTGTCAAGTGCAGAGGAGATTTCGTCGCGGGACCGCGCATACTTAGTTGTGGGACCACAAACGGCAGCAGCGCAGACCCTCAGACTTTCGGTCGTTACATTTTTTGCACATCACGGGCGCTCAATCTTCTTCAGGTAAGGGAGTCCTCTTATTACAGTCCGCGGCGCAAATAGGGTCCGGAGGGATCACCTTATAAAAAGTGTCACCAACACCAAGAAAACGAGACAAGGCACTCTGACAGTAAAGAAAATAAACAAATAATGCTGTAGCTGTGTTCTGTGCTCTCCTCCGCGTCAGCGGAGGAGAGCACAGATTTAGGCAGGGGAAGGGACTCCAGGGTGTGGCTCAAGTGACGCATCCGTGTTAGAATCGCCTAAATCCTGGAGTTCCCTCCCTTGTCCAAGTAGGAAGCACATAAGACGCGGATTTATAATCGGAACGAAAAGATAAGACTGCATTTACATTCTCTGTATGTAGCCACTCGCCACGCCGGCCCGCCGCGCCATGCTGTGGTGAACCCCCCCCCCTCCCCCCCGGACCCTATTTGCGCCCAGTCCGCTCTCGTTATAACGCGTTTGAAGGGACCGGGGAGAACCCGCGTTATAACGGGAGTTGCGTCCTAATCGGAGCTGACCTTTTTCACTCTTTTATGCACAGTTAAAATCGCGTACAATGCTTAAATTGCAATGAAATATCAAGACGGTGCGAGGACATAGAATCACTCTAGATTGTTGCGTGTTGATATGCGCTTCTTCAGAAATCTTCCCCCGCACCGCATCCTACTTCGGCGGTCGGATGAATCACGATGCATTGTTACTAGTTGAGAGAAAATGCTGAAACCACTGAGAAGTAAATGGCCATAACTCCGAACTGATTTCTACTTGAAAATTCAACTCTTGCCCTCTACAAGGCTGCCCACCCTTTGGTGAAGTACTGCTTACACTGTCCAGAGCACGACGTTCGAAGTGGTGCCAGCGTTCTATAAACTGCACCATTTCTCAGTGATGCGGGAAACTAGGTTACTGGAAACTTAGTAAATGAAGGAGAGCAAGCACTTGCGCAACTAAATTCGCCTCAAACAGTATAGAGCTTTTCCACTCCGTAGCTCCATTAGTGAATAGCATGGAATTGGCATGATGACATGGCACTGATCTAGGGTCGTGGTGGTCCTGTTACGGCTGCCATTACGGTAACGATTTTAAACGTGGTACCCTAGTATGAAGGCCTTGTTTCTTTGTTACTGGGGTACCACGTTTTCAAATCGTTACCATAGCAGCAGTTGTCGGACCACACATCTCCAGATCAGTGCGGGCATCGTGCGACACGTTTCCGGATTCAGAAAACGTGGCACAGGCGCTTTACCACGTGCGACTAGATCCACAAGAGGTGTCACAGACTTTGCGCAACATGCGTTGGATATTTAGATGACCTTTTAAAGACTTCAATAACGGCCGTGCGCGTGCTTGACTCCCACTGCGTTTCTCTGCCGACACACATGCAAGGAGTTCTTGGGGGGGGGGGGGGAAGGAGAACGACTACAGGAATCGGGCGAGTATTATTGCAATCGGATAGTCAACCGAATCGACCGGTCGACCAATACCGATTGAATTTATTTATGTATTTGCAGATTAAACAATCCGGATTCAGACTCATGCACCTGCATGTATGTTTGTCAGTCTCTCTGTTTCTTCCCACATAGGGAACGGGTGCTTCGAAGTATAAATCGCGTATAGGGTTGGACAGGCGTCATAGGAACTGTCTTAAACATTCTGCTCAACCATATTCCGCTACCCTATTCTATATAGTAAGGCAAGTTTTTTTTACTGTAATGAAGGTAAAAAGACCTAAGGAAGAAAAAAGACGACTGAGCTGCTTCCTACTCTCGGGGCTTGAGGGAAAGCGCTCAGCCAGACGTTTGGCGGCCGCTAGGCCGCTTAACGTCTGGTTTCTCTATAAAAGATAAAGAACGGGGTTATTGAATCCTTTCTGAGATGCTCCACATGTTCTACTCCTACAAGATATCGAGAAGGCGCTTTGAATGCGTATTTGTCAATGACTTGTGCCAGCAGGTGGACGAGTTGGTGTCTTATCCTTCCCAAACAAGTCAAACACCAATTCGTCGATCCCGTATTGGGTGGAAGGCCTGGTTAGAGCGAGTGGGAAACAAGCCGATGACTTTCGTATGAAGTGCATACGACAGCCTGCACCTCCTGTAACCTACTACCCATATTTTCTACAGATCACGACATTAGATAACAGTTAAAGGTTGGGGGAACCACTGGTTTGGCTCTATGTAATGAGAGCGTTTAGTAGGAGAGGGCAGTCTCTAAAAAACAACCTCTGGAACACCCTAATTCATAGCTAAGAGCCGCGCAACAATGCTATATGAGATCTAAATGATGAGTGTCGACATTCTTTGCGTGTGCGCGACCCACCGAAGTGTTCATAGTCGACAATATGTCGAACACAGTATCTGTGGTTTGGTAGTAGACTTGTCTGGGGAGATAAAACATTGACTTGTCCATATGAGGCAACCGATAGTCACTGTATAGTCCAAATACATACTAAAATTGCTTTCACGACATCTCCTACAAGTCGAATGGGTGGGCATCCCAAATCAGGTTAGATTATCGCCGTCCTTTATCCTTACCTTATGGGGAACATTTAATTTAGAGGGGTTGGGTCCTCCTCCATATTTCTCTTCCACAGCTGTATTCCTATACATTCCACAAATGCTGGTGTAGTTTTACAATTATGATCTATACGCCTCAACGTCTAACTTCTCCATTTAGAAAGTTTTTGGGCAAACAACACTAATATTCTGAATATTCTGAGGGAACAAAGAGTAGTCTCTTCTCTCGTACCCCTATCACCCTATGGGGACTAAACTACTACTTTAGCTCTCCCAGGTTTGCCTTCCTAAGAAAACCTTAACATGTAGGTTCACTAATAAACTGCTCTCAGAAAACCTAAACCAGTATGGTATTACTTATTCAGTGAACCCTCACCAACGAAACAACATCAGAACCTCAAATACAGCGCAGATGAACCAGCAGTAGCCCTCTACAACTTATTATACTATTTTCGCCTCTTATAAACCACAGCGAAACCTTCCCATTGAACTCCATCTTCCAAAGGGCGCTTACGTTCGCTCGGCGCTGACCTCCATAATCACGTCACAGCCGAGCGCCCGCCACCCTCCTTTGCCGCGTAAACTCGTCCGACATGATCAGCTGGCCGCGCCCTCTCGATAGGTCGGGGTATCTAACGTAGCGCACCCGTCATACCTCAGTGTTCCTTCCCAGCTCTCCTGTGTGGTGCAACCTTCCACTATTTTTACCGCTATACTTTTACCACTACCCCACTACCAGGGTTGCTGCTACTACAGAAATTGAATCCTCTCCCACAGTCCAGTATGGCAACGGGTTGCTCCGTTCTGCATCCTTTTTGCTATTTTGCCTCACATAAGCCGTTTTTTGTTTCAATCTCTATGTTTGCCGCCATACTTTTACCACTACCCCACTACCAGGGAAGCTACGACTCCATAATAAATTGAATCGTTATCCACTGTGCAGTATGACACTCGGCTGCTCTTTTTTGCACATTTTTACTATTATTTTGCATCGCAGATGGCATTTCTTCCGTCCAATTTTCCTATATGTCTACAGCCCTACCTTGACCATTACCCTGTTGTCTGTTGACGAATCTGTCCTCAAATACCGAACCTCTCTCCATTGTGCACAATGACGGCCGGTTACTCTTTTCTGCACTTTTTCGCTATCAACGCTAGGGATGCTTCCTAAGCCGGCAGCCGTCGCTGGGTAAGGAAGCATTCCTAGCGGGCTCGAGGTTGGGTTGGGTTTCTGACCCCACATGGCTCACCACACACGACGCCGGTGAAGCCGGCTAGCCTAGCGTGGCCCGCCCGGCCAGAGTCGGGTGCGGGCGAAGCCGGCAACCGACGCTGGGTTGTGGGGACCCTAGCGAGCTCGAGGTTGGGTTGGGTTTCTGACCCCACATGGCTCACCACGCACGACGCCGGCGAAGCCGGCTAGCCTAGCGTGGCCCGCCCGGCCAGAGTCGGGTGCGGGCGAAGCCGACAACCGACGCTGGGTTGTGGGGACCCTAGCGGGCTCGAGGTTGGGTTGGGTTTCTGACCCCACATGGCGCACCAAACACGACGCCGGCGTGGCCCGCCCGGCCAGAGTCGGGTGCGGGCGAAGCCCGCAACCGACGCTGGTGTCTCAATAATGGTGAAGATAAAGAGGTGAAGTTGAAGTTTAAGTGTAAAGCTGGATCATTAACTTACTAGCTAGTACCATCGAAACTACTCCAATAATTCGATGGACCCAGTTGAAGTACGGCCTTCGAGGATTTGACGGGTTACACCTGGAACACGCATTAGTTTAGTTAGTACCAGTAATTAGGCACAATGTATGCCTTTTATTTCTTTCATTAAATCGTTTCACTCACACTTACAAATACTCTTACTATCAAAAGCATTTACATTAGCACTTTAAAGCAAAATAAAGGCAACTAAACTACTAAAACTACTTAAAACAGAAAGGATAAAGGGAAAGGACGACGTTCAGCGATTACTGTATAGGATAGGCCATGCATTCTACTCCTGCAGGATATTTTAGAGGCAGTTTGAATTCCTATTATTTCTCCACTCAAGGGATTGCGGTGGTCACCGACGGACAAGTCAGTGCTTACACCTCCTACCCCGGAGGAGTGGAAGGGTACGTTAGCATGCGCAGGAATTATATCTATGGTAAGAAGCTTAATACGGTGCGCAATAAGATCACCTTCCAACTGTACCTTAACTTTAAACTGCCGCTAACTAACTGTGCCTTTAAGGAAAGTTTTCGTTGACATCAGTGTTGGTTGCGCATAGATAGCTAAGAGACACGTTGCAGATTAGCAAATTACCACGCCCAGCCAAGCCCAACGGTATCTGGTGACTCCGCCTGTTCTGATTTTTCCTTTATTTTTCTCTCTTTTCCTTTCGCTACAACTTCAGCTGCAGCTGAGATTTTCGAAGAAATTCACGCCACTGATTAGAACTCTTTTCCTTTAAAAGTACCACTTTACCGTAAAGAAGATTGGGTTTCTGTAAAATCTTTTTCAAATCAAATTGGACACTCTTCTAAGCTAGCCTGAGAATTTCGAGATCGAATTGAACGTATTCTAAATCGATGCAGACTTCTTACAGGTTAAACTACATACTCACCAAGATAGAATAGTTTCTGTTTAAGGAAAATTTGGTATGACTTTTTTGTTGATTTTTTTTAGTTCAGCTGCTCCCTCTCTGAATACGCGTAATAATTTTTATAAAAGTTAGGTATATGTCGCGAAGATGGGCAGCATTGAGAGGTGGGCGAGGCCAGCGCCATCACCTCCCAATGCTGCCAATCTACGCGACATATACCAAATTTTATTTTTTGAGAATAGCTTAAAATGTACTTTAATGCTCGACAAGGCAGTAATTACTTGGCGCATTGAAAATCCAGGTTGAGCCATGCACTCGAAAAAGTCTTCACGATTTTACTTGAATGATAGTGTAAATGTTGCTTACATGAAGCATCAAAGTGAGAAAATGTGTGTTTTCTACAACTGCTTTTGTTGAATCGTTTGCAGGTATGAAACTTTATGCAAACAGCAATTTTGCTATCAATCGAATAAAAATCGTGACGTCTTGGACGGGTGCATGGTGCAATATTTTCTGGCATCAAGAAATTGCCGCTCTCCTGCTCTTTTAAGCAAGCCATTATTTATAAACCATTATTTTTTCCTAAAAAAATGAGAACTATACAATTCCAAACTTCATTCGCTTGTTGGATAAGTGAATATGAAAAACTTCAAAGAAATCATACCAAAATTTCCCTCGTACAAAACATTGTTCTAAATTTATTGGAAAGCATTTAGTCTTATGCAAAGGATAAAGGACGGCGTTACTCAATCTCTTTTGGGATGCGCCACGCATTTTAGCCATTCAATGACTTGCGGTGGACAGCCGATGTACACGTCAGCGCTTTATCCTTCCCAGACAAGTCTGGTACCAATTCACCGACCCTGGAGGGAGGGAAGGGTTGGTTGGCCTGGGTGGGAAATCCGAATCAGGAACCTGGTATCGGGGGCGCACGCGACAGCCGGCGCCTCCTACGACTGTGCTACACGCGCCCATTTAGTCTTATGTAGAAAAAGTTTTAAAAAAGAAGAAGAAAGAAAGAAAGAAAGAAAGAAAGAAAAAAGTATCATTTCTTGGAGGAGTTCGCTTTGATTTCAAAAGCCTTAAGCTAGCATGGAAGAGTGTCTAATTTCATTTGAAAAGTGTCCAGTTCGACGTGAAAATGGTATATACATACACAGTGGCGTCCAAAAGTTTGTGAACGCTTGCATTTTTCGCCACAACTAGCTTCAAATCAGCTTTAAAAATGTGAAATTTGGATATGTTATGACAATTAACAAATCTTCCCATCGTAACTCAATGCTGTTCCATATCGGTCCTTCCACATTTCAAGCATAAAAACGGAAAAGTCGTGAAGTCAGCCACATAGGTTACAGTACGTCAGCAGCCTTCTTTATTGCCAAAGTCAGACAAGTTTTATAGTGGTACAATGTAGCTTTACTAGTAACATTGTTGCAAAACCTTTCCCTTGAATTACAGCTTCACGTCTAATTGACATGGACTCTAGAATTTGTTGATCACGTTTCGTTTCTCCCATTCCTGCCTTAATCATTTAAACTTTTCAGCCTTGTTTCTTGCTGTGAGACTTGCTAAACTTCCAAGAAGGTGTTTCCAAAGGTGTTCGATTGGTTCAGATCCGGTGACTGAGAAGGCCACGACATAAGATGAATTCCATTTATATTGAACAACTCGTCTACTGCCTTTGAAACATGTTTCGAGTCGTTTTCCTGTTGGAAAATCCACGGCGTTCGAAAAGTTTGTCTAGAGTATGGAAGCATAACATTGCTCAAAACCTCCTGGTGACGTTTGGAGTTCATAACTCCTTGGATTTGGCAAATAGGGTTTGTTCCGTGTGCGCTGAAGCATCCCAAACCATAAAACTCCCTCCGCCATGTTTAGTAGTTGGCGGTTGATTCATTCTATCGTACCTGGAGCCTTTTGGACCCTCATCGCTGAAATGCACTTTTTTCCAATCCTCTAATCGTCCAGCTCAAATGCTCCTCGGCAAACCGGAGTCCAGCGTCAGTGATGAACTCTTCTCAGTGATGAGTTCATCACTGACGCTGGACTTTTTTTGAAGGCTTTTTTAATGGGATGTCTTACATAGAGTCCAGAACATCCCATTTGACGTTTTACAGTGCTCACGCTCATATCTAAGCCGTGGTGAGCAGCTAGAGACTCCTTTATATCGACGGCGATCAATGACATGTTACGCCTCGACATCCTCTGGATGACAAAATCGCCTCTAGAATTCATACTCCGAGGCCTGAAAGACTTAGAATCGTGTTCCGCTGTTCCGGACTCCTTCATTCTTTTGACTGTAGCAGCATCTGTCGAAATTTCGCATCCGAAAAATAGTCCTATCTGTCGATAAGAGACTTTCTTCTGGACGAGCAGAAAAATGGCTTCTCGTACTTCAGCAGAGAGATTCCTTCTTCTTGACATAACAGAGTCTTTGCTAAACACCACATTATGTCAAAACGCTGCTGTTCTGTCTTCATAAGAAAATGTATCGACAAGTACACTCGATGCCTTAGCAGCTCAGCTTTAAGCGTTGCGCAAGACTAACCTTTACTTGCAAGAAAATCGATAATAACGAACGTAGACTAAAGGATTGTTATTGTGATCTAATTTGCTACCAAATTTCCGAATTTCACTCTGTTTGGACTTTTTTAAAGCAAGTTATGACGAAAAATGCAAGCGTTCACAAACTTTTGGACGCCACTGTATAATATAAATTCATCTACATACAAGTTCCCTATTTAGTAATGGTTCAGCTATTGTTTGAAAAACTTTAAAAATACGAAAAGTAGAAAAGTAACTGAATAGCTTACCTCATAGCGCTAATGAATGGTTGTAGCCATTGCAAGCAAAGTGCAAATATGCCGACCATTGTGTGCACTTTTCCCCATTTAGTTGAATTCGACCCTTTAAAATGTTCGCAATTATTACTTTTATATTCATCTTATAGTTTTATATCTATACTAACATTCAAATTGTCGCTAAAAGAAACATCGAAGAAAGTTCTCACCCGGTCCAGTCCATTCCCAATTATTGGCCGTCAGAATACAGATGAATGACGCAATGGTAAGGACTATACCGATGCTATTGCTGGTCCTATGAACCTAAATAGAGGGATGACATCGTCGAATTGGACACTATTCAAATCAAATTGGACACTTTTCACGTCAAATGGCTCTTCGTCGTCTTCAGCATACTTTTTTAAGCCCGCCTAAGACTTTTGAAATCAAAGTGAACTTTTTTCAAATCGAAAAGAGTTTTTACTACATTAAATTAAAGAATCTTTAAAAAGTTCAGAATATCTTTTGTGCAAGGAAAATTTTTAGTATGATTTCTTTGAAGTTTTTGCCCGTCCATGTAAGTGGCATTTACACTATCAATCAAATAAAAGTTGCGGTGAGCTTTTTGAGCACATAACACCATCTGACCTTTTTAATGCGCCATATGCCTGCTTCTTTGCTGTGCTTTAAGACAAATTTTAATTTATTATTTTTCCCTAAAAATAAATTATTTAATTCTTATACTTACTGGAGCAAGTGAACTAAACAACTTCAAAATAAGTTATATTACATTTTCTTAAACAAAGAATTGTTCTAACCATCTTATTGAGTCTATAATTTAGCCTGCATGAAAGTCATTTCGATTTGGAAGAGTTCGCTTTGATTTCCAAAGTCTCAAAGCTGGCTTAGAAGAGTGTCCAATTCGACGTGATAATGGCCTTGACCAGATGCTAGCAAATTCTGTTCTCTTTCAACTTTGAGAAGCTTGCATACTCTACCATAGTTAAATGAAGAGTCTTGACCATGAACAGCGGTATTGAGTCTCGAAAAACCCCTTTTAAACTCTCAAGCCAGCTGAACTGTGGGGATGAACAACAGTTACGGGGTTTTGAGGACTCTACGTTATATCTCTGGATGAGAATTCGACTGGATGAATGGAATGAGAGGGCATCGGACGGGAGGTTGGCTCCCGGTAACCTCATTGGGGATCGCCCAACAACGAGCGATAACGATAAGGATAAAGGACGGTGTTACACTCCCCTTTTGGGATGCGCCACGCATTCTACCTCTACTGGATGTCGTGGAGGCGATTTGAATGCGTATTTGGCCGTACAATGACTTGCGGTGGCCAGCCGATGAACAAGTCAGCGCTTTACCCTTCCCAGAGAGGTCTGGTAGCAAATCACCGACCCCGGAGAGATGGAAGGCTTGGTTGGCCTTGGCGGGAAATCCGAACCAGGAACCTGGAATCGGGTGAGCGCGACAGCCGGCACTACTGCGACTGCGCTACGCGGGCCCAACAACGACGATAAAAGCAAGAGTTAGGTGAGCAAAGCGAATTTTGTTCGAACTTGATCGTGTATGTGACAATATTTAACTGCAGCTGATTCTTTAGACGATGTTCATGAGGAAGTGACGAGTTTCTGATGCTCTATTCTCGTTCAACGGAACGAACATCTCCTAATGCTCCAGATACGTGTATCTAGGCCGCGAAGTCAACATGGCCAACAACATAGTGCCGGAACTGAAACGGTCAGCTTGAGGAGCTCCCCTGGAGGAAGACGTGAAAAAGATAAAGCATGTCCGGCTCCACGAGCACCTATTCGACTCTGTACTCTCTGTTTTTCCTGCGCTAACATACGCCTCGGAGACCTGGATTCTCGAAGGCGTCATGGACACGCGAAGAGTGTCGCGCAGCGAGGAATCGAGAGCGCGAAATTCGACGAAGTGAGGAAGGCCCTCCAGAGTTCAGAGAACCCTAGACGTTCGAAGACCCGTTACGCTGTCCCGTGCACGAAGACATAAATTGGATTGGGCGGTCACTTAAAGAGTGTCGCTGCCACCGCTTAGGCAAAAGCGTTATTTGAAGGCACTATTGTTAGCGAAAGCGAGCTGGACGAGAGATGTCATGCTCTTCGCTATCCGAGAAGGGCCGGCTAGACCTTTCCTGTTCGAAGAGAGATGGTTGATGAGTTTCTCAGAGTGCATACATAGGGGGTACAGCGATTTGATAACCCGGCGATTGCTGGCGAACTATATCGTTGGCAGCGGATCACCCAAGTTAGTTATGATATATTCAGCGGACAACGCGTCAGGGTATGAATAGGGACCAAGGTCGGGGCGTAGGGATCCGAAAACGTACCAAAGACCTCATCCAAAGTGCACAGGATTTAGAAGACGTGCCGCAGACGTCGTCTAACGTGCGCAGGGATTCAGAAGGCGTGCCGAAGACCTCCAACTTGCGTTCCGAGTAATACCAGTAGGAGGGAGACCAGTGAAGAGGGGATCAGCAAAGAGGGGCTACCTAGAGAGAGGGAATAAGGGGACCAGTATTTTCCCTTGCTATCGCTCAATTTGCCTAGGGTTTCTGAAGAAGGGTCACAGAAGTCGTGGCACGTGTGTCGGGATGCAGAAGGAGTGTCATCGACGTCGCGAGGAGGGGGGAGGGGAGGTAGAGAGAATGGCCACGGGATTCGAAGGAGTATTGTTGCAGTAAATAGTGTCTACCTGTTGACCAATATCGATTACCAGGGTAATTCTGCCATACCATATCCCGCTCCACTAAACTATTAGGTTGTAACGAATTAAATGGCACTGGCTCGCGCCATTTTTTGGCGCGTCTTTACGCGTTTGATCAAAAACAAACCGTAACACGTGGCATATCATTTAGAAGCGCAAACTTTGCTCTACCGGTGAGTACCAAACTTTCTGTGTAGAAGTGGGAAAACTTTAGAGTTTTATTGACTTTTTTGCAGATGGACAAAAGGGTAATCCGAGGCATCTACTTGTATGAATTCAAGCTGGGCACTACAGCTAAGGAGGCGGACGAGAAGATCAACGCCGCATTCGGTCAAGGATGTTCCACAATTCGGACGGCGTATCGTTGGTATCAGAAGTTCCGGAATGGAGATGACAGCTTGGAAGAACATGAAGGTCGTGGGAGGCATAGTGATGTTGATGAGGACAAGCTGAGAGATGTGGTAGAGGAGGATCCACACAAAGGTACCAGGGAGATAGCGAAGGTTCTTGGCGTCAGTCACAACACAGCTGCCCGGCATCTGAAGGAAATTGGAAAGACCAAAAAGCTGGAAAGATGGGTGCCTCACGAGCTGTCTGAGGAGCAAAGAAACCGACGATATGAGATCTCGTCCGCACTGCTTCTACGGAACGAAACGGACCCATTCCTTGATCGCATCGTAACCTGTGACGAGAAATGGATAATGTACGATAACAGGCGACGATCGGCACATGGATGGACAGCGATGAGAGCCCCAAGGTTTTTGCGAAGCCGGAATTGCACCAAAAGAAAGTAATGGTGACAGTGTGGTGGTGTTCGCTGGGAATTATTCACCACAGCTTCCTCCCTCCCGGTAAATCCATCACGGCAGAGAAGTACTGCATTGAAATTGAAGAAATGACGAAAAAGCTGAAGGATATCCGGCCGGCCTTGGTAAACCGAAGGCGAGTTCTCCTTCTGCACGACAATGCTCGCCCCCAGGTAGCACGAATGACGTTGCAGAAATTGAATGAGCTGAGCATTGAAACTCTACCACATCCTCCGTTTTCTCCCGACCTCTCCCCAACAGACTACCATTTCTTCAAGCATCTTGGCGACTTCTTGGTAGGGAAAATATTCAAATACCAACAGGATGCCGAAAGTGCCTTCGAAGATTTCGTCAATTCCAGAACTTCTGATTTTTATGCTACTGGGATAAAAAAGCTTGTGTCACGTTGGCAAAGATATGTAGAATCAGAAGGTTTTTATTTCGATTAATAAACTTGCCTACAAGTCGAGATATTAACTGTTTAAATTTACAGTGGTTCAGTGCCATTTATTTCGTTACAACCTAATATATAGTAAAATCGGTTTTTTGCTTAATAGAACTAAGGCCTAAAGGAGAATGGAGGAAGATTGAGGTTGTTCTATTTTCGGGGTTTGGGGGCAAAGCCCCCAACCAGACGTTTGGCAGCCGTTAGGCCGCTGAACGTCTGGTAAAGGTATGAAGTACGACATTTATCCGTCCCCATTTGAAGGGCACCCGTGTTCTTCGATTCCGGATGTACGCGACAGTCTGGACTCCTATGACTAACAATAAGCCATCACACGCTCCCTCTCTAAATAAGGTTGAATAATATGTAGTTTGCCACTCACATGGAACCAAATGAGCAAGCCGCCAGGTTTCACTGCCGGCCAGCTGGTACGCAGGAAACGAGCAAACATCGCTGCGGTAGGAACGAAGAAGAACCAAGCGAGAAGCATCATGATGGCTAAAGAATTGCACTCAGTTTTTTGCAAGGTTAGTGCCATTGCGATAAAAGGAAATATAGAAGGAAAAAGTGAAAATCACCATGAGCTTTAATAAGGCGCTGTTTGACTGTGGAACTCATGCCACTCGATCCGGACTTGGTGTAGTCGGAGAGTTGTCGTGGTGACGACACGACAGCGGATACATGATGAGTGAGGCCTGGAAAACAGCAAATACATACTGCTACTAGCCATTTGTTAGCAAATTCTGTTCATGCTATCAGTCAGCCAGCAGCACTAAGCTGCCGATTTGACTACTGGATGGGACTTCATCCCAGAAATTCATACCCCGTTCAGTGCCCTGAGTTAGGCATCACTTGTTATAAAACCTGCCCAACCGCATCAGGCTTTTCTCTAGCAAAAATACTTTTTTTCTAAAACGATGTTGTAGAAATAAAAAAATAAAGTATTACGTTGATAAATCCGTTTGAGATGCGCCACGCATTCCACCTCCGCTTTTGTCGTAGAGACAATTTAAATGCGTATTTTCCCTATGACAATGGCTTACAAGCCGACGGAGAAATCAACGTTTTATCTCCTTCCCAGACAAATCTAGTACCAACTCGGAACAGTGAAAGGCTTTGTTGGCTTAGGGTGGGAAATCCGAACCAAGAGTCTAGAATCGAGCGCAAGCGGCAGCCGAACTGCGCTACCACGCGGCCACAGTGTTAGCACGTAATAATTACATCATGCTTAACTTCTGTTGATTGCATTATGCGGGCTGTCAAGAGAACACCAGGACGCAACCACGCGTTGGTCGGACTTCTTTATGAAAGCCCTGAACGAACGATATGACGCTCTTCGTGTCTCTCGAGCGATGAGGATCCACTGGAGCGCTCTGGCACGCGACAGGGACGATGAAGACGCTGCTGCCGCCCGCTCCAACAACTCGATGATCAACGGGACGACAGGTGATACGGGTGGTATCTTCTGCTGAAGAACACATCTAATGCTGTAGAATGGCCTCGGTCGAATGTGCAGGGAGCGTCTCACGGGCAGTGTCCCGGTTGTCCTTGTCCGCTGCATGTTGGTTCGTACTCGTTTTTATGCCGAATGGTCACGGTTCAGCAGTACTACACTGGTCATAGCGCTGGGAGACAACTGCGGGTTCTAGACAGGACCATGCTCGATCTTGCCCAAGCGTAAACTATCCACACTAAGGCCTCTGTTATACTCCCGCGGGAGCATCCGCGGAACGCCCGCGGACTATGGGTGCACCGCGGATGGCGGGCGTGGCGGGGCGCGGCGATTGGCCAGGTGAGGGATCTCGGCGCGATTCCCGTCCTTCCGCGGATGCTCCCGCGGGAGTATAACATAGGCCTAAAGTACGGAGCACTCCTGCATTCAGCTGACCAGACCGCAGTATTGAATTTGGAGCTGTTACTGTGCGACCAACTTAGTTCTTCCAGAGCTGACTCACGATCAACAGCGCCGTCGTCAACGAGAACAGAGAGGTGTTGCAAGGAGACACCATATCCCAATGTTCTTTAGCGCCACCCTCGAAGAGGCAATGCACGAGAATAAGAAGACATTGAGGTGAAAATCAACGGCATCGTCTCTTCGCGACGACATCGCGCTCATGACACCGAGCATCAGTCAGACGGAGCGAATGCTGGCCGACTTCGATCGTGTATGTGGGAACGTTGGACTGCAGCTGAATCTTACGAAGACGATGTTCATGAGGAACGGACAAGTTTCTGATGCCCCATTCTCGCTCAACGGAACGAACGTCTCCGAATGCTCCAGCTACGTCTATCTGGGTCGCGAAGTCAATATGGCCAAGGACCTAGCGCCGGAGTTGAGCAGGAGAAAACGAGCGGCTTGGGACGCTTTCACGAGCGTCGAAGAAGTCGCGAAGAAGACGAAGAACGTCCGACTCCGTGCCCACCTATTCGACTCCACAGTTCTTCTTGTCTTGTCCTAACATACGCCTCAGAGATCTGAGCCCGGATTCAGAACGACTTACCGCCCAGGTGTAAAGTCTACCGCCACTCCCCACTTACCCGCTATTCATGAACGCGCACTGGAAAAAATCAGCGGTAAGTTTCGAGTAAATGCTACCTCGTTAGCGTGTTCAGGAATATTTACCACCGAAGCAAGGGTTTTGCTCCCCTGCTAATTTCTGACCTAACGCAACAACCCTGGCCCGTTGCCAACTCACCCGCAAAATCAATACTCGACAGAGGCAAAACCATTGCTTTGGCGGTCATGAATCAGAAACAGAGGTAAGTTGCCGCTAAGTGGCCGGTAAATGACCGTCGAGGTAAATCTGGATAGGATCTACCGCTGGCCGTGTTAATGAATCCGGGCCCGTGATGAACACGCGATCAGCGTCGCGCAGCGTGGAATCGAGAGGACGATGCTTGGAGTGACATGATTCACGAAATAGAGTGAAGGCCTTTCCGAGTTTCATCGACGTTCGAAAATCAGAGACGCCGTCGCATGGGCTAAGTCGTCGAAAATTAGGTGGGCCAGATAATGCGCATCGCAGACACCCGCCGGATGAGAGCCATCACCGACTGGATTCCGCGGAATGTCAACACGGGGATGGTCACGAACAGGCGGTACACTAGACACGGATGAGAAGATGATGCTGGATGTATCACTGATGCATCATTCGCGCTAGGTTTTTGTGCTCAACTACGGGTTATCAGCATGGGACCTCATCAACTATGCTGAGTGTTCGACTGCTTCGCATGCACGCGGTCTTTTCCAACGGATCTTCGAGGCGGCACGAAAAACCTGTAGGCAAGATGGAGCAGAACGATGGCACAAGCTGGAGCGACCGCTAGCACGTTAAACCCAATCAATTCGGGCCGAAGAGCTAATGGAGGAGCTCCTTCAATACCTGCTGATTCCATATGGTGACCTTCGGCAGTTCTCGGAGGTGGCAAGTTGGGCCGAAGATCTCGTTCAGCAAGTCGAGCTGCCGATCACCAAAGAGGAATTAATTATCGCCGACACTAAGCGCATGTAGCGCAGTTGGAGGAGGTGATGGCTGTCGGGTGCATCCGATAACAGGTTCCTGGTTCGGATTTCCCGCCCAGGCCAACCGAGCCTTCCATTCCTCCGGGATCGGTGAATTGGTACCACACTTGCCTGGGAAGGACAAAGCGCTGACTTGTTCATCAGCTGGCCACCGCAAGTCATTGTGTGGCCATATTATACTTCGGACCGAATCGAATAATTTCGAATGAATATTCGAATAAATTCGAATATTCGGTGAGGTCCAAAATTCGAAAATATTCATTATTCGAATATTCGGTGAGGTCCAAAATTCGAAAATATTCATTATTCGAATATTCGACAAGGTCCAAAATTCGAATATATTCATTATTCGAATATTCGGTTTTTCGTGAAACCGAATATATTCGATTATTCGTTTATTCGAAAAAATTTTGGAAGGACACAAGTATAGGCCATATACGCATTCCCCTCCCATAAAAGTAGAATGCGTGGCGCATCCCAAAAGGGATTGAGTAACGCCGTCCTTCATCCTTATCCTTTCTATCTTCTACGTTCTGTCAAAACTTCAGAAACCTTTCCGGTTCTATAACCATCAAGCGTGTGTAGGAAACATTTTTTTGCAAATCCTGAATATAATTGATATGAAAATCAATTTTTTGGGTCGCAAAGATAATACATTGCTTTTTGAAACCATTATATGCCTGATTTTTTTTTGAACTGACCGGAATTTATAGTGGCACCTCTGGCCAGTAACAAATAGTACGTTTTCTTCGGATCATACGTGAATACCTGCAAACAAATTTTCGACAAAACTAACCAATAATTATCGGTTATCTTACAACAGTGGTATGTATACCTGACCGTTCTCCGACCATCCGCTTACGGTAACCACAGCTGTGCAGTACAGCATTCCATCGCTGAACATCGCCGTCTCGTTTTGGAAGTACGAAGTGCGGATTTTCTGTAAGTACATATGCTTGACAACTGGCTCCTATCTATCTAGGCCCAGATCAAGTTCATTCACCATCTTAAAACTTATGTTAATTAGTTCGTTAATTTAGAAGGCATTCTGTGCCCAAATGAAAGGCCAAGTCTCGTGTTTGTCTGTTTGAGGAATCGCCATAGGGAGAGAATATTCAATGAAACATCAGCATTATACAGGGTGTCTCAAAAAAATGTACACACTACTTGAGAGGTGATAACTTTGCTCACCGTAAAGGTACTAAAGAACTTGAAAGCTCATACGAAAGCTTAAGAATATAGAAATTTTCTGACATATGAGCGTTGTGGAATGTGCCATGCTCTCGTCTGAAACCTTTCATTTTACACTCGATTGATTGTGTTTCGCTTGAATGCTTGTTGTAATTTTTTCACAAATTGACCAATCGATTGATTTATGCTTCTTTTAAGCTTTAAAACTTTAAAACATTACAGCTTGCGAAAAATGCAGGTACTGTTTTAAAGGTTCTAACATTACTACTAGTGAAGTTTTGCAGATATTTGAGACTCACATAAAAACACAGGGAAGCGAGGTTTCTGTAGCGTGTGAATATTCAAGATTGCGCCATGCCCCCACCTGAAACCTTGCATTTCTGAATCGATTGATTGTGCGTGGGCTGAATGCTTGTCACAATCTCGTTAGAACTTGGCCTGATTAACCTGTGCTGTGCTTCGTTTAACGCTCAGAATTTGGCACTCACGTAAAAGACACGTGACATGAGAGTTTATTGATTGTACAATTTAAATGTGAGTAGGAACCCCATTCTTCCAAGGCAGATTCTGTGGACTGACCAAGCAACATTCAAGCTGAATGGAGAGGTTAATCGGCATAATTACAGCTTGTGGGCGACGAAAAGCGTTAAAAGAAGCGAAGCACAGGTGAATGTGGCCAATTAGTAACGAGACTGTAACAAGCATTCAGCCCATGCACATTCAGTCGATTCAGAAATGGAAGGTTTCAGGCGGGAGCATGGCGCAATCTTGAATATTCACACGCTGCAGAAACCACGTTTCCCTGTGTTTTCGTGTGAGTCTCAAACATCAGCAAAACTTCACTAGCAGTAATGTTAGTACCTTGAAAACAGTACCTGCATTTTTCGCAAGCTGTAATGTTTTTAAAGTTTTAAAGTTTAAAAGAAGCATAAATCAATCGAAGCGGTCAATTTGTGAAAAAGTTACAACAAGTATTCAAGCGAAACAGAATCAATCGGGTGTAAAATTAAAGGTTTCAGACGAGAGCATGGCACATTCCACAGTGCTCATATGTAAGAAAATTTCTATTTTCCTAAGCTTTCACATGAGCTTTTAACTTCTTTAGTACCTCTACCGTGAGCAAAGATATCACCTTTCAAGTAGTGTATACATTTTTTGAGACTTTAGAATAAAACGAATTATGAAGAAATTCTGAAGACGATATTTTAGGCTATGGCTAGTTTTTAGAAGTGCTCGGCTCTAACAGCTTCAATCACTCTGTAATAAATTCCTTGAGAGAAGCTCAGTTGTAATCATGCTCTTTTTGCAGCTTTACAGCACGTGATTATCTGGTTAAATTTGACAGGTGTTGATGCCATCTCACCTCTTCTCCATCTATTCGCACGTTCTTCGTCGTTGGATTATACGAGAACTTCATGGATAGTGGCTCACCAGTGAGCGCTGAGCACTCGATGACGTTGTCCAGGCCCTGAAATCTGAATGAGAAGAACGGGTGCTTCTTCACGAAAGCATGAGGGCACACCATTTTGTCGTCGCTGGAGAAGCCAACAGCGAGGTAAGCTGATGACGTCGCTCCTGTCTTCATCGACAGTTCGAATCGTATCTGGCTCGAAGATAGAACCTGCAGTAAGCATTTGTTAAACTACCACTGTTGTCCGGGAAACTAGGGGTCTTCACTTCTCTAGCCAGAGCCATAAGATTCTTTAAACTGTATGTTTACTCATTAGTTGTACAAGCAGAACGGGTCCCTCCCTTCCAGAAGAGACACATTTGAGAAGTACTCCTCTTTTTGTCTTAGTACTTAGCAAGATTTACTATGTCTTTTATTTTGTACGGTTTCTAATTCCAATTTCAGGTATGCGCAAGGCATTCGACCTCTGTCAAGATCAGTTGAATGCAGTAGAGCACTAACCAAAATGATAAGAAGTAAGGTTCCAACTCTCCTAGATCTCACCAATAGAGGGCATAAAGAATATGTTAACAGGGGCTTAGTGACCTGCACAGAAATTCGTTAGCACAAAAACCAAGCTAGATTAAAGAATTCACCTCATGGGAGACGCTCATTAGACTTGCGTCATCGGGAGTGAAGCAGCCCTTTGTCTTTCCACATGTAGCGTTGTCGAATGATATCTGAACAACTCGTTTTTTTTACAAATACGTTCGGTATTTTATAAGAGATATAAGTTCGCTTTGCTACTTTGAGTTGGGAACCTTTCCTTATGAGTACATAAATTCCTCAAGAATTTAAAGACGCATGAAGCAACTACCTTGACGTCATTGTTGTCGCTGATCAAACGTGACGATGAGACGACTGAGTGCTCGTGTACAGTAAGACCTGGTAGAACATTCTGATAGAATACAAGCGAAGAATGAGCAAAAGAACTCTGGCGCATTGCTCACCATTAGAGTCTGTGTTGCCATT
The DNA here is from genome assembly GCA_947359475.1 of Heligmosomoides polygyrus bakeri. Classification (NCBI taxonomy): domain Eukaryota; kingdom Metazoa; phylum Nematoda; class Chromadorea; order Rhabditida; family Heligmosomidae; genus Heligmosomoides; species Heligmosomoides polygyrus. Next base: position 104,177,668 of record OX375866.1, read on the forward strand.
CGCAAGCAGTATGTTGTACGGTTGGTTAGGGTTTAAACGGAACACCTAGAAAATGAATAGAGTGGAAGAGAATTATTCGGAAGAGGGGTACGTGAATGCCTACATCGACACAGCAGTTAGAAATGCGTCAACATCGGCAGATACAAGCAGTTTTCAGAGCAAGGTCAGATGTGGTACTAAGCAATGTATCCATTCGTTCCTGTCGCGTGCCAGAGTGCTCCAATGGACACTTTTCGCTCGAGTAATTCGAAGAGTGTTATATTGTTAGGTTTTCATCGGGAACTACGAGCAAAGTGTTGGAGGGCATCCTGACGTTTTTTTTTTTTTTGACATACTGTAGAATTCACTTCTCTTCCAGCGAGTGTCTGCGAAACGGATTACGCAACCGCTCCCGCCTAATATTCTGCGAATTGATTAAGGTTTCTGATTTCCAAACGACGTTTAAGTTCGAAATTATCGGACGAAGACGAGAACCATCACCGACTGAATACTGCCGGATGTCAAGAGAACACCAGGACGCCCATTAACGCGTTGGTCGGACTTCTTCGTGAAAGCCTGAACGAACGATATGACACTCTCCGCGTCCTTCGAGCGAGGAGGATCCATTGGAGCACTCTGGCACGCGATAGGGACGAATGGAGACGCTGCTGGCGCCGGCTCGAGCAAGTCGATGATCAACGGGACGACAGGTGTTACAGGTGATAATGTGGTAATGGACATCGGCACGTTCTAACCTCATCGCTACCACTCCAACCGCTCACATTCACGACAGCAGAGCAGTACAACTGTGAGTCGGCAGCTCGTATCGTAACCATCCCAAAGTAGCTGTCGCGGATATTCTGAAACTGGAAGATAAGCCTCCTCGTAGGCAACTGCCGATGATGAAGACTTCATCACCTCTTCGCCAGCTATGCGGACGTTCGCTGGTGTCGCACTGTTATATGAAAATTTCCACGTGTAGCCTTCATTCACCAGAGCTGAGCATTCAATCACGTAGTCTTTGCCCTGAAACGTCTGATTACTTTGTAGTGTCTTAAAAGCAGAACTAGTGTTTCTCGGTGCAATTTTGTCTTTGTCTGTCTATCCAAAGTTATTTCTCTTAGATGTAGATGCATAAAGGATAAAGGGTAAAGATGACGTTAGTTCATCCGGATGTATCCTAGCCGGGGGTGGCACACAACTAAAAATTATGTAACAAATTGACATGAGACTCACGAAGGGGCTTCTAGAGTACCACATAGGGCCAAAAGTGGCAAAATTCATGAAAATAAGAGAAATACGCTTGATTTTGTCTCGGCGGTAAACAGACGAAGTTATGTGCTCCCTCGCTATGACGGATTTGACGAAGTTATAACATTTCAGGCGATGCTCAGCACGTGGGATGCGCCTTTGTGTGCCCTTCTCACCATGATAGATCCTGGTTATAACATGTCAGGCGGCAATCAGCTGTGTTCGAATGTGCTTTGACCGATAGGATGTCTTTACAACCGCGATTTTTTGCTTGTTTGTTCGTTGTTCGTTTGCCCTCTTGAGACTTCGTGAGACTAAGAAAATTGGTTGCGTCATTTTTTTATGTGCCTCCCTCCCGACTAGGATAGATCCGCTAATCCCCTCGCGGGATACGCCAAGCACTCTACTTTTACTGGATATCGTGTTGACAACGTGAATGCATATTGCAATATCTTGCGGTGGCTAGCCGACGGATAACTCAGCGCTGTACCCTTCCCAGATAAGTTCAATACCGGCCTTATCTTTTGGTCTTTGGGCGGAAAAAGCGGTTTTTTTCGCTTTTCTGTAGCGCTCTTCAAATTGAGCGCATTGCAAACTGAATCACATATTCGTGATCAGCACCGAGCCCTCTTCCCGATGAGCTCAAAATCGCCTAGCGAGCGCCTAAATAAAAGTTCAGTGACCTAATTCCTGCCTGGCGCCGCTGACCCCTGTGCTCGCGGGAGATAATTACACCCACAGCTGCCAAGTAGCTAATGAAGGAAGATATTCGACATATTAAAGCCTATTTCGTACTTAATGTATAGAAATGCATAGCTCTCTGGATCTCCTAGTATTTCATGATCACAATCTGTTTGACCGTTGCCTTCCATTAAATTTTTACTTTATTTCTACTTACTTTTGCTTTATTTTTGTTTTTTCCTGGAGGAAAATTTCTTGTGTTTATGGAGAAGGGAGAAAAGGAGAAAACTTTTATGTGGCTTATGCTACGACTTGCGGTAGCCAGTCAATCTATGAGTGTTTGGTCCTTACCAGAGAGGTCTGATACCAACTCATCGTTTTCGGAGAGATGGAAAGTTTGGTTGGCCTCGGCGAGAAATCCCATCCAGAAACTTCGATTCAGGTTGCACGCGAAAGCCAGCGCGCAGCATGTAGCAACGAATGCAGCAACGATAACAAGATTGTGACAGGCATTCAGCCCATGCACAATCAATCGAGTCCGAAATGCAAGGTTTCGTGAGGGGGCATGGCGCAATCTTAACTCCTTACACGCCTCAGAAATCTCGTTACCCTGTGCTCTCATATGAGTCTCAAACATCTTCAAAAACTTTGCTAGCAGCAATGTTAGAACCTTTCAAATAGTACCTGCATTTTTCACAAGCCTTAATAGTGTCTAAACCTTGAAAAAAGCACAAGTCAATCGTTATGGCCACTTTGTGATGAAATTATAACTGGTATTCAAACGGAACACAATCAATCAATTGTAAAATGCAAGATTTTAGACGAGTGCATGGCGCACTCCATACCGCTCATTTGTCAGAAAATTTCTATTTTCTTAAACTTTCATATGGACTCTTAACTTTTCAGTACATTCAGTGTGAGCGAAGTTATCACCTTTCAAACAGTGTATTCATTTTTTGAGACACCCTGTATGTGGCGCATGCTATAGAATGAAGGCTTTACGTTGGTTTTTACCATTGGTCCTCTATATTTGCAAACAACCCATCAGGATGAGCCACGCATTCATTCAAATACTGTTACATAACCTCTATTACATATCCTGGTGGCCTCCTGAAAGGAAGTTTCTCCTCTATAACGAAACCAGCGTCGGTCGACGGCTTTGCCTGCATGGCATCCGCCGGCCACGCCGGGCTAGCCGGCTTTGTCGGCGTCGAGTATGACGGGCCACGCTATTGACGTAGCCTAACTGCGCTCAACCCAAACAACTTCGAATGGGAGAATCTTACAGTCCACAGCGAAGAAGCAAGCATATGGCGCACTAAAAGATGAGATCGCGCCATGCACTCCAAAAGTTCACTGCAGCTTTTTTTGATTGATAGTGTAAATGCCACTTACATGAACCCCCAAAGTGGGGATATGTGTGTTCTTTGAAGTTGTATTTATTGTTTAACTTCTGCTATCAACCGAATAAAAAAGCGCAACGTCTTGGAAAAGTGTTCAAGCGATAAGTAGGAAGCATGAGTGGGTGGAAGAAACTGATCCATGCGCTCAACCCAGCGAACTACGAATGGGAGAATCGTACAGCCCACAGATAACAAGCAAGCATTTAGCGCATTAAAAGATGAGGTCGCGCCATGCACTCCAAATGTTCACCGCAGCTTTATGTGATTGATAGTGTAAATGCCACTTACACGACAAAGTGGGGATATTTGCCTTCCTTACAATTGTATGTTTTGTTTAACTTTGCAATTTATTACACTTATTGGGCCAGGTGAACTGAAAAATTTTAAGTAATGTTACATAGCAAATTTTCCAGAGCAGAACATTATGTTGGACATTTTAATGCGTCTCTACAATACCGCTCAAATTCTTTGCAAAAAAGTCGCTTTGCGGCGGAATAATCCGTCACAAAGCGTCGCCTTGCCATAACTTACTTTAAATTTGCTCCATTGGATTCCAGCCAACACCATTCGAATCCCCTCTTCACTGAATTTTAACCATCTTGGAGAGTCTTTGGTTTAACTTGTAAGAAGCTCATCTTGATTTGGAAGACTTTCAATTTGATTTCAAAATTTATAGGCCAGCTTAGAAGATTGTCCAATTTGATTTGGAAAGTGTCCAGTTCGACGAGAAAATGGTATATAAAGGGTAAAGAATAAAGGAAGACGCTACCCAGTCTTTTTTGGGATGCGCCACGCCTTCTACTTCTACGGGAGTTTGTTTGGAAATCGATTCTCCGAAACCCAAAAACTACCTGAATCGGGCATAAGAGAAATTTCGCACCTAGCACACTCTTAGACCTCCCGTGAAGTGATTACTGCTCAATCTCATGTTTTTCTAATTTCTTACTCATATAAGTTGAATACTGGATCGATCACAAAGTCCATATCCGGGATAGAAAGGATTGCAAAGTTTTTTACTTAGGCTGAAAAACTGGTATTTATTGGGAGATGTTTGAATTTCAACCAGCAACAACGACATGCAAGTGTTTCAGAAACCTTAGAATGAGTGAGGACAATTAAATCGCTAAAAACCGAGGACACTACAGCTGACATGAAACAGATCCAAAAGAGCGATCGGTGTTGGTTTTATTGCTCTAATGGGGTAGTGCACTGCCAATGGGTATCGCACCGAGGTGCGAACCGAGCAGAGGTCACCCGCGACTCGGCCGCTGAGCACGGGGCTCGGGCCGAGTCCAAGTCCCACTCTCAGAACTGACTGCATGCAGAAAGGGCAAAATTTCGACCATGTCCTATTTGAGCCATATTACATTGCCGAAAAGCTGTTGACGCGGCCAAAACGGCTAACCAAACCATTTTCACATTCAAGAGCAACCCGAAGGTTAAACTGAAGAAAACGAGATAAAATACGAAATTTGGATAGCAGTAAAGGCCACAAAATTACCACCCCGAAGAAAGCCAGTATTATTTGCTGCTAGTTTTACCGACCATACTACTGTCCACTGGAAAAAGTTGGATCACCTTCACTGCTTTTTTGTACACACTACAAGGAATTCAAAATGGTAGAATTCTCTACAATAGATGAAAAACAGCGTTTTTGAAGACATATTAAAGCGGCCGCTATCTAGCTCTTGAAGCTGTTTTACCAGACGTGAAAGAAGCTTTTCTCAGCTAAATCAACGTAGATAAATGCTTGCAAAGGAAGGGGTGGTTATTGAAAAAGGACGTCCTGAAAGTGGACCTTGCGAGCAATTTGACAAAATATGCGGTGAAATCAAAATCAACCAAACTAAGCGGTGTTTAGTGTCACTATGGTAGCCAAAATAAGCTGAATTCGGATCTTTTGAGAGAAATGGAGAATTCCGGATTTCGCCGAAATCGGCTGGTGGAGTGCCCGAAGTGGGCGCCAATGGCTGTTTTGGAGAGGTCGTAAATCAATTAAGGGTCCTCCAGACGAAAATACGCCACAACTAGGTCATAGGTTGACGAACTAAACACAACAAACGCAACTTGAAAGCATCGAATGCGCAGTGTAGAGGGGATTCGAATGGTGTTAATTGGAATTCATAGGAGCAAATTTAAAGTAAGTTATGGAAAGGGGACGCTTTATCTTTCTTTCGAAGAATTTGAGCGGTATTGTATGTAACAGTATTTGAATGCGTGGCTCATCCCAAAGGGTTGGTTGTAAATATTATAGAGGACCAACGGTAAACATCAACGTTATGCTTTTTTTCCATAGCATGCGCCACATATTCTACATCTACGCGATATTTCCGTTGCACAGCGCAGTGAAGTTGTTCAGACCAAACACGCATTCAATTTGCGTCCACAATATCATGTAGAAGTAGAACGCGTGGCCCAAGGATTAAATAATGTTGTTCATTATTCTTTATCCTTCATACTCTTATAGTGCTGGGAGAATTGATTGCATTCTATTCGACTTCTTTAATCCAAGGCAAGCACAGGCTTTTTTTAGTTTTTTCGATATTTCAAAGATCTTAAAACCTATTTCGAAACCTTCCGTAATTATTGAGTAACGGTAGAACAATGCAGTCTCCTGCGTGTAGATAAGAAAGACAGCTTTAGCCTTTACTATCGTTCTGCACAGTGCCTTAGCGCATCTAACCAGAACAAAGAAAATAGCCAAAACATGAGAGCGCACCTACCATAGTTCACAGCTCATTAGTTTAATATTGAGTGAAAAATCTAGCCATTCCTGGTGGCGTAGCCGGAGGCGGCGCTGGCTTTCGCGTGCAACCTGAATCGAAGTTTCTGGATGGGATTTCTCGCCGAGGCCAACCAAACTTTCCATCTCTCCGAAAACGATGAGTTGGTATCAGACCTCTCTGGTAAGGACCAAACACTCATGGATTGACTGGCTACCGCAAGTCGTAGCATAAGCCACATAAAAGTTTTCTCCTTTTCTCCCTTCTCCATAAACACAAGAAATTTTCCTCCAGGAAAAAACAAAAATAAAGCAAAAGTAAGTAGAAATAAAGTAAAAATTTAATGGAAGGCAACGGTCAAACAGATTGTGATCATGAAATACTAGGAGATCCAGAGAGCTATGCATTTCTATACATTAAGTACGAAATAGGCTTTAATATGTCGAATATCTTCCTTCATTAGCTACTTGGCAGCTGTGGGTGTAATTATCTCCCGCGAGCACAGGGGTCAGAGGCGCCAGGCAGGAATTAGGTCACTGAACTTTTATTTAGGCGCTCGCTAGGCGATTTTGAGCTCATCGGGAAGAGGGCTCGGTGCTGATCACGAATATGTGATTCAGTTTGCAATGCGCTCAATTTGAAGAGCGCTACAGAAAAGCGGCGGAAAAAGCGGTTTTTTTCGCTTTTTCCGCCCAAAGACCAAAAGATAAGGCCGGTATTATATGGTAGCTGTTGCGTCTCGCGACCTCTTCAGCCTCTCGGTCCTCCGCGGGCGTCCAGTTTCGCGGTGAACTCCGATGAGGCGCCCTATCGCGTGGCCTGCCCGCCTCCTCCGACATGGATCCGGGGGCGGAGCGCGCGCACTCGAGCGGGCACTACTAGGTCTGGTCGGCAGTTTAGTCTACGCCTGTACCGACAGCGAGTGGGGGCGCGCCCTTGAGGAGTCACTCGTTCGACAGCCTTTCTCAACTCAGTTCAGCCGGAGCTCTTGCGCGGGGCCAGGCCACAGTCCCGTCTACTCCTATCGCATCGACTGTTTGCCGGCTGGATGGCGGTCCGACCAAGAAGGACTGCCGAGGCTCGGGGCGCCAAGTCAGTCAATACAGTGGAGCGCCCGTTTGTCTCTGCATCTCTCTACTCTTTCTATTCTTCTTTACTACACTCTGCCCGACTATACTTACCAATCATTTTGTGTATTCTACTATATCGGCTGAGTGGTGTGGTATAAATCTATGCTGGACATTGGTGTGCGAACAGGAGGAGTGCGGTGGGTCCGTTCATGCAGTCAGTTGCTCGATATTGTGTGGTATTGTTGTATGCAATTGTGGATTCGTTGGGTATGCCTGTGTAAGGTCCACTGGGTCCATGCGGAGAGGCAGGGCGCTCAGGGCGGAAGCCTGCGCGTGACCCTCCGCGTGGACGACGCATGGACAGTGCCACGTAGTACCAGGAAATCAATTCATAGTCGTCTCACACAATAGCATGCTGGCTGCAGCCTAGGGGTGGAAGGACGCAATACAATCGGGAGTGAAGGGACGGACCCAAGGGATCCCCACGTTTTAGAGACGCTTAAGAGCATGGGACCAATTCACCTCTCCGAGGCTCTAGCCTTGACGGCTTCGGGTGACCCATGGGCAGGCTAGTGTCCCACGTGTTGACGGCACAGCAGCTGCACTGGGGCGATCGATTTGCAACAGTAGCAAATCGCCGACCCTATAGGGACGAAATTCGCGACTGGCCTGAGCGGAGAATTTAAATCACGAAGCTACGAAGCTGGAATTGGATGCACGCAACATCCAGCGGCTCCTTCAACTGCGCTACCATGCACCCCTGCAGACATATGAAGACACTAGTTTTCACTTACCATCATGCCATCGCTAGAGAATCCGACTGCGATATACCGATTGGCGCCCGTAAGCACTACGAAGGCTTCCACTCTCATAAGTGAATCGGAGATCATCTGGAATTCAAATAAGGTAGAATAATAAAGTGAGAAGGCGAATTCAAGAATTAAGAATATTAAGAACGGTTTAAGAATTAAGAATGGTCTGGAGTACTTCAAGCGATTCTCCTGATGTCTAGATTGTGACACATCTTAACTCAACACTCACCTCACCTCTTTTAGATAAAGCCAAATTTTATGTGAATTTTTAGTTTTTTCTATCTCTTGTTTCTACAGTTTTTCAACACATCTTGAAAGGTAGATGAATAATAGAGGCATAATAAGGGCGCGAACAGAAGCGAAGAATTCTGAAAAGTAAATACACAGCAATAAAACATTAAGATCAAAACATAATTATATAAAAAATAAATTCATAGATCCACATCAAGACGCTCTTTTTGTAAGAGTCCTTCGGATGCTTTTAAACCTGCTGCTATAGCAAACTTAAAAGATATTTTTTAAGTAAATATTTAGCTCATTTTGCCATAAGCGAGTCTTCAATCTCATGTTTGCAAACCTTGTAAGAAAAGCCCATCCCATTACATCCACCATAACAGTCGTTAGGTAATACACAGTCCTTCTCAACACCGCAAGTGCTAGCATCGAAACTTTCCTGAATAAAAAATTACCTTCATCGAATAATAAATACATGGGGACCCATTTGTGCCTCTGACACAAAATTATTTAATAATCTGTTTTTTGTAGCTCCACAACTAAAAGTAGGCTACCAGAGCGGAGGAACTGAACAAGACTGAGACCAGGGGCCGGATTCGTCAAAGTTACTGCAGTAACTTTGATGAATCCGGCCCCAGGAAGGCTGTCCTTCTAATACATAGGAGACGTCCTGTTTTCTGTTTCTAGCGAATAAGACACCGTAGGCAAACCGTGAATGTACTATTTTTCACTGTCTTGTCTGAGGTCTCGCGGGTGAGACTTATGAAAAACTAGTGGTGGGTGGCTAGTGCTTGCCGCGACAACTATGGAATTCCTTTATGATATTCCTCCTATTTTTAAGGGTATTTTTTGTTAGAGTCAATCTTGCAAGAACTATGGTGCTGTTTTCATGCTATTATATGTAGGTCAGGACTGGGACTGGTTCAAATGAGTTCACTATAGACCTGTACCGAATACCTCAAAATTTGATAGCTTGGTAGGAAATAACGACGTCGCAGTAGAATCTGGAGCCAGTATGCCTGTAAACATGTATGCATGAATTTATGAGCAGCACTTGAAATGTCATTAGTAGCTAATCCAATAACAAACCGTCTGGTCCAGTGGAGCCCGTGGAGAGAATGAAGTGATAGGCTTGCGTTGGATCGTACGTGAACACCTGAGCGCTAGCAATTTTTGAACAATTCTTTTAAATCATTTATTTCCTGTGCAGCACATGATTTCTGGAGCTGTCCTTTTTGCAGAACAGTTGTGGTGTAATTTATGTTCCAACCGAGTGTTTAACGAGCTTATGCCTACTATCAAGATTTTCAAAGAAGAACAGGAGTTAACGTCAATTAGGTATCGGATGTTTAGGCTCCGCAGGGAACGAAATACCACGGTATTGTTGCACAATATCAAATTGACTGGAAATTTTTAGTAGCAACAAAATGTTCAATAACTGCTTTTATAAATCAGCTAGATAAATTCAGATGATACCCAGTCGGTAGGTTGAATCACCTGATAGGTTTGTTTTTAGAACAAGATTGTAGCGAAGTGACCTGCTCTCTCCTCTAAACGTTCTGCATTTTACTTGAACTTCGTACGCTTTACCACTGTATTTCTGGCGAAGTAGTTTTAGTGGATCTATTTCAAATGCTAAAGCAGATCCACAGGTAGAAGTAAACAATGGAGCTTTGACAGTCTGACGGCTTCTTAAATTTAAACCCAAGCATTGCTTTAAGAATTTAGTGAAAATGGTATTCACAAGTCAAAGTCGAGTCGAGTCCCGCCTGGCGCTAGAAGTTTTGATCGCAACAAAACATCGTTGTGACAGGTATTCACAAGTGTTTGCTTATGCTGTAATACAAGCTGTGTGGTCTCGAGCTATCGCAAGTTAGCTGAATTCTAGTGATTGCTCTTTTTATCCCAACAGTGTTGGGTCTCTTGTATGGTTGGAATTCCAGTAGTAGGTTTCGTCCCGAATTGTTGTCGTTAAGGAGAACCTAACTTCCGGAAATTCAGAGCCAGATAATACAGTTTTTATAACAAAAGGGTGCAAATTATGCTTCTTTAACAATTATCACCTGTTACTCCTTGATAATTGCTAAATAATCTTGGATAATTACCTCTTTACTAATTGTTGAGCCCTGCACGTTAACCTCAGCTGAACAGTATACATTTCCATCTTGAAACACTGCTGCCTCATTCAGAAAATACTTATCATGAATACCCTAAATGCATCAACGTTTCTTTGCTTCTTCTATCAATAAGCGGTTTCTTTGAGTTGCAACTGTCTAGTTAAAATGGTTATAAGATCTATTATGCAAGAAGTTTCACCTCCTCTCCTTTGATGCGAACGTTCTTTCCATTCCTGTCATAGTAAGAGAACTTCATCGACAATGGTTCCATACCAATCGATGAGCATTCGATAGATTGGGTGTACGCCTTAATTTGCTCGTCCTTTTTAGCTTTATTTCGCATTGGTGTATTTGTTCTACCAAGGTGTCGTCTTCGGAGAAAGCTACGGCCACATAGACGCCGGCGCCAGTGGTTCCCGGAGCCACCAACTCGAATGCAATGAACGAAGAATTCAATACTCTGAAATGGAGACGCGTATTCTACTGTTCACTCCCATTTGCTTTACAGTTTTTATTCACCACTCGAATTGCCACGACCAGCGCGACATACTGTACCTGTTATCGTACTTACTAGTTTGTTTCTAATAAAAAGAAGATAAGGGAAAAGACACCACATAACACCGATGGCGTGTCCGTAATTGCGGATTAGACAGACCGTACGACATAAGTGGTAAAGATGCTCCATCCCCATTTTAAAGGGAAGCCTAGAGACAACCGATAAATGGTCCTGGGTGGAGGAAGATATTGAGCCCCGAGCCTCAGATTTTGAGGGGCTTAAATTTGGACACTTCCTTCCGCTTTGTCTCCGAACTCCGACTGTTGCACGTCAATCGTCTTAATGGCGCATTCGCGTCTTTTTTGGCGAACAGCTTTGGTGACTGGTGGACGGCCTTGGCGAATTGATGACGGCTTCGGCAGTAGACTCAGAGGCACGGGTAAGTGTTGAGCCCAAAAGTCGTTAGAGCCAGTTGTTACTTCTTCTTCGGCGTTTGTCCCGCTCGTAGCGGTGTCCGCTATTCTGGTGTCATTACGCGCACAACCCCATCCAGCGCTAGATCAGGGTGGACACCAGCAACCTTCATGTATATATGTAACGTATCAGCCCAGCGCTGCACACCCTCCCAAGCGAAATACCGACTTCGATGTTCGCATCGCCACGTCACAGCTCCAGTCATTGGCCGTGTGCGAAAAAAGAAGAATCGCCGATGCACCACGAAAACTCTACACCGAAGGAATGATTATGTTTGTCTGTAGATTCTGCAAGCTCGAGGCACACATCCGAGCGATGCCTGTCCTGTCTATTCTAAAGTGGAAGGTAGGAGAACGCTTGTGAACGAGAGATGGTACTGTATTGAGTGTTTTGAAAGATGCCTTAGAGAAGGATGCCCAAGGCCGCCCAGGAACTGTTCCTATGTGGTGGTAAATCCCACCTCAATTCACTGTGTACTTAACCTGAAAAGGGACAACGCTATGAAGATGTCTTGAGACGATCCTTAACTCGTCACTGATTCATCTCAACTTTCGTAGGCCGAAGTGTCAAGACTAGGGTGACATATTGTACCTGTTACTAATTAGTTTTTTCTACTAAAAAGAAGATAAAGAAAAGGACACGACATAATTCGGATAACGTGCCTGCAACAGCAGACGACATGAGCGGTGAAGGTTCTCCAGCCCCACATTAGAGGGAAGGAGAGCTATGTACAACCGATAAACGGTCCTGGGGGAAAGTAGGATATCGCGGGCCTCAGATTTCGAGAGGCCCAAATTTGGACACCTTCTTCCCTTCTTCTTCGTCTTCGAACTCTAACGCTGCACGTCAGTAGCCTTATGGGCCTATTCGCTTCTTCATTGTTGACGGCTTCGGCAGCGGATTCAGAGGCCCGGGTAAGTATTCAGCCCAAACGTCAGTTGCTAATATTCTGAATAAAATCCTATTCGGGTCTTTGCACGAATTTATTGGGAGAGATCATGGGGAGTACATTAATTGACCCTCCCTGAAAAGTACAGATACGAATCATTTTGACCATTCAATCATTGATTTGCCTTTCAATTTGTGCTGTGTTATAACTCACAGTTGTTGCACCGTATTTGCTCTAGTTACTGTCAACTCTGTTGTTTTCCTCGTAGGCTTTGTTTACGTCTATTGACATCCAGCTGTGCTGCTGTGGCCTCTATGACTGCATAATCTATTTTGTACTAATCACCAAAGTACAACATCATATTCAGACGACAGTGTAGTAAACGTTGACAATCCATGGTTCATTTAGGTCCTCAGTGGAATTAGATAGTTTTGGAGTCCTTAAAAGATATTTCAAAAAATACCTGTAAGTAACGGCCACACCAGTTAATGTGTAATTCGCATCAGCGGCCAGAAAGCAGCCTTTCTCCACACCACACGGATCGGTGTCGAAATCGGATACTATCTGAACACAAACGTTTCGAAATGCAGAGCAGCGTTTAAGCCCTAGTTTATACTTGCGCCGCCACGCGGCGCGGCACCATGATCGCCATAGATATCGATTTTTCACGTCGTCCGGTCGATATCTATTCCGACCATGGTGCCGCGCCGCGCAGCGGCTCAAGTGTAAACTAGGGCAAACGTGGTACTCACCTGGGATAGTTTTAAAGGACTCGGAGACACAACATCATGTGCGTGGACTGTGAGCCCTTTAATATTCCATTTAATTTAATACGAAGCATTCATCGTTCAGCAAACATATTGTTTAGTACTTGCCCTTTTCATTAGTGGGTCCATTAGCCATTAGCACATAGTAGGCCTGTGTAGGATTAAACCTAAGCAGACCGGCTTCAGAAGCGCCGGTGATGTTCAACACTGCGTTGCAATACATTTGATTGTTAATCACTGAAGTGGTCGAGGTCAGAAAGTACTCTGCGCCCTAAAAAAGCAATATTAGTTCTTGAAAACTTATAAGATTAGCCAGAGAAAAGATGAAATGCTGCAACGGCTTGTTCCTACCGTACTGGGAAGTCTGCGATTCGCCGGATCCCCATTTGTGCTTGGATCTGCCGTCGAATTCATATTGTAGGACAGCTTGAACGTCAACTGCTGGCTGCTAGCCAGCTCCGAACACTCGATGACGCTGTCGTCACCCTGAAAATCGGAAGTGTACTGCCATGCGATTCTTTGGTGGTAGGGCATGCCATCTAGGCATAATTCATGGCTTCAAACTCTCAAAGAAATCTCGAACGAGACACCAGAATCCTCAGTTCGAGAGAAAAATCACCGCAAAGGTAGTGGTGAAAACCATATTTGGGCACGCTGTACCACCCTTTATAGTGAGAGATGTTTCGAAATAGAATTCCTTGATGAGCGATGAGAATAAAGGAATGAATGAATGGCAGTAAACAGTCTATGGAACGCCTCGTGCTTCAGCGGTGTATCGTGGAGGCGATTTTAAGGGTTTTTATTGCAGCTTTTGGTAGCCAGCCAATCAACAGGTCAATAGTATGTTCTTTCCAGACAAGCCTGGCACTAATCCATCAGCGCCGGAGAGATGGAAGGTTCAGGAAAACATATAATCCAAAGAAAGCTCGCGGAATCGAGTGCATGCGACAGCCAGCGCCTCATCCGACTGCGCAACCTCGCGCCCCACCCCATGATTTCCATCATTTAACACCGAGCTGTCTCTATTTCTGTGGAGCAATAGCACACATCTACTCCTACACTTTTCCAGCCACAGCAGCTCACATTTTCCGCGTGTTAAGCTTGGAAGAGTAACAACTTTGTTACAGTGTACTACTGCAACTTCGGTTTGATTTTCTCAGTTACTATGGAAGCATCCTCAAAAAAGCGGAAGCGTAATAAAGGCCTAGGTATGACCGGAATTAAGACCGGACTACTAGGTGCTCCTTTCTGTCTAGCTGCTCGAAAGTGATTTCCTTAGTCCATAGGAATCATGCCGTACTGTTCGCCAAACCGATCTACGCATCCAGGATTACAGTAAACTTATTTACCTAAATTCCTTTCGGTTAATTTATACATTACTTTTTAGTCTCATTATTCGTTTCTTGTGGTCGCAGTCTCCTTGTGCATAGGTTTTTGAATTGCCGCAAAACACTAGGCCTTACCAAAGTTGCAGTACATATTGACAACATGCTTCACTTTGCTTCACCAGTGTTTTTTATGGCGCACGTTGTGCATTAAAAAAATAAAATTTTGATACTGGACCTTGAAAGTCGATGACGTTGTGCTATTCGACCAAGAGAATAAATTCTTCTTATGTACGCTTTCCCTAAGCCATCGGTGCGATCCATTGCAATAAAGTTACTCGCAGCCAGCAGTAGAATCCATCCGTAATCCTTATGTATGGGGATCTGGAGCACCATCACTTTACATGGTCTTCAAGTGCCTCAAGATCACCATCATAATAATGCTGCCAGTTTCTGACAGCTTGTTTCAGGCATCAGACAAAAGTGCTGTCTCTCATACACATACAATTGGCCTATGGATAGTCATCTTCGTAGGCACTATATAGCACTTATTACTCAGTCGTTTTTTCCTATATTGAGGTGCATTACTACACGATAGTATACCATGGGCAAGCTGGTCTTATTTTCTGTAGTGATCATATTACTTGTGAGTTGGCTGTCCTACCCTTCCTTTGGTTATTTTCTCCCTTTACAGCGCAGGTTCGTAGATGGTGAGCTTTTCCTTAATGCTCTCGATAGTTTTTTAGTGCTTTCGCTGTCTGTAAGTAGAGGTCTGAAATTTTTCCTATTCCTTTTTTTTCTGGGTCATGTTCTCGCTGCTTTATTACGACCATTATTGGCGCATCCTTATGGATGTGTTAACATTAAACAATTAATAATCAATCAATAAATGTATGCACAAAGTCTGTTAAAGATTCGTCTTGAATACTAGAACAATGAGAGACAGTGACCACCGTCTTCGCCGAGGTTACAATCTCTCATTATTCCCGCATTATTCATTGTATTCAACAACAATCTCATACAATAGCGCAACTATTCAGAAGTAAATTCTTTTTGTGAAGGAACAACATTAAGAGCTTTGCTGCATTAAACACCAAGTGTAAATTTGTGAATTAAAAGGAGATACTATAAGTCCCGTAACGATGCGCTTCTGCAAGGTATCCACTTATTTATTTATTTATTTATTTATTTATTTATTTATTTATTTATTTATTTATTTATGCATCCATAGGGATGTGCCAACAATGATCAAGAACAGACCGCAAAAAATTACTCGGAAAGAACACGAATAGGAAAAAACTCAGAACTCAACTTACAAACAGCGAAAGCACTAAAAAAAGCTATCGAGAACATTGAGGAAAGGCCCACCATCTATGAACCTGCGCATCTATGAAGGAGAAGATAACCAGAGAAGGGTAGGACAACCAACCCACAAGCAACATGATCACTGCAGAAAATCAGACGAGCTTGCCCATGGTATACTATGGTGTCATTATGCACCTCAAAAAAGGAAAAACCACTGCGTAATAAGTGCTATATTGTGCCTACGAAAATGACTATCCATACGGCAGCTGTATGTGTATGAGAGACAGCACTTTTGCCTGTTGCCTGTAACAAGTTGTCAAAAACTGGCAGTATTATTATGATAGTGGTCCTGAAGCACATGAAGATCTGGCGGTAAATAAACCATTTAGTATGTCCAATAACATTGGAAATCATCTAGCTCAGTTCGCGGTAGGGACAATTTCTAATCTCGTACAAGACAAGACGCTCTATAGGGCTGTCCTGCATTGTGGTACCCCTGAGTCACTTTACGCCTAAAATGTGAAGCTCTGTGTTCCCATCTACTGTAGTCCATCATGTGTCTACCCTACTACACACTTGTTCAACGCCGCCTATTCAATGTCTGCACTCAGTCGCGAGCTGCCTATCCCTTCGTGTTTCTTATCTGCTTTCCGAAACAAAAGATAGCAACGCTGTGCCGACTGTTCTGTGAAGGTCTGCGACTAGTCCAAAGCGTACGCAGTCCGCTGTGTGCACTTAGGACTCGCAGCAAAGCATGCAAGATTCTGGCGTCTTTTTGAATTCCTGAAAAAAATTTCTATTGCTTTTTCTATTGCACACATAACCGGCGAAAAGGCTCCACAATTAAGGAAATCTTATGCTTCTTACATGTGGGTCAGTGAGCTCGGAACGTAGATTCGGAACAAGATCTGTATGGTCTTGTAGGGCATCAGGATCGCAGAAACGCAACACCGTGTTTTGTTCTTAATAAATACCTTTAGCTGGTCCAGAAATGGCAAAAAACATATAAGATATGATGAGGCAAAAGTTTTGCCTGGAACAGTCTGGTGATCAGGTGTTAGAATTGCTAGAATTATGTCCAATTTTTCATTGAAGAAAAGTTAGGACACATGTTAGTATGCTTGTGGTAAGACATCTAGACAATCTGGCAGTTTTCTCTGATTATAAGGATCTTCTACTGACAAATGATCAGCCCACTACATTGCTTCAGCTTCATAGATCGAGAAAGCCGTCCCACCCTGGTTGAGACCATATTAACAATTAAATATATCATATTCCGTTAAGTTGGACAGATTTCAAATCAAGTAGGACTTTTCGAATCAAACTGAACACTCCTCTAGGCGAGCTCGCCGCTTTTGAAATCCATCTAAGCATCTTGCATGTCAAAAAGGACGTCCTCCAAAACGGTTATAATCATTTTTAACCAAAAGAAAATTTGGTGCGACTTTCAAAGATTTCGAAATTTTCGGTTCTTCTGCTCTAAAAAGTGAACACCCCGTTTGAAATTGCAGGTAGGTTGTATATCTTTGGTGCTGAAAAAGAGATTGCGCCACGCACCCGTCTAAGGCATCGGTGGTTTTCCTTTGATAGCAAAAATTCTGGGCATGTAGGGCTGCTACACACTAGACAACAGTACAACAAGAAAAACAAACATATCTTCACTTTGCTGCCTCAAGTAAGCGACAAACATGATACGCAAATAACCAAATTGTTGTCGCCATTGCCCAAAAGACGCGTGCATTAGGATGAGAACCAATAGGAGACGGCGGGCGGAGCTTGTCACCGCTAGGCCGCATATAAGGACGCCCCCGAGCCGTCAGAGTCAGTCGCTGCTGAAGTGCGCGCAATGCGTCGCAATTGACCAGGGGCCGCCAAGCGCCAGCACCATCGCCATTGGAGGACTTCACCCTCGACTCGCCGCCTTGCTCGTTCACCGTCTTCTTGTATCTACTTGTCTGTCTATTGCTGTCTACTGTTTGCCGGTTGTTGTAGTGCAATAAATTGTTCATACTTGCATAGTGCTTGGTTTTGACGTCTAAACGCTGGTGTATTGGAGTAGGATCTCCGTGTACTACAAGATGAAGACCATGACTGGCTAGGCGAGTGCATGGGCGTCCCCGCCTCTTTTAATAAGTAGAGAAAACAACAGCAAATGAAAACAGTATCAGTTATGAGTTATCAGTTTATTATATTTGCAAAAGGCAAATATCATAGAGAAACCACAGCCACTCAACAATTCTAATAAAAACAGAAGGCAGTAAAACAGAAGAAAGCAACTAAAACAAGAAGAAACAACAATAACGCTGGCTGAAACCGAAAGTCGGTATTACATGCCAAATTAGTCAGTTTCAAGAAACGTCATATCTGAGCAACGATTTGCTCAGTCTGCTTGAATTGCTCAGGAGATAAGACCTTTGAAATATTTTTCGTGACCCTGAGGTATGCGCTGCCAGCTCTATATCTGAACGAGCTGGCATATACTCTGGATTTTGGTCGGGGCAATGTGAGTTTTAGCATAGCACCCCTAGTGCGCGAGTTTGCCAAACTAAATAACTGCTCCATGTTAATGCCCTTATTGGTGCATCTGTGATGCAGCAGCTTGTGAGCAGTGCAAACATATAACAGCTTACGACGAGATGCTAGCGACGGTAGACCCAGAGATCTATTCCTGACTACTGCGCTCGGAATTCTGTGGTACGAAAAAGCACCGGTGCGCGCCAAGAGTTTTCGTGTGAAATTGTTTTGAACTCTTTCTACGCAATATATCTCTTTTTTCCTAAGTGGCGAAAACACTGTTACACTAGATTCAACAATAGGCCTGACATAAGATTTATAAGCCCGAAGGAGAATTGATTCATTATTACTGCAATATGTCCTTTTCCTGCTCATTATTACTGCAGTATGTCCTTTTCCGGCTAGTAAATTGTAAAGAAAGGCCGGCTGACAACTTTTGGTCTGCTTTGCAGTTTTGCCGCCGTTGTAAAGCAGTCAGAGACTGAACTGCCCCCACTTGAAATTTGAAATAGAATTGAAACAGATCGAATAGCCTTCTAACGTACCAAGAGCACTTGCTATCGTATTCCAAGTTGTTGCTACACAAACAGCATCACTAGATAGTAGCGATGTGAAGGTTCGCTAGAGCAGAGCTGCGCCATCCTCGACTCACCATGTAGTAATCTTCGGAGAAGCCAACGGCGACGTAGACATTTTGGGAAGCGGTGACGTTGTCGACGGTAAGCTCGATCTGCATCAGGTCGTCGTCTAACTGAAGCCATGAGAATCGCATGCCATTGCAGCCTCCATAGCAGGCCGCGTCGGACGGTATGAAGCAACCTTTCGTGAATCCACAGCTGGTAGTGTCAAAAAAGCCAGCGACCTGTAACAGTACTTCTCAGCGAGGTTAGTAAAAAAAAGCCGTAGATTTGGAATTTGCTTATATTTACATAAAAAATTAGGTCCGAACTTTGAAATATTTTGTCATTTTTCGATGTCTGATTGCTGATAAGATTCAAATGCGCGTATAGCGCAGCTGGCAGAGCAGACGACTGCCGCTTGCACCAAAATCAATTAGAAGTTCGGGCTATTTATTTTATGGGTTATGCCAAGGATAGCCATCCCTGAGGTGCTACACTTCTCTGAGAACGATAGAACACCACTGACTTGTCTATTGAATCAGAGCCGAAAATTAGCATGCAGAACAAATTAAGGATAAGGATAAAGTACGGCGTTACTCAATCCCATTTGGGATGCGCCACGCATTCTACTTCTACGGGACGTCATAGAGGCGATTTGAATGTATATTTGGCCATACAATGACTTGCGGTGGCCAACAAGTCGCTGTATCCTTCCCAGACAAGTCTGGTACCAATTCATTGACCCCGGAGGGATGAAAGGCTTGGCTGGGCTAGGCGGGAAATCCGAACCAGGAACCTGGTGCAGTCGACAGTCGGCGCCTCCTCCGACTGCACTACACGCGCCCATAGACTAATAACGTTTAATATTTCACGACTTGACAAGAGCACTAGGTAAAATTGCCTGCAAAAAGTCACGCAATTTTAAAAGCATAGCTCCTAGAAGTTAAAGAGCTTAAACCTCTTTTCGTTAGGGAAAAAAGTCCGATTTTCGTCTTCTAAAGCTTTGCAGCATGAATCTCGAAAACGCCAAGACAAAAATAAACCGAAATTTGGGTATTAGATTAAGAAGTAATTGTCTAAAAGCCTAGCGCTAATTATTGACAAGAGACTCTTTGGACGATGAGTGATTTACAGCATGACCTGATAAGAGACACTGGTACAGCTATGAAAAGAAACAGAAGTGTTTAGTATTAAAACCATGTAAAATATATGTATTGCCTTTTAAGAAATAAAGGGTTCAAACCTTTTTTCTCAAATGACTAAATACTGCCTTTCGCGTCTTAAGGCTTTAGGCTTGGATCTCAGCAACGCTAAGCTAGAACTAGATCGAAATTCGGGTGACTTTTTTTCGTTTTTACTTTTCATTTTACTAACGATTATCACGTATGAGGAATATTGTTCAAATCTCTGCAGAAAAGTGACAAAAAACCCACTAAAGTTGAAAAAGATAACCTTAATAGTAATTCAAATCCTTGTTCAGACTAGAAGCTTGTTTAGTGGAATAGAAATAATTACAGCCCAAGTAATTTTTTATGATTTAGCTCAAAGTTTGTGGCATGGAAATGTGTCCTGCTAATCCGCTTCCTTGAAAATACTAATTATTAACATTTAGTCGGTTCTCTACGATATGGAGCATTGACAGATACGAGTGCCAACGGAGATCCCGAGTCATTTTCAGATAAATTTATGTATTGCAGAGATCGGATTATGAGCAACACCATCAAATCGTTTTAGCCTCTTGGACCAATCGTGGAGTCTCTATTTAAAGCGATTTTTTTCTGTAACCAATGATTTGTTGCTGCACACTTTTAAAGGAGTCCAGGAGCTGAGCTGCTGTGGTTTCGAGCAGAGGAAGTTGATGAGAATCTGAGAACAACGTTTGGAAATCTGTTGCGCATATCATTGCTTTAATAAGTAAAGTTTTCCTACCCATGTGAGCTTCAAGTAACACTTTGTTAGACAAAACAAAAGTTGTGGGATCTCTAATTGCAGCACACGTTTTGATTTGCTTGGGAGCTTGATGTCAAAGTCAGTCAAACGGAGCAATCAGAAATCAACGTTCTCGGCTGATCCAACCACGCTTTCCATCTTTCCGACGTCGGCTAACTATAGGGTGTCCCATAATTTTCTGGGCTATCATACCATCTTTATTAAAAGTTATTACAAAAGGATAATGATCAAGGGTAGTCAAATGATCCACGGATCTCCCTCGATAGAGAGCCTTCGGGCTCTCTTGTTAAGAGGGATCTCGGGCCGCTTGTCGCAGGGCCACGTGGCGCGTCCCCGGGTGGTGGATAGGGGAATTAAACGCGAACCAAATGCGACCGTCTACTGCCCAGAGACGCAGGTGGGATGCAGGGGATGGACTCCTTGCTCCTGCTGTGTCGGGTAGACGCGTTCCTTGTGCGTGGGAGCGGCATGTTCGTGCACAGTGTGCGCGGATGTGTCCGTGACTGTGCGGATTGTAACTGTGTCGGCCCGGCCAAACGCTTGCACTCGGTAGACTGGGAGCACATGTAAGGCGATTCGAGGCCGCCTTAAGTCTCGCCCCGTCCCTTCGGGCAGTCTGGCTGGCTGCCCGGAGTTCTTCGCCCGCACGACAGAGCCTGACTAGCTACCCGTGTTGTATTCCAGTCAAACACAGCAGCACTGAAGGGCCTCATTCCCCTGACCCCGAAAGAGCCCCCATTTCTGCAGCGATGGGAAGGTCGAGTACGGAGAGGCTGCTAAAATCTCAGGGCCTAACCAGGCTGCGCAAATTCAGAAGGACTAGGATGACGATCTGTACTTACAACGCCCGCACGCTTGCATCGGAAGCATCCGTCGAGGACCTGATGATGCAAGCCAGGAAGATCAAGTACGACGTCATCGGACTGACTGAGACGAGAAGACACCGCCCCCTACACGCCGCCTACGACTCCGGAGAAGAACTGTTCCTCGGAACATGCGACAGCAGGGGAGTAGGCGGCGTTGGCGTCCTCGTCAACACGCACTTGGCCATGAACATCGATTCGTACGAGTCTCTGACAAGCCGAATCGGACGTCTGCGACTGAAGCGATGTGGCTCAGTGCCAGCTTTGACCGTATTCGTCGCGTATGCCCCAACATCCGACTACGACGACGAAGAGGTCGAAGCCTTCTACGTGGAGCTGGAGAAGTTCTTTAAGGAAAATCACACCTTCTACAAGGTGATCGTCGGCGACTTCAACGCCAAGATCGGACCGCGATGGTCGCCGGAAGAACTTCACATCGGAACCCACGGTTTGGAGTGGGACGAGCAAGGTGAAAGGCTGTCTGAGTTTATCATGTCGACCAACACCATCCATGGAACCTCACAGTTCCAGGTGCCTCCCTCCCTACGATGGACCTCGGAATCCCCCGGTGGCCAGTTCCACAACAAAATCGACCACATCATCTTCAATCGCAAGTATTGCCTGACCGACGTCTCCGTTGTCCCCAAGTTCTACACGGGATCGGACTACCACCTCCTTCGCGCGAGGTTTCGCTTTTCGCGTCAAGGTGAGATGGCCGCGAAGTCAAGAAGAGGAATGGGGGCCAAGTCGTCGAAAATTAGGTGGGCCGGCCACGTAATACGATTCGCAGACACCGGCTGGACGAGAGCCATCACCGACTGAATTCCGTGAGATGTCAAGAGAACACCAGGACGCCCACCAGTGCGTTGGTCGGACTTCTTCGTGAAAGCCCTGAACGACCGATATGACGCTCTTCGTGTCCCTCGAGCGAGGAGGATCCATTGGAGCACTCAGGCACGCGAAATGGACGAATTGAGACGCTGCTGGCGCTCGCTCGAGCAATATGATGATCAGCGGGACGACAGGTGATACAGGTGATACTTTTTTGGAATTTTTTTGGGAGAAAAATCTCACAGTTGTGAAGGGGTTGACAAAAAATTTTTAAAGATCCTTTACAGATTCAATTTCCCATAAGTAGATAATCTTACCAGGATATTTCAATGGCAGAGATTGACAAATTTTAACAGTTATTATCATAATGTAAAAAAAACGATCAATTCAAATTGGAATCCGAAATAGCGGAATCTTGCCGTCCGGCCACATATAATTGTTTAGTCATTAAACATGAACACCCATTCACGTTCCTTTGCCAGAATTCCGATCTCTACAAGTTTGGCAGGATAATTGGCTTGAGGACTACACCCATTTCAAAAAAAACTGTCCAATTCGGCTGAAGATAATTTCACCATAACTTGAAGATAGCTAAAGAAATGATCGTGGTATTAAACATAGGTTATTTTCTGAAAATGTCTCTAACATCACAGTAGTGTTCAAGGAGATGAGGATACCTACCAGATGAAGAAGAGCGACATGCGCAGCTAACAAGAGCATTGGAGTTGTGCGATAGCAGCGCAGATGTGTGCAAGAGACTTTCGAACGTTCAGCAATCAGTTCTCAATGCTCGCTGATATCGGGCGTTTTTGGCGATAGGACGAATAATCCTTGTCCATTCGTCATGGCAGCATAGGTGTCATGCTGAAGTCTGCCTAGGACCGATAGCGAAGAGCTGACAGTTTGGACGAGAAACTATGTACAGCACTGATCTACAGCATCCCCTCTGCAGTTCTGCAGGGTGCACCCGAATCACGGTGCTCCCGAAGATTTACTCTTTACATGCTTATGTCGCAGTTCAGTTCTCAATGCTCCGAACAGCTGTGAAACCTTAAGATTTTGGAGACCTACGGTTATATATCAAATTGGACGCTTTGAATTGGACGAATTGGACAGCCTTCCAAACAAGCTTGATGTTCTGAAACAAGACTGAATATCTCCCAAATCAAGACTAGACTTCTTCACATAAAAGCAAAAAACTCTCCAGACGATTAGAATAACATTTAGCTTAGAAAAAATTTGTTATAACTTTCTTTGAGATTTTTAAATTTTCCTGTCTCAATAAATGAACCCACATTTTGAAATTTTATAAAAAATTTCTTTTTAAGGAAAATAGTAAAATATTTCTCTTTTTTTTCGACGCAGAAAAGCAACAGTTATTTAGTGAAGCTCAAAAGGAAGGATCGCGCCACTCACCCAACAGGATGGTTTTATCCGATTGCTGTCCAAAAACCTGTTTGCTTAGAGTAACACGGATGTAAACGGTACAACAAGAAAAGCTATAAAAATGCACATATTCCCACACTCCTGTGTCAAGGAAGTAGCATTTACACTACCAACCAAATAAAGATCGCGATGATCTACTCCTATCGTGTACATGGGCGATCTCTTCTTTTAATACAGATGATTGTTGTCCTTCTGAGTTTTCAATATTTTTCTTGAAAAAATAGAAAAATTATGAAATTTTAAACAATGCGTTTACTTATTGTGGCAGATGAGTTGAGAAATTTGACAGAAAGCTTTAATAAATTTTTCTTAGATTAAAAAAGTATTCTAACTCCGTTGAAGAGAATACGGTTTAGTCTGTGAAAAGCTCGCTTTATATTCATTTTGATTTCCAAAAAATCCAGCTAGCTTAGGAGAATCTCTATCTAGATTTCAAAAGTGTCCAATTGGATGTGGAAGTGGTATACAGCTACGCTGGTTTCCCTAACTTAAGTGTTCAATTTGGTTTGAAAATTATCCAGTCTGATTTTAAAAAGTTTCCAGTTTGACGTGAAATGGTACGGTTGTCTTGCATAACTTTACCACGATGTCTATTCCACATGACACCGTTCGAACCATCGACTTCTGTAGATGGCGTCGATGCACCGGAGCGATGGCAACCGTTCGAAACATCAACAGCGCAGCGGGGAGGACACCCACGGACTTCGAAGACAACCCTCTGTTACAACGCCCTCACGCTGTGGAAGACACCGCCATTCTCGACGGTGTCAAAGAGGATCCGGAGGTTTAAGCGGTAAGGGTAAGCATGTCGCGCAGTCAAACGACAAGGTTTAAGTCAATGGGTTATTCAGAACCAAGCAATCTAAAATAGAAGGTTTTTAGAGGAATACTAGCTTTTCTGGTCTGTGACATTAGTACTTGTAATCAATTTTGGTGTCCGCTACACTTTCTCTACGTATATCGCTCTACTGGTTCATAAAAGATGCACTAATCGCTATCTATTTTTCCTCATCACTTTCGCTACATCGCTACTACAGCATTTAGTTCCGTAGTGCATAGGAGAGATGGTAGCGCAGCCGGAGGAGGCGCCAGCTCTAGAAAGCCTGTGAGGTGCATGGGTTTCATATTTCCAGCAGTTTAGAACGTCTTGCAAACGTGCTTGCTAAACAACAAAAGTACTACCAAGGTAGACACAGCAGAGCTCATCAGCGATGAACTTCATGCCCCTTCGATAAGTTCAGAGACTGCTGGACAACTGCACAGATGCACTATACCGATGTTGATAACCCCAGCAACAAGAGACAGCTTCAATATTCTTGAGCAACTCCAAAAAATGGGCGAAGGTTTTTCCGCCCATTTTTTGGAGTTGTTTTCATCTCCCAGACCGTAGGATTGTTATCGTGACATAGTAATGAATCCATTGAAGTCTTAGGCTAGACGAGTTGCTGACAGCGTCTTCGACCCACACTCTAACAGTTAGCTCTCTGTCGGCTTTTCAGATCACTTCTGTGCTGACTCGCTAGGAGATGCCTCTACGTGTTAGCAGAATTACAGCATGATGAGCAGACAAACTGGTCGAAACATCGCTTACGAAGCCGGGCAGCATGCTCGAGCTTCGATGCAATCTGCTAGTCGTAAGAAGTCTGGTCCCCGATTCGCAGGCGAAGATCTTTCATAAAGCAGGATCATGATGTCATCTGGTTTCTTATGTTCTCCATAAGCGTTTCAACAATTTTTGGTAGTCCTTCTTCTGATGGCGCGTGTAGCGCAGTCGGAGGAGGCGCCGACTGTCGCGTGCACCCGACACTTGGTTCCTGGTTCGGATTTCCCGCCCAAGCCATCCAAGCCTTCCATCCCACCGGGGTCGGTGAATTGGCACCAGACTTGTCTGGGAAGGATAAAGCACTGACTTGTACATCGGCTGGTCACCGCAATTCATTGTACGCCTAATACGCATTCAACACGCCTCCACGACATCCCGTAGAAGTAGAGTGCGTGACGCATCCCAAAGAGGATTGAATAACGCCGTCCTTTATCCTTTCATCCTTTATCCTTCTTCTGATCAAGAAGAGTTTAGTGCCGTTGATGACGCACTTTGCTAGAAGAGTGATCTTTTAGCTACTTCGCCACAGAAATCGAGAAAGTGTGGAATCGAGAAATGGAGATATCCGAGAGACTATGGTGTGCCCAAGCACGAAGACGGCAGGAAAGAATAATAGAGCTGACCGATTTTTTCTCTCTCAAAATAGATTTCTTTCGTTTTCCATTTCCTGTATCACCTACGCATGCCAGTTGTTAGGAATATAAATGGTAGATGCGTCACGTTAAGCTACAGTCGAAAGACTCAAGCTGCCGCCTTCAGTCCAAATTGGAGTTCTTACGAGGAAGGTCAAAGAGGTCACCGTGGACTTTCTCAAAGCGTCCTATACAGGGTTGTAGGGCGTTGTCTGGGAAGCACCATAGTGGTTTCCAAATTTCCTGCGGACCTCTGGGTAGGTCAAAAATTGCAAAAAACTGTACCGCTTCAGTGCGGGCCGATAACGCAAAACTGACGCCTGGGATACCCTTGTCGTGCCCACAAGTAATCCTGCAAAAGGTTTGGAGCTTCAATCATTGCTAGAACCTAGGAATTGATTAATTCCTAATTGAAGCGAGGCGCGCGCCACTACGGCCCTAGCGACTAGGTTGCCGAGTGGCTAGCGTGGCGGCCTTGCGGGAGGGAAGTTGAGGGTTCGGTTCCGGTGGTGTGATTTCTGCATTGCTGGGCGCACATCTTGCGTTCTTGCCACAGTAAAGTGCTTTTCTGTTACGACTAGGTGTCATATTCGATTTACAACCCTCAACCTTCTGTGATACGATTTGACTTCAAAACACAAGTCACGCTAATGAATGCGCAATAAACTGTTGAACAGCTGTGGTAACGTTCTATAAAACACGCGAAGCAGAGCAGCTTCTGACACCAGCAGCAGCGGATAAATGCGAAGGAAGAGCAGGTGGAAGCTTCCTGGCAGGACGTGTCGACAGGCACTTCATCGAAGGCGTAGTCCGCCGGTATTGGGAAGTGCCCCGGATGCGTGGCCACATATCCAGCTGCCACCCACGCGCGCTACATGTAAGCACACGCTGCTCGCCTACTCAAGCTGGCACCTATTGGAATGAAGCAAGTGTCTCGTGTTGTGCAATCCCTGTCGTCACTGACCCATTCGTGCACTGCTGTTCCAGGGCTATACGCCGACAGCCGACTTGGAGACAATCTCTTATTGGTTTTGAAGGAGGCTAGTGGATCGTTTCCTCAATGCGGTCACTGGTCGGCACCAAACCTTCTTATAGTGGCAGGAACGAGCCACATCATAACGAAGCAACAAGCCCCGCGTTTCTTTCGAGAATGCGTGGTTGGCTCTTCGGCAGCACCCCTAACCATTGTCCTCCTTGACAGCTGGCATGGGTTCAGGGATGACGAGAACCTCGTTTCCGAGGTGTCTGCTGGAAAAGAGCTTAAGCTGATGACAATACCGCCAAGAGCGACGAGCCTTTACCAGCCTCTAGATGTATACTTCTTCCGGCTTTTCAAACGGTTCATCCGGCGAATTCATGAACATGTGCTCCACTTCCGTCCGGATTTCAACTGCTTTTCAAGAGACAATACTTTGAAGGTAATAATGAATCGCTTCGGACCAGCTCACTTGACGTTTAAATTTTTAAGACAATTTTCAAGGCACCCGTCCTTGCATGTGGTCAGTCAGACATATAGGCAATTCTGCGCTCCGGTATTTCGAAGGTGCTTTCGTACGCGTGGGTGGCAGCTGGATATGTGGCACGCATCCGGGGCACTTCTCAACACCGGCGGACTACGCCTTCGATGAAGTGCCTGTCGACCGTCCTGCCGGAAAGCTTCCAGCTGCTCTTCCTTGGCATTTATCCGCTACTGCTGGTGTCAGAAGCTGCTTTGCTTCGCGTGTTTTATAGAACGTTACCACAGCTGTTCAACAGTTTATTGCATATTAATTAGCGTGACTTGTGTTTTGAAGTAAAATCGTATCACAGAAGGTTGAAATCAGGGCTGGAAATCGAATATGACACCTAGTCGTGACAGAAAATCACTTTACGGGCCACGCTAACCACCCGGCCATCCAATCGCTGGCGCCCTAGTGGCACGCGCCTCCCGTGAATGCGCCGTCTCGCTTCAATTAGGAATTATTCAATTCCTAGGTTCTAGCAATGATTGAAGCTCCAAACCTTTTGTAGGACTATTTGTGGGCACGACAAGGGTATCCTAGGCGTCAGTTTTGCGTTATCGGCCCGCACTGAAGCGGTACAGTTTTTTGCCATTTTTGACCTACCCAGAGGTCCGCAGGAAATTTGGAAACCACTATGGTGCTTCCCAGGCAACGCCCTACAACCATATATAGATTGCTTTGAGAAACTCCACGATGACCTCTTTGACCTTCCTCTTTAGTTCGGGTTTCCAATCTAGTCCAACCAAGCGTTTTACTCGTCCGGTGTCGGTGTCTGGGAAGATAAAACCAGTGACATGCTCATCAGTTACCTTCCTAGAGACATTGTATAGCCCCAATAAGCACGCAAAGCCTCAACGATATCCTATAAGAGTAGCATTCGTGGATCATCCCGAACACTGGACTGATTTTTCCCGTCCGTATTCCTTCACTCGATTGTAGTAGGCTGAGAAACGTCGGGACACTTTGCCTCGGATCCCACACCAAATGTGTGAAAGTAATTTCGTTGACGTAATTTAACGAAAGATTTCTGTGTTAAACTTCGTTTAAAAACGTTAACGAAAAAAGCTGGCAAATCCAATAAATCTTTAGTCGTGAATGCATAGTCCTGCTGCACAATAGCCTCCTCCGACTGCGCCACCTCTAGAGTCGGTTTGAAATATCAAATCTAAATCATACATTTTCGTTAAAAATGTTTTCTGCTCAAAAAAAGCATTGATACATCATATCAGGGAGTTAAAGGACTTGAAGGCGGGAAATAGCGCGGTCGGAGGAGCCACCGGGTGTCGTGTGCAACCGATTCTACGTTCTTGGTTCGGGTTTCTTGCTTAGGTTTATCGGCCCGATACCCCTCTGAGTTATGTGGATTGGTAGCAGACTTGCCTAAGAAGGATAAAACGGTGACATGTTGGTGACTTGTTTAGCGGCTCCACAGCAAGTCATTGTATAGGAAAAGTACAAATTCAATTTGCCCCCATGACTTCGCGTAGAAGTAGAATACGCGGCGCATCCCAAAAGAAATTGAGTAGCGCCGTCCCTCATGCTCTACGCTTCATCAGTGGCTCAACAGAAACACTGGTTTTCCTGTCACAACGATGTTTTGTTGCGATCAAAACTTCTGGCGCCAGGCGGGACTCGAACTCGCACCTCCCTCTGACCGGGCGGGAATGCTCTACGTCTCTTTGTCTATTGAGTTTTAATACGCTGCTTCATCTCCTTCTCTTCTTTTTTTTCAAGTTCATATTTTTTTGTGTTCATTACCATTTCTCCACTACAGTTGTCTTGTGTCCAGCATTCGTGGTTCGCCTTTTTGCTTTATGACTATGTTTGGCACGTCCTTAGCGGCATAAATAAATAAATAAACTGCTCCACAACAACTTGGTCCAGATCCAAGATTCTATATTCATTCGCCATGAGCCCGCGGCAAAGTTTCACTGCCGCACTGGGGCTTCAAGGACTGCGCCCAGTCGAACGCTGAGGTTACGGTGGCAAAATCAGGATAACAAAATTCTTTTCTTTTGAATTTCTTTTAAAAAGTGAACTTCTGCAATGGTCTTCGTCTGGAGACTATGTCTGTTCCAGCAATAACTTCCGCGCACGACGTGTGCCGCACTCACTCTGCAAAACTGCTCTGACAGAGCGGGAGTTGTTGGGCCGTGTCAAGGAGCCGCGATCTGCCTAGCTACGGCCCAAGATCTGCCCAGCTACGGCTCAAGAATCTCGGTCATCCTTTGTGAGGGCAGCACGTGCTGCCCAAGCTCAGAGGCACATACTCCCTTCGAAATAAGCAGGATGTGCTGCCGAGCTCGAGATGACCAAGTGCTGCGAGCTGGGCAGGTGGTTCCGCCCACTTCTGCATTCTTGGGCCGTAGCTGGGCAGATCTTGGGCCGTAGCTGGGCAGATCGCGGCTCCGGGACACGGCCCAACTTCTCCCGTCCGACCAGAGTGTGGCACGAACGAGAGTATTCTAAAGACTTTACCTCAATGAAGTGTTCATGACTCTATGACTTCTTTTTGCTTTTTTCTTTTTTCATAAGCTGTTCCGTAAAGTCGTTAAATTACATACTTACTTTGGCTTAGCTCCTCCCATGCCGTTGGGCATATCGGGCGAAGAGACTTCTCCATTGATACCTGTCCTGTATCAACTCTTCAACTTCGTCTCTGGAAATATTTAGTAGTTTAAGGCCCTTTTCGAATGTTCGCCTCCATGTGTTTCTCGGATGACCGCGCGCTCTGCTACCACCTTCAGGAATCCAACCCATGGCTACTCGAAGAAATCGGTACTCGGGAATTGCATTACGTATCCTGCGAGGCGTAGACGTCTTTGTGCGATTAATGCAGAAAGACTACTTGAATCGCTCCGGTTTAGGACTTCACAGTTAGTCACACGGTCTGTGTATTGTATTCTCAATATCCGTCGAAGACATCTCTGGTGGAAGGCGTTTAGCTTTTTGGCGCACTTCGCTTCGTTCGCGAGGTTTGTGGTCCGTTGTTCTCGGCATGATGGCTACATCGTCTGCGAAATCGAGGTCCGCTAAGCAGTGTGTCCTGCTCCCTTTGATACCCGTTTCATCACCTTTCATGGATTTTCTCATAATGAAGTCCAGAGCAACATTGAACAGAAGAGGGGAGAGTATACATCCTTGTCTTACTCCGGTAACAACTTCGAAGAATGTCGTGTGCATTGAATTCGTTCTGACGCAGCAGGAGGAATTCTTGTACAGCTTCTTGAATATTTCCACAAAAGGTTGGGGTATACCGTAAATCCTAAGAATTGACCATAGCGATTCACGGTGTATACTATTAGGTTGTAACGAATTAAATGGCACTGGCTCGCGCCATTTTTTGGCGCGTCTTTACGCGTTTGATCAAGAACAAACCGTAACATGTGGCATATCATTTAGAAGCGCAAACTTTGCTCTACCGGTGAGTGCCAAATTTTCTATGTAAAAGTGGGAAAACTTTAGAGTTTTATTGACTTTTTTGCAGATGGACAAAAGGGTAATCCGAGGCATTTATTTGTATGAATTCAAGCTGGGCACTACAGCTAAGGAGGCGGACGAGAAGATCAACGCCGCATTCGGTCAAGGATGTTCCACAATTCGGACGGCGTATCGTTGGTATCAGAAGTTCCGGAATGGAGATGAGAGCTTGGAAGAACATGAAGGTCGTGGGAGGCATAGTGATGTTGATGAGGACAAGCTGAGAGATGTGGCAGAGGAGGATCCACACAAAGGTACCAGGGAGATAGCGAAGGTTCTTGGCGTCAGTCACAACACAGCTGCCCGGCATCTGAAGGAAATTGGAAAGACCAAAAAGCTGGAAAGATGGGTGCCTCACGAGCTGTCTGAGGAGCAAAGAAACCGACGATATGAGATCTCGTCCGCACTGCTTCTACGGAACGAAACGGACCCATTCCTTGATCGCATCGTAACCTGTGACGAGAAATGGATAATGTACGACAACAGGCGACGATCGGCACAGTGGGTGGACAGCGATGAGAGCTCCAAGGTTTTTGCGAAGCCGGAATTGCAGCAAAAGAAAGTAATGGTGACAGTATGGTGGTGTTCGCTGGGAGTTATTCACCACAGCTTCCTCCCTCCCGGTGAATCCATCACGGCAGAGAAGTACTGCATTGGAATTTAAGAAATGATGAAAAAGTTGAAGGATATCCGGCCGGCCCTGGTAAACCGAAGGCGAGTTCTCCTCCTGCACGACAATGCTCGCCCCCATGTAGCACGAATGACGTTGCAGAAATTGAATGGGCTGAGCATTGAAACTCTACCACATCCTCCGCTTTCTCCCGACCTCTCCCCAACAGACTACCATTTCTTCAAGCATCTTGGCGACTTCTTGGTAGGGAAAATATTCAAATACCAACAGGATGCCGAAAGTGCCTTCGAAGATTTCGTCAATTCCAGAACTTCTGATTTTTATGCTACTGGGATAAAAAAGCTTGTGTCACGTTGGCAAAGATGTGTAGAATCAGAAGGTTTTTATTTCGATTAATAAACTTGCCTACAAGCGGAGATATTAACTGTTTAAATTTACAGTGGTTCAGTGCCATTTATTTTGTTACAACCTAATATCAAAGGCCTTCCGGAAATCCACGAAATTGATGAGAAGTTGCGTCCGAAATTCCATGCATTGCTCGATGACATTCTGTAGGGTAAATATCTGTTCGCTGAATGATGACCTAGCACCTCGGAATCCTCATTGTTCGTTAAATTACTAGATCCTACCTATTTCTGTTTCATTTCTTCTGTTGAACTCAGCACGACGTTTAGAGAACATTTATAAGTGACAATATCCCAGTGAACAAAGCTAGACGGAATTTGTAGAACAAAAAACACGAACAACATCCATATAATTAGGCGTCACGATTGAAGCGCTACGTGTTCAACCTGAAACGGCGAGTACAGCTGGACTGAGAATCGGTTGAGACGGGAATTTCGAGCTGGTATGCTGCTGATCACTGTGGCCGTGACGGTCTTCTATTAAATAAGGGTCTAGTAATAGATAGGGTTAGAGAACGTTTTAGAACCTTAAGGTTCGTTAACAACAACGAGACGAGTTAGTAGTGAGAAACAACAGGCAGGATGCTTGGAGAGGCAAGAATATCAGTTAAACACTGGCAGAATGGGGTGCGCTATTCAGGAGAACAGCACAGCGAGACGAGAGTGACAAATGGCTGGAGAAGGCGAGGAGGAGAAGGAAGACGTAGAATGTGTGTGCGTGTGGAGCGATGGTAGTTGGTTCCTCGACGATCAACGTCTGAGAATCGAATCATTTTTCGGACGAGTTCACTCGGATCTCGAAGTGGGCGCGGACGGACGACGAGTAGTGTAGTTGAGCTGAGAACGAAGGCACTAGCACCGTTTAGAAGACGGCGACCAGAACGGCTTTCTCCTTCTCGGCCTTCTCGCCGCTGCTCTCCATACCTGAACAGAGGAACATACCCTCTCGCAGTTAATCAGACATCGATTGATTGCATTGATTTCTTACCTGATCCCTCTCCAGATGCTTCTCCTGATCCTTCTCCTGAGGCTTCCCCGGAAGCCTCTCCGGATCCCTCTCCTGAGGCCTCTGCTACGACTTCTTTTGCGCCTGGAATCATTTTATCAATCTTAGCACAGAATCGATCGATCCATCGATTTATTGATAGCTCACCTTCGCCGCTTCCCTCACCACTGGCCTCTGCCGCCTTCTCCTCTCCGCTTGCTTCGACTTCAGCTCGCTTCGCTCGGATCACGTAGTCAGAATCCGTGAGTTGCCATGTGCACTGGAAAACAACCAAAATTAGTATTTCTTCCCACTACTGTGCTCGATGGTGTAGCAGAAATTCGCAGCGCTGAAGACGATGGGGTGCAAGTTTCAAAATCCCTGCCGGATCAAAAGTCCTACTTCCCACTCACTGCAGAATTCTACCCCTATTCTTTAGTATGGCAGCCTGACCCTAGCGTTGCACGAAATTTTGTCCACATCAGAAAGAACGACGCGGGCGGATACGTCCTCAAATCCCATCATTCCGAACTAAAACGAGGTGAGATAGAACTGTAGGGATTCAAGGGCCGGATTCATCAACCTCCGGTAAAAGGAAGAAAATCCACGACTGTATGCGCAGATAAAAGGATAAAGGACGGCGTTACTGAATCTCTTTTGGGTTGCGCAACGCATTCTACTTCTACGGGATGTCGCGGAGGCGATTTGAGTGCGTATTTGGCCATACGATGACTTGCGGTGGCCAGTCGATGAAAAAGCCAGCGCTTTACCCTTCTCAGACAAGTCTGGTACCAACTCACCAACCCCGGGAGATGGAAGGTTTGCTTCGCCTGGGCGGGAAATCCAAACCAGGAAACTGATATCGAGTTTACCCGATAGCCGGCACCTCCACCGACTGCGCTACACGCGCCCATCATGCGGAGATACCCATGAAAATCGTCGAGTGTCCTCCATCTAGCAGGATACCCCTGGGTATGTTTTGCCCTTCTACCTCGCATATCCTGGGTTTAGTTAGTCATTGATGAATTCGATCCGGGGCATTGGTGAAAGTATTGTTGTAGGTGAGCGTGGGGTATCGCCTGATCGACTACAAGGCAGCGGAAACGCCCATGCACGGCGCAATAGCCCGAAATTTAGTAAAGATTCGCCAGAAACTGTTTGAAATAGGTACAAGTTTAAGATGAACTACTACCACCTATATCAGCATCGTGTACGTTTAGATACTCATCATGAAGCAGCAGCAAAATCTGACAAGAGCTGCAAGAAAGCTTAACTTTGTATAAATAAAGGTTATCGGGAGTGCGCCATGCATTTGTCTTCTATATGGAAATGTAGATGCGCTTAAGACGTTTAGATGTCTTACAAAGCTGCTTTTCTGCATCAGCCGATAGCTAGCTAAGTAGACAAACATTTCCGAAACTGCTACCTGCTCAAGGAGCATAAGCAACAGAAGGATTGATTTGATGTAAACAACAGATGTGCAATTAACGCTCTAAGCTATTAAGTTGTCCGGAAAGTTCTCAGCGTTCTGCGTTGTTATTTTTCATTTCTCTATTATAAAGGATAAAGGACGGCGTTACTCAATCCCTTCTGGGATGCGCCAGCGCATTCTACTTCTACGAGATGTCGTGGAGGCGACATGAATGCGTATTTGGCCATACAATGACTTGCGGTGGCCAGCCGATGAGCAAGTCAGCGCTTTATCCTCCCCAGACAAGTCTGATACCAATTCACCGACCCCGGAGGGATGGAAGGCTTGGTTGGCCTGGGCGGGAAATCCTAACCAAGAACCTGGTATCGGGTGCACGCGGCAGTCGCGCCTCCTCCGACTGCGCTACACGCGCCCCATTTCTCTATTATTGAGTAGAAATTCAACTTGCATTAATGCTACCTTTCGTACAGAATTTTTCGCTTTATCTGACTGAATAATTTATGTCTCAACGTTGTTTTATATTTCTGTTCTTGAAGGGCTTACTGAAGTATGTTGAGGAAGCAATTCTGAACGGTATTTTATTTTGATTTTTTGATTTGGAACGATCCAAGCCTAGACAGCTCTACAAATCAATCAGGTGTGGGGGCCTAATACATAGTGTTGGGGAAAGCACTGTGCGCCAGTGGTTCAGTGAATTTCAGGCCGGAGATTTCACCCTCGAAGATGACCCCCGTAGCGGTCGACCTAGAGCAATTCTGGACGACAAGTTGAAGAAACTGGTCGACGCTGAAGCATCCCAAACAGTGCGCGGGATCGCGTAAGAGCTAGACTTCAGTAAAACTGCTGTTGCGGATGGTTTGAAGCGCCTTGGGAACATGAAAAGCTCGAAAATTGAGTGCCTCCAAGCTGTGTGAGCGGCGAAAATCGTCGTGTTTTGAGATTGGTTATTCCCTACTTTCACGCAACGAAACTGACCCGTTTTTGGATCGAATCATCACTTGTAATAAAGTGTGGATTCTGTATGATCACAGTAAACGTTCCGGACAGTGGTTGGACGCCAACGGACCCCCTGGCCATTTTTTAAAGGCGCATCTCCACCAAAAATGGTAATAGTCACCGTGTGGTGGTCGACGGCTGGTGTGATCCACTACAACCCTTTGGAACCAGGCCAAACGATCACACCAGAGTTCCTCTGTAAGGAACTCGACGAAATGCACTAGAAATTGCGTCAACTTCATCCATTGGTCAGCAGAAGAGGCCCGATTCTTCTGCACGATAAGGTCCGCCCACACGTTTCACAAATCACTATTCGAAAATTGAACGAATTAAGGGTTGAAGTTCTGCCTCACCCGCTATACTTTCCGGACCTCTTATCAAGCGACTACCGCCTTTTCAAACACTTTCAGAACGTTCTCGCTGGTAAAACCTTCTCGAATCAAGACCAAGTCAAAACGGCCTTTGTGGATTTTGTCGAAGTGGATTTTGTCGAATCTCAACCCAATTTTTTCGCTAATGGAATTGGTCGACCGGTGACCCCTTGGCAAAAGTGTGCTGTTTCGAACGATGCTTACTTCGACTGAATCCGATAAGATTTGAGAAAGTTATGATAGTTTAAAGTGATGCAGTCAAAACGCTGAGAACTTTCCGGACAACCTAAAGCAAGCTTTCCTCAGTCCGCTCCATTACTTTGAAATCTTCTTTCAGCTACCTGTTGCAATTTAGATGGGCCAATTACGTAACATGCGTTTCCTTGTCAACTTCTGGACTACAGTTCTACTTGGCTGGATTCCATGTGATGGTGCAAAAATTCCAGAACGCTCACTAACACGTCGCTCGGACTTCTTAGAAGGCTGTGGTCGCGGATGTAGTTTGGCTGCTGATGTTCTTCAGGCGAGACCCCAATGGGCTACATTGGCAGATTGGCACAAATCAGTGATGATTGGAAAAATTTCGTTCTTGGTGATGGAATACTTCGACAATCAAGGGACTGGCAACGGTGCGGTGCTGATGAACTGTCTCTCTATTCCTGACCCCATCATGAGGAGTAAGTGGTTCATTCTAGGACATGAAGGCGCATATAACTCCATGTAAAGTTTAATGCCAATCCTGGAGCAGGAGGCCCCATACGGTCGCCGATGGTGTATGAACTCTGCGTTTATACCAACAACGTGGCCTTCATACTGTTTGGCTCGGGGTTAAATGCCGAAGGACTACCAGGGGCCAGATTCATCAACCGCCTACCGAGCCGGTAACGGTGAAAAGCACCGTCAAAGCTGATGCTGATGAATGTCATATCAGGGAGTTTGCCAGCACTTTTCACAGTCACCTGCCGGTAAGCGATTGATGAATCTGGCCCCAGGAGTAAGCCATATGGCATGGACATAGGAATTGGCTGACCTCTGAGCGCTATTGCTGCAGCGTAGTTCCGTCCACCCTATAAGGCTCAGAAAGTAGGAACGAGGTGCAATCTCCAATGGGATTCGAGTCGGAACCGCGCCACTGGACAAGGCTACGATGTTATTCCGTTGACATTTTGCCAAGAAATGATGAGAAGAAACGTCGTTCACCATCTTAGGGTGCACCGTGCATTCTACCTCTATGTGCTGTTGTGGAAAAAGGCGTATAACTTAAATGACACCTTCTTTGAGCGGAGCTTAACCAATGTGCGCCTCATTGTTATTTACTTTCTATCTAGAAATCTTCGCATTTGTCAGAAGTCGGAAAGAAGATCAGCCGAAGAGCGCAGAGCCGAACCCATATCCCAAACTTGAGATTCAGAGTCGACATTTCCCACACTCATATATTCCGAAAAAGATGTGCATTCGGAAAAGAAACAACAATGATTCAGCTGAAATATTGCTCTTTGTTCAAGCTGTTAGTGTAACCTTATGACTCACTTTTTCATCTTCGCGAAAGCATTCTTAAATTGCAAGCGTGGAAAGAAAGGGCTACAGGGTTGTCTCAGCTGTGCCATCCCACTGTTCGAACTTCTTCAACCCTAGTTTCACAGCAATTAAAATAACCAGTTCTTTGAAGCCATGACGTGGAAACCCCTAATGGCAGTTTCTTCACGTCAACTGACCTTGAAGCTATCAATTTGTTGATGTTTTTGCATTGTCATCGTCCGAAGGTCAGAAGAGGATTCCTTTCTGGCAAGGAATCCTTTCTGCATTGTCATCGTCCGAAGGTCAGAAAAGGATTCCTTTCTGGGAAGAAGTGAACTACGAATTTGCGCAAAGACATATAGGTTTCTTCTGATTGCTTATAAGATGGGAGAATGCTTGTTGAGTCGTCACATGAAAGTGAAATGCGTGGCGCTTCCTAGCCGATGCAGCTAGACCAAATGAGAGCTGATCGAGGTGTTGCGGAAATACTGGCAGTCCGATTTCAAGCCTCACTGGCTCACTTTTTGGCAGCATTTCTTCTACAGGATCTTCTCTAGTGATTATACTCTGTCCTCGAAACAGTTACTCTGGTGGGCATTTTACTTTAGATCAAGAAATCAAACTAAAAGGTAGATTTCAATGAGCCCGTGGGAAAAAGCTAACGCTCGTAGACACGTGTCATTGTCATTCGGTGGCTAGTTCGTCTCAGTGAAGTCTCCCGTCGTGGGAGTATATGGCGCAACTGAGAGGTTCAAGTGGAACCCAACTTTTGCCTAACTACATCCGACTGCTTCTAAGAAGTTTATGTTCGGCAGTTAATCACCACTATAGGCAGATTCTGCGTAGAACTCACTCTCGAGCTGATGAATAATTATAGCCCGAAGAATTGAAGGTCGACTTAAAGAATAATCGACACTTCAAGGTTCTGTAGACGCCCTTCGAAGCACTCCTTCACCTAGCAAACAGAACTAGCTCTTGGGCAAGGCTATTAAAAAACCGTTAGCGACTTGCGGTTTAAGGCCAAGGCATCAGACTGCCTTAGCGTAATGTCTGAGCTTGATACTTCTACATTCCAAAGAGGGCCCTTTTTCTGTTCAGCAACCTCCCTACTTTTCCACCGCCACAACGAATTTCAGTCCATTCTGCAATGTGGACCACCGCGGAAGTGTAATTGCATCCCTAGCGTAATACTGCTCAGGTTCAACCGTTCGCTCATGATCTGGGCAACTATGAATTGGCTCTATCCTAATCGGAGGAGGGCATGTAGTGATTTGCGTCTCTAATCCCTTACTTGAGCTTCCACGACAACCTCAGCTGATGTTCCATTATACGAGAGCCTTTATCTAAACTTAGAGAAATCTCATCACGGATAATCTGGAATTCGACAAGCATTGCAGGGAGATCGCAGCTAAGGCAGCTCGTAGGGTGTGCAACCTGTTCAGATGCTTAGTTACCAGTAACGAGAATATTCTTCTCAGAGCTTATAAAATGTATATTCGTCCTATTCTAGAGTATGGTACACCTGTCTTTGGCCCAACTAAAGTAAAGAATATAGAAGTTTTAGACAAAGTTCAAAACAGCTTTACAAGGAAGCTTCTACTTAGATCGAGACAGTTTGATTATCGCTCAATCCCTGACAGCACTGAACGCTGTCGGACGTTTGGGTTAGAGCCTCTCTCCTTGCGAAGAAAAAAATTTGATCTCCTAATGGTGCATAAAATTCTCCAGGGTGCTATCCATCTGGGCGGGTGCAGATTCTTCACAACCAGAATCTCGAGTACCAGGGGTGCAGCAGTCAAGCTAAGCTACCCGCGGGCCAGGTGCTCGGTCCGGTCCTGCTACTTTACCTGTCGAGCTGGTAGTGAGTATGTCAGGCTAAGTAAGCGTGTTAGTTTACCGTCAAATATTTCATCTTTCAAACGAATGCTTGACAAAATTCTATAGACGTTTCAAGCGTTTTCTGATCTTCTATCGAGGCGGTTAGTACTTGTCATAATATGAACGATCTTCTCCTTCCTTTTATTTTTATGTTTCATCTCCTTTTCTGTTGTTTCCTTGTGCTCCATTGTTCCTTTTGATGAATTTCTCTTTTATGTTCTCATTTACTTTTTATTGCATCATTCCCTATATTCCGTTTTACTGGCTCTACAGAATGCTAGGATCTAGTTTCTTGGTCGCGATGGTGAGTCGCCCTCACGTTTATCGCCTCACATGTGTTGCAGCACATGTCTCAATAAAGAATAAAGAATAAAGAAAGCGGTTGTGTAGTATAGGATGGCAAGCGCAATTGATACATTACGGTTTCCTCTACCGACTAGGATAGATTCTACGAACTCTATACCTAAGGTTTGGAACCCTGGTAAAAGTCCATTCTGAATGCAATGATTTCGTTTCGCTCTGTCTTCCTTCCTGGCCCAAGCTCTAGGGATTAACATCCTTCATCCGGTCAAAAAGAGGAAGGAGAGGGGCAGCACCAACAGCCTTAAAGTATCCATCTCGTAGATATGATGTATAATCGTAAAAAGTTATGTTAAGCGTGCTGTGTTTAATTTTATGTTTGTTGTAGTTTGCGTGACCTAGTATTTGTTTTTCTGTCGTTACTTATGTAATGCATGACTATGTTCATGTCTGATAAATAAATAATAAATAAATAATCTCACACATTTGCCTACATTTCTAGGTTATGGGCGGTTATAGCACAGTCGGAGATGTCGCCGGTGGGCATGCCTCCCGATTCAAGGTTCGAGTCCGGCCTAGAGCTACTAAACCTTCCTCTCCTCTGGGAACGATATATTCGTGACGGGCTTGTTGTCTCGAAATATAAAAACTCTCGACGTGGTAATTAGCTGGTTGGGATATGCAATGTATAGGTCAAACGAGCTATAAAAATGGCTTCCATCAAAAAGGGAAATGATCAGAATAAACTTGTCATATTTAGATAATTTCGCCTGTACAGCTGCAATGAAAGAGGTATGGGAAGGAAGTATGGGTATGCGATGGATCCCCGTGAACTGTAGCCAGGGATATATGTGGTCCAGCGGAAGTTAAACATCTAGACAAAGAGTCAAGATTAAAGATACTAAGAGATGATGCTAGGCTGGTTCAAGCCGTTTGTCAAAATCGTATAGTAGATTTGTTCCTATTGGACGATTCCCGACTTTCAGGAAAAGTTTAGCGTTTCTTGACGCAGCTGCGTTTGCTTTCCCCCTTTACCCCTTTTAACTTCTTCTTTTTCGTCTGAAATGCTGTTTGGACGAGTAATGTCTCTTCGACTGTTCGAGACTCTAAAGAGGGCGATAACAGCGAAACCTAGCCGGAACAAATCTGCTGTACCATTCTTGGCGAACTGCTTGAACCAGCATCACACCCTCAGAATCAAAGTGCCAAAATTCACAGAAAGTCAGACCCTGACACTCTGTTACTGATAGAACTTTCTAGAGCACAATATTATTCAGCCGCGGCATGGATGGAATGGACGGTCCCAGCAGAAAGCGCTCCTGCAGCGCTTCTTTCCTGAAACTGTACCTGGGGGTCCGGACATATGATAAGCGCACAGTATAGTTGTGCTCTACGAAATGATTCAAATATTCATCCTAATAATTTATTTGAATATTCGAGCATTCGAAATTTCCAGATTTTTCAACACTCGTTCGGATCAATGGTTTTGAAAAGTCGAATACTCGTTCGAATTTGTCGAATTTAAACATCGAAACACAGACATATTCGAATAGTATTCGAAAATCGCATAATTTTGTTCAAAAATCGAATCCACCTCAATTCTTCAAACATTGAACCTGATTAGAACAAACTATTCGACAATTTGAATACTTGATCAAATGAGAAATGGGCTTTAATTGGATTTCGATCAATCTAAAAAAACTGAAGGCCGAGTGAATTCTTTCGTTTATTCGCTCGAATTTTTTCGATATCAAAGAAATACGTCCATTTATTCGTTCGATAATTTTTTTTCAAAACCACGCCTATAGCGCATATGGGCCAAGGAATGTGAAATAGTAACCCAAGTTAAAGTGAAGTAGTAAAGCAGCCCTAGTCCTACGCAAATGGATTAGTGACATCAAGTGATCCCGGTCTAGTGAAGGGCTTCTGAAGGTCTTGGACTCAATTCTTCCAGGTCATAAAGCTAAAGCTACTGCCTCGATTGCTGATCATCTTTAAACTTTCCAAGCAACGATGAAGGCTAACGCACATTCTATTTATAATAAATCTTACTGAGTTAAAAAAAGAAGAAAGGCGTAGCGCGATCTCGGAACGGGCGTGGAAGTCGAGCCTACGGCTTCAATTCCATTCGACCTCATACTAATTATGTGTGGGCAAGATCGTTGACTCCTATCAAGTGAAATAGGACAACGATGAGGTCGAATGGAAATAGATCAATCCCTTTTGGGATGCGCCACGCATTCTACTTCAACTGGATGCTGTGGAGCGAGCAGAATTGAATGTGCACTCGGCCTATGGGCGCGTGTAGCGCAGTCGGAGGAGGCGCCGACTGTCGCCTGCACCTAATACCAGGTTCCTGGTTCGGATTTCCCGCCCAGGCCAATCAAGCCTTCCATCCCTCTGGGGACGGTTTTTTGGTAGCAGACTTGTCTGGGAAGGGTAAAGCGCTGACTTGCTCATCGGCTGGCTACCGCAAGTCATTGTATGGCCAAATACGCATTCATCGCGCCTCCACGATATCCCGTAGAAGTAGAATGCGTGGCGCATCCTAAAAGGGATTAAATAACGCCGTCGTTTATCCTTTATCCTTTATCCTATCGCCTATGCAATGACTTGAGTTGGCTATCGGATAGACAAATCTTCCTATAACGCGCTATTCCCATCAAAAGTGGAACCTATATACCATGCTGCAGCCAGAGGCTCTTTGTACACAGAAAGGAGAGGTATCCGGAGAGCTGGCATCAACTAACGACATCATCTTGTTTGTGTACATAATCCGAAACACCATCTTCGACATCTTCGAGCGGCTTTCAGTGATTCCAATCGAACCGGTTCTTACTCGCTAGTTGGTCTTGGATGCTCAAGCAGGGTTTTCGCAGTGTTTTATCCGATCGGGGTTCCATCCGATCGACCAGGCCAGACCGGCTCAATTAGATCGTGACGTTGCCATTCGGCGAGTGCAACAGACGACGGATGACTCGCGAAGGTGCAGAGGTGTAAAGCGAAAGTGCTTCTCATCTCCGGACACCTACTGCGGATGAAAAATGAGCTAAGGACCACATCCAACCCATTGCCGTCCGACCTTTGACGTTCGTGTCATTGACACGGAAAGTTCAGGTCAGTCGGCGAGTGATGTCCGTTTTCATTTGGACTTACTGTAAAGTACAGCAACGGCTGCAGCGTTGCGAAGGCCATATGAAGGTCACCAGGTACTGAGTGTAAGATCGCGAACTGTCTGGGGGTGTTTTTCTTAGTTCCTCCAAAGGATGCTCTCATTCTGGGCCCACCAAGCACATATGGCCCCGTTGGTGGCTCGGACGGCTTCAATCGGTCTCATCCCATCCGCGAAACCATAATGAAGGCCTAGAAGGTCGGAGCGATTCGTTCGACTGGATAATTACTCAGTGAATACGTCTGTAGCATCAGGGGTCGAATTCATCAATAATTCACAGCAATTTAGCAGAGAAATTACAGCCGAAATTCCTGATAGCAGGCTTATATCGCTCACCATATCGCCTGACAAGCCCCGTTATCTGA
The DNA here is from genome assembly GCA_947359475.1 of Heligmosomoides polygyrus bakeri. Classification (NCBI taxonomy): domain Eukaryota; kingdom Metazoa; phylum Nematoda; class Chromadorea; order Rhabditida; family Heligmosomidae; genus Heligmosomoides; species Heligmosomoides polygyrus. Next base: position 104,220,687 of record OX375866.1, read on the forward strand.
GCTTTTCGCTTACAATTCTCCGTTAAAGTTTCGTAAGTCATTGATGAACCCGGCCCCAGCATACCTTCGGCTGCATAAGACACCTTCTCGAAGTTACAGCAACTCCCAATTAAAGAGCATCAGGTTTCTTCATTGCACTCCTTTGCCGAGGAAAACTCGCCTTTGGAAACAGCTCTGTTCTAGAACTAACTTTAGGGCAGCAGCAGAGTCCTCAGCCGTTCAGAAAATCTTTACAGGTTAACTTAGGGGTACGCGGTAGCGTAGTTGGAGAAGCTACCGTCTCTCCCGTGCAGCCGGATTCGAGGTTCTTAGTTTGGTTTCCCGCCTAGGCCAACCAAACCTTCCTGCTTTATCCGGTGTCGGTGAATTGGTGCCAGACCTGCGTTGTTTGGGAAACATAAAACACGAGTCTATCGACTCGCCACCGCAAGTCATTGTATATGCCATGTACGCATTCAAATTGCCTCCATGACATCTAATAGAAACAGAATGCGTGGCGCATCCCAAAAGAAATTCACAAACTCGCCCTTCATTCTTTATCCTTAATCTAAGGTTCGACTAAGTGATTCTTTTCTAGCCGATGTCATTCATTTCGTTGTTAATGCTCTCAAATAACTTATGAAAAACAGGTTCAGAGTCTCTAGTTGGAAAAAATGACTTGCACCCAACCTTAAAGGCTTTGGAGATTGAAGCTTCTACAAGGGTTCAAAAGCCGCGTAGCCGTATCTCAACGATTCCCATAGCGCAGTCAGCAGGAGATGCTGTCCTGGCGTGCTCGCGAAAGTGGCTCCTCCTTCCTTGCTTGGAAGCCCTGTGGTTTCTCCGCTCGTAACCCAGTTGACAGGAAAGACAACCCGACTCTCTATATTTTCGTTAACAGAAGCCGGCAAGCTAAAGAATAAAAGGATAAAGCACTGTGTTACTCAACCCCTTCGGGATGCGCCGCGCATTCTACTTCTACGGGATGTCGTGGAGGCGATTTGAATGCGTATTTTGCCATACAGTGGCTTGCGGTGGCCAGCCTATGAACAGGTCTGGTTTGTCCTTCGCAGACATGTCTGGTTTCAACTCGGAGAGGTTGAAGGCTTGGTTGGCCTGGGCGGGAATTCCGAACAAGGAACCTGGTACCTGGTGCACGTAACAGCCGGCACCACCTCCTCAGGTTGCACTACACGCGCCTAAGTGGGGAAAATAACCACCAAAACGTTCAACTTTCGTTATGTTTGGCGCCGACGAGGTTGGTAGGTAGAATAATTATTTTAGGCCTGATTTCGACCGTTTCGTCATCTTCAGATACCTGAAGATGATTCGATATTTTTAAATTTGTACACTACCCGACCAAACGCTTATCCGTGCTGCCGTTCGGATATAAAGCCAAGAACGCATCGCGAAAACCCGCAATGTGCAAAATCAAAATACGATCCATCAAAATTCTTCCGTGATATCGTGCAGAAATGATATGCGTGGCGCATTCTTAACCCCTTTCCCTCACAATCGATATCCTTGTGTACTTTAGATCCCGCAGAAACAGCGTGGTAGCAGTAACGTAACATATCAACTAGAAATTATACTTCTTACGATCGAGTTCAAAGTACCCGAATACCGTTATCACAGAAATCGACCCTGATGCGTGGAACTGTCACTGAAGGCTCTGGTCATTACCCATCATCGAAACACTGACATCATCAGCATGACAGAAAATGGCCGATCGGCCTTGGTTTCCAACGAAGACGTCAATTCATGACGTAAGCGTTTTGAAATGTCCTTTTGAGGACACCTGGACCAATTATAAAGCGGTTTTCATGCCTAGACATGGTTTTGATTCCGTGCTGAGGACAAGTTTGCTCAGTATGGGACTACTATCTATACGCGCTTACTTTCATCTACAACTCTCCATCCATGTTGGGAATCGATTAACAGAGAAGGGCACCGATCTGACCGACTAAAACTGACTGACTCACTCTGACTAAAACAGAGTTTGCTAATATTCAGTGCACGCGAATTAACCAGCAAAATGGACCTTGATCTAATTCTAGGGCCGGATTCATCAACAGTTTAACCCGTGGGTATGCGGGGTATGGGGTAGAGGTAAGTTAAGAGACAGGTAGAGATAAGGCAACAGACAGAGTCGCATGCTTCATCGTTGGTATCTCTACCCCCTATACCCACGGGTTAGTCGTTGATGAATCCGGCCCCTGTTCGTAGGATTCAAGCTCATGCTGTGGCTTCTGAAGACTGGCACGCCTCGGCTCTTGCGTGGGGCTCCGGCTATACGTAATTCTCCGTGCTCCTATGGTGTGGTTGGGATGAAGGGGTATTGTGTTGGCCCTTCATCTTTACTGTTTTGGGATATCGTGAAGTGATGCTTACTTTCTATTTGGCCTCTGTAGACAGTTTACGGCATTTTGTTGTATCTTTTGCATATAGGGGTGAGTGTAGCGCAGTCGGAGGAGGCGCCGTCTGTCGCTTGCACCCGATACCAGGTTTCTGGCTCGAATTTTCCGCCCAGGCCAACCAAGCCGTCCATCCCTCCGTGGTCGGTGAATTGGTACCAGACTTGTCTGGGAAGGATAGAGCGCTGACTTGTTCATCGGCTGGCCACCGCAAGTCATTGTATGGCCAAATACGCATTCAAATCGCCTCCACGACATCCCGTAGAAGTAGAATGCGTGGCGCATCCTAAAAAATATTGAGTAACGCCTTCCTTTATCCTTTTTTTATCACCTGCGCCACATCGTGTCACAGTAGAGTCTGGTGTGTACGTCCTTGAACGAACGGAACAAAGCGAACTTATCGTCGTTCTCCCTCTTTTCCTTTTTTTAATATTTTTTGACATGGTGATACACTTGGAGTGGAATATGGGAGTGATAAGGATAAAGGATAAAGGACGGCGTTACTCAATCTCCTTTGGGATGCGCCAGCGCATTCTATTTCTACGGGATGTCGTGGAGGCGACATGAATGCGTATTTGGCCATACAATGACTTGCGGTGGCCAGCCGATGAACAAGTCAGCGCTTTATCCTTCCCAGACACGTCTGGTACCAATTTACCGACCCCGGAGGGATGGAAGGCTTGGTTGGCCTGGGCGGGAAATCCGAACCAGGAACCTGGTATCGGGTGCTCGCGACAGTCGCGCCTCCTCCGACTGCGCTACACGCGCCCGTTTGGGAGTGATAGTGAGCTTTAAACACATCCTCAAAAAGCTTCAAAAACCTCAGCTGCGAACCTAGCATCTCTGCCAGGATTAGGTGCATCCGAATCTTCTTGAGCTTCATAAGAAAGGTAGTAAGGTGGTAGGTTCAATGCTTAAATTCCAGTTCCCTTCTTCATGGTCTAGGCGTTATTGATTTATTGATTTATTGATTTACTGCACATGTTTGTGCGCGATTGGAGAGGACATTAAACGAACATTAAATTAAATGGGCTTGAGTGTTTCTCGATTTCATTTTTGTCTCTGACGAAAAATTTGATTAATCGTAACGTCGCGGCGGAACAAGCTCGCATCGGCAATTAGGAATATTAGAAGAAAGTAATGTGAAAGTCGTTTTAGCCAAGCACTTGGAAGGAGTGCATCCTTTTGTTCCTAATCAGGACTATGCAGTTCGCTTGGATTTTTTGCCAAAAGCGGCTCTACGACCGGCAGAGGGGACTGCTCAAAAAAATCGGCCGTCGTTGAGGTTTGAGAAGTTTGATCGACATGGCAGGAAGCTGAACTCGAAAGGTTATATAGAATGGTACCTTCTTCTACCTTATTCTGCAATTATGTATAACATGAGTCTTATTCTGTTTTCTAGGCTTGAGTGAGTGACACTAACACTAACACAACTTGGGAAGTAGATGTGATGGAGACGGAATCAGAACACGTCCTGGAAGAACCTCCTAACTCGTGACAGGATAGTGGTAGTCTGCCCTTGTGGCTAGAATGCTTTAGATATCTGAAGAACTCTCTCATAGGAGCAATGCATGGCGCATTCCGAACTGGGTTAACTCGCTGGCATTACGCATTCCAACTCCAACGAGGGAAACTAGTGTACTGAGTGACTCCGGCTCTTTGATCGTTACCGCAGATGAATAGGACTGGCCATTTTGCATTGCCTGTAGGATGGAAGCACAAGTCCCAGTACGAGGTCGGTCACCCCTGCCCAGGAATAATTGGGTTAACCGCAGTTCGCTATAAGGAGTCACCTGCCGTTAATCACACCGCTACTATGCGTCAGGCACTGACGAACGAAAGAAACCGGGTTAATTCGGAAGTGGACGCGCGTATTAATGGCTGCGAACGATGTCGTAAGGAGAATGCCGCCGTCGGGACCACGGAAGCCGTCCGCCGGCCGCAGTCCTCGTTACGCAAGTGCGTGACCGTCCTCGTTTCGCGGACGGCTCTCGGCTATTAGCTCATTAGCGCCGAAGACGAATGAGTGGTCGGCCTTACCTGGATGAGAACGGCGACGAGAACGACCAGTGTGACAGTCTGCATAGTAGTGCGCCTGGAATGAAGGAGATCTGTTAGACGAGCTGGAGAGATTCGGGCGACGAGTCAGCGAGGCAAGCGAACACAGAGAGATTCAGCTCAGATAAGCTAACCGGTAGAACTCGACGACTACCAGAATATCAGAGGCGTTGTTATTCTAAGTACGTGAGGATTCTGGGAATGTGAACCGCTGGACCGAAGAATCTCGCCGAACCGGCGTGGGAGTGGAGTGGAAGTGCTGTAACGGTTTGCTCTTCCTGGTCACATTAGTCGCACTGCAAATGCCTTCTAATGTCTTCTATCATCTTCAGATGACCGACGAACCACAGAGAACAACTGTAGCTCGACCGAAAAACAGTAACGCTCGCGGCGCATCTGAATAGACTACCAGCTTTGACCCTGTCGTCAGCAAGGCTGTACAAATAGACGGGAACGTCGAAAAAATCCTCGGAATTTTACTTGATTTCTGCCCGATGTCATCAGGATCTTTCGTTTTAATAAATATCTAAGGTAACTCTTGCACAAGCGCGTGTAGCGCAGTCCGAGCAGGTGCCGGCTGTCGCGTGCACCCTATACCAGGTTCCTGGTTCGGATTTCCCGCCCAGGCCAACCAAGCCGTCCATCCCTCCGAAGTCGGTAAACTGGCATCAGATTTGTCTGGGAAGGATACAGCGCTGACTTTTCCATCGGCTGGCCACCGCAAGTCATTGTGTAGCCAAATACGCATTCAAATCACCTCCACGACATCGCGTAGAAGTAGAATGCGTGGCGCATCCAAAAAGGGATTGAGTAACGCCGTCCTTTATCCTTTTTTAACTCTTGCACAGGTTAAGAACGAGCTAAAAAGTTGTTAAATATTATAATTAAAGTTCGCCACGAGACCGCCTAGGACAGTGATTAGGCTCATAGCGAAAAATTTAGTCCAGTATGGTATGTATCGTTACATAGCATACAAAGACTATTATTATATTATTATGTGCCCCCAATAAAACAAAATTTAGTCTAGGCTCCTATAGGTAGTGTAGAAGTGTAAAAGATTTGAAATATTAGTACAAAATATCTGTTATCATTTCACCAAACCCGTATGACGGAAGGCTTGGCTGGCCTGGGCGGGAAGTCCGAACTAAGAACCTAGACTCGGGTGATTGCGACAGCCGGCACTTCCTCCGACTGCGCTACAAGCGTCGAATTTGCAAAATACTAGGTAATAAATAACTATTTTATGGTTTAAGTTTTTAGTGAGACTTAAAGTTAATAGTTGTCTCACCAGAAAGCAGGCACCTTTTCTAAAAATTGCCTCAAAATTAGGATTAAAATTACGCTTCAAAAAATCAAAAATTAAAAATAAAAAATTCAGGATTCAGCTAAATTAGGAAAATTCATGCATTCCAAGTTCACGAGTCATGATTACCGCTGCCAGCAGGGGTTGGATTCATCAAAGTTACTGCAGTAACTTTAACGGAGAATTGTAAGCGAAACCTAAGATGGCGCGGCCTATCAAGCGATATGGTGAGCGATAAGCAGCGTTATCTGAGCTTTCGCTTGCCATTCTCCGTTAAAGTTACTGCAGTAACTTTGATGAATCCGGCACAAGGATACGAGATGACCATTCCTTCTGCAACTTTATTTACTGGAACCTTATGGAGGCTTCTAGCTTCTTTGATTTGAAGCCGTACAAAGCAAAGAGCACTTTGAGAACCTCTCTTTCCAATACACAGATTCGTGGATATAGGAAAGCCCTATACAATCTCAAATTAAATTGTCAACTTCCACGAGGTGTGGATGTTGCGTTCGATAAGACAGCGCCGGTGGTTTAATGGAGTAGAGCATTTCCTCTCGGTCGGCAGAAGGTTGGAGTTCGATTCCCGCCTGGAGCTAGAGTTTTGATCGCGACAAAAACAACGTTTTAACGAGCTTAAAACGTCCTCACCTTCTGACTTTGCTAGTCAATTCATCGGCTGAGCAATTCTAAGAGGCGCGGAGCTTCACCAAGTTCTTATTATGCCTAGCCAATTTCCGAGGGAACACTTATTCTGACTCCAGCGTCTTTTCTGAATATTCTTCGTAAGCGTTTTCCAGGAGCTAGTACTCTAGTAGGACAAAATTCCACCAAATATAAGGAGGGCTCAAGAAACTCGTGATTTTGCTCATGCGGTGTCTCCATGAGCGGCGAAGCAGAAGCACTGGGAAACTTAAATCTGTGAGAAATAGGTTTCCACTTCTACTAAAGTCATCAAGACTCACCTAGCATTCCAAGCAAAACTCTCTACAACGCCAAAGGAATTCAAGGCATGTATAAGAATAGGCAACAACGCATGAATCATTCGAAAACAGAGAACAAGAAAAAGCTTGAGTGTGGTGTGCTGTGTGTTGTCTTGCAGACGATGATGAATAGATGTATCTGCAGCGCTAAATGATAATGTTCGCATTTTTAAAGGCATTCCTGCTTTCCAAATAAACGCAATAAATAAAAATGGCCGTTGACCTAAAGGATCTGCACAACTTGTCAAAGAAGTCTCCATCACAATTTCATGAGAAGAGCTACAAGTTAGGGTACGTTTCTGCATCTTTAAATCGTAGTGAAGGTAGTTATGATGGTATCGGCTGACAGGTAGCTAATCTGGGACCGGATTCATCAACAATCAAACCCATGGGTATGCGGGGTATAGGGGGTAGAGATAAGATACGATTCATGTCATGTCAGTCATATGGCAAGAGTCAGAGACGCAGGTTTCATCGTGGGTATCTCTACCCCTATACCCGCGGGTTAGTCGTGGATGAATCCTGCCCCTAGACGTTCTAAGCTCGAGGTGTTGGTGGACGTCGAAGGCTCGAGTCCTTGAACAGATCCAGTGCAACCCTGTCGAACTGCCCTTAAGCAAAACAACCTTAGGGAACAGTAGACACTCTTGTATAGATTTTTAAACATTACAGTCATATGCGGGCGCGTGCAGTGTGGCGCAGTCGGATGAGGTGACGGCTGTCGCCTGCGCCCGATACCAGGTTCTTGGTTCGGATTTCCCGCCCAGGCCAACCAAGCCTTCCATCCCTCCGGGGTCGGTGAATTGCTACCAGACTTGTCTGCGAATGATAAAGCGCTACTTGCTTATCGGCTGGCCACCGCAAGTCATTGCATGGCCAAATACGCATCCAAATCACCTCCACGATATCCCGTAGAAGTAGAATGCGTGGAGCATCCCAAAGGGGATTTAGTAACGTAGCCCTTTTTCGTTTTATCTTTAAGTCACATGCAAGTAATGTACACTGATGGAACATCATGCTTATTCCGGCCTCAAGGGATCGAAAAGAAGTGGCATTTTGCCAAAGTCGCCTGAATTTGAACCAATTCTTCTGACTTCATGCAACGAAGCAACATGAAACAAACTTTATAGACTCATTGATCGCGTACTTGCATAAGACTTAGCCTTAAAAATCTATTCAAACGTGTCTATTGTTCCCCCTTGCTTAACAAGGTTTCCTGTTTTTAAAAAATCTCTGTATGTTTTTGAACAAAAAACAAAGTTTATGTAGCCGCATTGGAATCCTTGTAAAATCCTACCCACTTCTGACCACCAGAGAAGATCTAGAATTTGAAGCCAAAAAATTTTAACGGTATAGACAAAAAAAAATGTTCAGAAACAGTGTTCGGTTGGGTTAAGATGTGGAAAGGTGTAAAAAAGTAAGAGAGTAGTAACTAAGACCCACTCGAATGAGCAAATCATACGTGAGGGTAGCCACAGCTAAACTTGCTATCGTTTTGTCGTTTTAAGCACGGAGATTATGCTTAGAGTTTAGAAGTTATCAAATGTCTCTTTAAATTTGGAAAGTAGCCAACCCTAGTAGAACCACAGCTGGTGAGGATAAAGGTAACGTGGGCCCGAATTCATTAAGCAATGGGTATGGGTAGAGATACCGTAGAGGAATTGTACCCACTACCAGCAGGTGTAGTGGGTATGACTCGTATTCATGAAAGGAATCCAGGGTAAGATACAACTAGGCCTCTTGCGAGAACAGCTGATCTCACTGGAGTGCCATTTTGTCAATGGGGCGCAAACGAGTCGCGGGTATACGGATGTACCCACGAAGATCGGAGGGTTTCCTCTACCCACTGATATACCAACGATGTGGCAGGTAAGGTTTATTACGAATCGTGGGTATGTCCACCCCCTATACCCGGCATACCCGTGGGTATGCGACTTGATGAGTCCGGGCCCTGAACCGTTGTCAAGTTCACGCTCTGAAACGGTTCAGACTGAACTGGACAAGCTAGCTGTGTCTGTAAAATGGAAGAGGCTAATCCAGGGCCGGATTCATCAACGACTTACAGCAATTTAACTGAGAAAATACAACCGAAATTCCTGATAGCGCGGCTTATATCGCTCACCATACGGCTGTATTTTCTCTGTTAAATTGCTGTAAATCGTTGATGAATCCGGCCCCAGAGGAACCATTTGCCTCTTCTGTCAGAATATTGTATGGCTTATTAAGCCGGAAGAACCAAAGAAGATAGAATCAATGTTAATTCATATAGATAACGGTGGAGGTACTGTCAACAGTCGAGAATTTGAAGGAAACTGCAGCTGATGCTGCTAGACGATCTCCTAATGAAGAAGGTGTCCAGCGAAGGTTGTACAAACCCCAACTATGTGAAGTAGCTTCTGTATAGCCTATAAGCTAAGGATGCCATGCCAAGGAGTTCAGAAATTTCCAGCACATTTTGCGAGATCAGAGAGTACCAGCACATAGAAAAAATTGAATTTTTGAGCGAAGACAATTAACAGGCGAGCTGGCTCGCTCGGAACAGTGAGGGGCTAGAGGCCAGCCATATGAGAAGATCAGAAAAGGGAAGACGTCATACTCTAAACGGCCCGTATCGATGAGGAGGGCCACACGGAATAAACTCATCCATAGGCAGAGGCGATGTAGACGAAATTCGGCAGAGCTGTTGTCGTCGTCGATGGAAGCAGCGCTCGCTCTACAAGATGCGCTGCTCAGCGTGAACTGAGCGACGACGACACATCGGCGAACTGTTCGAGCTTCATTTATAACCACTTCCGTGGCCGACTCCGCCCCGAAGCGGGCGAACGCGCGTCGTCGCCGCGGACGATGGCGATTCTCGTGTGCGACGCGATTTTTTCGCGACTCCTCGGACCGGACAACTGGTCTCTCGTCGTTCTTCATTCGCCACCTCCACTCTCAGCTACTGTGTAACCCTCCCTAGCCGTAGGAACTGGCTCGTGGCAGCGGCTTTTTGACTGCCTGCAAAAGGCCCGCCGGACTGCCGAGAACAATGGATCTTCAAACACCAGAGCTTCAAAAACAGATTTTGCAGGGTTTTAGCGAGCACGGGGTTGCCGCTTACCGCCAAGCTCTGCCACAACACCTTGTCTCTCCACTTCTCGATGCACGCCCCGGTTTTTCCGCCCCTCGTCTTCTTCCTTTCGCTCGCAGGCATCTCGGTTTTTCTCTCATCCTTTGCTTGCACCGGCCTTTTTGCTCATCTTAACAGCTCTTCGACTACTGATAAATCGGACGGCTAGGTTGCACTTTTTAGCCAGCGAGCCTGTAATTCCACTGAAATAGACTAGCTAGCCGCACAGAAACGTTGCTGTGAAGTAGGATCTCGTGTGAAGCTGTTGAGCCAACATTGGTATACTTCTTTATTCGGCTTACGTTTCGGCGTAACCGCCTTCTTCAGAGCCTGGAGAAGACATAAGGAGTTAGGGAAATTACCCACTCAAGGATCATATCAAGGTACAGAAGCTCCAGGAGCAACTGATAGAATGACACGAAAAGGGGAGTAAGGCAACCCGACTGACCATGAGACGGAAGAGAAGCATTGCTGTGAAGGTTTTGAGAAAAGATGAGATTTAAGCGTGATCAATTCAAATAATAATAAGAATAAATAAACTCAACGATAGTCAACCATGTCCGGAGATCCGCTGTATGCTCTACCCCTAGAATTCGTGGAGGTAGGTTGAATCCGTAGTTACCAATATAGGGCACGTAATAGCGCAGTCGGAGTAGGTCCCGGCTATTCTCTGCACTCCTGAGTGGAGGACCTTGGTTCGAACTTCCCTCCCAGGCCTACCATTCCTTCTTCACTCCGGATCGGTGAATTGGTACCATACTCGTTTGGGAAGTGTATAACACAAAGGCGTGTACATCTGCTGACCATTGGTAGGCGGCACTCTATAGGTCAAATACGCACTCAAGTTGCCTTCACGACATCCAATAGAAGTAGAATGCGTGGCTTATCCCACGTTAAATCCGGATTAAATCCGGCTTTTATACTTCTTCTTTCTATAGAGTTAAGGTAGTCACTGTTATGGAAAAGCCAGCGATTTATCGTCACCACATCTGGGGCCGGATTCATCAACGACTAACCCGCGAGTATAGAGGGTAGAGATACCCACGATGGAGCCTGCGCCTCTCACTCTTACCTTATCTCTACCCCTTGAAGCCCGCATACCCACGGGTTAATTGTTGATGAATCCGGCCTTTGTTCGCGCCCCATTGACAAAATGGCGCTCCAGTGAGATCAGGGCCTAGTTGTACCTTACCCTTGATTCCTTTCATGAGTACGAATACCCACTACCCACTGCTGGGGCCGGATTCATCAACGACTAACCCGCGGGTATAGGGGGGTAGAGATACCCACGATGAAGTCTGCGTCTCTGACTCTTACCTTATCTCTACCTGACTCCTATCTTATCTCTATTCCTTATACCCTGCATACCCACGGGTTAATTGTTGATGAATTCGGCCTCTGGAGCATCATTTTTTCAAAAGGGCAACAAGTAGCGGGTATGCGGATGTACCCACGACGATCGGAAGGTTTTCTCTACTCACTGATATACCCACGATTTGGCGGGTAAGGTTTATCATGAATCATGGGTATGTCCACATCGTGGGTATGTCCACCCCTATACCTAGCATACCTGCGGATATGCGCGTTGATGAATCCGGGCCCTGGCGCCTATCAGCACCGATCCCAGAGGGATGGAAGGCTTGCTCAGCCAGGGAAAGGCCAGAGCCATGAATTGATTCGGGCTGTACAGAAGAACCGTTACTTCCTCCAACTGCGCTACTCGCTCAGGGGCCGGATTTATCAGCAATTAAACCCGTGGGTATGCGGGGTATAAGGGGTAGGGATAAGATAGCAGTCAGGTAGAGTCAGATAGTCAGACAGATAGGTAGATAAGGTAAAAGTCAGAGACGCAGGCTTCATCGTGGGTACCTCTACCCCTATACCCGCGGGTTAGTCGTTGATGAATCTAACCCCGGAAATGATCATATCGATCGGTGTGATTAGCCAATCGATTATGTTTCCTCCCACAAGAATCCATCTACAGCCCAGCATCTAACGATCGTGATGTTACTTGAGGTTGCTGAGAAGACTGTCCAGTCCGGCGGTCATCATTTCTCCGAACGAGAAATTAGACTAACTTCATAATATCATAATAAAGTAGGGTTTTTGGAATTGTATTAATTAATGGTGCTGTGAGGGCTGAAAATCTATCAAGAGACGACCTCTAGAAGGTTCTGGAAAATCGTCTTCCCTTTTCGAAAGCAATAGTTTTCGTCTCTGCCTTCATCGCTTTCGTCTTCGTCAAGTGAAATTTTTAAGGGTGAATAGACGAGTGAGCCATCAAACCTGTTCCGGAATCTTGAGTCTATTGACGCCCTCTTCATTTGTTGGTTCAAATGTCTGTAGGAACCCCAATTACATGTCTGCTAACCTGTTTGGGATGGAGTGTCTAAGCTAATGGAAAAATTCAAGCCATTGTATTGGAGATCTGGGAGCAAACTTGTTTTAAAATTTTGAGAACCTTCTCCAATACTGCGTTCCACATCCTTACAGGAGTTGAATCTTCCTTCCCATCCGTTCCATTTCACTCGGAAATTTTATTTTTGTTCGACAACCGTCCGCATCCGACTGGAAGGTGAAACCAACATGAGACTGGAAGCAGTGGTGGATTCTCCTTCCGTTCGTTCGCAAAACCTTGACACGGTGCAGCTAGAAACCTCGTCGTTACCATTAACTACTAATGTTATTACCACCAACCTCGTTCGACATCAAAGTACAGTAGCCGAAACGAGTCTTTTGTTCCGTGTTGGTCTCGGTTTCAGTTCTCGGAATGGAGTTCGGCTAGAACCAGCGCTGGAGATTCTTCAAGGTTAGCAGCGGCACTTGAACCTTACCCAGCTCAATTAGCTCAGTCTTCGCCTCTTCGAGACCTCTCGCCACCTACTCTTGAGAAGCGACACCGAACGATTAGTCTAGGAGGGTCAGAAGCGCTTCAGATAGGAAGGTGGAGGATTGTTAAAGAGGATTCTTTTGATTTGACTGACTTCTCCGTGAATAATTTGAGATCACCTGACTTCTTGCTTCTTTTCTGAGTTAGAGACTGCATGACAAGGCACCTAAAAAAAGAAATTTAGGCATAAGTGCCTTCGGATGCGCCACGCACTTCACTCCAGTGTATTATCGTGACGACTGGTAATAATTTCTTTTGATCAAATGTGAACTGCTTCGTAGAAAACGTCAGAGCCCGGCCCTATTCGAGAGGATCGTTTGCCATCTCCACCTTTTTGGGAACTTCTTCTTTGATCACAGACCAGAATATAGAACTATATATAATTCTTTGTTGGAGACTTTGAGGGTGAAAAGAAGATACATAGTTATCAGTTGTCTTGAATCTTGCTTCTCCCTCTAAGAAGGACAGTTCGGACAGAACAGGTCCGACATATTCAGGGAGATTGCTAGCTCTCAATTGATTATTCTTTTAAACAAATCTCTTCTAAACCTTCGACTTGCTTCAGAATTTCAATTTTTACTGAGCGGTTTATTTCCTAACAGCTCAAAGGGCTTGAGAAGGGCAGTCAGAAGAAGTGCCGGCTGACGCGTTCTTGGTTCGATTTCCCGCCTAGGCAAACCATGCCTTCAATCTCTTCTAGGTCGCTGAATTAGTACAAAAGTTGTCTAGGAAGGAAAGAACACTGACTTGTTTACCGACTCGCCACCGCAAGCCATTCTTTAGACCAAAGACGTATACAAAATGCCTCCGCGAAATCCCTCAGAAGTAGAATGCATGGCGCGTCCAAAAATGGATCGAGTAACGCAGGCCTTTATCCTTTTATCGTTTATAACTCTCAAAGCGACCTGAATACATTCTCAGGAAACTGTCCTTTCTACTGCAGGAGCAAATGTCTCCGTGACAAGCACCTAGATAAAGGATAAAGAAAGGCAATACCCAATCTCTTTCAGGTTGCGCCCCGCATTCTGCTCCTACAGGTGTCGTGGATGCGTATTCGGCCATACATTGACATGAGGTGGCCAATCGATGGAGAGCTCAGCGCTTTATCCTTCCCAGACAAGTCTGCTACCAATTCATTGACCTTGGAGGTCCTCAATGGGATCGAAGAGACGTTGAAAAACGTCTGAAGACGTTCTGCCTTAATTGTTTGATGCGACAGTCGGCGTTGTGAAGAAACTCATGAAGGCTATTCTTTGGTGAATAGCCTTGCAAATTTAGGAAAAGATGAGGCAAACGTTGGGAGAACTTGCTCAGTTCCTTTAGAGAGAAGACCATCTCCAATTGCTCTTGCCGTCCAGCAGGGCTTCCCGGCTTCCTGTGACTAACGCTGCCGGTTGGTGTGGTGGGTCACTGGTTTTTAGCAACGGGCCATCAAGCAGCCAGCTATGACTGACGAGATGTGGTTCCACTGGAGCTTTCTGTTCGTCGCGCCGCCGTCAACAAACAACGAACATCATCAGCAAAAGTTTCCTGACCGCTAACAGCACCGCCGAAGACCGGCTCGAGTTCCAGATCGTCTGCGAATCTTTGAACGAGGTGAAACTTGATCGTCGATCGTTAGGCGAGTGAATTCGAATTATTCTCGTCTGACTAACTACGAGGCAAATAAGAGCTCTCTTACGCAGCTCTAACAGAAGGGAACGCTACGTTCATAAGTATAGCATGACGTTAGGTAAGTTAGCAGAGAGGATAGGTCATTAAGAAGTAAGCAGTCAGCTTTGAACATCCAACTCTGAACCTAATTTCTTTCCACTTTCGTAGAATCTTCTGCTAGCTTTCCTCTCTTACACCGACTGCTGAGAGTATTTTTGCAAGAATTGTACACGAAAAGCAGCTGCAAATTGCAGGGTACCAAATCTATTACACGAGTTTTTCCACCGCTGGGACTTGGTCCTGGTCTTATTTTTCTGAGCCTCAATCGTTGCAGTCTGCAGATCGGCTTCTCAATTAATATTGTTCGCTGGAGCCACTCTCTAGATTCTGATGGAGGTGGCTAATGTGGTCCCCCACGCGATGCATTCTTTTGAGGCTAAAACATGAGTTATATAAACTTCTTCGAATACGCCATATCTTAAACTTCCGTTCGATTCCGAGAGGACATTCGACTGTCCGACCTCTACAATGAGAATGTGGAGCTAGCCTATGGTTTACTCCAGTACTACCGCTTTAATCTCCGGAAGCATTGGCTCATGAATTTGGGAAATTCCTGAGACAAAGAACCTAGAAGCTTAAAGGAACCCGGTGATTGTTCCCAGTGAATAGAAAGTTTCAGTAACTATAAGGAAACCACGCCCAAGCTGCGAGTAGAGGTCGTCGGCGTAAGTCAGTCTTTTTGTGGGATGCGCCATGCACTCTACTCCCGCTTCGCCAAAACAATTACGTGCGATAACCAGCCAACAGACAGTGCTTTATCTCTCCGAAACAAGTCTGGAACCAATTCGCAAGCTCAAGAGGGATGGAAGGCTTGATTGAGTTTGGCATTGGGCAAAACACTTATAAGGCACCAGAAATTTGGGTGCATGCGACAGCCGGCACCTCCTCAGAGTGAACCAAAATGAATGTAGAGATCAGCAGAGAACAGTCAGAAACAAAACAAGGAAAACGGAACAGTGCACTGCGACGGGCGACGGTCGTCGCGCGGGACTATGCTTCTCTTCGGCCACTTGCACGTATAAAGGGCCCCACACACTTCTGCGGCGTTGCCGCTGCCCTATCCTTAACCATCGGTCGGGGACGCAGAGCTCGCCGCCAGCAGCACCGCTGGACGGCGCCGGCGGCCCGTCACTGAGCGGCAAAAGTGTGCTGAAGCCTGAACAGCCCTCTACGATACGTTGCTGGAGCGACGACGCGACAACTGTTCTCGCAACAGTCGCTGCGTCGTCCACCACTGCAGCGAAGGTGCGGTCCTGTTTGGAAATACCGTACTCTCGCCCGCATCAGTGACAGTTGCTCTTTCCGCCGCCGAGCCTCTCGCGGGATATGGACGCGCATTGCACAACATCGATGACACGTCTTCTGAGTCCGGACGCCCAGAAACGCGCGCTGCTGCCATTGTATTA
Source organism: Heligmosomoides polygyrus bakeri (assembly GCA_947359475.1). Taxonomy (NCBI): domain Eukaryota; kingdom Metazoa; phylum Nematoda; class Chromadorea; order Rhabditida; family Heligmosomidae; genus Heligmosomoides; species Heligmosomoides polygyrus. The sequence continues at coordinate 104,236,539 of OX375866.1, forward strand.
ACTAGGAAGAGTTAGTGGTTGCTCTGCTACAGCAGCATCCGTGTTGAAGGGAAAATTTTGCCTGTGTAATATACGATTAGACGTATTTCGTGCAGAAGTGTCATCGACGGCTAACTCCATTATAGTGTTGTAGGTAGATATATAGCGATGATCCTTCTGAGTCACGCGTCTGGTTTATGTCTGAAATGATTACATTCGTTATAAACTCGGTATCATGCTGATAACTGGTAGATAGCACGAAGCTCAACTGCGATGGTGTGGTCACGTGCTTAGTGGGAAGAATGACTACGCCCATGAGATAGGTTTCAACCTCGAGGTGTCTGGAAAACGGCCTAGATAACGTCCGAAGCGGCGCTGGTCACGGACGTGAAAGCGGAGTGATGTCCATCCGTGTCCAAGCGCTGGATCGGGAAAAGTGACGTCATAGTACTAGGAAAGCCGACCCTGTCATCAAGCTGGACAAACGCTGAAGGGAAGGAAGTAAGCAAAGAGAAGAGAAAGAAAAAGGCCGGGAACGATACCCGTTGAAATAGAACGTATAATGAACCTAAAATGGATTGGCTATGACTGAACTACATGTATCCCTTTTCGTCCTTTCCCTTTTCCTGCTACTACTGCACAGCTCTATTGTTTCAGCCATAAGAATTTGAATTCGATTGGGACCACCTAAGACAGAGCGCTTTGGACTATTTGTTCTCGTTCGCTTCTAACTTACATTGTAATTTCAATGGAGATATAACGAAGATTAGGACGAGCGGTAGTACAGTTGGAGGAGGTACCGCTGTCACTGGCACCTGATTCTACTTTACTATTTGTAGATCTGTCTGCGAAAGATAAGATACTGACTTGTCCATCCGCTGGCCACCGCAAGCCATTGTAAGGCCAAACACGCATTCAAACCACATCACATAGTAGTTAAATGCACGGCGTATGCCAGGAACGATTCATTAATGCCGTCCTTTATCCTAGATCCTTATTAGACGAAACACCGTTTGCTAATCAGCCAAACATTTACGCCATAGGTGGCTTTGTGAGCTATTTCAACCTGATTGCGGTTAAAACTGTAGTGCTGGGTGGGGGGGGGGGACCGAACCTGCACCCTGGTCACCGGGCAGAATCGACTTCATTACACCGTCTGCGCTATTTAACCGGACGCAACACTACCTAGAGGTTCAGTGATGTAGGTAGGAAGCGAAAAGGGTGCGGTATCCGAAGCAGAGTGAAAGCGCCACTCCGTTCCTCCTCTATGCGATTATATCCCTCCTGTCATAAGATCTTCAGGAAACTCATGATCTTCTTCTATTATGAACAACACTTTACTTCAGTAAACTGCTAGCTCTTATAAAGGATAAGGATAAATGACGGCGTTGCTCAATCCCTTTTGGGATGCGCCACTCATTCTACTTCTACGGGATATCGTGGAGGTGACTTGAATGCGTATTTGGCCATACAATGACTTGTAGTGGACAGCCGATGAACAAGTCAGCGCTCTATCCTTACCAGATGAGTCTGGTACCAATTCAACGACCCCGGAGGGATGGAAGGCTTGGTTGGTGTGGACGGGAAATCCGAACCAGGAACCTGGTATCGGGTGCACGCGATAGTTGGCGCCTCCTCCGACTGCGCTACACGCGCCCGCTAGCTCTTATACGCCCCATAAAAGTGGAGCATTCACAATAACATTATTTTTATTGATTTTCTATACCATATATGAAGTGCAAATGTAGAGCAATAGCACGAGTTTCAATACTTTTTATTAAGCTGTTTCTGTTCCAGCCGTTCTTGAGTTTGAGTAAAACACTGACCGGAGACGAAGTCGGGTTGCTTATGTAAATTACAGTGAAGGGAAGTGTATATGAGGAATCATCATATTGAGGTTTGCGACGCACGCCAAGCAAAAGTTATAAAGGAATGAACCGAGTTGTTATCGAAGTTATTTCTGTTCCAGCCGTATGTCTACCATTTTCGTTTTAAACCGGGCATTTTTCATTTTACACCGAACACTTTTTACACTTTTCTATTTGGAAACCGGACACCTTTAAGGATAAAATGGTCATTTTACAATGCAACTTAGGCGACACATCGGTGAAGTTTATCAAGGTCAACTTAACATTGTCTAGCCAAGCTAAAGATATCTTTCTAAGAAAATCGCTATTAAAGTTCAAATTTGCAGAGTCTCTTAAGAAAAACTAACTGCTCTGTTTCAGTCACTCCAAAATTGTTATAATTTATTTATTTATTTACCTACACGTAGATATCCACGCAGAAAATATAATAGAACAAACATGCACATTAAGAACCAGAACAGAGCGAATAAAAATATACTGTTAGGTACAAGCAACAGACAGTGGCAACAGTTGGAATCAAACTATTAAGGAACATCCTGGAGATACCTGTCATTATGTTCTGTTTTGTATTGCCTCAGCGATTTTGGTAAAATCTTTTTCTTCGAAAACATTTGAAATTCTGTTCCAGCTCGGTCTGTGAAAAATGTAGACCTTATATTACTTCTAGCTTTTGGAATCTGGATCTTCATCTAACCACCTCTAGTATTTGAACAAGGTAGTGAATAAAATTCCTGAAGAGGAATATCCAACATAGCATTGATCAGCTTATATATATAGTGATTAGATCATATCGTTTCCTACGAGAAGCAAGGATGCGTAAATTGAAGAGTTTGTTTCTTGATTATTATTATTTGATTTATTATTATTTTATTATTTATTTTAGTTCTATTATTAATTTTTATTATTTTATTATTATTTTATTATTTCTTGATTATTATTAATATTATTATTTGATTCGACAATGCTTTATTTATTTATTTATTTATTTTTATTGCGCACCTGAAGTGCGCACATACTAGTGCGCACAAAAACCAAACAAACAAAGGGAAACATTGTGACGATCAGATAACAATGCTTACTTTAAAAGAAACAAAACCAACGAAATCGTGAACCACCTGAGCCACCTTGGATAACTCTATGAACTGCAAAAGATCCATGTATTTCAGGTGTTATTTGGGTTTTCGGGCGCGTGTAGCGCAGCCGGAGGAGGCGCGACTGTCGAGTGACCTGATACCAGGTTCCTGGTTCGGATTTCCCGCCCAGATCAACTAAGCCTTCCATCCCTCTGGTGTCGGTGAATTGGTACCAGACTTGTCTGGGAAGGATAAAGCGCTGACTTTTTCATCGGCTGACCAGCGCATGCCATTGTATGGCCAAATACGCATTCAAATCGCCTCCACGACATCCCGTGGAACTGGAATGCGTGGCGTATCCAAAAAGGGATTGAGTAACGCCGTCCTTTATCCTTTATCCTTTTTTTATTTGTGTTTTCCGATTTATCCAAACGTGCTGGTCGTCAATGAATTTAACAGCTGCGCCTTGCATTCTTTCTATGAATACCTTGCATTGTCCGTCGGAATCAGAGATTTAGAAATAATATCCTCATTTATAAAACGTCAGAATTTTTCTCAAAACGTTTTTACACGCATTTTCTTAAAACAAAAACTGTATTTTGCCTTCGTTATAAAGTGTCTGCTTTGAATTTTGATATTTTTTTCATTTTTCTTCAAAATTCAAAATAGTGCGAACGGAATGGTCTATCTAGGAACGCGGAAAATTCGGCAAGAAACTATGTAGAAAAACTCGAGAAAAGTTCAACAAATAGCATAATAGATTTTCGGTGAGATTAGAAACAAAGCTAGTCTGGATTCACCTTTAAGAGATTCGAATCAGAAAAATAGTTCATCAAATGCTGCCTGTAATAAGGACTTCTAAGATTAAATAATTTGAGCTTTTCGTTATAGGTAGGGATTACTATTACTGATATAAATATTTTTACTTGAAAGATATCCGGTGAAAAAGGAAAGAGTCCAGTTCAGAGTGAAAACGGTATTCATAGCTCGCCAGATCAGAATGGCTTTGGGTCGTGTGTTTTAAAGTTCGAAGACAGTGCGATGACGGATGCTAGCCACACGATGAGAAGCGAAGACGGATAGAGGCGCCTAAGCCTTGAAGTTGAGACCGCTAAACTATGCGTCGTATCGTTTCACGTCATCTTGATCTGTATCGCTCATATCTTCAGGTTTTCTTTCGGCTTCTCCTCACGCCTCGAGGAACTCTCAATTGTTTCTCTCAAACAGGTCTTACGATGGAACTTCAGGCCACCTGGGGACAGAACATTTTGCCAAGTACATAGAGTCGTTTTCAAACTTTCCCATGAGTTGCGCCACCTAGACGTATAAAGTCTCCTTTTGTATTGTTCTGCCACCACTTCTAAAGCTTTGACTGTAAAGCCTCTTTTATGTCATTATGAGTAAAGACTCAAAGATAAAGGTCGACAATGTTCACACCATATTGGAATGCACCACGCAGCGCACTTCAATCAGGATAATGGAGGTATTCTGGGCGAATGTGTTGCCCAGACGATGGTTTGGGGAGCATGTCCGATAGACAACTCTCGTTAGTCAGCTTCTTCTCCCTACCGGACGCTAATGATGAAAGTTACCTTTATTGCAAATTCAGCCAATTATTTTTTAGATATATGGGATATTTTATTACAAATGTACGTATATGGGGCGCGTGTAGCGCAGTCGGAAGAGACGCCGACTGTCGCGTGCACCGATACTTGGTTCCTGGTTCGGATTTCCCGCCCAGGCCATCCAAGCCTTCCATCCCACCGAGGTCGGTGAATTGGTACCAGACTTGTCTGGGAAGGATAGTGCACTGACTTGTTTATCGGCTGGCCACCGCAACTCATTGTATGGCCAAATACGTATTCAAATCGCCTCCACGACATCCCATGGAACTGGAATGCGTGGCGTATCCAGAAAGGGAATGAGTAAAGCCGTCCTTTATCCTTTATCCATTATCGAATCCTACCACTTCATTGACCAGAGCCCCTTGAAGTGACATTGTGAATGGTTCGCGGAGGCAGACCTCCGACTAACAGCCTCAACCGTAGCCTGACAGCAGTACCATACATCTGCATACATGTCTCAAGTTCACACGATCGACATTTGCAACCATTAGCCAGACGGACGGATAAAGAATAAAGGACAGCGTTATTGAACCCTTTTTGAGCTACTCCACGCGTTCTACTTCTACGGCATGTCGTGATGGTGACAAAATAAGTGAATAAATAAATAAATAGATATATGAGGCATCAAGGAAGTGCTCCTTTAGTCGTTGTCTAGTCCGTTCTAGTCGTAAGCTTGCAAGCAATTCCTTCTCTATCACGACGTGGAGCGTTTCTGTACCTTGGGAGACGAACTTATTAGTTAACCGATGACGCTGAGCTATTGTTATGGTTTGGGCATCTAGCACCAGCACTTCAGAGCCGCATTTTCTTGGCTGGCGCAGGGATGAATTTGTTGTCGTAAGTCCAGATTCAGTACAAATTGGACGACAGTTTTTGGCCGCTGGATAAAGAGATATCTTATATTTCCTTGTTGAAGAGTAACCAGGTCAACGCGAGCTGCTTGGAAGTCTTCGTGGGCCTATTTCGTTAGGCCCTCGAGAACTTCCAGCAGATGCGCCTATAGATCTCGCCACCTTGCGGCAGATGAACCCTTGGTTAGTTCAGGCAGCGACTGTTAGAAAGAAAAGCAGGCAATCTACTGGTCGGGGTTGACCTCTAATTGGAAGGTGATGAGGAAGATGAACATGGACAAGAAGAAGTGCCTATTGCAAGCTGAACAAATGAGGAAATTTGAGAGGAACAGGGGAACATCCACGATATGCTCCTGGCAGCAACCTATCAGCGCTTACCCGTGATATCGGAATGAGCAGAGACTTTTGCATCGGATGGTTATCGTAAGTCGTTGTAAAGGTCAAATATGCATTCAAACTGCCTCCGTGACATCACGCCGAAATAGAAAACGTGGCGCACTCTAAAAAGAGATGACTATCCCCGTCCTTTATTGTTTATCCTCTAACTACTGCAGCCCACGACTCCTACAAAACCATATTCCTAAAGCTGCTCCGATCACAACTATGACTTCTCGAGCGTCATCGCTGGACAGCTGTCACTTCTTTCGAGAAATCTTCCTTGTCTGGCTGGACGTTCTCTGACCGTTTTTACGTTGGTGGAAGTGCTAGCGAGCCCCACAGGCGTTGTAATACGTTTGTTTTCCTATGTATCCCCCGTTACTCCAGAGCGAGCGATGTGTGAAACACTCTGCGCGTGTCTGTGTATGTTTAATATTTTCTTTCATAGTTTTTTCACACTTACGCCATCGTCGTTCGAAAGATTGCGGCGATTTTTTCCTAACAGTGCACCCGCACCCCGCCCACGACTATACACACACGCAGCGGCTGTAATACAGCGTAGAAACATCAAGATGATGGGGATTTTCTCCGAAAATCTGCACGAGCCGAGTCCACCTAGGGTCTGCCGTCGAGACCACCCTACGGGAATGCAGAACCGAACCGTGGCCGCCGGCCGAATGAGGCAACGGCGAGATCTGATCGTATCGTCCGGGCAGCAGCAACCTGATCGAGCAGCAAGTTTTCTACCTGTCGCCGACACTGGACAGCAACGGCCGAGGCAGCGAACGACCGTCGGACGGACCGATCCGATCACCCCGAACACTCGCCGCGTATCAGCCACCTTTGCCACGCAGCGCCGACGGATCTGACGTCGGCGCTCGCTGCGAGAATAGCCCGACAGGGACAGACCAGAAGCCACCAAAGTTGGCTGAAGCCCCAGGGGTCGAGCGTGGATATATTCCGTGTAGGGCAAATGAGAAACGGAAGGGTACAGGGACGATGTTAATGAATACTTGTTTGGGATGCGCCACGCATTCGAATATCGTAAATACAATTGGAGTGCGTTCAAGGCGTTGTAGAGTCCAAACGATGGACAAGCCCTTATCCTTCGCAGAGCAGTTTGGCGCCAATCCACAACACTTTGACTTGTCCATTGGCTGGCCTACACAAGTCGTTGTATCTATCTAGAGTTGCGTGCCATTTTCACATCGAATTGGACACATTTGAAGTCAAATTGAATACTTTTCAAACTTTTCACGTCAAATTGGACACTCTTCTAAGCTAACCCAAGATTTTTCAAATAAAAGAGAATTCTTCCAAAACGAAATGAACTTCTTCTACATTAAACTGGAGACTCTCCAAAAAGGTTGGAATAATTTCTTGTTCAAGAAACATTTTAGCATAGTGGTGTAAGGCGAACATCGCTGCCCGGAAAGCAGAAGATGCAGGTTCGAGTCCCGCCTGGGGCAAGAGTTTTGATCGCAACGAAAACAAAGCATCCTGTGAAAACTTATTTTGAAATTTTATAAAAATTTTATTTTCTGAGGAAAAACAATGGCTTATAGCTTATTTTGAAGAGCAGGGAGGAGGCCATTTTATATTGCCAAAACAAAGATTGCGCCACGCCCCCGTCCGAAACCTCGCGACTTTCATTCGATTGATAGAAAAATTTCTGTTTGCATGCAGTTTCACACCTGCAAGCGATGCAACAGAAACGCTTATAAAAAACACACATCATAACATTCTTACTGTATGTGAGCAGTATTCACACCATCAATCAAATAGACATTGCTTTAAACTTCTTCAGCGCATGGCGCGATCCAGTCTTTTGACGCACGACATGAATGCTGCCTTACTGTGCTTTAGCATAAAATTTAAATTATTATTTTTCTCGAAAAACAAAAATTTTATAAAATTTTTTCGCTCATTCGGGTTGCTGAATTTAAAAATTTCAAAAAAAGTTTTTCTAACTTTTCCTTGAACAAAAAATTATTCTTACCATCTCAGAGGGTCTTTAGTTTAACCTGTTAGAAGCACGTTTTAATTTGGAAAAAGCTCAATTTGAATCAAAGTTCATGGGCCAGCTTAGAAGAGTGTCCAATTTGACGTGAAAAGTGTCCAATTCGATGTGAACATGGTATAGACAACATTTCCACTATCAATCAAATAAAAATCGCAACGAGCTTTTCGAGTGCATGGCGCAACCTGGTTTTTAGTGCACTACATGGTTGCCGCCTTGTTGCGCTTTAAAACAGAATTCAATTTGTTATTTTTTTCCAAACATTATTACACTCATTCGGGCACCCTAGGTAAAAATAATAATATATTATTCTAAATTTTTCTTGAGCAAAAAAATTCTAACTATCCTATTGAGTCTGTAGTTTAACCTGTATGAAAGTTGCTTCAATTCGGAAGAGTTCTCTTTGATTACAAAAGTCTTAGGCGAGCCTAGAAAAGTGTCCAATTCTACCTGAAAATGTTATATCTAGAGTTGTATAGCTCGTCACGAGGTTGTTAAACGGCTTTATTGGTTAACGTTTCGGCTTCATTGCCTTCTTCAGAGCCTGAAAAGGCCAAATCAATTGGGAGCTACCCCACCAGACACCTTCTCAACTATACAAAATTCAATGTCAAATTTTTGAAAGCCGCAACAATGGAATCCAAGTATCGTACCTCACCATAGTCCACTGCAGGAGCAGCGGAAGCCGGTTTGGTGGGGTAGCTTTACAATTGGATTATGTGCGGTGGAAAAGATGCTTGGTGGTGTATTTCCTATACTATGTAATTGATTTCGCCTTTTCAGGCTCTGCAGAAGGCGATCCAGCTAAACCATTGACCAATAAAGCCGTTTAACAATCTCGTGACGAGCTAAACAACGCCGTAGATGGATTCGACCATGGCGAGGTTCAAGGAGGGTCGAACATGACTACTACAAGTCGTTGTATTGGTTATACATACAATTAATTGAAGCATATGGTAGCGCAGTTGGAGGAGGTGCCTGCTGTCGCGTGCATCCGATTTCAGGCTTCTTGTTCGGGTTCCCCGTCCAGGCCAACCAAGCCTTCCATCGACCTGGATTGGTAATTTGTATCAGACTGGTTTGGGAGGGAGAACACACTGACTTGTCCATCGGTGGCCACCGGAAGTCATTGAGTAGGCTAAATCACTGTTTCATCTGTCGTCCCGTTGATCATCGACTTGCTCGAGTGTGCGCCACCAGAGTCTACATTCGTCCCTGTCGTGTGCCAGAGTGCTCCAGTGTATCCTCCTTGCTCGAAGGACACGAAGAGCGTCATATCGGTCGTTCAGAGATTGCATGGCGCATCCATGAGATAATTGACTAACGCTGAAAATTGACCTCTTTCTTAATATTGATATATGCTTACCAAGTGCTAAGCAGTTACTTAGTATTATAGTATTAAGTTCTATGCGATAAGAATGAAAACGGGAGGTTAACGACTGGGATTTGTGCTGGCTTTGCTTTTCAGCAGCTAGTGAATTAAGCTGTGGTCGATAGACAAGCCTACGCCTATCTTTTTTAACGGCATCATGTCCTTTTTACCTACGAAAACATCCGGAAGGTTCTAATGGAGATGCTAGTACAAGACTGCATGCATCCAAGGCTTACCGAGGAGGTAAGGATAAAAGACGGCGTTACTCAATCCCTTTTTGGGTGCGCCGCACATACTATGTACATACTTCTAGGAGATGCCCTAGAGGCGACATGAATGCGTATTTGGCCATACAATGACTTGCGGTGGCCAGCCGATGAACACGTCAGCGCCTTATCCTTCTCAGACAAGTCTGGTACCAATTCACCAACACCCGAGGGATGGAAGGGTTGGTTGGCCTGGGCGGGAAATCCGAACCAGGAACCTGGTATCAGGCGCACGTGACAGCCGGAATCTCCCCGATTCCGACAAAAAAGTTCGGCTGGAGGTAGATGGCGAAACAAACCATTTTGAAGAAGGCAACATTTTAAATTTTTTCGCTTTCACTTTGCTTTATTATTTAAAAAAAAGCCATGCGGAATGCATCAAAATCAGTTGGTATCAGTTGACCTGGTACTGCTGAATCATTGGTTTGCGTCGTCGTGTTCGAGAAGCCCAGGTGACCGTTCTGTGTTGTTTGAGACTGACTAAGAGGAGCTCATCAAACGCTCAAGGATTTCGCGGTGAAGCTGAATCGCGCGCTTGCTATGACTAAGCGAATCAGAGATGGAACAGATAACGCTTACGAGTTCTGTAGATGCATCTAGGCATTGCATATACGCGGATGATGGGATCTTGTCTCAGCCGAATAGCGCTATCCTGAACGATGCATAGTCAGTGAAAATTGCGAGGGGATGAGTGGAGTCAAGAGGCCATACGACTGCTCTAGGTTCGCCGGATTGACTCCATTCATGTCGCGTAAGCTTGGTTTTAAAACAGTCAAGGCTAAAAGTCAAGGAGTCCTGTGTTCTTGACATACACACAAGTATTCCACTTTCAAGCGATAGCATAGGTCTAGCTTGAGTGCTCGTTTGTCCAGCACTTGAGGTCACAGCAGTGTAACACTTCATCTGATGTTGTGACCTAAGCAATCTTCAAACTTGTATCCATTCGCTTCGGTTGCATGGAGACTGGAGGAGTTGCAGCACCCAGCCATGCGACCCAAGCCTCTTTAGCAATTCTTTTTGGCGCTTGGCAGCGTAGTAGAATGAGCCGCTCGGTATCGCCTGCGCTCCAAATCGGAGCTTCTTGGCTCGGGTCCTCACCAGACCAACGAAGCCTACTAACCGCGCGGTCTGCCACTTGGTGTCAGGCTTGTCTGGGAGGGACAGTGTCCTGACGTTCGCCGCGCTCCATCACGGCTCCTCAAGGACACTCAGGCCTGGAGGCGCCCAGGTCTCGACGCGAAGGGCATACGGTGCGCGCATGCGCCGCGACGCAGTATAAACGCCTTCCCGCGCGCCCGGCTATCTCTCGTCATGCCGCGACCGTGAGCGGTCGTCTTCGTCTGCATCAATGTCATCGTCAGAGCAGTTCCATCTCCATCGGGACATCGACTCGACCAGCAGCGCAGGATATCGGTACAACCAGGACAGGACGCACAGAAGCCTTACCTCGTAGTCGTGGCAGGCAAGTAAGAGCAAGCGCGCAGGGTAAGACCTCGACTCTGATTGTGCCTCACACATGGCCTCGGGAGGAGGCCCGCACGAAGTCTACACCGGTGCAATAGACTCCCAGCGGGCTCGACTTCTCCATCAGAAGGCAACGCTAAGTCATTTTATGGACGATATACACACAAGAATTAACGTTTTTTTTATCCTAGTATATTTATCCTAGTATCCATCCATATAGCCTTTTCTTGTCAACTTCGTCAAGGTACGATTCGGCGTAGAAGCGAATCTGCTACGATGGTATTCAGAGTTCTCGACGCTGGATCTTGCAGTGTTGGTGACCACTGCCTTCTTCTGCCAGGCATCCTACCGCCTATCCCCTTCCTTCCTTCCTCACCCCGCCATGTGCTCCCTTATATCCTTTCATGTTGTCTTCTTTTTTTTGTCCTCTAATGCCCAAGACGACGATAAAATTCGTTTTTGCCTTCCCTACATCTTGGATGCTTTGAGCACAGCGGTACGAGCAGCTTTACGTAGGTATGACCTGCACCGTCTGGTTAGAGTGGTTGAATCTACCTTGTCGCATGTGAGGTCCGCGGGAGTACGTAGAAACCAGGCAACCCTTGTGTCTCAGAGTTTAAAAACATCTAGATGGACTGAGGAGGTCAGATATGGCGACCCCACATGGTGCGCACAGGAAGGAGAGTCATTCCGGAGAGGAGTTTACGATTTCTATAAAGATACTGGCACGAGAACCCAAGACTTCAGTACACAAGACTTTAGAGGCGTTTTGGATTACTGCAAAAAGTCCAAAATTGAATCGAAAGGATGAGTGCTTTGGCGTCACTAATGAGCTCTCAGCTTTCCTTGACCTCTGTAGAGTTTAACACGTTGACGACACTGTCGCGCAATGGTGCGCGACGGCTATTATTTTAACAAGAAGATATCCGGCCCATCCAAACTTCGTCCAAATACCTTATTCAGGATGCTGAACACGATGCCGATGTCCATCTCGACAATTACGGCCGATTTCCCTCATAATCGGTAGTCGTGTCAGGACCACCGACTTCCCCAAACACTGTGTAGGAGTTATGTGAGAAGATTGAAACAAATCTTACCTCTGCTGATTAGAAATGCGTTCAACTCCACTTTCGTATTAACCTCTTATTATTGCTTTTCTCCTTAGCAGCCTCATTCGTTCCCTTTTTCCCCTTTGAATTCTCCCTAATTTCCCTGCTTTGATAACACAGTTGAAACATAATTGGTGAAGTTTGAAAGGAATTTTCTAGAGTAGCTGTCGAAAAGTAACATCATGAGCGTTCCGAATTCCGATGTCGAAGAACTCAACGAAAGCTTCGAGGATTTACTGCTTGACAGCGACGTCTACAAGGCAGAACGGTCGTCGCCAGGGTATGTGACGGTAGGTATGCGCTGGTGAGCGTTACCCATACCTATCGCAACATACTCTTGCTAGTTGGCTGAAATTTTAAAAACGGACGTCCGATTCTTCATGAGCACCAAGATAACCTCCTAGACGAAGTTTTGTCTACATCGGACCCATTCCTTCCGTTTCTTTTATATCCTGATAAGACCACCCTAGTTAACGACGTGGGGGGAGTGGGTAACCGGCCGTAATTGTTAAGAGCAACATTAGCATCGTGTTTGGCATCCCAAATTTATCCTTAGACGAAGTTTGGATCACGATATGTCGTGTCACGTCTGTGCGGCGCTCTTCGTCCCATGGGCCAGACACGCGAAAATCGCTCTCGTCGTCAACGTGTTAATCGCAACGTCTTCAAAACGGGAGGGCTTCTCACCGGTCCATCAGACTACCCACTGCACGTCGCGCGAGGAGGTGGCCTGCCATCAGGTCCTTTCCATCTCATTAGTTGAGCATTTCCTTCGTCTACGTGTTCTACATCACTTGGTAATGATTGACCGCTTTTCGTCCTGTATTGTAGCCTAGAAAGGCAGCTGGGACCGGTTGGATCACTTTGGTCCTAGATTTTTTCAAGCTCTGACGAAGGCGAGTAGCCGAAACGTTAGCCGAATAAACGATTATCAGCACTTAGCCAAGAAACAAGGAAACATCTATAATATTAGCCTTCACTTCCTTTCAACTACAGACGGCTGATTACGTGTGCAGCGCATCCTGTTCATCGATCATCACCTTTCATTCATCAACGTCCTGCTTTTTTCGGCGCTTCGGATACGAACTTCCTGACATTTCAAGGACATTTTGCCGCCCTGTGCGGTTGACCTTTCCGTGCTCCACGTCTACTTTTCGTTAAAAACACTGCAACTCATTCACTGACACATTAAAACGCCAGCAGGATGCCTGTGTAAACTAGATGAATGTCATTACACTAGAGAATGGAGGACAGTTCTTCACTTATGTATGCGTCGGAGAGGGCGCACTCTACAATCAGGGTAGAAGAACACCGAAATAAAACATGTTATTAAACAGTGAAATGAAAAAAGGCCACACAACATCAGTATCGTTTTAACGGACAACAGCCTTATCATGGTGCCACATCCCAAAGGATGCGCTCTGTACTTCACGAAAGTTATGGAACCTTCCTCGCCTAAGAAAACCTGAGAAGACAGCAGATTGAAGACGTCTGCTGGGTCGACCGCTAAGTGTTTACAACAATACCGCCCTGTGCCAAGCTGAAGCGTCGGAAGGCTTGATCTGGCCACAGAAAGATATTTAGCTTTTGCCTCAGGCGGGACTTGAACCCCACCCGCTGCTGTCGCGCCAGATACTACATACTTCCTTCACCATCGGCACTGTTTGATCACAAGTAAAAGCCTCTATAACAAATCTGTAAAACATTGTTTGTACTGAGATCTTCAGCTAACCGGTTCTGTGTATGTAGAATATATAAAGCGAAAAAATAGAAGCTCAAGGAAGTAAAGAGAGGGGTAAAGCGGGTTTTAAAAGGAAATAAACATAGTATCACAATAAAGGTATAAGAATGCTCGTTTCCTCACTGTCCTTTTTCAAAAGAGAAGATCAATGCCTTAACATTGTGAATGCATCACTTCTATCTGTGGAAGTTGAGAAAAAAGTGCTCCTAGAAATTCGTTTAAAAACTAGGGATAACGAATAATGAAAAGCGTTGGGCGATCCCTTTTGGGATGCGCCACGCATTCTACTAATACGGGATGCCGTCTGATAACTAGAACAAAAAACCAAAATAGGCAAAAAATTCCTGAAACGGGATAACGGGTAACAGATGACGGTTGATCCACTCAACCCTTGCGTGCACCAGATCTCAGGTTGCTGGTTCGGAACTCCATCCATGCCAACCAAATCTTCCATCACTCGGAGTTCCGTGAGTTGGAACTGGATTTGTTTGAGAAGGATAAGGAGACTCTGACATATTCATCGGTTGGCCAGCGCAAGTCATTGTATATGACAAATGCGCATTCAAATCGCCTCCACGACATCTCACAGAAGTAGAGTGCGTGGTGCACACCAAAAAAGGATTAATTGACGCTATCCTTTATTTGTTTATGGCTGCACCCAGCTAGCGATTAAATATCACACAAAAACAATTAAAATTTCCTCAGTTTTTGAGAAATTTCTATTACGTAGGACGCGTCTAGCGCTGTCGAAGAAGGTGCCGGCTGTTGTGCGCATCCGATACCACTTCTTGGTTCGGATTTCCTATCCAGGCCAACCAAGCCTGCCATTCCTTCGCATTCGGTGAATTGGTACCAGACTTGTCTGATAAGGATAAAGCGCTGACGTGTTTCTCGACTGGCCACCGCAAGGCATTGTATGGCCAAATACGCATTCAAATCACCTTCGCGACATCCTTTGGAAGTAGAGTGCGTGGCGCACCCCAAAAGGGATTGAGTAACGCCGTCCTTCATCATTTCATTACGCAAATTCAGGATGTTTTCATCTGGGAGTTCCAGAGTAGTTCCGTATCTCAGGAACACGTCCAGGAACCAACAGCACATTCACACGAAACCTACAGTAAACCAGCGGTACAGCTTTAGCATTGGTCCATTTGCCGACTGCGGCGGAAATGGGATGGGAACATATTACGTTGGTGAAAAAGTCCTGCACCACAGCGAATTTTTTTTCAAAATGTTATTGTTTTATTTGTGAGCGACTTCAATCTACAAAGCAATTACCATTTACGCCTACAACCCTCTACTATCTGATAGGGAGATCACGAAATCCTTTCTACCAGAATAAAGTCAGCTCGAAGAAGTGCGCCACCTCAAATTCCAGTTCGGTTCGGTCGTTGGAGCACCTTCCCCTCAAGTGTTGCTTGAGAGCTAGAAGAGGTCGAAGTCCGATGGAGCAAGATCTGGCGAATACGGTGGGTGGGGCAGCACCTCCCACTTAAGCTCCTGCAACTTCTGGCAAGACGACCTTGCAATGTGGGGGGGGGGGGCGAGCATTGTCGTGAAGAACGTAAACATCCCTCCGCCCCGCCGTTTGCGAGACATGGCCTCGCTCAGCTTCTGCAGCTGTGTAGCGTAGATGTTCGCTGTTACTGCGGTGCCGTCGTCAGGAAGCTCACGATAGAGCGTTCCTCAAGAATCCCATCAACAGCATAGAATTACCTTCCTCTGGTGGATGTCCGCCTCGAAGATGTGGTTCTCCTTGAAGGATCCACTGGGCCTTCCTAATATGGTCAACGAGGAAGTCCCAGAATTCATCTCCCGTGACGACATTCTCGAGAAAGTCCTCAATACGAAGGCGAACAAGGAGAACCGGGCGATAGTCAGTCGCGAACCCTTGTCCGAGTCACGGAGTCGGTCAGCCTTCTCTGCAATCGTAGTATTTATATGCCCTCAGAAGCAAATTGCCACGTATGCGAAATATTCTAGAATGTTTGTGCTACAACTGCGTGACACTAAACGGTCCTCGAAAGTTCCTGTTAAATATCGAAACATTTTCAAAAATTTCGGTGCAAGACATTTTCACCAACCTAATAGTATAGTTGTGCTCAAATGACCTAGTTGAATAGGCATTCGGATGATTTTCATTCGAATTTGAAAATTCGAATTCGAATGTTCAAAGATCGCGTTTTACGAACGTATTCGAAATCGAATATTCGAAATTTGTTGCCATTGGAAACAATTTGAATATTCGAAAAAAATTTCGAGAGCACAACTACAGAAAATTGCAGCCTTTCGCCATAATTTGTGTTGGATTGTTCATCTGCCGCCGAGGCTTCCATGGGAGTGTAGGAAAGACCTGTGAGAGAAGAGACCGCTGTTAGATTAACCTCGTTACTCTGGCCACTTACTTAATGGTTAAGATGATATGTGCAGTTTAGGTGTTGCCAGCTCCTACGACGAAGAGACTGAAAAGAGCTACGCTGGCCATACGATGGACAACTGTATTTTACCAATCCCAGACAGATGTGGGGCAAGCTGGCAAAGCCTTTCTAGAGTGCACACGAAAGCCGCCGCTTGTTTCTGCGCTAACCTCAGAACCCAGAACCCAACAACCAAGAACCTCAGCTGCGGCCTCAACCTCGAGCCGAACCGCACGAATTACCATGCGCCTTGTGGACTTTCGAGGTGTGTTTACAGTGAAGCCCAGTGACCTTTCTAACGTACACTTCGAGGCCATTGCTCATCGCCACAAGAACACTGATTCGATTATCGATCGTGAAGAATTGAATCAAACGAACGCACGGTTTTTGTGAAGACGTGGAGCGTGCCATCAACGCTAAAAGTTACACGATTCCCACTGGTTCTTGTCGAGAAACAACTAAAAGAACAAAACGATTCCGCCCCATATGATCTAATCATCACATTCAGCGCTATAGCCCAACCATACTGGAGAGTACAGAGGTGTTTCTGGGACCTGAGACATTGATGATGTATGGGGATGCTTGCAGGTGGCTTGCATCCAGTGCTGTAAACGACTGAGAATGATTGGTAGGGAACTGGTAGACGCTTCTTACCGGCGGAATGCCTTCTTCACGTGATAGCAAATCAATTAGCGGAATGAATTCAACAAACAGAAGCTTCGGAGAACAGAGTAAGTGACCTTGAGCAGTCAGATGCACTGAAGTCTTTCTTTCTGACGCCTAAAAAACTCCAACCTCGTCGAGAATGGAAAACAACATGGCTGCTCGCTTAGGGGGAGATACATCATAGAATGCATCATAGAATGCGGCTTTGAACGTGTATTCTAAATATGTATTCCACATTTGCAGTGGATGATGTTGGACGTCGGGTGAGAACGCAGTGGATAGAGAAGCGGTATGGTGGCAGGAAAGGGGCTTGTGGCTTGGCTCGCCGATGACATGACGGCCTAACGGCTAACGGCCAAAGGTCTGTTTGAGGTCCATCAATCTAACGCCTACCGCACGAAGTCTGGTCTGTGTCGCTCCTGATCCGAACGCATGTTACATAAAGTCTGTGACACACTAACTGTGTCCCGAGGCGCGTGTCACGATGTGGTCACGGCATCTGTGACATGTACACGTCTTATACACGTCGACACAGGTGACACGGCGTCTGTGACACGTCTTCTGTGTCACGACTCACGTTGAACGATACTGAGAAAATACTAGTTCTTCCTACAACGTCTGACACGTGTCATGACGTGGTCACTTGCGTCTGTGACATGTCTTCTACAATCCGACACACTTAACGCGACGTCTGTGACACGCCTTCTGTATCATGACTCACGATGAACGATACTGAGAAAAAATACTGGTCATTCCTAAAACGTCTGACACGTGTCGCGACGTGGTCACTTGCGTCTGTGACATGTCTTCTACAACACAACACACCTGACGCGACGTCTGTGACACGTCTTCTGTGTCATGATGCTGAGAAAAAATACTGGTTCTTCCTACAACGTCTGAGGCACGTCTTCTGAATCCCGGCAATCGACATAGATCCAGATCTATGTCCAGGCACGATGCCCGCTCAATAAGTACCATTTTCTCGTCGAATTTAACACTTTCCAAATGAAATTGGACAGCTTTCAAACCAAATTGGACACTTTTCAAATCAAATTGGAGACTCTTCTGAGCTGGCCTATGAACTTTGATATCAAATGGAACGTCTTCCAAATTGAAAGAGCTCACAGGTTAAACTAAAGACTCATTAAGATAGTCAGAATAATTTTTTTGTTCAAGGAAGACTTAAAATAATTTTTTTCTTTTACTTCAGTTGCCTGAATGAGTAAAATAATTTTAAGAAAAAATGAGAAAAATAATAAATTAAATTTGGTCTTAAGGCGCAGCAAAGCGGAAATCTTGTCGTGCATTAAAAGGCTGGATTGCGCCTTGCACTCGGAAGGTTTAACGCAACGTTTACTTGATTAATAGTGTGAATACTGCTTACATGCATCAAAAAGTTAGGCTACGTGTGTTTTGTTACAATTGTTTGTAAACACTGCCTGCAGGTGTGAAACTGCATGCAAACAGAAATTTTGCTATTTATTTATTTATTTATTACAAGGCACGGATCATAATCACATGCGGTAAGATAACAACAACACATGCAGTAAGCTAAAAATAACGCATTGAAATGAAACATAAGGGGCAGGGTGACTGAGCAACGAAAAAAACAAAACGAAACAAGCCTAGCGAAACCTTCATGTTATTAGACGTTTAAAAGAAGACAGAGACATGTCAACCATGCTTTCATTCTTAAAAAGTAAGGTGTTGAGCTCCCTGATGCTCCTATGAATGAGGAAATGCTATTAGTCGAATAAAAATCGCGAAGTTTCGTAACATGGCGCAATCTCTGTTTTGGTAACATAAAATGGCCGCCTTCCTGTTCTTCAAAACATATTTAAATCATTATTTTTCTCAAAAAAAAGCATGAAATTTTAAACTATGTGTTCTCTTATTGGGAAGCAAACTGAATCTCCAAAGAAAGTTATACTAAAATTTTCCTTGAACAAAAAATTATTCTAACATTTTTGGAGAGTTTCTACTTTAATGTAGAAGAAGCTCATTTCAATTTGGAAGAGTTCTCTTTGATGTGAAATGTCTTAGGTTAGCTTAGAAGAGTGCCCAATTTGATCTGAAAAGTATACAATTCAATGTGAAAATTGTATATAAATTTGAGTGATCCGCAGCCAGGTTTATGTTTGTCAGCACAGTATTTGTCCCTCACTTAAAGGCGTACAAAGGTTTGAAGCAGTTCAAGGTGGTTTCACGTCAAGGCTAGCTTATGTGGTTATGATCACACCTTCACCCTTTAATCGCAGCAAAATTTTTAAGAAGTCTAGTCTTGAGACTTGTAGAAAACGGAATGATCTGCTGATGACACTGAAAATGATTACTAAAATGGTGGGCTCTCATTTTTTCAAGTTCTTTCTCAAGAAGAACACCCGCTCATTAATTCATTACCTTGGTTTAGGGGGAGGGGGCGCATTACAGATATCTCCCAGAATAACTAATGGCAAGTTGTCAGAAAAATAGGCGATCCCTAAAAACCACAATAAGCGCCTTGTTCCAGAGGGTGTGTTCTTTCATTACGTTGGAAAGATTGAATTAAATACAGGTACTCTCACAGAAGGCGCGTGTAGCGCAGTCGGAGGAGGCGCCGGCTGTCGCTTGCACCCGATACCAGGTTCCTGGTTCGGATTTCCCGCCCGGGCCAACCAAGCCTTGCCTGGGAAGGATAAAGCGCTGACTTGTTCATCGGCTGGCCACCGCAAGTCATTGTATGGCCAAATACGCATTCAAGTCGCCTCCTCGACATCCCGTAGAAGTAGAATGCGTGGCGCATCCCAAAGAGAATTGAGTAACGCAGTCCTTTATCCTTTATCTTTTACTCTCACAGAACGTGTTACCGCACAATCGAAAAGGAAACGCATCTGCTCAACAGGTTTGCTGTGCACTACCTTGGTTCCTGATCAATGTGTTCACCACTACTCAAAGTTTTGCCATAAAGCCAGAAAAGGCTCCACAGGAAACGCCTGCTGCTGCACTCGTCACACTAAAACTGCTCTCGCTGCTGAAGTTCCAGTTTCCATCAAGAGACTCTTCACTCCTCCTTAATGGACACTGCAGTTTATCATGTCCTAATGACTGCCTTCAAAAAGACAAATGACGGCTGTTGTACCTGAGGTCGCGGTTCCACGCTTTCGCAGCGGCAGCTGCTACAAAGATGATCTGCAACTGCTAATGCCCCTTGGGTTCCTCCAGGGAATGTTCTGGATACGTGATCGTTCTCGGAAACAAAATATAGATATATGAGGGGTATGACTTTAACTAGTGTCTTACTATATATAATTTGCTTAATCCGTCGGTCACCTTTTCAGTCACGGGGAGGTGGGACTGAAGCATAGAGATGCCTACTACAGTGCGGCTTATGCCAGCCGGGCCCTCTTTGAGCTTAACCATGGGCGATTGCTGGCGAACTATATCCTTGACGGCGGATCGTCCAAGCGTGGGATATTTTGAGCGGACAACGGTCAGGGTATGGATGAGGATCAAGTGCCGAGCACCGGGAATCGGAACACGTGCCACAGACTCCGTCCCAAGTGGGTTTCTATGACTCCATCGTGATGTCAGATGAGAAGTGAATCCACTACGACAATCTTCTTCTTCTCATTATTCTTCAGCGTTTGTCCCGCATCGTCGCGGGGTCCGCTCTTCTGGTGTTACGACGCCACCTTTCCCGATACTGCGCTTGATCCGGGTGGACACCAGCTACTTTCATGTCCGTGTGTAACGTATCGGACCAACGCTGCCTCGGGCGTCCTCTAGGCCGCTTTCCAGATACTTCCAACTCAGGGCCTATCGTGGCCGTACCATCGCAAGCGAGCTTCGCGCATCTTGTCCGCTATCGGCGCGACACCGAACTTCTGCCGAATAGCATCATTTCTGATGCGGTCCATGCGGGTGACTCCAGCCGTCCAGCGCAGCATCTTCGTCTCCATGACGCTGAGGCGCGTTTCAACTTCCTTAGTGGCAGGCCAACACTCAGCGCCGTACATCGCTACCGACCGCACGACGGCTCTGAAAATCTTCGACTTCAGGTGCTCTGGTATCTTCCTCTCGCAGAGCACGCCAGTCAGCGAACGCCACTTGGACCAAGCTGCACTCACGCGTGAGTTCACTTCAACCATCAGACCGCCGTCAGACGCTATTGCTGATCCCAGGTATTTAAACACCGAAGTGCGTGCAAGTTCAGTACCGTTAATCTTAATGGAGCCGGACTCGTTCACGTCAGTCGTTAGGTACTCGGTCTTCTTGACGTTCAATTTGTCCAAACTTCGCCAGACGGTCGCACCAAGCTTGCACCTGCCGCTCGAGATCGTCTTTCTCTTCGCAAGCGAGCATCACCTCATCAGCATAAAGCAGCGTCCATGGAACAGGCTGCTGAAGATCTCGCGTAATGGCATCCATGACGACAACAAAGAGGAGTGGAGAAAGCGCAGAACCCTGGTGCACCCCAACAGAGATGGGAAACTCCATTGAGGTTCCAGCTGCAGCTTGCACTCTACTCTTTGGGCAAGAGTAGAGCATCCGCACCCACTCTATGAGTTCCTCAGGTATGTTGTGTTGTCGCAAGGCGTACCATATAACCTCACGCGGTACGCGGTCGAAAGCCTTCTCCAAGTCGAGAAAGGCGACATGCACCGGCTTCTGTCTCTCGCGATGCTTCTCCACCAGGGGGCTGGCGGCGTGTATAGCATCAATGGTCCCACAACAAGAGACAAAGCCACACTGGTTGTCGAAGAGCTTGACGATTTCACGGATTCGTCTATCGAGGATGGATTCGCTTGAAGATCTTCATACTGTGCAAAGGCAAGCGAATCGGACGGTAATTGGAGCAGTCTGCAGGACTGCCCTTCTTCTTCCAAATCGGAATCGTGGTACTGTTGTGCCAACACTCCGGTACTTTCTTCTCCTTAACTACCTGGTTGAAGAACTCAGCCAACCACTCAGCAGGATACCAGAGCTTCGACTTCCAAACATCGGCTGCCAGATCATCCGGCCCTGTCGCCTTACCAGGCTTCATCTTCTTCAGAGCCGCTTCTGTTTCCTCCACGGTGATCTTGTGAACGGGACCGTGAACAGAAGCCACAGAAGGGATGGCCGGATGAGGAAATTCCATAGTGGAAGTTTCCTCAAAGAAATCACGCCATCGCTTCATCGCCTTTTTGCGCTCTGTCAGAAGATGCCGCTCTCATCATTGATGCCAACGAACTTTTCAATGTCCTCGGTTTGGCGATGGCGCGTCTTAGCAAGTCGGTACAAATACCGCTCACCATCGCGCGACTCGAGCTTTCGGTAGACATCACTATAATGAGTGGCTTTCGCAACAGCCACGGCTTTCTTTGCAGCCTTCTTCGCCTTCTGATACTCCTGCCAGTTGTCGGCTGTTCTGTCGCCGAGAAACACATGATACAACGACTTCTTCTCTCGAACCTTCGCTTTCACATCGTCTGTCCACAGCATGCCTGCTTGTCGACTTTGCGTCGTCCAGGCTTCGTAGCTGCAAGGCCAAGTCCCGACCTTGCAGCTTGGCGTATCGCGTCAGTTGCTTTCTTCCAAGTTTCATCGACAGTCGTGACTGTCGGTAACCGCACGCGAGAAATCACAGCTGCTTCCTTCTCTTTCATTCGCCACCACTTGATTCTTGCAGCACCGCATCGCTCGATCTGCTTCAGCCTCGAAGGGGCGATCTTTAGGGTGCAGATCAGCGGTCGATGCTGTGGGGCGACCGTCTCATACGGACAACCTTCGCGTCTGTGACAAGGCTCCGGTCGCGATCCTTCACAAGCACAAAGTCTATCTGAGTCCTGGTGTTCCCGCTATAGAACGAGATGAGGTGGGAGTCGCGTCTTCGGAAGACGGTGTTCACAATGGTGAGGCTATGCGATTCCGCATACTCAAGAATACACTCACCATCAGGACACATCAAGATCCCACGACAATACCACACGAAAGCGGCAATTGCTGACCACGGTGAGGTTACGGAGACAAAGACGAAGCCTGACATTCACGGGAAAAGTCATGCTCTGTGCTTGGTGGAACAGTAGATGTCTGGCGCATTTTGAGGCGTTGGAGCCAGGTCAAACAGTTACGGAAGACCTTCACAAAGAACAACTGAGCCGCGCGGGCCAAGCACGTCAACAAGGAAAAATTTCCACAGACGATGGACGAAGTCCACTAATTCTCATCAGTTCTTCTCGCTGTTCCTTCAGCGGTCTACCCAACTAAAACGTTGATCGCTGACAATGAGAACACTGTTACAGCGTCGCTGCATTTGTGCATCAGCTCTGAGTTCTTACGTAGGTGCGTTGTTCCACATTTCACTACCTGGTTCTTTAACGATGCCCATCACTGTGTCCGGAACCAGTAGCCAACAACCTTTCTCGTTCGGTTTTTCGGACTAGGTTCACCTGCTAAGAACTACCTCCAACAACTTCCGCCGAAGACTGGCGCGCGCTGTACTCGGGGGTGCCACTCGCTCTGCGCTTATCTAAGCAGCTTCCAATTTTGACTCTGTGACACGCTTTAGTTCACCAATTCATACTGATGTGGGTTATCGGTGTAGATGTAGAACTTCAGTAATCTTTGTCATGAAGAGCCCATCATATTATCCTTACAAATGTGCACTATGGGATTCTGCTCTACTCAAACTGAGGGGCTATCTTTAGAGAACACGAGGTTCACCTTCAGATCGACCTTTAGGATTCCATGCTGTCTCTGCTATGCCAAACTGTGAGGGTATAAAAGAGCGACATCAAGGCCACTGAAAAGGGTCTTTACGAAGCTCTTTCCCCATTACTCTAGTAGGCTAGATAACTGTGGTAAGAGAAAACGGGAGTTTCCGAAGCTTGTGACTTCTGCGAGGAGTTATCTTCGCCTTTCTGTAGCCAAATCATTATAAAGGTCAACTCTTTCCATAGCTATGGATAAAGTAGGTGCATGTGGTGCAGAACGTGGTGTTGCACCTGTTATCAATCCATTATGACTGATACAACGATGTTTTGCTGCGGGACCCGAACCCGCACCTCCTGCTGGCCAGGCGAGAACGCTCTACGCCATCAACCACCGGCGCCGTTTGACCGCACGCAATATCCACACCTCGGGGGACCAGCATCACCCGTATATCGGGATAAACCGGCCGCTGGTGTCAGCATAGAACCAGTCAGGCTGAGGAACTGGAGCGTGGTAGCACAGTCGCTATGGACCGATTGGCGCGTGTAGCGCAGTCGGAGGAGCTGCCGGCTGTCGCATGAACCCGATACCAGGTTCCTCGTTCGGATTTCCCGCCTAGGCCAACCACGCCTCCCATCACTCCGGGATCGGTGAATTGGTACCAGACTTGTTTCGGAAAGATAAGGCACTGAATTGTTCATCGGCTGGCCATCACAAGTCATTGTATGGCCAAATACGCATTCATCTCGCCTGCACGACATCCCGTAGAAGTAGAATGCGTGGCGCATCCCAAAGGGGATTGAATAGCACCGTCCTTTATCCTTATTACCCTTAATGCTTGCTTATTAAAGCGTTCATTTCAATTCGAATCAGGAAGATGAAGAACATCCGCTTCGTGTCTCCTATTCGTCTCCACTGTCATTCCTGCACTAACGTACACCAAGTAGACCTTGCCATACGAAAACAGGATGAATACGCGATCAGCGTCGCGCAAGGAGGAATCGAGAGGACGATGCTCGGAGTGATGCGATTCACTCAAATGAGAGAAGGCAGGCAAAGACCAATGCTTCGTCGACGCTGTCCGACACAACACCATAAGCCAAGTCGTCTAAAATTGAGTGGGTCGGCCAGGTATCGCGTTTCGCTGGCACCCGCTGGAGGCCTGAACGAACAATATAACTCTCTTCGGATCTATCCTAGTCCGGGGGGCCACATAACTAAAAAATAGGTAACTAAAAAAATTGAAACTTACCCAGCGGCTCATAGAGAACGAAATGAAACCTAAACGGGACTAAAAATCGAACGAACAAACATAAAAATAACAAATCGCCCCGGCTTACAACCATCTCGGCGGGCAAAGAGCGACGGAATGGAGGTATGCCGCGTGCTGACCGCCGGCTGACATGTTATAACCAGGGTCTACCATGGTGAGGAGGGCGCATGAAGCCGCATGCCGCGTGCTGACCGTCGCCTGACATGTTATAACCAGGATCTAACATGGTATGGAGGGCACACAACTTTGCCTGCTTACAACCGCAACACATGTGTTTTTTCGTTTTTTTCTCCGCGGCTTTTCTTGTTTAGGTTTAGAGGTTGTTCTGTAGGAGCCGCTCGGTAAGTCTCAAATGGATTCGTTACATATAATACTTTTTATTTATGTGGCCCCCCCCGGACTAGGATAGATCCCTCTCTTCTTATCTCTCGGACGAAGAACAGGATCCATTAAGGCAGAGGGTTGACAAGCGAGAAGGCCGAAGGGAGACTGTTGGCACCACTTGAGCAAACTGACATCAAAGGGAATGACAGGTGATACAGTGAGTGATTAGGATAAAGGATAAAGGACGGCGTTATTCAATCCTTTTGGGATGCGCCACGCATTCCACTTCTACGGGATGTCGTGGAGGCGATTTGAATGCGTATTTGGCCATACAATGACTTGCGGTGGCCAGCCGATGAACAAGTCAGCGCTCTATCCTTCTAGACAAGTCTGGTACCAATTCACCGACCCCTGAGGGATGGGAGGCTTGCTTGGCCTGGGCGGGAAATCCGAAGCAGGAACCTGGTATCGGGTGCACGCGACAGCCGGCGCCTCCTCCAACTGCGCTACACGCGCTCACAGTGAAGTTAAAAACACGGCGTGCGGATAGAGATCTGCGTCAACTAATTCCTTCCTGCGATGCGTCACTCTATCCGTTAAAAGTAGTGGTGTAAGTAACGCCTTTTAGCTATGACTATTTCAACCTTGAAGTGGCCTATCTATAGCATTACAGAAGCAAAGTATCAACAGCACGTGGATCGTTTATAATTAACTCTACGGCCGGTATGACAATGCCATCCACCACTCAAGACCAGTTTTCCTCAGATTTGTCGTTGGAAGAGTAGGTTTCATTGTAGAACTAGTGTTGGGCTCGTTGTTCTGTTGTTGCACAGGCCAAAACACACTAGAAGTCTGAATTCTAACTGCGCACCATGCTCAATTGCAATATCGGCTGCACCTTTTAATGTTTGGCTGCAGAAGAACCCTTTCTATCGCTTTTTAAAATCGCCCTTCAGGATTAGCACTTTGAAATGATCATGCAATATTAGGGCTCAGGATCGTGCGATCTTCCGATGAAATGAAAAGTAATCAGTGAGCAATTTTAGGAAATTCTCCTTGGCGAACTTGGCGAACCCTTTTTTCCGGGGAGGTCATAGTCCATATAGGAAATTTGCTCCTTACGGATCAGAGTAGAGGAAGATTCGGTTGAACTCTATGGGCATATTCTCTAATTTCTCTATTCTCTGCTGTTTACATTCTGATCAAGATCAGAGATGCTGTCGCATGGGCCAAGTCGTCGAAAATTAGGTGGGCCGGCCACGTAATGCGATTCGCTGGACGACAGCCATCACCGACTGGATTCAGCGGGATGTCAAGAGAACATCGGGACGCTCACCAACGCGTTAGTCGGACTTCTTCGTGAAAGCCCTAACGACCGATATGACGCTCTTCGTGTCCCTCGAGCGAGGAGGATCCATTGGAGCACTCTGGCACGCGACAGGGAGACGCTGCTGGAGCCCGCTCGAGCAAGTCGATGATCAACGGGACGGCAGGCAGACGGGCAGGCATGTGATTCTCTACTTTATAGGTAGCACCACATACAATATTGTTCTCTGTTGTCCTTGGCATCACAATGAATATAACTTCTAAACTGTGCCTTAACTTCGGCAGTTTCAATTGTGGAAAAGATCGAAAAAAAGTTCGTTGACCATTATATTTGTTCTATGGAACAAATAGTTCAGATATTACCATACTGCAGAGGAAGATCAAATACGGTCCAAAGATTCAGCGGCAGTGAATTCCAAATTAGGATTGATAATGCCTTCCATCGGGCTCAGAAATAAAAGGATAAACCTTAGATTTGAGAAGAAAGTCGAATACAGAAGGGCGTGGAATCGAATGTTCTTCGTCTTCTTCACCTCAACTGCACTTTTTAGGACTTCTCGATCACACTTACTTTCCAGGAAAAGTCCGTGACTGTACCCCACTCATGGCCTGTTAGGATCATCGTTGGTGCACATTTCACTTCACAGGCAGAACCGATTAAATTTTCATCCTGATCTTTCAAGGGCGAGCTGCACAACTCCTCCTTAAAACTGAAAAACTGTTCGCACAAAGAACGCAGACCAGAAATACCTGTTGAGCGGTAAAAGGGACTCTACGGCATTCCTCGGCAACATTTCCTCTTGCACCTAGTAAGTAAGTGCAAAAGCGTTGGCGGCCGAAAACTAGAAATGAAGTGAGATTTGGGTAAAATGTCGCTAACTTTCTGCTATACATTTTCAAGAAACAAAAGGTCGATCTATTCTGATTGGAGGGGCAAAGGTAGGGAAGCGAAACAAACACAAAGAGGAGGTCCTTCCGTGTGCTCGATCAGGGTATTGTCTTTGTAAAATGGTTAACTTTTAATTGCTTGACAATCGTTATCAAAGATGTTTTGTTGCGATCAAAACTTCTAGCGCCAGGCGGGACTCGAACCCGCACCTCCCTCTGACCGGGCGGGAATGCTCTACGCCTTTACACCACCGGCGCTGTTTGATCGAACACAACATCCACACCTCGTGGGACCGATCAGCACCCACCCGTATCCGGGATGAGCTGGCCGCTGATATCAGCATGGAACCAGTGATGGCCTTGATAGAAGCAATTCAAATCAGTTTCTTTAAGCCTCAATTGGCTGGTATCGAGGTTGTAAGCTGTCACATCCCGGATACTTGTGGGTGCTGATCGGTCCCACGAGGTGTGGATGTTGCGTTCGATCAAACGGTTCCGGTGGTGTAAAGGCGTAGAGCATTCCCGCCCAGTCAGAGGGAGGTGCGGGTTCAAGTCCCGCCTGGCGCTAGAAGTTTTGATCGCAACAAAACATCGTTGTGACAGCTTACAACCTTGATACCTTGAGGCTTAAAAAACGGATTTGAATCGTTATCAAACAGACTTGATGAAATGCTCCCCCCTCCCGCACTAGGATGGATCCCAAAAGGTTATTCGGACTTTTTGAAGAGATGCTGATTCTAATTTTAAATGCTTTTGAATTCATTTCAAAAATTCTTAGCTTGGTTTGAAAAGTGCCCGCATCAAAATGTTCTGGTACACGAGGTTAGGTTCAAAAGGCGCAAATAGGCTCAGTGGATATTTTCTCTGGTAAGAAGGCACATGTACGTCCAATTACATCAGAAACTGCTTGGCTCAGTTCATCTTAGGGGTGGAACATACCTGTGCTTCATAAGACGTTTAATTTTGTACAACACCAAACGTTGTGTGGAGCTGTCCTACGAAGTCACCCCCCCCCCCGAGCCTACTTTCGCCTAAACGGCATTTGGCGTTGAGGTAAAGAATCTAGTTCACGAGTCTCTAACTTCTGTCCTTCAGGCATTCCGGATCTACTTCAGATACCCTAAGATGAACTGGAAGAAGGAATACCTGCAAAGACGCGAACTTAAGTCCTACCTCACTCTCACATTCTAGCAACGTCCCGTACCCCTTGTCTTACCTGTGCGTCTTCCACTGATTCTTCAGTGAATCACGGAGAAGTACGGTATTTGGATTTCACCACTGTGTTC
The DNA here is from genome assembly GCA_947359475.1 of Heligmosomoides polygyrus bakeri. NCBI lineage: Eukaryota > Metazoa > Nematoda > Chromadorea > Rhabditida > Heligmosomidae > Heligmosomoides > Heligmosomoides polygyrus. Next base: position 104,265,137 of record OX375866.1, read on the forward strand.
AGTTACTGTTGTGGATCTCCCACCCAGTAATCTGAAGCAACAGCTAATTCGAAACCGCCTTTATGATCGTTTCTGCGGCACGCCTAGTTATGTGGACTGCCCAGGTGGTAAAGAAGGTGACTGCACCGTATCTGGTGTGGTCTACCTGATTTCATGTCAATCCTGCGGAGCAGAATACATCGGAGAAACTGGACGTCCTCTTCATGTAAGGATCAAGGAACATCTCGACGGGAAGGAAAGCTCAGAGCCTCGACTGCTCTAGGCTATCATAGGATTCATTGCCGTGAAGGGAGGATTTTGAGGTCAAGGTGGAGATTCTGGGGCACGAGGTTCAAACATCCGCGCGAAAAGCCCTTGAGGCATTCTGGATATACTCCAGAGACCCCAGGGTCAACCGTAAGGGGGAGTGCCTATATATTAGGTTGGAAAAAAGTCTCTTCACACTTCGAAATTTTTTTTACCCTTCCCCTTGTAAACGCACTAGCCAATGTTGATTGCTGATTTCGTAATCCTATCACACTTGTCTACCGTTCGCACACGGACACAGGTTAAGACTCTTCTTGTAATTCGTTATCCATCCAATCTTCCGAACTCAATGCCAGATCTACCTCATGGCCGTTTTCAGCACGGCATTCTTCATGAATTCATTAAAGGATCTATAGCACGTCAGGCAGCCGACCAAATTAACGATATATATGGCTTGGGATCTACTACTCATCGCGCCTGTTATGAGTGGTTCGGAAAGTCTTTAAAGGGAGACTATTCACTGAGGGCAAAGCGTGGTCAGGAAGGCCAACTGGATTGGACGACAGCGAACTACACCATCTTCTTCGTACCGATAGTTGGCGGACGACACGTCAGCTGGCAGAGAAGCTCGAAGTGTCTCATAGGATAGTAGGAATCCATCTGAAGAATCTTGGCTTTCATGGAAATTTGGAGCTTGGATTCCACATGCCCTGTCAGACACTCAGAAAGGTCGACGGCTCTCCATCGCTGCTTCTCTTCTGTCCAGATAAGGAAGAAAATCGTTTCTTCCGCGGATTGTGACAGGCGAAGAGTCCTGGGTTCTGTATGCCAACTTCCGAAGAAAAGGCAATGGGTACAAAAGGGAGAGAGCCCTAAGTCTGATCTCAAGTCCAATATTCACGAAAGGAAGATTCTCTTGAGTGTTTGGTGGGATATCAGAGAAGTGATTTATCGGCAAACTCTCAGAAGTGGAGAGACACTTACTGCTGTCACATACTGCGGCCAACTCCACAAAGTCGTCGCAACTCTCTAAGAAAACAGGCCGGAGAAGTCGAAGGTGATGATCCTGCATGACGATGCAAAACCACATGTTGCAAGACTCACAAGAGAAACAATAAAGGAGATGGGCTGGGAGGTAATGCCACATCCACCGTATAGCCCTAACCTCGTTCGTGCCGACTACCATCTCTTCCGTGCTCTCAAGCAAGAAATTGGAGAGAAATATTTTGGAACGGATGAAGACCTCAAAAATTGGATTCAGCAATGGTTCGACTCCAGAACTGCAGTCTTTTAAGCGAGAGGAATTGGAAAATTACCCAGTCTTTGGAGAAGTGTAGTGGGACAAAATAGAGTTTATCTCAATCGATTTCACTTTGTAGTTGTGAAGTAATAAATCTTTGAAAAAAATGAAAAGACTTTTTTTCCAACCTAATATAACGCGAGAACTCAAGCCCTACCTCAGGCTCGCATTTTGAACTAAGATAGTTGCTGTCCCACACCCCTCGTCTGTCCTACGCTGCTTCCATTGGTCCCTCGGTGGACTACGGTCAGGTACGGCACTCGGACTCTCTCTCTCTCTATTAGTCCCATCTACTAAATTTGACACTGAACTTAGTAGAGTTAAGGAGACATTTGGTGGGATAACTTCTCATTGATTTGGTCCCTTTCAGGCTCTGAAGAAGGCGATCTCGCTGAAACGTTGGCCAGTAAATAAATCCGTCTACCAACCTCGTGTACAGCTCAACACGCACAACAACAATTCACAATGCCGAGGTTCATTGAGAGTCGATCATGGGGTCTCCACTGACCACTCTTTTAATTTGACATCGAGATGAGAACTAACGCCTTCTTGCCCTGAGGAAGACAAACGTGCCTACCAAATACTTCAGCAGACCGTCACTGTTCGCGAATTTAGCACTGATATTCAAAAGCTCGAAGGACGTGCTGTATTGAGAGATACTAGTGTCACAGTCGCTTTCCAAAAGGTTACGAAAGTTCGATAATTGTGCAGTCTTCGTCGACTAAAGTGCTTTTTTTCTGATGTTCACTACCAGCATAGTTTCCGTCTCTTCAGAAGTAAGGGATGAAGTGGTACTTGAAGAACGAGAGCAAGCAGAAAATTGAAAAGGAATAGCAAAAACTAGGCGATGCCGCTTCGTGACACGTTATTTGCGAGCTGTGAGAGTGTGTTGTGGTGTCGGTTGTGAATTAGGGCACTTTATCTCTAGAACGCTACAAACTTCTTCTTTTGGTGGAACGTCTATCAGGTGTTCTAGTGATTTTGTTTTGGCCCCATTGGCCATTACAAGTATGAAAAGGATCAATTGCAAATGTAAGAATTCACGTCTTTTGGCTAAAAAAAAATGAAGTGAACGATCAAACGAAACAAAAAATACAAAACGCAAATAACACGTAAATAGTAATATACTAAGTATATTAGGACACCAAAAACCTGTCGTAAGCATATTGCTAATATTAGGCACCCATTAAAGAAGATCAAGGCATGTTTCTTTTTAAGTTATAATGCCTAGAACTAGCCCCCGGCTAAGTGCACAAAAATGGGGTGAACAACATCACATTTTCGACCCAATCCTGTCGTGACGTTCGCCACGCTCCATCACGACTCTTCAAGGACACACACTCTGGGAGGCGCACTGGTCCCGCCGCGCAGGGCATACGGTCGCGCGCACGCGCCGCGACGCACTATGAACGCCTTCCCGCGCGCACCCGGCAGTCTTCGGCTTCGTCGTCGCTCCGAGCGGTCGGTCCGCTCTCCGCTCCGGCACTCCATCGTCAGCGCAGTGTCCACACCATCAGGACTCGACTCGACGGGCCGCACAGGACTCCAGGACGACCAGGATAGGACGCGCAGTGTCGACCACAGAGGTAACCGCAGAGGCCGACCGAGCCACCGCCCTCGTGAGCGCAGGCTCCAGGGTAGGAGCGAGGAAGGATCTGCGGCTTGCGCTTGGGGCTGACCCGTAGGTAAGCTGGCGGGGCTCAGCCTTGACTCGTAGGCTTTGTGTTCCATATTGATGTATTGTCTGTATGTTGGGTTGATATGAAGTATGATGTCTGACGCGCACTGTCATGTAACTCGAGAGCGGGGGAAGGTTTATTCCGAGCGCAGTGGCAATACTGCAGAAGGTCGGCTGGTTCAATTGTACCACGCGAGTGATGTGAAGATGGGCGAGAGTCGCCGGGGGCCAGCGCAGGTGCAATCCGCGGAGAGATCCTAAATAACATCCGCATTGGTATGAGGTGTGCTAAGTCGGGGCAATAAGGGCCACACCCTTACGTGGCAGGCTAAGTAAGAGCTAGCGCGCATGGGTAAGACCTCGACACCGGTTGTGCCTCACACGTGGCCTCGGGTTGAGGGCCGCATGAGTTCCACCACCGATGCAGCGGACTCACCCGGGGCACGACATGGTGCATCGGACCGATGTTGGGCATGCGGAAACGCATGTTCGGCATTGGCGATCGAGCCTTCTAGCGCGCAGCCACTGATGGGAACAATGGGGTCTAGGTGCGCATGGGAGTACTACAATTAGTACAGATCTGGTTCCAACGAGCCCCTGCGCAGTGACTGCGAAGGTAGTCACAACTAGGGTATTGCCTCTTCCCCTCCCGTGGCCTCCGTTTCTAACCTTAGGGGCTTCGAGTGGCACGGACTCTCCTTTGGGACAGGCTGAACGGCTTGAGCGCAGGGTCACATGGCGCGCAAGGGAAAATCGGGGAGGAAACCCTAGGCGGTAACCGTCATTGTTTGCGCCCGGAAACTTCGAGCACGCCCAAGCGCTGGTCTGGGGGTCCCCTCGAGGCACATAAGGACTGCTACAGCAGCGGCTTGGCGACGTAGCTTTGCGATAACGTGTCTTCGCCGAAGTTGCATTCCGGCCCCAACTGAGATGCTTAACCGCACGTAGTCTACGGACCGTTAGCGCTGCGAAAGCCTCGCGAATTTCACGTCTCCCTTCTTTTTGTACCCATGTGTCACCACCTTGACCGCACACTATTCATCCAATGCTTAGGTCTTATGCGCTTGCCTGGTTTCTCGCTTCTCTCGTACCGTCGGATCTTAGTACTTTGATACTGGCTCACCCGCTCGATAACCTCTCGCGCAGTTGTGTGTCGGCTACTGGCCAGGGCCGGCCACAACAACTCGACGATATGACACGTGTTGCTTTCAGATAGGTGTATTCTCGCAACCTTCGTACAACGGTCTATCGGCGCAATGACATCGGCCGCCGAACATGGGAAACAACTCCTCGAGTCTGCCGCGCAGCTCCATGAGGTCACAAGTAAGATCCCACAGTATCTACTTGACCCCATCGACGTTTCGTTTGCGCAGCGCGAAAAGCGTCAACGCCTTTTGGCTTATTATGAGCAACTCGTTACGCATTCGAAACTACTGCGTGAAGCGATCCGCACAGTCAAGGATCGCCAGAACTCATTTCTCACATTTATTGGTTCATCCACTACGCCTGAAGCAGACAAACAGACCTATGCAGCTCTTGACCGAGAGGCACAGGTCGCAGACACTCTAGCTAAGGCCGAGGACACCAATACTGTCATTTGCCTTCGCATTGCCAAAGCGTGCGAGATGCTTATGGAATACTTCGAGGAAGTACTCAACTTGTCTCCTAATACGTTAGTAGCAGCGCAAGGCACTGGTCAACAGTCCATCAATACTCCTGCATGCGGTAATGGGGCAGCGACATCGCCCGCACATCCAGTCGATAATAGCGCAAATAACATCAATAGCGATGTGAGTGCTAGCGACGCGCAGCTTCAGTTCCAGCCTACCATCCAGCTGGACAAACTTGCGCTTGAACCGTTTACTGGCGACATTACCCAATTTCATCGTTTTTGGAGCGCATACGAACTTGCGGTGCATAACAACAACAGCATCCCTCAGGTCTATAAGTTTCTTTATCTGCAAAGGCTTCTACAAGGCGACGCGCAAATTGTTCTCCAGGATTTAGATCCGGAAGAGTGTAACTACCATCACCTGGTGCAAGCGTTGAAAAAGCGCTACGATCGTCCGCATAAAACGCGGGCCACACTCCACCAGCAGCTTAAGCAACTCGCACCAGCACGGCTCTCTGGGTCAGAGCTTAGGAGCACGTGGTTTAGAATTTCAGGCATTCTCCATGGTCTCCGCAAATTCGAGGATTTCCGCAACGTGTTACCGATCCTTGACCTAGTCAAGGGGAAGTTTCCGTCGGAGATTCAATCGAAGCTTCACGATCTTGAGTTCCAGCTTGGAGAAGAGTTTGACATTGACGCAGTAATGCGTCACCTCGACAACATCATCGCCTCGCAAGAGCGATACGAGGACTCGACCACGTTGAGTGACAACTTCGCCGTCAATACCAACAGCCCGCAGAGGAAACGCACATCCAGGTCAGCTTCCTCAGAGTCATCATACGACCCTAATAAGTGCTGCTTCTGTAATTCAAGTAGTCACCAGACGCGCAAATGCAGGGTTTCGATGCCAGTCTATGCTCGCAGGAAAATCGCTCGCTCATACGCGCTTTGCTTTAACTGCCTAACTGTAGGACATCAGCAACGGGATTGTGAGCGCAGTGGGTGCCGTCGTTGTGACGCCAACCATCATCAGCTTCTCTGCGAAAGAAGAGAACGGCGCGATAGAGAACCTTCACCGCGCAGCCGCCATGGCACGCGCAATGACAGGTATTCTCGATATCGCACTCACCGTTCGACATCTAGTGAACGACGTTCCTCACGGACGCCGAGCAGAGACACTTCCCGTTCCAGGAGTTCCTCCTGGGAAGATGGGTATGCAAGCTTACGCGATAGGCGTCGACATAGCTATAACACTCATAGGCATCATAGGTCATATTCTCCGCGTAGGTATCGTTCACCATCGCCGCATGTTCGCTTCTGTTTACCATCTAGCAGACGCAGCGATAGCTACTATCACCGCTCTAGGCGCTATACACCACCTCGTAACTTTACGCGCGATTCCGATCAGGAATACCATCTCTTGCAGCATTGCTACGACGCGCTTAAAACACCTAGCAAGTATTCTTGCCCGCACGCAGCGTTAATGCTCGCAAAGGCTAAAGCACGTTCTTGCGACTCCGATGAGCTCGAAGACGTCATCCTACTACTCGACTCAGGAGCGCAGAATAGCTTTATAGCTACGCACGCAGTTACACGTTTAGGCCTACCTGTAGCCAATAAGCGGTCACGTACCTACATAGCGTTTGGAGGACAAAAGGTTTCAGAGGTTTCAGGCATTACGCAAGTGACTCTTGTCGACTTGTTCGACGAGGAGTTGATTCTCCATCTCACGACTAAGGATATCCTCACGTTAGCGCAGAAACCACCTCAGCTGTCAGAGGATGACAAGGCGCACATCAGGAAGCATGGCTACGACATGCCGATGTGTCACACCCAAAAGGCGGTTCTACCGGATTTGCTCATTGGGATCGACAACTACTGGGACATCCTCATGCCAGAGGCACCAGTAGTCTTGCCTTCGGGCATGGTTCTGACTCACACGAGGTTCGGAACAGTCGTTTCCGGATTACCGGTTTTTCGGGTTCGCCTCAACAAACATCGAGTTCCTATACGACAGTCATCGCCGCCGACGGAGAGGAACAAGAACAGTGGGTGCAGAGGCTTTGGTCACTTGACTCACTAGGCATCACCGAAGACCATAACCCCAACGCAGATACCGAAGCGCAAGATCGGATTCTTGCCAACTTCATCAACACCTCGAAGTTTATCGATGGCTACCTCTACGTCCAGTTCCCGTGGAAAGAAGCGCATCCGAAGCTGCAGGACAACAAGCAGCTTGCGTACTGTCGTCTCGTTAACCAATATAAGAAACTACGACAGTCGCCACAGGCTTGGAAGACCTACGTCAAGGCGATAGAAGACCATCTCAAAGCAGGATATATCGAAGAGGTCGATGAGCGCAGGTTCGACAACCATCGCGTTTACTATATCCCACATCAGGCCGTCTATAAGGAGTCGTCGTCGACTACGAAGTTAAGGGTAGTGTTTGACGCCTCGTCTAAACAGCGAGGTGCTCCCAGTCTTAACGACTGCCTCTACCAAGGACCGACACTCCTACCGGAGCTTGTTGCGATTCTTCTTCGCGCAAGACTCCATCGATTCCTGCTCATCGCCGACGTCGAAAAAGCGTTTCATCAGATTCGCTTGCAGAAGTCTCAAAGAGATGCAACGCGCTTTCTGTGGGTCAAAGATCCAAATCGTCCGCCATCGTCACAGAATCTTCGCATATTTCGATTCACTAGAATACCTTTTGGGGTTAACGCATCGCCATTTATGCTTTCAGCATCCATTCAGCTGTATCTCCAACGCAATTCTACCGCGTTGGCAAAGGAAGTAGAATCCAATACCTATGTCGATAATGTTCTTTTAGGCGCAGACGACCGCGCAGTAGCTATACGCAAATATCGCGACGCGAAACTTCTTTTCAGGCTTATGCACATGAACTTGAGAGAGTTTCTCTGTAATTCAGAGACGGTCAACCACTCTATGGACAGGCGAGATCGCATTCTGGACGCGGCTCATGCGAAGCTATTAGGGATCAATTGGAACGCGCACAGAGACACGCTTAGTCTCCCGTTTAAGACTTTGCGAATTCAGGTAACATCAAAACGTACAGCTCTACGCGCACTTGCGTCAACGTACGACCCTCTTGGTCTGCTAACACCATTTCTCTCACCCCTCAAGGTCTTCATACAAGACCTATGGGCCAAAAACAGGGGTTGGGATGATCGCTTGGACCAAGCAGAATTAGATCAGTGGTCACAATTATGCGCAAGTCTCCAACATCCGCTACCATCTATCCCTAGGCACGTTTTACCATCTAGCGCAGCTTCATCCACTTTTGAGCTTTGCGTCTTTGGCGACGCATCAAAACGTTTGTATGCGTGTTGCGCGTACTTGGTTTGCCGTACACAAAGCGTAGTCACATCTAGGTTGGTTATGGCCAAGTCACATCTCAATGAAGCCAAACCTATAACCATACCTCGCGCAGAGTTAATGGCAGCCTTAATTAGCGCACGTCTTGCTAAATACTTAGTGAAGCATTTGGGCATCAAGGCCGCAGCGGTTCACTTGTTTTCAGATTCTCTAATCACGCTGCACTGGATCCACTCCGCAAAGACGTTTAAAACCTTTGTCCGTAATCGAATTCAGGCTATACGCACCATCATTTCGGCATTCGAGGATCAGGGCATTAGCACCAAGTGCCATTATGTACCATCAGAACTCAATCCAGCAGATTGCGCGACTCGTGGCTTGTCCACGAGAGACGCAGCAGAGCACATTTGGTGGTCCGGTCCAGAATTCCTACTCATGCCGCATTCCGAATGGCCGCACAACGACATGGACTTCGACATCGTCTCGGACAACGACGCCGCAGAGGAAGAGACGGTGAACGTGAGTGTTGAGATTGAAACAGTGTTCCGGTCGGCAGTCCCATTTGTAGTCACCAATAGGTACACTAAGCTAGTGCGTATTGTGGCACACATGCTCAGGTTTCTCCGCATTGTCATGCTTGATCGGGTTTCATCCACATCGCAGGAACGGTTACTATCCAAGTTCCCACTATTAGGCAAAATTTCCTCGTCTGGGTTATTCACGGTGCAAGACATTACTACCGCAGAAACCATAATCATCCTCGCGCACTATCGCGAGAGTGAGAACGTCTTGCGGAGGACAAATCTCGACAGGCTGAATGCGAAAAAGGACGAAGACGGAGTAATCCGTTGTCCCGCTCGTATAGGTCCGTACGAGACAGCACCTATCCTTTTGGTTCCATCGCACAGACTAACATACATCATCATATTCCACCAACATCTCGCGCAGTATCATTCCGGCGTTTACTCAACGGTAGCCAGCTTGCGTCAAACGTACTTTATACCATCTATACGGCGCACAGTATCTAAGGCACTTCGTACTTGCGTTACGTGTAATAAGTTCAACGCATTTCCGTTTCGTTATCCTAGCATGCCGGACCTTCCGAAGGAACGCGTCACACGCTCGAGACCGTTCCAGACAGTCGGTTTGGATTATCTAGGTCCAATACCATTCAAAAGTGCGTATACTGTAGCTAGCAAGGCTTGGGTATGTCTAATTACCTGTTTGGCAACTCGCGCAGTACATTTAGAACTCGTTCTAAACAACACTGTACAAGAATTTCTGTTGTCCTTTCGCAGGTTTTTAGCTCGCCGAGGAAGACCAGACCTCGTCTATAGCGATAATTCGACTACGTTTCACGCTGCAGAGAAGACCATCGCAGAAGTCATCTATGAACCTTCAGCATGGCGCACAGTCTCAAACTACGTCTCCAGTCGCAAGATCATCTGGAAATTTATAACACCTCTCTCGCCATGGAAAGGAGGGTTCTACGAGCGCATGGTCGCGCTCTTCAAGTCAGCGTTCAAGAAGACCGTCGGAAGATCATTGCTGCAGCTGGAAGTTCTACAAACGGTCATCGTGGAGATCGAATCCGTCATCAATTCAAGACCATTAACTCCCTACAGGGAGTCCGACAGTTTGGCGCATGTACTGAAGCCAATCGATTTCGTTTCTCCAGCGGTAGACATCCAGCTACCACCATCGCGGCAGCCAGAACTTCAGGACGCCTCGAACAAGCTCACTGCTTGGTACCAACAGTCCATCCGCGTTCTTGACTCGTTCTGGGATATTTGGTATCAGGATTACCTATCCGCACTTCGTGAACGTCATCAACAAGGAGTTCAAAAACAACGATCCACGAACGTCACTCCGCACGAAGGTCAAGTCGTACTCATGGCCGATGACAAGCTCCCTAGAGGGCAATGGCCACTTGGAATCATTACGCAGATCCACGCAGGTAGAGACGGCGCAGCTCGTTCCGCTAGTGTACGCACCAGTGCTGGCAGGATACTTCAACGTTCTATCTCTCATCTGTACCCGCTCGAAATTTCAGAACCTAAGGCATCAAAGTTAGTAATAAATGTACCATCAGCTACTCAGGTTCCATCTCCAACTAGGGTTCAACCAGCACGCGCAGCTAAAACTGCGCATAAGTTCATCACTACACCTGAGAACATCACGTAGTTTCACCATCCCGCTGTCTTTCCTCGCCAATCGTTTATTACAGAGTCAGTGTGTCGTCGCGTAGCCTAGAGTTACGCAGGGCTAGGTCCCGTCACGAATACCCTGAGGTACCGTTGCACTCGGGTCTCAGGTCGACGTCATTTACCATCGGCACTACGTCTATAACGGTCGGTTAATACGGTTCATAGTCCGCAGTTGCATTTTTTATCATTTTTCACGCGCAGTCTCACATTTTATTCATCTTCCGCAGTGTCCAGGTATTAGTTTGTCACTTCCATGTGTGCTTGTCTACATCTCCGCGCAGCATCTTGTTTTCATCCGCTCGCTTTCTTCTTCTTTCTTTCCTTCGCTAGTTTATCCCGCTCGCAGCTTCAAAAAGAAGGTTGTGCAGTACCTTCACTCGCATTTTTGGATGGCCCATTCTAGCTTTCCCTCTTCTCTAACCTTTTCTAGTACTTTCTCTAGTATCTCTTGTCTCACTGTACACCTCTTCGTTCTCTCTCTTGTTGTCCATCTCTCTTCTTCTCTGTGTCTCTGTAGGTCTAGTTCTTTCTCTCTTTCTCTAGTTTAGGTTACGGTAGTGAGCCCGAAAGGGCATAGTATTTCATCATCTTCACCTTATTCTCATCACTTTCGTAGTTGTCCAACCAATTTCACTCCTCAGTCACTCTTCTTACTGCACAGTAGACAGCCGCGCACATTCGTAGTTTTTGCTGCTCTTCAGCGGTTTTTCTCTTAGTTCTTCTACCACTCTGTTAGTACTCTAGTAGTTTCTTTCCTATCGTAGTGTAGTATAGATATCCTGGGCATTCGTTTTAACGCGCAGTTACGCACTTCTACTCTATCCTATCGTAGTTTAGTTTCCTTCTTAGTCTAGCAACCTCGCCGCGCAATGTCCATTTCCGCTATTACGAACACCATGCCGTATCATTATCCGAGTAGAGTTTCCGTCTGGTTGTTCAGTTCACACCATTTGCTTGTTGCAGGTAATAGCATTCGGTCTAACCAACCTACTCGCTCACCATGGCATTCCGACCAGTCCGCACTACCACCACGAACGCGCAGGACCAGACAACATCATCGACGTCGCGAGCCGACAACACGACTACGACGCAGCCTACCACCACGTCAGCGCAGCCGACTGCATCGCAGGAGTCACGTGAGTCTGGGGATCTTCTGTTCGCTCATTTTGCGCAGATACTCCAACGAGATCCGGAGATCGAAGCGCCGATCCTTAGGCAGTTGGTGGAGGAACTTAATCAGTTCCGGGAAGTTGCAGTTGAGCCGGACGTGGAAGTCCTTTCAGGTGCGGTAGATCCTAGTGTTGCGCAGCGCAGTCCCACAGTTATTGAGCGCATCAACGCTCTGGTCAGACGCCGCGATCCCAAGGTCACCCTGGATCGCATGGACGACTTAGAGCTACAATACGCCAGTGTTCCATCAGGCGAACGACAGCTTCTCGCACTTATGCAGAAGCTTACAATTGCACTTAATCCAGAGTCGGTTTTCTCCATCGCGCATCTAGGAGCGCACGATTACGTGCAGATTGACGCCTACCTACGTTCAGACTTTTACCGCAGTATCCGATCCAACTTCACTCGGGAGATTTATCTTCCGCAATGGTCGGACGCGGACCGTACTAGGTACCCCATTAGCGCAGTTTACATCATCGTGCAAAGTACTAGGGGCATGCGTCATCACGCGCAACAACTCGTAGAGCTTCTTTCGCGCATAGCCGACTCTCGTGAGCTACTGCCAGGAGCGATATTGTTCGAGCACATTATAACCATCACAACGCTCATTCGCAATGTAACATCTAGGCAAGCGGCAGTTCACGCGCAGCTATTTCCGCAGGCTTTCCGTGGTCACGATCAGCCACGCCTAGCGGAGGTCCTTGCGAAGTACGGTGTTTATTTCCAGGACATACATGAAGCGGACACATACGCAACAGCAGCGGTTGCAGAGGCTTACGATGTGCTCAATCGCCTCAACCACCAGCATATGGAGCAGCTCCAACAGCTCCACGATCAAGCGGTCTTCGTCACGACGGCAGAGGAGCGCAGGCCGGCAGCAACGCCGGTACAACAATCCGCAGATGCCCACATGAGCAGCACACCATCGCTGCATGAATCCTTCTTGCAGGAGTTTGTAGAGCAGCCAGGTCCTAGTCATAGGCTTAACCCGTGGGAGCAGGCCATCGCTCCAGTTGCTCAGCACGCAGGGACAAGACCACACGACCGTCCACCCTCGCAGCAGTCATTTCAGGCCTCTAGGGCTCCTTCCAGGGCTCCGGTACCAGCTAGGCCTCCATCTAGGGCTGTTCAGGTTAGGTCTCCATCTCCCGCATCCATCAGGTCAGCAACGCCGCCTACGCTCAGGGAGTACGTGCAGCAACGTGAACCTCTCTACATTCCCACGCAGGAACCAGCTACGGGCATTCCGCGGTGCTACTTCTGTCCGCAGAATCACTACTCTTCGGAGTGCGAAAGGGTCCCAAATCTCTCGCGCAGGCTCATGATCCATGCGAATAGGGGCAGGTGCTTCAAGTGCGGGGAACTGCACGACGAGGCGCTCTGCACTAAGAAAGTCAAGTGTCGGGCCTGCAAGAGTACCAACCACTGCACACCCTTTTGTAAGCGCAATACGCACGTGATCGTCGATTTTCCAGAACACGAGTTCTACGATAGACTTGAAGCCGCGATGAGGCACGCCAAGGGCGTAAGGGAAACCAAGCAGAGGCGATCCGCAGGCAACATGGACAACAAGAAGTGGTGGCCGTAGGTTTAGACTCCTACTAATTCTTTCCTATCTTAGCGCAGTAGTCATTTCCTTCTCCTAGTGTAGTTTATTAGTTTTTCTTTCCTCTCGTAGATTACTAGTTCATTTCCGCGCAGTTCCGTCTAACTCTATTTGTAGATTTTCGACTTACCTTAAGCGCAGAAGCGACTTCGCACTTACGTCTCGGCGTATAGTGCTCCCTTGGGGAAGCGGTTGGGAGACCGCATACTTATTCTTTCGCTCGACCCTGGGTATTCTCTCGTGTTTCCACGTGCCTTGACTTCGTCCCTTGGGGTTTTCTTTCGACTAACATGGCGAGGCAAAACTCTCCCCCTCGCGCAAAACTGACCCTAATCCAAAGCGCACAAAACGCGCTCGTAGGAAGAAATCCGCCCAGTTCGTTCTCGTTCGACGTCATCAACGCCTTCGACCACGCAACACCTTGTCGACTTCAACATCAACGTCAACCGCAGTTTCGTCCATCGATTCTACGACCACGAGTTCGAACCGCAGTTCCGATCACGATGCCGTTTCGTCGCCGCAGAGGATCCACGTATGCCACTCACATATCATTTACTGATCACTCACTTATTGAAGCTCACTCACATATATTTGTATTTGTATTTGTGTTTTGTTCTCCTTGTGCATGTATCTTAACTCGTAGGTTCCCTATCACATTATCGTCAACTACCCAACCCTCTGAGCCTCCGCTGTCAATGAGTTTGTCGCAGTGACGTCGCGACCTCTTTCAGGTAGTTTAGGCCAAGTAGGAAGCCTCGTTAACTGTGTTTGTATGTTCCTAGGTAACGGGTCCCTTGCGCAATACCTCGCAGCAACATCTTCGTTTTCGCCGCCCCCAGTGTCGTGACGTTCGCCACGCTCCATCACGACTCTTCAAGGACACACACTCTGGGAGGCGCACTGGTCCCGCCGCGCAGGGCATACGGTCGCGCGCACGCGCCGCGACGCACTATGAACGCCTTCCCGCGCGCACCCGGCAGTCTTCGGCTTCGTCGTCGCTCCGAGCGGTCGGTCCGCTCTCCGCTCCGGCACTCCCTCGTCAGCGCAGTGTCCACACCATCAGGACTCGACTCGACGGGCCGCACAGGACTCCAGGACGACCAGGATAGGACGCGCAGTGTCGACCACAGAGGTAACCGCAGAGGCCGACCGAGCCACCGCCCTCGTGAGCGCAGGCTCCAGGGTAGGAGCGAGGAAGGATCTGCGGCTTGCGCTTGGGGCTGACCCGTAGGTAAGCTGGCGGGGCTCAGCCTTGACTCGTAGGCTTTGTGTTCCATATTGATGTATTGTCTGTATGTTGGGTTGATATGAAGTATGATGTCTGACGCGCACTGTCATGTAACTCGAGAGCGGGGGAAGGTTTATTCCGAGCGCAGTGGCAATACTGCAGAAGGTCGGCTGGTTCAATTGTACCACGCGAGTGATGTGAAGATGGGCGAGAGTCGCCGGGGGCCAGCGCAGGTGCAATCCGCGGAGAGATCCTAAATAACATCCGCATTGGTATGAGGTGTGCTAAGTCGGGGCAATAAGGGCCACACCCTTACGTGGCAGGCTAAGTAAGAGCTAGCGCGCATGGGTAAGACCTCGACACCGGTTGTGCCTCACACGTGGCCTCGGGTTGAGGGCCGCATGAGTTCCACCACCGATGCAGCGGACTCACCCGGGGCACGACAAATCCCGTACAATCACAACCACAACACACAAGCCGTTCCGCAGCAGTTCCGCAGCAGGGGTTCTCCATCCCAAATGAGCATGCCATTCTAACGCAGGCGCATGGTGGCACCTCATTGCACTAAATATGTACGCTGGGCACCGGCTCTGGGGAAGCAACTGCGCATGACGACGACTTCTAACTTGGTGAACGTGTCCTGTACAGAATTCCTCATCCAATGTAGAAAAAGTGGTCAGATGAACGATTAAGCATATACCCCGGTGACATGCAACGAGCCAACAGCTGGAATTTGGCATGGAGGAATCAGATGATACGAGGAGCAGGGCGCTTGACGGCGGTGTGGCTAGCTAGAACATAGAGCAAATAAGGGGCAATTAAGCCATGCATAGTGAGAACGAAGGGCGCGTGTGGCGCAGTCGGAGGAGGCGCGACTGTCGCCTGCACCCGATACCAGGTTCCTGGTTCGGATTTCCCGCCCAGGCCAACCAAGCCTTCCATCCCTCCGGGGTCGGTGAATTGGTACCAGACTTGTCTGGGAAGGATAAAGCCATGACTTGTTCATCGGCTGGCCACCGCAAGTCATTGTATGGCCAAATACGCATTCATGTCGCTTCCACGACATCCCGTAGAAGTAGAATGCTGGCGCATCCCAGAGGGGATTGAGTAACGCCGTCCTTTATCCTTTACTTATAGTGAGAAAACTGCAACACGACCTCGAGGTTAATCGTGAAGACAGACATGAAGGGCTGCGGTAAGAGGAGTCAACATTAAAGGATAAAGGATAAAGGACAGCGTTAGTCAATCCCTTCTGGGATGCGCCAGCGCATTTTACTTCTACAGGATGTCGTGGAGGCGACATGAATGCGTATTTGGCCATACAATGACTTGTGGTGGCCAGCCGACGAACAAGTCAGTGCTTTATGCTTCCCAGGCTTACCAGGCAAGTCTGGTACCAATTCACCGACCCCGTAGGGATGGAAGGCTTGGTTGGCCTGGGCGGGAAATCCGAACCAGGGACCTGGTATCGGGTGCACGCGACAGTCGCGCCTCCTCCGACTGCGCTACACGCGCCCGAGTCAACATTAGAAGCTGAAAAAGGAAATGAACTGCTTCGATTCAAGAACACGGAGTGCCAGCACGCGGCGGAGCAAAAATGGAGTACTGACTCACTTAAATGTGGCCGACCGCATTGCCCAACATGGGTATGCACTTCTGATTTTCACGGTTCCTGTTCCTAACTCAGAAGAAGGAATAGCACGCTCAGGAAGAAAATCGGGGAAAGTTCTGACTGGTTTGTCATCTGGTTTAGTTCTTCTCCGTTTACTAGTTTCCATTGACGGCGAAGTTTCGAGTTCTTCTGTTAGAGGTTGCTGCAAGGTTGCTGAAGAAAGGTATGTGATGGCTCATGCGGTACAGTTGCTAGGGAAGCCAGGCGTTGATTTTACGTATGGTTGACATTGTGCATATACGCCTTTCTGTAGTACTTGTAGGCTGGAGTTTTCAGAAAGAGAAACGCTGACTCTTCACCTGCGGGCCATAGGTTAAGGTGAAAAACACTTTTGTTGGCTACAATAACAAGCAAACTTACCCAGGAAGTTATTCATCCCTGACCCTTTCATTTGTTGTTCCTATTTAGAAATAATCTCAGGCCTTTTATGCATTTGACAAATGTGACAATACTATACCAAATGGGATCTGATACGTTCATGCACGCTCCTGTTGTTCCAACACATTGTTTTTTAGTGTTTTTCCAGTTTATACGCCACATAGTTGAGGATAATGCTTTAGGAATCTCACGCATTCCATAACCTCTGTGCACATAAAACGGGAAATAAGACATATTTACAATAAACTATCTGTAGATAACTAATAACTATCTATTTATCGAACATCTCATCCCACCCATGGCTACCGGAGCTCAAGTTCACCTGAGCTACAAGCCTACGAGTCTTTGTTTCTATCTCTATTTTTTCTAATTTTCGATGACTCGACCCGTGCGAGAGCGTCTCTGATCTTCGAACGTCGGCGAAGCTCGGAACTCCGGAGGCCTTCTCTCATTTGCATGAGTCGTGTCACTCCGAGCATCGTCCTCTCGATTCCACTCTGCGCGACGCTGATCGCGTGTTCATCCTGCTTTCCTATAGCCCAGGTCTCTAGGCGTACGTTAGGGCAGGAAGAACGGTAGAGTCGAATAGGTGGGCACGGAGTCGGACGTTCTTCGCCTTCTTCACCACTTCTTCGACGCTCTTGAAAGCTCCCCAAGCCGCTCGTTTCCTCCTGCTCAACTCTCGGAAATTAACTGAGCCGACCACGTAGTGCGCTTCGCAGATACACGGTCAACAAGAGCCGTCACCGTCAAGAGAACACCAGAGCCGGGATTCACGATTGGGAATGTGATGGGTTAATGGTAATGAATAAATTTACCAACAGAGAATAGTGAGAAGAGGACAAGTCTAGCATTCATTTTTATATTATATGACTCCGTGAATGGTATATTCCATAATCCTACCGCGCCATTCGCTCACCTCCATGCTTTCGCGAAATCAGGTAATCCTCCAATTTCTACCCTCTACCCACACAACCCTCAGCAAAGTCATTAATAAAATCCTTCAGGACGTCCACCATCGCGTTGGTCGAACTTCATCGCGAAAGTTCCGAACGAACGATATGACGCTCTTTGTGTCCCTCGAGCGAGGAGGATTCACTGGACCACTCTGGCACGCGACAGGGACAAATGGAGACGCTGCTGGCGCCCGCTCGAGCAATTTGATGACCAGCGGGGACGACGAGTGATACAGGTAATCTCTATTTCTCAAATATTTTCTTCTGTTGTTATAGACGGCACGGGAGAGAAAAGGGCAACGATTGCCTGCCCGGCGATAAAGGCCACTTCAGCACGCTGACTCGGTGAATTCGCGAGTACAGGAATAGTGAAGTGTGACGCTTGCTTCTACTCCTTCCATGTTTATACAACCATGACAGAAAGCCCGTATTGTTTGTACTTGAAACGCAGTGACAAATGTTTTACAGTTGCGAGAGCTGTCGAGCTTGCAAGCATTATGGATAGAGATTACATTTACATCCAGATGAACCGGAGGAATGGCACCCAAATCTGGGAGGAAAACACTGACTTCATTAAATTCGAATCAAGTAGCGGTTCAGCAATTCACCCACTTGAGAAAAGGCCATCCAAGCTTTTCTGTAAAACCCTCTGCTGTCAGCACTGTAATTTACACACTTTCATACATTTAATTATAGTTCACGTCTAACCTGGAATGAGCCCTAGCATCTTCCCTATTCCTTCAGCTGCTATGGCAGTGTATCCTCGGCTTTCTTAACTGTTTATAGTAGTTTTCGACACATGACGTGTGTTTATACCTGTCGTTGTGTGTTCTTCTGTGTTGCATAAATAAATATGTGAATGGGTTCATGCGCCATTCATTAGACTGAATACGCATTCAAGGCACATCCTTGGTGTCACGAAGGAGTACGTTATCCTAGAAATGACCAAAACCGCCATTTCTGTATACTTTGAGCTGAAAAGCGAACAGATTGAAGCGCTATTCTGTCTTCACACTGCTACCACTAATGATTGACGACGTTACTCATTTACACGACCAAAGGAGAATAATCCATTCCATAAGCGAGGGCTTACAACAGCTAGCAGCTTTGTCTTATCGCTGCACTCAAGGATTTCGAGAGTCTCCTAGAAAAATTAGAAGATCTCCTTTTAAAAGCAGTACAGACAAGCTTACATAAACCAAAACATAAACATGTATGATGCTGCCTCCTAGCCTCTTAAAAGCTCCAGATGTGAACGTTTTTAAAATGACGTTGTAGAAGATGGATCACAATGCAACACTGCACATTGTAGTCGTCATCTAGTGGCAGTGTTTCGTTTCCTGTGTCACTAAATCTCTCACATTCTGTTGCTTTTGTCCTATAGTCCTATATTAACCCCTGCTTTTGTCTCACTGTTGTGCTTTCTTCTTTAAGGGCTTGTTCGTACCTCGCGACAAGAGCGACTTGTCGCCCGTGCAAAATATGCGAATCGATTCAAACAGAGTGCGCGCCGCCGAAAAGTGTTCATACTCGAGCGCCGGCGTTGTCGTTCCAGCCGCTCTTGTCGCTCTAGTCGCTGCTGTCGTCTGTTCATACTTCCGCGGGCTGCGCACGGTAAGCTCTTGTCGCTGCTGTCGCGAACTATGAACACGCCCTAATTTGTTACCTTGATGACTTCCTAAGGGCCTGTTCATACTTTGCGACAGCAGCGACAAGAGCGACGAGAGCGCCGCGCGCGGAACTATGAACAGGCGGCAGCAGCGACTGGAACGACAGCGCCGGCGCTCGAGTATGAACACTTTCTGGCGGCGCGCGCTCGGTTTTAGGCCGGCAGCAGAGTCTTGCGGGTGCCGCGGACCCGCCATGATAAAGGCCCATGCATACTTCTGCGACACCGCGACGCGGCAAGTGGGGCGACGGCTACCTCCGCGAACGAGCGGGCGCCAGCAGCGTCTCCATTCGTCCTTGTCGCGTGCCAGAGTGGTCCAGTGAATCCTCCTCGCTCGAGGGACACAAAGAGCGGTCGCGACCCGGTCGCGTTAAGGCCCATGCACACTTCTGCGACAGCGCGGCGTGGACATGATGAAGCATAGGGCCGCGACGACCGCGGCGCGACACTGCGACACGTGCCGCAAGGAGGGGGCATGCACACTCTTGCGGCTGTCGCGGCGGCTATCGCAGGCGACGCCGCGTTGAGTGCCGCAGGCTGGAGTGGTTCAAATCATTCCTGGCGGCGCGACATGCACGGGGACGTCGGCTCCGTTGCCTATAACGATGCTCTAACGCGACCGCGCCGCGACCGCCGGATTTCGCGGAGGTAGCCGTCGCCCCACTTGTCGCGCCGCGGTGTCGCAGAAGTGTGCATGGGCCTTATGAACACTTTCTGGCGGCGCGCGCTCGGTTTTAGGCCGGCAGCAGAGTCTTGCGGGTGCCGCGGACCCGCCATGATAACGGCGGGTGGTGCGGCGTTGCGAAGGTTGCAGTACGCAATGCTGCGTACTTTTGCCGGCAGTTGCGATCTCTGGGAATGTCAAAGATGTGGTAAGCAAAACGCTTTTTATTTTGTGAAGAAGCGTTTTCTAAGTCAAGTTAGGAGTCCTTGAATCTAAGCCACGAAATCTAATAGAACACTTCTTATAACTCAACAGCTCTGTGCCATTTTGCGCTTGCTCTCTTTTTTGTCGATCTGCCTCCACTGAAAGCTCCTCGCTTGTCAAGCAGCTCGAAGATAATGCGATAGCCCTTGTGATGACAGCATTCCCTCCGATGCCTGGTTGAGTCCGGGAGATCTGTCCGATTCAGTTATAGCTCATACTAAAAAGAACGGTTTGCTTTGTTGTTGCATTTCTGCAATGGTTCTCCCTAGACCTCACACGGCTAACCTGTGACTGGAAGGCCACGGAGATTTTCATTGCAATTAAGGTTACCTAATATCGTGCTAAGGCTTTTTTTGCGTTACGTTTTGAGTGCAGGATTCCATGCGCCTCCATTTGTCGACATTACCGATGATTATATTGTTGGTTGTCAAGCTCCTTTATGAAAAGAAATTATGCACCAACCTACTATATCCCTAGCATGTAGATTCGTCGAAAAAATGTTTAGAATAGATCAACCATAATGGACACCGATCTATTACGCCCTCCGGCGGGTCTCACCCGCAGCTCCTGGCTCTGCGGGTGAGAGCCGCCGTGAACTACGGCAGCCCCCGGGACCTTTGCGTGCGGCGGCTCCGCGACAACTCGTCCGCGCCGCGGCTTCCACCACAGTGGCAGCGCGGGTCCCACTGCGGCGGGAGCGATGTGGACGAGTTCTTGGGGTGTTGCCGCTGCCGCGAGACTCTGTAGAGGCCCTTAATCGATATGCATGTTTTGCACGGGCGACGAATCCCGCGAAATATGAACAGGCCCTCATTTTCAGCGCTTAGTTCTAGTAGTGTTTCCTACGTTTTGTTTTTGTTCTATGATCCATTAATGCCTTCCATAAAATTCCTCACTCTTCCTCACGTTTCCTCCAAACAGCAGAGATGTGGGCACTGATGAAGACGACGGACCTAATAAGTTGGTATTCGGAGCCGTTATTCTCGTACGCCTTGCAGTGCTTGACGGATCACTGCTCCTCTTCATCGGTTTCCCGCTGTTCCAGCATGTTCATAACTGTTTTGTTATATCAGAATTAAATTTCTTACTTTAGAAAATGTCTCGGCTTCACTCTTCTATACAGCGCTGAGTTTAAGGTGTCGCTATGTATTCTGCTATTTCTCCTTTTTGCTTTTCCAAAAACTAGGATGTCCTTTATTTTAGAAGAGCTTTTCTTTTGAATTTTTTTCCGTCATTTTTTTCTGACCTTTTCCGTTTCGTACCCTTTCGTTTCTAATGTTGTGAACTTCTCTACTTTGTTTCTGACCAGCCTGCGCTACCGTACTACGTTTTCCCACGCAGCCCCGTCTTCGATGGGTTCTGATGAGGTTGACGGGCATACTAAGTTGGCATCCGGAGCCGATATCTCCTACGACTTGCAGTGTTGGCCGGCCACTGCTCTTCTTCATCGTTTTCCGTCAACCTTATCCTCCTCACCTACTCCTGTTATTCAGAACCTTTATACTTCGACGTGACTTCTACTTTTCGTTTAAGAGTTTCGCTCACAAGAACAATAACAACGGTGGCTAGTTTTGATTTGTTAAATTTTTCACCACGTATTTTCTAATTTCAGAGACGCTGTCGCATGGGCCAAGTCGTCGAAAATTAGGTGGGCCTGCCACATAATGCGATTCGCAGACACACGCTGGACGAGAGCCATCACCGACTGGATTCCGCGGGATGTCAAGAGAACACCAGGACGCCCACCAACGCATTGGTCGGACTTCTTCGTGAAAGCTCTGAACAACCGATAGGACGCTCTTCGTATCCCTCGAGCGAGGAGGATCCATTGGACCACTCTGGCACGCGACAGGGACGAATGGAGACGCTGCTGGCGCCCGCTCGAACAAGTCGATGATCAACGGGACGACAGGTGATGCGGGTGATTTTCTAATGTGCTGTGTCTTTTTAAATGTACTATTTGAGTGCACACGACACTGTGCAAATAATAAATAAATAAATAAATAATGTTGAGGTTTTCCTTTCGTTTCTCGCCGTTTCATTAAGTACATATACTGTGCCCATATAGTTGTCTGTGCCCACAGTTATGGTGCAAATAAATAAATAAATGTATATCTTCACGATTCACTTCATGTGCATGTTCCTCTCCACATCTTTAGTGAGAATTCGCCCTCGGAAACATCGCTAACTGTTCATATCTGACAACTTCGACAAAACTCTTTTTCCATGTACAATGAACCAGGCAATAAACTTACAATGATTTCAACTTATCTAATTTAAAACTGGAGTTTCCATATTACTCACAAATGGATTGAAAACACTCAAACCAAACATAAAGGATAGAGGATAAAGGACGGCGTTATTCAATTCCTTTTGGGATGCGCCACGCATTCTACTTCTGCGGGATATCGTGGAGACGATTTGAATACGTATTTGGCCATACAATGACTTGCGGTGAAAAGTCAGCGCTCTATCCCTCCCAGACAAGTCTGGTACCAATTCACCGACCCCGGAGGGATGGAAGGCTTGGCTGGCCTGGGCGGGAAATCCGAACCAGGAACCTGGTGTCGGGTGCACGCAACAGTCGGCGACTCCTCCGACTGCGCTACACGCTCCCAAACCAAACACATGTCATGTAATCTGGCTTAATCTAGAGCATTTGCTTTGTTTATTAATTGTGCCACACAGTTTGTGTAATAAATAAACAAATAAACATCCTAAGCAGCAGCAATGGGAGATATAAAACTATCAAGCTTACGTCCATAAGCGTCCAGTTTGACGTGAAATGTTAAAAAAGTCTTGATTACCGTTAAAAGTGCTTCTTTAGTAGATATAGTAAATATATAGCTTATTTTCTAAAATTTTAAAATTTTCTGTTTTCTGATTTCTTGTTTCTTGGCGTTTTTTGAATTTTCCGCTTTCTGGTTTCTGCTTTCTGAAAAACTGGATTTTCAGTTTTCTGGGAAAATTCTCAACATTTCCGCCCATCCCTGGATTACATGTCTGCATTTGTACGCACAACAACTGGACCTGCTCGGAAAATGTATTTGTATTTTGTATTTGTAGGCGCGTGAAGCGCAGTCGGGGGAGGCGCCGGCTATCGCCTGTACCCGATACCAGGTTCCTGGTTCGGATTTCCCGCCCAGGCCAAC
Organism: Heligmosomoides polygyrus bakeri; assembly: GCA_947359475.1. Classification (NCBI taxonomy): domain Eukaryota; kingdom Metazoa; phylum Nematoda; class Chromadorea; order Rhabditida; family Heligmosomidae; genus Heligmosomoides; species Heligmosomoides polygyrus. Next base: position 104,288,275 of record OX375866.1, read on the forward strand.
CAAGCCGTCCATCCCTCCGGGGTCGGTGAATTAATACCAGACTTGTCTGGAAAGGGTAAAGCGCTGACTTGTTCATCGGCTGCCCACCGCAAGCCATTGTATGGCCAAATACGCATTCAACTCGCCTCCACGACATCCTGTAGAAGTAGAATACGTGGCGCATCCCAGAAGGGATTGAATAACGCTGTCCTTTTTCTTTATTCTTTATTTTTTATTTGTATTTTGTATTTGGAATCGCTCTATTCGGAAAGAAGACCTCCTTCTAATGCGTAGGACAGGCACGAACCAATTTCGAATTCAATTTGTGAAGAGAGTTGCTCAATCTGCTTAGGCTTCCTCCATTCCTTACCTGTTCCTCGCTCTGCTTATCAGTACAAGCGTCAGACAGTCTCCCATCGAATCACTATGAATCACAGAACGAATGCGTCCATATCTCATAGTGCCAGGAAGGAAGGTTCACGAACCAACACCGCCTTCGGAATGTCGTTCACCGCTGACTGATTTAATAGAGCGCGTCCATTAGAGGAACACTTGGAGGAGCTAAGTGATTGTACTCTGGTATTGGACGCAAGTGCATCTTCGTGCCTCCATCGTCGGCAAACCGGGCAGAACGTATGTCGTCGTGACCGAATTGCCTCATCATCATCTCATCACGAGTGGATGATTGAAACCGTCCGATAACTTCGTTGTTCGAGTCAGTTAATGAGAGGGAAAAACTTTCGGGTGAACAAAAGCCTACCACCATCTTGGTGACCTTGGATGCTATTCACCAACAGACATTAGCGTCAACGAGTCTTCTAGCATCGTTCTTCCAGAATGTGCAATAGGAAAGGGGAAACGAGCTTGGTGCAATCATAATTTGGAGAAAGGGGGGGGGGGTACAACCACAGTTGTGCAAATGTTTTTGTTGTATACCTGTGGTTGCAGTTAATTGGAGCTCTGAGGTCTTCTTCTGTAGCTCTATGTGAACAGTGGGCCATGCCTTATGCTCCACTTCTAAATCCCTTCACGTTAATGAAAAAGCCTTCACACACTTTCTCAGAAATAAACGCGAAACGAGATTTGGGCAAATTTTGTAGTGGACACTTACATATTAGGTTTTCCCATAAGTCCTTGCCGTTTTTTTTCAACGATTCACTGCAGATTTCGCCGGCGGTCTCTTGCATAGCGCGTCAAAGCATTCGAAAGAGAATAATCTACTCTATCAGAACATGTATTTCATTTCTTTTTTCGTCATGAATTTTGTCAATTTTTAGGACGTTGAAGTGAAAAGCGAAAAAGTGAAAAAGTAGCCATTTGCGCACTTGTTCTCTCCGCTTAGGTTTGTAATTTTTTGCGCAGTTTTTTATAGCCCGAACAACATACATACATAGAGTACATACATACATACATACATACACTTACATATAGCGGGCGCGTGTAGCGCACTCGGAGGAGGCGCGACTGCCGCGTGCTCCCGATACCATGTTTCTGGTTCGGATTTCCCGCCCAGGCCAACCAAGCCTTCCATCCCTCCGGGGTTGGTGAATTCGTACCAGACTTGTCTGAGAAGGATAAAGCGCTGACTTGTTCATCGGCTGGCCACCGCAAGTCATTGTATGGCCAAATACGCATTCATGTCGCCTCCTCGACATCCCGTAGAAGTAGAATGCGCTGGCGCATCCCAGAAGGGATTGAGGAACGCCGTCCTTTATCCTTTATCCTTATCCTTTTTACAGCATTTGAAAGACAATGTTCTGTACTACATGAATATGTGTTGGTCCTATTTCATCACTTGTCCTTTATTGATCTTTCGGCCTTCAAATACGTCCGAAAAAGAGGATTTATATTTACCGACAGCTCCTGCTCTGCGGTTGGACTTTTTGGGTTGGTTTATATGTCAATCGAAAGAAAATGTCTTGCTCTATAAGAATTTGTAGTGCGTTCATTGATTTCTATTGAATGTCAACAAAATGCCGAAAAGAGAAAAATCGACTTCACCAACAACTCCTTCTCCTTACTCAGTCTGTCTTGCTAGTTGTATATGGCACTTGAAAGTGGGTGTCTTGCTCTACCAGAATATATGATTTGTTCTTCGGTCATTTCAATTTTTGCTAATTTTCAGGTCATCAAAATGGAGCAGTGCCAGATCGACAGGGATGAGCACTTTTGCCACCTTCTTCTCTTTGCTTTCAACTAGGGTCCTAGTGCGGCTAAGGCACTGGAACACTGGTTGACCGCACAAACACTATTTTTCATCGCCAGTTGCAACTCTGTGCAAAAATTGTTGAATGGACTGAATGACTTGAACAAATCCGGTGCTTTCAGATAGTTTTATCCGACGAAAAGAAATTCAATTTGGACGGCCCTGATGGATCTGACCGCTACTGGCGCGATCTGTGGAAGGACCCACTCGTCTTCAGCAGATGTCATTTCGGTGGTGACTCCCAGATGGTTTGGGGAGCCTTCTGTAGCTCTGGCGTTCTTTGGCTTGCGTTTACCACGAGTCGAATGAACTCGCAGGACTATCAGAATATTTTTCAAGATCATCTACTATCATTTCTTCGCGAACATCATACAGAGCAATTCACTTTTATGCAGGATAACGCTTCGGAACATGCCAGTAGATCAACCATTCCGTGGTTGAACTCCAAAAATATCCAAGTGCTGGGCAGGCCAGCTTGTTCACCGCACCTGAATCCGATTGAGAACATCTCGAAAATTATTGTACGTCAGACATTTGCCGACGGAAAGCAATTCAACAACGTCAAGGAACGGCGCAGAGCGATCGAAGCAGCGTGGAACCATTTGGACTCTGATAATCTGAAGAACTTGGCTGAAAGTATGAGAGATAGAATTTTTGAAGTTATTTCCATTGACGGCAAACCTGTAAATCATTAATTTGTAACTGCTGATTATTGATTGTAATAAAAGAAGTGTCTGTGGCCACATACTTTTGAAACAGTGGAAAACCAATTATTTCTTCTTAAAAAGTTTTCATTCTAGAGAGGTTTCTGATTCTTTTTCAGGTATAGTTTTCGTTCACAGCGAATTCCGTGGAAGCAGAAACTTACCGCGAAATGTCGTGAAAAAGGCAAAAGTTGCAAATTTAGGGGTGGCCTCATACTTTTGAAAAGCACAGTAAGATGCGTTTGGCTCCAAATAACCGAACGAACTGTAGCTCCACCAGAATATAAAGTTAATGATCAGCTTTTCAAAAAGGTCGATGAAGTTCGTGACCTTGGATACACAATAACGAGTGGCCTATGCTTCTCTAAGCACTGCAGAGTCTTGGTAAAAAAGCCAATTACCGCATATACAGTCTCTTTGGGGTATTGAAATCTAAACAACCAAGTGTCTACATTCATGCCTTTAAGACCTATGTGCCCCCTACTGCAGAAGCAAGTACATCCAGTTTAATCCGACTAGGAGAAGAGATATCGATCTTTTGAAAAGCCAGAACAGTTTCATAAGAAAGCTTATGATGAGGTGTATTTCGATGGATTATAGTGCAATACCTCAAAGAGCTTTAAATCTGTCCCATCCTTCGCTGAAAAGTAGAAAGAAGGTTGCGGATTTCATTATGTTGTACAGAATTCTAGCTTGTAAACTGTCTATCCATCTGATTTCTTCGACGGGGTACTGACAAGATCCATAAGCGGAAAGCTCAAACTCTGACTCTCGGTTGCCAAATCGCCAACAAGGGGTGACTTCCTAGCCTATAGGTTTCCTACAACACACTCAACGACAAGAAAACAACATTACAACACAACGCATAGTAACTACTTAGCTACTCTAGGAGATACCTGTCCACGAGCCTCTTAAGCTGAGCTAATGAATTAGGGAGCGCTTTTTTTGAGAATGTTAAAAACTCAGAGCCGGCTCTTTAGGTAAAAAAGAAAGCACGAATGGAGCTCTTGGCCTTGGAGAAATGGATTTTCCTCCGGCTACCTCTTGTGTTGGAACTTTGTAGCATGTAGAACCCATCAAGCTTTAGTGCTACCAGTTCAGTAATCATTTTGAAAATCATGAGCAGGTCATTCCGTTTCCTACGAGTCTCAAGACTGGAGATTTTGAAAATTTTATTGCGATTAGAGGCAGAAGGTATGGTGGTGTAATCATACCCATATAAGCGTATCCAGAGCTTTCTAGTGGAACCATTTTGAACTGCTTCAGGCCTTTGTATACTACTCATCAAGTGGGGACTAAAGACTGTGGTACTGTGTTCTAGTACAGGGCGAACATATGATTTATAGGCTATCAAAAAGTGTGGTGCTGATTTTATAGACAAGGGTTTAGATATGTTGTAAACAATTCTCTCAGCTCTCTTTGCGATGCCTTCACAGTGGTCAGTGAAAGTGAATTTTTTGTCCATAGTAAATCCCAGCTCTCGTAACGTATCTGCACGAACCATTATCTTGCTTCGATTTACCAAGATGAAGAAGTTTAGTTTCTGAAGCAGACAGTGGTAGTTTCCCCTTGTCAGACCAATCAGCAATCTCTTTAATGGCGCCTTGCAAAGCCAAGCAATCTTCCGGTTTGCTAATATTTTTGTATAGTTTTACGTCATCAGCTTGAACTCCAGCGGCAGGTACAAGCTTGGTACGATCGCATAGAAAGATTTGGACCCAAACTTAATGTCAAGAAGACCAAGTATATGACGACTGACGAAGATGAGTCCAGCTCCATTAAGGTAAATGGCATTGAGCTGCCACGTACTTTGGTATTCAAGTACTTGGGATCAGCAATCGCGTCCGATGGCGGTTTACTCGTTGGAGCCAACTCACGCGTGAATGCAGCGTGGTCCAAATGGCGCTCACTGGCGGGAGTGCTCTGCGACAAGAAGATACCAGAGCGTCTAAAGTCGAAGATCTACAGAGCAGTCGTCCGACCTGTAGCTATTTACGGAGCTGAGTGTTGGCCCGTTACCAAAGAAATTGAAAGGCGCCTCAGCGTAATGGAAGCCAAGATGCTGCGGTGGACGGCCGGAGTTACGCGTTTGGATCGAGTACGCAACGACTCCATACGGCAGAGGTTCGGTGTCACCCCGATATTTGAGAAGATGCGCGAAGCTCGTCTGCGATGGTACGGCCACGTCCTTCGCGCAAAAGGTGACACTGTCCGAAAGAATGGTCTTAACCTTGATGTGCCCGGTAGGCGGCCACGAGGGCGATCAAAACAGCGGTGGCTTGATACGCTGCATCAGGATTTGAAGGTGGTTAGGTTGCACCCTGATCAGGCATTTGATCGGGAAAAGTGGCGCCAACATTCCAGGAAAGCAGACCCCGCAACTAAGCGGGACAACCGCTGAAGAAGAAGAATAGGAAGTTTTACGTCATCAGCAAACATACTGCACTTCACGTTGAATTTGTCTATTTGGTCTGTTAGGTCGGAAGTAGAGATAATAAAGAGAACTGGTGATAATACCCCACCCTGAGGTACTCCACTGGTCACCGTATACGTATCTGAAAAGGAATCGTTGACTTTCACTTGGAAGCTTCTGTCCGTGATAAAACCTTTTATCCACGCAATAATTCGATAATGCACTCTAACAGTTTTAGTTTTCCAATATATCGTATTGTGCTTGCGGATGCTAGACTCTCGTCTACGCCTTAAATAAAATAAAACAAAATAAACGAATGGTCGGGATGTCTTGTCAATTTGGATCCGACCAATGATCGATTCGTGAAATTAAGCCTCCCACCAACAGCGGCATCGATGCCTTAAAAAGTACAGATACAGTATGAAGGCCAGCGTTAGTCCATCTTTTTGAGATGAGCCACGCATTCTGCTTCTAGGTGATGTCGTGGAGGCGTGTAATGCGTGTTTGGCCTACACAATGACTTGCGGTGGCTAGCAGATGGGCAAGTCAAAGTCTTATCCTTCCCAGAGAAGTCTGGTAGCAAATCACCATGAATCACCATGTTGTAACTTGTGTTTTGATCTCGCTGTCACATACGCATACTTGGATGTGTGCAATTAGTAGCCAATGCAATACAAGACCACGTACATGAAGCACATGGACATGGTACAATACAAAACGGGTGCGCCGATTCCCATCACTCGTTATGTTCCACCGCGTGAGATAACGGATGCTAAAAATAGAGCAAAAACGGGAAAACTTTCTCGTGAGCGCACGAGACCAACCATCTAAACTGGATCTGATGCGAAATGGCGAATACCGACTCATTATACTGCATGGTCAACTTCGAACATCAGGGACTTAGCAGACAATAATTGCAGCTCTGATGATTTTTCCACATTCGTAGAAGGCGGCTCCTTCAGACAAGTTCTTATTTGAAACGGATCCTACGGTAGATGATGAAAGATTCTCCGTTACATATCGCCTCTCTCGATTTGGAGTGGCGGTCAGCAACTGATTCCGTCCTCCATGCTGCGTGCCATAGTGGCTCAGATGGTCTTTGAAGGTGCATGACAAGCGTGATACATCGTCTATGGCTTTCACAAAGTTGCGATTATTGATGTAGTCGTTAGGGCGTTAGTGCAATAGAGAGGTGATCAATAATACTGCATGTTCAGATCACAAGTTATGTATGAGTTAAGATTCACTATTTACTAATTGTATTGAATTTAGGGCCCGAGTTAAAAGTTCCAACTCCACCGACACGACTTCGGTCGAAAAAAAAAATTTCGCTGAAAGTTCGTCTAGGGCAGGGGGGGGGGGTTATTTGGGGTGCTGATCACGGATCAGACATCCGTTCTTCACGATTCGGTCAGAGACCACCCATACCGTTAACAAGGGTGGTCCAGGCAGCGTCGCCGATTTCGCACAAACTTAGCCTAGGGAGGTTATTTGGGGTGATCATCATGCATCTGACATACGTTTTTGAAATTGCGGCCAATTACGGTCGGTTACGGTAGCTACGGCTAACTAAGGCTGCCGAGGTCATAATCACCGTTTTTGCCCAAACTTCGCCTAGGGGGGTTATTTGGGGTGCTGATAACGAATCTGACATCCGTTTTTCGTTTTACGCTGGAGTTTGGGCGAAATCGGTAACCGTTATCTTAGTCACCCGTACCTTCCGTAACCTACCGTACTCCAGCGTAGAACGAAAAACCGATGTCACATTCGTTATCTTACTTACTTTGATACTTTGATGGTCCTTTTGTCGGTTGGAGGTCTTCTCAGCGGGGACCACAACTCTTCCAGACCGCTCGATCTCTGGCTGCTTGCATCCAGTGAGGCAGACTCCGCTCTCTGAAAGATCTTGGGAATGAGTCTGCCCATCGCGCTGGCGGTCGTCCCAGTGGTCTCTTATGGTCTCTCGGGAGCCATTCTGTGACACGGAGACTCCATCTATCGTCCTTTCGTCGAAGCAGGTGTCCGGCCCAGCGATATTTGGACTTCTTCATGTACTGCAGCGGGTCTGCTAATTGCGACTTCTCCCGTAGCTCCGAGCTTCGTAGGCCTTCTTGCCATTGCTGACGAAGGCTTGTCCTCAGAAGACATCTCTCCAGTGCACGATGCGTAGTTTGCATTGCTCTGGCGATTGTCTTGTTGTCGGGCCAGGTTTCCGTCGCGTAACACATCGCAGGCAGTACAGAGGCGTTGAATATCGAGGCCCTGAGGCCGGCATCCTTGACCTGATCGGTGACTTCGCGAATCGGACTGAAGGCTGCCCATGCTGCGCGTCTCCTGCGGGCGATTTAGGTCGTTATCCATGTTCAGCTCTCTTCCCAGATAGACGTAGGAGTCGACCCGTTGTAGAGCGACTCCATTTAGCCTTACGAGTCCCGTGTCACACCACTGGTTGACCATAAATTGCGTTTTGGACATATTCATGTCCAATCCAATCTTCATACCTGCCACATTGAGCTCGTTCAGCATTTCCTCGACTTCTGCCGTGCTGGTAGAGATGAGAACAATATCGTCGGCGAAGCGAAGGTTGCTGATCCGTTTACCGTCGACAAGGTAGCCTTTATCGTCCCAGTTCAAGTCTTTCATGGCATCCTGGAGTGCCGCTGTGAATAGCTTGGGAGAAATCGTGTCTCCCTGCCGTACTCCTTTCCCGATAGGAATTTTAAGCTTTCGATCGAACAGCTGGATGGTAGTCAATGTGTTCGAGAAGCATTCGTCGAGAAGTCGGATGTAGGGCGATGGTATACCAGCGTGCACAAGTGCGTTCAAAACGGCGTTGATTTCCACAGAGTCGAACGCTTTCCTGTAATCCACGAAGACAAGGACAAGTGGGAGGTGGTATTCGCGGCTCCTTTCGATGAGCTGTGAGACAGTCTGAATATGGTCCATGCAGGAGAAATCCTTGCGAAACCCTGCTTGCTCCACTGGCTGATATTCATCCAAGCAACGCTCCATGCGGTTAAGCAGTATCTTGGTGAAGATCTTGTACACAACCGAGAGAAGACTGATGGGTCGATAGTTGTTGATATCCTCCTGCTGACCTTTTTTGAAGATCAAAACTGTTTTCGACTCCTTCCATGAGTCCGGAGTCCTACCAAGTCGAAGGTAGTGGTTGAAGTGCTTGGCAAGAAGTAAGCAGAGGGCACTGCCACCCGCACGAAGGAGATCAGCAGAAATGCCGTCCGGTCCGGGAGCAGTGCCCGGCTCCATCCTTCTGATGGAATGAGCAACTTCTGATTCCAGAATGGGAGGTACTTCCTCAGTTCGTGGCATCAAGCATTTCGGGACAGTGATGGAAGAACGGAACAGATCTATGTAGAATTCTTGAACGATGGCCTCCATCGCTCTTCGAGACGTTTGCGTTGTTCCATCCTTATCCACAAGGGCTGACATTATTGCCATTCGTTATCAGCACCCCAAATACCCTCCTAGACGAAGTTTGGGCGAAATCGGTGACTATGACCTCGGCAACCTTAGTTACCCGTAGCTACCGTAACCTACCGTACTCCAGTGTAAAACGAAAAGCGGATGTCAGATTCGTGATCAGCACCCCAAACAACCCCCTAGACAAAGTGCCAGCGAAAAAAAAATCGGTACCGAAGTCGTGTCGGTGGAGTCGGAACTTTTAACTAGTGCCCTACGGAGTAAGCCACTCTCGAATGCTGTCGTCCTTCGCATTCTTAACATACTTCTTCGTCTCATAGACGGATTGCGCTGACGAACACTTGGCGCCAAAGATGCGCTTGCCCGTCGAATGCAATGCGGTGTACGTAGTTGGCATCGGTGCCGTATGCTATGCGGCCAATAACTTGTTTTTCTTCTGTTTACCACGTTCTTATGTGACTTTCCCAGTTTGTTCCCCGTCTACGTGAAGACTTATTCGATAACGGTTTAGGGTATGGCTGAACCCTCACACGAAAGGGAAGCCGACGGTGACGGTTTCAAGCGGAGCATTCGACCGAACTTCGCGGAAGACGGTGAGTTTCGAGCACTATAGCTTTTCCCCTAGTTTAGCATTTCTATATTTCTTAAGTTAAGTCACAACAGAACAAAAGGCCTCGGGTCGGCGCTGAACTCGATCGAGAGCGGGACGGTTTTCGGGCGCGCATGCTGCCACTCTGCCATTGCAGACTGAAGTTGACTGTAATGAACCGGTTGAAACATGTTTAGGCGTACGATTCGGTTCCCTCTTGTTAAGCGGCGCTTTTTTACCACTCAATGTCCTTTAGTTCCTGTTAAGACATGTTTCAGAGTGATAAGGGACCCTCACGCATGACCGTGTAGTCTTCTGGTTGGGGGGGGGGGGGGTGAAGATAGTCCCTGCTCAGATTGTTCCCAGATAATTTCCTTGATCTCATTAGCGGCTCTTTCAACGGGACTTCTTCGGAAGTTATGACCAAGCTTCCGAAAAAAAGCTTTTGAAGTGCCATGGCGAAACTTCCGAGCGAGCGCATAAACGAGAAACGGAGGTCGGAGCGCAAGTGGGTAGAGGGTTTACTCGTGCGAGGGAGGTCAGGGGTTTGTTTCCTCTGCGCTGCTGCATTTTTGCATTTCAACTAATTGGTTGAGATTTGAGGGATTCTGACGTCTATACCATTTTCAGACGTTTTCTGCGCATTTTTCCGGCTGTACGCTGTGGTATTCAACATGGTGATAAATGTTCAGCACCAGTGATACACAGGTACAAAGTGTCTGTGTAGTGAATCGCGGTGTCTTCCTCCATGGTTATGGGCACGCAACCGAAATCCAATTGAAGACGTACCCTTTCCTCCGAAACAAGAGTTCCACCCGAAAACGTTATCATATGCCCACTGCTTGCTTGCCTGTCCACGTCCATCAGCTCATCTTACGGCTCCCAATCTTCCTCTTCTTCTTCCACCACTTCCAGCTGTTCGTCTTCCTCAACTTCAAGTTGACGTGCTTCGAAGTCCTTGAGTATGCTGGCCATCCATTCGTCCAGATTGATTTCTTCCCTCGAAGATTCCTTGTCTAAAGGTGGGCCACACTTCAGCGTGAGCAGGTGGATCACCACTCTGCCGTCGGCGGACATTGTTGGTGTTAGGTTCTAGAAAACCTTCAGCAGACCTCCAATTTCCAAGTGACAGGCAGACATGAGGGAAAGAGTGTATCGATGCCGTTTAGCTTAATTTGCGGGATCCGCACACCTCGTTTCCCATTTGAACCACCTCCGACGTCACAACGTGGTCTCCTTTGAAAATCCGAGCAGGTTGGTTTTTCCCGAGGCCTTTGGTCCATGTATGGAAACAGACTATGAGGTGCCTGTAGCCTTTATACGCTACCCGTAAGGTGCCCACTCATGCAATTCGTACCTGTGTATCACTGGTGTTGAACATTTATACATCACCATGTTGAATACCACTGGAAAAATGCGCAGAAAACGTCTGAAAATGGTATAGACGTCAGAATCCTTCAAATCTCTACCAATCAGTTGAAATCCAAAACTGCAGCACCAGTGATACACGCAGCGGAACCAAACCCCTGACCTCTCTCGCATGCGTCAACCCTCTACCCACCTGCGCTTCGAGCCACTGCCTGCAGAAGCATCGCGGGCGTACAAGACCCCCAAACGGTGCTGCGCCGTATCCCATTATGACCCCCTACTCCTTGGGTTTAACCCTATATGACTCGCTCCCCCCATTCAGACATACACTTCAGACCCTTCTCTTGTGAGGTAGGCCATTCTGATGTAATTTGGGCATTCATGTGCGTTCCTACCAAAGCGGATAACTATTCAGTACAAGGTGACCACCCCCAGCCGGTTTGCGCCCATTATTATTTACCAGACGTTCAGGAGCCTTCCGGCTGTCAAACCTCTTCTTGGGGCTTCCCACCAAACTCCAAAAACAGAACGACTTGGTTTACTGGATTTTACGACCTTTCGACCGCAATCAGCAAGAAAAAACGCTCTCTTATTACATAGGATAGCGCAAGGTAAGCTCCTTACTACGGTTGACGTGAAACTTGCTCACGCTCCATCGTATTTGTGCGCTTCGCATTCCCAAGTGTCCGTTTCTAGGTTGCATCATTTTCTCTCTGAACGCCATCATATTGGAGTAATTTCCACGAGCATTAGTAATTCTTTCAAAGCACAGGTCGCCTGACTCCCACCAAAATGGATCCGATTTGAGCGAGAACCGGCAACTCCGGTCGAAAACTCGATACTATCAATCGACATTGGTCACCCAATTGAACCCCACAACCTGCAGTGAAGTCGACCCATCGGCCATCAAAATCGTATGACTCCCACTCCAGTGGAAGAAATCTGAGCGAAAACCAGTAACTCCGGCGAAAAATCGATAATATCGATTGACATTAATTCTCCGATTTTGACAATTTTCGTCCATTTTCATCGATTGCGAGCTAGAGTAACCTTAACAGGCTTTACATGTACGTTCGGGTTACCTTCACATGTTCTACACGTTTCACAGGCTTGCACAGGTTTGTGACACACGGACACACACTCGGACAGACGCACTAACGCTTCTATATTAATAGGATTTTATTTATTTTGAAGAAAAAACCTACGAGTAAAGAAGGAATTGCTGTAAAGACAGCCTAACCGTGAAATAGGCTGTCCGTATAGCTGAAAAACAAGTAATGGTTGAGCATAAGCGAGGAAATAACAGTAGAATCATCGGGAGCCACTTCTTGTTGACCAAAGTGAATGAAGCATTATTCCATAAAGAAAGCTCGGATCTATCCTAGTCCGGTGGGGGCACATAACTAAAAAGTAGGTAATAAAATGAATAGAGACTTACCGAGCGGCTCCTAAAGAACGAATTCGGACATAAAAGAAACCAAAAACGAACGAACAAAAAATCGCCGCGGTTTTCAACCGTCTCGGCGGGCAAAGAGCGACGGAATGGAGACATGCCGCGTGCTGACCGCCGGCTGACATGTTATAACCAGAATCTAACATGGTGAATAGGGTGCATGAAGCCGCATGCCGCGTGCTGGCCGCTGCCTGACATGTTATAACCAGGACCCAACATGGTGAGGAGGGCACACAACTTTGCCGGCTTACAACCGCAACAAATGAAATTTTTCGTTGTTTTTTTTGTTTGACTTTTCTTTTTTAGGGTTCTATGTTGTTCTGTAGGAGCCGCTCGGTAAGTCTCAAGTGAATTTGTTACATATAATACATTTTAGTTATGTGCTCCCCCCCCCCCCCCCGGACTAGAATAGATCCGAAAGCCCTATTCAGCAACTCTTCTCGTTACCCTTGGATATTTAGTTCCAAGTAGTGAAAAATGAAGCCTTCATTGAATGGCTTGATTAAAGGTGTAACATATGACAACATAACGGGAGAGCGAGTTATGGCTTTTCCATAGCTCGCCATTCGTGGAGTAGAGCGTTCTTTCCCAGTTCTCCCTTTTCTTGCGCACATTTTTGGTTCTTACAGTGTACGGCGATAAGAAAGGAACACAAACAGAAGAAGTCGAGTACAGCGAGTCCTCATTGGCGCAGAGACGATCGGCGTTGTTGGTGAAGCTGAAACAGCTGAAGGATTCACATGGAACCACCACCATGGGGAATCGAACCGAGAGTGTAGATATGGCAAGTTTTGACCATAGGAATTACGCCGTAAGTGCTGATTTTTGTATGTACGGGACTGTGAATGATGACCTGTTTCTTCACCTACGGAACATTCCAGAACGAGTCCGACATTGAATTCGAGTACAACGACTGCGATACACTGTTGAGTGAACTGGCCGAGCTCTACACCTATTCCGAACTGGATGACTTTGCCAGTAACATCCAGTGTTGGAAGGTCTACGCTGACAACAATGAGGCAAGTGCTTTCAAAGCTTTCCTTCTTCAACATGGCGAAGCTAACAGCTTTTCTTTGACCTTTTGTGTAAATCTAGGCCCTTATATGGTTCGTCTAAGATTCCTTCTTTCACATTAAACACATACATGTCTATCTCTCTGCGCCACCGGTTGAACATATCAACCGTAGTATTATTTTGTAGGTGCTTAGGTGCAATCCCTTTGGCTGAAAGGTAAAGATTGTGCGGTACTTGTGAAGCAGAGGGCCCGTGGTGCCGTGGGGTTGCCGGGGAACATGTTAACGCGGCAAACCCACGGCACCACGGGGCCGGTACTTATGAAGCACACGTCCTCGGGTGCCGTAGGTTTTCGCGTTTCCGTCGCCGTTAACATGTTTCCCAGCAGCCCCACGGCACCACGGGCCCTCTGCTTCATAAGTACCGATTGTGCTAATTATTCCCTTTTTATGGGGCCTATCAAGCGTTTTTATTCGACATCACCAAGGTCAACGGGTCCTACTCAGGTCAAGTAAGCCGTTCGTCCTTTCGAAGTCGTTGTTGTGAATAGGTACCAAACTAGTTTGTTAGGAGAAATCACTGGATTGCCCATATGTTGGCCACCAGAGGCCGGATTCATCAACGACTCACAGCAATTTAACAGAGAATTTAAGCCGAAATTCTTGATAGCGCGGCTTATATCGCTCACCATATCGCTTGATAAGCCGCGCTATCAGATATTTTGGCTGTATTTCCTCTGTTAAATTGCTGTAAGTTGTTGATGAATCCGGCCCCTGAAGTCATTGTATAGACCAAAAATGCATCAAATCGCTTCAACGATATCCCGTGGAAGTAGTGTACACGGCGATGCGATTTTTGTTCGATTGATAGTGTAAACGCTGCATAATTGATGCGGCGAAGTGAAGATGTGTGTTTTCTATGTTTTCTTTTGTACCGTTGACCTATGTAACTAACTGTAATAGAATTCTTGCTGTCGTTCAAATTCAAATCGTAGCGAAGTCGCAGGGCATGCGTAATCTCTTCTTTTAATAGGCTAGAAAATTGCTGCCTTTATGCCCTCTATAAACCACTTTAACCATGATTTTTCCTTGAAACGTAAAAATTTCATAAAATTTCAAACAGTGCGTTCACTTACTGGGACAACTGAATTTAAAAAATATATATATATATAATATACATTCAAAAAAGTCGTACCAAATTTTCGATGAACAAAAAATTGTATTATTTTTTCGGAAGTTTCTAGTGTATTGGGAAAGAAGCTCATTTTAATTTGGGAGATGCTCATGGTCAGTTTGATTTTAAAAGTGATAAGAGGTGTGGGTGAGTTCTGAAGGGTTGTTGTCACTAGGATATCGCGATTGTTGCATGCGATCGAACAGCGCCGACGCTTTATACTTCGACGCCGAGCGACGCGACGGCATGTATAGTGGCCATATTGATCTTTCTCGACGCCCGATCTATGTGGCCACAATGCGTGGCGTCGCGTCGAAGTGTAAACGAGGCCCTAAAGTGTAGCGTCGCGCCCGGAGAGCAGTGGATGCGGGTACGAGTTCCGCGTGGCGCAAGTTTTTGTCAGAATAAAATATTTTGTAACGGCATGTAGCATTTGTACCAGCCGCTTCAGGCTATCAAACCTTGAATATAATCCGGTTTGATTTCAAAAATGTCCAGTTTGACGTGAAAATGGCATATATTTTGGGGCATGTTGTAGAAACGTTTCACTTGCATCTGTTTTAGTGGACTGGTAACGCTGTTTTTCTACTAGTTGTCTTCTGGAAGATTTATTGCCAAGTATCTTTAGAATGCTACGAAGGAAACGTATACGATTCGTGTTTACCAATCGTACACTTATAATACTCGGTTGCGCTTTGTGCGGTATGAGGCTGACAGAAAAACTAAGCATTCTATTCCTTTGTGGCCTTAGTTGACGCAGGACATGGCTACCAAAATGAAGTGTGGCAGCTAAACCTTCTTTCGGCGGCTGGCATCCGAAAGCCCATGTACCTTATCATTGGCTTCGACATCACGTGGAAGCATAATTCGTGGCGTATCCCTTTAAGATTAATCAACATCTTGCCTATGCTCCTCTACCCTGTCTACATAGAACTTTTTTAAGATCCAGGAGCCGTTCCACTTCTCTTCGTTACCCGAATCGAAGAAACTATTTATAATGCAAGATCTCTGCGCAAGGATGGAAAGCGCTGAGTCGGATGTTCGTCTAGCCAGCGCCAGAATTGTGCTGTACATATTACAGGTTTGTAGTATCTCTTTCTTTTTGTTGAATACTACTACATTGACGATCTTTTCTCCCATCATTCTTCTCTGCAGCCTGTCTTGACCAGAGTACTTTGAATCCGAGCGATGTTTCTTGATCGGACAGCTGCTTCGTTCGCTGGCGGCTGTTCACGGCGATGAGCACAACACGTAGCTTGTTTTTCATGGTAGTTCCTCATAGTAGTTTCTAATGGTTATTGGCAATCTAAATATTAAGTGAAGTTCGGATCATCCCTTCGTAATTGAGCCTCTTTTTGTATTTGTTTTGTATCTTGATAGACGTTGACAGAAGAATTCATTTGTTCTGTTTTCCTCGCTTTAGTGGTGCTTTAAGGGTGCTTACCTGGACTTCGGCGAGGAAGAAGAGGTGGAGGCAGGTCTGCTGTTGAGCGCTACCAATCTTGATAAGGGCACCGGAGGTCATGAGAAGGACTGTTTGTGCAGCGCGTTCCTCAACGCTCATATCGCTTATAAGGCAGGAACGTACCAGGTACTTTCTGGAATAATTGAGTATTGTCACTGACTTCTGATCTAATAAATCTGTGTAATTCAGGCGCTGTGCACACTTCTCATGGCTGAGATTTGTGAACCGTTCGACACTGGTGTTGGCATGACCACCGATGGTGGTAGGGAATCAAAGGCGAGTTCACGCGGAAGTCGTTGTCCCAGCAGTGCTGATCTGGCTGAAGGCGGTTCGTTCTACGGAATTTCACTGAGTAAGCAGAGGTCTGAGTAAGCTGTTAGCCGTTCTTGGATAGATTTTATCGCATGTGTCGCTTATAAAACTGAGGCTTGGCTTCAATGCTGAAGCCCGGGAAGTAAATGCCAAGGAGTAGCTTTCCAGTATAATATCCGCTCTGTTTCCTCTGCTGAATTCATATTTTCTTGCTCGACTCCATAACCCTGCAGGTAATGGCGTGATTTCAAGGCGTGCCTTCGGAGGTATTTGTTCCATTGACCGCGACTGATGCACCGGAGGCTCTGCCTTTCTTCATAAACGTTGTCTCCTATTCAATAATAGTCCAGCGTTACCACACGCACAATCGATAAAAATGGTGCCGCTGCCGGCCGTCGACCTTCACTCCCATGTCTTCTCATTCTAGTTTGCGCAAGACGTTTTCGAGGGTGGCGCTGAAGACTTACAGAACTCCTTCCTTCACGTTCGCGACCATGCAGTTGTAGAATGGCGAACCTTGGTCGCGAAGCAGCTGTGCAACCGATGTAGAGGTAGGAACACCTAGCATGACTAGAAGGGCATTGATGACGCCTTTGGTCTCGACGTAGTCGAATATCTTATTCATGCCGATGAGTGTAAGGCCCTGTTCATACTTCGCGGCGGGAGTGACTGGATCGCTAGTGCAATGCATGCGGATCGACTGATTGCGAGTGCTCACCCAGCATCGATACCCATGATTTGGCTGGGCGGTACTTATGAAGCAGAGGGCCCGTGGTGACGTGGGGCTGCCGGGTAACATGTTAACGCGGCAACCCACGGCACTCAAGGATGGGTGCTTCATAAGTACCGGCCCCGTGGTGCCGTGGGTTTGCCGCGTTAACATGCTTGCCGGCAACCCCACGGCACCACGGGCCCTTTGTTTCACAAGTACCGGATGGGCGACCGTCGTTCCCGTCGCGAAGTATGAGCAGGCCCTAAAGTACAGCGGCAGCTTGTACTCTCGCGATACTTCGATGAGCTTCATAATGGTGTGTATGTGAGCGATCATGCTGAATCCTCTCCGAAATCTTGCTTGTTCGCATGGTTGTCCTTCGTCCAGCGTTCTGCTGGCCCTATTCAGAACGACTCGAGTGAAAAGCTTGTGCACAGCAGACAGATCGGGCGATAGTTTGTCGCCAACAACAAGACGCTTCGTCCTACTGGTCTTCTACTGAAATGGAATCCTGCACTCTGAAAGGTTGTGTGTGAAGAGATGAACCCTTTTATTGGCGAGTACTGGCGGTAGTTGACGAGGAGTTGTTCGGATCTAATGCATTGCGTGTCGAATCTCGGAATGGTCGGCACAGGGCTACGCCACATCCAGGTAGATGTGGCTATGAAGAAATTCAGGCAAAGAGGGAGATTTTCCTTATTAACTTCTGCATGAAGCGACGGTTGCGGCCGAACGTCGGATGATGCTCGTCTTCTCCTGGTTGTTTGCGAAGTTTCTGCCGAATTTGATGATTGCACAGTTGAAGCTTCCGCTACTGACGATTTCCTGTCCGTTTTATGGGTGTTTCAGGGACGTATCTCGATAGCTTTTACCAGAAAATGTTGCTGAACTATTGAAGAAGCTACGCTTGCTGGTGATGTAGTTGTTTGCATGTTTTATCTTTTCGATTTAGTCCTTGCAGAACATACGCCGTATGGGCCATCCGTCAAGGTGTATCATAATATTTAGACCGTCGCAGTCGTCGTGCTGCAACAATGGCGGACAACGAAGCGATGAGAGTAGTGCTTTCGGCACTGTACCACATGGTGGAGTTGATTCGTAATGAAGAGCTCACTGAAAGCATGTCAGTCGACGATCCGAGCTTATCGTCCAGAAGGAGCTCGTTTCTGGAAGAATTAGGTAGGTCTCCTCAGGCCTTTTTGCTGACGGTCTGGAGGATAAGGGTGTTTCCATTTAGGCGAACCACTTGACCATGTTGGCCAGCCACTGCTTCTAGTGCTGTTCGAGATGCTCCCGCCGTTTTACACGGGGTCCTCACCGCACTACCCCATCAAAAAGGTATACTTAGGTGAACTATTAGATTTAAGGTGCATAGTTTCCTTCTGTTTCAGATTTTACTTCTGATATGGAAGATTCTCTTGGCTACACTGGGAGGATGGAAGCACTTGGATGCGTTGAAGGCGTCCAAACGTGCGGCGCTGGGGCTTCCTGTTATGGAGAACACCATAGCCGTCGCGTCAGCGTTACCAGCGACGATCATTAATGACAATGAAGCGGGTAGGTTTAGAGGGAATTGAGTAGCAGTTGGAGGATGAGTACCCGTACTGAAAGTGCAAATTCTTAGGTGCTAGGATGGCCGCACGACGTATTGTCCCCATTGGACGTGTAATGGCTAGACAGCTGGCCTACGCTGGAAGTGAAGAGGCCAAAGACGAGGACTTCGACATAGGTAGTTGTTAGACGGCTGCTTCACAAGGCGATAGAAGTATAAACTACCGGTTTAGGAGCTATAACGGGTGATGACTACGCTATGCCGGACCCTGATGGACCAGTGAAGCGAGGTAGCCTGATATGATCCTCAACAACGGTCTACTAATCCGTGTCCAACAGTTCAGGTCCAGAACTACGACAAGTCAACAGTGGCGACCGCACACCTCGGCCAGGTTCACCTATGCCTCGAGAACCCCCTAAAAGATGCCTTCCATGGCGAAGCAAAGTCTCCAAACAGGAAATCGAAGCGTTTATTCAGCAGGAGAGGTGGGGTGTTGCTGACTGCTGATGCGGATCTTCAACAAAGTGATTCTAAATTTTCGAATTCCAGACAGAAATTCTTCCAATATCAACTTCCTGGTGATCTGAAGACGATGTTCGCCTTACCACCTCCTATTCATCGCAGTGTGGAGACGTTATGGAAGCACCAGTACACATCAATTGGAGAGCTGCAGGTATGTGCAGTGAAAAAATCTCGCGCTAGGGCTAACTAGTGGACTTCTGAACTTACTCTGAAAGGCCTATGAGGAAGACGAGTGGCTGGAACGTGATCCCGAGTAAAGGTCATTTACGAACGTTGCTGAACTGCTTGAAGAAGCCCTTACCGTCAGGATCAACCATGCCATTATTTATGGGAAAGTCAAACATGGATAGTGTTGCAGTTAAAGAAACATCGAAATAGTCACTGTTTATTTACTTATTGACGTTCTACAAAGACACACACGTTGAATTTGACGACAAAATGAAGCAACAAAACGCGAAATAAACGAAAACTCCTGTACAGAAGACAAAAAGAAACTAATTATCATATTCAGAAGCTTGTCTTCCTTCATATTTAGGATGACATATTGTGGATAAGTAGATTTTGAAAGGCCTGAACAGACAACGTTAGGATGTCCTCGTTTTTTTTTTTTTTTTTTTTTTGAACTGCCTTATGTTTCTATACGTGAAGAAATTGGACATAATCGAAGGTTCAACAACAGAAATATAAAGTCTGATCCTGTTTCTCCTAGACCTGATCAGTGGTGCTCCAGAGAAAGCCACTGGATTTATAGAAACTCTCTCAGGATCCTAAACACCATTGTAGGATCTGCATTCCTACGTCTGCTCTGAAGCTATTTGTTCGCTCTCAGGGTTAACCAAAATAACGTCTACAAGATTTTTTTATCACATTTATAAAACAACCAACAACTCAAAAAGCGACGGCTAAATTACAACAATACAAACATTAGGGCACATCATGTTCAACTGGTTTCGAAGTGGTCTCCCTTGGACCGGATGCAGAGGGCCAAACGTTTCGTGAGTTTTTCGGCGATGGGCCGCAGGTCATCAGGAGACAACCGCTCCCACTCCTGGCATTAGGGTTCCTTCAGGGACTGGAGACTGCGGTGGCGTTTGACGCCGACCCTAGCCTCTAAGATGCCCACACTGTAGTCCTTCGGATTCAAATCGGAATACGGCGGCCATTCCGAAGCCGTAATGAAGTCGGGGAAATTGACCTTGCACCACGCCTGCGCACTCTTCGCACTATGTGCGGGTCCAGAGTCCTGTTGGGACGTCCAATGGGCATCATCGAAGTGCTGGAGGGCCCAAGGAAGAACTACGGACTCAAGAGCGTCACGCTGGAACACATCTTCGTCGATTTTCACTCCTTCATCCACGAAAACCGGGGGTCTTGCCGCTGGCGCAGATGCCGCCCCAAACCATGACAGATTGTGGGTTTTGGACGATAGCAGAGGTACTTGGTGCCTCTGTAGACCACATCCTACCATTTTGGCGATTGTGCGCCTACTCCACTGTGAACAGCTTCTCATCCGTGAACAGAATCTGTTCCCAGGTACGACCTGCCGCACATCGTCGAAAAATTCGCGAAACGTTTGGCCCTCTGCATCCGCTCCAAGGGAGGCCACTACGAAACCACTTGATCTTTAAAAATTAATAAAATTAAGCTTTTAAAAACGTTTGGTGCAACCTTTTTTGCTAACTGATCCTGTATCGCTTTTTGACTAAATAGCTTCTGTGTTTTGCTTTTGTCGATCTTAAAAAAGCCAACTTTTGCTGCACTTTTTGTGAATTTACCTCTTTGGCTCAACAAATGTTCTGTTCTGAACATGACGTACCCTAATGTTTGTATTGTTGTAATTTAGTTGACATTTTCTCGAATTGTTGGTTGTTTTATAATTATGAAAAAATCTTGTCCACGTTATTTTGGTTCACCCTGTATTTCGTTGAAAGATTTAAGTGCCTTAAGCTCTTTGAGTTTAAAGCAACAATCTCGTAATACATGGCTGAATAGGGAAACTTCATAACTGGAAACTCGATTCTGTGCTCGTGAAGTGCAGCTCACCAGCGGTTTTAAGGTTGAAAAGGTGTTGCCAATCGTGGCTATACTGTAAAAATGTTCTTCCAAGGAATTTTCTTTCTCCATATTCAAGCTATTTCTTATTTTCAGATACTTTTATATCAAGTGATAGAATAACCAGCTGTTTAGGCTGCTCAGGACGAAGATTTGAATCGCTATCTTTTCTCGAGAAAGGAAGGTATTGAAATGAATAACGTTGAAGAACTCTATCGCTTGCTGTTGCCCAACTTGTGTCAATATGTAGTTGCACTTCTGAAAGTGTTACTGGCTGCAGCGCCGTCAAATAAGGTACGTTTAACGATTCTAGGCACTGTTGTACTTTCCCGACTCCAGAGGTCGAGGACAGGGCGAGAAAAAGTTTCGCCCACACTTTGCCTATGGGGTAATTTGGGGCGCTGATCACAAATGTGACATCCGTTTTTGAAGTTTCGGCCGATTACGGTAGGCTGCGGTAGGTGCGGATGACTAGGGATTTCTAGGTCACATAATCACCGATTTCGTCTTATTTTCCAGGGGTTTATTTGGAGTGCTGATCACGAATATGACATTCTGCTTGCGTTTTACGCTGGAATACGTAGGTTACGGTAAGTACCGGTGACTAAGGTCATGGTCACCGGTTTAGCCTTTCGGCTTTATGGATTATCTGGGGTGCTGATCACGAATCTGACATCCGTTTTTCGTATCACGCCGGGCTACGGTAGATTACGGTAGGTGCAGTTGACTAAGGCCATGATGACCCAGGTAGCCTTAGTCACACGTGCCCACCTTAGTCTACCATAATCGGCCGAGATTATAAAAACTTATGTCAGATTCGTATTGAGCACCCCAAATAACTCCCTTGGGCGCAGTTTGGGAGAAATTTTTTCGACTTCTGCTCGATCTCTGGCGTCGTGAAAGTACAATAGTGATCGCTTCCATTCTGGGGCCGGATTCATCAACGACTTACACAATTTAACAGGAAAATACAGCCGAAATCCCTGATAGCGCGGCTTATCAAGTGATACGGTGAAACATTTCGCCGCTCTATCAGGGATTTCGGCTGTATTTTCTCTGTTAAATTGCTGTAAGTCGTCGATGAATCCGATCCCAGGTCTTCATCCCGTTCGTTCTTATCCTCAACTGTTCTCATTGTCGAGTTTAGGCGAAAAACGACGCGCTGAACATTTTGGTGGATGTGCTTACTCCGGAGACGGATGGTTGCGATATATTGTCGAACTCCATCAGTCTTGATCATTCCACAAGCAGCCCATTGGAGGAGAGTGTTCGTCTTGCCATTGACATAAACAGGCACAAGGAGGTCAGCTCAGCTTGAAGACAACGCTACCCATTTCCTCGGAGATCCAACAAAGCGACTGTTGGTTGTTCACTCTGGCTTAATACCAGCTGTTATAGATTATGGTGAAGGCTACGTCGTCGATCCTACTGCTTCTTATGAAGCACTTTCGATTGAACCATATTTATCAGTTTGAGTACTTGTGTCAGCATATTGTAAGTCTGATTGCTGATGGGACTATTTATTCGTTAGTTGATTCAAACGCCTTTAAAATTGACATATTTAGGTCTACGGTAATGGCATCCCTCTTCTTCTGAAGTTCCTCGATCAAAACATGACGCGATACGTGCAGTCGCGTTACGAGATTCACCCCTATAACTACCCACAAGCGCCGTTGCACTATGTTAGAAATCGAGGTCAGTAAGCTGTTTCCGTTCTTTACTGGAAGACATCCCTTTCCTCAGGCAGAACACTGGGTTGATGTTGCTATACGGTTGTTGGACAAGATTTTTTCGCAATATTTATTCGGCCTTGTTGCCTGTATGAGCATCTGAAAATGTCGAGGAAACTCTTGAAGTGTGCTCTTTGAACACTTCTCCATCTTCCGTTTTTAAAATTTTGAGGGAGGAAGTCGATTGACAGAAAACCAGTAGCACTACAATAGTGGTGGAAGAGTGTTGGTACGCCGATCTCTCTTAGCACGAGGTGGGTTACTTCGGTTGGGTGTACCAACCTATATGCCTGGACCATCTGCTCCAGGTTTCTTCAGGGGCACGGTTGTAAGGATAAAGGATAAAGGGCGGCGTTATTCAATCCCTTCTGGAGTGCGCCACGCATTCTACTACTACGGGATGTCGTGGAGACGAGTTGAATGCGTATCTGGCCATGCAATGACTTGCGGTGGCCAGCCGATGAACAAATCAGCACTCCATCCTTCCCAGACAAGTCTGGTGCCGATTCACCGACACTAGAGGGATCTAATAAGGCTTGGTTGTCCTGGGCAGGAAATCCGAACCAGGAACCTGCTATCAGATGCAATCGACAGTCGGCAGTACCTCCATCGATTGCGCTACACGATTGCGGGTAATCCTTTGGGCAGAAAAGTTTTTAGGTTAGCGCAGGTGTGAGACGAGCAGGACATTCGCGGCGTTTTGTACTACAACCAGAAATTGAAAACGCACCTCGAAGGGAGATGCCTCGCATTGCAGAGACCATATCGCCTTTTGTTGACATCGGGTGATTTGGATCCACGCAATGGTGTCTATGTGGTCATTAGATGCTTGTTTTCTCCGATCGTTCACTCGGGTTAATTCATTTTAGGCCGAGGGAGTCCAATGGATCAATCCATGCCCTAGGGCTAAGTGCAGCTCTATTGGGCTTCTACGCGATGCAGTCCTCACTGCTTTTCTACTTTAAAATGCTTTTCTATAGTGCTTGAACACATTAGTTTAAGCCTGGAGCGGCTGATATAGAGGCTATAAGTTGTTACAGGATGTTTTGTTGCGATCAAAACTCTTGCGCCAGGCGGGACTCGAACCCGCATCTTCTGCTTTCCGGGCAGCGATGTTCGCCTTACACCATCGGCGCTGTTTGACCACAACCCCGTATCACGGGTGGGTGCTGACGGACCTCGAGGATATCGCGGATGTTACGTGCGGTCAAACAGCGCCGGTGGTGTAAGGCGAACATCGCTGCCCGGAAAGCAGAAGATGCAGGTTCGAGTCCCGCCTGGCGCAAAAGTTTTGATTGTAACAAAACATCCTGTAACAGCTTTTCTATAGTGTTAAATGGTGTCTGGGAGAGAACTGTCGTGCGGCATTGTGGGTTTCCTTCAGCTTTTCTGGTTACGAACGACAACATTTCCGTAGCATAAGCCAAATGAAGCTCATTTAGCGCTCTGTGTTAAGAGTTATGAAGCAGTGTGCATGCACTGTAGTTCAACGAGTCACGATTGATGAAAGTCAAATGCAGTCAATATTTCAACAATTCGCTTCAGACGAGTGGCCTGTCCTCAACTCGGAGAACGTCGAAGGAGGCGAAATTGAGCGCAGGGGCATGTACTATATGTGGAGGAATATGTTCTCGTCAATAAATCTCATCAGGTGCGGTTCAAGAACAAAGAGTTTTAGAAACTTTTTAGTGTCAAATACTGTTTAGGGTTCTAAATAAACTGGTCAAAGGAAAGCAGTCTCGTGTTATGATGCTGATGGTCTTCAAGTCGGCGCCCATACTGAAGAGATCCTTGAAGATCCGATTGGTGAGTGGCTTCGCCAATTTTCCAGGCGGGTAGTTGGTGCTAATCAAAGCTGTTTCAGGGATTGTTCCAGTTTTTCATACTGAAAGCCCTCAAGATGCAGTCACGATATCTCGGACGTCAGTGGAGGAAGAGCAATATGGATATCATGTCTGCGATCTACAATAAAGTTCGACATCGAATGACAGACGACTGGGCGTTTGCCAACGAAATGCGAAAGTCGTACGACTATCACAGTGAAGAGAGTGAACTGAAGGCGGCTGTCGAACGGTTCCATAGTCGGAGATACGCCAGGCTGCATCCGCAACTGGCAATTGGTTAGTGATATTTATTTATTTATTTATTTATTCGAAACATGGGTGCGCTAAACGATAAAAAGCAACGTCAAGAACAACAGCACAACAACAAATAAACAACTTTCAAATCAGTTTCCTTAAGCCTAAAGGCTGGTTTCGAGGTTGTAAGCTGTCATAACGATGTTTTGTTGCGATCAAAACTTCTAGCGCCAGGCGGGACTCGAACCCGCACTTCCCTCTAACCGGGCGGAAATGCTCTACGCCATTACGCCACCGGCGCCGTTTGATCCGAAACAAAACATCGTTATGACAGCCTACAACCTCGATACCAACCATTTGAGGCCTAAGGAAACTGATTTGAGTCGTTTCTATCAAGACCATCAGCTTAACTGCTTCCATGCTGATATCAGCGGCCAGCTCATCCCGGATACGGGTGGGTGTTGATCAGTCCACGAGGTGTGGATGTTGCGTTCGATCAAACAGCGCCGGTGGTGTAATGGCTTAGAGCATTCCCGCCAGGTTAGAGGGAGGTGCAGGTTCGTGTTCCGCCTGGCGCTAGAAGTTTTGATCGCAAAAAAATCGTTTAGACAAATTTCAGTCTAAAATTAATTGTAAGTTCCGACAAAAGGGGATAGTAGGTACAAAAACGCCGTAGTTGGCTTCCTTACTAGAGAACATTTCACCTGTCCATTAGAATATAAGATTTTTCTTCACATCGCGTCGTTGTGTTGCATGGTCCGTCATTTATTTCCTGTTCTTTCAGAAGTCAATGATGCTCCTATGCCCGGCGACGACTATCTAAATCGCGTCAATCTTCAAGAGTATGAACCTGTAGACAACTGTCTTCATTCTGTTCTAGGAAAGCAACCGGAGCTAGGAAAAAGGTACTTTCCCGCGAAACTGTAGAGCTTTACATTATAAGTTAGCTGGTATGAAGTTTTATGTGACCAGTCGGTATCGAGACC
Source organism: Heligmosomoides polygyrus bakeri (assembly GCA_947359475.1). NCBI lineage: Eukaryota > Metazoa > Nematoda > Chromadorea > Rhabditida > Heligmosomidae > Heligmosomoides > Heligmosomoides polygyrus. The sequence goes on from OX375866.1 coordinate 104,314,024, forward strand.
TCTTTATGGACAAAAGGCTTCATTTAGGCTCTTAATTAGTCGGAAGCGGGATCTTGGGCCTATTAGATCTTATCAGTTCGAGATCGACGGATTTTTATCCCTATACCAAACATTACCTCAATGCCAGTACGCAAAGTTCTTCGTTGGCCGCTGGGTGTCCTATTACTGGGTTCAGTTGTTCACGATGGGATGTGTCCGAATATCACGTTTTGCCCTTTTCGTTTCGACGGGTTTTCGTCGCGTACACCAGCGATAGATGCAACATGGTCCATTGTACCGTAGGGACACACGGTAGCGCCGTTGGAGAAGGCGCCAGCCGTTGTGTGTATCCCGAATGAAGGTTACTGGTACGGGTCCTCTCAAGCTATCAAGCGTTCCATCGCTCAGAAGTCGTGAATTGGTACTAAACTTGTTTGGAAAGGTAAGCACTTGCTTGTCCATAGGCTCACCACTGAAAGTTCCAGTTTAGGCCATTAAAGATGCTCAATTCAAATTGGCTGTGCGGTATCCCGCAGAAGCAATATGCATGGCGCGTCTCACAATGGAATTGATTAAGGCTGAACTTTATCCTTTACTCGACATACCAATGTATGAAGTAGTACCTGGATGCCTAAGTCTCGCATCGGAGTAGGACCATTGTCTTTGGGCCACTTATCCCTTTTAACCTGAAGACGTGGTGGGAGCCTTATGGTGTATGAGCATGCCTATTGACTGGCTACCGCAAGCTTTTTGCTCCCAAATATCAAGTAAAAGCGCTCCCGAAGTAGCCCACGAAGCAGAAGGGGTTGCTTAAGGCGGTTATTTAGCGATTTTCCTTTGGTTCTGCACATCATCAGGGCGAACAGTGTCCAGTTCAAGTCAGTTGAAGTAGTCGAAGGCTCCCTTGCGTACCATGCAAATTTTTCTACTATTTGAATGGTGGAGGTTTTCGCAGTGGCATTCACCTTCGCCGTTCAGGCATGCGACTAACAAGGAGACTATTTCAACGGTAGATCGAACAATCCAAGGTTGTTTATGGGCAGAATCGCCTCTCTCTGGGAAACAACAAAATGCAAATATCTCGACCCCAATACAACTCTGCACAGAGTTAGGGATGACGGAAGTTGGGCCGTTGGCGGCGTTAACCCTATGCCTGCACGCGGAGGGCGGGCTCAGGTTGGCTGGAAGAAGCGATCATGGAGAACACGCCGCTCCTCTACCCACTACGCCACCACCGCTCGCTCCTCATCGCTGTTTCCAGCCAATTTGAGCTCACCCTTTGCGCTCAGGCAGAGGGTTAACGCCACCAACGGCCCAACATGCGTCGTTCCTAACTCTGCGCAGAGTTGTATTGGGGTCGAGACATTTGCATTTTGTTGTTTCCCAGAGAGTGGCGACTCTTCCCATACACAACACTTGGGTCGTTCCGACCTATCGTTGAGATAGTTTCCTGATTAGTCGTATGTCTAAACGGCAGAGGTGAATGCCACAGCGAGGATCCCAACCCTTCGAATAGTAGAACAACATATTCCGTCTCTGCAAGGTCTTTGAATCTACCAGGCGTGAGAAGCCTGTGCTGAAAATTTCGCACGGAGTCGCACAAACGCACAAGGTAATGCCTCTCAAACGTCGAATATGCAAAATATACAGAAATACTGTAAAGAAAGAAATCGAATACCTGGTCCCCGTGTATGAAGCAGTATTTTCGTTTTTTTTTTTTCCTCCATATTCGATGTTAGGAAGACATTGTTTTTTGAGACAGTGCGAGTCTACAGTATACTTTCATGGTCCTTTATTCGCTAGGCTCAAGAACTTTGCGAAAACGGAGCATACTTTTCTGTTATTTCACGTATGAAGATTCTTGCAGTGGTATCCGTTGTTCAGGCTTACTCCTGACTAGTGAGAACCTTCCCCTGGTGAGTTCTTCTTCATCAGGTCACTTCAAGTCCTTGTACGGATCAAATACACTTTGAAATCGCCCCTTTGAGATCACGCTGAAGTTGGGTGAATGGAGCAGCTCTTATTGTTAGAGGGATCCTTTCATAAATGCCCCTAATTGTGTGTAAATGTCAAACGTTTTATTAAGCTTAAGGCCCCGTTTATACTTGCCGTCCCGCCCAGCGACGGGACGGCATGTATAGTGGCCAAATTGATCGATCGTGTCGCTCGATCAATATGGCCACAATACGTGGCGTCGTCTCGCTCGGCGTCGAAGTATAAAGGTGGCCTAACACCTAAAAAAAATAAATGTTGTTCTATTAGGTTCAAAAACAACTACCGTAAATGGATGGAAGAGGAAGTGATCAAGCGGAATATCGACTGGGACCGACTTCTGATGAACACTAGAGGAATCGCTCTGTCGAAGGATGTTGCTTGCTGATTCCTTTCTGTTGCTGGAATATTTGGTGCATGATCCGCTCGTAGCTCTTCCGCTCCTGGATACCCGGAGCCCTTCGGATCACTAGCGTTGAGATGTCCCATATAGAAGGGAAAGATAGGTAGATTTAGGCCTATTTATTGACTAAATGCTTACATAATATCTGACTCCGTGCGAATGTCGCTGTTCTCAAGGCTGTGAAACAGTAGCGTAGTCAGTGCCCGCTGCTGATTCGCTATAATAAGCACGTTTTCGCTGTTTCATGTGTATGTGTATGTACAGATTTTCCCCGTTAACTATGAAAGATCTACAATATATCGTGTACATAAAGGATTCGGTCATTTCAAAGCGTTTATAGCTTATCACTGACAGCTGTTTATCAGTTGCTATCTGTTAGCGTATCAATGCTATCATTTTTCATCGCAGAAAGCTATGCTGGGGGAAGTATGGTTCAGATGTTCTGCCGTTCCCTCCCTCAACTGGCGACTCGATGTTCTTCACTTAAGTCGATTGTAGTGGTTGCTCAGAGGAGGTATGGCTATACTCATTGGCTCTGTTATGCGTTTTCTGATGTTGTTGTTCATTGCAGCAAAACGAGTTTTGTTGGTGGCACCGCACAGGTACGATATGGGGTAAGGAAGACACAGCCGATCGAGATTATGCTCAATGATTACTCGAAGTACTATTGGGATGACTCTGTGACCGAGGATGATCCGCTGGTGGGTTCGGGTTCTGTAGTGACTGTTCATCTTGGACTTCTTTGCATCGTTTTGCAGCTGCTTTTAGGTGAAACGTCTACGAGAACAGATCCTAGCTGGCTCTCGGGCGGCTCTGGCATCGGCAATCACGCTTGTTGAGTCTAAGCACCCTAAGAAGCGCTCGCAGGGTAACGTACTGCTTCAAGTGAGTGTTCCTTGGACAGAGTCATAGCGATATCTAGGTGGTGATCCGGAATCACGTTCGGGCACGATGAACGCCTTTAAAAATACACATCAATGTGTGGTAATCGGCGCGTACATAGTCAGAGGGTGGATTTTAGCAGTCTGGGGTCGGATTCATCAACGACTTACATAACTTTAACAGAGAATTCACAGCGGAAAACTCAGATAACGCGGCTTATCGTTCACGATATCGCTTGATAAGCTATCAGGAATTTCGGCTGTAAATTTCTCTGTTAAATTGCTGTAAGTCGTCGATGAATTCAGCCCCTGAACGCGTAAAGAGTTCGATGCAGTTCAAGTTGGATGGGCCATACTTGTTTAACTTGGTGCGATATGGAAATGACATCGAGCGTGGGACTGGCAGGTTTGTGCATTCGAAAGTCGGTCAAAGTCTGTAGAGGGGGTCACAACCTCATGACTTGTATCACAATCATTCATTGAAACGATAAGAAAGATCAAGGACGGCGTTCATCCATGGGAATTGCTAAGGCCACTGCATCCACGTGTGGTCTCTTGTACGCCCGCGGTGGCGCTACTGGCAGGCTTATCGTGGCACAGTGGATGGGGCGTTGCTTCATGCGAAGGAGATCGGGAGTTCGGCACTCCTGCGTCGCGGGATTTTTGCATTTCAACTGACTGGTTGAGCTTTGAGGGGTTTTGAAACCTACACCATTTTCTGGTGTTTTCCAGCTGCATGCGCTTTCGCAGAACCCAGCTGCAGACAGATACACCTTGAGCTCAGAGGTTATGCGCCTTGGTAAGACGGTACATATATATGCCCAATTACATCGGAAGTGGCCCAGATGAGTTCACCATAGGAGTAAGGACACAGCGTGGATCCCATCTTTAAACTTTTACAGGGGCCGGATTCATCAAAGTTACTGCAGTAACTTTAACGGAGAATTGTAAGCAAATAGCTCAGATAACGCGGCTTATCAAGCGATATGGTGAGCGATAAGCCACGTTATCTGAGCTTTCGTTTACGGTTCTCCGTTAAAGTTACTGCAGTAACTTTGATGAATCCGGCCCCAGGTGTCGTTCAACTACATGATGTGTACAAAAATTTGACCAAGAAAGCAAGTGTAAATTGGCGGTTTTAGGAGGTAGGTCTATGTTCGTAGCCAAACTTGCCTTGAAACTGATATCGTCACAGTTACACAGTTGATACACGCAAGAATTAGTAGAAGTACGACCCCACATTTTATTCAGTGTTAACGGAGGAAACTATGGATCCAAATTCCACTTTTTTCTTCTTCGCTGACGTAACGATTTCACCCGTGAGTGCCGAGTTACTGTGACAATATATGATGCGTTGAATCAGATAGCGCTAGTGGTGTAATGACGTAGCATGGGAACGGAAAGGTGGGATGTAGGTTCTGCTTCGTTTTGCCGCGAAGTTTTGTTCGCTGAAAAATCCTTGCAACTTCTCAAAAAACCCCTATAGAAGCCGCCCTAGGATTAAGTAAAGTGTAAAGACGCTGATAGTTTCCAGATGTTATTACCTTCAGTGGGCGCGTGTAGCGCAGTCGGAGGACGCGCCGACTGTCGCTTGCACCCGATCCCAGGTTCCTGGTTCGGATTTCCCGCCCAGGCCAACCAAGCCTTCCATCCCTCCGGGGTCGGTGAATTGGAACCAGACTTGTCTGGGAAGGATAAAGCGCTGACTTGTTTATCGGCTGGGCTACCGCAAGTCATTGTATGGCCAAATACGCATTCAAATCGCCTCCACGACATCCCGTAGAAGTAGAATGCGTGGCGCATCCGAAAAGGGATTGAGTATCGCCGTCCTTTATCCTTTTATCCTTATCCTTTATTACCTTTAATTTGTTTACGTGATGAATCTGTATTTTAAGGGAATTCTTGCTGCAGAGCGAAAAAAATATCAAGAGAAAGGAAAGGAATCGATGATTTTCCGAATAGGTAAGTTCTTCAGGGGACTTTAGTGAATATTCATACGTGCTTGGGTTATATTGATCGTTTTAGGAATCTCTGGCAGTCCTGGAGTTGGCAAGTCTTCATTCATAGAAGCTATGGGCAAAGAGCTTATAGAGGGACGCGGAAAGAAAATTGCTGTCCTTACAATCGACCCGACTAGCGCTGTTACCGGAGGTGTGCTCACAGATTGGTCTTGTATTCTGTTTATACGCAATGCAAAGCATTTCCGAGGCAGATGTGGTTTGCATATACTCAAATCCACCGATGCTTACAGGATCGTTGCTTGGTGACCTAACAAGGATGCAGGACCTATCGCGAAATCCCAAGGCGTACATCAGACAGTCACCAACCAGTGGTACGACTTACTTCCCCTTTCGTCATTCTTCCGAGTGAGGCTGCTGACCCGTTCTCCGTGTTGTTTAGGATCGCTGGGAGGCGTCACGAGGGGAATTCACGAAGCAGTGATTCTGTGTGAGGGTGCCGGATACGATATAGTCATCATTGAAACCGTTGGTGTGTTCGTTTAGCCCTTCTTTTCTCACTTCATGTTATCAACCTGCAATACTTTAGGAGTTGGTCAGTCAGAAGTGGCAGTGGCTGACATGTGTGATCTGTTCTGTTTACTTCTGTCGCCGGCACACGGAGACGAACTTCAGGTGAGTGGTAGTTGCAATGTTTCAGTCGCAATGTTCCCACCCTTGGAGCATGAGATTACTTATCTTAATACCTTCTTCTTCGGTCCACGTTCGACTCTTCAAGAATGTTGGCATTTTGACGTTTTATTCGCTTGGTCTGGTTGTTTAGCAGAGCCAAAATTGTCACAAATATTTACTGCGGCTGAAGTTTCGGCATTATCGCCTTCGGAGCCTGGAAAGGTCGAAGTCAGTTGAGAAACTACCCGCCCAATTACCATTTCATTCCACAGAAAACCACCCAAAAGGAGAAAAGACCAGGAGAATGACAACGCAGAAAGACAGGAAAAGGGCAGCCTTTATGAGTGGACAAATAAGCCATTTCCAGGCTCTGACGAACGCGACATCGCGGAAACCTAAGCCTAATAAAAGATCGATATCAACCTTGGTCCACAGCTGAGAGAAACTTGCAGATAGCAGTGCAAACAATGCAAAGATCTATGGAAAGTCGGACGTGGACCTATAGCCCTTGGGAGCACCTGCCTTACGAACCTAACGGACAATGACTCAGAGGTCCAAACCCACAGATGGCGGCAACCTACTCTGCTGAAGTTCCTTACGTTGTTCTTCACTGAACCAGAATGGAAGCAGCTGTGAGCTTGAAGCGATAAGATGGGGTATATTACAATACGTTTCATTTGTACTCGTGAGGGATGCCAAGTTGAACTCTTCCATGGACTGTAGCGCAGCAATATCCTACTATATATAAAGGAGTTAGCAGTTGTCCGTCCGTCCGTCTGTCCGTCTGCTCTTCCGTCTGGCCTTTCCTAGAAGTCGAATAGCAGGCGTCTGTGTTCAGACGAGGTGTCACTCACGCCGTGTCGAGACCGTCAGAAGAAGTGTCACCGATGTCGCACAAAGGACGTCCGGGTTGAGAAAACATGTCACCGACGCTGTTCAACAGGCGTCCGGGTTCAGAAGACGTGTCACCGATGTCGCGTAATGAGGGTCTGGGTTCAGAAGACATATCACCGATGTCACGCAAGGGGTGTCTGGGCTCAGAAGAGGTATTACGGACTTCATGCAAGGGGTGTCTCGGTTCAGAAGAGGTGTCACCTACGTCGCGCAAGGGGGGTTCGGATTCCGAACACGTCTAATGGGAGACCACTAAAGGGGAGACCAGTGAACAGGAGTCCAGTGAAGGATGGGAGGACCAGTGAAGGGGGAGGGGTACCAGTAAGTGTAGGAGCTTCAATGGGAGCCAGTGAAGGGGACCAACAAAAAATACCACTAAGGTGAGGGTGGGGGGGGGGGAGTGAACGGGAACCAGTGAAGCGGGAGGGTACTGTGAAGTGGGAACCGGTAAAGGGGACCATTAAAGAAGCACCAGTGAAGAGGGGACCAGTGAAGGTAGGACAGTAATGGCGGCTAGTGAAGGGGAGGGGACCGAGGGAACCAGTAAAGAGGATCAGTGAAGGTGATCAGTAATGGTGGAGCTGTGAGAGGGGGGGTGGGGGCAGTAAAAGGAGGGACCGGTAAATGGGACCATTAATGGGGGGCAGTGAAGGGGACCAATAAAGGGTACCGCTTAGGTGAGGGGCAGTAAGGTTGGGGGCAAAAAGGGAGGGGGGGGGGGGCAGTGAACGGGAACCACTGAAGTCGTGTGAAGGGGGAGGCGGTAAAGGGGAATCAGTGAAGGTGTGACCAGTAATGAGGGCCAGTGAAGGGGGCTGTGCCAAAAGAGGGGGGACAGTGAAGAGGGTATCAGTCTCTACCTGCACATGGGTAAGCGGGTATTGTGTATTGTCGGGGGGGGGGGGGAGTAGGGAGAATGACTTCGAGAATCGGAGGATTATTATTGCCGTCGGATATTTAGCAGTATAGAGCTCTCACAATGTGTTCCTCGCCACGTAGAGAATTTGTACTTCGGAGAATAAATCGGTGTAAGTGGGATAGAGAGTGGGTAGGCTTCATAGGAGCAGTTTGAAGATTGTGCCCTACCGTCCCGCTTTCCCGTAAAACCAGTTTTCACTTTAACGCGAGTAAGAAGGTCTAGACGGGAGTGTTCTATTCTCGGGGTTTGGGGCGATGCCTCCAACCAGACGTTTGGCGGCCGCTAGGCCGCTGAAGGTCTGGTTTTCTGGTCGTATATAAAGTAGTTTTTATTCAGAAATGGCACGGCTCTCCAATTTGTACATAGGTTTCACCCCAATCACCAGTCCGAAGTTATTTTTTTTAAATAAATTGCCTTTGGAAATCCAAATGAAAGCTTACCAATGGTGTACGCACAAAAAGCATATCCCTATCCGGCAACACTCACTGGAAATTGAGTTTATACTATTCATCTGTCACGTAAGCATCGCTATGTGCGAGGATATGCAGTAGTTTCAGCATTCGATGCATCGAAGGATAACGTTTCTTTATTCCTTGAATCAAACCTAAGATCTTCGCTTTGGCAAAGAGGTAGAACTTTATGACCAGTGAATAGTGTACACGTTTTTTGAGTATTCAAACAAACGGCGGAAAGCATGTTGAAATATTAGGTTGGAAAAAAGTCTGTTCATTTTTTTTCAAAGATTTGTTACTTCACAACTACAAAGTCAAATCAATTGAGATAATCTCCATTTTGTTCCACTACACTTCTCCAAAGACTGGGTAATTTTCCAATTCCTCTCGCTTAAAAGACTGCAATTCTGGAGTCGAACCATTGCTGAATCCAATTTTTGAGCTCTTCATCCGTTTCAAAGTATTTCTCTCCAATTTCTTGCTTGAGAGCACGGAGGAGATGGTAGTCGGTAGGGGCGAGGTCAGGGCTATACGGTGGATGTGGCATTACCTCCGAGCCTAGCTCCTTTATTGTTTCTCTTGTGAGCATTGCAACATGTGGTTTTGCATTGTCATGCAGGTTCATCACCTTTGACTTCTCAGGCCTCTTGGAGAGCTGCGGCGACTTTGTGGAGTTGGCCACTGTATGTGGCAGCAGTAAGTGTCTCTCCACTTCCGATAGTTTCCCACCAAATCACTCCTCTGACATCCCACCAAACACTCAAGAGAATCTTCCTTTCGTGAACATTGGCTTGAGATCAGGCTTAGGGTTCTCTCCTTGTACGCATAACCTTTTTCTTCGGAAGTCGGCATACAGAACTCGGGATTCATCGCCTGTCACCATCCGCGGCAGAAACGATTTTCTTTCGTATCTCGACAGAAGAGAAGCAGCGATGGCGAGCCGCTGACCGCTCTGAGTGTCTGACAGGGATGTGAAGTCCAAGCTCCAAAAGCTCCAAATTTCTATGAAAAGCCAAGACCCTTCAGGTGGATTCCCACGATCCTATGAGACATTTGGAGCTTCTCTGCCATTTGACGTGTCGTCTTCCTACTATCGGTACGAAGAAGATGGAGTAGTTCAGTGTCGTCCAATTTAGTTGGCCTTCCTTGCTTTGTCCTCGAGTGAATAATCTTCCTTTAAAAACTTTCCGAACCACTCATAACAGGCGCGATGAGTAGTAGATCCCAAGATGTATGGTTAATTTGGTCGGCTGCCTGACGTGCTGTAGATCCTTTAATGAATTCGTGAAGAATGACGTGCCAAAAATGGCCATGACGTAGATCTGCATTGAGTCCGGAAGATTGGATAGATAGCGAAGTACAAGAAGGGTCTTGACCTGTGTCCATGTGTGCGAACGGTAGACAAGTGTGATAGGATTAAGAATTCAGCAATCAGTATTGGCTAGTGCATTTACAAGGAGAATTGTAAGAAAAACCGAAGTGTGAAGAGACTTTTTCTAACTTAATACCACTGTATGGTTTTATTGCCACTATCACTACTGTGCTTTCCAGGGTGTGAAGCGTGGAATCATGGAGCTGAGTGATCTTCTGGTAGTCACGAAAGATGATGGTGACTTGAAAGCCAAGGCGAAGTTAACTCAAGCGGAGTACATATCAGCATTAAAGTACTTGCGACCGAGAGTAACCTCTTGGAAGCCAAAGGTGATCTTTAGTCAGTGTAACAGATGACAACTTGAAGACCTTTTCGTTTCATCATCTCGATCAAGTTTTCAGGTTCTTCGTTCATCGATTATGGATCCGAAGTCGATCACGGCCGTTGCGGATGTGATGTTCGAATACTGGAACACGATCATGGCTTCCGGTGATCTGGAACGGCGACGTCAAGTTCAGATGACGCAGTGGATGTGGAGTCATGTGCAGGATGAGCTGCTGAAGGTGTTCAAGTCGCATCCCAAAATTGAACCATTGGCGCCAGTTCTCGAGGAGGAAGTGCGCAAGGGCAAGACGACCCCTGGTCTTGCATCCGAGAAGCTGATTAGGACCTTCCTGAATCTGTAATCCCATCCCATAATGACGCTGCATTTTCTCGTAGGTGTTGACTCCTTTGACTCCGCCGTCCTATTTCTGCACTGATGATTCTCCTGTGATGCTCATCTATGTCATTTCCTCTTTCTAGTTTACTTCGCAACCAGTTTCCTGTCTTTAGGGCTTCAGATCTAACGATTTCTGTGTCATAATGAGCTTCAGTCGTTTTTCTAGGGCCACCTGCTTTCTAACATACAGCGGGATTAAGTATGATCCTGTGAGATAGACGTTTTAATGCACCTATTGCCGTGAAAATACGTTGTAGATATAATTCTGTGCGTGTATAGATGTTGCCAAGTCGAGTACGAGTAGCGTTAAGAGCCCTTATATGTCAAAGAGTGTACAAATAAATCGTAAAGTGTAATTGATCTGATGTGATGAAGTTGGGTGTAGTTCTCACAGTACCAATAGCAATCGTTGAGCTCTGAAGGATTCTATGCGACGGCAAGGGTTCCCTGGAAGTTATGAAGTTAATATACAGGGTGTCTCAAAAAGATGTATACACTGTTTGAAAGGTGATAACTTTGTTCGTTGTAAAGATACTGAAGAAGTGAAGGGCTCATATGAAAGCTTAAGAAAGTAGATATTTTCTGACATGTGAGAGGCATGGAATGCCCCATGCACTCGTTTGAAATTTTCCATTTTACACTCGATTGATTGTGTTCCGCTTGAATACATGCTATAATTTCTTCACAAAGTGGCCGTTTCGATTGATTTATGCTTATTTTAGGGTTAGAACTTAATTACACATTATAGCTGGCGAAAATTCTAAAAAATAAAGGTACCAAGTGAAGGGTTGTAACATTGCTGCTGGTGAAGCATTCGGAGACATCTGGGACTCACATGGAAGCGCAAGGCGACGTGGTTACTGTGGCGTGCAAGTAGTCAAGGTTGCGCCATGCTCCAGCCTGAAAACCTTGCATTCCAGACTCGATTGATTGTACACGGGCTGAATGCTTGTTACAATCTTGTTGCCACTCAGTTACATTAACCTGTGCCGTGCTCTTTTAAGCTTTTCCGTCGTACAGTATTTGCAGTTATGCCAATTAACCTCTCCATTCAGCTTAAATGTTGCTTCATTCGTCCACAGAATGCATCTTGTAAAATGCGGCTCCTACTCACATTTAAATCATGCAATCAATAAACTTGCATGCAACGTGTCTTTCACGAGGTTGTCAAGTTCAAAACGTTAAAAGAAGCACAGCACAGGTTAATATGACCAAGTAGCAACAAGATTGTAACAAGCATTCAGCCCATGCACAATCAGTCGAGTCTGGAATGCAAGGTTTCAGGCAGGAGCATGGCGCAATCTCGACTATTTGCAAGCCACAGTAATCCCGTCGCCCTGCACTTTCATGTGAGTCTCAAATACCTCCAAATGCTTCACTAGCAGCAATGTTACAGCCCTTGACATGGTACCTTTATTTTTTAGAATACCCTCCATTTTCGCCAGCTATAATGTGTAATTAAGTTCTAACTCTAAAATAAGCACAATTCAATCGAAGCGGCCACTTTGTAAAGAGATTATAATATGTATTCAAGCGAAACACAATCAATCGAGTGTAAAATGGAAATTTTCAAATGTGTGCATGGGGCATTCCATGCCTCTCATACGTTAGAAAATTTCTATTTTCTTAAGCTTTTATATGAGCCCTTAACTTCTTCAGTACCTTCACTATGAACAATGTTATCACCTTTCAAACAGTGTATACATTTTTTTTTGAGGTACCCTTATATGAGTGCTTTCAGTCCGGGGGCCGTATTCGTCAACGACTTACAGCAATTTAACGGAGAAGATACGGACGAAATCCCAGATAACGCGGCTTATCAAGCGATATGGTGAAACATTTCAGCCGCGCTAACAGGGATTTCAGGTGTATGTTCTCTGTTAAATTGCTGTAAGCCATTGATGAATCTGGCCCAGGCTATTCATATTGAAGGTTAATGTGGGCTTTTATGGATTAGTTCACTGTAAAACGAAGGTGGGCGCGTGTAGCGCAGTCGGAGGAGGTACCGGCTGTCGTGTGCATTCGATACATGACACCTGGTTCGGATTTCCCTCCTATGCCAATGAATTGTAATAAACCTGTCCCCTCAGGTTTATTCACGTGTAGATCACACGGCTCTCCGATCCCTTACATAACAAAACACAAGGACATACGGATTTCTTTATTAACAGCGAATGAAAAGCATAAATGGCAACAGGGGTCCACGAGAAGGAGGACGAAAGGAGAGGGCCCAAGATCGGGATCTCCCAGGGCCGGGGAGGCACAGGAGCCGACACTACACGACCGGCGATCAGACTAAGACCAACCCGCGGAGCATTCCTGGAGGTTCTTTTACATCCTTCAGCCAGTAGGATAAAGCAGCAGCTGTCACTGTTATAACATGCTGAAGATAGTCTAGAATTAATCCCGGAATAGATGCCTACGCTCATTGCAGAATCCTTCCATCCCTCCGGGGTCGGTGAATTCGTACCAGACGTGTCTGGGAAGGATAAAGCGCTGACTTGTTCATCGGCTGGCCACCGCAAGTCATTGTATGGCTAAATACGCATTCATGTCGCCTCCACGACATCCCGTTGAAGTAGAATGCGTGGCGCATCCCAAAACGGATTGAGTAGCGCCGTCCTTTATCCTTATCCTTTGTAAAACGAAGGTAGAAGTAGAATGCGTTGTGCATCTCAAAAGGGATTGAGTAAGGCCGTGTTCTATCTCTAATCCTTTATGAAACGAAAGTAATTGCTCATAACAGGGTCCCATCTTTAGGCCGGAGTGGTCCGACTTGTGTGTAAGAGCCTGAGCTCAGGTAGAAGGGCATATTGGAGCTCTAAGCCACGCCACAAAGATCACGAGGTTGGTGGCGACGATGGTAGCTGATGAAACCACTGGGATGCTGCTATACATTTTCGCTACTTTAGCTGTGGAATGCTCTGGAAGGTCAAGTGGCTCTAGTGAAGGGGAGGCGGACTGTAAGCTCTTAAGCACTATCTTCTGCTCGAATAGAGAAGTGTAGCAAGACTTGAACTGAAGAATAAGGTCTACCATTGGAGCTTCATACCTGTTTCGCCAAGTGGGAGACTTCAGCCAAGAGTTGCGCTGAAATTGTCAGCGTCATATTTTTCGGAAATCCATTACTCTGCACCAATGTGCAACATGGCCTTTATGCGTAAATTTGCGTGTGGCTGGTGCAGTTGCGTCGTCTCTTTTTCCCTCACGCTTCGAGTTGGTTAGGAAGTGAACCTAGAAGAGTGGAAACGAAGCATCACACATCACTTGTCTCCAGAATTCACTTTCCAAGTGGTTTTTAGTTAGGAACTAAACCTAGATGAATCGAAACGAAGCATAACACATCACTTGTCTTCAGAATTCGGCTAGGGAAAGGATTCCAGAGTGTGTGCCATCCAAGCATGAGGGAACTGCTTTCGTCGCTCAGGGGGAGTCCGCGCCTGTGTTCTCCGGCAAAGCTCATACGGCTGGAAAAATGCGCAAAGAATGCCTCAAAATTGCTTTCACGTCAAAACCCCTCAAATCTGAAGTCAGTTGAGATGCAAGTAAGCCACTACGCAGGAGGACCGAACGCCGACCTCCCCAGCATGAAGCGAGGCCGCTATTCACTGTACCACGATCCGTTTGCCGGGAATGCCATCGCGCTCGCACAAGAAATTGATCGAATGTCAACGTGGACGGCCTGCGCGCGATCTCTAAGCTAGGAGGGCCAGGCAGCAAAAGATTACGGTGCAGAAAATCATTTCTATGCAACTGCACCAGTCACACGCAAATTTCCGCATAAAGGCCGTGTTGCACATTGGTGCAGTGTAATGGAATTCTATTTTTCAACTACTTGTTGGTGTTGAGGAGGCGTTGGTGATAAAGAAGAGAGTTCGTGGACGAGACGAGAACTCGCAAGCGGTTATTGATAGCAGTAGTTGATTCCGTTACAGTATCTGTCTTGAATGTATTTTGTTTCGACGAGCTACATGTACACGGTACACGTTGTGTATGAACTTTTGTTTTTCAGTGGGTTCGACGATGACCACTCGTTTCGCAGCCGACTATGCGAAGAGAGTCGCCGGGTGTAAGAAGTGCAAGTTGCAGTTGCCGAAAGGGGTTCGTTTTACATTACAGTTAATCTGCTAGAAGAGTTGCGAAATACTTACCTACAAAAAAGACGATAAATTGAGAGAATTTATCTTAAATGTAAGGTGTCCCATATCCGACTTTCGTTGGATCTTAGAATATCATTTAACCCCTTTGTCTCATTCGCTTACTAGCTTTCGAACTTCCTATTACTTAAAATGATCCTCGAACGGGCAATTTCTTAGACTCCTTAGGTGTTTTCTAGGGTCTGAGGTAGGTGGCGATTATACCGAATAAAGCTCCGAACAAAGCTTCTCAACAATTTCGGTTCAACACCTTCACTACATCCTGCACCGCTGTTTGTCTTAGACCCCGTTTACACTTCCGACGCCGAGCGACGCGACGGCATGCAAATTAGCCAAGTTGATCGACTATATGTGGCGCCGCGTCGCTCGGCGTCGAAGTATAGACAGGGTCTTAAACGGTTTCCAGCCGAATTATTTGAATGTAGGATTGCGTATTGCAGTGAAGAGTGTGAAAGTTAAAGCTAGTCGTTATCCCGGAGACAATACCTTTGGAGCAAACCACGGGTTCCATTTATAAGTCATACCTTACGGTAAGAGGCCGTAAGGTTAATTCGTGATCCGACGAGATATGTTTCTCCTGCCTGCTGCGCCACATTTTCTGGGTGAGGGAAAAGAAACTGAGGCTACACGTGGCTTAGAGGGCCTGGGTCTCTGCGTCGATTGGATAGGGTTCACGAACGTTAAGGGTATGCTGTGTCTCTTCTTATCTGGATGGGCTCAGCTTCTTTGGACCTTCAAATGCTTTGTTGTGTGCAAACGCTATGTGGTTATCAAATACTGCTAGAGAGAATCTGTGCCGGCTCGAGGCCGACTGATGACTCCTTGAGCAGAGGGCCCGGATATAACCGGGGGACACGACGTAATGCGCGGAGGGATGAAACTCCTTTATCAGTAACGAGGTATCGGCAGTAGTACACGCGAAGTGAGTAAAATGAACAGTGAATAACGTTACAGAACCGGGCTCCCTTATATGTGCTGTTTTCGCGCCCCCTTGGCGGGAGCGCGCTAGGGGGTTCGAGATTCTTCTGAGATTCGAATTCAAATTCAAATTCAAGTGATGATCATAATGGCGGGAAAGCATGAGAAACTGGGTCGAGGCAAGAGATAATAATGATGGATACGGGACAAATCTGCAGTCACGAGAAACACGGTTAAAAGAAATCTCGGGAGAGTTTGTACTGCGGCTTGATCCTATGAAGACTGACTATAAGAAGTGTATATCTCAGACGGGCGTTACCATTAAGTTGGACAGCGGACTACATATGTCACTGTCAGCAGAACACATACTTCGGTTCTAAAGTCCGAGATACAAACGTCGAGTAGGCGCTGCCTTGGGCAAATTGGCTACAAACAACTGGAGTTCTTTTTGTCCGGCGAATGCTTGTCCATCTTGAAGCAGGGAGGCCGTCATTCGTCCACCTGCCTTCTATGGTTCAGAGTGACCCGATCGAGAATAGAGTGCCTTCGTGCAGTGGATCAGTAGCCTGAGCCCAAACCCCTGATCTATTATTTTAGGAGATCCGCCTCGCAAAAATCACTCCGAATCCATTCGTGCAGAATGCGGAAGGACCTCCACCGGACATGAAGATGTACTATCATCCCCACTGTTTGTTTGAGATGTTCTTCAAAGCGCGTGCCAGCACTAAAGTCATTGAAAGCACCGATGACATAGAAGGTAACACACTAATGGTTGTTAGTTTTCTTTGATACTGTCGTCGCTTTAGGATGGGACGCTATCAAAGAAGAAGATAGAGAAGGAATTGTGAAGTTTATCGATGAGCTCACGGAGCTTCGAGCTGCTAAAGGCGAAGGCACGAAACGAACGCCAAAGAAGAAGGCCGATGGCGCTGGTACTCCTGAGAAGGTTAGATTCCTGTGACTTCTTTTTTTCAGTAGAATACTCAGACAGCAAGGCATAGAGGAGAACATTTTTTAGAGGATCCTGCAGATATATCCTAGTCGGGGGTGGGGGGGGGGGGGGGGGCACATAACTAAAAATTATGCAACAAATTGACTTGACACTCACGGAGCGGCTTCTAGAAGACAAATCAGGACCTAATCTGGCAAAATTCACAAAAAGATTGACAGATCCGGATTGTAATATGTCAGGCGGCTGTCAGCTGTGTTTAAATGCGCTTTGTCCGCCGAGTCATCTTTAAACCGCGGGGATTTGTTTGTTTTTGCATCCATTTTGTCCTCTTAAAGCCGTCCCATGAGTATCAAGTCGACTGGTACATAATTTAAGGTTATATGCCCCTCCACCGTCCTCTCCCGACTAGAATAGATCCGGATCCTGCTCTTAATATTGAGTTTATATCACGTGCGTTGCGCTTTTTCTAACTAAATCGCAGAGATCAACTTAAGACGCCTACCTCGTCCAAGAAGGGTGGAGATAAGGAGCCTAAAGAGGCGAAAGAGTCACCTAAGCAGAAGTCGAAGGACAAGGAAAAGCCTGATGCTGCTAAAAAGAAGACCGAGAAAGGAAGTGGCGAGGGCGAGGCTAAGTCGAGTAATGAAGTCAACGAGGAGTCTAAGTACAACTCTTTTAATAAGGTAACGAATTCGTATTTCTGAGATATCAACTCCCTCCTAATGATCCTTCCAGTTCGTCAAACTGTGCGAAGTCATAGCTTCTGTGTCGAAATACACGGATAAGTCGTCCGCAGTGAAAATGTTCCTTTCAAGAGGTTGGTTAGCTCCATCTATCGCTTGTTCTCATATGCTCGAACGTTTTCGAGTAACTGGAGACAACCACAGATGACTACGACGGTGATACGCTTACACTTATTCGTCTACTACTGCCTGGTGTCGATCAGAGGGTCTACAACATCAAGGAGAAACAGATAATCAAGCACTTTGCATCTGTATGTTCCTTTCCGTTTCGAGACTCTATATTAAAAAGGACACATCTGGGATATCGTTCAATGTAAATATGTTGCACTCCGTTTTGTGTTAGAGAGGAGAGGATAAAATTTTGGAGGAATTTTCTATCTCGGGAAATATCCACTCCTTCCTGTTATTTCCACTCTTGTCACTGCTGCTTGACACATAGAATGAATAAAATGGGGTACAACTATAGATATAATCGATCCGTCCAGGAAGACGGACATTTCTACGCCGTGAAGGCCAAGGCAGGAGAATCGTCAAGAGACATGCGCAATTGATGATCATGTCAAAGCTTGAATTATTTACGTGTTTTGAAGCTTCGACAATCGCCTGCCCTTCGTTCTCGCCTTCTCTGTCCTTTTTCTTTGCCTTCCTGAATATAAATGGACCTTTGGGCTTCTCGAACGCTGAAGTTGTACGGATCCCTTCATCTGTCTTCTCGATTCCTCATTCCTTTATTGTTCTCTGGACGTAAGTAATGTAGTCGACGGAAGACCAGTCTCTCTCTCCTTAAATAGTCGACTTGTTCACTTGTGTGTTGAACCCGGATCCGAGATTGCTGGCAACCTCTGTTGACTGGCGTTTCAGCGAATTCGCCATGGACCTGGTGAAGCTTTGAAGACTTCTGCACAAGGGCGCAAAAAGTTTCAGAAAAAGAAACAAAGTCGAACCTGGCTCTAACCTCATTTAAACGATTTTAGTTCCGTCTGTTTTGTTCTTAGTCAACTCAGAAGTTTCACATCTTTGGGTTGGGTGCGTTTCTATTAGATCGTACCGAAGATTTTACCCTTATAGTGCTCCGAATGTTCCTGACTTTATTTATTTATATTTACCACTATTTTTACTTTCCTTTTATTATTTTCATGTGTAGATTTGCAACTCATTCTACTAAGTAATTTATAATGCGATCTAACAGGAGTTCTGGGGCCGGACTCATCAACGAAGTGATATGGTGAGCGATAAGCCGCGTTATCTGAGCTTTTCGCTTACAATTCTCCGTTAAAGTTACGTAAGTCGTTGGTGAATCCGGCCCCTGGAAGCAATGCGTAGAGAAAACATGTAGTTTTGAAAGCATAAAAATGTTTAGGGCGTTTTTTTAACGTAGGAGTTTAACCAACTTTCGTGAAAGCCGAGAAACTAAATTTTCATGTCATAGAGCTTTATGGCTTGAATTGCGGAAATGCTAAGACGGAATGAAATCAAAATTCGGGTGCTAAGTCGCGAAGGAATTTCCTAAAAACTTGACGCTAAAATGTTTCCATATGACTTTTCAAACTATAGATAGATAGCCTTAAAATGGTGGAAGGCCTTTCTTATGGTTCGAATAGACGACTGTGCAGAGAAATAGGTGGATTCAAATCCCGAGTGACTTTTCCTTAATTTAGCCAGTGGTTTGAGATACCAAAAAAAAAATAACCGGTTGAGCTGTCTCCTTATATGAGAGAAGAAAGGAACTTACATATGGTTAGTGATTGGCGCCTCGATAAATGGAGGTGCCAACGCCAATTTCTGGTTTCCTTTTTGGTGTGAAAAGAGCAAGGATTTCAAAAATTACTAGTTGTGCATTATGAAGAGTGGATCACGGCCAACAATAAAAAATGGTTTGCAATAAGCGGTACTACTTGTGTCGCCTGCCATTGTGTGCACTTCCACGTATTACCTGTACCACCTGTCGTCTCGTTGATCATCGACTTGCTCGAGCGGACGCCAGCAGCGTCTCCATTCGTTTCTGTCGCATGCCAGAGTGCTCCAATGGATCCTCGCTCGAGGGACACGAAGAGGGTCATATCGGTCGTTCAGGGCTTTAACGAAGAAGTCCGACCATCACGTTGGTGGGCGTCCTGGTGTTCTCTTGACATCCCGCGGAGTCCAGTCGGTGATGGCTCTCGTCCATCGGGTGTCTGCGAATCGCATTACGTGGCCGGCCCACCTAATTTTCGACAACTTGGCCCACGCGACAGCGTCTATGATCTTCGAACGTCGGCGAAGCTCGGAACTCCGGAGGCCTTCTCTCACTTGCGTGAGTCGTGTCACTCCGAGCATCGCCCTCTCGATTCCACGCTGCGCGACGCTGATCGCGTGTTCATCCTGCTTTCGTATGGCCCAGGTCTCTGAGGCGCATGTTAGGGCAGGAAGAACGTTGGGGAGTCGGACGTTCTTCGTCTTCGTCGCGACTTCTTCGACGCTCTTGAAAGCTCCCCAAGCCGCTCGTTTCCTCCTGTTCAGCTCTGGCGTTATGTAGGTCGTTGGCCATATTGACTTCGCGACCCAGGTAGACGTAGCTGGAGCATTCGGAGATGTTCGTTCCGTTGAGCGAGAATGGGGCATCAGAAACCCATCCGTTCCTCATGAACATCGTCTTCGTAAGATTCAGCTGCAGTCCAACGTTCCCACATACATGATCGAAGTCGGCCAGCATTCGCTCCGCCTGGCTGATGCTCGGTGTTATGAGCACAATGTCGTCAGCGAAGCGAAGATGGTGCAGTTGCCGGCCGTCGACCTTCACTTCCATGTCTTCCCATTCTAGTTCGCGCATGACGTTTTCGAGAGTGGCGCTGAAGAGCTTCGGGGGTATAGTATCCCCTTGCCGAACCCCTCTCTTTACGTCGATGACGACGTCGTCGTAGAATGGAGAGATCTTGGTCGTGAATCCACTGTACAGCTCACGAAGGACTCTGATGTACTGTGTAGGAACACCCTGAGTGAGCAGGGCGTCGATGATCGCTTCAGTTTCGACCGAGTCGAATGCCTTCCTCAGGTCGATGAACGTAAGACACAGCGGCGGCAGCTTGTACTCTCGCGGCACTTCGATGAGCTTCGTGATGGTGTGTATGTGATCGATCGTGCTGAATCCTCTCCGAAACCCTGCTTGCTCGCATGGCTGTCCTTCGCCCAGCGTTCTGCTGATCCTATTCAGGATCGCTCGAGTGAACAGCTTGTAGACTACGGACAGCAGGCAGATCGGGCGATAGTTGCCAATGTCGTGCACGTCTCCCTTCTTGTACAGCAAGACGGTCTTGCTGGTCTTCCACTGAGATGGAACCTTGCATTCGGACAGGCAGCGCGTGAAGAGCCGCGCCAGGGTGTTGATGAGCGCTGGCGGGAGGTTCTTCAGGTGTTCGGGTCTGATCCTGTCAGGGCCGGGTGCTGTACGTTTCTTCACCGACGAGATGGCGTGTCGGATCTCAGAAGGGAGAACAGAGGGGATAACGTATCCATCCTGCGGAAGATGGCGTAGGGGCAGGTGGACGTGGCTATCGAAGAGATCGGAGTAGAAGTCGTGGATGACCTTCTCCATGGTCCTTCTGGAAGAGGTGACGGCTCCGTCAGGACGTCGGAGAGCGGTCATTTTCATCTTGAAGTTGGCGAAGTTTCGGCGGGCATTGCGGATGCTCAACCCTGCCTCTGCTGCTTCAGCCAACACTTCCGCCCTTCTCTCCTTGAGATCTTCCTTTATCGCCGCTCTGCATAGCTTCGCAAGCTCGGACGTCAGTTGGTAGTTGCCTGACGCTCGTGCTGCTCCTCGCTGGCGTATCAGCTCGAGAGTTTCCGGAGACAGGCGTCTCTTGGTGGTCTTCAAGCTCTCATCTCCCTTAGCACTATCGCGGAGATGGTGCACGAAGCGGTCGTATTCCTCGTCGATGTTGTCCATATCGGTATCTTCCCAAAGGCCGGCAAGAGAGGTGTACACGTCACAGTTGATGGTTGTTCTTGTGTTGAGGGAAATCCGTGCAGAAAGTTGATATTAGTGACATTTATTGATAGAGATGTGGCAAACTGAGGAGGCTCGCTATGATTGAAAAGAAAAATCCTGACCGAAGTTACGACTATTTGAATTTAGAATCATATATCGCCGAAAACCGTCGGTCTTAATACAATGCTTATCTGGGTAAGATGAATTTGTGCATTGGTAAGCAAACGTCTTCAGAAAATAGTCAAGTCACGCAAAGCACCTAACAGTCACATTAAAGTTAGACACCTAGCGTATCCACGCGGCGTCAATCAGCAACGCTGCTTTCTCTACCTAGGGGCTTTTAACACCTAGTCGGAAATATTCTCCAGACCCATGCTTTGTGGTGAGAGGTAGCGTGTAAGAAATCGTTTTAGATAAGGCATGCCAGGTGTTTTGTGAGCACCTTGTATAAATATCCCTCCCAGGCGAAGTCGGGCTGATTTTGTGAGCATGATCCTAACCTAACCCTGTTCCTCTAACCTTCGGTATGTTTGCTAACCTACCGAGGTCTACCATAGTGAGTTAGAACTGACCATAACCTCATGATAAGCACCGCAATTAATCGCAGATATTTGGGTGACAGTGATCCTGACACCAGCACGCTCGCTTACCCATGCCTACTGTAACGTACTGCAGTCGGCCAATGTTTTAAAGTTGAGTGCCTAAACTCGCAGGCGAATGTGACGCATTTTTTTTTTGAGTTCCGGTATCATGAAAGTACTGTAGTTGTGCTCGAACGACCTATACGAATAGGCTTTCGAATGATTTTTATTCGAGTTTGAATACACGAATTCAATTATTCAAAAAATCGAGTTTTTCGAATGTATTCGAATTCGAATATTCAAAGAATGGCGTTTTATTCGAGTCCGAATATAAAAAATCGCATTTTTCGAGCGTATTCGAGTTCGAGTATTAAAAAACAAGTGCTTCGTCACGCCTATCGGCATGCCTCGCACTTGCGCGCTTCGCGCGATGTTGCAGTATCACTAAGTTAAAGGCAATCACATCAAGAAAGGCGCTGTACTTGATACAGCTTTCTTCCCTACCTAGGAGTACAAAAGGCTCGCAGTACGTACAGTGTATAGTATGATAGGGCGATCTATTGGTTCCTCACTACTGGTCCTCCCTTAGTGAAATGGTCCCCATTACTGGTACTGGTCCCCCTCAATGATCCCCACTTAGCGTACGACGTCTTCGGCACACCCTCTGAATCCGCAGGCACATTGGACGACGTCTTCGGCTCGTTTACCTGATCTCCAGACACTTTGAGCGACGTCTTTGGCACGTCTTCTGAGTCCCAGGCACGTCATGCGACGTATTTCACACGTCTTCCGATTCCCCTGGCACGTAGATGACGTCTCTGTATTTTTCGCTATTTTCACGCGCCGTAATTTAATCAATATCGATTGATGGCGATCGATAGTTCAAAAACGAACTTCAGATTCGTGTTCAGCGACCTCGATTGTCCCAGGGCCGAAGTTCCCAGGCAGGGAGAAGACGTTTGGGTATTTTTCGCTATTTTCGTGTCGTAATTTCCCCCATTTTCCCCCTATTTTATAATTTCTGCGGCGGCGCCGATCGATAGTACGACTCATCGCTTAGCGGGTTATTATAGAGTATGATCGTATTTCTTGAATGAAATCGAATTCGATTATTCAAAGAATGGCTATTTCGAATGTGTTCGAATTAGTTTATTATAACATTACATCTTTCGCATATATTCGAGTTTGAGTATTCAAAAAACCTCATTTTTCGAATGAATTCGAATTCGAATATTCGAAGAATGGCGTTTTTCGAATGTATTCGAATATTCACAATTTCTGAGCATTCAAAACCATTCGAATATTCGAAAAAATTCCGAGAGCCAAACTATAAAAAGTACCACAGTGTCTTTGTGATTTTCTCCGTAGACAGCACATGGTCAGATTGGGATTAGCTATCAACAGTTGCACCAGAAGAGGGGATGCTGCCAGTTGGGTGTTTCATATTCTAGCGTTCATAGCGTAGTGTGTTACTTTGGCGGACATCCTGAATCAGGAAACAAGGCGTGGTATAACAGTTCGAGTTAGCTCTGCAGCGGAATTTTCGACTACGACCGAGCGGTCCGATTCCATTAGATATCTTCTAATAGCAGCTGGTCTAGTGCTATTCATAAAGGCGTCTGTAGCGCAGTCAGAGGAGGTGCCGGCTGTCGAGTGCACTCGGTACCAGGTTCCTGGTTAGTATTTCCTGCCTGGACCAACCAAGCCCTAGCTCCCTCCGAGGTCGGTGAATTGGCACCAGTGCTCTGGGAAGGATAGGGCGTTGAGTTGTTCATCGGCTGACAACTGTAAGTCACTATATGGCGAAATACGCGTTCATATCGCTCTCAGAACTAGAAAGCGTGGCGCATTCCAAAAGGGATTGAGTAACGCCGTCCTTTGTCTTATTTATCTTTCGTCCTTTTATGTCTTACGTAAGTAATTGCTTCTTGGTTTTTAGCTCACCCCTTCTCAACGTAGCTCTTACGTTTCCATCCAGTTCTAACGCCGTCCTTCTGAGATTGAAGGCATAATGACACGAAGAATGCGTTGCACATCTCAGAAGGGATTGAGTAACGCCGTCCTTTATCCTCTTATTATTATTTTTATTTATTTTCATTGTTATTTTTATTATTTTCCTTATTCGTAGAGGAACTTCAATTTGTTCCATTCAGATATTCGATCTGTCACCGGAAGAGCTTCTGGATGCGTACAAGAATGGAGGTGACGTCTCTCAAACCATTCGCGATGCGATTGAGAAGAACAACCTGAACAAGACAACTAAAGGGAATTGGAGCATTCAGAAGGTTTGTTCTAAGTCTATTGTCTGCAGAAGGTTAGAATATATATTGCCTCGTCTTCAGGTTGATCGTTGGCTGACTAAACTAACAGAGTTGACAAAGGACGATGAGCAGATCACTCATCTGAAGTTTGCTGCAAAGCGGTGAGGTTTTGATCCAGTACGATGTGGCGTAACATGGACAGTAACGGTCGGGATGCACTGCTTGAAATTTTGTAAAATTTTTGTTTTCTAAGGAAAAACAGTGTTTTAAAGTGCAACAAAGCGGCAGTCTTTAGCACTAAAAGAAGAGGTTGCGCCATGTATTCGTCCAGGATATTACACAATTTTCAACTCAAGTTGGGCACTCTGCTAGGCAAAGTTGACGCTTTTGAAATGAAACTGTACATCTTCCAAATCAATCTGAGCGTCTTCCGATTAAACTTGAGACTAGCTGAGCAGGTTAGAATCACTTTTTTGTCCAAGGAAATTTATTGTGACTTTTTTGAAATTTTTTAAACTCTTCTGCCCTAAAGAGTCAACGCACTGTTTGAAACTTTATAAAAAAAAACATTTTCAAGGAAGAATAGTGTTTAAAGTGCAGGAAGGCTGCGGTTTCACCGCTAAAAGAAGAGGATGCGCCATGTGCTCGTCCAGGAGGTCGCTATTCTCGTTTGACTGATAGCAAAAATTGGATCTATCCTAGTCCGGGGGGCCACATAATTAAAAAGTGGGTGACAAAATGGATTCACACTTACTGAGCGGCTCCTAGAAAACGAGTTGGAACCTAAAAGAAACCAAAAACAAACAAAAAATAAAAAATCGCCGCGGTTTACAACCGTCTCGGCGGGCAAGGAGTGACGGAATGGATGTATGCCGCGTGCTGACCGCCGGCTGACATGTTATAACCAGGATCTAACATGCTCAATAGGGCGCATGAAGCCGCATGCCGCGTGCTGACCGCGCCTGACATGTTATGACCAGGATCCAACATGGTGAGGAGGGCACACAACTTTGTCTGCTCACAACCGCAACAAATGTAATTTTTTCGTTTTTTTTTTTCTTTGTGAGTTTTTCTTGTTTAGAGTCCTGTGTTGTTCTGTAGGAGTCGCTCGGTAAGTCTCAAGTGAATTTGTTACATATAATACTTTTTAGTTATGTGGCCCCCCGGACTAGGATAGATCCCAAAAATTCGGTTTGTGTGGAATTACACACTTGCCAACAATACACCCAAAACAGCTGTGGAAAACACCCATATCTTAACTTCGCTATTGCAAAAAAGCGGCATTTACACCATCAACAATATTAAAACCGCAACGGACTAGGAAGTGCATGGCACGATCTCTAACCATAAATCGAAGGGAAATCTCTCCTCTTTTGTACTCTTAAACAAGCTTTGAACAACCGTTTTTCCGTTAAAAAAAACATATATATAAAATTGGATGCAGTGTGTTCACTGATTGGAGTAGATGAATTCTCAAAAAGAAAAATTCAAAAGAAGTAATGCTCAGTTTTCGTTGAACAAGAAATTAGTTGTATTTGTATTTGTTTATTACATGCGTTCATTCTAACCATCTTGGAAAGTTTCTAGTGTTGATCTAAAAGACGATCGTTTGGCTTTGGAAGATGTTCAGCTTAATTTCAAAAGCGCCATGTTTGCTTAAAAGTCTCCAATTTGACATGAAAATGGTACGTATAAGCTGAGCATGGGTCAATATAACGGAGTGTAGTTAGACGCGGTGTTGCCAGGGCTAAGCCCTAGTTTATACTTGCGTCGTTGCGCGGCGCCTCATCACGGTGGGATAGATATCGACCGCGTGGCGCGATAAATCGATATCTATGGCAATCGTGATGCCACGTCACGTGGCGGCACAAGTATAAACTAGGGCCTAAGCTGTGAAGGAAGAGGACATTAGCTTGCGCGAAATAAGAATCCTGAAATGAACACATATTCAGTGCGCAATGCATGTAAAGACGCTGTAGTAATATGCGTGCCATAGAAAAACATGTTATGACGTAGAAGCTGAACTGATCTTCCTCTGTTTTTTTTAAGGCTTTCTCCGATTGAAGTGCAGTATCTGCTTCGTCTGGTCATGAAAGATCTTCGTATCAACGCTGGCGTTAAACACATTCTAGAGGGTCTGCATTCGACAGCATACGAAGCTTTCCAGAACTGTCGTGATCTAGCGGATATCGTCGAAAGGTGGGTTTATTTTGTTGAAAAATTCAAGCGATTATTGGAGCAACATCATACAAAGGGGTTGAATTTATTAATGCTGCCTATAAACGCCTATAATCCTTCGCTTGCATAAATGTATACATGGCTGACTAGAATTTATAAGAGAATGAGGATGATTTAGATACAAGAAGGGTCAGCTCGGCAATGTCGTTGCAGCAATGGATGTCAGCATTCGTCTGGGAACTCCAGTGCTGCCGATGCTGGTCAGCTTTAGTGCTTCTTTACTTATACCAGTAAGAATAACCCCGAACTAGGGCCCAAATTCATCAACGACTTACAGAGTTTCAACCGAGAAATTATAGCCGAAATTCCTGATAACGCTAACATTTCACCATATCGTCTCTTGATAAGCCGCGTTAGTTCGCGTTTTTAAGGAATTTCTGCAGTAATTTCTCCGTTAAATCTCTTTAAGTCATTGATGAATCCGGTCCTAGGTCTGTGGCGCTCCTAGCCGTATGAACCGCTCTTCCGTGTACCGATTGATGCTGTGCTCGACGTCAGATCCGGACAGCTGAGCGTATCACCACCTCTGCTGTGCTCAATGCAAGCACATTGTCCCTCTTTTTCGCCTTTTCAGCTCTCTGCCCTCTTAGGTTGTCTGCTGCGCGTTATCGAGCAGACGATACTAGCACAGAACTTCATCTCTTCCTTGCTGCCGGTTTCTACTTGTTCTTTGGGCAACCTACCCAGCACAAACAGTTTTCTCACGCCTGAGAAAAATCTTTTTAGGCAGGTGTCGCGAAGGTGAGCAGCGTTGGTAGTTGGGAACGCGCCAGCCAATAACAACCAATCAGAGAGCAGACCGAACACATACCAGCCTATCAGCGTGCCGACCGCACACGTCCTCTCTGAATGGCACGCCCATTTAATACGGTCTGATTGGATCCCATCTCCCAATTCTGCCCGTCTTTTTTCTTATGTCTTTGGTGCTGTTGGACAGTTTGGTTCCTGCGTGGATAGCGACATCCTGTGGACGCCGATATCCAGCACAGTGTGCATGGCTCATTCTCGTACCGAAAGGAACGTTGATACAACCCACCTGTCCTAAGCTGTAGAATTACTGGGTCTACATCTAGAACTCGAAGGTTCGATTACATTGTGTAATTGGAGTCCGTTTGCAGTTTGAATTGTTAAGTGAGAAGAATACAGCTAGTCAGTACAGGAAGCAACTAATACGATTAGAGAGGGTTAGTGGTTCTTGGTTCTACTCTCGACGCCTTGCTGGACTTGTTATAGGGCATTCCGAGGGGGCTATTGTATGCACTACGATTGAAGGGTCTTGGTTCGGATTTTCCGTCCGGAACTACCAAGCTTTCCATCTCTCCGGGGTCGGTGAATTACCACCAAACTTGTCTAAGGAAAAATACTGGCGACCTTTACAAGGAACTGTGCAAACAAATGTGAATGTAAAAATGTAAATGTACGAATAGAATGCGCGGCGCATCCCTCAAATCGATAGATCGATAGACCAACAGCGTCCTGTATATTTTAATTCCCTCGCTAACTGGATTTATAGCGCACTCGGGGAAGGTGCGAGATTCACGTGGACCGAAAATCGGATCAAGACGTTTGTCTTGGCCAACCCAATCATGCCTTCCGTCCCTTGTGTCGGTGAAGTGGGCAAGAGACTTCTTCCCTTGTTAAACACTGAGAT
This sequence comes from Heligmosomoides polygyrus bakeri, assembly GCA_947359475.1. Taxonomy (NCBI): domain Eukaryota; kingdom Metazoa; phylum Nematoda; class Chromadorea; order Rhabditida; family Heligmosomidae; genus Heligmosomoides; species Heligmosomoides polygyrus. Next base: position 104,341,735 of record OX375866.1, read on the forward strand.
GGGAATTCATGGGCTGGTCACTGCAAGTCATCGTATAGAGCGAAAACGCCTTTAGATAGTCTCAAGGATATTGGTGGAATGGACATGGAAGTAAAACGCATGGCGCATCCAACAAACGGTTGTGTTGATGCCGATCTTTACCATAGATCCTTTCAGTCACCTTGCTACTTCTGTCTGTCATAGATTGCTAGGAACTCATATTCCCTACACTGATGAAGAAAGAAGAATTCAGCTACAACTCGCAGAGCTATTTTCTCTGTATCGCCTGTCATTTGCTTTGTCGCCCCATCGATCATCGAATTGCTCGAGTGGGCGCCAGCAGCGTCTCCGTTCGTCCCTGTCGCGTGCCAGAGTGCTCCAATGGATCCTCCTCGCTCGGGGGACACGAGGAGCATGATAGCGTTCGTTCAGGGCTTTCACGATGATGTCCGAGAAATGCATTGTTGGGCGTCCTGGTGTTCTCTTGACATACCGCACAAAGTACATGTCGTGGAGGTGAGCAGCATTGGTAAAGGGAGCGCGCCAGCAAACAATAACCAGGCAGGGCTCAAACCAAACGCATGCCAGTCGATCAGGGTACCGACTGTACACGCCCTCTCTGAATGGTACGCCCATTCAATGCGGCCTGATTGGATGGGGCGTTCCCATCACCCAATGCTGCTCGACTTCGTGACATATACTCCGCACAATCTCTTCGGTAACGGTTCTCGTTCAGGGCGTGTCTGCAAAACGCACGCATTACGTAGCAGGCCCACCTAATTTTCGACGACTTGGCCCATGTGGCAGCGTCCCTGACCGGATACAGCGCTAGCCAGCGTGAAGGAAATACTTGAAAAGTCGAATTTGGCATGTTTAAAGTACACGGTGGCTTGCCTTAACTTGTCGATAGACTAGGGTTTTGTCCTTCCTCAATCCTCCTACCAATTAGCCAATCTCGGTGGAGTCGAGATTTTGAATGGATTCAGGATGAAAACGAAAATGCTCTATTCGTTTGCGGTTTTCGCAGACAGCATCGTAGACGACGCACGAGACGGACACCATTTTCACGGCAAATCGAACACTTTCCAAATAAAATTGGACACTTCTAAGCAATCTTGACGCTTTTGAAATCATACCGACCACCTTCCAAATGAAAACGAGCTTCTTTCACATTACACTAGAGACTGTTTACTGTTACACTAGAGAATACTGTTTTGTCCAAGGAAAACTTATTAGGTTGTAACAAAATAAATGGCACTGAACCACTGTAAATTTAAACAGTTAATATCTCGGCTTGTAGGCAAGTTTATTAATCGAAATAAAAACCTTCTGATTCTACACATCTTTGACAACGTGACGCAAGCTTTTTTATACCAGTAGCATAAAAATCAGAAGTTCTGGAATTGACGAAATCTTCGAGGGCACTTTCGGCATCCTGTTGGTATTTGAATATTTTCCCTACCAAGAAGTCGCCAAGATACTTGAAGAAATGGTAGTCTGTTGGGGAGAGGTCGGGAGAAAACGGAGGATGTGGTAGAGTTTCAATGCTCAGCTCATTCAATTTCTGCAACGTCATTCGTGCTACATGGGGGCGAGCACTGTCGTGCAGAGGGAGAACTCGCCTTCGGTTTACCAAGGCCGGCCGGATATCCTTCAACTTTTTCATCATTTCTTCAATTTCAATGCAGTACTTCTCTGCCGTGATGGATTCACTGGGAGGGAGGAAGCTGTGGTGAATAATTCCCAGCGAACACCACCATACTGTCACCATTACTTTCTTTTGGTGCAATTCCGGCTTCGCAAAAACCTTGGGGCTCTCATCGCTGTCCACCCACTGTGCCGATCGTCGCCTGTTGTCGTACATTATCCATTTCTCGTCACAGGTTACGATGCGATCAAGGAATGGGTCCGTTTCGTTCCGTAGAAGCAGTGCGGACGAGATCTCATATCGTCGGTTTCTTTGCTCCTCAGACAGCTCGTAAGGCACCCATCTTTCCAGCTTTTTGGTCTCTCCAATTTCCTTCAGATGCCGGGCAGCTGTGTTGTGACTGACGCCAAGAACCTTCGCTATCTCCCTGGTACCTTTGTGTGGATCCTCCTCTACCACATCTCTCAGCTTGTCCTCATCAACATCACTATGCCTCCCACGATCTTCATGTTCTTCCAAGCTCTCATCTCCATTCCGGAACTTCTGATGCCAACGATACGCCGTCCGAATTGTGGAACATCCTTGACCGAATGCGGCGTTGATCTTCTCGTCGGCCTCCTTAGCTGTACTGCCCAGCTTGAATTCTACAAGTAAATGCCTCGGATTACCCTTTTGTCCATCTGCAAAAAAGTCAATAAAACTCTAAAGTTTTCCCACTTTTACATAGAAAATTTGGTACTCACCGGTAGAGCAAAGTTTGCGCTTCTAAATGATATGCCACATGTTACGGTTTGTTCTTGATCAAACGCGTAAAGACGCGCCAAAAAATGGCGCGAGCCAGTGCCATTTAATTCGTTACAACCTAATAGAATTACTTTTTTGAGTTTTTAATTCAGCTGCCAGTAAGTGATCGCACCGTTTGAAATTTTATAGAATTTATATTTTCAAGGAAAAGTTGTGGCTTGAAGCTTAATTTAGTATACAAAGAGGTAGCTATTTTTAGCATAGTGAAGGAAGAGATCGCGCCATGCACTAATCTAGCTCGCTGCGACTTGAATTTAATTGAGAGCAAAAATTCTATTTGCCTGGAGTTACACATTTGTCAACAGAAACAATAGTAGAAAACACACATCTTTACTTCTCTGTTTCATATAAGCTGCATTTGCTAATCAAATAAAAACCGCAACGAGCTAGATGTGAGTGATTTCTTCTTTTATCATGCCAAAAAAGTACTGACTTTCTGTACTCTAGAATAAGCCTTGAAACAATTTTTCTCTGAACAATAAACGTCTTGTAAAATTTCAAATAGTGCGTTGTTTTATTGGAGTTCCTGAATTTAATTTTTTCAAAGCAACGCTAAATTTTCCTTGGACAAAACAGTATTTTTTCTTAGAGCCTCTTTAGTGTAGCGTGCAAGAAGCATAGAACATTTGAACCAAAAAGTGACACAAAACCAGTTTAGCACAAAAGATTGCAGCAAAAGTGAGCTTTTTGTAGATTGCAAAAGCTACTTCTTCCACCACTTGCATAAAGTGGGAAGTGCTTTTTTCTGGAATCGACTTAGTGATTGATTCACTGAAAGAGCTAATATATGTTCAGCCAAAATATAGTCTGTTCTTTTTAAACAAATTTGTAGTTAACTTGGCAAGTGTCCTTTTTGTTGAAGGAAGTTTCCTAACTTGTAGTTGCAGGTTTTTGGTGAACAACTGAGAAATACAGGAAATTCGTTTTCATTTTGCAGGAAATTGATTCCAAATTTCAACAACACGAGCCCGAAAAGGATTCTTGAATTTTTTCAAGTACGGTTTTTGCATTTGAAAAAGGCCACTTTTTCTTACAAATACAAATATTTATTCGGCCAAAATGACTACAATATTAATTTGTCAAAAATTTAAGCATATCTCGGCATAAATTACAGGACGTCAAGATTATAATCTTCCCAGTTTTCGAAAACTATAAGGTATTTCAGTATCAGCATTATTTACAGAGCAGTCAAAACCCCTCTCTCAGTTTTCCACACTAGATGTGTGTTGATTTATGTTCGTTTCTTTTTCTTTTTATTGCGTTCTTGACATAATGTTGGTGTTTTTTTTTCATGGTTGTGGCGCACCCATGTGTGCATGGAATAAATAAGTGAAAAATCATTTGTAGGAAAAATTTCTATTTTAATACCAACTTATTTTTTCCAGTTTCTACGAGATTGAGATTGATTCGCTTCCAATAAATTGGTCATAATTTGGAAGATATTCACTACGATTTCGATAACTTCAATATTGCTTACAGCCTGGTGTTCAGTTTGACGTGATAATGGTAGATCTTCTCCATGCGCTAAGATTTTTATTGTGGAAGCATTAGACTTATATCAAACGATGTTTTTGTTGCGATCAAAACTTCTAGCGCCAGGCGGGACTCGAACCCGCACCTCCCTCTGATCGGGCGGGAATGCTCTACGCATTTACACCACCGGCGCCGTTTGATCGAACGCAACATCCACACCTCGTGGGACCGATCAGCACCCACCCGTATACGGGATGAGCTGGCCGCTGATATCAGCATGGAACCTCTGGTGTAAAGGCGTAGAGCATTCCCGCTCGGTCAGAGGGAGGTGCGGGTTCGAGTCCCGCCTGGCGCTAGAAGTTTTGATCGAAACAAAACTTCGTTATGACAGTTTACAACCTCGATACCAGCCAACTGAGGCTTAAAGAAACTGATTTGAATTAGACTTATGATTATCTGTTAAGGCGGAGCCATGCAAGTCGGTCGAGCAAGCAATGAGGCGATGTGTGAACGGCATGTTTGCTGAGATCAAGTACGACGGTGAACGAGTCCAGGTGAGCGGCCTATATTAGTCGCTGTACCTTTCTACATGACGGAATACATTAATGGTTCTCGTTCTTGTAATTTGTCAGCAGGCATGTGGTAACATTAACAGGTTATTGAAGACAAATTCGGAGGCTCAACTTTTTTAGAGTTCTTTTTTTCAGGTACATAAAGTGGGTACATCGTATTCTTACTTCTCTCGAAGCCTCAAGCCAGTCCAGCATCATAAGGTAAACCATTAAGCAAGTTCTGTGCTCCTTCACCTACCTGTTGCCGGATTCATCGACGATTTACGTAACTTTAACGGAGAATTGTAAGCGAAAAGCTCAGATAACGCGACTTATCGCTCACCATATCGCTTGATAAGCTTACAATTCTCTGTTAAAGTTACGTAAGTCATTGACGAATCCGGCCCAGGTTCCTATAAGCTGTAGGCTCCGTTTATACTTCCGACGCGAACGAACGACGTGACGGAATGTGTAGTGACCAAATTGATCGATCGCGTCCTTCGATCAATATGGCCACAATACTTGGCGTCGCGTCGCTCGGCGTCGAAGTATAAACGGGCACTTGCGGATTTTTAAAGGAAGAATGACGGAATTGTTTCTTTTTAGATTTCACACCTTGAGAAGTTTATACCAAAAGCATTTCCCGCCGGATTGGACTTGATAATAGATGCAGAGGTACGCTTATCATCACGGTTACAGTGTCTTACGTTGTACAAATCAGCTGATATGTTCGACCGTTCCTATGTCCTTTCGTCCATCTGTATCACCTGTCGTACGGTTGGTCATCGCGTTGCTCGAGCTGACGCCAGCAGCGCAGCTCCATTCGTCCCTGTCACGTGCCAGAGTGCTCCAATGGATCCTCCTCGTTCGAGGGATACGAAGAGCGTCGCATCGTTCATTCAGGGTTTTCACGAAAGAGTTCGACCAACCAGTTCTCAGGCGTCTAGGAGGCGGATTCGTCAACGACTTACAGAGCTTTGACAGAGAATATACAGCGGAAATCTTGATAATGCCAACATTTCACCATCGTTTATTGAAAAGTCGCGTTAGTTCGCGTTTTTTCGGGAGTTTCCGCTGTAATTTCCTTGTCAACTCTCTGTAAGTTGCTGATGAATCCGGCCCCTGCTGTTCTCTTGACATCCCGCGGAATCTAGTCGGTGACGGGTGTCTAGGAAGTGCATAACATGGCCGGTCCACCTAATTTTTGACGACTTGGACCATGCGACAGCGTCTCTGATCTTCATCCATCTGTAGACGCAAAATTGATGGCCTTTGTAAGGGCTTCACATCTCGATAGCTACTGTATATCTCTGCTCATGGAAATCCCCTTGAGGCGGGCATAATGGGAGTGTGATGACCGGTGCATGGGCTTACCAACGAATGAGTAGTATTGATCGATTGCTATCGACGAACGGGATAAAACCTCAGTCGGTGGTTATATCGATCAGCTGCTAGTATGGCTGAAAGCTGGTCTTATCATAGTATGGATGACGATACCTATCTACGAATCCTTGCCCATGGCGATAGCAGGTGCAGGGCATATTCTCCACTCACGTTAAGGCACTCATCTTCTGTCTACCAAGGAATAAATACTTTTGTTTTCTCCCTGCTCCTTTCAAAACAAAATATTTTTAAATTTATGCTATGTTATTTATCATACTCTATAAAAACGCGCTAAGCGATGAGTCATACTATCGATCGGCGCCGCCGCAGAAATTAGCCATAAAATAGGGGGAAAATAGGGGGAAATTAAAGGATAAAAAAGGATAAAGGACGGCGTTAATCAATCCCTTCTGGTATGCGCCAGCGCATTCTACTTCTACGAGATGTCGTGGAGGCGACATGAATGCGTATTTGGCCATACAATGACTTGCGGTGGCCAGCCGATGAACAAGTCAGCGCTTTATCCTTCCCAGACAAGTCTGGTACCAATTCACCGACCCCGGAGGGATGGAAGGCTTGGTTGGTAATCCGAACCAGGAACCTGGTATCGGGTGCACGCGACAGTCGCGCCTCCTCCGACTGCGCTACACGCGCCCTGGGGGGATTACGGAAAGGGGGAAATTACGACACGAAAATAGTGAAAATACCAAGAAGTCTTCTCCCTGCCTGGAAACTCCGGCCGTGGGGTAATCGCGGTCGCTGAATACTGAATCTGAAGTTCGTTTGTGAAGTATCGATCAGCATCTATTGATATTGATCAGACTATCGATTTTTTGTGGATGTCGTCCAGGCGGTCCGAAAGTTTACCTCTGGGGTAGTCGAGGTCGCTGAACACGAATCTGAAGTTCGTTTTCGAAGTATCGATTGCCATCAATCGATACTGATCAAATTACGGTGCGGGAAAATAGCGGAAAATACCCAGACTTCTTCTACCTGCCCGAAAACTTCAGCTCTGGGCTAATCGAGGTCGCTGAACACGAATCTGAATTTCGCTTGTGAAGTATCGATCCCCATCAATCGATATTGATCAAATTATCATCACACTGTATAATAACGCGCCAAGCGATGAGTCATACTATCGATCGGCGCAGCCGCAAAAATTAGCCATAAAATAGGGGGAAAATCGGGGAGGGGGGGGGGGGAGGAGGGAGGAAATGGGGGAAGAATTACGATACGAAAATAGCGGAAAATACACAGACGTCTTCTACGTGCCAAGGGATTCCGAAGACGTGCGGAATACGTCGCATGACGTGCCTGGGACTCAGAAGACGTGCCGAAGACGTCGTCCAATGTGCCTAGGGATTCAGAAGGTGTGCCGAAGACGTTGTCCCCTACGGGTGGATCATTGAGGGGGACCAGTACCAGTAATGGGGGACCGTTTCACTAAGGGAGGACCAGTAGTGAGGAACCAATAGATCGCCCTATCATCATACTATACACTGTACGTACTGCGAGTCTTTTGTACTCCTAGGTGGGGAAGAAAGCTGTACAAGCAGAGCAGCTAGCTTGATGTGATCGTCCTCAGCTTAGTGATACTGCAACATCGCGCCAAGCGCGCAAGTGCGGGGTACGCCGATAGGCGTGACGGAGCACTTGTTATTTTATAACATAATATAAAAAGTTTTGAATCGGCGCTTGTAGCGCAGTCGGTGGAGGTGCTGGCTGTCGCCTGCACCCGATACCATGTTCCTGGTTCTGATTACCCTCCCATGCCAAGAGGTCCTTCCATCTCTCCGGGGTCGGTGAATTGGTACCAGACTTGTCTGAGAAGGTACAGCGCTGACTTGTTCATCGTCTGGCCACCGCAACTCATTGTATGGTCAAATACGCATTCGAGTTATTCAATTCCACGATATCTCGTAGGAGTAGAATGCGTGGCGCATCTGAAAGGGATTTGAGTAACGCCGTACTTTATCCTTTATCCTTTTGTTATTTTATTTTTCTATATATTAAATTATATCTTATTATTTGTTGCTTTATCTTATTTTTATTTTGTTAATAAATAATTATCATTATCAAATCCATTGAATCGAGCAATACGCGATTCTAATTTAGGTCCTCCTGGTCGACAACGCGACTGGTAAACCACTGCCTTTCGGAACGCTGGGAGTACATAAAAAGGAACAAGTAGGTCTGCTTGTCGGCTAGTTTTGACTACATTCCTAAAGTGAATTTTCTGGGATGGAACGAGACCAACGATTTATCGCACTTGATGAGTTGTAGAAAAAACAATTGACCGCGTGTATGGATAGCTGAAGAGCGGTTATGGTATGGATATGAATGGTTAATATATGGTTAAAATGAATGATTTATGGGCGCATCCTGCTATGCTGCGAAAAAAATGCGACGCTTAGTGGCGTCTGTGTTGATTTTTCCTTTCCTCCTCATTACCCTTCTATTCCTCATCTTCAGGGACCGGATTCATGAACATTAAACCCGTGGGTATGTGGGGTATAAGGGATGGAGATAAGGTAGAAGTCAGGTAGAGATAAAGCAAGAGTCAGAGACGCAGACTTCATCTTGGGTATCTTTACCCCCGTGGGTTAGTCGTTGATGAATCCGGCCCCAGGAGTATATGAGGTATCACGGAAAGCTAGGATGGTTAGTCATGGATTGAGATTGCTGGTGCCTCTTTTCTTCTATGTCACGAAGCACCATTATAATCTGGGTATACCACACTACCATTAGATTCAAAGATTTAGTTCAAAGACGCCTCCGTATGCCTGTTCGTGTTCGACATTCTCCGATACAACGACGACGATCTCATGACGAGGTGAGGGTGTATATTATAGGTCAATCTTATGCTAGTTATCTCTTTCGAAAAGACCTTTTTGTTGATGGCAAGTTTTCAGAACGTTGACGGAGAGGAAAATGCTTCTGGAATCGAAAATGAATGAGGTGGAGAATCGAGTGATGATGTCCAACTACCAGCTCATCCGCCATGGAGTACGTTATTTGGACGTTTGGCACTGGTCACCATGTTTGCGAGTATTAGGTTGTCCCATAAGTCCCCGCCGTTTTCTTCAACGATTCATTGCGGATTTCGCCGGCGGTCTCTTTCATAGCGCTATACAGCATTCGAAAGGGAATGACTTGCTCTATCAGAGCATGTATTGCTTTTTTCATCCCGAATTTTGTCAATTTTTAGGTCGTTAAATTGAAAAGTGAAAAAGTGGCCATCTTTGCAGTCGCTTCTCTCCGCTTAGGTTTGGAATTTTTGCGCAGTTTTTCACAGCGTTTGGAAGACAATGTTCTGTGCTACAAGAATACATGTTGGCGCTATTTGCTCATTTGTCCTTTATTGATTTTTAGGTCATCAAATTGGGAATTCCGACTTTTCCGTCCGAATTTTTACCGACAGCTCCTGCTCTGCGGTGGACTTTTTTGCTCGGTGTTATATGTCGGTCGAAAGAGAATGCCTTGCTTTATAAAAATCTGTGTCGCGTTCATTGGCTCATGCTGATTTCTGTCGAATATCAACAAAATTCCAAAAAGAGAAAAATCTTCTTCACCAACAATTCGTTCTCCTTATCAGTTGTTGATATTCGACAGAAATCAGTGTGAGCCAATAAACGCGACACAAATTCTTACTGAGCAAGATATACTCTTCCAAACGACACCAAGCAAAAAAGTCCAACCACAGAACCGGAGTTTTGGTAAAAATTCGGACGGAAAAGTCGGAATTCCCAATTTGATGGCCTAAAAAATCAATAAAGGGCAAGTGAGAAAATAGGACCAACACATATTCTTGTAGTACAGGACATTGTATTCCAAGTGCTATAAAAAACTGCGCAAAAAATTACAAACCTAAGCGGAGAGAACAAGTGCACAAATGGCTACTTTTTCACTTTTCATTTCACTTCAACGACCTAAAAATCGACAAATTTCATGAAAATGATGAAAAAAGAAATGCAATACATGGTCTGATAGAGCAAATCATTCTCTTTCGAAAGCTCTATGGAGCTATGCAAGAGACCGCCGGCGAAATCCGCAGTGAATCGTTGAAAAAAACGGCGGGGACTTATGGGACAACCTAATATAACACCAAGCAAAAAAGTCAAACCACAGAGCAGGAGTTCCGGTAAAAATTCGGACGGAAAAGTCGGACGTCCCAATTTAATATCCTAAAAATCAATAAAGGACAAATGGGCAAATACGTACACGCCAACACGTATTCTTGTAGTACAGATCATTGTCTTCCAAATGCTATGAAAAAGTGCGCAAAAATTCCAAACCTAAGCGGAGCGAAGCGACTATGCAGATGGCCACGTTTTCAATTTTCACTTTTCACTTTAACGACCTAAAAATCGACAAATTTCATGAAAATGATGAAAAAAGAAATGCAATACATGGTCTGATAGAGCAAATCATTCTCTTTCGAATGCTGTATAGCACTGTGCAAGAGACCGCCGGCGAAATCCGCAACGAATCGTTGAAAAAACGGCGGGGACTTATGGGACAACCTAATATTTAGTGACATTCGTTTCGTGTTCTGGTTAGACCGAAATTCTATCCGAAACTTTTTCAGGACAATGCTACGCTGAAGACAATGATATGGAAAGCAATTGACGAGGGTCTTGAAGGACTGGTGCTCAAGGTCAGTTGAGTGCTTGGCTTTAGCGCTGAAGGAGATTGATCCGGGGAAACCGTTTGGTCAATTCCGACAGCATGTTCCACTCCTGGAAGTATCAACGGCCAGCCTTTCATGATTTAACGAATACATTGAGTTAAGTAGTGGCACCTCCCTCTATGCATGTGAACTACATTGGTTTATCTATGTGGTTCCGCTCCTAGCCCGGGGTTTGATGCGTTTAGGAGCTGCATCGATCACAGTCTTCGCATTTCCTATACTTGCGTCACCTGAAAGCACCGATGTCGGCTAGATAGCGCTGATGGTCCATATTTCGGTATTTGAGCTGATGTACCATGCAGCGGTTGAAGAAAATTCCTCACCAAATTATAAGGATGGATGCTCTTTCTATTATGTCCAGCTCAGCCAACCCTTAGCGCTAACCGCCACGCCTTCAGGACACCAAATCAATTTACGAGCCGGGAAAGCGTCATTGGTTGAAGGTGAAGAAGGACTATCTCGAGGAAGGACGTATGGCTGACACGGCAGATCTCATTGTTCTCGGAGCATATTTCGGCACGGGATCCAAAGGTTTGTAGGCCTTCATGTTGCTGTTTCCTAAGTGGCGGAATACTGTGGTTGGTTCAAGAATAGGATCTCGTTACGGACCTATCCTGGTCGGAGGGTCCACAGAATTAAAAATTATGTAACAAATAGACTTCAGATTACCGAGCGGCTCCTACAGAACAAGATAGGACCTGAACTAGAAAAATTCACAAAGAAAAAAAACGAGAAAATTGTATTTGTTTTCGCCGCCGTTGTAAGCAGGCAAAGTTATGTTCCCTCCTCTCCATGTTAGATTCTGGTTATAACATGTCAGGCGGCGGTCAGCACACGGCATGCGGCTTTATCATCATCATCATTTATTACATGGAGAATCCATGTGTAAGTTGCCGAACAAACTAACAGACAGAAACAAAGCGTACACAGCATTAGTACGAAGTAAAAAAAAGAAACGCATGGACAAAAAAGAGTAAAAGATAAATCAAAACAACAGAAGTGAGATGGACAGCAAACTGGCTATGAATTGGAGGTCTTGCAGGAGAGGTACTTGTCCAAGAAGGCTTTAAAAGTAAATAGTTTAAGAGGTATAGGATGCTTCTTGCTGAGTTCGTCAAATTGGGAGCCAGCTCGGTTAACAAAAAAGTGCTTCCTTACATCTTTCTTTACTCTGGCAAGAGCTAATCTGCGAGTGCAACCCCTAGTGGTAGAGCTCCTAAAACAGAACAACGTGCTGGGTTTTAGACGTGCAATTCCAAATATAATTTTATAAACCATAATGTAGTCAAACTTCCGCCTCCTCGACGCTAGGGACTGTAAGCCAAAATTAAGATTTCTCGACTCACTATTTGGAATAGAATCGTAGTTAAACCCTAGCGATCTAGTCATCAGCTTCCTTGTGAAGCTGTTTTGAACGCTTTCTAGCTTCGAGATGACGTTTTTCCTATAGGGGTTGAATACCACCGTACCATACTCCAGGATTGGGCGCACGTACATCATGTAAGCTCGCAACAGAATTTCAGTCCTCCTCGTGTACTAAGCTCTGAAGATGCTGTGCATAACTTTAGTCGCCCTTGCAGCGATCTGAACGCAGTGATCATCAAAATTGAGGTCCTCATTAATCATAAAGCCAAGATCTTTGACTTGTCTCACCTCTTTAGCCGGGCTGCCCTTTACAGTGTACTTATGGCGTGCATTTTTTTGACCTATGTGAAGTATATTTGTCTTCTCCTCCGATAAAGGCAACGCCCATTTTTTGGACCAGCACACGACGTTATTAATTCCTTCCTGAACTAAATCTCTGTCTGACTCATTCACCACACGATGATACAATTTCAGGTCATCCGCAAATGCGCTGCATACTAGCCCCGTACTCTCGACAATGGTGGGAAGGTCGTAGGTGAAAATATTAAAAAGTACGGGCGAAAGAACACTCCCCTGAGGGACACCGCTAAGCACTGGCCTTGGCGTAGAAAAACATGTATTCAATCGAACCATAAACCTTCGATCTTTGATGAATTCACAAACCCATTTAGTTATTCTTGGATGGATCCCAACCTCCTGCATCCGAACCAGAAGTCGATTGTGACAAACTTGGTCGAAAGCCTTAGCAAAGTCAAAAGAACTACATCCACAGGAAGCCCATTATCCACCCAATTCGTCCAGTCGTTAAGGGACTGCAGCAGTGCCGTTACTGTAGATCTGCCCTCCTGAAAACCATGCTGACAGTAAGAGATAACTTTGTGGTCATTGAGATGACCAACTATCTTCTTCTTAAGTAGTTTTTCGAACACCCTTGCTAACACTGACGTTATACTGATCGGCCGATAATTTTCCGGCGACTCATACGGGGTTTTTTAGGTAACGGAGTCACATAGGATGTTTTCCAACGAAGAGGTATTTCTGCCCTCATAAAGCTAAGGTTGTAAAGGTATTCAAGAGGTCCTGCAATCAGGTGGGCTACGGCTTGAAGGAAGGAAAGGGGTATGTGATCGGGCGTAATGGACGATGATTTTGGCCATTTTAGTAACAATTCAAGTATCTCGGTCTTACTGCACCAAAAAGAATCCTCCATAACTGGGAAGACCGTGCAATTTACGTGCTCTGGCAAATCTTGAACGTTCTTAACTGAACGCTCGAAAACGTCGGCCAGAAGGTCAGCTTTTTCAGCATTCGTTCTCGCAATGCTACCATCACTCCCTACAAGCGTACGAACCCTTGCCTTACCTTGTAACCTACTTCTCATAAACCTGAAGAAGTCATTCCTATTACCTGACTCTACAACCTTCCTTTCCACGGAGCTGTAAAATTTCCTAAGCTTGCGTTCAAACTGGCTATTGATTATGGTAAACTTAGACCAAAGTTCCGTACTTCTGCTTCCTCTACTAGCGTTAGCCACTTTCCACGCTTCACATTTTCTTTTGAACAGAGCCCCCAAATAGGCTGGTAACCGAGCGATCCTATGTGGGACTCTTTCCACTGGAACAAAAAGATCAATGCAGTGGTGAAGGACACTCAAGAAGAGTTCGTATTTTTCATTTACACTATTTACCAAATTTAGAGAACCGTACCAATCAATATTGCATAGGTAGTTGCAAATTTTATCGTAATCAGCCAACTTAAAGTTCCTCCTGTAGCGATGAGGCTCATCATTCGTGGCTATTGCAAGGTCTAGTTCGAATCATACTATGGCATGGTCACTAGTACCTATTGCAGCCTCAACACAAACTGAACGAACTACATGCCTATCATTTGTTAGAACCAGATCAAGAGTATTGAACCCTAGAGTAGGACTGATAACCATTTGTGAGAGCTTGAAGTCTAGACATAGCTCAAGAAAAATCCTTGAGGTAGGAGTGCAGCGCTGAAGATCTGGTGAGTGATACCAATCGATGTCAGGCAGATTGAAGTCTCCACAGACAACGCAGGAGTGATTACAAGACAGCATGTCACTCAGCGATTTGAATAGTTGCACCGAGTTTGCCTTCGTGCACCCGGGAGCTCTATAAACCACCACCAGGCGAATGCACTCACCTCCAATAATAACATCCGCGCAAAGAACCTCATAGCTGTTATTCACGGTTTCGCTAAAAATGAACTGAGGACAGAGGGACTTTCTTACTAGTAGTGCAACACCACCCCCTCTCTTGGTAGAGCGGTCGCGCCTTAACATGTCGTATGCGTCGCATAGGCTACCAAGTAGAGAGTTTTCGTCTATATTCGAATTAAGCCAAGTTTCAGTCAATGCAACGACACTAATATGCGACTGACTCAGCAAAAAGCGTAAACCGTTAATGTTTCTCGGCTTTACGCGCCGGCCTCACCATGTTAGATCCTGGTTATAACATGTCAGGCGGTGGTCAGCATCTTACATGCCTCCATTGCGTCGCTCCTTGCCCGCCGAGGCGGTTGTAAAACCGCGGCGATTTTATTTTTATTTTTTGTTCGGCTGATCGTTTTTTGTTTCTTTTAGGGCCTATCGTGTTCTCTAGGAGCCGCTTGGTAAGTCTCAAGTCAATTTGTTACATAATTTTTAATTCTGTGGACCCCTCCCCCTCCCTTCCCCACTAGGATAGTTCCCTCACTACTTATGTTCAAATTCTTAACGAGACCTGCACTTGCTTCTAAATAATTGCCCAGCCCGCCTTGCGAAACCACCTGGAACACTGATACCTGTCTAGGTGGCATGATGTCAGTGTTTCTCATGGGTGTCTATGACGAGGATACGAAGAGCTACCGAACTGTGACGAAGTGTGGCAATGGACATACTGACGAGGCTCTCGAGGCTATCAATAAGGAGCTCAGGGATCAGGTTAGTGGTGCAACCATCTGCAGATGAAGGATTGATTGCTCCGTGCTCGAGCATTATTAGCATCTCAATGGGTGAAAGTATCGGCAGTTTGAGTCGTTTCACGAGTGGAATGATTGTTCTGTGTCGTTAGAGTTTTCGGTAGAAGTAGATAGTGTGACGAATCTCGATATATACCATTTTCGCGTGAAACTGGACAGTCTTCTAATCAAGGTTGTTTCTTTTGAAATCAAATTGAACAACCTCCAAAGCAAAACGGGCGTCCTCCAGGTTGAACTAGAGACTCTCCAATGGTTGGAGCTGTTATTTGTTTGAGGAAAACTTAGTTTTTTTTTAAACTTCGTCGCAATAAGGCAAGGCTTGGGCGCGTGTCGGAGGAGGTGCCGTCGGAGGAGGTGCCGGCTGTCGCGTGCGCCTAATTCCAGGTTCCTGGTTCGGATTTCCTCCCAGGCCAAACACGCCTTCCGTCCATCCGAGGACGGTGAATTAGTGCCAGACTTGCCTGGGAAGGATAAAGCGCTGACATGCTCATCGGCTAGCCATCACAAGTTACTGCTTAGCCAAAAACGCATTCAAATTCAACTCCACGACATCCCGTAGAAGTAGAATGCGTGGCGCATCACGAAAGAGATTGAGAAACCCTGACATTTATCCTTTACCCTAAGTTAAGGATTAAAATTTTAAAAAAATTACTTAATAATTGGTATAGTTCTTTCGCCAACGGACAACGAGAGTATAGTGTGAGCCTAACCGACTGTTTCAAATTTATTAAAATTTGATTCTTCATGGAAAAACAATTGAACCTTGTCTCAAAGGCCACAAAGGCACCAATCATTTACTGTATTCAAAGAAGAGATCGCGTCATGTACTCCACTAGATCTTTGCGACTTTTGTTTGATTGATAGTATAAATGCTGCTTACTTGAAACGGAGTTGTGAGGATATGTATATTTTTGTAACTGTTATTGCTGTATCGTTCACATCTGTATTACAGCCTGCAAACAGGATTTTTGTCGTCAGTCAAATAAAAATCGTAACCATCTAGTCGAGTGCACGGTGCGATCTTTTCTTTAAATACACTGAATGTTTGTTCCCTTCTTCCGCTCTAAAACCAAATTTATTTCATTCTTTTCCTTAAAAATACAGTTACTATAAAAATTTTAACAGAACACTTATTGGGAGAATGAAAATTTTAGGAAAAAGTTATACTGAACCTTTCTTAAACAAAAAATTATTCAGATCGTGTTGGAAAATCACTAGTTCAACCTACAGTGCGTTTCAAAAGTATGTAGCCACCTTGAAATTGATAATTTCACGTTTCGCATTTGTTTCTACGAACTGGCGTTAACAGCATTGGATTCCCCGTAGACGAAAATAGCTAGATTGCTCTTTCCAGAAAAAAGCTTGATCTCCAGCAAAAACTAGGCGTTTTTGAATTTTTTGCTTGCTTCAAAAGTATGTAGCCACTCCAGAATATCGGGCATTTTTACACTCCTATTCAAATTTTGCGCTCTTTTCGGCGGGAACTTCTTGTCATAAATAGCCAGCTTGACCTGTTCCTCAAAAATAACCACTGCGCCAGTCCGTGGACGTGTCCTGACTATCGAGGAATAAGCTCAGATCCGAGCGCTCAAGGATGCTGGCTTGACAAACCGCGCCATTGATCATCAGCTCGGACGTTCGCAAGATGTGTCGACCACTTCCTTCGAAATCCCAATGGTTATCGGTCTGCACCTGTACCGGGTCGTCCGCGTGTGATTTCGAGCCAGAATCGTCGACGAATCAGCCGCATGGCGTCGAACTCCACATGGAGCGTCAACCAAGTTCGCGCTGAGACGGGTCTATCTGCATCAAGAACAACGATATGGCGTTGTATTCGATCGAACGAACACATCTGCATACAGAACATGCAGAAGACACGTCATCTCACGAACTTCCACAAACAGGCGCGACTGGAGTTTGCCCGCAAAAACATGGCACGCAATGGGAAAATGTAGGAACTTTCTGGTTTCGTCGACGTCATGAATTTCACACGCGTATTGCTTGAGGTCATCTTCGGTGGCGACAAAAAATTTAATCTGGATGGTCCCGATGGTTACCGGTATTACTGGAGAGATCTACGACAGGCTCCCATCACCTTCTTTCGACGGAACTTCGGAGGCGGGTCTCTGATGACATGGGCAGGCCTCTGCAGTAGGAAGAAGCTGAAGCTCAGATTCCCATCATGTCGTATGGACAGTCTAAGGTATCAAGCCGTACTGGAGTCCAGCCTGCTCCCTTCCTAACGGGGAGAAAACGGCAGACACATGTTCTGCAGCAGGACAGCGCTGCACTTCATGTGTCCAAATCGACCACAGACTGGCTCTAACGTAATCGACTCCGAGTAATGGAATGGCCAGCTTGCTCATCTGACTGCAAACCAATGGAGAACATGTGAGATATCTTGGTCCGGCAGGTCTACTTGAATAACAGGCAGTTCAACAATGTTGGGGAGCTGAAAACCCTATTCTGACTGCCTGGGACAACATCGGTGACGAAGTGATCCAGAAACTTGTTAGTAGCATGCGTAGCAGGGTATTTGATGTAATAAGAAATAATAGTGGTCCAATTGATTATTAATTTTTAATAAAAATCGTATTTTTCGGGCGTGGCTACATACTTTTGAAACAAACAAAAAATTTCAAAAACGATCTATTTTTGCTAGAGATCAGGCTTTTTCATGTAAAAAGCAACATAGGTGCTTCCGACTACGAGGAATTGAATGCGACAAACGCCGGTTCGTAGAAAGAAAGGATAAACATTTTGGATTTAAGGTGGCTACATACTTTTGAAACACACTGTAGAGCGCTTGTTTTGATTTGGAGGTTGTTCAGTTTGATTTCAAAAGCGTCAAGCTTGCTAAGAAGAGTGTCCGATATGAATTGAAAAGTGTCCAATTTCGCGTGAAAATGGTATAGCGATGCTGGCTAATCCTCTTTTTGACTTTGCCTTCAAGTTTACATTAAGATGACACGCATCGACTGTGACTATGACAGCATACCGAAGTGGCTTCATTGTTCGCGCAGTCTCGCTCCGGACTTCGTTATCAAAGATCCGAAGAAAGCACCCGTTTGGGAGATAACAGGTGGGTCTTTTCACGTTAAAAATCATTTTCACGTTAAAAATTGATTTAGGATGGGGCTGAGCCTATTGTAAACCAAGGTGGCCATCTTCCAAATTAAACCAAACACGCTTTGAAAAAATGAAGATAAATTTTCCTTTTAAACAATTGTTTTTTGAATTTAAAATTCATGTATTTATTCTAAATTTCTTACACAGAGCGTCCCTAGAAACTGAATAGACTGCTTAAATATTCGAAAGTCCCTTATTCTTTACTATTCTATTATTTATTACTCTTATTATTCTTTCTTTGCTGTATTCAGGGTTTTCTCGTTCAAGAAAAAATCGAAGAGATTGCGCTATGCGCCTGTCCAGCACGTCGCCTCTGTTTATCTGATTGACAGTGAAAATTGTAGCTGTGCGAGGGTTTACACTGGAGACATGCATTATTCATTAGGGCCCTCCCTGTTGTGCTTTTGTCTTAAAATTTGTTTAGTATAACTTTCTTTAAAGCTTTAATTCACCTACCCAATAGATGAACATTTTGTTTGGAATTTTATAAAAATTTCATTTTTTTTGAGGAAAAATAAATGTTTAAAGCTTGTTTTGAGGAGCAGGAAGGCGGCTATTTGTGTGCCAAAAGAAGAGATTGCGCCATGCCCTCGTCCAAGACTTCGCGATTTTTATTATGATTGACAGCAGAATTCCTGTTTGCATGGAGTTTGATACCTGTTAACGATACAGCAAAGCTACTCTAAAGAACACACATAGCCTCACTTTGATTGTTCATGCGAGTGGCATTTACGCTATCAATCAAATAAAAGTTTAGGCGAACATTTTGAGTGCATGGCGCGATCTGATATTTTAATGCTTACTTCCTATTTCTTTGTTCTGCGTTTTAAGACAAATTTTAGTTCATTGCTTTTTTACTTTTCAAAGAAAGTTACACCAAATTTTTTTCATCGAAGCATTCTAACCATTCCATTGAGCCTGAACTTTAACCTATCTAGAGCTCTTTTCGATTTGGAAGAGTTAATTTTGATTGCAGAAGTCCTAGAGGTAGCTTAGAAGAGTGTCCAGTTTGATTTGCCAAGTGTCCAATTCGAAGATGAAGTGGTATATGCGCAACCCTACCCAAGCAGATAATCAGGTAATCATAGCGATACCGCACTGAAAGATTGGACGCCGCCGTCTTTTCGTATAACACGCGGAGACCTTTCATGCCCTGTGGTCCCCTGCGGGTAGAAGAATAAAAATCATGCGAACATTCGAAGAGCGTGTTAACTGTCATAACCATGTTTTGTTGCGTCAAAACTTCTAGCGCCAGGCGGTACTCGAAGCCCCACCTCTCTCTGAGCGGGCGAGAATGCCCTACGCCTTTACCATTACACGTCGGCGCCGTTTGATCGAACGCACATCCACACCTTGGGACCGATCAGCACTCACCCGTATATCAGGATGAGCCGGCCGCTGATATCATCATGGAACCAGTTAAGCTGATGGTCTTGATAGAAACGATTCAAATCAGCTTCTTTAAGCATCCAATGGCTAGTGTCGAGGTCGTAAGCTGTCATAACGATGCTTTGTTGCGATCAAAACCTCTACCAGCCACTTGAGGCTTGAAGAAACAGATTTGAATCGTTTCTGTCAAGACCATCAGCTCAACTGGTTCCATGCTGATATCAGCGGCCGGCTCATCCTGACATACGGGTGAGTGCTGATCGGTCCCAAGGTGTGGATGTTGCGTCCGATCAAACGGCGCCGGTGGTGTAATGGCGTAGAGCATTCTCGCCCGCTCAGAGAGAGGTGGGGGTTCGAGTCCCGCCTGGCGCTAGAAGTTTTGATCGCAACAAAACATCGTTATGACAGCTTACAACCTCGATACAAGCAACTTGAGTCTTAAAGAAAATGACTTGAGTCGAACGTGATAGCGTTTTTAGGACGCTATATGTAGACAGTTATTGAAATTTCAATGAAAATCGGATTGAATTTTCGATATAAGAATTCATATTGACCTTCTTTAAATGTGTCCAGTGCTTGATTTGAAGTAGCTAGGAAGGCGTTCACTTCTCGATTTCAGAAGAGTCTAGTTTAGCTTGAAAAGCCCAGTTTTACGCTAAAACGGATTATAGTCAACATCGATGTAGTTCCTTAGATAAGTATAAACTCTGCTTTAGATTCAGTGAGGTAATAGAGCTGGCTAGTCGCCTGATTGTTAGCACAAGTACAAAAAGAATCTTTCTGTGGAAGATGACTTCAACTTTACCCACCACATAAATTTACGAGTCGTACGAAGGCCATGTAACTACTGGCTATCGAAGGTAAAAGGTGTCTGGTGAGCGAGCAAATTCGGAATCTCTGGGACGTTATAGGATGATAGTCATAATCATCAACTTCAGAATGAGTCATCTTGTTGAAAAAGATTCTTTAAATATTCCAATAAATCTGTTTGTAGGAGCGGAGTTCTCCAAGTCAGACAACCACTCCGCTGGCGGGATCTCCATCCGTTTCCCTCGGGTGACGCGCATTCGAAATGACAAGGATTGGAATAGCGCCACAAGCTTGGCTGAGCTAAAGGTAGGCAGAGAGCAGCTAGAGAATAACGGTTTCAGCTGAAAGAATACGCCCTACGTTTCAGAAGCTGTATGAGTGCTCCAAGACCAAGAGTGACATTGACCGGTCGTTCGAGGATGAGACACCACTGTACGCTAAGGAAGGCATGGATCATGGCGACATTAAAAACCTGGTTGAAGAGAAGGCAGAGGTCAAAGAGGAACAGCCAGAGGGGAAGTCTGGTGCTGTAGAAGACGACTCAACAACGTCTGAAGGCAAGAAACGGAAGAAAGAAAAGGACGACGACAAGAGCGAGAACTCCACATCTAAAGGAAGGAAGCGTGGCGTCGGAGATGAGGGGCCGACAGCGCCAGAAAAGAAGAAGCACAAGACTGAGACAGGTGACGGCAAGGAGCAGTGTCCGCCGGGAAAGACACCTTGCAAGTGAGTGTTAGTCTAGTCGGTTAGTCTAGTTAGTCTAGGCTAGGCTGGGATTCATTTACGAAATCTTAAAGAGAGTGTGGTTATGAGCGTTAGTGGTTTGCAGCGGACGTATCTTTTAGAGCGTTGTAAAACCTTTTATTAGGTTATGCGGAAATTAATGCAGGTTTTCGACCTCCAACTTTAGAGAGGGATTTTCTTTTGGCAAAACTTTACCTTGGAATAGTGCATAATTGTACACTGGTTACACAAAGCTGGTTTTGTGCTCTTTTTCTTGCACTGTGCTATTCGTTTTTGATAGAGATTACTTCACCGCAGATTTTGTAGGCTGTAAATAGACGTGTCGAGACCGCAGCTCCGACAGATTTACTTCTATGAGTTCAGGCTCGGTCCTACTGCAGCGTAAACAACTCGGATCATCAACCATGTATGAGGCCAAGGAAGTATTAAGGTGTCCCATAATTTTCTGGGCTATCATACCATATTTATTAAAAGTTATTACAGCAACATAATGATCAAGGGTAGTCAATCGATATATTCTCCAT
Organism: Heligmosomoides polygyrus bakeri; assembly: GCA_947359475.1. Taxonomy (NCBI): domain Eukaryota; kingdom Metazoa; phylum Nematoda; class Chromadorea; order Rhabditida; family Heligmosomidae; genus Heligmosomoides; species Heligmosomoides polygyrus. Next base: position 104,363,209 of record OX375866.1, read on the forward strand.
CTGTGGCCACAACCTTTCTCCAACGATTGGGCAGAGAGTTGATTGCATTCTATCAGAAAGGAGCTGGCCTGCTGCCGATCCATTCGTCGATTGCGCACTGAACCTCTTGACGTTACGAGCATCGTTTGTTCATGGAAAAAAGGAGCAAGACCTCTAAGTGCAGCATAGCCACAAGGGCTGACATCTGGCGAATACGCAGGATGTGCCGCAATTTAAATAGACTTCTTCCCCACCGTCTCCTGCGTTCGTTTCGCTCGATGCGGTCGTGCATTATCTACTAACACCAATAGTACCGAATCTCGGGTACTTCTCAAGCAGCTTACGCTTCGTCTCCAGCATATCTTCAATGTACAAGTCTGCTGTAATCGCCTGCCCATCCGGCAAAAGCGAGTAGTGCAGGACTTCCCGACTCGTGAACCAAAATGAAAACAAAATCTTCCCATGTGGGGACGGCTTCGGAATTCGTTCTGGTCTTGCATGCTTCAGAAGCCATTCGATCACCCGTGTGGTGTTATCATACATGCACCACTTATCGCCCTGTGCCACAATCGTGCTCAACCACGCAGTCATTCTTGCGCGGTTGAGATTATTCCGACAGGTGACCATTCACTCTCGCCTCTGAGACGGAGTCAGTGCATGCGGGATCCATCCTGGCAAGACTGCCCTTCTTCCGCTTTGTTTCAGGTAACGATGAACAGTGCCGCGTGGAGTACTGATAGCCTTCGATATCGTCCTTACGCTTCTGGCAGGTTGCCTCCTGACTGCTGCAGGCACTCGTCGTTCATTCGGTCCGATCGCTCTTCCAGTATGCTTCTTGTCCGTAATGCTGTACATTCCCTTCCGGAAACGATTGGGCCAAGTTTCGCACGTGAACTTGCTGCAGACGTCAGGACCTAACAAAGCAGCGATAGCTTTCCTCGGACATTCTGGCTCGACGAGCCGAACCGAGTAGCAACACGAGCCACGCGGTCGGGTGGCTCGAGTTGCTATTGGGGGGAACAGCTGTTGCTATCCGGGAGAAGACGGTCAACAGAGGGGCGGCTCCTGTTGCTATTGTGTTGCCGTTCGGTTGCTATTGTGTCGCCATCCGGTTGCTATTGTGTTGCCGCTCGGTTGCTAGGCTATATATACATCCTGCCCATATATATATATATATATATATATATATATATATATATATATATATATATATATATATATATATATATATATATATATATATATATATATATATATATATATATATATATATATATATATATATATGGGCAGGATAAAGAATTAGGAAACACTTATAATTACAAAATTTATAATATCACAATTTATTTATAAATTGGTACATGTAAAGTGACAGTAACAGTGGTATAGCATAATTGACATCAGAGAATGCTTAATAATTCATACACATTCATAAAGTGAGATTAGAGCATAAAGCATACAATGTGATGAATGAGAATGTCGTCTATTCGTTGTGGTCATCGTCCTCGTTATCGTCATCACCATATAGCTGAGACGAGCTTCTTCGGTGCTGGCCAGCGTGAACGATTTTCACCTTCTAGAAAAAGAAATGTTTAACGCTTTCCTAAGCAAATAGAGAAAAGCAGACGAACCGGGCGTGGAACCAAGTTTCCCTTCTCGTCTTTGACATACTTCCTGATGTCGTTTCTAAAAAGATGAATTTGATCTAGCTGATTAAGAGGTGAGACAAAGCTATTATAGTTGCAGACAACTTACAATGCACGCTGCAGTGCACTTCTCACATGGTGCCTCCAGCGCCTCCTCGCCAGTTTGCGTTCTGCCGGCGCAGCCGCCCTCTCATCGTCCGTGTCGCCCAACATGTTCCAATAGCTGAATTGAACTCCGACATTTAGGCCTTTGTCATACCATCGCTCACCTCGAGCGACGCCCAATGATATGCACCCATATCGATTCCATCGCGCCTCCCGATCGATATGGGAGTTTATCATTAGGCGTCGCTCGGGGTGAGCGATGGTATGACAAAGGCCTTAGTGGCCTAGCGGCCGGCACCCATCTACTTAGATTCTTCGCCCCAAGCCCCGAGGACAGACAGAACACCCCGACCGTCTTCATTGGTCCCTCTTTATTGTTTCCTCGTTCACTTGTCCCCTCCCTCCCCCTTACTGGTTCCCCTTCACTGGTCCTTCTTTATTGGTCCCCCTTCACTGATCGTCCCTTCACTTCTGAATCTAAGGTCTGTGGCAGGTCTTTGAAATTCCGAGGCACGTTGGACGACGCCTTCAGAGTCCCGATGCACTTGGACGCCTGTTTCGTGATATTACTGTTTCGACCGTATATTCACAACAAACGCCTCAGGTTCAAGCCTATTTAGAAAAAGTGAGGTCACTTTCCTCCTCCTTCATAACGCCAACAGAGTTCGTGCAAAAAAAAACAACAAAAAACTCTCAAACGAAACCGTTAAGCATAGTTGCGTAATCATTATAACTTCGAAAAGACACGAGTACTCACGAGGAGCGTCGAGTTTCTGACACCTAACATTACGCTCGCGAATGGGTGGGTGAGGCATGTATGTTCCAGATGGGCCTCAGAAATGGCTTAGATCACCACAGGGGCAGAATACACCATAACTGCATAAAATTCCTAATTTCATGCAACACAAAATGTCGCAGGATTGCTTCACATGATGACGCTTCTGGGTCGCATAGGGTCGGGAAATCTTGTGTACAGTTCATATTGGGTGAGGAAACCTTTGTGAAACTGTATTGCTGCAGTAGGCAACTCTGTCGTTTTGTCCAAACCAGTCAGACACTCCTGCACACAACACCCTCAGCCTATGCAACGTGAAGTTTCACTGGTTTGCCTCACCCAACACGAACCGCTCCGGATCTTGTCCAAGTGGAAATGTTGAATCGACGCGATTGAAGCCATGCTGCTGGCACTCACCTTCACGCTGATTGTACTGCTCCTCGCTTATAGTGAACTTCTCAACCATGCTGTCATCCTGAAGCTCTGCATTCCCTCCAGATGTGTCGACAGCATGTAACTGCATGCCTCAAACTCTCCGGGTAAATGCTATATCGAAGCGGACCACCATCACCAATGCTCACCATCCCTGACACCAAGCTCCTTTAGGCTCTTCGATCCATCCGTCAATGAAGACACAAACTTGCCCTCAGCGTTGTGTAGCTCGATGTTGATTGTCTCGGCGACGGCTCCAACGACCAGCTCCAGTTTCTTCTGCAAAACACTCCATGATCGATATTGGAACCCCACACTTGTTACCAAGCAACCGATCAACATCCTACATCAAGCACAAACGAAACTCGCGCGAGACACCGATTGCGAAACTCTGGCAATATGCCAGCTTTTCGGCTGCACAAACTGGGTCCTGCCACGAACGCATATACTAGTCACTGCGCCTGGATAGCAACACATGTTCCGATCCTCCAACAGAATAGCAACACATTGTTTCTATTGCAACAGAATAGCGACACCTGTTTCTGTTGGCAACCGCTGTTGCTATTCTGTTGAAGGGGGCGTGGCTGGGCGGAGACTGTTCGGCTCGTCGAACCCGAATGTCCGAGTCTGAGCAGCGTACGCAGACTGTCCAGAACGGAAGTGATGAAGAAGCAAGTCGCGATACGTCGATTTCTGCTCCATTTTTGAGAAATTGTCAAAGTGCGGGCAGCAGGCCAATAGAGGTAATCGATATGCTATTGCGAAACATATTCGAATCGCCTTCTTATGCCAAGAGAACATCCCGTTTGGATTTTGCATAAAGAAGTTATAACGCGCCAAACACTTATGGCTCAAATAGCCCAGAAAATTATATGACACCCTAATATTAACGAATCCACGATGATGCGCTGGTTTCAAAGATTTTGTCGAGGTGAATGCTATCGTGAGGGTGAGGCAGATCGTGGACGTCGCTCTGGCATTGATGACAACGAGTTGAAGACTTGGCGGAAGCAAATACACGTATGACCGTTCGAGAACTTGCGAAGGAACTCTGCGTATGCACAACAAGTGTTTGGGAACATCTGCGGAAAATTGGAAAGACGAACAAGTCAGATAAATGGATACCACACGAGTTAACGACCATCAAAAAGAACTTCGGTTCAAAGTGTCATCAGCGCTGCTTCTTTGCAACAAGAACAATCTATTTCTCGATTGTATCGTAACTGTGACGACAAATAAACCCTCTACGATAACCGGCGTCGATCGGCTAGTGATTGGACCACGATGAAGTCCCGCAGCAGTTCCCGAAACCGAAATTTCACCAAAAGAAGATCGTGACAACTGTTTGATGGTCTGCCTCTGGATTAATTCACCAGGGGGGGGGGGGGCGAGCGTTCTACCCCTCGTCTCTCTAGCCCGCCTACCCCCAACCCCTGGGCTTGCTCTAGAGTCCAGTGGATGCCTTACGAAATAGTGGACAGGGGGGGGGGGGGTAGAAGGCCACTCCGCCAATTCACCACAGTATCTTGAATTCAGGCGAAACAATGACGGCAGAAGTACGTCCAACAGATCGACGAAATGCACGGAAAAATCCGACTTATGCACCCGGCAGTGGCCAATAGAAAAGGACCGGTCCTTCTCCGCGACAACGCACGACCACATGTTGCGCATCCGACGCTGCAGAAGTTGAGCGAGTTGGGCTACGAAACTCTACCACACCCACCATATTCGGCGGACCTTTCGCCAACCGACTACCACTTCTCCAAGCATCTGGATAAGTTCTTGAGCGAGAAATGCTTCAATAACCGAGCCCAGGTGGAAACTGCTTTCGACGGATTCATCCGCTTCAAAACTCCGGACTTCTGCGCAACAGGGATAAGTATCTCGTTGGCAAAGATGTGTTGAATCGGATGGTTCCTGCTTCGATCAATAAGGTTGTGTCTGAGCTAAGATATGTAGTTTTAAAGTTTGAGATCAAAAACCTGCATTAATTTCCGGACAACCTAATATAATACGCGACTAAAGGCAGACACCTGCGCATAGCGCCGCCAGGAAGGCGGAGGGGGGGGGGGGGGGTGAGGGTTGTGCGGATGAGCGGGGCGGGTAATAAAATGTTGAATTCCGGATAGCGGAAAAACGAATAACGAACAAACAACAAAAATTAAATTTTAAACCATTCCTTCTCCAATAGCAGGTCAGTAACTGTAACGCTGTCCACTTCACATGTCAGAAAAGTCACTTTTAATCTTTTTGACCTTTTTTTTTTCTTCATGGCGGGTGGAAGCGCAGTCGGAGGAAGCACCGGCTGTCGCGTGCTCTCCGATTCAGTGTCCTTGGTTCCAGCTTCCCGCCTAGGTCAACCAATCCTTCAGTCCTTTTGAACTCGGGGAGTTGGTATCCTTTAGGGCTTGGGTGTTGGCTTGTCCGTGAAGGATAATGCACTGAGTTGTCCATCGGCTGGCCACCGCAAGTCATTCTATAGGCGAAATACGCATTCAACTGATCCATGACATACCGTGGAAGTTGAATGTGTGGCGCATCCCAAAAGAGATTGAGTAACGCCATCCTCTCTCTCTCTCTAATCTTCGCGTCGAATTGGACACTAAGTACCTATATACCTATACCTATACCAATATAGGCGATAATACCTCAAGGTGGGGCATTATCGCCTATATTGTTTAACATTTTTACTTCGGAAATACCAGAAATTTTGCGTAATGTTTGTGATTGTGCCATGTATGCAGATGATGTAAAAATATACAGGGTCATTGATAGTGTTGATGATGAATTATTTCTTCAAAGAGGAATCAACTTATTGGTTTCCTGGTCTAAACAATGGCAACTCCCCTTGGCTCCGCACAAAACGAGTTTCATGTGTATTAGCAGCACTCCGTCAGCTGCACAGCATACATATGAAGTGGATGGTCTCCACATCACACCGGTGGATTTCATTAGAGATCTTGGTTTCACATACAGCAGCAAACTAGACTTTTCTGAACATGTGAAAAACCGTTGTAGGATAGCGCTTCTGCGTACATTCCAGATATTTAAAGCCCTATCTACAAAGAACAGAGCTCTTTTAATAAGGGCTTACAAGACTTCTATACGCCCATTAGTTGAAACGAGCACTACAGTATTCAACCCTAGTAGGATAAAAGATATCTCCAGAATTGAGAAGATCCAAAATAATTTTACTAGGAAATTATTTATTCGCATAGGAGGCTTCTTATACTCCAACATCCCCAACGCAGTGTTCAGAAAAAGACATTTGGATCTTCCATCCCTCGTATCACGACGAAAGGTATTTGGTGTTTGTCTCGTTCATAAAATTCTGCACCAACCTAGTGTGGCTGTGATTATGAAATTATATAGTTTGATGCCTTCCCGAACTAGAGGTAGTATAATGAACCCCTGCCTTGTCCGAGATCATCAGTTCGTGCTTGCTTCTTTATGCATAGAGCAGGTAGCGCTTACATAAGAATCACGAAAAACCTGTCAAATGCTTACTCCATACCCCAGTTCAAGCGGTTCGCATCAAAAATGTTACTTAAGTTTGACGGACTCTAGTCATGGAGATCGACCACACCCAATTCTTGCTTGATTGTGCATTTTTCTGATGTTTGTTTGTTTGTTTGTACTGTCCTACTTCTATCTCGTGTCTGCCTTTCGCGACGTAATAAACATTAACATTAAGTGCGCTATGAACAAGTACATAGTTTATTCTAGTTATACCGCTGGGCACCGAATAAAAGGCACCGACGTAGAAAGCGTATCTCGATTATCAGTAGAGGAAAACCCAAAACGATCATAAAAAGGCTGTTCTTATACTTTAATTAGGTGATCATAAGGGCGACATATTTTGTTATTCGTTATCCGGCTGAAAATCTCCGGATAACGAACAACAAAACGGATAAGTGAAAACCCGATAAAAACCGGATAACGGTTATTCCGCTCATCCCTGTTGTACAAACCTTCGGCGACGATTCGACTTTCTTCCGGTGATTAACCGATAAACGTATATGAAATCCTTGCTCTGGTGGCACTGGGCGCTACCGGAGAAAGTACCGTCAGTGGTAACGAGTTCTTGAACGCAGTCGACATTCTGTATCTGCGTGATCTCGGAATGTTTAGATATGGTGCCGATTGCTACCGCAGAAACAAGGACCACAAGGAGGAATTCTGGCACCCGTCGAAGAAATAGGTTCCACTGAGGTTGATTGGGAAGCCGTTTTCAGTTTGTTCCGTCCACACCCGACTTTCCATAAATCTTGGCATTGTTGGCACTGAAGTTCCGCAAGTTGCTCTCAGCTGTAGACCAACATTAATATTTACCTTTCATTAGGAATAAGGCCCCACACACTTTTGCGGTGAGCGGCTGGCGGCGGAAACGACTAGTCACGTCGCTCCCGCAGTCTTGCCAGCGACGAGGTACTGTATTTCTAGTCGAGACCTACTGCTGCTATTCGCCTTCCCGCCTTCTGTTCACGCTCTGGCCGCCCTCGCCGCGAAAGGCTAGAGTGCAGACAGTCTCTGCCGGCGCCGAAGCGGCGCGAAATCAGCGGCGGCAAAAATAATGATGTGAATCAAGTCCCTACCCTATGGTAAAGGATAGGGCCGCGGCGTTGCTGCATAAGTGTGTGAGGGCCTTCACGTTACGGCGATGTCGCCTTTGTCAGAGCCTGGAAAAGTCGAGTTCATTTGGAAAGCCACTCGCTTCTGCTTCAGAATTCACTCCTGTAGGAGGAAATGGCGTTTGGGCAAGTAGTTTTTCAAATGAATCCGACTTTTCCAGTCCCTGATAAAGGTCACACTTCCGAAACGTAAGCCTAACAAAAAGTCGATACCAGTCGTGGTCTTCGGCTGCATGCAACTTGCGGAACAACAGAGTTTATATTATTGGTGTAACTATTTTACTTTCTGAGTAGAGAGACACTCGGCATATATTGATTGGATTCTGTTGTCGTTGTAAAGTTTTCATGCGTCACCCTGCAATAATACATAGTGTTTTTCCCTCCTCTCAATTAATGCTACTCGAAGGGTCCGGCCCTATGGCAGAATTGGAACGCAGTTGTGCCCGTAATGGATTAGTTGGCCGAGTGCACGATTTTGGTGAGGTGTTATAAACCGCCCGAGAGCGTTAGGACGGAAGCATACTTCCATCGCCCGATGCAATCGCGGCGCTCAGTTCATGACCATTCCGCCGCGCGCGGCCTAATAGTCAAAGGAAACTTCGGCGCGGCCGCCGCAACAGTGGCGGCTGGCATCCGCGATGGCTTCCCGCGCCCATCGCGGGCATGACATACTTTTTCGCGACGCGCGCGGTGTTTAGCGTTGGTCCTGGACGGATCGCCGTCGCGCTCCCTTGCAGAGCGATGTGCGATGCGACGAGCACTGAGAAGTTCAATTTCTTTCGCGTCGCTCTGCAAAACTCAACATCGCACGTTGTATCACACCTTGTTGTTATTTTTCTGCACTTGTTCTTTGTTACTCAGTGCATGTCTGTGTGGACTTTTCGCTTTATCCTCTGCTTTGAGTTAGTGTCATATGTGTAACAGGTTTCTTGTTTCCGTAAATGGTACGTCCTATTTAGCCGGTTTAGACATGCCCCACACTATTTGCTACCAGAATTGATTTCGAGCATAGCACTTGTACGTTGTCTTTAAAGTATAAACGTTGTCAGATTAAATATTTGAGCTGACTTCTGTGGTACCGATGAAGCAATTTGCCCGGAATGTGCCTCCACAGACCTTTTAATTCACACAAAGGCGAGCACTTCCTGAAAAAATGCAATCCTCTCCCGTTATAACGCCCTGGAGAGGTCGCGACTATCGATGTAACGTGTTTTTTATTTATTTCGGAAAGTGGCCACCTTACCTTTACGCTAATATTAGATTGTCCGGAAAGTTCTCAGCATTTTGTGCTACTATCTTCCATACGTCTATTATTAAGTAAAAGTTCAACTTGCATTGTGCATTGATGCTACGTTCTGTACATTTTTTTGCTCTTCCTGACTAAATAATTTATGTGTCAATGTTGTTTTATATTTCTGTTCTTGAAAGGCTTATTCAAGTATGTCGAAGGAGCTATTCCGAACAATGTTTTATTTTGACCTCGAATTGAGACAATCCGCCGAGAGAGCTCGACATACCAATCAGATGTGGGGGCCTAATAGTGTTGTAGAAAACGCTGTGCGCCAGTAGTTCAGTAAATTTCGCACCGGAGATTTCAACCTCGAAGATGACTCCCGTAGCGGTCAACCTAGAGCGATCTTGGACGGCGAGCTGAAGGAATTGTGGAAGTTGAACCATCCCAAACAGTTCGCGGAATCGCTAAAGGGGCGAAGGCGTCAGTAAAACTGCTGCTGCGAATGCTCTGAAACGCCTTGGGAAGGTGAAGGAGATCGCAAAGTAGGTGCCGCACGAGTTGAGTGGCGGCAAGAATTCTCACGTTTCGGAATTTGTTCTTCTGTACTTTTACGCAACAAAACTAACCCGTTTTTGGATCGAATCATCACTTGTTATAAGAAGTGGATTCTGTGTGACAACAGGAAACGTTCCGGACAGTGGTTGGACGCCGACGAGGCCCCTAGGCATTTCACAAAGGCAAAATTCCACCAAAAAAGGTAGTGGTCACTGTGTGGTGGTCGGCGACTGGCGTGATCCACTACAAGTTTTTGGCACCAGGCCAAACGATCACAGCAGAGTCCTACTGTGAGGAAGTGGACGAACTACACCAAAAAATTGCGTCAGCTTCAGCCAGCATTGGTCAACAGAAGAGGCCCGATTCTTTTGCACGTTAACGTCCGCCCACACGTTTCACAGTGAAGATGACTCCAGACGAGTAAACAGGAATATGCTGCCACGCGGAATAAGTAGTTGGATGCGACCAGACGCAATGGAGTCACCTCAAACTTGGGTAATTAAACCTTTATTTTAAATAAACATAAATAACAAGCGCACGCGAACGAAACAAACATTAAAGGGCATCGGTGGTAACGTACGATGACGAGACAAAGCAATAACATGAATAAACGCGATGATAAACATAGATTACTATGAGGATACTACGCAAACACAAATGGAGACCAAAATGATACGAATAGGAACAGCACCGATATAATATGAGAGATAGCAAAGCATGAGAACAAGCCGAAATCGATTACAACACTAGAACATGCAGGAACACAAAACAGTATAATGAAAACAACGAACACAACACATTATAAAAACAGTAGGAACCCCAATGTACGCGCAAGGAGTAAGACGGGAGAAACCATGACCAAGAAACACGCGCAGAACGAAGCCCCTCCTAACAACCCTTCCCAGACGCGCACAGCCGCTCGAATGGCCGCCAAGCCCATGAAGAAGGCTGGGAGCGCTGATTCCTAGGAAGACCCTGAAAATCAGGAAACCCAGAGAAATAGCCCGGGGAAGGAGGAGACCCAGAGCGCGCGCGGCGGCTGTCGAAATGGGGCGCGGAATCCTTCAAAGGAGACGACTTGTCGTCACACAGATCACTATTCGAAGTTACGGCAGACCTTTGCAAAGAACAACTGAGCCGCGTGGACCAAGCACTGCGTCAACAAGGAGTGAACATAGCAACTGTGCAATTTCTCCGTGACAATGCTCGACCGCACGCCGGAGATATCAACTTGCAAAAAATTGAGGAGTTGGGCTGGGAACTTCTGCCTAACCCGCCTTACAGCCCAGACCTTGCGCCATCAGACAACAATCATTTGCATCGATGCAGCACCCCTTGGCGGAGAAAAAATTGGAAAACCGTGACGAAGTCGAAATTTGGGTGTTCAACTTCTTCGAGTCGCAGCCACCGGAGTTCTTAAAGAAAGGCATCCATTCTTTGCGAGAACATTGGTGGCATGTCATTGAGAATAATGGATATTATTAAGGTATGGTCCTTTTCTTATAGCGAAATTTCTTTTTAGGCAAAAACGACATGTATAACCCGACAACCTAATATTTACGCTCGCTAAGTATGAACAGGCCCATACCGTTTGCGACGTAATCGAGGAGAAACTCCGATGTAGGTTCACCACTGGTTTTTCACAGTTGTCTGCTATTTAGCAGTCCTATCTCTACCTGCGCGCACACTCGCCGATACACTTACAACGGGAAAAACCCGTCCGAGTTGTCCGGTGTGCAACGCCCACAGTCGCGTGAAACCTGGATTTCACCAACCATGGAACGCCCTTACTACAGACTCTATATGTTGGAGCCAGGGATGGAGGATATCAACGACGCTACGACGCTCTATGGGATATTCTGCCCATCAGAAGCCCCCCCCCCCCCTCGACCCTATTTGCATCGGAGAAGCACGCAAGCAAATATCACTAGCTGCAGCGACTGATTAGCAGAGGGATAGGCAACTTGGTCCCGTAACGATTTCCCTGAATTTCACTCCGAAACTACGGTGGACAACTCAGGCGAGTTTTTTTCCCGTTGCACGTTTATCAAACACTCCAGCGCACTGTCCCAGTGTTGTCTGCAAAGAATAGAATGCCAACCCGCACATCGTCTGGTCGCTAAAGCGAGCCGACCGCACTGTGAATAGCCCCATGGAGTAGGGTGCACGGCGCATACCGAAGGGGGACTGGTTAGCCGCAGTCGTCATGTTTCATCGCGCGAGATCAGCTCAGAGACGCAGCAGCCGGCCAGAGATTGGACGTGGCGTTCGCGCGGGTATCCCCCGCCGCTTCTGCGCCCCGCTGCACATGCTCAACGGGGTGCACTCGTCGTCGGCGCCGTCCTCCCGTCGGCGTGCTCCCTCGTCGACGAACCAAAGCACAATATCGAATGCACTACGGACGTGGACGTTGTTGCTCCCGGTCGGTCTCGTCACGGGCCGGTTGTTTTCCAGATTTTCCTCTGCTTCATCATTCGCTTCGCAAGAGCAACCTTCACTGTGCGTAGTCACCCGCACGGTGGAAGTGCTTCTTGGGACCTGTATAGCCAGTCAACCTGCCACGGCGACGGCTGCTTGTTTTTTGCAATAGAATGTGGTATTCGTCATATATCTAGGACCGTGGTAGCACAGTGGTAAAGGTGCTGGCTGTCGCGTGCACGCGATTTCACATACGTTTTTCGGATTTTCCGACATGCCCTACAAATCCTTCCATCTCTCCCGGCTCGGTGAATTGTTGGGAGATCTATCTTCTGTCTGAGAAGGGTAAGCCACTGATTTGTTCATCGATTGGCCATCGCAAGTCATTGTATAGGCCATAAACGCATTCAAATGGTCTCCAAGATATCCCGTATAAGTAGGATGCGTGGCGCATCCCACCGTTCTTTATCCTTTACTATTCATATTTGGTGCATTTCTACTTTCGGTTATGTGGCATGGAGCGCTGTTTAGTCACATGCCAGGTATGATGTATCATAACAATTAGCAAAGGAGTGAATCCCTGACTATTTGCTAGCCCCAAGGTCAAAGCTCAGTCAAGTTTCCTCACTTATATAAACTTCAGAGAGCTTAACATCATCGTTTCTGAGAATGACAGCCGTTATGGTCCGTTGTTCTATAGCCTGGTTTTGCTTTCTTTCACTATTTCACAGTTTTATATGCAGTTACCGTAGTGAATTTACCGCGTTCAAGCGGTTACCTTATGCAAGTGTAATAAACATAATCGTAAACATATCATAAGCCGAGGCGACTGATCAGACCAGGATGGGATTGTGTGGTCCCGCGACGGTTTCCCTGAATTTCACTTCGAAATTATGGTGGACAACTCGTACCGTTTTTTCTCGGTTGTAACTGTATCGGCGAGTCAGCTTGATGTTCTGAGTCGTCACCTCTTGTTACTGTGTGTTATTGTTACGCATTCCTGTTACTGTTCCATTACATTACTTTATTACTACATTAAAATCGGTACATGTCGCGTAGGTGAGCAGCATTGGTAGGTGGGGGCGCGCCAGCCAGTAGTAACCAAACAGAGCACAGGCTGAACACATGTGTCATCACTTTGTTGCTTTACGTTTGTTCGATTCGCTCTAGGTGTTTCTTCATGTTGTTCTGTTGTTGTAATACTCTTTTCTGGCGTTTGCGCTTATCGCGAATGTATTGAATAAATAAATAAAATGCCAGCCTATCAGGGTACCAACTGTACATGCCCTCTCAGAATGGCATGTCCATTCAATGCCGTCTGATTGATTTAGGCGTTCCCACCTACCAGTGCTGCTCACCCACGCGACATATACCAGGAGGGCACTCCGACTGGTATGGGGTCGGTATTAAACATTCTATAGCTATCAATGTGAATATACTGACCATGAGAGCGAAAGTCCTGTCCACGAGCAGGGACGCGCCGATACACTTACAACCGGAAAAAACCCGTCCGAGTTGTCCTGGGGTGCAACGCCCACAGCCGCGCGATTCAAACATGGTTTTTATTAACCATGGAACGCCCTTACCACAGGCTTTATACGTTGGAGCCAGGGATGGAGGACATTAACGACGCTACGACGCTCTATGGGATTTTCTGCCCATCAGAAGTAACCAAACAGAGCACAGGCTGAACACATGCCAGCCCATCAGGGTACCAATGTGCATGCCGTCTGAATGGCATGCCCATTCAATGCGATCTGATTGATTTAGGCCTTTGTCATACCATCGCTCACCCCGAGCGACGCCTAATGATATGCTCCCATATCGATCGGGCGGCGCGATGGAATCGATATGGGCGCATATCATTGGGCGTCGCTCGGGGTGAGCGATGGTATGATAAAGGCCTAATGATATGCACCAATATCGATTCCATCGCGCCGCCCGATCGATATGGGAGCATATCATTAGGCGTCGTTCGGGGTGAGCGATGGTATAACAAAGGCCTTAGGCGTTCCCACCTACCAGACTGGTATGGGGTCGGTATTAAACATTCTATCGATGTGAATATACGGAGAGCGAAAGTCGTGTCCACGAGCAGGGATCCAACCACAGGTTCTTGAGCCAAGCTTTACTGCTTCGGTCGCAAGAGCGCAAGACCCAGTTTGCACCTGCGGTTACCATGAGTTCAGTTCGAAGTTGAAGGTATTGCCCATCTCGGGACCACCCCCAAAAACTCAGTAGCCATTCATTGTGCGTTCTGTGATATCACATAGGTGAATGGTGCGCGGCGTGTCCTTAGCAACTTTGTGTAACGTCCGACCTTTGTTTTTGCACACGTGGTTTTTGTCTCCTCTTCGACCACCATCCGGGTCGAGATCGCGTGACGACATGTTTTCTCTTTCTATTTTATTCCACACTTTGTTGACTGAATGGGTGGACACGTGCTGCTTACCTTTAGCTTGCGCAGTCACCTCTGGAGAATCAAGGTCATGTAATATGGCTGCTCTGTCTGCTCATTACGAACTGGCTGAGTCTTAAACAAATCTTTTTTGTACGATGCATTCCAAATCCCGTAAAAGCCTTGGTATCTTTTCATTCGAGTCGTTCTCCTATTGCTTTTTCCGTCCTGAAATAAAAAGGGACTTACCAAAGAAGACGATGGTACCAGTATTAGTAGTATTAACCACAATCAGACATCCAGTAAAGAGCTAGGAGTGGAAACATGGCTGCCGTCATTTCTAAGTTTACCAGTGCTCTTCATCGTTCTGCTCTTGTTCAGCTTATTATTCCTTTCGGCGGTTTCTTGAACTTTTTCGGTCATGGGAGCTAGGGATTCCTTCGGAAATATTTTTCCAGATGTATTAGAAACAGTCACTTTGACAGTTTTGGAATTCTAAGATCAAAAGAAGAATGGAAGTGAACGAAGCGCTTACAAGTTCACTGATTGGCTGCGGCTCACGTGATCAGTCGCAGAGAACGCCAGAAAATCCGATGTAATCCACATCCATCTTGCTCAATTAGTCTTACACTCGAGAAGCACGGGTTTCAGAATATTTGAATTGCAGTATTGAGACTTCAATGAAAATAATTCGAATACTTATCCGAGTAGGATACTTGAGTCGCGACTAAATAGCCAAAGGTATCGACGAGTTGTAGCCAAGAATTAGGGCCTGTTCATACTTCGCGACAGCAGTGACAAGAGCGCAGCGCGCGGTGGGCAGTCGTTGTCGTTCAGTACACCGTGCTGCCCGCCGCCCACTTCCCGCCCTGCTTGCGCCGCCCTATTTGGACAAGTTTGCTGTGCGCGAAACCGTCGTTAATTGGCGTGACGTCGTCCGAAAACCCAACAGCTGATAGGTGACGATTGGGAAGCGACTCGGGGAACTTTGAAGTCATTTTCCAGTCGTTTCGCTTATGGAGGCAGTTGAGGAAAGGAGAGCGTCGCTCTTCTCTCCAGATTCTTTTAATTTTTACCACAATTCTTTAAATTTTCGCCTCAACTAGAGACTATGGTGATTCCGGTCAGGAGTTCTACATTGAAGGCTTATCCGTAATTGTGCGCAAAACCGGCTCACCGTCCTCTCTTTCCAAGGATCAGACAATTTTCCTTGTGTTGAAGAACTTTCTAGTGGATGCTTGCGTTGTTGTCATGACATATCTCGCCAAGATCTTGCTGTACTTGTTGGAAAATGCGGACGCCGCCTTAGTACTGTGGCGGGACCTGAAGAAAGCCTTGGCGCTGCAGCTGAAAACTTTTCCTCCAAATATGGTGAGCAAGATTCTGATTCTTGACTCAAGAACGAAATCAGTTCAGGATAGAGCTGCAGGGCCAAGGGAAGTGATTAGAAATGCGTTCCTCCATGTGAAGGCAAGGACCCGGACATCTTGTCCACGGCGCACCCCTCGTTCCGCCCCTTTCTGAGGGCGGTATATCCAACGACTCTCCGCCCAGCGCGTGGCTTGCGGAAGTATGAACAGGCGACAGTAGCGACTAGAGCGGCTGGAGCGACAACGCCGGCGCTCGAGTATGAACACTTTTCGGCGGCGCGCGCTCTGTTTTAATCGATTCGCATGTTTTGCACGGGCGACAACTCGCTCTTGCCGCAAGGTATGGCCTATGTCATACCTTCGCTCACCCCGAGCGAAGGCGACGAACAGAGCGATGAGCGAAGTCTCTTCGCGTGAAGCTAGCGAATAGGCGCGCAGTTAATAGCGTTATGTGCAGCTGCGTCGTAGCATCGCTACCGATGCTGGCCGACGTTCTGCTCAGCTCAGCGACGCGGTCGCATCGGTAGCGATGCCGTATCGCTCGAAAGTATGACACCCCGCTAGCGAGGCTTCGCTAGCGGTGGATCGGACAACTGCTACAGGCGTCTGCCCCTCCACAACGTCTGATACCGTCCCTTCCCCAATTGTGTTAGTTGTCCATCGCCTTCGCTAGCGAAGAGCGATGGTATGACATAGGCTTAGGGTGTGCCTGGTGGTGATACCAGGCCCTTAGACGTGTTATCTCACAGTACCCAGGCGGTCGTTGCGGGACCACTTGCTCCGTCAGCTCGCCAATCGATAGGGTGTGCCTGGTGGTGATACCAACGGCGAAATTTTTAGTTTTTCTTTGTTGTTTTTTTTTTCAAGTTTGAGCCGTTTTATCTATCTATCTGCTATACGTACACATCTTTTTCGTTTCTTCGTCGTTTTCCGCATTTCTTATGCCGTTCCGCAGTTTCTTCCGCAGCTTCATGCTTCCTGCCGAGCTTTCTTCTTGCTTGTCTCATTCGCTACATTTTTCTCTTTTTCGTTTATTTTCGTACCGTATATCCTTTCCATTATTGTTGAGTAAAGCGGAAAAACGGCAGAGAAACAAAAAGATGTGCACGACTAACACGAGAAACACGGATATACGAAAAAACACAAAGTGATCGCGATAACTCGGTCCAAACTAAAAAAAAAAAACAAAGAAAAACCAAAAATTCCACCGACGGTTTTACCACCGTTTTACCAGAGCGAATCTTGCCAATTTGCGAGCCGACGGAGCAAGTGTTTTCGCAACGACTAAATTTTAGCGGAATGGAGTTTGCAACGTGTCTCAAGGTCTTCACGCAGCAGCAGTTGCAGTTGCTTGTTTTCGAAGTGTCTAGGGAAGGGTTTCTCCATTTCTGATTCTCAAGGCCTTTCACGCTGTTTCTTACGATTAGATTCGACAACATCGCACATCAATCACACGCCGCTCCCCTTGTACAGACCTTCAGCGAGCGCATCCCATTTATGGCTGTGATTACTCGCTCTGGTCGCTGTGCACTTAAGGTGCATGCAATTGCAGAGCAGTAGTACTTCTCCATCTCTCTCTGCTTTGATGGAGCGGATCTCTCGACGTGAATTCAGTTTTCGCCATTTATTTATTCGTTCTTATGTGAACAATCTTTTGCACTTATTTTCTCCTTTTTCGGTATGTTATTTTTGGTTGGTCAAGTGTTTGATAAACTTACAACCGGAAAAAAACCCATCTGAGTTATTTACCGTAGTTTCGGAGTGAAATTCAGGGAAATCGTTACGGGACCGAGTTGCCTATCCCTCTGTTAATCAGTCGCTGCAGCTAGTGATATTTGCTTGCTTGCTTCTCCGGCGCAAATAGGATCGGGGGGGGGGGGGGGGGGTTCTGATGGGCAGAAAATCCCATAGAGTGTCGTAGCGTCGTTAATGTCCTTCATCCCTGGCTCCAACGTATGAAGCCTGTTATAAGGCCCTTCCATGGTTAATAAAAACCATGTTTGAATCGCGTGGCTGTTGGCGTTTCACCCCAGACGACTCGGATGGGTTTTTTTCTGGTTGTAAGTGTATCGGCGAGTGCGTTTGCAGCAGTGAGTATTACCTTCATCGTTAGGCCTTTTGAAATGGGCAGCACATACTACGTGTTATATTGGACCCATCCTTCTGTACCTTGTCTTTCTTTTTAATTGGAAAGTTCTGGATTCCCATCCACATCAAACGGAAATAGAGCGATTCACCTCGCAAGGCACACATTTCAACGACCGTCGTCTCTCTTCTTGTAGTACTCTTCGCGAAAAGGAGATGTAGCCCAGAAATTCACCAAAGCTATTTAATGAAGACATTAATTGTTTCCATTTGCCTTTCCCGCGAAGAATCTGTGCTGAATGAAATCTCGGCTTGAATATGGGGACGTTATAAGAAATTTCGGCGCATTTATTTGTTTATTTATTATGTACGTGGATAACCTTGCAAAACAAAACAACGCAAAGGAGCATAAGTTAAAGTCACTGTAAGCAGTAAAAAAGAAAGTAAGCAACAAGGTTCTTGTTGCTTCTTCGTTTTTCTTAAAATTGTTGGTTCCCTGTGCCTCATGGGTGTAGCTTTGATTAATGCAATAGTTAAGCTCGACTTGGCAATTCTTTATTGACAACGTTTCGGGCTTGAAGCCCTTCTTCAGGTCTAGAAACGGTAGCATTGCACATGTCTACAACAACACTTTACACACAAATAGCGAACTTTCCAGACAGACCTGGGAATCACAGAAAGGAGGAGGGGCCAGGGATGTTCAGTGGTGCGTTTGGCCGGAAATGAAGCGCAATAGTCCTTGGGCTACTTATATATGTTAGTGGGCAGTGACCGCTCTCTCATATTTCCATGTCGCCATCATTATCAGCCGGTCACGCCGCAAACCCTTATAGGGTGATAAGCCTCATTGCATTCTTCATTTCTTCTCTCCTTTTTATTGGTGGTTCACAGTGCTTTATCTCCAGCGCTTCCTTGATCTTCCTCTCCACCGGATCTGACAGATTCCTGTGGAGTAAA
This sequence comes from Heligmosomoides polygyrus bakeri, assembly GCA_947359475.1. Taxonomy (NCBI): domain Eukaryota; kingdom Metazoa; phylum Nematoda; class Chromadorea; order Rhabditida; family Heligmosomidae; genus Heligmosomoides; species Heligmosomoides polygyrus. The sequence goes on from OX375866.1 coordinate 104,381,794, forward strand.
GAAACTCGCAGTTGCGGCAGCGGATCACGTGTGCTTTAGGGTGCGGTGTTTCGGGAATGGATTGTTTGGGTAGCTTTGAGGGCTACGCAGAGCTCTCAGATGTTCATCCATCCTCTTTCCTAGTGGCCTTCCTGTCTCGCCAATGTAGAATTCTTCGCAGGATGTGCAGACCACTTTGTAAACCACACCAAAAATGTTGCACATTTTGTGTTCTCCTTCACAGATCAAACAATCTGTCCTTTCACATGGATGAGGCTTATAGGGAGCCCAGATCGTTTTACGATGCGGTTCACGTCCAAAGCGAAGGAATCAGTGATGAAAGGTATGATTAAAGGAGAGCCGCCAGGTGATCGTTGAGGTTTCCAACAATTTCCAACAAACAACATCTTCGTTTTTCATGATAATACAAGAAACATTGATGTATGACGCATTCCAAAGAAGTTGTGGATGAGTTTTACGACTATTATCTTTTGCAGTGCTAGGACTCTCCAATAAAATTGTCACGGATACTCTGAAACAGTAGCAGTGACACTCATATCAGAAAAGTTTTGCTGGGTTTGCAGAAGTTAGACTGAAATCTGATGCGGCCTCGTCAAAAGCACTTATCAGAGCCCGAGAATGCCCAGAGAAGTGCACTGTATTGTTTGAGTAGTAGTAAGTATAAGAATGCAGGTATTGCAGAAAGAAATCTACATCAAATACTCAGCGAAAAGATCGAAAGGCTATCGTTGGACAGCCATCGCTTCTCAATTTCTTTTCGAGAAAACAATGTCATCGAGCACTATCTCTAAGAAGGCGTTTCCATGCCTTCTGGATGTCTGCTCGTGCATGCATTCAATGGATCAGAATGTGTTACAGAGTTCGATGGGGTAAGGATAAAGACAAGTGATAAAGAAATGGCTGCGTTAATCGATCTCTTCTGACTAGTGAGATGCGCTGCGCATTCTACTTCTAAAAATGTCTGGGAGGCAATATGAATGCGTATTTGGCGATACAACTTCGACTTGCGATAGCCAGCCGATGAACAAGTCAGCGCTTTACCCTTCCCAGACAAGTATGGTACCTATTCATCGACTACAGAGCGGGAGAAGGCTTCGTTGGCTTGGGCAGGAAACCCGAGTAACCTGGAACCGGGTGCGCGCGACAGCCAGTGCCTCCTCCAACTGCGCTACCTCGCTCAGGGATAAGGATAGCTTTCGAAAAGAAAAATTAATTTGTGGAATAGCGGAAATGGTAGGTTTAGTGAGACATCTGTGCCGGATTCATCAACGACTTACAGCAATTTAACAGAGAAATTACAGCCGAAATTCCTGATAGCGTGGCTTATATCGCTTATATTTCGTTACTAAATAATTTCGTTATTCAGTTCATAGCTTTGTCCAAAACGCTCACAACAATTTGCTGGTGTTAGTTGTTTTAAAGCCGAATACTGCTATTTTGATTGTCTCTCTTTTTCTGTGTTTTTTGTTCAATGGCGCATTCTGGGTGCCGTAATGAATTATATCGCTCCCATATCGCACGATAAGTTACGCTATCAGGGATTTCAGTTGGATTTTCTCTGTCAAATTGCTGTAAGTCGTTGATTACTCCGGCCCCTGGGCGAAGAATATGCACGATTTAGTCTATCCAAGATGAATATAAGTTCTATGACCGAACACATTGTTTTCTGGTTACTGTGCCTTTTTGTTTTGTTTCAGGCGCGCTTTTGGGGCGTATTAAATAAATAAATAAACCAACGCCTCTATATGATATTCTTCTTCCATTATACTTTGGCCAGTCACTAGATCGGCTCACTATCAGCAAAAACGTATGTGCTCATAAAATTGTAAAGAAGGCTGCTTTTTAATAAGTCAACCGCTTCAATTGCGCTTTCTGAAGGTACCAACGTTGTTTCTTCAAGCAGCGCCGGTGGTGTAAGGCGAACATCGCTGCGCGGAAAGCAGAAGATGCGGGTTCGAGTCCCGCCTGGCACAAGAGTTTTGATCGCCACAAAACATCCTGTAACAACGTATAGCCTCTACCAGCCGCTCCAGGTTTAAGCAAATGTGTTCAAGCATTGTTTCTTCTGTTTTCCAAGCTTGGCAACTCCAAATGTTTATCTGATTTTTCTCTATCGTTGCCTTGAAGTTCTTGAACGACTGTTCTCCGCAATGCCCTTCGTCGATTTCGCTCCACAATTACTCCTTCGATTGTAGACACCATCATGTTAGCAAGAAGGGTAGCGGGGACGTTGGCCTGCAATATCCACAGAGGTGCCTCAACTTTCAGGTGCGTTCTACGCGGTTCATTTCGCGTTCGGCTTTTTTCACTTTATTGTAGCTTTTTGGTGACGTTTCTACCCATTTTTCGTTCCAGTGGACTGACGTCGGAGCAGTTCATGAAGAAGGCTGCAAATGAGCCAATACTGGAGTACAAAAAAGGCAGCAATGAGAGGAAGGAGCTGGAGAAAGAGTTGGATGCCATGAGTAAGGTCAGCTGATCGCTATTAGAAATGTTCTACTTATTCTCCAGCTAGCCATGATTTGCTACTCAGACTCCAACGGTTGTTCCACTTCGAATTGGAGAGAAAAGGATCACAAATGAACAAGTACTCAATCAAGTGATGGTATGTCCTTTCTATAACCGGTTTCTGTTATATTTTTCTGCGATTCGGTTTTCATAACTTGGACAGTGAATGTGATGAATAGTCTTAAACATAGCTAGGGCAATAGTGATGCCTTATTACTGGGATTTTCTCCGACTATGAATCGCGCCTCGTTATCTGTTTTTTCATCTTAAAAGAGCGCATTTTAAAGAACAAAGAATGTCCGTTCATTTTCTTCGCTCGTAATACGCTTCCGCCTCTGCATCCTCGCCGTCGCTGACAAATAACGATGCAGGGAACGGCCGCGAAGGAAGCCAAGATCTTTGCAACACTTTATAGAAGACACATTAGGCTATAACTAATCCCTAAGGATTATATCAGCCGTTCATCTCCTACGCGATATGATGAAAAGGCCCTGAACTTCGCACATCTAATGTATGGCTATTGTTCGGATAAGGCATTGCTTTGATTCTTCTGGGGCCGGATTCATCAACGATTAACCCGCGAGTGTAGGGGGTAAAGATACCCACGATGAGGCCTGCGTCTCTGACTCTTGCTTTATCTCTACCCCTTATACCCCGCATACCCTTGGATTTAATTGTTGATGAATCCAGCCCCTGAACAAAATGGCTACGAATTCTTCAACCCTGCAAGGGTAAAGTAAGGGATATAAGATAGGACGACGTCGATCAATCCTGTTGTGGGAAGCTCCGTGCATTCTGCTTTTGTGGACTATTATGAAGGCAATCTGAGGGCATGTATTTCCAAAACAGTTAGTTCCGATGCCGAGCCGATGGAGAAGTTAGGGTTTTGCCTACAAAGAGGTCTGATACCAATCCAACGATCTCCGAGGGATGAAATATATATTAGGTTGTTCCATAGGTCCCGCCGTTTTTTTTCAATGATTCATTGCGGATTTCGCCGGCGGTCTCTTGCATAGTGCTATACAGCTTTCGAAAGAGAGTGATTTGCTCTATCAGAACATGTATCGCATTTCTTTTTTCATCATGAATTTTGTCAGTTTTTAGGTCGTTAAAGTGAAAAATGGAAAAGTGGCCATCTTTGCAGTCGCTTATCTCCGCCTAGGTTTGAAATTTTAGCGCAGTTTTTTATAGCATTTGGAAACAATGTTCTGTACTACAAGGATGCATGTAGATTCTATTTGCTCATTCGTTCTTTGTTGATTTTTAGGCCATCAAATTGGGACGTCCGAAGGAGAAGATTTGTTTTTACCGACAGCTCCTGCTCTGTGGTTGGACTTTTTTGCTCGGTGTTATAAGCCGGTCGAAAGAGAATGTCTTGCTCTATAAGAATCTGTGTCGCGTTTATTGGCTCATGCAGATTTCTGTCGAATATCAACAAAATTCCAAAAAGAGAAAAATCTTCTTCACCAACAATTCGTTCTCCTTCTTCAGTTGTTGATATTCGACAGAAATCAGCAAATAATAAACAAAAAGCTGATAAACGCAACACAAATTCTCATTGAGCAAGTCCTCTTCCGAACGACATATAACACCAAGCAAAAAAGTCCACACCAAAACAGGAGCTGGCGGTGAAATTTCGGACGGAAAAGTCGGGCGTCCCAATTTGATGACCTAAAAATCAATAAAGGACAAGTGGGCAAATAGGACCAACACGTATTCTTGTACTACAGGACATTGGCTTCCAAATGTTATAAAAAACTGCGCAAAAATTCCAAACCTAAGCGGAGAAAAGCGACTGCGCAGATGGCCACTTTTTCACTTTTCACTTCAACGACCTAAAAATTGACAAAAATCAGGATGAAAAAAGAAGTGCAATGCACATTCTGATAGAGCAAATCATTCTCTTTCAAATGCTTTATAGCGCTATGTAAGAGACCGCCAGGGAAATCCGCAACGAATCGTTAAAAAAACGGCGGGGAGATGTATGACAACCTAATATATAGTTGGTCTAAGCGGGATCCAAACCAACTCTTTCGATTCAGTGTGCAATTGACAGCCAGCGCCTCCTCCCACTGTGCTACTCTTGTTCAAATGAGGTTTAGTATACGATAAATCGATATTAAAAAGTGCGGCGAAATGTAATAGTTCAGTCTTTGTGTTATTCATACCTTGACAATTTTTTTCTTGCTTTTTACACTAATTTTGGAGTTTTCTGTGCAACTGCGTCCTTGAGAAGAAGTCTGACTGTTCGTTTTCGGAGCTGGGGCCGAACTCATCAAGCGAGTACCACCCTCTAAGGGGGAAAAACCGCCAAATCTCCTGATATGACATTCATTCAGCATCAGATTTAGCTTTGTTTCCAATGTTGAGGGCGCTAAGCGTTGATGAATCCCTTAGAGGGTGGTAGGCCTCTGGTTGTTTAGAGTGCCTATTTCAGCCTTGGTATCCATTTGTCCGCATATCAGGTCATCATTGCTAGTTATAGCACTGATAGTTTGCTCATTCGTTGCACTTTCAGCCTTCTGATCATCATACAGTTGTCGCTAAATATTCGCATGCGAATGCGGACCAGATCTACGAGGCAATTGAAGTCGCTCTGGAAGCACGAATACCGTGGGAGAGAAAGCCGCTGAAGTAAGGCATGCAGTTCAGTGTTTTATTCATATTTTTAAGGACGGGTGATTGCTTTAGAGGGGGAAAAGGTGTTATCAGCATTCGCAAGACAGTTGCTGTAATGAAGCAGCGAGATCGTTCGTGGCCGCGTTCGCCGATCGGCGGCGCAGCTAAAGTGCATTTGGCGAGACAGCTATCGGCCCAAGTAGTATAGTGGTTAGTACTCCACGTTGTGGACGTGGCGACACAGGTTCGATTCCTGTCTTGGGCATCCGTTTTGCTCCCTCTTGTAAAGAGGGGATTCAATGAATAGGAGACGCTATTCACATTAAGGAATATAATAAGCTGAAATTGCTTTGATATTGCTACTTGAAACGTGGTTTTGAGCAGAGTCCGTTCTTTTCGAGCAGCATAGATGTCCATTTCCTTTCTGCATCTGTTTTTCTTGCACCTCTTAGACCACCCTGTGTCATCTCTATGCACTTCTTTTTCAAGAGAACGTGCTGATATCCTTCTGCATGCTGGAGATCTAGCTGCCGGCAAGTATCGAATGAAGCTGCTCGCAGCAACTATGTTGGGACAAGGCAAGAATATAGTGCAGGTAAGACTTCTCGTCGCGAATCACACCTTCTTGTCACTGGTCACTTATGAAGGGAAAGCTGAGATTTGCAATGGAAAGAAAGGGCTTTGGGTGCTAAATATGTCTTCGTAACCATTTCGTCAAGCATTAATTGTGACCATGCAGTGTTACAGTACATTTTCCACGCTCCTTTTCATTGATCTGCCTTTTACACGAACTACTTGTAGGCAGAGATTGACGCGGCATGTGAATTGATCGACTTTTTCCGTTTCAATGCCAAGTTTGCTCTGGAACTGGAAAACTACGAACCAATCAGCACGAACATCAGCACGAACAAAATGCTTTACAGAGGAATGGAGGTTGGAGGGGGTCGAATTGTTGTTTAAGAGCATATAGAAGAAGAGTCTCCACGAAAAACAACGGATTCCTTTCGCAGGGCTTCGTCGCAGCCATAGCTCCCTTCAACTTCACGGCCATTGGAGGCAATTTGGCATCCGCTCCGGCCCTAATGGTGAGTGCTTCCGTCTAGTTTGTTTGGAGAAATTATTTAACGCCTTCATGTTTATTGCTGCAAGTAACACGAAAGAGCTCATAGTTGATATATTTAAAGGGAATAGAGCCGGGACTGGTGAAGTAGTAAAGCCTAGTTGGTTACGCAACCGCATTGACAGATCTGACCAGGGAACTATCTCAACGGTAGGTCGGAACGGCCCAAGTCCTATTATTTAATGGACAGAATCGCCTCTCTGGGAAACAACAAAATGCAAGTATCTCGACCCCAATACAACTCTGCGCAGAGTAAGGGACGACGGAAGTTGGGCCGTTGGCGGCGTTAGCCTCTGCCTGCAAGCGGAGGGCAGGCTCAAGATGACTGGAAACAGCGGTGACGAGCAAGCGGTAGTGGCGCAGTGGGTAGAGGGGCCGCGATCGCTGTTTCCAGCCAACTTGAGCTGTGCAGGCAGAGCGTTAACGCCGCCAACGGCCCAACTTCCGTCGTCCCTAACCCGGCGCAGAGTTGTATTGGGGTCGGGATATTTGCATTTTGTTGTTTCCCAGACAGAGGCGATTCTGCCCATATACAACACTTGGGCCGTTCCGACCTACTGTTGGGATAGTATCCTGGTGAGACAAGGTTTTTTCTGTTTTCGGATTCGTCAACGCATATACCAACGGGATGCGGGGTATAGGTGGTAGACGTAGCTGTATGAGGCATTCATGATAACCCTTACCCGCCACATCGTGGGGATATCAGTGGATAGAGAATGCTCGATTTCATCGTACTGGGCATATTCGTATACCCGCAAGGATTGTGCGCCCCATTGACGAAATGATGCTCCAGTGTATCAGGGGCCGGATTCATCAAGTAGTGGGTACAGGTAAAGATACTTTAATGGAATCGTACCCACTATCCGCAGTGGGTGTGTACTATTCGTATTCGTATTCATGAAAGGAATCAAGGATAAGGTAGAAGTCTCTCTCACGAGAACAGCTGATCTCCCTGGAGCGTCATTTTGTCAATGGGGCGCAGAATCCTCGCGGGGTAATCGGAAATACCCACGACGATCGTCGAGTATTCTCTACCCACTGATATACCCACGATGTGGCGGGCAAGATTTATCATGAATGCTTCATCGTGGCTACATCTATCCCTATACCCCGCATACCCGCGGGTATAAACGTTGATGAATCCGACCACAGCTGTTCTCGCGAGAGGCTTACTTCCACCTTACCCTTGATTCCTTTTCCCTTACAGTATCCCTACCTGTACCACCGGCCCCTGGAGGTTGCAGATTTGTCGAATCGATGCGAATTAATTGTCAGGACCTTTTAGGGAAATGTTGTGTTATGGAAACCATCTGATACTGCAGTTTTGAGTAACTACATCGTCTACGAGCTGTTAGAAGAGGCTGGTGAGTTTATTTCGCTTTCACAGCTATGGGCACCTATCTAGGATTCCATAAGTGGTACTGTTCAAGTATGACTAGTCTCGCACAAGAAGAACATTCTTCCCTACTCTTCAACACTGCTTCACTTTATTCCGATAAGAAAAATAGAAATGTATGATGCCATATTGCGACGTGAGAGACAGAGCTATTCGCTGGGTTGTACTAACATTAGGTTGTCCGGAAATCAATGCAGGTTTTCGACCTCCAACTTTAGAGCGGTTTTTTTGGCAAAACTTTTCCTTAGAATAATGCATAATTCTACACTGTTACAAAGCTGGTTTTGTGCGCTTTCTCGCTGTGCTATTTGTTTCTAATATAGAGTACTTCATAGCAGATTTTGTAGGCTATAAATGGATGTGTCAAAGCAGCAATTTCGGCTGATTTACTTTTATGAGTTCAAGCTGGGTCGTACTGGAGCGGAAACAACTCGAAACATTAACCAGTTATGGGGCCGAGGAAGTGTTAACGAATCCACTGTGATGCGCTGGTTTCAAAAATTTCGTCGAAGTGAATACGGTCTTGAGGATGAGGCAGGTCGCGGACGTCGCTCTGGCATTGGTGACAATGAAGACCTAGGTGGAAGCAAATACAACTGTGATTTGCTTCCTGAACTTGCGAAAGAACTCTGCGTAAGCAAATCAAGTGTTTGGGTACATCTGCGGAAAATTGGAAAGACGAAGAAGTTAGATAAATGGATACCACACGAGTTGAACGACCACAAAAAAATCGTCGGTTCGAAGTGTCGTCAGCGCTGCTTCTTTGCGACAAGAACAATCCATTTCTCAACCGTGTCGTAACTTGTGACGAGAAATGGATCTTCTACGATAACCGGCGACGATCGGCGCAGGAGATGGACCGCGATGAAGCTTCGCAGCAGCCTGAAACCGAAATTGCACAAAAGAAGATCATGGTAACTGTTTGGTGGTCCGCTTCAGGATTAATTCATCGCAGTTTCTTGAATTCGGGCGAAGCAATGACGGCAGAGAAGTACGTCCAACAGATCGATGAAATGCACGAACAATTACGACTTATGCACCCGGCAATGATCAACAGAAAAGAACTGGTCCTTCTCCACGACAACGCGCGACCACATGTTGCGCATCCGACGCTGCAGAAGTTGAGCGAGTTGAGCTACGGTAGTCTACCACACCCACCATATTCATCGGTCCTTTCTCCAACCGACTACCACTTCTTCAAGCATCTGGATAAGTTCTTGAGCGGGAAATGCTTCGATAACCGAGCCCAGGTGGAAACTGCCTTCGACGAATTCATCCGCTCCAGAACCCCGGACCTCCACGCAACAGGGATAAATGAGCTAGAATCTCGTTGGCAAAGATGTATAGACTCAAATGGTTCTTACTTCGATTAATAAAGTTGTGCTTGAGCTGAGATATGTCGTTTTAAAGTTTGAGGTCTAAAAACTGCATCAGTTTCCGGACAACCTAATACAAGCGAGGTGAGGGTAGCTTCTTAAGTGAATTTTTAAAATTTCTTTTGTCAATTCTCTATTTTTGATTTATAATAGATTCGGAGGATCTATCCTAGTCCGGGGTGCCACATATCTAAAAAGTAGGCAACAAAATGAATTGAAACTTACCAAGCGGCTCCTAGAGAACGGGCTGGAACCTAAAAGAAACCGAAAACGGGAGAACGAACGAAAAAATAAAAAACCGCCGCGGTTTACAACCGTCTAGGCGGCCAAAGAGCGACGGAATGGAGGCATGCCGCTTACTGGCCGCCGGCTGACATGTTATAACCAGAATCTAACATGGTGGGGAGGGCGCATGAAGCCGCATGTCCAGTGCTCACCGCCGCCTGACATGTTATAACAGGATCCAACATGCTGAGGAGGGCACACAACTTTGCCTGCTTACAACCGCAACAAATGTAATTTTTTTTTCTTCATGACTTTTCTGCTTAGGTTTCATGTTGTTTTGTAGGAGCCGCTCGGTAAGTCTTAAGTGGATTTGTTACATATAACACCTTTTAGTTATGTGGCCCCCGGACTAGGATAGATCCGATTCGGAACGATATTCATTTGTCTCAGCTTTGGCTTTGACTAAATGTTTCATTTTTTTCGAGTACAGTAACGCTTTGCTATAATTTCACAATGAGATTCCAAACGGCTCCTATAGTGATTTCACACTTAAATCAGGTGTTTCGTGCTACTGACTGTAAGCCTCCATCGATTTAGCAAAGGAATGTGCTGTTCTTCCAGGTATCCCTCCTGGAGTGCTGTCATTCTTGCCTTCCCACGGTCCAGACTTTGGTGAGATGATAACGAGCAGCAAGCACTTGAGGTGATTTACTAACCGTGCGCACCAACCTGGTCGTACAGCTCGTCTCAAAGGGTACACATATTACGAGAAAAACAGTTCTAACTGAAAAACACATTTCAGCGCCATTAACTTCACGGGATCAGTGCCCACGTTTAAGACGATTTGGCGGAATGTTGCTAACAACCTTGATAAGTATGTCACATTCCCGAAACTTATTGGAGGTGTGTGTCCGCTGTTCATTTTTTTAGAATTCAACTCAGTTTCTCGCGATTTTTTCTTAATATAACGGCTTTCAGAATGTGGTGGCAAGAATTTCCACTTCGTGCATCCTTCGGCGAATGCTGATGTTGTTGCAGCAGGTCAGTTGTTTTACTTATTTTAATTTTATTTTTTATTTATCGGGCCACTTTTTTGTTTCGTGTACTTTTTTTCTATTTTTTGTATGCTTCCGTCAGTTATGGTGTTCATTATTGTTCTTGTTTGGTTTATTCTTCCCCGTCTTAGTAAGTTGGTGGTTTCTACCACGGCGGCAAAAAGCTAAAAGAGTGATTGGGAGGTGCGACAATTGCCAAAAACCGTTTGTATTGGTTGTTTTGGTGCAAAACATGAACAGTTCATTATAGATCAGTGATTGCAATTTTTTAGACTGTCTTCAATAGATTTTATTTGCTTCCTAATCAGTAGAAAATGATCATAAATTAAACTGCCCTGAACTGGTCTGATTGCAGATTTCGTTTGGTTCCTAATAGATATGGTTGTTAAGTAGACTGACTTGAATTTTGGTTTGGTTCATCCCACAGCGCCAGTTCTGCTTACCAAAAATGGCCCACTTGGAGCTCGCGTTCGTGTCAACAGTTCAACGAAGAAACCGAGACAGCAAGTTTGAGAATAGGTTGAGATCGTTTCGACCCCAAGTCCTCTAATCATTCGCTTTACCGGATATAACCGCTATGAACTCCAGCTATCCTGTGGGAAACTTCGGAGGGAACCAGCTACTAGATGGTTCGATTAGCCTTTCGCCCCTATACCCAAGTCTATCGATCGATTTGCACGTCAGAACCGATACGGACTTCCACCAGAGTTTCCTCTGACTTCGTCCTGCTAGGCATAGTTCTCCATCTTTCGGGTCGCAACCTGTACGCTCTACCGCTGCCCATCTGCAAGCAGACAAGACAGGGCCATGGTGCGCCGCTTCGTAAACGAAACGGATCCCATGTCAGCCGGTTAACCGACCTTTACTTTCATTACGCCTTGGGGTTTTCCACCCTTTGACTCGCGTACAAGTTACACTCCTCGGTCCATGTTTCAAGACGGGTCGGAGAGGTGGTCGACTTTCACACTGACACCCTACATTGAAGTAGGGCAAAAACGCTAGCCACGACAAACCTATCCGCCAGCAAGACACTACCGCCGAAACGGTGGGCAACGCTAAACGGTTCGGAACGCACGGCCAGCGCTGTCAGCGCAGCCATAGGCAACATACATCTCCCGCAGTCACAATTAAGCGACATTAGTAGACTTAGTTACCCGGCTACGTCAACTCTCTCCGGTTCCACTCCAGCAATTTCACGTTCTCTTGAACTCTCTCTTTGATTGTAGAATCTATCTCCTTCCTATAAAATTTTTTAATTGAAATATCTAACGAAGGCAACAATATTTTTCTTGCTTATCCCTGTTGGACATTCACCTATCACAGGTGATTAGGGAACAGAAAAAAACATCTACGAAGATCGACGGCAGCATTGCAAAAAATTTCACGAAAAGTCGTATTGTAAGTCCAGATGAGTCTGAACTGTAGTACTGCTTTTACCGTTTACCACCGTCGAGGCGCAGGACGACACCAATTTTTAAGAAAGTTTATTAACAAGCAAAACAAGAAAATTAAACGGGTAACAGAAGGGAGGGGAGAAGCTTTGGCTCCGGCGGCGGCTGGTCGGTGGAGGAGCAGGCGGGCTGGATGGAGACCTGGTGGAGGAATGGCCAGGAGACGATCCTCGAGCTGGAATCTGCCCTAAACAAACCTCTCTGGCTTATATATGAATATATGGTAATGATTGTTTTCGCGCGCGCTCAGAACCACCTGTTAAATAACGATCTTTTACGCCACAGACAAGATCACCTATTGACGTCGATACCACTCACGGTGCCCTAGGATTTGCGGCGCTTTGCCCTCACCTGATCTCATTCCCTATTCCACAATATTGTCGTCGATGTGTTAAGCTTCTTCAAAGGTTAGGCGTAGCGTGATCACTTATTTGTCAATAGAGCGCGTTTTCTTATTCCTTTTATTGAATTTTCTGTAACGAAACTTGGGTATTTTCGTACATCAGAGAAGCCCATTTATGCGAAAATATTGGTGCTTTATAGGTACATTCTGATTAAATCTGATTCTGAGAACCATATCCATGTTACGCAGTCATGATGGCTGTACACCTCCTTAGTATGCATAGTATTGTATCGTTTCCTAAACGATTCGAAAGGGCGGGCGCGTGTTTATGAGAGCCAATTGATTTTAATAATGCAATGCGTTGCTAGTGTAGTGGTGTACGATTTTGCAAGTTAAGTTATAATATCTGGCATGCAAACGTTTTCTACACGTCCTCATTTTGCACGTTTTTCCCACTGGAAGACGTTAGTATCTTATTCTTCCCTTCTTACAGCAGCGTTAGATCTATTCCGAGTGTTCTGCATCGGCTTCCTGACGCCATAAAGAACGAAAATAGAAAGCTAAAAATGGTGATAGAGATTAATAGAAGCCTGACATCTGATAGCCTTATAAGGTACGAAGAAAGACAAATGTACTATAACGGATTGCAATGAGAAAAGTGCCAGTCGAGGAACAGGAGAAAATGTTTGCCTCACGCGATCGCCTCACTCCTATTGTGCTTAGAAATAAATGGGTAGAGTGCCCGACCTCGTCTGGTGCGGGATGGAATGCCAATTAATCTGCCAACACGCATATAATATGTTTCTTATACATTTTAACTTGGGACATAACTCATAACTAGAACTCGTATAGAAGCGTTTCAGGTACGGCTCGGTCTGCATGGGAGTACGGAGGCCAGAAGTGTTCGGCATGCTCGCGTATGTACGTACCAAAAAGCCGATGGCACGAGATTCTGTCGAAAATCTCGGATATCCACAAACAGATTAAGCTCGGCGACGTAGGTATTTCGACTGACATTTTTTCATTGCAAAATTCAACTTCGGTTACGCTTCTCTCAAAGGAATGTTGAGGTTCTACCTTTTCAGGTGCGAGAGGGTTCCATCTTCTTGTCCGCTGTGATTGATAAGAGGTCTTTCGATAACATTAAAGGCTATATAGGTGTGTATTCCTTAATGTTTTCCTTCCGCCTGCTTGCTGTTTTCGTGAATTAATGCCCGGTTATTCCTAGAGTACGCGAAACGAGGTAGCGATGGGGCCAAAATTCTGCTTGGTGGAAAGTGCGACGATAGCAAAGGTTACTTCATCGAGCCTACGCTTATTGAAGTAACGAATGTGAAGAGCAAATTGATAAACGAGGTGTGTTATAGCGTTCTTTAAGTTTTGTTTCATATCGATAGCACTGCTGAATTTAGGAGATTTTCGGGCCCGTTCTTACTGTCTACGTGTATGAGGACGGCGAGATCGAGCATCTGCTTAACTCTGTCAAGGTAACCCATTCTTCTTTTCACTCGTGCCGCTTTTTAAGCTGCTAGTAGCATGTCCCGCCCAGGCCAATCAAGCATTCCATCCCTCGGGGGTCGGCGAATTGGTACCAAACTTGTCTGGGAAGGATAAAGCACTGGTTTGTTCATCGGCTGGCCAACTATTAGCAGCTCTAGCAACGACGATGTGTGACGCTATTGTCCAATTTTAGAGCGGCTACTATAGAGGGCGCAAGCCATTGTAAAGTGTTTTTTTTTAAATTGCGAACTGAAGTGTTGCGTCAATCAGGGCTCGGTCCGCACCCTCTACTTTCCGGATATAATGATACCCAGCCACAACATTGGGTGCTTGACCTAATTCTTTTCCTTCAAGCGGGCTCTGTTCTGATGTCATCTGGCGGGAGCATACTCTTATTCATTTTTTTGTTTAGAGCTATATTTGAAGTATGAAATGTAGATGTAATAAAGGATAAGGAAATGATAAAGGTCAGCGTTACTCAATCCCTCTGCGGAGTGCGCCACGCACTCCATCTATTCAGTATGTCGAGGGGATTTTCAATGCGTATTTGGCCTATACAATGAATTGCGGTGACCAGCCGATGAAAAGGTCAACTTTATATCTTTCCCGGGCAGCTGTGGTTCCAATTCACTAACCCCGGAGGGATGGTAGACTTTGTTGGCCTGAGCGTGAAGCCCGAACAAACAGCCAGGAATCAGGTCTACACGATCCTGTGCTTGCTACGCCCCCATAACGCTATATCGACCAACAAATATTGTACTTTCTAAGTCTTTAAAACCTTTATGAGAAATTCTTAAGATTCTAAACCCTTATGACGTCATTCTACCCTTTGCACATCCATATCGGTTATGGTACTCTTGCCAGCTGAATCGGAAGTGAGGAATATCGCCTCCCCTCCCCTCCCTCATCCGCGTCGTAGTGATGATATGCATTCCCATATTTTACTAACGTGAAGCGCTGCTCATCTTTCATACTGACTTTGACGACGAAAATGACGGTTGCGGTTCTTCAAGAAAATGCGCTCTAACGTTTGAGCTTAATGTTTCCAGAGCAAGCATAAGGAGATAAAACGCGAGGCGACAACCCTTTGTGTTGTATCTGGGTTGCAGTTACTGGGTCTCCGGTCTCTGAGACATTTTGATTTTAAGCATAGCATTTTTATTCGAAAACCGGCGCTATGTGACCGGGTTTGGGGGGGGATAGGAGGGAGCGTCATTATGCAGCGTTTTCACGAATGACATGTTGTACTGCACAGAATTTGGAATCGCCGTATTGATGTGCCTTATGCCTTTCTATTGGGCTTTGTTGGATTGTTTATACCTTTTTCGCTTTAATACTTTGATGGTCATCAGCAGCTGTCTAGAGGGACCACAGCTCTTCCATTTCGCTTGATTTCTAGCGGCAGGAATCCAGTGAGGCAAATCACGTTCCCTGAACGGTTTCCAGATGAATCTGCCCATCTTGTGGACGGTCTTTCCAGTGGTGTCTTCCTGTTCGTTGAAAGCCGATCACAAACTCTTAGACCCCATCGGTTGTTTTTTCGTCGAAATAAGTGTTCAGCCCAACGACTTTCGACTTTTTCGTGTACGGCAGTAGGTCCTTCAGACGCCACTTCTCATTTAAGTCTGAGGCTCGTCACTGTAATTGTCATTGCTGGCGTAGGTTCGACGTCAGAAGACATATTTGAAATGTTCTATGAGTGGACTGCATCGAACATGATATTGAACTTTTGACAGGTAGGTTTTTAGTTCCGTGACACGTTGCAAATCATCTCCGCGACATCCCGTAGAAGTAGAATGCGTGGCGCATCCCAAAAGGGGTTGAGTGGCGCCGTCTTTTATCCGTTATCCTTCTTCCTTAACACATTGCAGGCAGTACAGACGCGTTGTATATGGTAGCGCTGAGCGCAGCGTCTCTTATGACAGAGGTGGGCATCAAGTTGCCTTTTGAAATGATTGAATACCCCTGAATACATGGAGACCCGACCTCTAATCTCACTTAGCGTCCTAAGATCCAGCTTTCCATGAAAGAAGTACATTAGCGATATGATAAACGGATAGACGAAGGTCGCGGTCGGTTGTGACGGTGCTTGTTTGTATTCACAGACGCTTCGCTTTCAGGACCATACTCCGTTCGGGCTCACTGGAGCAATTTTCTCCGAAGACAAAAACTTCCTGTATCAGTGAGTGCATTTGTTTTATAGCAGTACTGTGCCCTTTGCTACATGTCCATCCATATGGTGTTTAGTGCACGCGATACCTTGAGGGACGCAGTTGGAAACATGTACCTCAATGACAAGTCCACTGGTTCCGTTGTAGGACAGCAACCCTTCGGAGGAGCTCGTATGTCTGGTGAGTGCCTCCCGTTAGTATTCGTTGGAAAACGACCTCAGTAAGCTGCTTTCAGGCACCAACGACAAGGCAGGAGGACCACATTACGGCTTGAGGTGGACGTCTCCGCTCGTGATCAAAGAGACCAGTGTGCCTCTGACGGAGTGGCGCTATCCGTCAATGGATTAGCTGTCTGTTTTGGAGAATTTTCTCAGTTGTAAACATCATCCGCTTGTTACAAGCATATTATCACTTGTTTAGCTCATGCATAATTGCTGTGTTAAAGCGTAATTCAATTGCCTGTTGATTTGTTCTGTGTCTCTTATTCGAATCGTTTTGCGTTTTGATAGGATTAGATCCGTTCCATAGGAATTTCCCTGGTTAATAGACAGTTTTAATGACTTCACATGTTGCGACGGTTCTTTCTAAAAGTTGGTCCTCTATTGTGCTCCATGACACATAGGCTTAGTAGACTTCAAGTTAGTAGAAATGAAATGTTATACTCTGGTTTGCTGTGCAGCGGCTTCTGACATGGTCTCAGGCCGACGTATCTGTTACTCGGTGTCCTAATTATATTCTCTACGTCTAACGTCATTATCAATACAGACAGCATGGGTTATGCCGATGACAAGGACTGGACGAACGTCTCGTTTGAAGGTAGGCTCAGAGTTTTCAGCCTTCAGCTTGATTGAGTTACTTATATGCTTACTCCCCATTAGCGGGCGTCAGGTTTGAGGATGGCCTCAAGGCCTGGCGAGAGTAACGGACAATGTTCTGCCGTGCCGAACAATCCAGAAATATTTCTTTCGCACGCTCTAAACAAAAGCTTCGTTCAGTAGTCTCCATGTCCTCTCATCTTGAAACCTCGCCATCGTTATCAGCTGTGATGTTGCTGCTTCTGTGCCAGCGAGGTTGGTAGCTGGAAAAGTTTATTCTGGGCCCGACGTTTCGACCGTTTCGACCGTTTCGTCGTCTTCAGAGGCACGACTTTCCACCACTGAGTGTAGCAGTCGCTACAACTCGTCGTCAGCAGACCAGTAGCGAACGAGTGCTAACAACGAGTTGTAGCGACTGCTACACTCAGTGGTGGAAGGTCATGCCTCTGAAGACGACGAAACGGTCGAAACGTCAGGCCTAGAATGAACTTTTCCAGCTACCAACCTCGTTGGCACAGAAGCCGAAGCATCAAAAGCCTCGTTTATTCAAGTCGTGTTGTACTTGCTCTATCCACGTCTTCTTCGAAGCATCTCGCTGGACTTTCTGTCCGCGTGGTCTGGTCCTCCGCAACAATTTGTTGCGTATACGCTCAACTTCCATGTATACGCTGATGCAGTAGCTTGAGTTGATGTTCTTTCATGATTCTCCATGGTTTCTTGCCTGGTTTTTACGGTCCTATGGCAGGAGATCAACCCTCACCCTTTACCCGGGTTTGGGGCCGGCAGTGGAAGATGAGACTTTCGTAGGCGGAGTTTTTTGATTGTAGAAATGGGGTGAATGGTTATGGGCAAGAGGAAAAGGAGAACAAGGACATCACGTATAGTAGCTAAAAGTTAAATGGTAGTCAAATTTGCCGAAAAACTTAAAGACACTTGGAGAACGTGCATATGGTTGTATGGAGATGATGGAATATGACCAGGGCCGAAATCATCAACGACTTTCAGCAATTTAACAGAGAGATTACAGCCGAACATCCTGAAAACGGGATTTAACAGCAATCTTTACGGTGACATCTCAGTGAAATTCCCTGTAAAAGATACGTGGTAGCTAGCTCCGGCTCTCGGTTGAATTCTAGACTCCGTTAATTTCACAGCGGTTTTGTTGAATCAGAATTCGCCGTAGTTTCTCTGTAAGAACGCTGTATTGTGAATCTGCTGTAGAATGTTACCGCTGTAACGCTGATGAATCTCCCCCAGGAAGTTTTACCTGAGTAGGCGTCAAACAGGTGAAGATGGCTTGAGGAATCTGTAGGACACTCTTTTAAGTTTTCTTGTGCGCCACAATAGTACGTCCATAACCTTGTGCTCAGCCAGCAGTGTTGTATGACTTCCTGTCCTTAGAAGGTCCCGGCTGTTGCGTGCACCCGATTCCAGGTCTCTGGTTCGGAATTCCGCCTGGACTAAGCAAGTTTTGCATTTCTCCGAGGTCGGTGAATTGGTGCCAGACTTGTCTGGGAAGGATAAAATGCCGACTTGCCCATAATTTAGCCACCGCAAGTCATTATGTTGGCCAAATATGCATTAACATTGCCTCTGTGACATCCCGTAGAAGTAGAATGCTTGCCGCATCCCAAAAAAGGTGTGTTCAACGCCGTCTTTTGGTCTTAATCTTTTAACAAAGTCGAAACAAACTCTTGTTTAAGAAAATTCTTCCATTTATCTCTTTATCTTTTAATTTCCTGAAGTTGTTTAGGAGTCTGTTTTTTGTTGTTGTAAAAAAGCGCATGTCCAGGGGATTTTTGATTCTCTAGATACCATGACGGTACAATCCTAGATTGGAGAAATTAAGTTCTGTTTTACTCCACTAAAGCTCAAGAATGACGGTTTCATGATGTGGGAGCGTCCAGGAATTCTTAACAAACTCACGAACGCGCGATCTTCGCGTGCTTCGCACGTGGTGTCAATTAGTTTTTTGCAACGTCGAGAAAATTGTTTGTAAGTGAGCCACTACTTGTGGACAAGATCAATAAATCAGTAACCGAAAATTGCTCTCGTGGACAACTTGAAAGATCTGGATCCAAGTATAAAAATGTTAAGACTGTGACACGACTTTGTGCCACACGGTGTCAACGTGTTAAGGAAGTAGTGGTGAGGCGTACCTTGAGGGAGGTCACACAAGACTATTCTAGAATTAAATCCTCGTATCATCTAAGCCCTTCATCCCATGGTAGATGAACTTTTTGATGAGCTTCTGGCGAAATGTAAGGCATGGATTCAGTATCGACTGGCCCAGCGTTTCAGTATCAAGCAAAACCAAGTGTGTTTTCAGTATCGGCGACTTAAACAGTAAAAGGATAAAGGACGGCGTTACTTCATCCCTTCTAGGATGCGCCACGCATTCTACTTCTACGGGATGTCGTGAGGCGATTTGAATGCGTATTTGGCCATACAATGACTTGCGGTGGACAGCCGATGAACAAGTCAGCGCTTTATCCTTTCCAGACAAGTCTGGTACCAACTCACCGAATCCGGAGGGATGGAAGGCCTGGTTGGCCTGGGCGGGAAATCCGACAGGAACATGGTATCGGCTGCAGGTGACAGTCGGCGCCTCCTCCGACTGCGCTACACGCGCCCTAACTTAAACAGTAGAGCATCCTAATTCTGTTTAACTATGTTGACCTCCCGCCTTATTTTTAGCTACAGCTTAATAAAAGATGGCACCATTCTTGCCTTCTTTAGTGATTTGCCTAATTAAGTAATCCTGGTGATTTAAGTCGGTCGTCGTCAGCTCCGAGAATGGAGGGAAACGAACAGCAGGCGAAGCGAAGAGGTTGTAGAGCTGTGGGAGCACGTTGTGAGCCGCTCACCTTCCCTGCTTGGTGATGAACTATGGATAGTCTACGAGCAGGTTAGAACTTCCTCTTCCAATCCACTTTAGTGCTTTGCTAATGTTTTTCTTGCTGGCAATTGTTAGTGGTCGCAGAGCATTCTTTTATGCTGCTGTGGATAGTTCTGCTAATTCATTTCTCGAGGTGCTTCAGGTCTGTGTAGCAGCTCTTGATTGCGCTCGGCTGGATCTGGCCACTGAGTGCATAACATCGTTGAATCGACGGTTTCCAAAAAGTAATCGTGTTCTGCGACTGCAAGCTATGCACCATGAGGCCGCCGAACAGTTGGTGTTAATTTTATTTATTTATTCAATACGTACGCGATAAGCGCGGCCGTTAGATAAACAAACACAGCAATAGGACAGTTACAACCGAAACGCAACATAGAGAGACATGCTCTGTAAAAAACCGTAGAACAACACAAATCGAGTGACGTGGCATCAGGTCTGCAATCAAAAATAGCACAACACAGCCCGCTACCCGAGCAAACTATAGTTATTATTTATTTCTCTTTAGAAATTTGTTTATTTGGCATTACATATTATTTTTTAGGTTTGATACCGCATTGGCACTATATGAACGGTTAATTGAAGAAGACCCAACGAATAACGTGAGGGTTTTTCTTCTTTAGACTGTGATTCGCGGCTCGAAGGAGTCTAACGATTTATCAGAAATTTTCGCTTTAAATGGGAACTGCTCGTTGAAAAACTTTCGTTTCAGTCGTTCCGAAAACGGAAAGTGGCTGTATTGCTAGCGCAAGGACACCGACTCGACGCGATTCGAGAGCTCAATGACTACCTTAAGGTGGGAAACGATAGGGGTGGTGCTAGTTCGTATCTAGAAATGGTCGTATCGATACATTAACAGATATTTCTAAACGATTCGGAAGCTTGGCTCCAATTATGCGAGCTGTTTCTGGCCGAGTCCGATTTCGCCAAGGCCGCACACTGCTTGGAGGAGTGTGTTTTAGCCGCGGTGAGTATTTCTTTCATTATTCTTCCCCATCTGATTGCTAAAAAGGAAAAAACCCGCTTGGTAATATCGAGTGCTGAGCTTGTCTCCTTTAGCGTCGACTGTTTCACACATCTTTCAATATATCTGTTCTATTTCCTTTATCGATCACTTAAAATCTGGCTTGCCATGCACTCCATTAAACCTTATTTATTTATTTGTGCGTGAATAGTCACGTAAATAAGAGGAAAGGGTGAAGAACGGCGGGATCTATCCTAGTCCAGAAGGGCCACATACCTAAAAAGTAGGCAACAAAAGGAATTGAGAGTTACCGAGCGCCTCCGAGAGAACGAGCTGGAACCTAAAAGAAACCAAAAACGAACGAATAAGCAAAAAAATAAAAAATCGCCGCGGTTTACAACCGTCTCGGCGGGCAGGATCTAACATGGAGAATAGGGCGCATGAAGCTGAATGCCGCGTGCTGAACGTCGCCTGACATGTTATAACCAGGATCTAACATGGTGAATAGGGCGCATAAAGCCGCATGCCGCGTGCTGAACGCCGCCTGACATGTTATAGGCCCCTGTTATACTCCCGCGGGAGCTTCCGCGGGACGTCCGCGGACGGACGGTGCACCGCGGACGGTCGTCGTCGTCCCGGGGCGGCTAGCGTCGCATCGGAGCGCGTTTCTCGCGCCGAAATCCGCGGGACGACAGCCTTCCGCGGTGCAGTGCACCGCGGACGGCTGCCCTCCCGCGGGCGGGAAGTATAACACCCCTTTCGTAGTCTGTCGGCGGCGATCAGCGGACGGCGGGCGTGGCGGGCCGCGACGAGTGGCCCGGCGCGGGGTCCCGACTCGATTTCGGCCCATCCGCGGAAGCTCCCGCGGGAGTATAACAGGGGCCATAACCAGGATCCAACATGGTGAATAGGGCGCATAAAGCCGCATGCCGCGTGCTGAACGCCGTCTGACATGTTATAACCAGGATCCAACATGGTGAGGAGGGCACACAACTTTGCCTGTTCACAACCGCAACAAATGTAATTTTTCGTTTTTTTTCTTTGTGACTTTTTCTTGTTTAGGGTCCTATGTTGTTCTGTAGGAGCCGCTCTGTAAGCCTCAAGTGGATTTGTTACATATAATACTTTTTAGTTATGTGCCCCCCCCCCGGACTAGGATAGATCCGAATGGCGTTATTCAGGCCGTTGATGACCAGTTGATGAATAAGCCAACACTTCATTCTTCCCAGACAAGTCTGGTACCAAGTCACGGGCCCGGGAGGAATGGAAGGATTGGTCGATCTGAGCGGGAAATCCGAACCAGGAACCTTGGTATCGGGCTCAGACAAATTTTGCCAACCATGAAAGGGTTTGAAAAGGTTTGGAACCCTGCGCCACGCCCCTCGCTGTGCAACAGCAGTACGTGCTGCGGGGGGCGTGGCCTCCATTCGTGCTCTGTTTCAATCCCTTTCATGGTCGGTTACTAAAATTTGTCTGAGGGTGCGTGCGACAGCTAGCGCCTCCTCCGACTGCGGTACATACGCCGTAAATAAGAAGAAATAGCAAACAATTAAAGGATAAAGGATAAAGGACGGCGTTACTCAATCCCTTTTGGGATGCGCCAGCGCATTCTACTTCTACGGGATGTCGTGGAGGCGACATGAATGCGTATTTGGCCATACAATGACTTGCGGTGGCCAGCCGATGAACAAGTCAGCGCTTTATCCTTCCCAGACAAGTCTGGTACCAATTCACCGACCCCGGAGGGATGGAAGGCTTGGTTGGCCTGGGCGGGAAATCCGAACCAGGAACCTGGTATCGGGTGCACGCGACAGTCGCGCCTCCTCCGACTGCGCTCCACGCGCCCAGCAAACAGCAAACAATTACGAGCCAATTAAGTGTACATTAAGTAATGATAGAACGTTCAACACTTTACGCATAGAAACTTTTGGTGGAAATACTGCTCTATATCCCATGTTGCTCTAGGAATCTGAATCCTTCACTAGCCAGCCCTTAAAGGCCAACTTTTAATTTGAGACCTAAAACGCTGCTTAATGTTGGTTTTGGCGAGGGAAGTTGGTGCATTCGTTTCCTGAGAGAGGAGCGCTGTAACAGGATTTTAATACAAAACTTAGGTGACCTGTTTGACTTGAATCATTCCAGCCACTCAATACGCTCTATCTTCGTCGACTGGCCGATATTCGGTATACTCAAGGTGGACAGGAGAACATTGAGCTCGCCCGTGCATACTACGAGCAAGCGGTCAAGTTGAATCCTTCGGACCTACGGGCTTTGTACGGAATCGTAATAGTGAGCACTAACATACAGTTACATCTGCTAATATATTTTTATATAGAAATGTAGTTTTAGAAGTAATTTTTGTCATTTATAGTGCACAAACTACTTGTCAAATCACCTGAAAGGGTCGGCCGCGGATAAGAAGCGGGATTTGATCGTGGCGGGTGGGAGCGCGATCGACAAGATTCTCGCCAGATATGAAGAGGTGAGTGAGCGGCGCTTTTTGCTTAACGATTTTTTCTCATACAGCTGGTCCCGTCTGCGTCTTTCTAACGTATACCTGTGTATGCGTATAATAATGTTGAAGGGTTGTCTTACCAGGATACTATCTCAACGGTAGGTCGGAACGGCGCAAGTGTTGTATATGGGCAGAACCGCCTCTCTCTGGGTAGTAACAAACTGCAGGTATCTCGACCCCAATACAACTCTGCGCAGAGTTAGGGGCGACGGAATTCGAGTGTTGTCGCCCTGTTGGTTCACGTGCTCCACAGCTGAGGGGCGCGCGCGGGATGAGGGCTCGTATCGCGAGCCGGCGCAGTAAACAGGTGGCGTAGTAAGGAAGCGCTCTGGCTCGTGAACGAGGGGTCGAGGGTTTGGATCCCGCAGACTGCGCTTGTTTTGCACTTTTGCAAAATCCATGTTTATCATATTGGTAATCCACTTAGGGGTATTATAGTGTGTTATAGAGCATGTTTACATATAACATATGCTTCAAACTACAGATTAGCTAGAGTGTTCACTTCTGTGTGTCACTTGTTTGAAGCCTATTTTGTGTGACCGTAGTTATGTAACGATAGATATTTTGTGCCACTAGTTAAAAGTGTTATAGAGTGCCACTAGTGTTATAGAGTGCCACTAGTGTGTCACTAGTTAAAAGTGTTATAGAGCATGTTTACATATAACATATGCTTCAAACTCCACCGACTCCACCGACAAGACTTCGGTCAAAAAAAATTTCAGCTGAAACTTTGTCTAGGGGTTATTTGTGGTGCTGATCACGAATCTGACATCCGTTTTTCACGATTATGTCTCTACCGAATCGTGAAAAACGGATGTCGGATTCGTGATCAGCACCCCAAATAACCCCCCTAGACGAAGTTTCAGCGAAATCGGTGACCCTGCCTGAACCACCCTTGTTAACGGTATGGGTGGTTTCCGACGGAATCGTGAAAAACTGATGTCAGATTCGTGATCAGCACCACAAGTAACCCCCCTAGACAAAGTTTCAGCGGAAATCTTTTTTGACCGAAGTCTCGTGGTGGAGTCAGAACTTTTAACTAGTGCCACAAAATATCTATCGTTACATAACTACGGTCGTACAAAATAGGCTTCAAACAAGTGACACACGAAGTGAACATTTTAGCTAATCTGTAGTTTGAAGCATCTGTTATATGTAAACATGCTCTATAACACACTATAGTATCCCTAGTGGATTACCTGTATGATAAACATGGACTTTGCAAAAGTGCAAAACAAGCGCAGCCTGCGGGATCCAAACCCTCGACCCCTCGTTCACGAGCCAGAGCGCTTCCCTACTACGCCACCTGTGCACTGCGCCGAGCCCTCATCCCGCCCGCGCCCGTCAGCTGTGGAGCACGTGAACCAACAGTGCGATAACACGCGACTTCCGTCGCCCCTAACTCTGCGCAGAGTTGTATTAGGGTCGAGATACCTGCAGTTTATTACTTCCCAGGAAGAGGCGGTTCTGCCCCTATACAACACTAACGCCGTTCCGATCTACCGTTGAGATAGTATCCTGGTTAAACGCGAAACGAGAAACGTCGAGTCTTAATTCTGACATTAGAACTGATTTAAACGGCTGTCTTCAGATGGCGGGTGTTATGTGCCGAAACATTATGTGGGGTTGTGATTATCACTCGGCAAGGAAAAGCTTGTAGTTTTCATGAAACTACGTATCAGGTCGTTACCTAAGTTCTGTCGTTTTTTACCTCTAACTTCAAATGTAAGTATCTCGGCTCAAACATAACTTTATTAGGCGAAATAAGAACCATTACAATCTACACATCTCTGCCAACGAGACAATAGTTTATTTATTCTAGTAGCCTAGAACTCCGGAGATCTAGAATCGATGAATTCTTCGAGAGCAGATTTGCTCTTCGAGCTCGCCGTTATCAGGTATCGTCAGCGCTCCTTCTACGCAACAAAAAGGACCCGTTTCGGGAGCGAATTGTGACTTGTGACAAGAAATGAATCGTCTACAACAATCAACGACGAAGTACTTAATGGTTGGATATTGACGAAGCACCTAAACACTATCCAAAGCCAGGTATGCACCAGGAAAAGGTGATGGGTGACGCTTGGTGGTGTGCCACCGGTTTAATCCACCACAGCTTTCTCAACCCTGGTGAAACAATCACGGCGGAGAAGTACTGTCAGAAGCTGGACGAGGTGCACAAGAAGCTCCAGCAAATCTACCCAGCGCTGATCTACAGAAGGGGACCGATACTTTTGCGCGACAACGCTAGGCTGCACGTATCGATGATTACCAGGCAGAAGCTCCGTTCTTTGGGATGCGAAACACTCGACCATCCACCGTATTCGCCCGACTTATCGTCTACAGATTACTATTTTTTCAAACGTCGCGACGGCTTCCTTCGCGGAAAATACTGCAGAAACCGACATGATGCAGAATATGCTCTGGAAGAGGTTTATCGCTTCTAGATCTCCGAAGTTCTACGCTACTAAAATAAATAAACTAGCACCTCGTTGGCAAAGATGTGTAGATTGTAATGGTTTTTATTTCGACTAATAAAGTTATGTCTGGGCCAAGATCTTTACATTTGAAGTTAGAGGTCAAAAAAGACAGAACTTAGGTAACGACCTAATAGCTGGAAAGAGCCCCGGATGATCATTAGAAATACGGAGACCGGTCTTGCAAAATGCGTCTCTTAAGCATATCTGATCTGTTAACCCTTACTGTATAACCGTTGACTGGTCGTTGGAATATAGCTACTCGGGAGACTCCGAGTAAACAAGATTTAACATTTATTACATGCATAAACATGTCAAGCACTGAAAGTGAACACAACACTACCAGCAACAAAGGAAAACAACAAAAAAGGCAAATACGTAGCAATCGAGGTAGAAGCGTATAGAAAGAAGAAATTGTGAAACAATAAAAGGAAAGAGAAGCCAAAAAGCTTCAACGTTCCGTTCGCAAGTACCGATAGATATTTGTTTTGAACTTGTCCAATGGCGAACTCCAACGCACCCCGACAGACAATGAGTTGTCTCGTCAATGTTGTTCTAGGTCTAGCGAAGCTTACAAGGGAAGGGTTTGAAGCGTATGTCTGAACGGGGAGAGTGAGTCATATAGGAAGAGTCTCCACCCCTCAATTAGTGTAAAAATGTGTTTATTTTTTGACAAGTCGTTAAACCCAGGGAGTAGGGGGTCCTTGAAGTTACAATGGAACACGGCGCATCACGAGTTTGGGGTCTTGTACGCTCGCGATGCCTCTGCCGGCAAGCGGCTCCGAGTGCAGTGGAAGTGGGTTTGCTTCATGCGAGAAAGGTCGGGGTTTCGATTCTTCTGCGCTGCTGCATTTTTGCGTTTCACCTGACTGGTTGAGATTTGGGGATTCTGACGTCTTTGCCATTTCCAGACGCCTAAACGCCTAATTATGCCTATTTTTCCAGCTGAATGCTGTGGTATTCAACATAATGATGTAGAAATGATCAACAACAGTGATACACAGGTACGAAGCACCACTGGGCACAATACGGGCCACGTTTAAAGGCTACAGGCTCCTCCTCACAGTCTGTTTCCATACATGGACCAATGACCTCGGGAGAAGCCATCCTGCTCGGATTCTTAAAAGAGACCAGGATGTGACGTCGGAGGTGGTTGAAATGAGAAACGAGGTCTGTGGATCCCGCAAATTAACCTAAACTTCATCGATACACTCTTTTCCTCATCTCTGCCTGTCACCTGGAAATCAGAAGTGTACTGAAGGTTTTCTAAAATCTAACATCAACAATGTCCGCCGACGGTCGAGTGGTGATCCACATGCTCCCGCTGAAGTGTGGCCCAAGTCGCAAGAAAGGTACTCTCCACTGCGTACAGCTAGAAAATGCGCAGAAAACGTCTGAAAACGGGTCAGAATCTCCCAAATCTCAACCAGTCAGTCGAAATGCAAAAATGCGGCAGCGCTAAAGAACCAAACCCCGACCTTCTTCGCATGAAGCAACGTCACTTCCACTGCGCTCCGAACCGCTTGCCGGCAGAGGCATTGCGGGCGTACAAGACCCCCAAACTCGTGATGCGTCGTATTCCATTGTGGCTTCAAGGACCCCCTACTCCTTGGGCACGACTTGGCGAGAAATAAACACATTTTAATACTGATTAAGGAGTAAGGATTCTCCCTATATGACTCGCTCCCCCCGTTCAGACATGCGCTTCAGACCCTTCCCTTGTTAGCTTAAGCCTGTTATCTCTGCTGTCTGAAAACACCAGCTTGCACAAAGTATTAGATCTGTTGTAAGTCTTGCCAAACAAGGCTTCATAAACAGGTAACAGATCCCTTTCCTCCTGGGCCCGGACTCATCAAGCAATGGGCATAGGTAGAGATACCGTAAGGGAATCATACCCACTACCAGCAATGGGTAGTGGCCACAAATCGTATTCATGAAAGGAATCAAGGGTAAGGTACAACTAGGCCTTTCGCGAAAACAGATGATCTCACTGTGCCATTTTTTCAATGGGGCGCGAATGGGTCGCGGGTATACGGATGTACCCACAACGATCGGCGGGTTTTCTCTACCCACTGATATACCCACGATTTGGCGGGTAAGGTTTATCATGAATCGTGGGTATGTCCACATCGGGGTATGTCTACCTCCTATACCCAGCGTACCCATGGGTATGCGCGTTGATGAATCCGGGCCCTGATCGCCAATGACTGCAGTCTCAGATCAACTAGCCAATCAATATCAATCTATGTTATCGAATGCTGGCCGAATGAAAACAATTAATTCAGGGGCCGAATTCATCAACAATTAAACCCGTGGGTATGCGGGGTATAAGGGGTAGAGATAAGATAAGAATCAGATAGAGATAAGGTAACAGTCAGAGGCGCAGGCTTCATCGTGGGTATCTCTACCTCCTATACCCACGCGTTAGTCGTTGATGAATCCGGCCCCTGCACACGCGAAATTCAGCACTGTACGTCTAGAGTTTGGATCCTGGATCGGTGGGTTGGCGCCAGACTTTCTTGGGTACAATGATCTTCCGGTTGTTGCGAGTCAGTCAAGGAGTTGAGCAGCTATCAGCGAAACCGTCAGGGGCCGGGTTCATCAACGACTAACAGAGATTTGACAGAGAGACAATTACAGCGGAAAATCCTGATGACGCCAACATTTCACCATATCGCCTGTTGATAAGCCGCGTTAATTCGAGTTTTTTTCTGGAATTTCGGCTGTAATTTCTCCGTTAAGTCTCTGTAAGTCGTTGATGAATCCGGCCCCTGATGAGATCTAGAGCGCCTGGTGGGCCATTAGGACCATTAAAGCAGAATTTATACTCAAATCGCAAGGTGGATCGGCGGTTCGAGAACTATCGATATAGATTAGGTCGCGGAGATGATGAATGTTGCTGGCTCAGCTGCTGTCGCGCTGGCCAGCGATAAAGTGTAAACCTTGTCTGATAGATTGGTTATTGTGCCTTGCGCCATAATCTCCAATGAAGCTCTGCTGTTTAGGTCGAGTCGATCGATGCGAATCCAAAGATATCCCTTGTGATAGACTCAGTGAAGCAGATGAAGACTCAGCTGACTACCTCTAAATGAGAACTTTATCTAATCTATCTCTTTGTCCTATAGAAGTTATGTGCCCCTCATTTGTCTGAGCTTCTACCGTGAATTAGTTAAATTATTGAGCTAATTGTCTGGCTGCTAGTCAACATTACTGCCTGCGGTTGTACAGACAGCTTTGGTTGTTCCTAAGCGATGTAACTGTCAGTTAGATAGCTCCGTCTAGAGTTGCAAGTGTGTTTCATTCAGTGATTTACTGTGGAAGGATTTATCTCTTGTTCGACGAACGGGGGACAGTGGGATGGCAGCCGATATCGATCGCACACGCTAACTAATCGATATCAGCTGTATGTGACACTGCCCGGACGCTCGGCGACATTGGTATGAACCCCGCCTGAAAGACAAACATTCCGATATGTGTACTGTAAGAAGTGTCCCGCCATCACGCGATTTTCGTCTTCCTCATATCATTTACTTATCTGATCGAATGGAGTCGATGTATTGTTCTTGTTGTTCTGATGTGTACTGGAGAGATACGTCTTCTGTAGCTGAAGTGACATTGACCAGAAATCTGCCTTCCGTTACCTTGTACTGTTGCAGTGTCACCAAACCGTTTCCTATTATCAGTGAATGAAGTAATAACTGTAGTTTCAATTGTTGTTCTTTTATGGAATGAACATGGTGTTTCGTTGTCGGTTGCATTGCATTGGAAGCTGCTCAACCTTGTACAACAGGCTCAGTGTAGCATTTACTAGGTTGTCCCACAAGCCCGGGCGCGTGTAGCGCAGTCGAAGGAGGCGCGATTGTTGCACCCAATACCAGGTTCCTGGTTCGGATTTCCCGCCCAGGCCAACCAAGCCTTCCATCCCTCCGGAGTCGGTGAATTGGTACCAGACTTGTTTGGGAAGGATAAAGCGCTGACTTGTTCATCGGTTGGCCACCGCATGTCATTGTACAGCCAAATAAGCATTCAAATCGCCTCCACGACATCCCGTAGAAGTAGAATGCGTGGCGCATCCCAAAATGGATTGAGTAACGCCGTCCTTTATCCTTTATCCCCTAAGTCCGCGCCGTTTTTTTCAACGATTCACTGCAGATTTCGCCGATGGTTTCTTGCATAGCGCTATACAGCACTCGAAAGAGAATGATTTGCTCCATCAGAGCATGTATTGCATTCCTTTTTTCAACCTGAACTTTGTCAATTTTTAGGTCGTTAAAGTGAGAAGTGAAAAAGTGGTCATCTGCGCAGTTGTTCGCTCCGCTTAGGGTTGGAATTTTTGGGCAGTTTTTTATAGCATTTGGAAGACAATGTTCTGTGCTATAAGATTACGTGTTGACGCTATTTGCTCATTTGTCCTTTATTTTTAGGCCATCAAATTGGGAGGTCCGACTTTAGCTTCCGAATTTCTACCGACAGCTCCTGCTCTGTGGTGGACTTTTTTGCTTGGTGTTATATGTCGTTCGGAAGAGGATCTCTTGCTCAGTAAGAATTTGTGTCGCGTTTATTGGCTCATGGTGATTTCTGTCGAATACCAACAACTGAAGAAGGAGAGGCAGTTGTTGGTGAAGATGATTTTTCTCTTTTTGGAATTTTGTTGATATTCGACAGAAATCTGCATGAGCCAATAAATGCGACACAAATTCTTGTTGCGCAAGACATCCTTTTCCGAACAGCATATAACACCAAGCAAAAAAGTCCACCTCAGAGCAGGAGCTGTCGGTAAAAATTCGGACGGAAAAGTCGGACGTCCCAATTTGATGACCTAAAAATCAATAAAGGACAAATGAGCAGATAGCGCCAACACGTATTCTAGTAGCACAGAACATTGGCTTCCATATGCTATGAAAAACCGCGCAAAAATTCCAAACCTAAGGCCTATGTTATACTTCGGCGACGCTGTTCTCGGCGACGTCGGCGGCAGTGTTACTACGTACTACGCAGTGCGTAGCAGCCCGCGCAACAGTGTCGCCGACAACAGCGTCGCCGAGGTACTATATAGGCCTAAGCGGAGAGAAGCGACTGCGCAGATGGCCACTTTTTCACTTTTCACTTCAACGACCTGAAAATTGAAGAAATTCATGATGAAAAAAGAAATGCAATACATGTTCTGATAAAGCAAATCGTTCTCTTTCGAAAACTATGCAGCGCTATGCAAGAGACTGCCGGCGAAATCTGCAGTGAGTCGTTGAAAAAAAAAACGGCGGGGACTTAGGGGACAACCTAATAGAAGACAATTGAGTGATAGGGTTGGTGGACTAATTTGGCACGCTATAGGAATGGATGGATACAGAGCTGAAGCCCACTTGAACAAATTGAGGGCCGGTGGGCTACATTATGATACAGGTGATCATTGATTGGCTGTCGGCCGTAGAAACGAAACGTGAAGCCAAAAGTCCTATTCATGCTTCGCGACAGCAGCGACAAGAGCGACGACAGCGCAGCGCGCGGAAGTATGAACAGGTGAAGGCAACGACTGGGGCGACTAGAGAGACAAGAGCGACTGGAGCGACAGCGCCGCCGCGCGAGTATGAACACTTTCGGCGGCGCGCGCTCTATTTTAATCGATATGCATGTTTTGCACGGGCGACGAGTCGCTCTTGTGGCGAAGTATGAACAGGCCGAAAGATGACTCACATATGAATGACGGATTCAAGCAGGACGTCTCTGATCATCGAACATTAGTGAAGAGTCGTAAAAACACCTTGATGGCTTGCTTTGCTCGACGTTGATTTGGTCAAAGCTTTCCGATGCGTTTGTTAGCGCCGGAAGAACAATGGAGTCGAATAGGTGTGCACGGATCCGGAGTTCTTCGTCTTCTTCACGACTATACCCCTTGGAACTCCGGAGGGCTTCTCTCACTTGCGTGAAATCGATATGAAGCGGGACGGCCCACCTAATTTTCGACGCTCTTAAAAGCTTTCCAAGCCGCCCGTTTCCTCCTGTCCAGCTCCGACGCTTGGACGTTGGCCATGCTAACCTCTCTACCTAAGTATACGCCGCTGGTGCTCTCCTCCGCTAACGCGATGCGGGACCGGCTCGCTTCATATCAATTCCACGCAAGTGAGAGAAGCCCTCCGGAGTTCCGAGCACCGTCGACGTTCGAAGATCAGAGACGCTGTTGCAGTCGTCGAAAATTAGGTGGGCCGGCCATGTAATGCGCTTCGTAGGCTGCCACTCAACGGGAACCGTCACTAGATTCCACGGGATGTCACGGGAACACTAGGACGCCCACCAATGCGTTGGTCGAATTTCTTTGTGAAAGTCCTGAACGAACGGTATGACATACTCTTCGTATGCATCGAGAGAGGAGGATCCATTGGAGCACTCTGGCATTCGACAGGAACGAATAGAGACACTGCTACAGCCGGCTCGAGCAACTTAATGGTCAACGAGACGACAGGTGTGATACAGGTTAAGTAAAACCTTAGAATATGCGCACGTTTAAAGCTATATGTGCTTGTGGAAAATCGTTGGCTGCAACATACAACATAAATGATAATTTCGGAATTTTCTGTTTTGTGGCGCTTTTGGCGGTATATGTCGCGAAGATGAGCAGCGCTGGGATGGGAGCGCGCCAACCAATAATAACTAAGCAGAGCACAGACCTAACACATGTCAGCCGATCATGGTACCGACTGTACACGCCCTTTTTAAGTGGCACGCCCATTCAATGGGGTCTGATTGGATGGGCGTTCCCTTCTCCCAATGCTGCCCGTCTTCGCGACATATACCGGTAGCGCAGTTATCCGCGTACGGCGAAACACTGACAGCACTCCCCCGATTCTGTATCGCGGAATCGTTGTCTAGACCAATCAAGGCTTCAGTCAACAACCAAGCAAAGAACAATTTAACAGCAAGAGCAAGATATGTGGCGCACTCCAACGCTTTGATTGACAGCATCCCTTTACTGCCATAGATTCCTCATAGGAATTCCTTATTTATGAAGAATGACAAACATGCTGACAGGCAGACACAGAGAAGCGACTTTCACGCCATAATTTATTAGTGAACAGGTTCCGGTGGAAGCATCAGCTGTCTGGCGACACCTACCGTAAACAAACAAATCACGCAGCGAGAGCTGATAGCGGAATGCAGGAGGTCACGCGCGTCTGAATTCTCGACGCACTTCTACACAGACCAAACAAATGCTGGACAACAAGTCCGTTCCAAGATGTGCCTGGCTGTCGTCGATTACAGGACTTCAGATCACCGCTACTCCGTTCGTCTAGAACGACACAGCGATGACTGGTATTCGCAGAGGCAGCAGCTTTATCGACCCTTCTAAGGTAATTCACCTGAATTTTGCAACATTTTCTGTTTAACTGTTTGTCACACAAGAGTACTTGTTCTTCTATTTTAAATTAACAGTTGAATAGAAAAATTTTCTCACTACATTGTAGAGCTGCATTCTGTCTAATGAGATCGTTCTGAACGATTTGCTTTGCAACTCTGATCAACTCTTCTTGGTTTTCTATATTTTCCATAAGTCTTATGCCTTATTTTGGATGTAAAATTCAGCAAAACATTGGTGAGAAGGCGGTATTTATTCCCACTCCTGATCAGTGTATGTCACGACAGGTGAGGCGCAGCTGGTAGGCCGATCTACTCCTTTAATGGGTTCGGTTTCTCATCTAGGACAACTAAGGTTGCCGTCCTATTGGGATCAGGAATTGCCGTCAGATTCTGCGCTGGAAGAGTGTAGCTTGCTTCTCTCTAAAGCATAAAGGGCGGAGTTAGTCAATCCCTTTGTGGGATGCGCCACGCATTCTGCCTCTATGGGATATCGTGGAGGCAGGTTGAATGGGTTTTAGCCTCTGCAATCGCCTGCGCTGTCTAGTCGACGAACATATGAGTGTTTTATCCTTCTCACAAGGAGAGCCTCTAAAGTGGCGGTGCAATTTCTACAGGATGTAGGGTCTCGTGTGTGAAGTCCAAAATTGTAGTTATTTTTTTCGGAATGCTCTTATGTGGTCGAAAAAAGCATGTGGAAGCGCGAGCGTGAATTCGTCACGCCCTGCTGCCACCCAATTGAATGCGATCGATTGAAGCAGTGGGTAGCGATGTCGCCTCTCGGGCGCATCGAGCGGGCTCGATCCCGGGTGTCGCCGTAGTTTTTGCACACAGCAGGTCGTTATTATTATGTGCTCACGTGACCACAGTAGTCAATTTTAAACGATTACTGCTTTTAGCATTATGAGTGTTAAGTACTTACCGGTACCAAACCAGATTCATGACCTATCCCGTGAAGTGAATGTGTTTGCGTGCATTTACGGTATCATTACTGACATGATACAGTGCAAATACGATTCATTGAGGAGTAACTCAAATGAAAGCAGAAAAGGTCTACATTCACTTACTAAAAGCATTAATCGTGTACAAATTGACTTCTGTAGTCACGTTGAGCACATAATAATAGCGACCCGATGTGTGCAAAAAGTATGGCTACACCGGGATTCGACCCGTAAAACCCACTCAGTGCTGCCGAGAGGCGACATCGCTACCCAGTGCTCCAGTCGACCTCATTCGGTTGTGTGGCAGCTGGGCGTGATGAGCAGAGATGTGCGGAATTTCCGTTTCCGCCTTTCGAATTCCGGTTTCCGGCCATTTTGGGCTCTTCCGTTCCGTTCCGTTTTCCGCCTGTTTTTGCGCCGGAAGGCGGAAACGGAAATGGGCACTGTTCAGCACTAGTTTTCTATTGAACACAATCAGCTCATCAATTAAGGAGAGGGTACTATTGTACTTTTGGTACCCCACTTAATCTTGTTCAAAATAGGTCTACTAGGGGTAGTCTGCCATGGGAATAACGAATATCATAGTCGTTTTTTGCGGAAATGCCTTATAAGCCCGTTATATTAAGCTCTAATTGCCTAAGGCCTTGCGAGATAGCACGCGCTGATAAGAGACGGAGAGACTCCGCCTCCTAACGATGCGCACTATTTCGCCGCCCCTAGCCTGCAGCAGAGGTTAGCCAGGGCATAAGCCTTGAAATCTCGAAAAGGCTTGAAAGCTTTGTTGTGTGCTCTCTTTCGCTCACGCGGAGGAGAGCACATAATTAGACAGGGGATGGGGCTCCGGGATGTGGGCCCACTAGGACACCCGTGTTAAAATTGCCTTCATCCTAGAGGTCCCTCTCTTGCCCTATTCGGAAGAAAATAAGACCGAATCTGTAATCGAAACG
Source organism: Heligmosomoides polygyrus bakeri (assembly GCA_947359475.1). Classification (NCBI taxonomy): domain Eukaryota; kingdom Metazoa; phylum Nematoda; class Chromadorea; order Rhabditida; family Heligmosomidae; genus Heligmosomoides; species Heligmosomoides polygyrus. The sequence goes on from OX375866.1 coordinate 104,416,457, forward strand.
AGGAGATAAGACTGCATTTAATTCGCTGCGAGTATCTAGTCGCTACGCCTGCGCGCCACGGCATACTATGATAACCCCAGCCGAGACGGCCGCGAATGCGTGCTGGTAGGGGGCGGAGTCCCTGCGTCTCTTACCAGCGCGCGCTATTTCGCAAGGCCTTGGGCGATTCCAACTTAATATAGCGGGCTTATAAGACATTACCGCAATAAACGACTATGATATTCGTTTTTCCCATGGCAGATTACCCCTAGTAGACCTATTTTGAACAAGATTAAGTGGGGTACCAAAACTACAATAGTACCAAGGAGAGTTCTCCTTCATATAATTGTGAGAGAAGTACTGTTTGACAACTCTAGTATTAATATTTTTGAAATTGTTTAGACTACCAAAAAACACTCAAAAATGGCAACGGCTGGGTGCAGGGCAAAAATAATGTGTCACAAAGGCTATATATGCACTGTATGCTAAGAAAATGCACTCCACATTTGAATGGTCATAAAAATCTTGATCCATTAGTTATCTGCAAAAACAAATACTATTATATTATACTATATTACAACAAATGTCTGCAAAAACTTGGTAAGCATACAGCGCAGTATAATGAAACAAAGGGTTAAGTGAAGGTTGTGACATGCTGTGGTCGTCTCCAAGACTAAATCAGTGTTCCAGATCAAAGGTGTAATATTTCAATTTTTTATTTCGTTAGGTGTGATATTCATCCATATGGAGTTATGCGATTCACTTTTTAATGAAGCATCATGAATATCTACTATGAGCTCTGCTATTTTGATTGACTGTGGTGACTTATTGAATTCTGACGCAAAACTATTGCTTCGAGAACCATCTAGGAACTGTTCAGATGTGTCGGCTTGGGCGTGGTGGTTCTAGGCTGATACATACTGAATATTCCTGTGGAAGGGTGGACCCTCCATGATCAGTCATCCAGTTATCATCCTATCGTTAGATCCCAGAACGAAATCTGAGTACTAGTTCTGTTGATTGTCATGCAAATTCTAATGTTGTCCATAACGCCACAGGTTTCTATATGTATTGAGAAGAATCTCTTTTCTGGTTGGAAAATTATCTAGGTGGCTACTCCAGTTTTAGACTTCATCCGCGTCGGTTTTCTGAATGCGGATCTGTAACTAACCTCGATTGGTTAAGTTAGTTAAGTCTACTGTTCAAAAAATATCAGGATCAAAAAAGTCAGCGAAAAACCAGTCGCAGGAACTAGATATGTAAAGACTGTATGCTGAAATAGTGAGAAATAGTGAGACAAGTCCCTGAATTTATTTTCTTTAGTGCTCCAGCCATAGCTAAAACGTTATCATAGCAATATTATGAATTCATGCTTCGTAATGTTATGATATGATGAGGATGAGCATTAATCTGTGGAAGATTCTGCTGCTCGCAAAGTTCTGAGCAAGAAAAGGTGCAATAGAAGCCGCACCTGACGCCGTCTCAGATGCACCTTTAAAAAATGGCGATCGTGTGTCACTTCCGTTTCCGCGTTTCGTATTCCGGTTTCCGGCCATTTTTGAGCGTTTCCGTTCCGTCTTTCGTCTTCCGCTTTTTCCAGAAAAATTTCCGCACATCTCTGGTGATGAGCTTCACGTTCACACTTCCACACGCCTTTTTTCGACCATAGAAGAGCATTCCGAAGAAATTAACTACAGTCTTGGACTCCCACACACAGGACCCTACATCCTGTAAAAATTGCATGACAAAAGCTCACCGCCACTTTGGAAGCTCTCCTTGTCAGAGAACTCTGGTACCAATCCATCGGCTCCAGAGTTAGGGAAGGCTTAATTGGCCTGGGGGCCATTAAGCTTGAATTGACATACATTCACAACCGTACAGCCTAGCCATCATGCGCACGAAGATACAAACTCTACGTATCTCCTCCGTCGGGTTCACCTTGAATACAGCGCATGGTGAGATCTGTAGAGTTTAAATGGAGCGTGATAAATATATAAAATTCTTCGCTAACTATGAAGGCTGCAGTAGTTGAACGAGGTGTTTTGCCACTTTTCACATTTACCTAAAAATACTCAACAAACGTGGCAATTTTTGGTGTGACGAAAGTTCGTTTAAGATCGATCAACTGCGAAAGCGAGTAAGCATCGAGCAACAACGTGAAAACGAGAGGCGTCCTGAAGGTGTTCGGTGAGCATATATAATTCTTGTACTTGGATATTTAAGTGCGCGTCTTAATTTGTGGGTGGGCGCGTGTAGCGCAGTCGGAGGAGGCGCGACTGCCGCGTGCACCCGGTACCAGGTTCCTGGTTCGGATTTCCTGCCCAGGCCAACCAAGCCTTCCATCCCTCCGGGGTCGGTGAATTGGTACCAGACTTGTCTGGGAAGGTTAGAGCACTGACTTGTTCATCGGCTGGCCACCGCAAGTCATTGTATGGCCAAATACGCATTCATGTCGCCTCCACGACATCACGTAGAAGTAGAATGCGCTGGCGCATCCCAGAAGGGATTGAGTAACGTCGTCCTTTATCCTTTATCCTTTATCCTTAATTTGTGGGTAGTGACAAAAAAATTGGTTTAAAAATGTATACATCACTGGAAGACACTGCCATACAATGTAATATGTTCGGGGTAAAAGTAAACTGAATTTAGGAGAGTTTCAGTAAGCACTTATTTATTTATTTTTTTATTTACTAAATACGCTACATAAGATAGTCATCAGAAGAATAACACAATCACACAACACAAAACCGCCTGGTAGCACAGAATTGGAGCCCTGGCTTTTCACCGAATGGAAGAAAAACAATTTGGAAATAAATCAATTTAACTTTCAAAGAGATGCACATAAAACGTGCTTAACAAGTCTAATATATGAGCTAGACCTTATCTAATTTTTCTAGTGGTGCAAGTGATTTTTAGGAAGTTTGCTAATATTTTTGAAAGCACATTTCTGCAAAACTTCAAGCTACCGGTTATCAACACCCTACTCAAAATTTTGAAAACAAGAAGAGTATCCTTCTCGTCACGAGATCCTAGAGATTTCAAATCACAGTCTCGGTTTCTGCTAGACGATTGAAGAAAACTCATGTAACTGAATCCATCTAGCTGCAAGTAGAGCTTTCTAGCGAAATCCTGTGTTGTATACGCAGTATACATTGGATCCGATCGAAATATCTGCGGATAACTGGATGATACAGATTAGGGCGGTTTTGTGGGCCTCGGATTTTGGATTATTCGGATTGGGTTATCCGAATAGGATATCCGAAAGTGATTCGTTCGGATCCAATGTATTAGGTGTGCAACTAAATTCGCGGGCTCTCAAGCATCTTCAACAAAAGTGTGAAGTGTCAGTTGCAGAACAGCCAAGCTGGTGCTCACGAAGAAGACGTTCGCGAATAGTGACTTTGTGTCCTTTCATTTCAAACTGAAAAACTTCCCAATAAATCGGAATGACATGACAACAAGAGCAGCTTCGGGAAGTGCGGACTAATTGCTTTCAAATAGTAGAAAGTGCTAAAAAAATTGATGTCCAAATACTTTGAATAATCTCTGCTGGAAAAAGTGACTACGAATGAGTCCACGAATTTAGTTGCCAACCTATATATTACGCAGGCGCCTGATAGCGCAGTCGTGGAGGAGTGCCAGCTGTCGTGACCACTTCGAATTCGAGGTTTTCGCTTGGTTCCCGCCGAGGGCAACCAAGCGTCCATCGTAGCGTGGTCGATGAAATGCTATCAGACTTGTCTAGGAAAGATTAGACCCTGACTCGTTACCTGAATGGCCCCCGAATGCTTTTGAAATGGCCGTATATGCTTTAGAACTACCTACACGATGCCTAGTATGTAGAAGTAGAATAGCTTGACGAATCCCACACTAGGAATGACTAAACATCTGCGTTTATCTCGCACTTTTTATTATAGACGTTACTCAACCTAGTTCCGTGAGATGTCGCAAAGCTCATAGAGCGGCTCATGCCACCACTTGTACTTTCTAGCTATTTGTCGTGCCCCGGGCTGGCCGCCACCGGCATCGGTAACGATGGTCCAGACTCGAGGCCACGTGTGTGGCAGATCGGTGGGGACTTACAGCACGTTAATGCTCCTTACCTTCCAGCCACGCGACACCAACTACGTAGGGCCCTGCTGCCCCAGCCGAACCATTGGGACGATACTGCGATGAACTTTAGCTCCCGTGCGCGCTACGACCCTGCGCCAACTTCCCCGCACGTCTCTGCGTCTTCCCCTTTCTCACATAGTATTGCGATTAATAAAGGTGTTGGTATTCATCGGTGTTCACGTAACTTCCGCAGACATGAGATAGACATACAGACTTACTATCTACACATTACTACTTCTCAAAACACACATGACTACGAGTCACACAACCACCCGCCTAACTCACTAAGAGAATCCCAACAGCAGCCCGCTATGGTCCGGCGAGGTCCTGCCTGGGGCGTGTGCCCACGAGGCGGTGCTCCTCGCCTCGCACCTGCGGTTACCTTCTCCTGGCGTCCATGCCAGGGTAGATCCTCCTCTTCCTCGGTCCTGCGCTCTTCGATGCTGCGATGGAATCGGCTCGCTCCAGACTTCGGGACGTCCAGCGGATGTTGACGAGAGAGGACGACAACCGGGCACGACCGTCCGGGGCGGCGGCAGACGGGAGAAGTGAGGCCCGCGCGCGCGTTTATACTTCGTCGCAGCGAATCGGAGCTGCGTATTCGACAGGCGTGCGCGGCGAGACCAAGAGGGCGCAGAGACTCTGCGTCCTTCAAGAGTCGTGGCGAAAGTCACGACACTCCTGAATTATTCTCATCTCTTCATTTGCAGGCGACGTCATCATTCCTTGTTGCTCTCCCATTTCGTCTCAACCGTCATTCACCTAATCTCGTCCGTGCTCCTTTATCTGTCCTGGAACTCCGCCGACTTGACATGTGGCGAGACATCCATATTCCTTACGAATTTGCAAGGTATGCTTTGTCCTTGATCTTGTGCCGTACAGTCATTTGATGATGCGGGTTCGAGTCTCACCCAGCGCAAGAGTTTTGCTCATAACTAGATAGCCATCTAACAGCCTTCTGACTGCTCTTTCTGTTCTAGCTGTTCTCATCGGCATCTATGCTATAACGATTGTCGTAAAGACAGTGTTACTGGCCAAGCACTTCTGTCATCTTCACCTTCCTGTCAAATACATCACCGTAATATCAGCCATGTGAGTGGACTGAGAATATTTTTAGAACCTCCTTTTAAATCTGCCGTAAGTCTTCAGAACATACTATGGTAGCATTTCAGAATCTCTGCGAAGCAGTTCATTCTGGCCGTGATTTGCGAGGTGTTTCTCGAGGCTTCGACGATGGTGCCGCGCACAGGGTGCCCAAACCTGAGAGATACGGTAAGTAACTGCCCATACGACTCTTTTAGTGGAAAAGGAACGAAATATTTAATTTAGGTTTAGTATTTAATCAACCCTAACAGGAACTGGGAAAAAGGGCTAAGGCCTATGAGAAGAAGTTGGACACTGAAGAATTGCTGGAACAGCCTAGCTTTCTAAAAAGAACTCCAACTGGCAACAGCGTTTCATTCCATCCGACGAAAATGCATGCATTTCAGGTTCCCGTCTGGTCTTCTCGCGTATTCTACTTGATCTCAATCATCGCCAACGCGTTCTTCTTCTCCGTCTCCAACAAACTACATCCATCCGCAGAGGAAGAAAGTGAACAGTAATCTCCTCCTTTCGGGAAATGTCCGAACATTCACTGCCTACCCAGTTCACCCTGTTGGATAGTCGTTGTGTTTTCGACGTGACTGTGATTAGTCAACTATATACTGTATACTCTTCTGTAAATAAACATCCTACTATATATAAAGGAGCAAGCGTGTGTGTGTGTTTCCGTTACAACTGAGATGGAGGCACTGAGTAGCCGAACACGTCGGCAACCATGCATGGCGAGCCGTAGACGTGCCGAACACGTCGGCGACCGTGCATGGCGAGCCGTAGACGTGCCGATCACGTCGGCAACCGAGCCTGGGCATTTAGATGACCATCGACGGGAGGCGTTGACAGCAGGGAAGGCATTCGATATCGATCGATATTATCGATTTTTTGTGGATGTCGTTCGGGCGGCACGAAACTTTAGCCCTAGGGGCAATCGAGGTCGCTGAACACGGATCTGTAGTCCGTTTTTGAACTGTCGATCGCCATAAATCGATATTGGGCAAATATGCGTTTTTGTGGATGTCGTCCATTTTTTCGCTTTTTTCTAACTTGCCCTAATCGACGTAGTTAAGATGTTCTTCCTGAGGAAACCATAACATAGGTGGCAGCTATAATTGATGATGAGAAGTTATTGCATAGCGAAGCCGTCAAGAAGCCGTCGGTGCGGCCGAGGGCCGCACGGACGGCTGGCTACAAATAACTTGCAGGTTTCAGACCTCATTATTTTTCATGAGTTTCTTTTTGACGAGAGGAGGCGAGGGTCTTGCTTGAGTCCCGCTCAGATAACTCCTTTTGTGTCCTCACCATTCGATTGTAAAGATACCTGTACAAGGATAAAATAATAATGAATGGCGTTAATGAATTCTCATTTGGGATGCGCCACGCATTCTATTTCTATAGTATACAGGGTGTCTCCAAAAAAAATGTATATACTGTTTGAAAAGTAATACATAACTCTGTTCACAATGAAAGTATTGAAGAGGTTAAAACCTTATATGAATTTTTTTATATGAAAGCATAAGAAAATGTAAATTTTCTGACATATGAGCGGCATGGAATGCGCCATGCACTCGTCTGAAAGTTTGCGCTTTATACTCGGTTGAATGTGTTTCGCTTGATTACTTGATATAACTACTTCACAAAGTAGCCGTATTGATTGATTTGTGCTTTTTTTAAAGGCTTGCAACTTAACGGCACAGTAATGCTTGCAAAAAATGCAGGGTGTCCTAAAAAATTGAGGTATTATTTAAAAGGTTCTAAAGTTGCTCCCAGTGAAGTTTTTGAAGACGTTTGTAATTCATATGAAAGCACAGGGTAACGAGATTTCTGTGGCGTGCAAATAGTGAAGATTGCTCCATGCTCTCGCCTAAAGCCTTGCATATCGTACTCGTCAGATTGTGCATGGTCCGAATGCTTGTTACAATCTTGCCACTACTTGGCGAGATTAACCTGGCAGTGTTTTTTTTTCAACGTTTTTCGGCGCCCACTAGCTGGATTATGCCGATTAGCCTTTCCATTCAGCTTGAATATTGCCTGATCAGTTCGCAGAATTCGTTTTGAAACGTCTTTCAAGTGATTCTCAAGCTCTAAACGTTTAAAAAGGCACACCACGGGGTGATTAGGCCAAGCGGTAGCAAGATTGTGACAAGCATTCAGCCCGTGCACATTCAGTCGGAAATGCAGCGTTTCAAGCGTGGCATGGCGCACTCTTGACTAATTATATGCCACAGAAATCCTGTTACTCTGTACTTTTATATGAGTCTCAAACATCTTCAAAAGCTTCACTAGCATCAATGTTAGAAGCTTTCAAACAGTACTTACATTTTTAGGATACCCTTCATTTTCGCAAGTCGTAGTGTGTTTTTAAGTTTTAAATCCCTAAAAAAGCTCAAATCAACCAACACAACCACTTTGTAAAGAAATCGTAACAAGTATTCAAACGAAACACAATCGATCGTGTGTAAAATGCAACAATTGAGACGACTGCATGGCGCATTCCATGCCGCCTAAATGTCAAAAAATTTCTATTTTTTAAGCTTTTATACGAGCTTTTAACTTCCTCAGTACCCTTATTATGAGCAAAGTTATCATCTTTCAGACATTGTATACTTTTCTTTGAGACACCTTGTAATATGAACACTTTTTGAATGCCTATTTGACCTATACAGTGACTTGTAGTGGCCAGTCGATGAACTGTTCAGTTTTTAATTTTCCCTACAACAGACGTCTGATATCAGTTCCCCAACTCCGAAGTGGAAGGATTGGTTAGACTCCTTCTATTGCTGATATTCAAATCCTTCTACCAGCAGTGTTCCGGAGCAAGAAAAGCTCCAAAAGCAAAGAAGTGTCGAAATACAGTACCGCCGCAAAACGCTCACCAATTGACGTTTGCGACGCAAAAACGCGTTTTTTACGTCGCATCATGATAACTTTGTTCAAAATAAAGCTTTTCTCACAAAAACTCACGAAGGTTTTTAGCACCATCCTAACTTTCATTTGGCATGCGACCGCTTCACAAAATTTTCAGGAAGCCTTAAAATCAGCACATAAATTAAGGAGGTTCTTAATTGCTTTGACCTGACCTACTACCGCAGCCGAGCCTCGCCTAATTGTGTCCTCAGGCACTTCCAGTCGAATTCTAAATTTGTTAAATATAATTAAATTTTATTTTCCTGCCGTTTATGTCCTTCCCCTTGTTACGACAATTCATATGATAGCAAACTTGGCCGGAACACGCCCATTTTGAGATTGCTTCAAGGTAATTTTAAGCATTTGCATGCTGGTTGCAAACTGTCAGAGCTGCAAGTAAGCGAACGTTGCATAGGCGGATCGCCGGATTTAGGCGTTAATATCTAAGCTCTGAGCAATTGCATTATTCTGAGAACGTGTGTACTAGCTAGACACATTGTAGAGACCCCGTGTGCCGAGTACTGAGAAACCAGGTAATCAGATGACAGAATTTCAGCCAGTTAAATGACGACTTTGTTCGAAAGTGTGACTGTGCATCAGCAGCGTTTCCTGCTCACTCCTCGCAGAATTAAAGCTGGCCAACAGAGTATTGTAATTCCATGATTTTTTCACCCAAATTTTTCAATCAATCCGGACACTAATCATCTGTCGCACCAGTTCGAGCGCTGATGTAGAGGTCCTATCCTAACATAATTGCGCTGACCTGACATGCCCTACAGAGACATTGCACTCGACTGGGTGACCAACAAATCCCTCTTTTCTCCTTCTCATAGCTGCGGTACTGTTCGAATTCGTGCAACTCTTCATGCTATCAATTCTTGATGAATGTTCAGACGACGCAAGTCTAGATCGAATGGTCCACCTTGTATGTTTTTCTCACTAATTGGTTTACTGTTACGGCAGCAATTCGAGGTAATTTTCTTCAATCACACTGTAAAGGGAACTGTGTTTAAAGTTCTCGTTTCTAGATCATTTAATCGAATTTTATGGACGTAAGGAGAAGGGTAGAGCTCCCGCTCTGATTTTCACATTTTGGTGTTGTGTATCTCAACAGATTTGAGAATAGAAACCAAATATATACGTAGTCTAAAATATGAGCGTTGGAAATGATCATATGAGGTGAAAGTCGTGGAAATAAGTTTTCCATGGCTGAAAAAACAATAAATACTTGGACGTGGCTTCATTATTCAGACCACCCGTTAGGCCAGGTATTGCTGTTCCTATAAACATAGGCAATGCGTGATTAATTTCCCTGTTGCAACTTTGTTGCTCCAGACCCTCAAATTAAACATTATTCTTGATTTTTAAACAGGACGAGACTAAATGCTCTGCAACAATTTAATTTATGTATTAATCTATTATTTCTTGGCTAGTAGCAGCGCTGGATACAAGTAAAGAAGCAGCAGCTGTTATTTAGCAAAATTAGCTTATTCTTTATTCAGAAAATTATGTGTAGTGGAGCAGCTCTATCATGAGTGGTAAAGCTGGTAAGCGTGACATGAATACAGATTTTGGGGATCCCTGGGTCTGGGGACACAATCTTAATGTTTATGGAGTGTGCGTCGCACGTAACCCGGAAAACCCAAAAAAAAAATCAGAAATTGATAACATATAATTGTAGTGAGGTCGAACAGGACCGCAGCTATGAGAAAGAGAAAAGAGGGATTTGTTGGTCACCCAGTCAGTGCAATGTCTCTGTCGGGCATGTCAGGTCAGCGCAATTATTTTAGGAGAGGACCTCTACATCAGCGCTAGAACTGGTGTGACTGATGATTAGTGTCTGGATTGATTGAAAAATTTGTGTGAAAGAATCATGGAATTACAATACTCTGTTGGCCAGCTTTAATTCTGCGAGGAGTGAGCAGGAAACGCTGCTGAAGCACAGTCACACTTTCGAACAAAGTCGTCACTTTAACTGGCTGAAATTCTGTTATCTGATTACCTGGTTTCTCAGTACTCGACACACGGAGTCTCTACAATGTGCCTAGCTAGTACACACGTTCTCAGAATAATGCTATCGCTCAGAGCGTAGATATTAACGCCTAAATCCGGCGATCCGCCTATGCAACGTTCGCTTACTTGCAGCTCTGACAGTTTGCAACCAGCATGCAAATGCTTAAAATTACCTTGACACATAAATTTTTGTGTCATTTTTATCACCTCTAAAATAACCAGACAGCCGGCTACATCACAGCTTTTTGACTGATAATTCTTTCGTTCAACTAATCGGCGATCTTGAAGCAATCTCAAAATGGGCGTATTCCGGCCAAGTTTGCTATCATATGAATTGTCGTAGCAAGGGGAAGGACATAAACGGCAGGAAAATAAGGTTTAATTATGTTTAAAAAATTTAGAATTCGACTGAGAGTGCCTGGGGATACAATTAGGCGAGGCTCGGCGACGGTAGTAGGTTAGGTCAAAGCAATTAAGAGCCTCCTTAATTTAGGTGCTGATTTCAAGGCTTCTTGCAAATTTTGAGAAGCGGTCGCATGCCAAATGAAAGCTAGGATGGTGCTAAAAGCCTTTGTGGGTTTTCATGAGAAAAGCTTTATTTTGAACAAAGTTATCATGATGCGACGCAAAAAACGCGTTTTTGCGACGCAAACATCAATTGGTTGAGCGTTTAGCGGCGGTACTGTATGTATCTAACATCCCCTAAGACCGCAGTGTTAAGCCTTCCTGAACAGGTTCCCGTCCAAAGATGTCTTCGGAAATTGTCATGCCATCAATCCGTACAGGTGGACAATACCCTAGCCATGGTTTTTTTTCAGCATCATCAAAATGTGCTAAAAACGCGGTAACGATATTTTTAATGAACGATGCTTTCAATTTTTACTCTCTCACCGTATTCTGGTCTACGAATGGTTTGTACTAATTGAATTCGAGCAGAGATTGATGTAGACGTAGGTATATCGCGTACTTGGAACAATTCTCAACTGTCTTGTGTTTCATAGGAACTTTAGCGGAGCTCCTAGGCTGACAGTAGGAATCAAGTATAGGATCTGTTATGAAGTATCCTTTAACTACAATACATGGTTAACCGTCACATTGCAGAAGAACAAAATCCTTTCATGTTTACAGTGGAAGGGGCTCTATATCTTGCTGCGTCAAACATTTTCATGCATTGGAAGCCACTGCGTACATAGACGGAAACATCATTGTTGTTTTTCCTCTTCAAAGTATAATCGTATCACTGCACTCAATCATGTGATCAAGTGGAAATGTAGCAAAAGATGTACACCTTTTTTAGAAGGATTTGCGCATTGCTGGTGTGGGTTCGTACGACATTCCGTAAACTTCAAGTGATAGAAAATGACCGCATTGCTCTTTTTGAACATACAGCAGCATGAGATATTCCCAAGGCTTCTGATGCCACACCTTGATAAGCTCTGTCCATGGTGAAATGAGAAAATACCGAAACCTTGTTCATGTGACTACCATGTGTTTGTTGAGCGGGTTTGGTCACGCTATCGACAACCGCTCAGTGGTCGCGCATATTTTCTCTCCTGGCTGGGGGCATGTCCCCCTCTGACCGCGGGCATTTTCTCCCTATTTTCGGGCATTTTCTCGCACCGAAACGGACGCGGCGCGATTCGGGCATTTTCTCTCGTAATAGTCTCCCGGTGCCATGTCTGGGCTGTTATAGCGCTCTATCCTTCCCCTTTTGCTTACGTTTTATTTTCAGTTTTTTCCATTTTGTTTTTCTGATTCTTGCCTAATTTTCTGCCTGTAATTAGGTAGCTGCAATCACGTGTTCTATTCTAACTTTCTTCCTGTCTATCGTTTCTGACTATGGCACGTCTATTCAACAAATGAATAAATAAATAAATAAAGTCAAGTGTTAAAAGTTTGAACGGAATAATATAGAATTAGAAAGAGCAGTACGTGATTAGTCTAGAATTGTTAATGATTTGGAGACGGAAGATTCTATTTATAATGCGATGTCTGTATGGCCTGAGTGTGTGTATACTAAATAAACTAGGAAAGAGGGTATTTATGGAATAAACTTCTAAATATTTAATCATATAATAAACAATACATCTGTACACTACAATATGTAACGTTCAATGCCTCGTCGATCCACGACGAATATGGAGCATCAGGATGACAGAAAATCAATGTCGGATTTTCCCTCTTTGACGTCGACATCAAATGTTGCTCCGTAAGTTTCTCTCAGATGTGGATCAAGGCTGGTGTCGACCTTTTATTAGGCTTACGTTTCGGTGATGTCGCCTTCGTCAGAGCCTGAAAAAGCCTGGAAATCCAATGCTGTGTCACTGCGGCTGAAACTGAACGACTTCCTAGCTTTTGTAGACAAGCTCCCTAAACGGCATATACAGGGTGCGCAAAAATTACCCGCACAGGGTACGACGCAGTCCACAACTACTAGTAACACTGGATTCCGAGCTCCATATTGGAATATGTTATCCAATTATACCATACGTAAATGCGTTCCAAGTTTGAGCTCATGGATGCTTACAGAGCGACAATGGCAAAACGAAATCCGAAACGATCGGCCACCATCAACCTGCGCCTTTCTGGTCGCAACGCTGTTTTTATCGCCAATGTTCTCAGTGTTCCTCGACGAAAGGTGTATGGTGCCATAAAACGATACAAGGAGCTTGGGACTTCATCAGACAGAACTGGACGAGGTAGAAAATTGACTGCTTTCACTCCGGAAGCGATAAAAACAGACTCGCAAGCGGAATCGACGTAGTCGTCGCCGTTCGATGCGAAAAATGGCTCAACAACTCAATAGCTCTGCAAACAGTGCTAGAACCATCGTCAGGAACAAGCTTAAGATGTATCCATATCGTATTCAACGTGTTCACATGCTAACTGAAAGAATGAAAGCTCAGCGCCTACGAAGATGTAAGGACTTGCTGAAGCGGTTCGCGAATGGCACGCACCGCGCGATCTTTTTTTTTTTTTGTTGATGAGAAGGTCTTCACCCTGGAACCCACGGTGAATCATCGGGACGATCGTATTCTCTCACAGAATAGTGGCGCTGCTATCCGCGATGGGAAACTGGTCGGTAGAACGGCACATCCGGCTTCAGTTATGGTTTGAGGTGCGATTACTTCAAATGGCAAGTCCCCATTAGTTTTTGTCGAATCCAGCGTCAAAATTAACAGGGACGAGTACCATAAAGCGATTTTGGAGGACGTATTGAAGCCCTGGGCCGATGCACACTTCGGTAATGACAGATGGTGCTTCCAGCTGGACTCTGCACCTGCACACAAGGCGAGGACAACGCAGCAGTGGTGCAAACGTGAGCTCCCAGATTTTTATTGCGCACGAAGGCTGGCCTTCGAATTCACCGGATTTGAATCCTCTCGATTTCCTTGTATGGTCAGTTATTGAGAGCAAACTTTGCTCCACTCGACACGCAGGCTTGGCTTCTCTAAAAAGTTCCCTGACTGAAGAATGGAACGAATTGAGCGAAGACTACTTAAGTGCCACACGTGATGCGTTTGGTACTCGTCTGAAGACTTGTGTTCGTAAGAAAGGCTGCCACTTCGAATGACTTTGATATGTTTTTATTACTAGGTTGGTGCATAAGTTCTCGGACATTTGGGGCATGAAATATTTATTATCACAACATACGAACAACAATATCAAATCCTTTGAAGTAACCATCCTTTGCATCAATTGTCTTTCGCCAACGTGCTGGTAAGTCATGGATGCCTTTTCTCCAAAACGTGGCCGGTTGTGATTCGAAAAAATGCTAGCAGTGCCTCCTTTGACATCCTCTCGATTCCTAAATTAGCGTTAAAGGCTCGTTAAAGGCTCCAAATAGCGTTAAAGGCTTGAAAAGAAATGATAATCAGAAGGAGCGAGATCTGGTGAGTAAGGTGGATGTGGAAGAACGGTCCGTCCGTAGTCCGCCAACTCAGCCGCCGTCGCTCTAGCAATATGCTGTCTAGCGTTGTCGTGTTGAAAATACACCTTCACTTGCTCTCCTCGTGTGGTTTGAAGGTGGGCCCTCAACTTCCTCATTTGGTTGACGTAAACCTCTGCCGTCACTGTTATCCCTTCGTCCAGCAGCTCCCAGTATTCTACGCCAAGAACGCTCCACCAAATGCATAGCATCACCTTTTTCACGTGAAGGTCGGGTTTCGGAACGTCTTCTGCCTCTCCAGTTGCATCAACCCACTGTGCACGCCGGTGGTAATTAGAGTAGAGTACCCACTTCTCATCCCCGGTGACAAGATTGTCCAGCCATCCGTGGGTACGTCTGAGGGTAAGGAGAGCCTGAGCGAGATCGGCTCTGCGATCCATGTCATGTTGTGTCAAGTCGACTTCAATCCTCGAACGACTGTTGAGTGACTAACACCAAGAGTGCTTGATAGTTCGCTAGTGGTCTGGTATGGGTCCGCTTCCACTCTACTTCGGAGGCCATCCAAATCCAGTGTCATCGGGCGCCCTTCTCGTTCATTATCTTCAACGGAGAATTCACCAACTGCAAACTTCGAGAACCACTGGTGCACAGTACTTCGAGCAGGAGCACTCTCGTTGTAAACATCCTTCAGGCGACGATACGATTCGTTGGCGTGAGGCCAGATTGATGCAGGAATAACATGACGTGCCGAATATGCGTCTCAGTTGGGATGAATTGCTTAGCCATAATAGCTGACGTTAACAACGCAGAAGTAAATGTTAGGAACAGTTTTGTAGCCCTTTCCCTTCTCTATCGATCGGTCATTTACGCGTTGAGACATGTGAGAAATTTGGCGGGAAAATGCGCTTTCAATTCAGGAGGGATCAAATTTCCGAGAACTTATGCACCAACCTAATAGTAACAGAATAAAGAAGTTACGTGTTAAGTTTCGTAGTCAAATCCGCATTTGTAGTGAAGTTACACTGTGATATCTTTGTGCGGGTAATTTTTGTGCACCCTGTACAGATGAGGAAGAGGCATGCTATGTCACGGGTGACATAAAAATCATAGAAGGAACTGCGGTCCCTTTAGCTGATTTTTACGTCATTGCCTGCACAGTCAGCTACCGTATCCTTATGCAAACACTGGTGCAGCTGCACAATATGTAACTTCGCCACCGTATTCCTTGGGAGTCCATCATGCGTGTTCAACATTGGGAACCGCGACCTTTGGCATGGGCAACTAACTCACAAGTGAGATGGCGAAACCATCTGATCCAAGGTCGCGTCCACCTAACTGTCATGCCAATCATCGTCAACCTGCCGTGGTTTTCATCGTCGCTCGTCGTTCAAAAATAATTTCATCGGAATACCACTTACCCATCCCCGTCTGCTGGCATCTTCCAGTTCTTCTCCTTCAGTCGCCCCAGCAGTCCTTTAGAAGGCCATGCCATGTGATACACCATCGCTGTCCACTGAACTCTTCCTAGAATGTCGCTCTGGCCACAGATCAACACCAGCGGTGGAACCGTGTGGGGCTGGCTGGTCGTCTGCAAGTGTTGTTGGAATGCCCTTTCACTTTCACCACGCATCGAATCATCGAATACCACCGCTCATTCGATTTCTGTCTCTCTCGGCATAGGCTTTGCGGAGGAATTTACTGTGATTGCTGGAGAACACGTATTTAATTGACGCACTTTCTCTCATATACCATGGAGAGTGTTTGCCTTACTCTGTGGCGCTAGCTTCTAATGTATTTTGCTTAACATTTTCCCTTTTATCCCGCGTTTTGGAGAAAGTGGCGCCTCTTGAAAGTCTTCACATGTCCATGGCGCAGTAGTGAAGGGCGCTGAACTGGACACTACGGACTTTATTCCTTTGTGGATCAAGCATAGAGAAGCTCTAGAATTCAAGGTTGACCCTTCGAGACAACTGCATGTTCACCTCCACTACCATCTTGACTCTCAAAACTCATTTGAACATTTTGAAGATCCTTCCCCATGAGCAATGCGGAATCAGATGCGCAGCGTGTCTGCCGTTCGTCGTACCCTACGAGTTGCCGAAGTCTTGCACGAGTCTACGTCATTTTGCGCCAGAATAGTCCAGCCAGTATTTCTCGCTCCGCTCAGAAACGTTCCCCATTCGTCGCTGTAGGGGGCCAAAGTGCTTCAGTATCCGCCTCGCTCGAGAGACACGAGGGAGGTCAATCTTTCCGGACGCTAATAGGGTCAGGGGGTTGCTATATAGGAAAGCACTATACATCGTTTTGTGCTGTGCGAAACTAGCAGTTTTATGCAGCATTGATGTGCACTACCAATACGGTGAACCGCGTTATGTAGGCCATTTCTGCGTAACTGGGCATACATGTATTAGGTTAGTGAAAAAGTCTTGCACCACAGCGTATTTTTTTCAAAATTTTATTGCTTCTTTTGTGAGCGACTTCAGTCTTTGAGGTAATTACCATTTACATCTACAACCTTCTGCTGTCTGCCAGGGAGATCACGAAATCCTTCCTTCCAGAATGAAGTCAGCTGTGACTCAAAGAAGTGCTCCACCTCGGATTCCAATTCGGTTCGGTCGTTGAAGCACCTATGCCTTAGTTGTTGCTTGAGAGCTTGAAAGAGGTAGTAGTCCGATGGCATAAGACCTGTCGAATACGGAGGGTGGGGCAGCACCTCCCAACGAAGCTCCTGCAACTTCTGGCGAAACGACTTTGCAAAGTGGGGGCGAGCATTGTCGTGAAGAAGGTAAACATCCCTCCGCCCTCGCCGTTTGCGAGACAAGATCTCGCTCAGCTTTTACAGCTGTGTAGCGGAGATGTTTGCTGTTACTGCAGTGCCGTCGTCAAGGAGCTCATGATAGAGATTCCTCGAGAACCCCGCCAACAGCACAGCATTACCTTCCTCCGGTGAATGTTCACCTTGAGGTTGTGGTTCTTCTTGAGGGAACCGCTGGGCCTTTCGAGTATGGTTAACGAGGAGGGCCCAGGATTTATCTCTCGTGACGGCATTCTCGAGAAAGTGCTTATTACGGAAAAGAACAAGGAGAGACTGAACGACAGTCAATCGCGAAGCCTTGTCCGAGTCACGGAGTCAGTCACACTTCACTACAGTCGTAGTATTTTTATGCCCTCAAAAGCAAATTGCCATGTATGCGAAATATTCTATAATGTTTTTGCTACAATCCTTAGAAGTTCCCGTTAAATTTTGAAAAATTTTCAAAATTTTTGGTGCAAGACTTTTTCACCAACCTAATACCTTCGCAAGAGTACAAGGCGACCGCCTCCCCAAGCCTATTTGCGCCTTTTTTCAATCTGAGGGTAACGATCTTGGAGCAGCGCAAGGTGGACATTCCAGTATTCCTTTGACACCTCGAGGATTTCAGTTCGTCGCGGCTCTCGTCCGTTGAATCGCATCACGCAGCCAGATCTCCTAATTTTCGGCGGCTTGGCTAAGCCTCTTTGTCTCTGAACCTTCAACGAAACTCAGAAGGGCGTCCATTGTCCTCCGCTAGAATTCTTGGGCGCGCCGAGTTCTTCAAGTCGTTTCTTTGCATCTCTCGAGCTCGAGTTTCATCAGGTCATCACACTGCATACATAAATGTAAATGAAACACGTCAAGAGATTCTATAGAGCGTAAGTGTAGCTTCAGAAATGCATTACAAACCTTTATTTTTAAGGGCAGTTGTCTCTGTAAAGTTGAGTCGTCGACTGACGTCTTCATATATAATACCTGATCATCTTAATTATTTTATTAATTCAAGACCTAGGTAGCAGTTTTGAGCAGGAGGTTTTAGGAACAAAACAAAAACAAATCGTCAGTCAACTACAAGAATAAAGGACGGCGTTACTCAATCCTTTTGGGATACGCCACGCATTGTACTTCTACGGAATGTCATGGAGGTGACATGAATGCGTTTCGACCATACAATGATTTGCAGTGGCCAGCTGATGAAGAACTCGGCGCTTTATCCTTCCCAGGCAACTCTGGTACCAATTCACCGACCCCGACCCCGTAGGGATGGAAGGCTTGGTTGGCCTGGGCGGGAAATTCGAACCAGGAACTTGTGGTATTCGGTGCCCGCGGCAGCCCTCACCTCCTCCGACTGCACTACACTCGTCCCAGCCATGTACAAGAGCACATAGTCATCAACACGCGCGACTTCGTGACACACTTAAAAAATGTATAACATTCTGTGTGAGAAAGGACGTAATTTTCAATTCCTTTTTTCAGCAGTCATTCACCATTTGAATTCTTCCTTATTTCCGCTGCTTTCGAGCGTAAAATAATTCTTAGAGACTTTATTCCACTTCCACAAGTTTTACGTTAGTGCCGTTTATGATTGTGAGGACTTATAGCGCTCAAGAATTGTCACGGGATCAGTTCCCCATTCTAGTCGCCGACAAGTTTGCCACGTGTTTCTATTTCTAGTTAATTTTAAATGCATTCCATGCCTGTAAAATTGACTAGAGTAAAGACTAGACTGGTCTAAAATTGATTTCTGTGATCATGAGAAAGCGTAATAACAACAAACTAATATGTGCCGAGGTGTCAGCAGTACGCGGACTCGAACTTGAAAGCCCGCCGGTGTGCTACATACTGTGAGGCGGCACTCCTACCGACTACGCCACCGAGGCACATCTCGTGGGGTGACGTAGGGGTTGATGAGTGTTGCACACACGTCTTTAAGATAAAAATAAAGGTAAAGGACAGCGTTACTCAATCCCCTTTGGGATGCGCCACACATTCTACTTCTACGGGATGTCGTGGAGGCGACATGAATGCGAATTTGACCATACAATGACTTGCGGTGGACAGCCGGTGAACAAGTCAGCGCTTTGTCCTTCCCAGACAAGTCTGGTACCAATTCACCGACCCCGGAGGAATGGAAGGCTTGGTTGGCCTGGACGGGAAATTCGAACCAGGAACCTGGTATCGGGTGCACACGACAGCCGGCGCCTTCTCCGACTGCGCTACACGCGCCCGCACACGTCTTTACGCCTCTTTTTCTTATATGGTTCTTATATGTAAGTGGCTCGAGCTCCCACAATGAATCCCACCACATGGCCCATCTACCGTAAAGGATAAAGGATAAAGGACGGCGTTACTCAATCCCTTCTGGGATGCGCCAGCGCATTCTACTTCTACGGGATGTCGTGGAGGCGACATGAATGCGTATTCGGCCATACAATGACTTGCGGTGGCCAGCCGATGAACAAGTCAGCGCTCTATCCTTCCCAGACAAGTCTGGTACCAATTCACCGACCCCGGAGGGATGGAAGGCTTGGTTGGCCTGGGCGGGAAATCCGAACCAGTAACCTGGTATCGGGTGCACGCGACAGTCGCGCCTCCTCCGACTGCGCTACACGCGCATCTACCGTACTTGTATCAAAATTGGCCACGACGTTCCTTCCATTGAAGCCGATTTCTTCTTCCGTTTAAGGTCTTCCCAATGGGAATTCTACTAACTTTCATTTAAAATTAGAATTCTCAAAAAAGCGAAACACGTAGTGTGACTGTCGGCAGCTCCACGAAAGTCTTGTCCAGACCGAGTGCGTTTTCAAAGTAACTCTATAGTGGAATGCGCGGCGTATCCGCTTATGGTTTAACCTTTGTCCTTCCTGATTTCGATCAACTATTTCATATCGTCTCAGCTGTACACATAATTGGCAATAATTGTCACATGTGATAGTGTGTAGATTGTCGAATGTTTTCGCAGCGAGGGAACCAGTTGAATTATTCGCATTAGTGCTGAGCAGAATCGAACGCCTATAAATGTGCACGACGACCGCAAAACAATACGACGCTCCCCGGCTACTTTACTGCACACCCCGCTTCCATATTCATGAGGTTTATGGTCGTAATGCTGCTGAACTTTTGGTACTGTTGATATTTCGGCTTTGGAGCCTTGCGGTGTCACTCTGACGTTCCTTTGAAGATCGGAGTACTCGTGCCAGCACCTGGACTGTTCCCATCCGTCCCTGTCGCAGGCCGATGAGTTAGCTCCGGTGGGCTTCCTGACTAGATTACACTGCACCTTTCTTCCTCAACTCGAGCTTCAGTTGTATTGTGCCAATTCAGCAACACGGAGCATTTAACTCATTCGCGACCATGTCCACACATATGGGTGGACAGCGAAGAGGGCGCGATGGACGGTGTCCACTCATATGTGTGGACGGGAATTTTTTGGGAAGAATTCTTTTTTCGATGTTTTTGTTCGATTTTCCTTTCAAATTCCCAAATTATAGTAACAAACCAATGTCCAGATCTTCTTCCAAAGATCGAATGAAATTCACTTACAGAAAGTAACACCTCTCGAGGGACGATGTCCACACAAATGTGTGGACACCTGCGCGCGCCAACAAGGCAGCGGGCCGTCGCGCGCATTGTGCGCGAGAACACTCTTGTCGCGAATGTGTTAAGTTGTTACAGGATGTTTTGTTACGATCAAAACTCTTGCGCCAGGCGGGACTCGAACCCGCATCTTCTGCTTTCCGGGCGGCGATGTTCGTCTTATACCACCGGCGCTGTTTGACCGCACGTAACATCCGCGATATCCTCGAGGTCCGTCAGCACCCACCCGCGATACGGGGCCGGCCGCTGACATCAGCATGGAACCGGTTAAGCTACAGGATGTTACGTGCGGTCAAACAGCGCCGGTGGTGTAAGGCGAACATCGCTGCCCGGAAAGCAGAAGATGCGGGTTCGAGTCCTGCCTGGCGCAAGAGTTTTAATCGTAACAAAACATCCTGTAACAACTTATAGCCTCTATATCAGCCGCTCCAGGCTTAAACAAATGTGTTCAAGCATTGTTACGGAGCATTTAGTTTCCTTGTTTGGATTTTCAGCCTTTCATCCATCCGGCATGGGCGCGGTCACCGCAGTCGGAGGTGGTGCCGGCTTATGCACTCGTTACCAGGTTCCTGGTAACGAGTGCATAAGCCGGCACCACCTCCGACTGCGAGACGGCCAAGACGGCACCTAGGCAGCCGGATTTCGCGCCTAAACTAACCAAGCCTTTCATTCTTCCGGGACCAGTGAGTTGGCACCGGTCTCGTTCGGGAAGGATAACACGCTGACTTCTTCAGCAGCTAGCCACCCTAGGTCATTATATTAGAATTTCAGGTATAAATGTCGTTTTTGCTCAAAAAGAAATTTCGCTACAAGAAGGGAATGACCATACCTTAATACAAGAGGTAATTTCCATTATTGCCAATAACTTCTCGCCAACGTTCTCGCAAAGAATGTACGCCTTTCTTGAAGAACTTCGGTGGCAGCGACTCGAAGAAGTTGGACACCCAGTTTCGACTTCGTCACGGTTCTTGAATCTTTTCTCCGCCAAGGCGAGCTGCATCGACCGAAAAATATAGTAGGCTGATGGCCAAAGTCTGGGCTATAAGGAGGATGAGGCAGAAGTTCCCAGCCCTGCTCAATTTTTTCCAGAGTGATATTTGCAGCGTGCGGTCGACTGTTGGAATTTCACAGTCGTTGTGTTCACTCCTTGTTGACTCAGTGCTTTGTCCACGTGGCTCAGCTGTTCTTGATAAAGGTCTGCCGTAACTGTTTGGCTTTGATCCAGCACCTCAAAAACCACCAGACCCCTACTGTTCCACCAAGCACAGAGCATGACTTTTCTTCCGTGAATGTCAGGCTTCGTCATTGTCTTCGGAACCTGGCCGGGGCTCAATCATTGCCGCTCTCGTGTGGTATGGTCGTAGTGGATCCTGGATCATCTAATTCGATGTCACGATGGAATCGCTGTTCTTGGTTCTGCGGATGAGAATTCCAGCGATGGCGACTCGTGCTGCCCTGTTTCTGGCACCCATTTTCCACACAGACTTGACTTTCCGATTACATGCAAACGATCGGCAGTGGCAGAATGATGACAACCGAGCCTCTGTGCGAGTAGTTTGCGTTGGATCCGACTCTACAGCTTCCTTTAGTTCCTGGCCATCCACAACTTCGGGACGACAGTGCAGGCGATGGTTTCAACGTTTACGAGACGGCTCTTATCGCCGTCTCGTAAACGTTGAAACCATCGCCTGCACTGTCGTATTAATGGAAATTCGTTACCAAACACTTCAGACAAGATGCGATGGGATTCTGCAGCAGTTCTTCCTTGCTTGAAGTCGTACAGCAAGCAAACCCGCACTCTGTACTTTTGCTCGATCATCGTTAATCTAAAAAATTCTTTGAAAGGATCAGCGAATCGGAACGAACTTTGGCGAAAGATGCACTCGGAAACGTTTGTTAAACCGGTAAAGTTACATGATCCAAGATATAATAATAGCAGAGATATAACAAATCGAAAGGAAGGGCCAGATTCATCAACCGCTTACCGGCCGGCAACGGCGTATCGGTTTTCGTATCTGTATCTTTGCATGTCTGTGTCTCTCTGTATCACTTACTATGTAGGCCGATATTGTGAATCCGCGGTAAGATGATACCGGTGGTATCGTTGATGAATCTGACCTTAGGCGACATTTATAACCTGACAACTTAATACATTCCAAATGTGCATCCAAATCGCCTCCACAACATCACATGGAAGTAGAATGCGTGGCGTACTCCAATAGGGACTGGGTAACGTCGTCCTTTATCCTTATCCCTCCGGTGGCGGATTGATTATCTATTTAGTTAAACGTGTAAATAATTACAAACACAGGCAGTGAAAATAAAAACATGAAAAACTTGTATATTAAGTGCAACGCATAAGAAGCTAAGTTAGTTAGTTACCTGGAAGGTATGTCTTAAATTGAGGTACTGAATTAGGAGCGCTTCTTTTTTTTGAGAATTTCCTCTTAAAAACGAAGAATTAGGGAGCGCTTCTTTTTTTGTTGAGAATTTCCTCTTAAAAACGAAGCTGTTCTTAGACTGCACAATTTCTGAAGGTAGACTTGCAACCATCGTGCAACTCTGAAGATCAAAAAGTTTAACAACTTGCTACAACAGACGTTTGGAATAGGTGGCTAAGTTGCAACCACCAGTACGAGCATTACACGGCCTGAAAACCCAGTATTTGCTTGGTGATATTCTTCATTTATTAGCCGTCGATCTTGTCTTCTTTTGTGCGAGCTTATCCGTAGCACACCGTTTCAGAGGTGCGGAATGCTAGTGCAGTCGGACACTAGGTGTCGTCGATTTGTAATCGATCCGATTAGGTCTATGTTATACTCCCGCGGGAGCATCCGCGGAACGTCCGCGGACGAAAGGTGCACCGCGGACGGTCGTCGTCGTCACGGGACGGCTAGCGTAGCATTGGAGCGCGTTTCCCGCGCCGAGCTCCATGGGACGACAGCCTTCCGCTGTGCACTGCACCGCGGACACCTGCCGTCCCACGGGCGGGAAGTATAACAGCCCCCTCGTCGTCTGTCGGCTGCGATCCGCGGACGGCGGGTGTGGCGGGCCGCGACGAGTGGCCCGGCGCGGGGTCCCGGCGCGATTTCCGCCCATACGCGGATGCTCCCGCGGGAGTATAACATAGGCTTTACTGTACTGATATCGGTTCAGATATCCAGTACTCAACAAGAATTAAGACGAGAATGGGAAAATATATTTATGAGCACAAGGTTATTAGAGAGCAACAAATAGTGTTTACATAGGCCGAAAAGGGAGTGCGGTCAAAGCAGGAAAACAAGCGTCCAAATATCTACTGGGGAGGGCTTTTTATGGGCATTTCCACTGGCGTGGTCACCGTCCCTTCCTTGTCTCCTCGTCGGACTGACGATGACGGCCGTCGCTGGCATATCCGCAGGAGCACGTCTCCAATGCTCCGCGGGATACGTTCCGCCAGCCCTTGCTCTTAACGAGCAACATGCAGAATACACCGGTTCCGGTATATTTCTCAATGCACCCACTCTATAAGTAGCCGACCTTTCATGTGTAATTTCATCGCGTCTCCTTCTCTCCACTATCAATTCGTGCTCTCACGTTGCTGGCTACCAGTCGTCAGTTTGGCCTACATGGATGGCGAGGATCACAGCCATGCAGAGCACCGACCCAACATGCGCTAGCCAATGAGAACATCGATCGTAGACGTCCCCTGTGGGCGGCACATCTGTTCAGCATCATTGAACACGTGCTTCCCCTCTCCATGTAAGCCACATCAACGACTAGTATTCGTTGCCCTTCTTCAAGGAAGACAATGATTGTGAGCAACCTAAGCAGTTGGAAGTTATTCAGAACAGAGGCGTCTGTGGTTATCATAACGACGAAGCAGTCTGAAGGCAGTACATAAACAATGCAGGATTACACCGATGATTGATTACACATGCCAAGTGCCGATAGACGTCAGATGTTGTTGAGCCACTTCGGAGGTGTGCATCAGGTGCCTGAACAGTTGATTGGGATCTTCATGCGCTGATCAATTCTTTGGCCTAAATAGCTTTGGAGCCAACTGATGAAAGATTTGTGTTGTAGGATCTCGTGTGAAGCTGTTGAGCCAAGATTGGTATACATCTTTATCCGGCTTACGTTTCGGCGTACCCGCCTTCCTCAGAGCCTGGAGAAGACAAAAGCAGTTGAGGAAATTACCCGCCCAAGGATTGTTTCAAGTTACAGAAGCTCCAGGAGCAAGTGAATGAGACGAAAAGGAAGTAAGGCAGCCCGACTGACCTTATGAGACAGCCGAGACTGCTAAGTCACCCTTGGATGGAGGAAGACATGGATGAATGAGACCCTCCCTTCGGGCCACATCTTCAGGGACCTTCTAGTTGGCGTCCTCCTGGGTGAAGGCCACAGAGGTCGGCAAATGGAGCCAGCTCCTGAATAACGGCCACCCGCTTTCCTGTTGATTGCGGGTTCTTGAACGCAATCCACAACGCCTCCAGGGTCTTCTGTGCTGCGATATCGGAATCGTATGCTAAGATCGTCACCTCCACCCCAATCGCTGTGCCATTATGGATTCGCAGTCCCCTAAGGGAGTAGAGACCTTGCACTTATTCAACCCATCAGAATGTTCTTTCACCCTGACCCATAGGGGTCTGCCCGTCTCGCCGATGTATTCTTCCTTGCATTCGGGGCAAGTCATGAGATACATCGTACAAACACTCTGCAGTCACTTCCCCTACCGTACGGGAAGACCACACAGGACGGAGTTGTGCAGGTGATGAGAGATTGTGTAGTACGGCCAGTCTGGATGAGAATTCAAACCCGATATCGATTTCAGGATTTAGAGGAGGCTCCTGCTGTCCCTGAGTGTTTTGCCATACCTGTATCACCTGTCGTCCCGTTGATCATCGACTTGCTCGAGCGGGCGCCAGCAGCGTCTCCATTCGTCCCTGTCGCGTGCCAGAGTGGTCCAATGGATCCTCCTCGCTCGAGGGACACGAAGAGCGTCATATCGGTCGTTCAGGGCTTTCACGAAGAAGTCCGACCAACGCGTTGGTGGGCGTCCTGGTGTTCTTTTGACATCCCGCGGAATCCAGTCTGTGACGGCTCTCGTCCAGCGGGTGTCTGCGAATCGCATTACGTGGCCGGCCCACCTAATTTTCGACGACTTGGCCCATGCGACAGCGTCTCTGATCATCGAACGTCGGCGAAGCTCGGAAATCCGGAGGCCTTCTCTCACTTGCGTGAGTCGTGTCACTCCGAGCATCGTCCTCTCGATTCCACGCTGCGCGACGCTGATCGCGTGTTCATCCTGCTTTCGTATAGCCCAGGTCTCTGAGGCGTATGTTAGGGCAGGAAGAACAGTGGAGTCGAATAGGTGGGCACGGAGTCGGACGTTCTTCGTTTTCTTCACGACTTCTTCGACGCTCTTGAAAGCTCCCCAAGCCGCTCGTTTCCTCCTGCTCAGCTCTGGTGCTAGGTCGTTGGCCATGTTGACTTCGCGACCCAGATACACATAGCTGGAGCATTCGGAGATGTTCGTTCCGTTGAGCGAGAATGGGGCATCAGAAACCCATCCGTTCTTCATGAACATCGTCTTCGTAAGATTCAGCTGCAGTCCAACGCTTCCACATACACGATCGAAGTCGGCCAGCATTCGCTCCGCCTGAGTGATGCTCGGTGTTATGAGCACGATGTCGTCAGCGAAGCGAAGATGGTGCAGTTGCCGGCCGTCGACCTTCACTCCCATGTCATCCCATTCTAGTTCGCGCATGACGTTTTCGAGGGTGGCGCTGAAGAGCTTCGGGGATATGGTATCCCCTTGTCGAACCCCTCTCTTCACGTCAATGACGACGTCGTTGTAGAATGGTGAGATCTTGGTCGTGAATCCACTGTACAGCTCTCGAAGGACTCTGATGTACTGAGTAGGAACGCCCTGGGTGAGCAGGGCTTCCATAACCGCTTCAGTCTCGACGGAGTCGAATGCCTTCTTCAGGTCAATGAACGTAAGGCACAGCGGCAGCTTGTACTCTCGCGACACTTCGATGAGCTTCGTAATGGTGTGTATGTGGTCGATCGTGCTGAATCCTCTCCGAAATCCTGCTTGTTCGCATGGCTGTCCTTCGTCCAGCGTTCTACTAATCCTATTCAGGATGACTCGAGTGAACAGCTTGTAGACTACGGACAGCAGGCAGATCGGGCGATAGTTGCCAATGTCATGCACGTCTCCCTTCTTGTACAGCAAGACGGTCTTGCTGGTCTTCCACTGAGATGGAACCTTGCATTCGGACAGGTAGCGTGTGAAGAGCCGCGCCAAGGTGTTGATGAGCGCTGGCGGGAGGTTCTTCAGGTGTTCAGCTCTGATCCTGTCAGGACCGGGTGCTGTACGTTTCTTCACCGACGAGATGGCGTGTCGGATCTCGGAAGGGAGAACAGAGGGGATGACGTATCCATCCTGCGGAAGATGGCGTAGGGGCAGGTGGACGTGGCTATCGAAGAGATCGGAGTAGAAGTCGTGGATGACTTTCTCCATGGTCCTTCTGGAAGAGGTGACGGTTCCGTCAGGACGTCGGAGAGCGGTCATCTTGGTCTTGAAGTTGGCGAAGTTCCGGCGGGCATTGCGGATGCTCAGCCCTGCCTCTGCTGCTTCAGCCAACACTTCCGCCCTTCTCTCCTTCAGATCTTCCTTTATCGCCGCTCTGCATAGCTTTGCAAGCTCGGACGTCAGTTGATAGTTGCCTGGCGCTCGTGCTGCTCCACGTTGGCGTATCAGCTCGAGAGTTTCCGGAGACAGGCGTCTCTTGGTGGTCTTCAAGCTCTCGGCTCCCTTAGCACTATCGTGGAGATGGTGCACGAAGCGATCGTATTCCTCGTCGACGTTGTCCATGACGGCATCTTCCCAAAGGCCGACAAGAGAGGTGTAGAGATCCCAGTTGATGGTCGTTCTGGGACTCCTCTTCTTGAACTTCGCGGCCTTCTCTCCTTGACGCGAAAAGCGGAACCTCGCGCGAAGGAGGCGGTGGTCCGATCCCGTGTAGAACTTGGGGACAACGGAGACATCGGTCAGGCAATACTTGCGATTGAAGATGATGTGGTCGATCTCGTTGTGGAACTGGCCACCAGGGGATTCCCAGGTCCATCGTAGGGAGGGAGGCTTCTGGAACTGCGAGTTTCCATGGATGGTCTTGGTCGACATGATAAACTCAGACAGCCTTTCACCTTGCTCGTTCCACTCCAAACCGTGGGTTCCGATGTGAAGTTCTTCCAGCGACCTTCGTGGCCCGATCTTGGCATTGAAGTCGCCGACGATCACCTTGTAGAAGGTGTGATCTTCCTTATAGAACTTCTCCAGCTCCACGTAGAAGGCCTCGACGTCTTCGTCATCGTAGTCGGATGTTGGGGCATACGCGACGAACACAGTCAAGGCTGGCACGGAGCCACATCGCTTCAGTCGCAGACGTCCGATTCGGCTTGTCAGAGACTCGTACGAATCGATGTTCATGGCCAAGTGCGTGTTGACGAGGACACCAACACAACCAACTTATTTGCATGAGTAAGAAGCAGCAGAACCCATAGAGAAGTTCCACAATTGTTCCTAGTACACTGAAAGATGATCTGTCTCCTTGCACAATATGGACATGTTGTTTGCCTTCCTCGTCGACTTCGACGAAGTCACCTCGATCAATCATTGCGCGCATCTTCGCTTTCCCTACGTGGCCTTCGTTTGTCATTGTCAGGTATGTTCCAAATCAAGTGTTCCACCATTGTTTCTTTTAGATCGCTGAACACCGTCCACTTCAGAGACAATGGTGAGCACTCTGCCAGCAACTGTGAAAGGTAAGGTTTACTGCTGGTCATTAGAGTGAAACGTCTTAAGCATAGCTGAAAAAGACCGACATAGGCCTCTGTCCCCTTCTATTAGGTTGTCCGGAAAGCCCTCAGCGTTTTCCGCTACTATTTTTCATTCGCCTTTTATTAAGTAAAAATTCAACTTGCATTGCGCATTGAATCTACTTTCTGTACAGAATTTTTCGCTCTATCTGACTATGTAACGCACGGTTATCCCATGTTAATGCTGTCTCATATCGTAACAGCCTAGTTAGCTCCGCAAATTTTGAAACCTAGTTCCCTGTTGACTCGCACCTACTCTTTTCTTGCACCGTCCTCCCTACAGTAACCCGGCGCCTATGTAAGCCAATTTCTCAATCAACACAGGTCCTTAGTTCTACTCTGCCTTTGCCGCGAATGGCGGCTCTTCAATAAAGTTCTAATGAGTGGACTGTCTTCCCCTAGACACTGGTCGAGGTCCAAATCGGCTGTGAGATAGAGCCACAGACGATCGCGTCGTGAGGCCTAGCGACGCGACAAGTAAATAATATATGTCTCGACGTTGTTTTATAATTCTGTTCTGGAAGGGCTTACAGAAGTATGTCGAAGGAGCGATTCCAAACGATATTTTATTTTAACCCCAAGTTGGGACAATCCGAAGCCGAGACAGCTCGACAAATCAAGTGTGAGTCATAATAGTGTTGGAGGAAGCCCTGTGCACAAGTGGTTCAGTAAATTTCGGACCGGAGACTTCAGCCTTGAAGATGACCCCCGTAGGGGTCGGCCTAAAGCAATCCAGAATAACGAGTTGAAGGAATTGGCGGAAGCTGAACCATCCCAAACAGTTCGCGGGAAGAGCTGGATGTCAGTAGAACTGTTGTTGCGGATGCTTCGAAACGCTTAGGGAAGGTGAAAAAGCTCGAAAAGTGTGTGCCCCACGAACTGAGTGAGCGGCAACAACTGTAGCGTTTCGAGATTTGTTCTTCTCTACTTTACGCCACAAAACTGACCCGTGTTTGGATCGAATCATCACTTGTGACGAAAAATGAATTGATAAAAGGAAATGTTCCGGACAGTGGTTGGACGCGGACGATTTTTCAAAGCCGAACCTCCAGCAATAACACTCCAGCAATTTCCTTATATTTATCGCGGTCATAGGGCTCATTTATACTTCGACGCAGAGCGACGCGAGGCCACGTATAGCGGTCAAATTGATCGATCGCGTCACTCGATCAATGCGGCCACTAGACCTTGTTTAGTGTGCACGCGACGCGCGACGCGATGCATGTGTAGTGGCCAAATTGATCGAGCGACGCGATTGATCAATTCGGCCACTGCACATAGCGTTGCGTCGAGCGTCGCAGCACACTAAACAAGGTCTAGTGGCCGCATTGATCGAGTGACGCGATCGATCAATTTGACCGCTATACATGGCATCGCGTCGCGCGGCGATGGAAGTATAAACGAGGCCATAGGACGACTCGTGGTGGCGATGTCCGTTCCTCCACGTGGTGCCACTGGAAACTGCTTGCCTTTGCAAGTCGAGCAAATCACGGACAATCGAAAGCAGGCGACAGGCCCTAGTGACAGGGCCTACGAACATCTTGTGTCACATCATCTGGTTGATGACGTTTCAGAGCTCTCGAGATAATGCTGTCCGCGGGCGCCGACGCGCACTCGCAGAGCCCGGCGGGTGTGAGAAGCATGCGAGGGTTCCTGGTGCGAGGACGGCATCGGGGGGCAACTGAGCTAGTCCGAAAGTCCCGTAACGTAGGCAAAACCCGCGTAGCAAGTTTGGACCGCGTTCGCAACGACACCATACGACAAAGGTTTGGTGTCGCCACGATAGCCGCGAAGTTGCGTGAAGCTCGTCTACGATGGTATGGCCACGTGCTTCGCGCTAACGACGACACCGTCTGTAAGATTGGCCTGAATCTTGAAGTCCCTGGAAGACGGCCCAGAGGACGCCCGAAGCAACGTTGGCTAGATACGTTGCGCTTGGACTTAAAGATAGCTGGTATGCATCCCGATCAAGCATTTGATCGGGAGAAATGGCGTCACCACACCAGAAGAGCGGACCCCGCCTCCAAGAGGGACAAACGCTACTGAAAATGATGATGATAGGACGACTCGTGGGATATTGAAAAAGAATTTCGCTTTGAGCTTTATCAGATTGTTGCGCTATGCAAACAAAAAAAAACTTATAAAAGAGTCATGTGGGAAAGTTTACATGGCGCTCTTCTCATGTTGTTTTGTTTATTTTTTATATTAACTTTTTGTAGGACGTTTTTAGGATGCTCTAATTGTATTGTATTTGTATATTATACAGTTTTGCTTTAATTACCCAACTTTGAGGTAAACTGTGGTCTACGGCTCGTGTATGTGTGTACAGAGGAAAACGGAACTTAAACTGAACCACCGACTCTAGCTTAATTCTCACCACCTTAGAGTAAACCCAAAAATGAAAAATATTGTTCGGGACCAGCTACTGCAAGCTTTTTTACTCTAACTCAAGTTAACCTCACTATTTGAAGATAAATTTTTAATTAAAAAAATCTAAAAAATTAATTTTGACTTTGTTAGATCATGTATCTTGGAAGTAATTCAGGCATCACTGGTTACGTCTCTTTAAAGTAATTTTGACTTCATTTGATCATGCTTCTTCAAATCTTATATATTTCTAATTCGTTTTTTTTAAATTCCACTTCAAAGTGAAAACAAAATCTCTACGCCTGATTTCTAGCTGGCACAATTCTCCTTGTTCCGATGGAAAGCCAACACGATTGACATGCACTACATCTCTCAGCGCCTTAGGCCCCGTTTATACTTCCGGCGCCGAGCGACGCGACGGCATGTAAAGTGGCCAAATTGATCGATCGCGTCGCTCAATCAATATGGCCACTGTACGTGGCGTCGCGTCGCTCGGCGGCCTTAGGGCCTGTTCATGCTCCGCGACGGCAGCGATAGGAGCAAGAAAGCAAAGCATACCTATCGATTTTTCCCAGGCAACGTCTCGGCACTGATCGATACGTATCCTTCTCCCTGTCGCTTCCGTCTCTGCCGTCGCTCTTGCAAAACATGCATATCGAATAAAAGCGAGGGCGCACCGCCGAAAAGTGTTCATACTCGAGCGCCAGCGCTGTCGCTCCAGTCGCTCTTGTCGCTCTAGTCGCCCCAGTCGCTGCTGTCGCCTGTTCATACTTCCGTCCCGCGCACGCCACGCACGCCACGACGCTCTCGTCGCCCCGTCGTCCGTGCAAAACATGCAAATCGATTGCGCGCCGGTGAAAAGTGTTCATACTGGAGCGCGGCGCTGTCGCTGCAGTCCCTGCTGTCGCCTGCTCATACTTCCGCGCGCTGCTCTCTCGTCGCTCTTGTCGCTGCTGTCGCGAAGTATGAACAGGCCTTTAGCAGTTCTTGCCTTTCTTGAGGAAATAATCCGAAACGGCAAGAACAGCGTCAGCCACTTTGGAAGGTCCTATGGAGCCAAGGTCCTGAAGTAGTAGAGGTTGCTGGACATGCAAGTCGCTAAGTCAACAAAGTAGCAGAGGAATAAGGATGGCTATGAGCCCTTAAAGACGTTCGAGGTTTTTTAAAAGTAGGAGTTTGCTCCATCTCTGCTTCGGAAGCGATTCGCTGGTTTACAAACTAAAAATTCAGGCCTCTTCCCTAAGGAGAACATCGAGTTCGCCGAATCCGTCACCGAGGACCAATCGACGCTGCTTAAAGAGGTGAGACTTTAGGGAACAAGCTCATGCTGTTCACTAGAAAAATTCTGTATTCTTACCCCTTCCACCGTTTAGGAAGCTTGCATCCAAAGCTCAAATTCACCCATGATCAAGGACACAAAACCCGGCTGCAAGGCCACTTTACCGATATCTGAGATGCTTCGAAAGCCTATTCGGATCTATCCTAGTCGGGAGAGGGCAACCGTTATGTGTCAGCTTCGTATGTCATTCCATTCCACGCAACATTTTCTGAATTTAGTGAAAGTCCTCATATCATGCAGCAGCAGTTGAAGTTCTCATAGAAGTTCAAGGAAGGGATTAGGGACGCAGATCACTACGTTCCCCTCCGATTAGGATAGATCCGCCAATTTCTCAGTGTGGAAATTAGAGAATTTTCTGCATAGATTGCTGGGTAACCCTCCTGTTGTAGAGATGGGCAAAGCCCTGCTTTTCCGGTGGGATCCTATCCGAGTGCTAACATCTAATTAAGAGGTTATGGACTGGGAATTAGGTCTTTGAAATGGATCGGGAATGGGAACTTTGCCTGGAGGTTTAGGCAGATTTATGACTAATCGTAAGTAGGTTCTTCAGAAGTTCGACGCCGTTGTCTTCAATCGAAATCTGTTCCAGGTATTCAACAAGCATGCCTCGTTCGACGAGGTCGGTGAGATGATCGAAGCGGTCGAAGCGAAATCGCCGGAACTCGCCAAGAAGATGCGTGCCGTGTTGGACAAGAACTGTGCCCGACTAGAAGGACTCAGTCCTGAGGCTATTGGCTATAGCAAGAAGGTGTGTATGTCTATTATGGTAGCCTTTGGGGCCTTCTAGGTGTTGTTAGCATAGCACCATGTACGATGTGCATGTTCATATCATCTCCTAGCCGCTCTCGAAGGTGTCACGTCGCCTGTGAATTCCAGAAAGAGAAAGGTTCAGCTTCTCCGCAAACAAGCTCCTTACGCTTTATCCAACTGCTTTGTAAAATTCTATAAAGCAGCCTTCTTCTAGGACATTATGCCCCTTTGCGAGTCAATGTTCAACCACGAGAATATTGACGATTCGCAGAATCTTCCACAGACGTTATCAACAACTGCATTCCGTGGGTGCCCATCGCATCGCCAGTACTAAGTGTTTTCGACAAAGTGCATCCAGTTGTGTCCTTCGGTACCGGTTTTCCACTGTTATGCAGCAGTATGTACCGTTGAGTGCCTAAATTCTGGCCGGATTCTGTCGGCGTACGGCCATGGCCTTATTGCTCAGGGCATAGAATGAAAGGAGGAAACCGCCGGGGTCGGTGCGTTGGTACGTAACTGAGCTGGGAATACTAAAACACTGACGTGTCCATCGGCTGGCAGCCGCAGGCCATTGTTTCGCCAAGTACGAATTCAACCTACTTTCACGTCATTCCGTAGAAGTATTAGGTTGTAAGGAAAGTATTCCGCTACTTGTGCAATTTTTTTCAAATTTATTTCTCTCGCTCGATACATACAGCAGCTAAGGAACATATGCACCATTATTGTCTACAACATATTGCAATTTTTCACGTAGAAATCCTGGGGTTTTGCCGAAAAAAACCTCAGCGAGGTACTTTTCAAGTCGCTCCCTGTTGACAAATTGTTTCTCCTGCAAATGATTCGACGAAAGAAACAGATGGTGCCCGTTGGAGCGAGGTCCGATAGATACGGTGGGTGGGCCAAACATGCCATCCGAAACACTGGAGTTTCTTCTGACAACGACTCTCGCTTGCAACGTGTGGACGCGAACTGTCATAAAGGAAGAAGATGTTGTCTCGTTTTCCACGAAGAGCTGCTTCAACGCTATCCAACTGCCTGCAGTAGACATCGTAAGTGACAGCAGCGTCTGCAGGTAGCAGCTCCCAGTGAATGATTCCTTTGAAATTCCACCAGACACTGAGGGTTACCTTTTGGGTGAAGTTCCGGGCTTGGCGTGCGAATTCCTGCTTTGCAGCGACTGAGCCACAGACGCTTTCGAGTGTGGTTGACGTAGACTTCCCACTCTTCGTCGCCGGTGACCAGGTTCTCGAGCCAAGAAAAATTCCGCCGTAAAGTCAAGAAGTTCATGCACGCATCCTCGCGCACTTGTGGTTGGTGGCCACTAAGTTGATGCGGTATCCGTGCACCATATCCATATGCCTTCCCAAGGCCACGCAGGTGTTGAGCTCTTGTGGTGTGACTGCACTCGAGTTCCTCTGCCATGCCAGTTCACGGGTGCAACGCCGGGGATCCTCCTGAACCAGCTCCAGAAGGCGCTGCAACTGGTCTTCCAGACCGTGGTTGCTCCTCCAAGCAAAGGTCTCCGTTCTTGAACTTGCGGAGCCATACTTTCGCTGTGTCGTAGGAGACAGTGACAGGACCCATCGTTCCACGTATGTTACTCACCGCGAGTCCTGCACTCCTTTGCTTTTTGAACTAAACCAGAAGCAGTCGAACTTGCTTGCAGTCGAAAACGATTTTCTGCGCCATAGTCGCAACGGAATATGACGACAATAGTTGTAAATGTAGATCGCTGTCAGGCCATTAATGGGTTATTGGGAGATGTATCCAGAACACTTTTGAAAAAGAGGTGGAACGCCGAAGTGGGTGGCAGGAAGATTTCCCTGCAACCTAATAGAATGCATGGCGCATCACAGACGGAAATTGACTTACGCAAGCTCTTATCGCAACCTTTTATAGAATGATTCATTATCGAAACTTGCGATTAGAGGTTAGTCATGTTCTTGGAAATGAGATTCTAGCTCTAAATATTTCTGCCGGTTATCGTAAAGGCACTCTTAACCCACGTTTGACTAGTACGACTACGACGACTAACGCCATACAATGAAGGATAAAGGACGGCGTTATTCAATCCCTTTGGGATGCGCCACGCACTCTACTTTTACGGGATGCCGTGGGGGCGAGTTGAATGCGTATTTGGCCACACAATGACTTGCGGTGGCCAGCCGATGGACACGTCCGCGCTTTATCCTTCCCAGACAAGTCTGGTACCAATTCTCCGACCCCGGAGAGATGGAAGACTTGGTTGGCCTGGGCGGGAATTCCGAACCAGGAACCTGGTATCGGGTGCAGGCGACAGCCGGCGCCTCCTCCGACTGCGCTCCACGCGCCCCAACGCCATACAATAAATAAATAAAAATAAAAGAAGCAAGGAATCAAAGAAGTCAAACCTAGCCTCGCTTTGACGTTTTAAATCTCGCACCGACCAACGACTCAATATACGCGAAGGGTTTGGTTGGACAAGGCTTCAAATGGAAATGAAGCTGATCAGTTTCTGGGGCCGGTAAGTGGTGGTATGCGCACATTATTTTCTCTGCTAAGCGACTGCTTTGTATGAAGAATAAGCGCAGTGCTGTACTTTACCGGTTCAAGATGCGTCGGATTCAGTTTCTCGCGATGTTTTCCTGTCAGAAGAGTATTCGGAAATTCAGTTTCAGTGGTTCACGTGTAGTCTTGCCACAGAACAGAACACGAACACTTCAGCGCTTTACCTCAAACTTGGGTAATCAAACCATTTTAAACAGAATAAATAAATTAATTATAAAAGAGAGCAACCCCAACCCCCCCCCCCCCCAGAGAAGCAATTGAAGCGCAGCGCAGCGCCCTACGACCCAAGAGGAGGAAAAAATGCTCCGAGGAATGCGCTTGCCGCTTTTATACGGAAAGATTGCGAAAAGTGATAAGCGCAATCCTCGATAAGCTATGTTTACAGAGCATGCCACAACATGGCCCAGCGAAGCCAGTAACAGTACAAATATGAGTGACAAATTAATCAATAACCATAAACTGTTAACAAAGTAAACTACTACAACCTAACAACCAAAATACTTGATCACAACATCGCAGTCCATCCGCGATATTCAGGTGGTTTGGCCCAGTACAGATGTACATTTATCGGTTTAGTTCGTTGACAGCGTTGTGTATTTTTGCCATAATACTTGTGCTGTGTGAAAGTTTTTTTTTGTCGGAAACTTAACTTTGCTAAAACTTTTTAAAAACCTATTTTTCTAAATCTGGTTGCTTCAGGTGATTCACTACGTCACGCAGATTATGTGCAATCTCAGTCTTGGAAAGGAGTTCTGCTGCAAGCAGGCCGAGCATTTGCACGATGATTTCAAGGTAAGACAGCGATCAGGTTGTCCGTGTTCCACTGGTGATCTTGTTGTTGTTACAGAATCTGCCAGCCTCCGATCAAGCCGCTCTGAAGAAAATGAATCCCGACATCGACTTCTAAACAGCTTCCGCGATTCTGGAGTGTTTCGTGCTCCTTGTGCTGTGGAAAGTGAATTGTTAGCCGTTAAACAACTCCGCCTTCTCCTCGTAGACCTTCTCAGTCCGTTCCACTCCTTTATGTTGTGAAATGTTTAAAACCAAGTATGCGGCTTAAACACATAAACCCCCGCGATTGTACTTGATCTGTTGTACCAAATAAACATTAGCAATGTTATCTATGTTGGACCGCCGTCTTTAGTAATAGACACAAGTCGAATTGAAAGTGTTTTATTATGAAATATACAATTTGTCGGTGAACTATACGTCATACAGATACAAGCGAGAAGACGTCTAGACTCCTGGTGCGTCGTTGATGGTGACGGTGTGGATCTGAAATGATCAATGATCACTGTGCAACTGGTCCTTGCTGGAAAAAGCCACGGTATTGTTAGGCAGAGGGTACTTGGTCTTCTAGTAAAGTATCACTTAAAGGGAAGAATTATCAAAAACACTGAACGGTTCGTTACGACCTCTTTCTTCAAAAGAACTTTCTCAACTAACCTCCCTCTTCTTCGACTTATCCCTTTAAGTGTATACTTTTTCACAAATAGTTTACTGCTTTCTAATTTCTAAAGACAATATTTTGTGAAATTGTTGTGCTTTATTGTGAAATATAAGATAAAATACTAGATAATCACGGCATGGATTCATGAAACCAACAGGTGAATCTTGTTATAACGATGTCTTCATCTAGTGGACGTAGGCTCGTTTATAGTAGAAGCCATCTACGTGCGCAGGAATCGATCTTGGGTTCGATTCCGAGCTCATGCAGAACAGTTCATTTCATACAGGGTGCCTAACTGAGTGGCGTGGAATCGGTAGAAGACCAAATCTGGCTTCTCCAGAAACTGCTACTACCCATACCGTGAAAAAATGCATCCACTTTGTCTCCGTGGGAAGGAGTAGAATGCGTGGCTTATTCTAGTTGGTCCATTCAAAGCCAATCCTGTTCTTTGACCAAGCCAATGAAGCAAGTTATAACCTGCGTCAAACCGTATTCTAGATAAGACTTTGGAAGGATAAAAGGATAAAGGAGGACGATACTCGATCCCTTTTGGGATGCGCCACGCATTCTACTTCTACGGAATGTCGTGGACGCGATTTGAATATGTTTTTTGCTATACAATGACTTGCAATGCCCAGCCGATGAACAGGTCAGCGCTCTATTATTCCCAGACAAGTCCGGTACCAATTCACCGACCCCGGAGGGATGGAAGGCTTGGTTGGCCTGGGCGAGAAATCCGAACCAGCTACCTGATATCGGCTGCACGCGACAGCCGGCACCTCCTCCAGTTGAGCTACACGCGCCCTTTTGGAAGGGTAATAGAACGAAAACCGGCTATTATCAGGCGGCGTCGGATAGCTACATGAATCTCTTCCCCAAAGCGTTACGAAGGTGATTTCAGTGCTTGTGTCGCCTATCTTCCCGGTTCCGATTCCTCTCTCTCTCGAGGCGGATCTCCTAATGGGGAGGGGCACAACTTGTTTAGCGTAACTGTTGCCCTTCGCTGAAATCCTGTGTGAACTCCGGTACTTGCCCCATGGATGGGACGCTCTAGAACAAACTCAGGGAAGACGGTGGTGCGCAACTTCAAGGCTGTCCTGCCCGACCAGGATAAATCCCTGAAGGTATAATGCGAGTGGGCCTGACACTCCCATGACAGACGAAAATATTCGATTGAGAGCAATACGTAGACGAAAATGGAAAGGATTAGCAAGGGCTTCCAAAAATCTCCCTTGCCCTTTTTGGGGGAACACCTGATTTTATACTCCTTATGAATTTTGAAAGCCTAATTCTGAATGTCAACGACTACCTTCCGAAGATGTCTGAATTCGTCCGGACAGGCTCCTGACCAGTATGGGTTCACCGAGTTGAGTTGATCAGATTCTTTTCGTTCAGGCATAGAACACATTAGCGATTTCGGTGCCTGTATCATCTACTAGCTCGGCGCCGATTCCTTTATTCTAAGGACTGGTGGCAGATCTATCCTAATCGGGATGGGGCACAGATTGTTTAGCCTAACTGTCGCCCCTCCATGAATTCCTGTGTGAGCTCCGGTAGTTGCCCCATGAAGGGTAGGCTCTAGGACAAACTCAGGGAGACGGTGGTGTAGCGGCGAACTGTAACTTCAAGGCTGTCGTCCCCGACTAGGATATATCCCTGAAGGTTTAATGCGAATGGACCTGACACTCCCATGACAGGCGAAAATATGGGATTGACAGCAATACGCGAAAATCGAAAGGATTAGCAAATGCTTCTAAAAATCGACCTTGCCTATTTTCGGGGAACTCCTGCGTTTATACTCCTTATGAATTTTGAAAACCTAATTCTGGGGGCGGACTCATCAACGACATACAGCAATTTAACAGAGAAGATACAGCCAAAATCCCTGACAGCACGGCGAAATGTCCCAACATATCGCTTGATAAGCCGCGCTATCAGGGATTTCGGCTGTATTTTCTCTGTTAAATCGCTGAAAGTCGTTGATGAATCCGGTCCCTGAATGTCAACGACTACCTTGTAACGATGTCTTCGTCCGGATAGGCTCCTGACCCAAGGATGGGTTAAGCAAGTGGAAGCGACTTGAGTTGCTCAGTTTCTTTTCGTTCATGTGTAAAAATGAGGCACGTTCCAGCACTCACCTCAACGTCGCCGTCGATCTCGAGCGTCTTGATGTCAGTCGGTGAGCCGCGATGAGAGAATGCGGCGAATCGTTTGCCGTTGAAGAAGATTTGGAAGGAGAACTCCTCATTGATGATGGTCACGTCGAATC
This sequence comes from Heligmosomoides polygyrus bakeri, assembly GCA_947359475.1. Classification (NCBI taxonomy): domain Eukaryota; kingdom Metazoa; phylum Nematoda; class Chromadorea; order Rhabditida; family Heligmosomidae; genus Heligmosomoides; species Heligmosomoides polygyrus. The sequence goes on from OX375866.1 coordinate 104,455,435, forward strand.
TGAACATCCACTCATTCACAGTGTCGATTCGACCCGCACTGGAAGGGGGACTCACACTTCTCCCTTGCTGATCGGCATGTCGCCTTCTCGCTCCTCCTTACCCCACTGGTTGTTGTTCATCGCATTGCGAACGATCGCGCCTTCGTTGAAACGGATCGACACCTGAAGTGAGAGCATGTCATGCTCACTCTAGTGAATCACACGAAGAAGTGAGCTCCAGCTTCACCGGCGAGCTGTAGCAGTTCTAACGGAGTGGAAAGTTCCTAGAGTGCAAACCCAACCCTCTACCCAAGGCTATGAAGAATCGAGTACCCTTACACAAGTAATAGGATGATGTGATTCACTGACAATCTATGAGAAGGCTAAAATGTGTAGTGCTTCATGATTAGAATTGCAATTGCAGTGCTTTATTGCCTATAAAAAGTGTCCGTCATTGGGAAGCTCAGCTCCACTGAAATCCCCAGTTTCGTCAGCCGATCGTTCGATGTCCTTTTTACTCTTTCCAACGATGAATTTGGATTATGAGACGTAGTGCCCCATTAAGAAGTCTCCGGAGTTCCGAACTTCGTCGACGTTCGAAAATCAGAGACGTTGTGGCATGAGCCAAGTCGTCGAAAAGTAGGTGGGTCGGCCACGTACATAATGCGCTCGAGACTCCCTCTGGACAAGAGCAGTCACCGACTGGATTCCACGGGATGTCAAGAAAACACCAAGATGCCCACCAAGGCGTAACGCGTTGGTCGAACTTCTTCGTGAAAGCCCTGAATGAACGATACGACGCTCTCCGTGTTCCTCGTGTCAGGAGGAGTGACAGGGACGAAAGACGATCCTGGCGCCTGCCGAGCAACTCGATGATCAACGGGACGATAGGGATACAGTGTCCCATCTTGTCATCATGGGCGTGTGGTAGTGCAGTCGGGCAAGGAGCCTGCTGCGCACTTGATTCCAGGTTCTTGGTTCGGATTTCTTCCCAGGCCAATGAAGAGTATCATCCTTCCGGGGAAGGCAGACACATAAAGGAAAGCTAATATACTGACCTATCCTAGACTGGCCTCCTCAGTTCATTGTACAAGAGAAATACACTTTCACCGCCTTCAGGATATCCCGTAGACGTAGAATGCGTGGCGCATTCCGAAAAGGAAGTGACTAACGCCGACCTTTGCCCTTTTATCCTAAAAATGTTACAGGAGCGTAATGCACCGTTTATACTTCCGACGCCGAGCGACGCTACGGTAGCCAAATTGATCGATCGCATCGCTCAATCAATATGGCCATTATATGTGTCATCGCGTCGCTCGGCTTCGATGTGTAAACGGGGCCTAACGTGCAGATATCACAGGTAGCGCAGTCGAAGAAGACTCTGGCTGTCGCGTGCACTCCGAATCGAGGTTGTTGTTTCGGATCCCGCCCTCGCCAAATCTTCCCTCCCTCCGGGGTCGATGACTGCTACCAGACTCGACTGGAAAGTATGAAACACTGACTTTTCCATAGATCGACTAACGTAAGTCAGTGTATAGACGAAGCACTCAAACAAGTCCTTGATGTAGAATGCGTGGCGCATCCCAAAAAAGAATTGATTAATGCCAATCTTTATCCAATATCTTTAAGTGAGCCAATGATCCTCAACCACCTATCGCACGGTGTCAGGAAGACGTAGATGATCAGCTTTATCTTTGCGAACGAGTCCGGTTCGTTCCGTTCAAAAATCCTGCACTGCGCGTGGAAATGTTTGAGATAGTAAGGTTTAAGGTCAGCCATCGTAACCAGACTGCGGAGATTTGCACCACAGAAGAAAGGATACTGGTCGTTAATGTAGCACGCATGGGGTGGGTTGAGGGAAAGAAATAGACCAATCAGACGGCATCACATCAGCGGTCGCGCCACCCATAGAAACCTTTACGGTTCGTGCCCTGATTGACTGGTGTGTGCTTGCGAATAACAAGCACCTCCCACTGGCCGTGATTGGGTAGTGTGTTCTCGTCACTAGGCTACATTAACGACTAGTACAGGAGGAGGTGCATCTACAAGCCAGCTGAACTCCTTGCATTTGCCTCTAAGTCGATCTTACCTGCAGGGCGAACTCCTTGTTCTCACGGTAAAGGTTGATGTTGACGCGCTTTCCTGGAAAATCCATTCTTAAACGGATAATACGAAGTTGAAAAGGTGGTACGGAGTCTCAGCAAAAGCTGACAGACCGCCACAAACAGGGCGGTCCGATTTTCGAAGCAAGCGGCTACCTGTGGGCAGAGCGGAGATGTCGAGACGCTTTCCTGGCTTCAGCTCGGCGACCGCCATATAGGGGTTGGGGAAGATTCGTCCACCATAGTGGAACAGGCGCAGCTTCACCAAATCACCACGAATCGACACGTGGTCGATCTGAAAGCGGTGGCTTTGATCGATAAGAATCATTCCCACGTGGTCTTAACTCCGTTCAGTTTCCTTTTCTATCACATTTATGGTTTATGTCGCGAAAGTGGGCAGCATTGGGAGATGAACCCTCGTCAGTCAATCAAGCCGCACTTATTGTTTGATGTGGCATTCAGACAGGGCGTGTTTGACCGGCACCCTGATTGCCTGGCGTGTCTTCAGACGATATTCTGCTTGGCTATGATTGGCTGGCGAGCTCCCGCCTCCCAATGCTGCCCACGTCCGCGACATGGACCCAAATTTTCTTCAAAGACAGCAACGAATCGCTCGCACAACTCACTCCATCAAGCGGTTGTCGCTGCTCGAACACTCCGACCTCAACACGGTTGGCGAAGACCTAAACTGGTAAATATAAGCGTGGCAGAAATAAAACTTTAATTTGTGTTATTTAAATTGATTTTGCAGTGTCTTGTTTTCGTATTTGTATAATTTTAATTATTTGAATACATTTTGTAGGTCTTAAAAAATCGATTGCATACAACTTTACACTTTACCTGACCTCTGGAAAATCCCTTCAAAGTTCTCGGATCGGCATTTACCATACGATGGGCAAGCAACAATTAGGTGCCGAATGTAGTACACATCAGGGACTAGGTTCATCAACCGCTTACAGCTCTCTAACGGTGAAAATACCGCCAAGCTCCCTGTTCTGACATCAGGTTTTGGCGGTAATTTCACCGTTAGAGGGCGGTAAGCAGTTAATGAATCTGGCCCCAGGAGTTAAGCGCTCAACTGAGGGATTCTATCGCTTTTAATATTTTATTTGATACTTATCGAGTTATTGCCCGACATGGTTGGGTCACATTGCAGAGTTTCAGCAAGCAGCCAAGGATATGGTTTCTCGCCAATAGTACGTGAAGTGAATAGGTAGCTACCACAGTCAGCGCTTTGATTGGCTAGCTTCCGTCATGCCACGCTCGCTGCACCTGGTCGGGCGAAAACTCAATAAGTACCGCTAACCTTACATTGCATCTATGAGAGTATGAATATGAACGTCGTCACTCGATATCGACTTCAATCGATCATTTTTGCTTCAAACTTGTTGGCTCTAAGCGCACTTTTTTGGTAAAAGTGAAAGGGTAATCTAATTGTGTAAGCTACCCATGACATCTGCAAGGTGCTCTTGACACTTCTCCCCTCAATCCGTGAAAGACGCGAATTTGCACACGTTTGGCAGGACCTCCTCCCCTCAACTAGGAAAGCGTCACCGTTGTATAAGGCTCGATCGGGATTGGGTAAATAGATGTTCTAGGTAGGCTAAACTAGGAGTAGATAGATGTCACTAATAGTCATGCATTTCTCCTGTTACTCGCCTGGAATTTGCCCTCAAGAATTCGGACTCTCAGATCGAATTCCTGTCCTGCCTTGAAGGGGTTCGAAATGCGTTGCTCGTTCTCGGACCAGTTACCGTCTTTGAATGTGTTGTACACGAATTTTCCGGAAAAGATTCCTGCAAAAAAATTTCGATTTTTGGGGGTTTGCTACAGGGGTAACCGCAAAACATCGTCGCATGTCTCACCTTCGTCGAATCGAATCGAAAAGTGCAGCGGAAGATCGGCGTCTTTGGCGGCGCCTTTGTGGAAGTTGAAATCGATTCTGGAAAACGACGGGTGACCAAGCAACTGTCGTACAAAGAGAGGGGTAAGTTTGAAGGAAAGCATTTCTGAGATCTATCCTAAAGGGGGGGGGGCACTCCACTCTGACTCTCTGACAGCGACGGCCAAACTGAAAGCAAACTAGTTTACAAAGGCAATACCATGAACTGGCCCACAAGAGAGCCCTTGTTTGAGCAAGTTCCTAGCCGGGAGAACACATTCTGTTTACATTTGTTTCACTTTTCTACCGATGCTCCCCCTCCCACTAGGATAGATCCAACTTTGCATAGCCACGCCCCTTCTAAAACTGTAACCACTATGACTTCGCCCAAAATGGAAGTACAGCTTAGCGCTTGAATTTGAAAGTTCTTCTCACTTGCGGCTGTGTCGTTAATTGAATTCCTACACCCTATATACACGCGCGTCTAGCTCGGCTAGTGCAATAGAAGAAGGCGCTGGCAGTTGCTAGACAGGGTTCTTGGTTCGGATACCACCCAGGCCAACCAAGCCTTCCATACCTCCAGAGTCGGTCAGTTGGAATCAGACCTGAGGCCGGATTCATAAACAACTAAACCCCTAGGTATGCGGGGTTTAAGGGGTAGAGATAAGATACGAGCCAGGTAGGGCGGCCTCTTCATACTTCGCGGCAGCAGCGACAAGAGCGACTGCAGCGACAGCGCCGGCGCTCGAATATGAACACTTTTTGGTGGCGGGCGCTCGGTTTTAGTCGATATGCATGTTTTGCACAGGCGACGAGTCGCTCTTGTCGCGAAGTATGAACAGGCCCTAAGGTAAGAGACAGAGACGCAGACTTCAACGCGGGTATCTCTACCCTCTATACCCGCGGGTTAGTCGTTGATGAATCCGGCCCTGCTTCAAAGGGTGGAAGATTGACTATCCTGGGGACGAATTTATCAACGATTAACCCGCGCGTATAGGGGTAGAGATACCCACGATGAAACCTGCGTCTCTGACTCTTTCATTGTCTCTACCTGACTCTTATCGTGTCTCTACCCCTTATACCCAGCATACCCACGGGATTGCTTGTTCATGAATCCGGCTCCTGCAAAGGGACTGACTAAAGCCAATCCCTATTATCTTATGCTACAGACGCTACGTCACTGGACGAACCAGGGGCCGGATTCATCTACGAGTAACCCGCGGGTATAGGGGGTAGAGATACTCACGATGAAACCTGCGTCTCTGACTCTTATCTTATCTTTACCCCTTATACCCACGGGTTGAATTGTTAGTACTGTTGCCACTACTGTTGCCTGTTGAGATGGCGTTGTTTTCTAAGAACGCAACCGGGATTCAGCCGTAAGTTCGGATAAAAGAAGGCCCGTGCCACTCACCTCGTCGGCTTGTCGCTAAGAGTTCCGACAGCGTGAATTGTCTGACCGACGACGAACGCCTCACTCACGCGGGTCTTGAAGGGAAGTCGCTGAAATTCGATCCTTTTAGACGGTCACAGTGCTGTTTTCCCCTCACGCCACCTGCCAAAGTCCTTCACTCACATAGTCCATCTCTCCGATGTACTTCCTATAGTTCTTCTCCTTTGAGTCCGTAGCACTGGTATCGGTGCCGAGGCTCGTCTCCTCCGCCAGCGCGTACGCTATCAGGCATAGTAATAAGACTGAAATTCACGTTGGGGTTTGTTACCTGCATGGCCCACTCCGTTCTCTCGCACAACTCGCGATCGACACTTACCCTTCATTCTGTCGTATCGGATGGTCCCTGAAAATTTGAAATGATTTACACTTCTGATCTGAACGATGAAAAAAAGAAGAATCGACGGAAAAAGATATCTCCCAGATTCCGAATCGCCCCGAGGATGGGAGAGAATCGGTACATGTCGCGTAGGTGAGCAGCATTGGTAGGTGGGAGCGCGCCATCCAATAGTAACCAAACAGACCAAGCACATGGCAGCCGATCAGGGGAGCGACAGTACACGCCCTCTCTGAATGGCATGCCTATTAAATGCGGTCCGATTGGCTGGCGTGTTCCCACCCACCAATGCTGCTCACCTTCGCGACATATACCTCACCGCTTTCCGCATCGCAGATGGATACTGTGAAAAAATTTAAACGAAAACAACGCAATCTGTACACAGTGTCCTCTAAATCTGTGGGCACAGCAATGCAAAGTTGGGCGCCACCATTGCAGTTTTTCAGAAATTCTGCGTCGTATTATTGAGACGGTGTAGCGCAGTTGGAGGAGGTGCCGGCTGTCGCGAGCACCCGACACCAGGTTCTTGATTCGGATCTCCTGCCCATACCAACAAAGCCTTCCATCCCTCCGGGGTGGATGAGTTGGTACCAGACTTGTCTGGGAAGGATAAAGCACTGACTTGTTCATTGGCTGGCCACCACAAGTCATTTTTCGCGCATTCAAATCACCTTCACGACATCCCGTAGTAGTAGAATGCGTGGCGTATCCCAAAAGGGATTGAGTAACGCCTTAATCCTTTATTATTGAGAACTTCCCATATTATAATTGCAAGGACACCTTGTTGACAAGGAAGAATGTAGGAGACAAAAAGGGCAAGTTTCCAGCTCTTCAGTAGGTGTTGGGGAGGGAGTTCAGCATTGGGCGGAGCTATGGAGGAGGTAGGTGTGGCTCGCCAACTCTATTCCTCAACCCTTACTTGCTTTACTGAAATCGTTCCAAGAACTGGACAGAGAAACTGTCCTCAACAGCGCGTAGGCTTCAGACTCGAAAGAGCTACCCACCGCTTCTGGTATGCGCCATGCATTCCACTTCCGCACTGAGTAGGAATTCTGTCCGTTTCAAATGCAGTGCTTAGTTACCTAGTACAGTAACGATATGGACAATTTACCCAACTAGTGGGTAAACTAACAACCCTGCAACCACAACAAGACGGTGACTGGGTCGGCCTCATCACCGTATCGAATTATGTTCACAAGAGATGCAACCACTACCGATTGCACCACGGAGGAGCTCACCGGTCTACAACAAAGGAACGCCTCAAGAATTTGAAGAAAGGATTGAATATATTGAAATTTCGATATATGTCGCGAAGATGGGCAGCATTGGGAGGTGGGGGCGCCTCAGCCAATCAGATCGCGCCAAATTTGCGTGCCATTCGGAGAGGAGTTGTGCGGTCAGTATTCTGATTGGCTGGCGGATGTTTGGCAGGTGCTCTGCTTGGTACTGATTCGCTGGCGCGCCACTATTTCCCAATGCTGCTTATCTTCGCGACATCATCCGAAATTTCTGAAGAAAAAGGATCACAATGAGAAAGGTATAAATGCACAAACGTGTTGGTGGACCACTGCTCGTCTCCCATTAAATTACCCATTTCACAAACCTTCCATAAACCCTTAAGCTTCCGTCCCTCTTCTTCTTTTATTATTTAAATCGTTCTTAAACGTTGCCCACATCAACTATTGCCACAAATTGCAGGTTGTGTTGTTAAGGAGTCATGATTTTTATTTTTTTATTTTTATCACCTTTTTTTGTTTACACCGTGTCCATGTTGACTATCTGTTCATCGTGTCCATGTTGCCTATCTGTTCATCACAGCAGTACAGTATAGTCCAAATAAGTAATTATATAAGGCGGTCGGACATGTAGGCGTGGCTATGAAAAACGTGGATGGGATCATTGAACTCTGTGGCGCCCTGTTCGAATGGCTTCTAATATAAGGATAAATACGACGTTACTCAATCCCTTCTGGAATGCGCCAGCGCATTCTACTTCTACGGGATGTAGTGGAGGCGACATGAATGCGTATTTGGCCATACTTGCGGGTGCCAGCCGATGAACAAATCAGCGCTTTATCCTTCCCAGACAAGTCTGGTACCAATTCACCGACCCCGGAGAGATGGAAGGCTTGGTTGACCTGGACGAGAAATCCGAACCAGGAACCTGGTATCGGGTGCACGCGACAGTCGCGCCTCCTCCGACTGCGCTACACGCACCCGGCTCTAATATGCCGGTAGTAAATGAAGAAATTATGAGAAACCAGGAATGTACTCCTCATTTCCAGGCTCCAGTCGCAATACGCAGTAGAAGCTGTTGAAATGTCTGACAGTTCTAATGGATGTTGTTCTACGGAACGGGCATTGCATTCTGGGAAAAGCCTACAATTCCGCCTTACCTATGTAGTAGACCTTGGATCCGATGCCAAATCGGATAATTCGAATTCGTCTTTTTTTTCAAACCCGGTTAAAAGGATTTTGCGAATGATGTCGATTTTGAAAAGCCCCGATTTTGGGATGATTCAAACAGGAGCAGCTTTAACGGGTGGCATTTTCAGATGATCCAGATCCATGACTTATCTTCGGATCTCTTATCGGATATTCGAATCGGATAAGACATCAGACTTCTGGAGTCGGATTCATCAAGGACTTGAACAGCTTTAACAGGGAACTCGCCGCGGAAAACTCAGATAAAGCGGCTTATCGCTCAACAGATCGCTTAATAAGCCGCGCTATCAGGGATTTCGACTGTAATGTTCTCTGTTAAATTGCTGTAAGTCGTTGATGAATCCAGCCCCTGATTGAAAGTAGATGTCTGAATTATCCGAAAATGCAATCAGGGGCCGAATTCATCAATGATTTACGTAACTTTAACGGAGAATTGTAAGCGAAAAGCTCAGATAACGCGGCTTATCGTCTACCAAATCGCTTGATAAACCGTTGATAAGCCGCGTTATCTGATCTTTTCGCTTACAATTCTCCGTTAAATTTACGTAAGTCGTTGATGTATCCGGTCCCTGGTGAAAGCCACCCCATTCTGAATCACCATAATTTTTATCTTTATCTTTGGAGGCGCAGGTCATGCCCACGCGAGTAAACTTACGGTGGAATGCTGATATACCTCTACCAAGGTATGGTTTTTATTTCCCGGTAGTGAGGCTCGCCACTTGTGGTTATTTGCCACGCGAGTCTTGTTGGTAGATCGAAGTAACCTCAAACTTGGGTAATTAAACGCTAGATCCGGGTGTTCCAAAAATCCTATTGTTTGCACAATCGTTTTAACCAGGGTTTGGAAAAAATACCGGATCCGAGTAATCCGAATCGGCGTCGTATCCAATATCTGCTATTAGCTTCTGTGTTCGCTTCTGTGGGACCCTGGTCTCTAGAGTAGATGAGCATGACCATCTGACCTTGTGGGAGTGAATTCATAGTGCTCGAATTACCGAGGTTCAGAATCAAGTTCACATTCTTGAACAGGGTTTCTAAACTAGAAGACGCGGTAACACTCAAGGAAAAAAGAAGCGGAAGGTGAGGAAACAAGGGAGGTAACAAGACAGGAGTTTAGCCATTAGAGGCCGAAATTGTCATCTACAAAGGCAGCTTCAGATGACAACGTGACGGAACTCGGGTGTGTGCCGACGTTTGGAAGCGGAGGACGACTGACTACTGAATCCAGTGCTTGGTTGGTTTGTGCGTGTGTGTGTGTGGGTTGGCGGCGCAGGCGCGTGTTGGCGCGCGGGCGAGATTTATCGCCTTCGGCGCTCAAACATCCTCATTTATCAGGAGTTTATCCGACATCAACACACTCACAGACAGAGACACACACACACACGTATACACCACAGGCGTCGAGGTCGTTCGTGCTGCGAAGCATTCGGCAGAGCAGCATGTACGAAAACGCCGCACGGGTGGAGGGGCTCAGCGATCCTCCGGAGATATACGAGGGCTTCCAGAGGGCATCAGTGATCGAGCTGGTCAGCTGAGAGAGAAGAGAAAGCAGAGGCGAACAAGTGACTTGGCTTCCCCTTGGGGTGACGTTGCCAAAGCGCGTAGCAGTCCTCTGGTAGCGGAGGCAATTCATCTCCGCAGTAGTTGGACTCTCGAGAATTCGGACATATCTGATGTGCAAGGGTCGCTCAACATTTCGTGATGTTTGACCGGCAAGACAGGAAACTGATATCTAGACATCGTTGGAAAAACTCCCACTTACAAGGGAAGGGTCTGAAGCATATGCCTGAACGGAGCAGAGAGCCACGTAGGAAGAATCCCCGCCCCTCAACTATTAGGTTGTAACGAATTAAATGGCACTGGCTCGCACCATTTTTTGGCGCGTCTTTACGCGTTTGATCAAGAACAAACCGTAACATTTGGCATATCATTTAGAAGCGCAAACTTTGCTCTACCGGAGAGTACCAAATTTTCTATGTAAAAGTGGGAAAACTTTAGAGTTTTATTGACTTTTTTGCAGATGAACAAAAGGGTAATCCGAGGCATTTACTTGCATGAATTCAAGCTGGGCACTACAGCTAAGGAGGCGGACGAGAAGATCAACGCCGCATTCGGTCAAGGATGTTCCACAATTCGGACGGCGTATCGTTGGTATCAGAAGTTCCGGAATGGAGATGAGAGCTTGGAAGAACATGAAGGTCGTGGGAGGCATAGTGATGTTGATGAGGACAAGCTGAGAGATGTGGTAGAGGAGGATCCACACAAAGGTACCAGAGAGGTAGCGAAGGTTCTTGGCGTCAGTCACAACACAGCTGCCCGGCATCTGAAGGAAATTGGAAAGACCAAAAAGCTGGAAAGATGGGTGCCTCACGAGCTGTCTGAGGAGCAAAGAAACCGACGATATGAGATCTCGTCCGCACTGCTTCTGCGGAACGAAACGGACCCATTCCTTGATCGCATCGTAACCTGTGACGAAAAATGGATAATGTGCGACAACAGGCGACGATCGGCACAGTGGGTGGATAGCGATAAGAGAAAGTTTTTGCGAAGCCGGAATTGCACCAAAAGAAAGTAATGGTGACAGTATGGTGGTGTTCGCTGGGAATTATTCACCACAGCTTCCTCCCTCCCGCTGAATCCATCACGGCAGAGAAGTACTGCATTGAAATTGAAGAAATGATGAAAAAGTTGAAGGATATCCGGCCGGCCTTGGTAAACCGAAGGCGAGTTCTCCTTCTGCACGACAATGCTCGCCCCATGTAGCACGAATGACGTTGCAGAAATTGAATGAGCTGAGCATTGAAACTCTACCACATCCTCCGTTTTCTCCCTACCTCTCCCCAACAGACTGCCATTTCTTCAAGCATCTTGGCGACTTCTTGGTAGGGAAAATATTCAAATACCAACAGGATGCCGAAAGTGCCTTCGAAGATTTCGTCAATTCCAGAACTTCTGATTTTTATGCTACTGGGATAAAAAAGCTTGTGTCACGTTGGCAAAGATGTGTAGAATCAGAAGGTTTTTATTTCAATAACTTGCCTACAAGCCGAGATATTAACTGTTTAAATTTACAGTGGTTCAGTGCCATTTATTTCGTTACAACCTAATAGTAGAAACATGTGTTTCTTTTTTTGCCAAGTCGTTAAACCCAAGAAGTAGGGGATTCTTCAAGTTACTGTGGAATCGACGGCGAGGTGCTCTCACGAGCGCTGGATGGTCTTATGCCCGTGATACCACTTAAGTCAAGCGGCTTGGAGCGTAGTGGGTAGAGGCGTTACTTCATGCGTGAGAGGCTTAGGGTTCAGTTCTCCTGCGCTGGCTGCGATATTTTTGCATTTCACGCGACTGTTCGAGATGTAGAGGAGTCCTGAGGTCTACCCAGTTTTCTACCAAAAAAAAAATCACTCAAACTTCGCATAGGGGAAGGAGTGATCTGGGCTGCTGACCACGAATATGATAACCGCTTTCAAATATGTAGCCGATTTCTGTAGTTTATCACGTGTGTACTCGCGCGACAGTGAGGTCAAATATTGAAATTCGAGGGTTCCTCTCTCCTCGGGCTCAAGGACTCAGCAAAAACGAGAGGGTATAAGCTGCTTGTATTGTGACCAGTCCTTCTGCTTCACGCACTTTGCGCCTGTGTACCACTGGTGCTGAAGGTTCATACATCATTATTCCGAATACCTTTTTCATTGTAATAAACAAGTCGTAAGAAATTTACTCTGCACAGCATATAGGTCGAAAATGCACAGAAAACGCTTGAAAACTGTGTAGACGTCAGGACCTCTCAAATCTCAACCAATCTGTTAAAATGCAAAACCATCGAAATACTGGAAGAACCGAACCCACGACCTCCCCGCACGAAACAGCGCTACTATCCACTGCGCCCCGAGCCACTCAGATGGCAGATGGATCGCCACCAGGGATCGTGAGATGCCGATTCCACAATAAATTAAACGACCCCCTACTCCTTGGGTTTAACGGCAAAAAGAGACAAATCTTTATTAGGTTGTCCGGAAAGTTCTCAACGTTTTGAGTGCTTCACTTTGAACTACCATAACTTTCCCAACTCTTGTCGGATTTAGTCGAAATAAGCATCGTTCGAATCGGCACGCCTTTGCCAACGGGCCACTGGTCGATTTATTCCATCAGCGAAAAAATAGGTGGTCGAGATCTAACAAAATCCATGAAGGCTGTTTTCGCTTCGCTCTGGTTGGTGAAGGTTTAGCCAGCGAGAAAGTTCTGAAAGTGTTTGAAAAGGTGGTAGTCGGTTGGCGAGAGGTCTGGAAAGTATGGCAGGTGAGGCAGAACTTCATCCCTTAATTCGTTCCCTTTTCGAATGGTAATTTGTGAAACGTGTGGGAGGGCGTTATCGTGCAGAGGAATCGGGCGTCTTCTGTTGATCAATGCCGGCTGATGTTCACGCAGTTTTCGGTGCATTTCCTCGATTTGCTTACAGACGGAGTCTGCTGTGATCGTTTGAGCGTTTGAGGTGCCAAAATGTTGTAATGAATCACATCAGCCGCCGACCACCACCCAGAGACCATTACCTTTTTTGGTGGAGGTGCGCCTTTGGAAATTGTCTAGAGGGTTCGTCGGCGTCCAGTCACTGTCCGGAACGTTTCCTGCTATCAAACAGAATCCACTTTTAATCACAAGTGTTGAATCGATCCAAAATCGGGTCAGTTTTGTTGCGTAAAAGTAGAGAAGAACAAATCTCGAAACCCGACAATATCTGCCGCCCACTCAACTCGTGGAGCACCCACTTTTCGAGCTTTTTCACCTTTCCAAGGCGTTTCAAAGCATCCGCAACAGCAGTTCTACTAGCGTCTAGCTCTTCCGCGATCCCGCGAACTGCTTGGGATGGTTCAGCTCCGACCAATTGCTTCAACTCGTCGTCCAGGATTGCCCGATCGACCGCTGCGGAGGTCGTCTTCGAGGCTGAAATCTCCGGTTCGAAATTTACTGAACCACTGCCGCACAGCGCATTCTCCAACACTATTAGGTCCCCACACTTGACTGGTTTGTCGAGCTGTCTCGGCTGCGGATTGTCCCAATTTGAAGTCAAAATGAATATCGCTCGGAGCTGCTCCTTCGGCATACTTCCAAAAGCCCTTCAAGCGCAGAAATATAAAACAACGTTGAAACATAAGGAGTGCGAGCACCAGCGGGCACCTCGACGGAATTTCCCATCTCTGTAGGGATGCACCAGGGATCTGCGCTATCCCCACTGCTCTTCGTCGTCGTGATGGATGCGATGTCACGAGATCTCCAGATGGCGGCACCTTGGACGCTGCTCTATGCTGACGACGTCATGCTTGCATGTGAAGACAAAACCGAACTCGAGCGACAGGCACAGGCGTGGTGCGATCGCTTGCCATTGTTCGGTCTGGAGCTAAACGTCAAAAAAAAACGGAGTACTTGACGACGGATGTGAACGAGCACGGATCCATTAAGATCAATGGTACTGAGCTCTCACGAGTTACATCTTTCAAGTATCTTGGATCAACAGTCACGTCCGATGGCGGCCTAAAGTTGGAGGGGAACGCGCGCGTGAGTGCAGCCTGGGCCCGGATTCATCAAGCAATGGGTATAGGTAGAGATACCGTAAGGGAATCATACCCACTACCAGCAAAGGGTAGTGGCTACGAATCGTATTCATGAAAGGAATCAAGGGTAAGGTACAACTAGGCCTTTCGCGAAAACAGATGATCTCACTGGAGCGCCATTTTGTCAATGGGGCTCGAATGAGCCGTGGGTATACGGATGTACCCACAACGATCGGCGGGTTTTCTCTACCCACTGATATACCCACAATTTGGCGGGTAAGGTTTATCATGAATCGTGGGTCTGTCCACATCGTGGGTATGTCTACCCCCTATACCCAGCATACCCATAGGTATGCGCGTTGATGAATCCGGGCCCTGGTCCAAATGGCGCTCGCTGACTGAGGTGCTTTGCGACAGGACAATTCCTGGGAACTCAAATCAAAGGTGTGTAGGACAGTCGTCTGCCCAGTAGCGACGTACGGTGCTGACTGCTGGCCCGTGATTTAGGAACTTGAAAACCGCTTCAGTGTGATGGAGACGAAGATGCTACGTTGGACGGCCGGAATTACGTGTTTGGACCGCGCTCGCAACGACGCCATACGACAGAGGTTCGGTGTCGCCCGATAGCCGAGAAGCTGCGCAAAGCTCGTCTTCGATGATACGGCCATGTCCTTCGCACTAACGACGTCACCGTCCGTAAGATTGGCCTGAACCTTGAGGTCCCTGGAAAGCGGCCCAGGGGACCCCCCCCCCCCAAGCAACGTTGGCTAGACACGTTGCACTTGGACTTCAAGATGGCTGGTGTGCACCATGATGAAGCATTTGATCGGGAGAGCTGGCGTCACCACACCAAAAGAGCGGACCCCGCCACGAAGCGATACAATGGCTAATGAAAATGATGATGATTCTTCCTACATGACTCACTCTCCCCGTTCTTACATACGCTTCAGACTATTCCATTGTAAGAATATGTGAGAAGCTGCTTCAAGGATCCTCGACAAGGATCTTGTCACTCTACGACGTTAACATGAAAACGGAGGTTCGGCTAAGATTCTTCAACGCCACCTTGAAAACACGAGAACGAAGATCGACAGATCACACGTGTCGGCCCGAGTAGGAGGAAGCGAGCGGCCTGTGGAGCTTTCGAAGGTGTTGAAAGAGTAGTAAAGAGAACGAAGAACGTCCGGGGTCTTGTGCCTCTATTTGAGTCCACCTTTCTTTCTACGCTAATTTACGTTTCGGAATCCTAGGATCAAATTGAAGAAGGTCTCCGAGTTCCAAACTTCGTCATCATTTGATTAATAGAGACTCTGTTCCATAGGCTAGGTTATCGAAAACTAAGTTGTTTGTAAAAGTAAAACGAACTCTAAGACGAGCACAAATTGGCGAAGTTGTTGCAAAATTCCTAAACGAAAATATGACGGTGTTCGCGTTCCTCGAGCGAAAGGAAGAAACTGGGCTACTCTGTCACGCGGTAAGGGCGAATCAAGGCTTTCCTGTACACTATCCCGGAAGTGTGAATACGGAAAATGATACAGAGGAGGCAGATGTCAGAAGCTTGGTGTTTGTATGTCGCACTATAGCATTGCTGTCATGAGTAATGCACTACATATTGTTCGAATAGAAATCTGAACGCAGCGAAAGTGAAGGTCTGACTGAGACCAGTGAGTTGAAAAAGATCTCAATTTCTCGATAATCTTCATCTTTCGGTGTCGTTTGAAGGTCAATCAATGACGCAAATGGGCTCTACGACTTCGTTTAAACCGTAGAACGCCAAGGTAGGCCACGTTTTTGACTTCCGGAGAACTATAGAACCAACATGAAGGTGAAACGAGACCAACTGACTGTTGAAAAGAGGGCTGAAGAACACGTCCACCCACCTTTGGTGAAAAAAATGCACCACCACTTCCAACGTCAGTAACGAAAGATTCAAGCCCGTTTGTGCTCTAGGAGACACTGCCTCTGATATTCAGTCAGTCTCCTCCGTCTAGGAAATCAAAAAGCGCGCGGATAACTTCATCTCTCTATTGTCATAAGGGTATGAAGAAACGGGGTTAATCAATCCCTTTTGGCATACCCCACGCATTCTACTTTTGTAAGATGTCGTGGAGGTGATTTGAATGCGTATTGGGCTTACACGATGACTTAGGCCTATGGTCAAGTCGGCGTTTTATCCTACCCAGACAAATCTGTTGTCAATTCACCGACCAGGAGGGATGGAAGGCTTGGTTAACCTTTGAGGGAAATCCAACCAGGAACATGCTATCGAGCAGGCGATTTTTTCGGAGCGTTGTTTGAATAGAGGGGATCGCGCCACGCCTTTGTTTATCTCATCGCCAGTTCAATTCGATTGATAACAAAAATTGCATTCCCACGCTGTTGTGCACTAGTCAAAGATGAAACACAACAAAACAGTGTGGAAAACATGCATATCACTACTACACATCTTCAATTATGTCTGATTTACCGTAACCATCAAATAAACATTGTGGCTTGATAGACGGGCGCACTGCACGACCTTTTTGAACAATGTACAACAAAAATGCTGTTTTTCTGTGCAATAAATTTATCCAAAACCATAATTCTAACTATTAGGTTGTATCGAATTAAATGGCACTGGCTCGCGCCATTTTTTGGCGCGTCTTTACGCGTTTGATCAAGAACAAACCGTAACATGTGGCATATCATTTAGAAGCGCAAACTTTGCTCTACCGGAGAGTACCAAATTTTCTATGTAAAAGTGGGAAAACTTTAGAGTTTTATTGACTTTTTTGCAGATGGACAAAAGGGTAATCCGAGGCATTTGCTTGTATGAATTCAAGCTGGGCACTACAGCTAAGGAGGCGGACGAGAAGATCAACGCCGCATTCGGTCAAGGATGTTCCACAATTCGGACGACGTATCGTTGGTATCAGAAGTTCCGGAATGGAGATGAGAGCTTGGAAGAACATGAAGGTCGTGGGAGGCATAGTGATGTTGATGAGGACAAGCTGAGAGATGTGGTGGAGGAGGATCCACACAAAGGTACCAGGGAGATAGCGAAGGTTCTTGGCGTCAGTCACAACACAGCTGCCCGGCATCTGAAGGAAATTGGAAAGACCAAAAAGCTGGAAAGATGGGTGCCTCACGAGCTGTCTGAGGAGCAAAGAAACCGACGATATGAGATCTCGTCCGCACTGCTTCTACGGAACGAAACGGACCCATTCCTTGATCGCATCGTAACCTGTGACGAGAAATGGATAATGTACGACAACAGGCGACGATCGGCGCAGTGGGTGGACAGCGATGAGAGCCCCAAGGTTTTTGCGAAGCCGGAATTGCACCAAAAGAAAGTAATGGTGACAGTGTGGTGGTGTTCGCTGGGAATTATTCACCACAGCTTCCTCCCTCCCGGTGAATCCATCACGGCAGAGAAGTACTGCATTGAAGTTGAAGAAATGATGAAAAAGTTGAAGGATATCCGGCCGGCTTGGTAAACCGAAGGCGAGTTCTCCTTCTGCACGACAATGCTCGCCCCCATGTAGCACGAATGACGTTGCAGAAATTGAATGAGCTGAGCATTGAAACTCTACCACATCCTCCGTCTTCTCCCGACCTCTCCCCAACAGACTACCATTTCTTCAAGCATCTTGGCGACTTCTTGGTAGGGAAAATATTCAAATACCAACAGGATGCCGAAAGTGCCTTCGAAGATTTCGTCAATTCCAGAACTTCTGATTTTTATGCTACTGGGATAAAAAAGCTTGTGTCACGTTGGCAAAGATGTGTAGAATCAGATGGTTTTTATTTCGATTAATGAACTTGCCCATAAGCCGAGATATTATCTGTTTAAATTTACAGTGGTTCAGTGCCATTTATTTCGTTACAACCTAATAGAAGAACAGAATTTTTGCGAAAAATTCAAACACTGTATCTATTTGTTTATAAACACTTCGTGTGATATAATAGTGTCAGCTTTCCAGAGAAATTTTCTTGAATGGATAATTGAAAATTTCAATTTCAATTTCATAAATAAACAATTTATCGTAGGTTTCTCAGGATAACGATAAGGATAAACGGTGGCGTTACTGATTCCCATTTGGGATGCGCCACGCATTCTACTTCTACGGCAAATCGTGGAGGCGATTTGAATGCGCATTTGGCCATACAATGACTTGCGGTGGCCAATCGATGAGCAAGTCAGCGCCCTATCCTTCCCAGACAAGTCTGGCACCAATCAACTGACCATGGAACTCTTGGTTGGCCTGGGCGGGAAATCCGAACCACGAGCCTGGCATGGGTGCACACGACAGCCGGCGCTTCCTTCGGCTGCGCTACACGCGCCCTGGTTTCTCAGAGCTCGCTGAATTTTGTGTACGTTCATAGTGATTTAGAAGACTTGATCTGATTTGCCTTTGTAAAAGTGCCCAGTTTATTTGGGGTGTGTCCAGCTTGGCTTAAAAGTATTCTTGCTGACGTGAAGACGAGATGTGAAGAGGTAGATAGAACAAGATAGTAGACTTCCAAGATAAAAGACGGCGAAAATTCGTGGTCTTTAACTTATTCAGATTTATGTAGGACAAGGATGAAGGACGGCGTCACTGAATCTCTTCTGGGATGCACCACGAATTCTACTTTTGCGGATTGTCGTGGAGGCGATTTGAGTGCGCATTTGGCCGTACAATGACTTGCGGTGACAGGCCGTTGGATCAGCGCTTTACCCTTCCCGAACAAGTCTGGCAGCAATTCATCGACCCCGGGGGGATGGAAGGCTTGGTTAGCCTGGGCGGAAAATCCGAACCAGTAACTGGTATCAAGTGCACGCGACAGCCGGCACCTCCTCCGACTGCGCTACACTCGCTCTATCCTGTTTAGGTTTACCTAGCGCAGTGAACCAGTTGAATTTTTCATAGTTGAACCGCTATATTAGGAAGATCTAATTGTAAGGCGGTGCGCAGATAGAGTCACGTAAATCCTCGAGCAATCAAAAAAGTCGGTACCAAGAAGGGACGAAAAGTTCTTGGACTCTTCCGCGATTGCGAATCCAAGAAATTCGAGGCGCTCAACCCCTACGTAGAATCACCCCAGCGCACTGAGCACTACATACGGACTCTTCGACGCTAAAGCTAAAGCATTTGCTAAGCATTAGGGATGTCAAACTCCTGGCCAGGTGAGACCTATGAACAGAACAAGGAAGGCTTCGAATCGCAGAAGACACACAACCGTCTTTCTGTGTCACCAGAAGATACATGGGACACGAAGTTGCTCCATGATATTTTTGGTGAAGCCGAAGAAGACAGGCGAAACGAGCAGGTGAAATGGAAAGTTGAGACCCTAAACCCGGAGAAAATGATAAGAACCTTAAGGATTTTGACTTCCTTCTATGTAATTTGCGCCTAATTGTCATAGTTTTATCAGTAGTTTAGCTCGGCCCATTTATCAAGGATGCGAAGTAAGAGACCCGTAAATATCTTTCTTTTTCGCATCCTAGGATTCTCCTCGGCCAGGGTAATCAATCAGCTTTAAACTAACAAATTATACCAAAAAGGCTTCCAGGAATTGGCGGAGGATTAAAACAGACCTGAAGAAGGTCTCTAGCAGGCAGTTTGTAGCGTTGTCAAGAGCGTCCCACGACTTCTTCGAGACTCGTGCTTGTATAAAGATTAGGAAAATGAACTATAAAGAAAATAACCCAAGCCTTCATGTGGTCAAACTTTATATGCTACTTTTCTTCAGGACAGTTTCTAAGCAAGAACAACTGCCAAGCTAGGAGAAGACGTCCTCGTTGGCTGATGGATAAACTAAACCTCGGTGCAGCCTTCGCTGCCTCTTACCTCTTCCCGTTGCGACGGTTTTTTTAAAGTTGAACGATAAGTAGCAGTTCAGAAGACATATGATGAAACAAGCAGATGGATCGATGAAGTTTAGTGAAGAAGATCTGCTCCAAAAAAGCAGATGGAACACGCCCACACGCATCTGATACACTGAGGCCACCCGACCCATCGGAGGCCCTGGCATCACAGGAATGAGAAGAGGAACGTGACGACGATTCTTACAGCGACGATGAGAGTCGTTGAAGTCTAAAGTCCATCAGAGTCCAAGGACTCGCCGGCTACGATCCACAGCGATGACTCAGAGACGCCGTGGTGGACGAGCGATGGTTGCTCATCAGGCATCCGCCAGCCGCCGTCAGCACGTCGCGCGCCCACCAAGCCGTCGTCGAAAAACACCGTAACGAGTCCGAGAAGTGAACTTCAAACTGGCTTTTGAGACCGATGAATCGATTCGGATCGATAGGCTGTGGCCAGCGGATGGGCAAGACCAGCATCGATCCAGCGGCAGCGAGCTGCTCGTCTATCTGCTGCTGGGTTCTGCTGTTCCACTTGTCGTCCTTGACACAGCCACACACACACACACGCAGCCGTCCGGCCGGCTGGCAGTCGCTCGCCATTCTTCGCCAAGAATTCCTCTACAGCTCTGCGACAGAGCTCCTTAGACTCGTCGGGATCGCTGGCTGGATTCGTTTGGTTTTTCGTGAACTCTTTTCGCCCGTCTGATGCTGAGATCAAAGTGTACGAAGAACTGCACCGCACTCTGCCAAACGACAAGCTCGACGACGTAAACACAGAACACATGTCGGACACATGACGACGACGTCGACAACGGTGGCGCTCTTTGAAAGGTCGTCGCCACTCCGGGAACAAAAATAAACACCAAGCAAGCGCTCGGCAGACGCAGCAGGCTCATTGCAACTGATGAGAAATCTCCTCTCGCCGACTCAGACGGTGAGTGTTTACGCCAGCGATGCCACCTAGAGCACTTTTCTCGTAGTAGCAGCCAGTCCGGAGAGCTTGTTGGCAGCATCTGGGACGCTGATTCCATCAGAAGATAGTCACTTTTAGGCAAAAGTGTGGAAACACCTGGATCTACCGCCGAGAGGGTACGCTGGAAGAGTAGCCAACCCTACGTGGAATACGCCACGCATTCAACATCTACGGGAGGACGTCGAAGCGATTTTGACTGACTGAATGACGTCAGAATCTATATGCTAGGAGAGATTTTGCTTACTGCAATTTAGAAAAGAAGGTGAACGGCTTTACCACAACTCGAGCTCACCGTGCATGCCCGCTTTTCCTGTTCTTAACTTTTCGTTTCCATCTGCGCACTGTCAGCGTTGTGCATTTTACACTTTTAGATGGGTTAGGTTACCCAGCTGTTATTACTGATCGTTGATCTTTTTTTATGAATTTCCATGGTTTATAACGTCTCGGGCGCGTGTAGCGCAGTCGGAGGAAGCGCGACTGTCGCGTGCACCCGATACCAGGTTCCTAGTTCGGATTTCCCGTTCCTAATAATTTCTGGAGGGAGTATTCCCTTCCAGAAAGTGAAAAGTTTTCTTAGAAGGCAGTGAGGTATGTGATGAGAAAGCGATCAGGAGCCAGATTCATCAACGACTTACAGAGATTTAACGGAAAATTACAGCCAAAATTCCTAATAACGTCAACATTTCACCACATCGCCTGTTGATAAGCTGCGTTCATTCGCGTTTTTTTTTCTTCAGGAATTTCGGCTGTAATTTCTCCGTTAATTATCTGTAAGTCATTGATGAATCCGGCCCCAGAATTAACGCCCCTCAGCCATGCCTACGCCCACATTACCTCACTAAAGAGCTAAAAGATATGTTATTCTCACATCCTTTTTTGGAGCATGAGAGGAACTGTCACGGAAAAAAAATGCTTCTCCTAAAACCACAGCATCACCCTACCCCCTTAAGGATGCTCGAGTGTTGAGGAATTGCAGCCGTTCGGGATAATTTACAACTTTACAACCTGCAAGGCGGTTCCTGACCTTCTTAACCACTTCACAGCGAATAACTTCTGATCAAACGGTGGCGAAGATCTGAGCAGAGCTCTCGAAAATGGAAACGCATGAAAATTTGTCCGAGTTTGGCTTTCAACAAAGAGAGCGAACGAGGGAAAACCTACGGAAGATTGGATTGCATTCCTTAACATACTCCACGGTGAAATTAAAACTAGATGATATTTTGAAGCCCAGTAGCATGAAAATCCTTGCTAACTACTGCCATGCTCGCCGTTTCATTACCAAAAGAGGCATTATTAAAAACATGCTTCAGACTTCCGCCAACGCAATGTCTGAATGGCGAAGTTCCTTAATAAGGTTGTAGGGATAGAAAAGGGTGCCTCAGTATTGGCGCCAAAGCACGAAGATTCCGATTTGGAAGAAGAAGAGCAGTCCTGCTGGCTGCTCCAATTACCGTCCGATTCGCCTGCTTTCGCACAGCATGAAGATCTTCGAGCGAATTGTCGATGGACGAATTCGGGACATTGTCCAGCTGTCCAGCAATCAGTGCGGCTTCGTGGCTGGCTGTGGCACCGTTGATGCCATACATGCCGTCCGCCTCCTGATAGAGAAGCACCGAGAGAAATAGAAGCCAGTGCATATCGCCTTTCTCGGCTTGGAGAAGGCCTTTGACCGCGTACCGCGTGAAGTGATATGGTACGCCTTGCGACATCATGGAGCTCCTGAAGAGCTCATAGAGTGAGTACGAATTCTCTACTCTTGTCCAAAGAGCCGAATTCAAGCTGCAGCTGGAACCTCGATGGAGTTTCCCATCTCTGTCGGGGTACACCAAGGTTCTGCGCTTTCTCCACTCCTCTTTGTTGTCGTCATGGATGCCATCACACGAGATCTTCAGAACCCCGTCCCTTGAAAGTTGCTTTATGCCGATGACGTGATGCTCGCTAGCGAAGATAAAGGTGAACTCGAGCGAGAGGTGCAAGCTTGGTGTGATCGCTTGAAGCGGTTTGGACTCAGACTGAACGTGAAGAAGACCGAATATCTAACGGCGGACGTTACTGAGTCCAGCTCCATCAAGGTTAGCGGCATCGAGCTTCCACGCACTGCGGTCTTTAAGTATCTGGGATCAGCAGTCGCGTCTGGCGGCGGTCTGGTGGTTGGAGTGAACTTACGCGTGAGTGTAGCTTGGTCCAAGTGGCGCTCGTTGACTGGCGTGTTCTGCGACAAGAAGATACCAGAGCGCTTTAAGTCGAAGATCTACAAAACCGTCGTCCGGCCGGTAGCGATGTACGGCGCTGAGTGTTGGCCAGCGACCAAGGAAGTTGAAACGCGCCTCAGCGTCATGGAGACGAAGATGCTGCGCTCGACGGCTGGAGTCACCCGCATGGACCGCATCCGAAACGATGTCATTCGGCAGAAGTTCGGCGTCGCGCCGATAGCTGACAAGATGCGCGAAGCTCACCTGTGGTAGTACGGGGGCGTTCTGCATGGAAAGGAAGACAGCGTCCGTAAGATAGGCCCTAACCTCGAGGTAACAGGAAAGCGGCCTAGAGGGCGCCCGAAGCAGCGCTGGGCTGATACGTTGCATATGAACTTGAAGGTTGCTGGTGTCCACCCTGATCTAGCGCTGGACCGGGAATGGTGACGTCATGACACCAGAATAGCGGGAACCTGGACAGGCGCTAAAGAAGACGAAGAAGAAGAAGAAGAAGAAGACAAGAAGAGATTGCACCGTGCTTCATCCCAGGCATCGCGATTTTTATTCGATTGACAGAAAAAAATTTTGTTAGCATGGTATCAACTTTAAAAAATAGCGACAGCTTTTCGAGTGCATGGTGCGATCGCCTACTGATGCAATAGATGACTGCCGCATTCTTTTGCTCTAAAGCAAAACTTCATTTACTAGTTTTTCAGAAATAAAAATTTTATTCAATTTTTATAAATTTACTACACTCGACAGATGAACTAAAAAAAATTTAAAAAATTATATCAAACTTTTCTTGAACACAAATTGTTCTGGCCACCTTGGAAAGTCCATAGTTGAACCTGTAAAGACTCTTTTCGATTTTGGAGCCGTTCACTTTGTTTTAAGAAGCATCAAATTTGTTTAGAGGAGAGTCCATTTGGATACGAAAAGTGTCCAAAATTTGACAAAATTGAAATTGACATAAAAATGGTGTCGTTCAAGAATTCAATTCTGCGCTCATAACGTGTTTCCTTCAGTGAACGAAGCTGCATGCGAATCTCCAACGGCTCACTTAGGGCTAGAAAACCCCTAAAAAGCTAAAAAACAACTAGACAATGCTCTTCCGAGAACAAAAGAGGGCACGATCCCCTTTTGATTCTCGAACCTCAATCTTGACCCTGAACCACGACTGATTTCTGATCTCGAAGCGGTGCTGCCAAACATTAATGGCCTCCCAGACTATATCTGAATGCGCTCCGCCGCTCGACACCTCATTCACATTTCAGTACGCGACGAGACGAACCGGAAAACCGAGCGGGTACGACACTACACGACAACGAAACACGGCTGGAAAACAAGCATGCCCTATGACCTCAACCGCTTCGATGTTACAACTGCTCCTGTATAAAACGGTGCTCCGACTTCAGAACTCATCGTCGTCACCTCTGCAATGACTCGGTGCCTCGCAGTGTTCGCTGCCGCGACCTCAGCTCTGCTGATCGTTGTCTCCGTGTCGGCGTTTGGCTACATCGTCAACGACATCAACAGCTTCTACGATGAGTCGCTACACGATCTGCAGGAGTTCAAGGTGAGTCTTTCGCTGGCAGTCCTTTGAAAGGTCGACCAACCTGTCTCATTAAGGGCTTCGCTGACGCCGCTTGGTCGAGGATGATCATAGCGAACGAGGGCGGAACCAGGGTGGCACGTCAGGCGTACGATGCCGGAGTGAGCAGCGGCGGCTCCGTCGCCAGTCCACCAGCACCACCTCCTGCGTCTGCTCAAGGCAGTTGCAACTGTGGAGCGCAACCGAACTCCTGTCCACCAGGACCACCTGGGCCACCGGGACAGCCTGGAGAGCCCGGCCTCGATGGAGAAGATGGACAAGCCGGACAGAGTGGTGGACACGGTGACAGCTACGCTCAGAAGCAGGGCAACCAGGAATGCATCACGTGCCCGCAAGGCGAAGCAGGACCACCAGGACCAGATGGACCACCTGGACCAGCGGGACCAGATGGAAACCCAGGTACTGATGCTCAGGCCACATCGGATGGCACACCCGGACAGCCGGGACCTGCCGGAGATCAAGGCCAGGCTGGACAGCCTGGTACAGCCGGCCAGCCCGGACAACCCGGACAGAACGGTCAACGCGGACAGGGCAAACCTGGACCGCCTGGCCCACAGGGATCACCCGGCCAGTCTGGACAAGCAGGACAGGACGGTGCCGCCGGAAATCCGGGAGCTGACGGTCAGCCTGGACCAGCTGGATCTAATGGAAACGATGGGCAGCCAGGACAGGACGGCAGTCCTGGAACTGACGGCGGTTCAGGTGGTCCAGGGCAGGACGCGGCTTACTGTCCCTGTCCTGCTAGGACCGGCGGTTACCAACCACCTGCCGAAGCTGCCGTTGGCGGCGAAGGTGCACAGCAAGGAGGTTACCGAAGGGTGTTCAACTAGATCTCGAATCCTTCTGTGTTGTTCCTACTGTAGATGTAATAAACTTTGGCCTGCCTCCATCTGATGCCGAGAATTTCAGTCATTTTGGAGAGATGTAAAGGCTTAGTCCTTAGGTCTGCAAACGTTTATACGACAGGCTGACATGATTTTTTGACACTGAAATTCACCAACGTTTAGCAAGAGGACCTGAAATAGGGGGTGGCGCCACGAACTTGACATCAGGGAAAATCCGCTTACTTCAAGGTGCAAAGACCAAATCAAGCTCCTCAACCAACTGAATGCCTCTGTAGCATCAAGCTAGGAAGCCAAGTCGCCTACCAGCTATGCAAGAAACTCATTCAGGGCCCGGATTCATCAACGCGCATACCCACGGGTATGCCGGGTATAGGAGGTTGTCCACTAGGTGTCCACTATGTGGACATACCCACGACTCACGATAAACTTTACCCGCAAAATCGTGGATATATCAGTGGGTAGAGAAAACCCTCCGTTCGTTGGGGTACATCCGTATACCCGCGACTTGACGCTCCAGTGCGATCTGAGGCCGGATTCATCAACAATTAAACCAGTGGGTATGCAGGGTATAAGGGGTAGAGATAGGATGAGTCAGATAGAAATAAGGTAAGAGTCAGAGACACAGGCTTTATCGTGGGTATCTCTACCCTCTATACCCGCGGGTTAGTCGTTGATGAATCCGGCCCCAGCTGTCCTCTCGAGAGGCCTAGCTGTACGATAAACCTTACCCGCAAAATCGTGGGTATATCAGTGGGTAGAGAAAACCCTCCGATCGTTGTGGGTACATCCGTATACAAGCGACTTATTCGCGCCCCATTGCTAAAATGGCAATCCAGTGAGATCTGGGGCCGGATTCATCAACGTCTAACCCGCGGGTATAAGGGGTAGAGATACCCACAATGAAGCCTGCGTCTCTGAGTCTTGCGTTATCTCTGCCTGACTCTTATCTTATCTTTACCCCTTATCACCCGCATACCCACGGGTTAATTGTTGATGAATTCGGCCTCAGGGCCTAGTTGTACCTTACCCTTGATTCCTTTCATGAATACGAATCATACCCACTACCCACTGCTGAGGCCAGATTCATCAACAATTAAACCAGTCGGTATGCAGGGTATAAGGAGTAGAGATAGGATGAGTCAGATAGAAATAAGGTAAGAGTCAGAGACACAGGCTTTATCGTGGGTATCTCTACCCTATATACCCGCGGTTTAGTCGTTGATGAATTCGGCCCCAGCTGTTCTCGCGAGAGGCCCAGTTGGACCTTACCTTTGATTACATTCATGAAAGCGAACCGTACCCACTACCCACTGCCGCCTACCCGAACCACAACGAAGTGATGGCGCATGGCGCATTCCTAACAGTGATACCGACGGAACTGGGTATGTGAAATCGGAATAAAATCCTACGCTCGAACTAGGACAGGCTTCTCGATGGTTCCACACTAGCCCTTAAGACTGCGCTGTAATCGATAAATCGATCCGTATTGATTTTTGATAACAAACGCCACAGTAATTGACCTTTATCTATTTTACATTCGCATACAATTAAAACGAGTAGCACGCAATAGAAACCGAACCATTATCACAGAAATCACTCGGATGTTGATTAGTAGCGTTGACGCTACCTACAGGGTTAGTCACAGTCATACCGTAGTAGGCTACGACTACATAGTGTAGCACGGAGATCACAGAGTGTACATCGAGAGCAGTGAGAGCAGTACGCTGGTCAGCACAGGCATCGGACTCGCTCCGTCCGGATCCTCGTCGCTAAAAACGAGAATATGGGTCCGCACTGGGCAGAACATATGTTTCTCAGTGTGAAAATCGCGAGACAGAAAAAAATTGAATACAAGCATAAAATAGATCAATACGTTATGTTGACCTAAAAATTAGGTGCAGTGAAAAAATAACAACTGCAGGAATTGTGGCGAAGGAAGTCCGCATCGGGAATGAGCCATGAACTCAACTTCTGCGGCATCCAGTAAAGCACTCTGAAGAAGCGTTCGGCTTGTACAACAGCCTTCTGTCCCAGATGAAGTCAAAATGATTTTTCCCGGGAAACGAACAAGTTTTTTTTCTCCGAAATTCTGGAACCCTTCGGAATCCCGGCAGTCATGCCATTGGAATCGAAAACGAGATATCAACCACAGCACAAAAGCAGTTTTACCCGTTGCCGGGCTTCAGCTTTCCGAGAATTTTCTCCGAAAAGTGAGCAAATGAAGTCAGGTGCAGCGCAGTCGGGGGAGATGCTAGCTGTCAAGTGCACCGTAAATCGAAGTCCCAGGTTCGGTTCCCACCCCAGACCAGCTAAACCTTCCGCCCCTTCGATGCTGCCGAATAGGTATCAGTCTTGTCTGGCGAGGGCAGAACACTGACTTGCGGATCGGCTAGCCAAGTTATTGCGTAGGTCAAAGAGGCATTCAAGTTACTTCCACGATGCTCAATAGAAGGAGTGTACGGCGCATTCAATAAAAAGATAGATTAACGCCCAAATTATTCCCTAATTTTTAGTAAAAAGATAAAGGAAGACGTTAGTCAATCCCTTTTTAGTATGTGCCACGCATTATACTTCTACTTTTCCTTGCTCTGGAGGAGATCATCCGAAAATTTCGCAAATAAGTAAAGGATGAAGAATAAGGGGCCGTGTTACTCTTTTTTTTTGGGATGCGCCATGCTTTCGACTTATACAGGACGTCGTGGAGGCAATTCGAATGCGCACTTAGCCTATACAATGGCTTGTAGTGGCCAGCCGATGAGTAATTCAGTGTTTTACCCTTCGCAAGCAAGTCTAGAACCAATTCGCCGACTCCGCAGGGATGGAAGGCATGGTTAACTGGACGGGAAATCCGAACCAGGGTCCTGGTTTCGAATGCGCGCGGCAGCCGGCATCTCCTCCGACTGCTCTACAACGCGCCCTCTAATCCCTACAATCTTTCATCCGTCTCTTTTAGTGTTAGCAACCTCAAACTGATAATACCCTCTCTGCTTAAGAACGGTACAGATGCTTTAGATACATACCCCATACCTAACCTATCAGCGGATAAGCTGTGACCAAACACGGCTGAAGGGGCAGCAACTAGACTTAGATGACCTCGACGAAGCCTACCAGGGCCGTATTCATCAACAATTAAACCCGTAGGTATGCGGGGTAAAAGGGTAGATATAAGAGTCAGGTAGAGATAAGATAAGAGTCAGAGACGCAGGCATCATCGTGGGTATCTCTACCCCTATACCTGCGGGTTAGTCGCTGATGAATCGGGCCCCAGGTCGGCTTTTTGCAGTCATTATATAAACCAGAGGCCGGATTCACCGTTGGCAAGGTAACAGGTTTACGGTAGTGGGTGAGCTTACCAACAGAGGACGGTAATGGGTGAGCTTACCAACAGAGGATAGTGGATAGAGGGCATGTTTGGTATTCATGATATGATCGGGGTGAACGATATAATTCTACCTCACCATTCACCTACCTCCACGTTTTTGTGAATTCCAGGTAATGGTTCAATTTCTGCCCCTACCCCATAACCCTGGGTAAAGTCATTCATGAATCCGGCCTCAGAAATCTAGCAGTTCGATGACGTTGGAAGAGTAGAGCATTGGAACCGAGGGCCACTGATAAGGATGGTCGTCTGACTGACCTGACCGCCCAACGGGCACCGCGTAAGCACGTCGGGACCTACGAAAGAAAGCGAAAGCTTTTCCCAATGCCCAAATCCGATCAATTAAGCCCCGAACAGGGTCACAAACAACTGAATCTTCCTCTTCCTACTCGTATTCTTGTTGAAAAACTCAAATGATAGGCGAGGGCGCCCGCGCCTGATCAGTGGAGGTGCACAACCGCGATTGAAAGCAATCAATTTGCGGATTCCATCATGGGTAGGCCATTTGATCATCGGTTACCATACGGAACCCAAAGGGATCGATGCGTCATTGAGGAACGCTCATTTAGTTTAGTTCGTCACCACATAAGGTATAACACATGCCGTAGTCTTTGGACACGGCTTGGCACTTCAGGGGCCGGATTCATCAACAATTAAACCCGTGGGTATGCGAGGTATAAGGGGTAGAGATATGGCAAGAGTCAGAGGCACAGGCTTCATCGTGGGTATCTCTACCCCCTATACCCGCGAGTTAGTCGTTGATGAAACCGGCCACAGTTCTTGTAGAGATCCGCACAAGGAATTCCAGGGGCCGGATTCATCAACAATTAAACCCGTGGGTATGTGGGGTATAAGGGGTAGAGATAAGATAAGAATCAGGTAGAGCTAAGGTAAGAGTCAGAAACGCAGGCTTCATCGTGGGTTATCTCTACCCCTATACCCGCGGGTTAGTCGTTGATGAATCCGGCCCCAGGACCACCTACCGCTCTTTTCTCAAGATTTTCCCAAATCCTGGGCCCGGATTCATCAACGCGCATACCTACGGGTATACTGGGTATAGGGGGTGGACATACAGACGATGTGGACATACCCAAGATTCATGATAAGCCTTACCTGCAAAATCGTGGGTATATCAGTGGGTGGAGAAAACCCTCCGATCGTCGTTGGTACATCTGTGTACCCGCAACTTGTTCGCGCCCCATTGAAAAATGGCGCTCCAGTGAGATCAGGGCCTAGTTGTACCTTACCCTTGATTCCTTTCATGAGTACGAATCATACCCACTACCCACTGCTGGGGCCGGATTCATCAACGACTAACCCGCGGGTATAGGGGGTAGAGATACCCACGACGAAGTCTGCATCTCTGACTCTTACCTTATCTCTACCTGACTCCTATCTTATCTCTATTCCTTATACCCCGCATACCCATACCCTACCTATACCCATTGCTTGATGAATCCTGGCCCTGGAGTTCCCTTTATGGGCCCGCTTCCCCAAAAGAGCCAACTCCTCAGGCTCAGTGTTTTTCTGGATAACTAGCGATTGCCTGCTGCCAAATCAAAGCGTTCCACAAGGCCAACACCTTCTTCGGCATGACTGCTATTACTCTAGGATGCACCGAACACGCCATAAACCACGGACGATGTCAGGCGACGGGGCGCTGCGGCGCTATCATAGCTATGTAATCGAGTTCTATGCGCTAAACATTCGGCGTCCAGGAAAAACTTGCAAAACCATATCCACACGCTCCGTATAAAAGCCATGGGCAGGCTGCGGAGAGAACAGGTCCCACCCAACGATGTCCGCCAAGGTATTCGTCACCTTTGCATCCGGCGCCAGCGCCATCGCCATTCTCGTCGCCATCACCAGCGTCGCCGTGCTGCTCAGCGACATTAACTCGTTCTACGACGATGCTATCACCGATCTGGGAGAGTTCAAGGTAAGCGGTTGGCAGAAGGCGTCGTCCGGAGCACTGGCTAAGTCGGTCTGTTTTTTAGGAGTTCGCAGATGATGCCTGGAACACGATGATCCAAAGCACCAAGGCCGAACGACTCGACACACTGAAGAACACGGTCTTCGGAAGGAGCAAGAGAGGAACTGGCGGCAGCTGTGGATGCGGTGCGCAGCCAAACAGCTGTCCCCCTGGGCCACCTGGACTACCTGGTCAGCCCGGAGCACCGGGAGAAGACGGCGCTCAAGGAGAGGCTGCCAAGTCTGGCAACCACGGCATCAGCATGACAGGAAAGGCCAACGAGCCAGTCTCGTAAGTCCCATTTATGCCGCTTCAGTTGGTCTTACAGCTACTATATTGCTGATTTTTCCAGCTGCATCCAATGCCCCGGAGGTGAACCAGGACCAGCAGGACCCGATGGACCCGCAGGAGGTGCTGGTCCCGATGGACAGAGTGGTGCCGCCGGACCACCCGGTGCTAGCGGAAACCCTGGAGCGGATGGCGAGCCAGGAGACGCTGGAGCACCAGGAGCAGCAGGAGCTCCAGGTCTGCCGGGATCCCCAGGAACAAAGGGCACCAAGGGTAAGGGACTTCCCGGACCAGGAGGAGCTCCCGGTATGGCAGGAGTCGCTGGAAATGCCGGGGCGAATGGCCAGAATGGAGAGGATGGCAAGACGGGAGCTCCCGGACCAGCGGGGGCCGATGGACAGCCCGGTGGCAATGGAACGGACGGAACCAGCGGAAGCGATGGAACTGCTGGACTTCCTGGAGGAGACGCTGCCTACTGCCCGTGCCCCAAGAGAACCGCCGAACTCTTCGTCGACTCTCCAGCAGAGAAATCGCAGGGATACAACTAGATCGCCTAGTGCTGTATTATTCTATAAAAATAAAGTATTTATTGCTGATTTTTTCACAGAAGACAGTCCAGTTCATTATTGCAACAGCCTAAGCATGGAATCTTTTCCTCTTTACGATTTTCAGCAATTAAACCCAGTAAATATTGCTGTAAATAACGCGTGACCCTTTTTAAACACCTTCACCTCTTGTTGTTCGCCTTTCTTGTTAGAGGTTTCAAACTCTAAAAAAGAAGAAACGCGCGTACTGTTTCTCGCCCTCGTCGTGCTCGTGCTCGTCTTC
The DNA here is from genome assembly GCA_947359475.1 of Heligmosomoides polygyrus bakeri. Classification (NCBI taxonomy): domain Eukaryota; kingdom Metazoa; phylum Nematoda; class Chromadorea; order Rhabditida; family Heligmosomidae; genus Heligmosomoides; species Heligmosomoides polygyrus. The sequence continues at coordinate 104,487,097 of OX375866.1, forward strand.
GTCTTCGTCTTCATACTCCCTATACCTCGGACGTTCCTGAAATCAAATCCACTACATGACGGTCTTACGCGAAATTACTCCCACAATACCAACCTCCTCCTCCTCCTCTTCGTCGTCTTCCTTGCTGTTCTTCTTCTTCTTTCCAGTCTTCTTTTCCTTTCGTTCATCCTCGTCATCGTCCTCTACTTTCTTTCCCTGTTTCTTTGAACCCTTTCCCGAGGTTTTCTTTCCCTTGTCTTCTTTTTTCGAAACCTCTTCGCTTGAGTCCTTCTGAAAAACGTTTCTTCTCACACCGAGATACAAAGGATGCAGCAGAAGGGCAATAGATTCGTCCGAAGAGCCACACCTTCTTGTCGTCGTCGTCGCTGTCGTCGTCATCTTTGCGAACAGGCTTCTTCTTCTCCAACCTTATCGGCCTCTCCTCTTCTTCTTCTTCCTCTGCCTCTTCTTCCTCTTTGGGTATGATCTTCTTGCTCTCTTTCGCCTTCTTCTCAAATTGCCGTTTCTGAGCAAACGACTGGAAACTGGATGTTCTTATAGATTTGTAGCGACTAGAATAAAAACTAAATTCACCAAAAATCCTACCGTGCAGTAGCGTAAACATTTTGTTGAGATCTACCCGAACGTGAGCCCAAAAACGCTAATTGTTGGCAATTTCTTTTCTATCACTCCACGAAGAATGAGGAAGGAAAATATGCCAAGTCTGCTACATACCTCCGACGTCTTCTCATCGTCCTCGTCTTCCGAGCGAACAGTTGGGACATCTGGCGGCGGAATGTCGATTCTCTGAATCCAAAAATTCATAAGCGATGAGAAGCTGTGGTAGTGCATTCAGTTCTTCATCGTGTCGTCAAGGATACTGGCCACGCTCGTTTCGAGAATACGTTCCTGTAGTCCGCCTGGGTCAGTGTGAGACCTCCACCTTCTATCGTCCTATTCCTCCTAATTCTACCCCCTCAACTACAGTAATCAATGAAGGTTACGGTGCAATCCTAGTTCGGAAGAACACCTCACAGTCAGGTTGACGCCTTCGTCCTGCTGTGCTTCACTGCACCCCTCCTTCAAATCCGGTAGCGGTTTCACACCATGGAGCACTCACTGAGCATTAAGCCCCCGGAAGATTGAAATGAAAGGGTTTATAGTGCAAAAACCAGTAGCCTCAAGGGCTCTAGGTTCGGTACCCGGCCAGGTCAACCAAAAAGCTGACAGACAAAAGCTGCAAAACAACAAAAAATTACATTTGGCTTCGGCGCTCTGCTCGCCGAGACGCCTTCTTTGCTTGGGGTCAGACGAGAAAGCCTTCATTTGACTCGGTCTCACCATCAGACAGCCTTTACGCTACCATACTTGGCAGCTGAACTGCACACTCATCCATCCTGACGTCTCACCTAACCACGAGCTCTACCCACCTCGCTATTCGACATCACCTTCGCATTCTCGACGGCTGGCACGACGTCTATGGCGAGTCTCTCGTCCAGCACCAGCTCACCTAAACTTCGGCACTTCAGATGGACCGCACAGAAATCTCCGACCGATTCGTCACCCACTCTGCCACTTTCCGCTGATCAGCTTGAACTTGGCCTTCGTCGGAGCCGGCAGACGCGATGAGACGCTCGTTGAGCACTGGGTGTAACTGGTGTCCGTATGGCCTTCGGGCTCCGTGGTGTCCACAAACTGAAGCACTTCATCTACCCGGCGAAAAAACTTGCAGAAAACGAGCACCTCCAACGCACCTGGTGAACGACGATCGGCTCGGGGTAGTTCACGCGTGCGACGATTCCTTTCGGCGCGTGGAACGAGCAGATGATAGCCTTGTCGAACTTCGAAGCGCCCTGAAGTCGATCGTTAAGAGAGGCACGAAGAGTGGGTCTCCCGGCAGCCTGAGAACCCACCTGCTCCTTGATGAGTACGGCAGTGTAGCTGAGCGGCGACATCATCGTGATGTTGTAGACGGTGAAGTTGTTCTTCGAGAGCATCTGAGAAAAGAGTGACTGCTCGAGAGATATCTTCCAGTTGCATTTTAAGGTGGCTGCTCACGCTGAACGCCGCATTGCAGTTGTCGACACAGTTCCGTGGACTGGCATAGCAGAGGCCTTCTGGCGGACAACTGAAGAGAGCGGTTGGCTTCTGAAGCAAAGGGGTTACCGAATGGATACAGTCTCGCCAAGAAGACGTTTGGAAGCCGCTTTCTACATCTTAACAACAAGCTAGATGGCCTAGCTGGTCTTCTGACGGTACCGGCAGCTCAAATATTTACTTAAGGCTCTCCAGAAAAGGAATGTGCAGCAAAAAAGGCGTTACTACCTAACCCTTCATACCCGTCAGAGAGTAGCCTACCTGATTCGATGTTGGAGCGGCAAGCAACGGCACTGCAACGAAGGCGAGGAGGGCCAAGCTCGAGCACCGCATCTGAATACGTATGGACCTCATCTGCTGAGTTCTTCTGAGCAAGAATGAGCACAGCCGTCAAGGAACAACAAGAGACCCCCTAGGGTTACGAGGCAAAGTCTGCCACTACTAAACACCGGGAACAGAACAGCCGCCGTCAGAATTCGATCGGAAATGGAGCCAAGACCACCCAAGACACCGGCGTTTTCCCGCGCTCTGATCCGGATGGATCGCCTTGGTGATCGACAGCGACCACCCACGAAGAGGATCCGTCGGAATTCTCATGCGCCTGTCCTCTGGCTTAGAGTGAGCCTCTTTGAACGAACGATGCTTTACCTAAGTTCATGGTGGCCCACTTGTTGAGTCAAATATGGTCTTCATTACCTGGATTTCACGCTCGTAATGCTATTGGGTTGAAGAAAAGTTGCTGAATGAAATTTCTCATTTTTTACGAAACCCTACCTTTATAACGATATTGATTCAATGAAATACATTCTCCATCAGTCTCCACCAATGCCTGAAACATACTCCAACGATCCGTCAACTTCTTTATTCTCCTACTGCAAAAAAAAAACTGCGGGAGTCGAAAGTGGCTGAGCTCAGGGTGCGCCATAAATATGGTCACTCAATAAAAATCAAATTACTCACGCGGAATTTATCAGGAAACAACAAAACTTCGTCAACAATTTACTAACAATATAGTTAACAAACAGAGTGGGTATCATTTATTATGACCCCTCTTGGCACGAATGACAGTCCTTAGACGCTTAGGGTTGGACTCAATGGGCAGCAAGCAGGGTTGCTTGCGGAATTTCCTTCCTGGCTTTTTCCAGTGAGGATTTCAGTCCATGAATTGTAGTGTGCCTTTTAGCGCAGGTTTTTTTCCTCCAGAAGAGACCAAACGAGGTAATCCACAACATTCAAATCTTATGAGTTTGTCGGCCATTCAGAAGCAGAGATGACGTTGGGAAGATTCCTCGCACACCACTCCTGACGATGAGTCTTCTGGACTTATGAGCGGGTGCGTCGTCCTGTTTAGAGGTCCATACTGTGCTTCCCTGTGCTCCTGAGCCCAGAGAAGGAACTCCTTCATCAAAATGTCGTTCACATAGACATCTGCGTAGATCTTGGCTCCTTTTTTTCAGCAGACACCGGCCGAAACCATCAGGAAAGGTGCAAGAAAGTTTCTGTGAACGACTCTTCCTTTCCTGTTTGCATTCTCACCACATTCAGCCAACAACCACGAGACTTGGCAGTTAAAAGGGGGTTCAATTGAGGAGAGTTTCCCATCGGTGAAGTGAAGAGCGTCGTGCAGTGGTCGTGCCGCTCTAGGAGTCTTCGACATTTTTTTCTTCTTCCTTCTTCCTCTGTGCAGGCGTTAGTCCGTGCTGTTGACGGAACTTGAAAGGGTGTAGTCCATGCTCATTCTTAACAACTCGCCTCATCCTCGTGGCCGATACGTTGAGCTCGGATGCCATCTTTCTGATGCTGCGGCCTGGATTCCACTTGAATTGTTCTTTCACGATTTTTCGAAGACTGCTCGTAGCTACGGATACCGGAGGGCCAGGTCGTTGAAGATCAGCAAAAGTTACATTCCACACAGCGATAGACTGTCTTCTTGTGGAGCTTCAGCAGACGAGTGATGTTGGGAACAGAAAGTCCTGCCCTTCTCGGATCTAAGATTGCGCCTCTTTGAGAACAAGACTCTACCATTTCTGATAGAAGCAGTGTGGAGATGCAAAAAATACTAAATCCGAAAAACAATAAAGACATAAAAACGTTTACAAACAAATACAAAAAACGACGCTCGAAAAAAGTTACCATGTTTTTGGCCATTCTGTAGTCTCCAACTGATCATTGAATGTCTTGTAGCGAAGCTGATGTTCCAAAACGTGAAACAGGAGGTAATCGGAAGAATCTACATAAAGCATGAGAATAAGTAACAGTCATATTGCTGTTCTTTCGCTAGTTTCTTTTACTTAGCCTAGATTTTTGTTGTTTCTTTTAATCCCAGGTGCTCTCCTCTCCTTGTTCGTTGGCTTGTTTGACGCGTGGTCTGGCTCACGACTTATTTTGCTTGCTATTTTGTGGTTCCTGTCTCGGCTGATTTGGTTTATCCCATTGATTTTTCGGGTCGGCGGGTGCATTGATCTTCTGCGATGGCCAGGTCAACGAACAAGTCGAACGGCGTTGCTAAGGCTCCTAGTGACACCAAACAACCCAGCCAGATGCCGCTGAACTCACAAGCCTCTGTGGGTGTTGATGACATTGAAAACATGTCGTTTAATGACATTCTCAATTGCATCGCTGAGCGAACTAGCGACCCTGTGATCACTCGTTTGTTGTCCGTGGCCCGTACGAAGATCCCTCCTGAGCGTTGTGATTGCCTGGAAAGGGAGGAACGCAACCGCACGATTGTTGTTTCTGGGCTGGATGAGTGCCCGCCTGATTTGAGCCTTTCCGAGCGTTGTAAGGACCTAGACGGTAAGGTGTTTTGTTTGCTGGACAAGTTAAAGGTCGATTGCAAGCCGAGCGCCGTTTACCGACTGGGTAATTACAACTCGTCTCGTCCGAGACTCGTTAAGGTGGTCTTTCCCTCAAGTTTTCACTGGCGTGTGGCTTTATCAAATGCACGCCTTCTGCGCGGTGTACCGGGTCTTGAAAATGTATTTGTCAGGAGGAGTATGACTTGGATGAACGCAAGAGGGACTTCGAACTAAGGCAGCTTGCGAAAGAGCGAAATGCAGGTAAGGCTAAACGCGAATGGGTAGTATATCGTAATGAATTAAAACATGTGTCTGATTTGCCATCGGTTGGGGGGAACCTCCGTTCCCTCAGTAGTCAGGGAAACATCTGAGCGAGCATGGTTCTTGCGTATCACTTTCTTGTTACCTGATAAATGCGCGTAGTTTGTGCAATAAACTGAGCCAGTTTCACTTATTCCTAGCGACAAAAAAGCCTAGCATTGTTTTTGTTACGGAAACGTGGCTCTCACCTAGGATTAAGGATTCAGAAATTTTGTTATCGTTCCCGTATTCCATCTATCGTTGCGACAGAGGAGGTCGTAAAGGAGGAGGAGTTTGTTGTATATCTAGGAATGATTTAATAGTAAGGAAAATTGAAGTGAATACAGATTTAAAGGCTGACATTCTAATTTTGGATATGATTTGTCTCGAAAATGTCTCTGAGATTAGATTTGAATTGGCTTATCGCCCTCCGAACTCACTTAGATGTGATGACGAAGCCTTAGTTGAGACTCTTTCTTTACTTGCATCATCGGTGACTGAAGTAGTTATTCTCGGGGACTTTAATCTTGACATTGATTGGATTAATGTTCAGGCTCGTAGCTCAAGCTCTGCTTTTTTTCTAGAACGCTTCAACAACATGGGGCTTAGGCAGCTAGTGTATCATCCCACACACGGGGATAACATTTTAGATATCATCCTAACATCCAGCAGTAATCTAGAAGGGATTACAACTCTTCCTCCTTTGTCTACCTCTGATCATGCAACGGTGGGTTTCATATTAAACATAAAGGGTGCATTTAATCCCACAACCGCTCTACCTAGGCCAGATTATCTTAAGGTGGACTATGAGTTGCTTGATAATTGTTTCCGCGAAGTTGATTGGATGTCGGTTTTCAACGGTTTTCGGTCTACTTCTGACCTTTACTATAGATTTTGTTGTGTCGTTTATGAGCTCCTCGCTAAGCTAGTTCCATTTAAGGTGGGCAGGTCAGGTTTGCACAATTATCCTGTACATATTCGCAACTTGATTGATCAAAAGGAGCGTATTTTCTTTGGATGTATTAATCCTCTGCAGGATCCTGACTACAAGAGGGTGTGTTCTGAGCTGGATGCACATCTCCGTAAATTTTGGGCTTATCGTGAACGCTTCCTTTCGAAGCAGCCAGGCATGAGGAGACTTCATGCATACGTGCGCAACAAGCTAAAAGCTGATAACTTTGTTCCTGCCCTAATGGACAATGAAGGAGTATTGTCCGTCACTGATGCCGCTAAGGCCTCAGCACTTGCAAAGAGTTTCTCTAAAGTCTTTTCGTGTGTGACTACCGTTAGTCTACGGTCGACCTGTTTCCCTCATAGCACTGTGTCTGCTTCCCTAGGTTGCAACAATATTTACTTTCATCCACATACTGTCCGCAAACTTCTGAAGGGTGTCAAACCATCTGTTTCGGAACCGTATGACGGCATCCCTCCAATAGTATACAAAAAATGTGCAAACTCTCTTTGTGTTCCGCTGACTTTCGTTTTTAACGCCTCTTTCATGTTTGGTGAGGTGCCTGATATCTGGAAGGAAGCACTAGTTACAGCAATTCCGAAAGTTGCTGGAGCCCAACATGTCTCACAGTACAGACCTATTAGCATAACATGTACACCGATTAAAACTATGGAAAGGATTGTTAGGGATAAACTTCTGTCATGGTTGTTGAAATGTCGACTGATCCCTACGGAACAGCATGGCTTTCTCCCTGGGCTTTCAACAGCCACTAATTTAGTTGATTGTGTGTACGATTGGAAATTGGCGCTAAATAAGGGGATGTCAGTGGATGTTGTATATATTGATCTCTCGAAAGCGTTTGATAGAGTTAATCATGATAAGCTTATACATAAACTCGATAGACTAGGTATAAGGGGCAAACTTCTAAACTGGATGGTGGCCTACCTACGCAATAGAAATAGTACTGTTAAGGTTGGATGTGAGTTCTCGGAAAGGTTCTCTTGCCCTAGTGGCGTGCCTCAGGGCGGAGTTCTATCGCCACTACTCTTCTTAATCTATACTTTGGACCTTCCTACTTCGATATCAACACATAGTAGTGTCACTATTAAAATTTATGCTGACGACATAAAGATATATGCGGCTTACAAAAGTGAAGATGCCGTCGAAGTCTGCTCCGCTCTTGAGGAGACCATAGATAAGTTGAATAATTACGCTTCACGGTGGGATTTACGTATTAATTTGGAAAAATGTTGCGTGCTACATCTCGGGAGGAGTAATAACAGACAATATGAAGTAGATGGCGTTGTTTTGAAGAAGCTTGACTGTGTCAGAGACCTAGGCGTTATGGTTGATGCACGTTTGAACTTCTCGGAACATATAAAGCTTTTAGTGAGGAATGCGTATGCTGCACTATTCCTGACTCTCCGCAGTGTGCATACTAAAGACCCTGCTATTCTCACTAGACTATATTTGAATTATGTGGTTCCACACCTTGAGTATTGTTCTCAGGTGTGGAACCCCAAAGCTAAGTGGCTTTCTGATCTTATAGAGGGTGTGCAAAAAACCTTTACAAAGATGGTTTTCTATCGTGCCTTTGGAAGCCTTAATATTGGAACCATGCCTAGCTATCCTGACCGGTTAAAGCAACTTGGTCTTAAAAGCCTATACAGTAGGAGGGTGATGGCTGACTTAGCCTTTTGTTTTCGCATTTTACGTTGTGAAATTGGACTCCCGGCTAGTAAATATTGGATCTTCAAGCCATGTAATGGTAGAAGAGGCGTGTTCAGCTTACAACATCGGTTTATCTATATGTATAGCTATGGACAGTTGCATGAGTTCTTGCTATGCAGGGTTGCTAGGTGGTTCCGTATGCTCCCGCCTGAGGTCATGATGGCTGACACTAGCAAAAGCTTCAAGGCTAAACTGAGTAAAATCGACGTGCTTAGCATTTTAAATGTCTCTGGGTAAGGCCAGTGTCTTTGTTCTGTGTTGTTACAGGATCTTCCAGCTTAATTTTCAATCTTGGAGCAGTATGGTGAGTGTCAGTATGTGCTATCTTTTAAAGTGTAGATTGATAGAATTATATGTCCATTCAGATACTGCTCTAGGCTATAAAAGCGGAGGATTATGTTCACACTTTCTCCTAATGTAGCCATCTCGCGGACTGTGCTTTTTGTGTGTGATTAGATGTTTACGCTGTTGTGTCTAACTTGTTGTGGTTGTGTTGGTTTACCTGTTTATGAGTATCATCATGTTCAAATTTCTTTGGATTCTATTTTCGTCATCTCTTTGATTTGCTTGTTTTCATGTATTTGCAGCATTATTAGGTGTACCTGTATTTGCTATCTAATTTCTCTTGTAGGCTATTTCGTATACTTGTTTCGTGAACCGGAACTAGCTGGTAAGGTAGTATAATCACTAGGTAGCTATGCCGACTGTTGTCCTGTTTCAATGACCTGTGCTGTCTTTTCTAGCTCCTTAGCAGCTCATACTCTGATGGTATTGGTGTTGCTCTTGGTGATGCTCGGCTACCCGTTCACGGCTAGTTTACGCTTTTTTCCATGCTATATTTTTCTCTGCGGGATAAGTTGCGGGGTGGGGTCTCCTCAGACAACTTCTCTCTTGGTTTAGTTGCAAGGTGCAAGCTTGGCTCGTCGAATATATGTAACAGTTGCATACGTTTATGCACACTTCTGAATTCATGACGCTATGCAGTACTCTACTAGTGCCACAGGTTTCATGTCCTTCATCATGGGTTAGCACTTCTACGGCCCTATTTGCCTAATTCTTTCACGGCCTGCTTCTATGCTACCCGCTTTGGACATGCTTCTTCGTTGGCACTCTCTGCAGGTTCCTGGGACCAATAAATTCATGGAATCGTGCCTTACTATGCCTCCTACTGCCTTCTGGGCCCTATATTGGCTCGGTTTGGTGGCATCGGGTCCAGCTTTCACTTGCTAATGCTCTCACAGTCTACTCCTTGGCAATACCCCACATTGCAATTTATCTCCCGGAGTCCGGCGTTTGCCCATTTTGCCTATATAATATGCAGCTGTGCTTGGGAAGTTGAGTATTGCTTCGAGGAAATGCTCTTAGCCTCGAATACTTGTCATACCTGTTCTTTTTTTCCGTTTTTTCCTGCATTTTTCGTCTTCTCGCCATCTTTCATAGGATTTTGTTTAGTTTGTGGTGTGTTTTACAGTTTTTGCTTCTCACCTATGCTTGCGTTGGCACGTCTTCGCAGACGTATTCATAAATAAATAAATAAATAAATATAAAAGTAACAAGGACTTGGCGTTGGACTTTCGATTGATCGATGATTGATTGACAATCTCCTGGTTGCTCAACTTCTTGACCTGAGGACGGCATCGCCCTGAAGTACACAGACAGAGTTCCTCACGCTTCGGACGCTTCAGGCAAAGAATGCTGGACCACTTCCGAATTTGAACAGCCTGCAGTTGGAGCGACCCTCGGGGAGTGAAGCGAAGAGAGGATTGAATTTGATGGAACAGTTACTGAACAGTTTGCAGATGATGCTAAACTACAGGGTGTCTCAAAAAAAGTGTAAGCACTGTTTTCAAGGTGATAGCTTTGCTCACAGTAAAGGTACAGAAGGAGTTAAAGGCTCGTATAAAAGCCTTAGAAAATAAAAATTTTCTGACATATGAACGGCATGGAATGCGCCATGCGCTCGTCTGAAATTTTGCATTTTACTTTTACTCCATTGATTGTTTTTCGCTGGAATACTTGTTACAATTTCTCCACAAAGTGGCCCGTCGATTGATTTGTGCTTCTTTTAAGGTTTAAAACTTAAAAACACACTAACGCTTGAAAAAAATGCAGGGTATCCTAAAAAGATACAGGTACTGTCTGAAAGGTTCTAGCACTCATATGAAAGCACAGGGTACCGAGGTTTCTGTAGCTTGCAAAAAGTCAAGATTGCGCCATGCCTACCGCTTGAAACCTTGCCTTTCAGGGTCGATTAATTGTGCATGGGATTGGGGTATAGGAGATAGAGATACCCCTGCATCTCTGATTCTTACCTTTTCTTTACCTAACTCTTAGCTTATCTCTACCCATTATACCCCGCATACCCACGGATTTAATTGTTGATGAATCCCTCCCCAGGAGCCCCAGTTTGCAAGACAGATTCTGCACAATGATGAAGCAGCATTCAAATTGAGTGGAGAAGTTAATCACCATAATTTCGGCTACTGAGCGACGGAAAGCATTAAAAAAGAACAGCACAGATTAATGTGGCCACGTAGTAACAAGATTGTAACAAGCATTCAGTCCATGCTCAATCAATCGATTCTGCAAGGTTTCGGGCAGGGCATAGCGCAATCTTGACTATTTGCAAGCCGCAGGAATCCAGTTACCTTATGCTTTCATATGAGTCCCAAACATGTTCAAACGCTTCACTTGCAGCAACGTCAGAACCCTTCAAACAGTACCTGAATTTTTCGCGAGCCGTGGAGTGCTTTTAAATTTTAAACCTTAAGAAATGGATACGGCCACCTTGTGAAGAAATTATAACAAGTATCCAAGCGAAGCACAATCAATCGTGTATGGAGTAAAACCCAAAATTTCAGACGAATACGAGTACATGGCGCATTCTGCACCGCTCATATGTCGGAAAATTTTTGTTTTCTTAAACATTCATATGAGCCCTTAACTTCCTCAGTAGCTTTACTGTGAGCAAAGTTATCACCTTGCAAACAGTGCATACATTCTTTGGAGACAGACTTGGTCACGCATCGAACGCATCAGCCAAACAACGTCGAACCACTTCCGAATTTGAGCTTCATGGTTGAAGAGTGAAGGAGCGATTCACATGCTCAGATTATTGACACCCGTAAGAACTCTGCAGTTCGTGTGACGCTAGCGTCAAAGGAATTGTATCATCATCATCACATCACCTGCCGTCTAATTGATCACAGAGTTGCTCAATCCGACGCCAACAACGTTTCCACTCGTCCCTGTTGTGTGCCAGAGTGCTCCAATGGATCCTCCTCGCCCGAGGGGCACGAAGAGCGTCATATCGTTCATTCAGAGCTTGCACGAAGAAGTCCGACCAACGCGCTGATGGGCGTCCTGGTATTCTCCTGACGTCCCACGGAATCCAGTCGGTAACGGATCTCGTCCAACGGGTGTCTGCGAAGCGCATTACGTGGCCGGCCCACCTAGTTTTCGATGAATTGACCCACAGCATCCCTGATCTCCCAACGTCGGCGAAGCTCGGAGCTCCGGAGGCCTTCTCTCACTTGCGTGAGTCGTGTCACTCCGTGCATCGTCCTCTCGATTCCACGCTGCGCGACGCTGTTCATCCTGCTTTCGTATAGTCTTGGGCCCGGATTACGCAGCGATTTACCGGCCGGTAACGATGAAACTTACCACGAAACCGCATTGCTGTAATTCGCGCGGCGTGGTAGGCTAGGGGTGAAAACCTTTATAACGGCTACCCGGCTATAGCGTCGGGTAAACGACGCGGTGAAGAGCCGGTAACGCTCTACTGCTAATATCTGACCCGGTGGCAACGAATTGGGCGCGCTGCCACCGGGTCAGATATTAGCAGTAGAGCGCCGCGTCCTTCGTGAATCACAAGGGCCGGTATGTTTCTGGCAAGGACCCGGTTAGATAAATCTGTGGTAGCGATTTACTTACTCCTTCGTTGATGAATCCAAGCACAGGTCTCTGAAGCGTAAGTTCGGGCGGGAAGAACGGTGAATAGGTGGACACGGAGTCGGACGTTCTTGGTCTTATTCGCCACTCCCTCGATGCTCTTGAGAGCTCCCCAAGAAGCTCGTTTTCTCCTGCCCAGCTCTGGCGCTAGGTCGTTGGCCATATTGGCTTCGCGACCCAGATACACGAAGCTGGAGCACTCGGAGATGTTCGTTCCGTTGAGCGAGAATGCGGCATCAGAAACCCATCCGTTCCTCATGAACATCGCCTTCGTAAGATTCAGCTGCAGTCCAACGTTCCCACATACACGATCGAAGTCGGCCAGCATTCGCTCCGCCTGGCTGATGCTCGGTGTTATGAGCCCGATGTCGTCAGCGAAGCGAAGATGGTGCAGTTGCCGGCCGTCGACCTTCACTCCCATGTCTTCCCATTCTAGTTCGTGCATGACGTTTTCGAGGGTGGCGCTGAAGAGCTTCGGGGATATGGTATCCCCTTGCCGAACCCCTCTCCTTACGTCGATGACGACGTCGTTGTAGACTGATGAAATCTTCTTGTACGATAGCTAATTACCAAGAGGGTTAACTTTGATCTTCTAGTCGCACCTGCACCTAGTGTCGCCGAATTTTCGCGAGTGGTAGCGACACCTTCTCTTTTCCAGGCCCAATTCGGAGTCTCCTCGCTTTAGGCGGTTGTTGGGCCTTGGTAGGTTGGTTGGGCTTCGAAACAAATGTCGTTTGTACCAGCGCCTTCCGATAGGTTTTTGGTTCGGGTTTCCCACCCAGCCCAATCAAGCCTTGCATCCCTCCGGTGTCGGTGAATTGGTACCAGACTTGTCTGGGAAGGATAAAGCGCTGACTTGTTCATCGGCTGGCCACCGCAAGTCATTTTATGGCCAAATACGCATTCAAATCACCTCCACGATATTCCGTAGAAGTGGAGTGCGTGGCGCATCCCAAAAGGGATTGAGTAACGCCGTCCTTCGTCCATTATAGGGGGCTCGCCCGTAGATGCCTTCGTTCAGTTCGGGTTATAGTGAGAAGCTTCATAGTGGTAAGCATACCTTTTACGAAGCCTGCAGTCAGCTGATCATTATGTATGTAAGATCAATTCTTTAAGAGTAATTATACAAATTTACAAAACAAACCAAATAAATAGATATAGTATACAGTAGTGTAGGATGTTGTGAAGCTGTTGAGCCAAGATTCTTATGGTAGCTTCATTCGGCTTACGTTTCGGCGTAACCGCCTTCTTCAGAGCCTGGAAAAGAATGGAAAAGGATTAATAATAATAATAATAATAATAATAATAATAATAATAATAATAATAATAATAATAATAATAATAATAATAACTTTATACCTATATTACTTTTTTCTTGAAAAACTATTTTTTAAATTTAATTTTAGAAAAATTTGTTTAATCGTATAAAAAACTTATAGCACCTCCCTCTTTACTGATGAGCCATCGGGGAGCTGGTATAACAAAAAAGGTTCGTTTGAAGAAAGGTGGCGAAACAAACCTAATATTTGGTTGACATTTATTCATAATATTTATTTTAACTTCATATCATTTATTTACTCGTCTAAGTTACGTTTCGAGAACCTTCTACTACACTTTGACGTAGATTTTTGCCTACATAGCCGTCAGGAATTCACATAGGTGGAGGAGAAAGCGGCCGTGTATTTTTCGCCAACCAAATAGTTAACTATACCATTTTCACGTTGAATTGGACACTTTCCAAATCACATTGGACACTTTTCACGTCAAGTTGGGCACTCTTCTAAGCTAACCTAAGACTTTTGAAATCAATACAAACTCTTCCAAATCGAAATGAGCTTCTTCTGCATTAAACTAGAGGCTCTCCAAAAATGTTAGAATAATTTTTTGCTCAAGGTAAACTTTGATTTAACATTCTTCAAAGCTTTAATTCATGCATCTAATAAGTGAGGGCGCGTGTAGTGCAGTCGGAGGAGGCGCCGACTGTCGCGTGCACCCGATACCAGGTTCCCGGTTCGGATTTCCCACCCAGGTCAACCAAGCCTTCCATCTCTCCGGGGTCGGTGATATGGTACCAGACTTGTCTGGGAAGGATAAAGCGCTGACTTGTTCATCGGGTGGCTATCGCAAGTTGTATCCTACTATATATAAAGCAGCAAGCGTGTGTGTGTGTGTGTGTCACTGTGTGTGTGTGTCACTGTGTGTGTGTGTCACACCGTCACACTGTCCGTCCGTCCCACTTTGAGTTGGGGCGCGGCAGCCGAACACGTCGACAACCGTGCATGGCGAGCCGCAGACGTGCCGAACACGTCGGCGACCGTGCATGGCGAGCCGCAGACGTGCCGAACACGTCGGCGACCGCGCATGGCGAGCCGCAGACGTGCCGAACACGTCGGCGACCGCGCATGGCGAGCCGCAGACGTGCCGAACACGTCGGCGACCGCGCATGGCGAGCCGCAGACGTGCCGAACACGTCGGCGACCGCGCATGGCGAGCCGTAGACGTGCCAAACACGTCGGCAACCATGCATGGCGAGCCGTAGACGTGCCAAACACGTCGGCGACCGTGCATGGCGAGCCGTAGACGTGCCGAACACCATGGCGAGCCGTAGACGTGCCAAACACGTCGGCAACCATGCACGGCGAGCCGTAGACGTGCCAAACACGTCGGCGACCGTGCATGGCGAGCCGTAGACGTGCCGAACACGTCGGCAACCGTGCATGGCGAGAAGTAGACGTGACAAACACGTCGGCAACCCTGCATGGCGAGCCGTAGACGTGCCAAACACGTCGGCAACCATGCATGGCGAGCCGTAGACGTGCCGAACACGTCGGCAACCGTGCATGGCGAGCCGGAGACGTGCCAAACACGTCGGCAACCCTGCATGGCGAGCCGTAGACATGCCGAGCACGTCGGCAACCGTGCATGGCGAGCCGTAGACGTGCCAAACACGTCGGCAACCCTGCATGGCGAACCGTAGACGTGCCGAGCACGTCGGCGGCACGAAACTTCAGCCCTGGGGGTAATCGAGGTCGCTGAACTCGAATTTGAAGTCGACCAATCGATATCGATCGATATTATCGATTTTTCGAGGATGTCGTTCGGGCGGCACGAAACTTCAGCCCTGGGGGTAATCGAGGTCGCTGAACACGAATCTGAAGTCGACCAATCGATATCGATCGATATTATCGATTTTTTGAGGATGGCGCTCAAGTGGCGCGAAACTTTGGCCCTGGGGGTAATCGAGGTCGCTGAACACGAATCTGAAGTCGACCAATCGATATCGATCGATATTATCGATTTTTTGAGGATGGCGTTTAAGCGGCGCGAAACTTCGGCCCTGGGGGTAATCGAGGTCGCTGAACACGAATCTGAAGTCGACCAATCGATATCGATCGATATTATCGATTTTTTGAGGATGGCGTATAAGCGGCACGAAACTTCGGCCCTAGGGGTAATCGAGGTCGCTGAACACGAATCTGAAGTCGACCAATCGATATCGATCGATATTATCGATTTTTTGAGGATGGCGTATAAGCGGCGCTAAACTTTGGCCGTGGGGGTAATCGATGTCGCTGAACACGAATCTGAAGTCGACCAATCGATATCGATCGATATTATCGATTTTTCGAGGATGTCGTTCGGGCGGCACGAAACTTCAGCCCTGGGGGTAATTGAGGTCGCTGAACACGAATCTGAAGTCGGATCAATCGATATCGATCGATATTATCGATTTTTTGAGGATGACGTTCAAGCGGCACGAAACTTCGGCCCTGGGGGTAATCGAGGTCGCTTAACACGAATCCGAAGTCGACCAATCGATATCGATCGATATTATCGATTTTTTTGAGGATCACGTCGAGGAAGATCAGCCGATCCATCTCGATTAACATAATGGTCAGAAGGCCTAGGAAAGAATAGGAAACCCGTAGCGGCCATGGCGTCCTATTCTCGGGGTTTGGGGGCGAAGCCCCCAACCAGTCGTAGGCGGCCGCTAGGCCGCCGAACGACTGGTGGTCAAATAATACGCGTTCAAATCGCCTCCACGACAACCCGTAGAAGTTGAATGCGTGGCGCATCCCAAAAGGGATTGAATAAGGCCGTCCTTTATTCTTTACCCTTTTTATCTATTAAGTGAACACAATGTTAGAAATTTTATAAAGATTTTATTTTTTGAGAAAAAAAGCAGTTTGAAGCTTGTTTTAAAGAAGGAAGGTGGCCATTTTATATTACCGAAACAGAGATTACGCCGTGTCCCATTCTGAAACTTCGCGAATTTTACTCGATTGATAGCAAAATTTCTGTTTGCATGCAGTTTCACACCTGTAAGCGGCGCAGCACAAACAATTGTGAAAAACACACATGTCCTAACTTTCTTACTGCATGTAAGCAGTATTTACCCTACCAAACAAATAAACGTTGCGTTGAATTTTTCGAGTGCATGGCGTAATCCAGTCTCTTGATGCATGACATGGTTGTTGCCTTGCTGCGCCCTAACACAAAGTGTAGTGTTTATTATTGTTTCATAAAAAATAAAAATTGTATAAAATTATTTCACTCATTCGGCGGGTAGCTGAAGTAAAAAAGTTCAAAAAAAAGTTACTCTAAGTTTTCCTTGAACAAGAAATTATTTAACCATTTTGGAGAGTCTTTAGTTTAACCTGTAATAAGCTCGTCTCAATTTGGAAGACGTTCAATTTGATTTCAAAGTTCATACGCCAGCTTAGAAGAGTGTCCAACTTGACGTGAAAAGTGTCCAAATTGTTTAGAAAAGATTTTAAAAGTGATTTTAAATTCTTTGATTCCAATTTGATTTTAAAAGTGTCCAACTTGGTTTGAAGTGTCCAATTTCATCTGAAAAGTGTTCAATTCGACGTGAAAACGGTAAGTATAGCGCGGTCATTATTTTCGCTCCCTGGTCCTTAGGAGTTGGCGACATCGCTCCTTGACTTGACCCTTCGGTGCAAATGACGTCGACGCTGGTAGCCCCTCTACCCTGCGGCTAGGCGTAATTGACTCTGGCGGACCCGTTAGCGAGAGCATGATAACCTGCAGAGGCCAGCGGGGGTTGCTTTGCTCCACTCTGGCCGACAGCAAAGATGGTCCACGCCCTCCTACGATTCTCGCCCTTCTATGAAGAATCTGAAGTCCACCTGGTGAGCCACGAGTGGTATCCTAATTCTTCAACGGGCCAAGTGCATGCACATTTTTAGCTTTCAACTCCTTCATGAAGAATGAATGGAGGATAGAATGAGCCATGTATTGTGCTCTTGCCGAGAATTTGCAGCGTTTCTTTTGCTCCTTCCACCTCAACCAACCCCTTCCCCATCTCTACTAATCCATTCCCTTCCTTGGCGGTGGATTTTCTTTGCGTTTATTTGTTGTTCGCGACGTCAACGTCAAGTTAGTATACAGTAGCAACTTCTTCTTTCTCGCCTCCCTTACTGGTTAGAACAGGGGAAGGATACCCTGTTTGGTTTTCGTCTAAGGACCCGTGCGAGACGAAAACCGAACCAATCCTTTGTTTTCCATATTTTTATAATTAAAGTTACTCTCATACTTATATGGCTTTACTCTTTTATATTTTATCAGTGATCACCGCAGAGAATACGGGGCTGAACTCATTGCTCTAGCCCTATTCGAAAACCTTTAGTAGGAGGTGACAGTTTCTGTAGATGCTCTTTATGGGGATGACTTCTGCGTGTGTGTGCGTAATCCGGTCCCTATGCTCTCTTTTCAACGTGTGGATCAGTGTCAACATTCTGGCCAATTCTGAGAATATACTGCCGACGGAAGACAGCAGACATTTTGTACTAGTTTTTCTCAAATGAAGACAATTTCATCCGCTTTCCTGCATGAAATGCTCTGCGTTTTCGTTCAAGGTCTCCGCCGAAGTGGGAAAATTGCTGAAACTGCTTAACAACCCGGAACTCGTAGATGCTCTTCCTTGAACTCTAGGCGAGGTTCTTGTCAGCTTTACTAGGCTTACGTCTCGGTGGGGTCGTCTTTTTCAGAGTTTGAAACGAAATAAACCTAAGTATGACCACTTGACCAGAGGTCTCCTAAACTCTACCGGATTTTGAGACCAATTAAACGAACACAGGAAACGCCTAACTCGTCTCAAAATCCAATAGGGTTGAGAATACCTCTGGACGAGTGGTGACACTTAGGTTTATTTCCTTTCAGGCTCGGAAGAAGGCGATCTCACCGAAACGTAGGTCTAATAAAGCTGATAACCACCTCGCCTAGAGTTCAAGGAAGAACATGTACGATTCCATAATCATGTCGAGGTTGATAAAATGTCAGACATGGCAACTACTCAACGACGTACCAATCTGGAACTCCTTGTTCGCTGCTGAAAATGATGAACTTCGTCTTTTCCAATCGTAAGTTCCGTCTACTGCTGCCGTCACTGGACTATCCACGTTACCGAAGATGGGTGCGGGCCTAGATCCAGTTCCTGGTGTACCTCCTTGGTTACAAATAAGGTTTATAGGCTCTTATCAGAGCCTTTTGGGCGCGTGTAGCGCAGTCGGAGGAGGCGCCGACTGTCGCCTGCACCCGATACCAGGTTCCTGGTTCGGGTTTCCCGCCAAGGCCAACTAAGCCTGCTATCCCTCGGGGATCGTTGAATTAGTACCAGACTTGTCTGGGAAAACAAAATGCCGACTTTTTCATCGGTTGACCACCAGAAGTCAATGTATGGCCAAATACGTATTCAACTCGCCTCCACGACATCCAGCAGAAGTAGAATGCGTGGTGCATCCCAAAGAGGATTGAATAACGCCGTCCTTTATCCTTTATCCTTTATCAGAGTTTTTTGCTTGCTGATGGAGGACGAATAGAAGTCTTGCAGATAAAAAGCAGCGGTTCTTCGTACCAACTCAGGCAATAGGGCATCTCTTTGATAGATCTCGCTATCCCTTGTCAGCGCATCAGGTTCGCGAGCTGGGCCTACTCCAGTGTAGTCCCAGAAATGGTCCACGGCATTTCAAGGCCTTGCGCTGACAGGGATGCGTGTGGAATGCCAGGCCAACCAAGTCTTCGAATTCAGCGAATTGGCGTCACTCATGCACGCAAGGTGGCGGGCCAGCTCTGCCAACTGTTCGCCAAAACTCACTGTGCAGATCAGTTACGCATTCAAAGACACTTCATTGCACCCACTGGGCGCAGAATGCGTGTCTCATTCTGTAGAAGCATCGATTGTCGTCGATCTCCAGCCCTGCCCTGGTTGTTGCACCTGATCGTTGTTGCCTTGCAACGTTCTTATCTCATAGGAAATGTATGACTGATTGCTCACTGCAGAGGACAGCAGCGGACACAAAACGCTGGTCGAACTGTGTTTGTCGTCAGCGAGTGAGAACCTTCATCGCATCATTCGGTCGCATTCCTCATCCTGGGGTGCTCCTTATGCTATTTCTGCTACTTCGAAGTTTTGGAGGATTTCCTTGAGTAACGCCGCCTTATGGGCGCGTGTAGCGCAGTCGGAGGAGGCGCCGGCTGTCGCGTGCACCCGATACCAGGTTCCTGGTTCGGATTTCCCGCCCAGGCCAACCAAGCCTTCCATCCCTCCGGGGTCGGTGAATTGGTACCAGACCTATCTGGGAAGGATAGAGCGCTGACTTGTTCATCGGCTGGCCACCGCAAGTCATTGTATGGCCAAATACGCATTCAAGTCGCCTCCACGAGATCCCGTAGAAGTAGAATGCGTGGCGCATCCCAAAAGGGATTGAGTAACGCCGTACTTTGTCCTTCATTATGTGTATCTGTATGTTCTGTATAATGTGTGCTCCAACAATATTGTTTTATGGTGTAGATTTTGCAGTTCATTCATTCGATGTAATTGGCACAATTGAGACTCCAGAATTCTTTATCGGCGAGCTTTCGCTGCTTAACAGCTTCCTCAGGCCTTTAATAACATTACACATAGTGACACCATCATCAAACTATACAATAGTAATAATGGTAAAACTAACCAAGCAGGCCTCACTAACATAGATTCACCACAGCGATGTTCCTTACAAATAAAGTTACTGTAAACAACGTTGCCACAGATCTTCTTAATCACTACATGATAAGCCTCAGCGCCTCGGTCTGCTCTCCCTATTGTTGATTTCGGGGTTTAGCCTCTTTATTGCAAGGGCTTCGAGCAGCTGGTTTTCTAGCGGGGTTATCAGTGAGCGGTGCAATACGTTAACTTTGATTGCAGGAGGGGCTTCATGAGTGTGGTGGAGGGTGCGGTGTCGCGAAAAGCTGTTCGTAGGGTAAGAAGCGGGGTTTCGCAACGCTCGCACATGCTCGTCTAGGCGTCTGTAGAGCGGCCGCATCGTTTCTCCTATATAGCCTTCGCACCACAGCCTTCGCATGTGACCTGATACACAGTGCCACGTAGTTGACAGATTTTATTGGTCATACAATACGGGAAGTTGTTTCGGTCACATTTCTCTTCATAGATTCTTGATGCAGTAAGCAGGCTCTTCAGATTTTGGGGTGGTCGAAAAACGAGTTTAACTGGAAGTCCTGACGCTTTCACAACTCGGTTGATGTCCGTGGCAATTCGCTCGTTAACATACGGTAAGACCAACGGTACGCCCCCTGAGGTGAAATGTGGTCGCCAGGATGTGGTGTAGCCATTTTCTTCCAGTATTCTCGAAATTTTCGCCTTTGCTTCCATAGATTCTTCAATACACGTTTTATCCGTCGTGGCGATAAGGTTCATTCTACAGTTCATTCATTGTTCAGTTTCAACTTTAGACTTTTATTCCAGTCTCACCGTGCGAACATTTACGTTCAGTAAGCAAATAGAGAAATAAACTACCACTTCAGAATCTTTCATGTTTTCTTCCTTCTGTGCACTGAAGGCGTTTCGCTCCGGCCGATTTTAATGCTTCTTGCAAGACGCACTGGTTGTGCCTATTATGGTCACCTGTTATCGTGGCCTGATGTGTTCGTTATCTGACACTGCTCTCTGTCTTCTTCATAGTATTCACGAACGTTCCCACGACCTCATTCCTGCACGAAATTCAGCTCGTATTTATTTTTTGCTATTGTACATGTATTGTATTGCAATACTGCTGCCTACAAACATACCGTTTCTTTTTAATGTATCCACATCCTTCGAATGCCACAGTAAATATGGCTCGTCCGAAAAAACAATATTATCACTTTTGTATGGTTGCAAAATTGTTTCTTTTACAGATTATTGTAAAACGACAAGAACAGCGGAAATCTTATGATGAGATATATTTGAACAATGTTTAGTTGATTGCTTGAAGACATTTGCTCAAGCCTGGAACGGCTGACATAGAGGTTATATATTGTTACAAGATGTTTTGTTACGGTCAGAGCTCTTGCGCCGGGCGGGACTCGAACACACACACCTTCTGCTTTCCGGGCAGCGATGTTACGCCTTACACCACCGGCGCTGTTTGATCGCACTTGACATCCGCGTTCTAACGGTGCGGGTTCAAGTCTTGCCTGGCGCAAGAGTTTTGATCGTAACAAAACATCCTGTAACAACGTTTAGCTGATTGCTAGCTCAAATGCAGTCTACATGGTTTCGAACGAGTATTTGCCCCCTGTTATTTGAAGGGATATTTTATTATTCATTCTTATGGGTGCTTCTAGCGCAGTCGGAGGAGGTGCCGGCTGTCGCGTTCATCAGATACCAGGTTCCTGGTTAGGATTTTCCGCCCAGGCCAACCACGCCTTCCATTCCTTCGGATTCGGTGATTTGGTACCAGACTTTCTGGGAGGGGTAAGGCGCTGACTTGTTCATCGGATGGCCACCACAGGTCACTGCATGGCCAAATACGCACTCAAATCGACTCCACGACATCCCGTAAAAGTGGAATCGTAGCGCATCCCAAAAGGGATTGAGCAACGCCATCCTTTACCCTTTATTTATCTTATTCCTGGAATGTTAGGTTTGAGATTTTAGGATTTAGGATTTTTCATTACTGCTAGTGAAGCTACCTGTAAGCCTATAAATGAAGTAGAGTACAGGGATGACCTTATAAGTGAATATATACATAATAGCACGATATTTCCGGATTAAAAGTCTTCAATGCCTTGAAATTTAAGACGTATAAAGAATCATGAATAACACTGAAATGGAACAATTATCAAAGAACTCTCAATCAACTGTACATACATTTGATCGATTTATTAGGTTGTAACGAAGTAAATGGCACTAAACCACTGTAAATTTAAACAGTTAATATCTCGGCTTGTAGGCAAGCTTATTAATCGAAATAAAAACCTTCTGATTCTACACATCTTTGCCAACGTGACACAAGCTTTTTTATCCCAGTAGCATAAAAATCAGAAGTTCTGGAATTGACGAAATCTTCGAGGGCACTTTCGGCATCCTGTTGGTATTTCCAAGAAGTCGCCAAGATGCTTGAAGAAATGGTAGTCTGTTGTGGAGAGGTCGGGAGAAAACGGAGGATGTGGTAGAGTTTCAATGCTCAGCTCATTCAATTTCTGCAACGTCATTCGTGCTTTGTCGTGCAGAAGGAGACCTCGCCTTCGGTTTACCAAGCCCGGCCGGATATCCTTCAACTTTTTCGTCATTTCTTCAATTTCAATGCAGTACTTCTCTGCCGTGATGGACTGACCGGGAGGGAGGAAGCTGTGGTGAATAATTCCCAGCGAACACCACCATACTGTCACCATTACTTTCTTTTGGTGCAATTCCGGCTTCGCAAAAACCTTGGGGCTCTCATCGCTGTCCACCCACTGTGCCGATCGTCGCCTGTTGTCGTACATTACCCATTTCTCGTCACAGGTTACGATGCGATCAAGGAATGGGTCCATTTCGTTCCGTAGAAGCAGTGCGGACGAGATCTCATATCGTCGGTTTCTTTGCTCCTCAGACAGCTCGTGAGGCACCCTCTCTCCAGCTTTTTGGTCTTTCCAATTTCCTTCAGATGCCGGACAGCTGTGTTGTGACTGACGCCAAGAACCTTCGCTATCTCCCTGGTGCCTTTGTATAGATCCTCCTCTACCACATCTCTCAGCTTGTCCTCATCAACATCACTATGCCTCCCACGACCTTCATGTTCTTCCAAGCTCTCATCTCCATTCCGGAACTTCTGATACCAACGATACGTCGTCCGAGTCGTGGAACATCCTTGACCGAATGCGGCGTTGATCTTCTCGTCCGCCTCCTTAGCTGTAGTGCCCAGCTTGAATTCATACAAGTAAATGCCTCGGATTACCCTTTTGTCCATCTGCAAAAAAGTCAATAAAACTCTAAAGTTTTCCCACTTTTACATGGAAAATTTGGTACTCACCGGTAGAGCAAAGTTTGCGCTTCTAAATGATATGCCACATGTTACGGTTTGTTCTTGATCAAACGCGTAAAGACGCGCCAAAAAATGGCGCGAGCCAGTGCCATTTAATTCGTTACAACCTAATGGAATGCAACTTATTGTTCATACAAAGATTTTTAAACGGTCGTGGACTAATTCACGGTTTCCCGCAGCAAGTAGCCTTTTTCTTTGTCGGGAAATGATGTGACTGCTAAATTACTAGGCCTACCTTCCCGTTCTAGGTTTGGTTCAAAGCGTTTCGTTTCCACGTATTGCAAACACAGAAGAAGAAGATTTAGCACGTGGGCATAAGGGTCATGTAATTTCTGCTGACACTATCAATCAAGTACAGACTCAACCCGCTCACCATTCGTTGTGGTTGTGTGCTCTGAGTTTCCTTCTTTATACTATTTGACAGCGTTTTTCTTATAAGTGGTCACTCTATTGCACAATTATAAAAGTAAAGGTAAAGATAAAGTATGCATCGCAGCACATGGGAAAAATGCTGTCTCCCCAGTGTCAAACATTTTCTAAGATTTCTGCTCCTCACCTCTTTAAGTTAAACCGACCAACCGTGGCGTACAGAGCTCAACGTTCGGAATCAAAATGTAAAGGTCTGTACTAGTCTCGGTGAAAGCTAAAGCAGACTTCAAACAAACATCCAGCTAGTCTTCACAACTGCTGGGAAAAGTGACGTGTCCAACGTATCCGAACATCTACGCTTGTGCTACGGAGGTGCAGTGTTTTCAGAGAACATGATACTAAGCTCACCGTACCCTCTGAGTGAGCCCGAGGAGCCCCTGCATGCCACAATTCTTAGGCGGTGTCTAGAGATTCACGCTCAAGAGCCCAATCGGAAGGCCTTCGTGAGTTACTGCTCAGCTGCTGCAGACGGTTTTCAAATCCAGCTTGCGCCGCCGTTTCAGATTGCATCTGAAGACAAGAATGACTTCGTCAGCTTCAAGCAGATACATGACTACTCCCAGGCGCTATGCTCGTGGTTCCAGGAACAAGGCTTTAAAAAGGTGAACTATACAGTGAAAAATTGAGTTCTCCTTCCTCAAGGATAGCCCTATCTGTAGGAAAGGAAAAGGTCTTGAAGAAATACATAAGTAAACAAACATTCAGGGAGAAGTGGTCCTGCTTTTCATGTATAACAGCTGGCAGTTTGTTGCGTCTTGTATAGGAGCATGGTCGGCTGGCCTCATCGTATCACCAGCTAGCAGCTCTTTCACTGAACGTTAGTTTTCGTCTGCATTCTATCATATTTCGGCCTCAGTGTACAGTTCATGTCGTACATGTCGTTAATGTGGCCTACATAGTGAGACGGGAGCTCATCAGGCCGTATCGAACGCAGTACCCGGAATCAGTGGAGTACCCAGAGCAAGAGTGTCACACCCAGAGTAAGCGTGTACGCTCGGTGCCTGGTTGGCTGCTTCGTTCTTGCCACCCCTGTAGATCACAGTGTCGACTTCCAGAGGTTTTTATAGGGAAGCGGCCCGTATTCGCACAAATAGCTTCAGGATTTGATCCATCTGCCACAAGTGTTGCGAATCGGTGGCCCCGCTCGCGAAGGTACATGCCCCTGTTGAGCGGAGTCCCCCATTCCCCCATTCACCCCGTGGTGCTACGCGGTAACCAGGGACCCAGGGGGACATACGGGGACCCCATGAAGTGAACAGGCCACGCCCGCTATCATGGCCGACGGGTGCCCCGCGTGGTGACTTCTAGCCCCCGCGCTGGGCAGCGCCTGGATTGACGCACGCCCGCACCCCGCACCAGCCACGGGTGCCTACGGGCATGCTGTAGTGAACCCGGACTGTATTGTGCACACACAACTCCCGAATACAACCCCATGACGAACCCATGGTACCCAACACCTCTAATTAACCCACTAGCAACAACAACAACAACAAATATACATACCAATACCAATACCGACAAAACACCGTTAGGAGACTCACTATCTTCCTCGTCACATGAAGCACAATAAACACATCTACGGTTTATTCCATACATCAGCATTGAAATACCATACCAGAATAATATAGGAGTCGAATACTAGATAATATGGAATGCAGGGTAGATATGACCGCTCCTGCTGGAAAGACTGTAGTGGCTATCCGAGGCTAGGCAACCCCCATCCGGGCTCGCTGTCCTTCCTGTAGTGCAGCCGGCTGTATTGCGTCGTGAGGAGCGGCAAGGCTCCGCTCAGGAGATCCCCAAGATGTTGACAAAATCGGGCTCACAATTGCGGCGTCCCAGAGCCGCGCCGCGCAGCCGCTCGACGTGTCGACGGAAGTATAGAATGGACTAGGCGGCGCATAGCGGACCTGCAGATCGATAGCGTGTGCGGACAGGCCGGGATCTCGGGAGCGCCTCATCGGGGTCCCGAGCGGATACGGTAGCCCGCGGGAGAATGAATAGAAGGGAGCAAGCTATCGCATTCGCGACAACAAGTGTGTCAAAATTTGCCACGTCCTGGATTCCTTCTCATACTCAGTCTGTGTTCTCACAGAATCCGCCCAAAAGCACTCATTTTTCTGGCACACGAACGGTCTTCTCTAGGGGTACCTTTCCACCCCGTTTTTAAACAAAAATTTGGGACTGAATGAATGAGCATTATGTAGTTGATGATTGGCATTCTAAGACGATATTCATTACTTTTATAGGGGTCGCCCCTTTTCGCTCTGGATCCCTACTCGAGCTCTCCAAAATCAATCTCAATTATTAGCACTGCATTGCTCCTTGAGTTGATAAAACCAGCGTTTTTCAGATGAGCTTCTTTATCAGCTGAAAGACTCGGAAGCTAAGATGATTATCACTGAAGGTTTTCTACTTACAAAAGCGAATGCAGTTCGTCAACGAATGCCAGTCAAGGTGGGGAAAGTTTCTCAACCTACTATGCCAAACCAAACCGCTTTCCATATCGCTCCTTTTTCTTCAGAATATCGCTAGTACTTTCACCAATGGTGTTGCTGGAGTAGTCGACCTTATGAAGATCTTCACTTCACCGTCGCGAGCACGATCCTATCCAGTAGCAATCGATTTCACACGAGTACGTTCTCCGCCATAATTTCGGCTGATTCCAAAAAGGAGCACACGTGGCTAAGTGGGTAGGATGCGAATCTCTGCTTTAGGATTTACTTCTTCTGCCCTATTCAAGCGGTACAAGTGGTCTACCAAAAGGAGTCATGATCTCACACCGGAACTATGCCATGATGTTGCAGTCGTACACTAGGTCAGCGCTATTTTCTTCATCTATGCTGCTGACCGTAAACGGTGAGAGGCAAGAATAGGTTAGCTAGTTTTCTAAAAATTGTCATTGTTGTGAATCGGTGGCCCCGCTCGCGAGGGTGTATGGCCCTGTTGAGCGTGGTTCCCCGCTCGTCCCGTGGTGCTACGAGGTAACCAGGAGACCTACTGCCCAGGGAGGAACTGGGGGGGGGGGGGAACTCATGAAGTGAACAGGCCACGCCCTACCCTGGCCGACGGGGGCCTCGTGTGGTGACTTCTAACCCCCGCGCTGGGCAGCGCCTGGATTGACGCGCTCTCGCATCAGCCGCGGTTGCTTACGGGCGTGCTGTATTGAACCCGGACTGTATTAAGCCCACACAACCCCCGAATACTACCCAAAGACTATGTGGTATCCGACTACAACACTAACCCCTACCTGATCCACTAGCAACAACAACAGGAAATATGCATAGCAATAGCAATACCGATAATACACTGATAGGAGACTCACCACCTTCCTCGTCACATAAAGCACTATAAATACATCTACGGCTTATTCCATACATCAGCATCGAAATACCAGAATAATATAGGAGGCGGATACTACATAATATGGAATACAGGGTAAATGAGACCGCTCCGGCTGTAAATACTGTAGTGGCTATCCGACGCAGAGCGAGCTCCATCCAGGCTCGTCGTCCTCCCTGTAGTGCAGCCGGCTGTAGTGCATAGTGAGGAGCGGCAAGGCTCCGCTCGAAGAGTCCCCGGGATGATGGTAGAAGCGGGTTCGAATGTGCGGCGCCCTAGAGCCGCGCCCGCGCAGCCGCTCGACGTGCCGACCGAAGTATAGAATGAACTCGGCGGGGGGCGGCGCAATGTTTTTTTTTTGTAAAATTTCAAGAAGTGAGAACCAGAACTTTGGATAAAAAAGAAAGCTCATAGTCAAGACATTTAGGAAAATGAATTTTGATGAAATCGTTGAAGTATGTAGTGACTGCAGTCACTCCTCCTTGCTAATTATACTGTGTCTCCTTATCATCACATCTGGGGCTGGATTTATCAACGACTTGCAACAATAGAAATACAGAGGAAATACTGCAGAAATCGCTGGTAGCGCAGCTTATCAAGCGATATGGTGAAACGTTTCACCGCGCTGTCAGGGATTTCGGCCGTATTTTCTCCGTTAAATCCCTGTAAGTCGTTGATGAATCCTGCTACTGAATTCCATGCATCATATCTGAATTCCAGAAAGCTCAGCGAGGATTTCAAAGCAATCGGTTTGGAAGGTTATGCGCCTCCAACCTATGCCATCACCGTGCTTCCTTTCTATCATGTAATGGGCTTATTCGGGTGAGACTCAGATTTCCTTGGCTTCAACCTATATCTTCATCAATGTTCCCACATGCCATACCAAAGAAGAGTAGCAGGAATTGGTTTGAGCTCAGTTCCCTCACATACATGAATTCGTGGTTTATTTAGAATGATAATGCACATGGTCAACGGAACAACACAGTTACTTATGAGAAAATTCGACTTGAGCTTATGGCTTCAACACATCCAGGACTACAAAGTGGGTCAAGGAATCGACTTCCTGAATTCTGAGACCTTTAGTGGTGTCTTCCAGATAACGATGGTGTCAATAGTTCCGGCAATAGCACTACAGATGGCGTACTCACCCCTACTTGACAACTACGACCTCTCCTCGCTGTTCATGATTGCCTCCGGTTCAGCACCTCTGAGTCAGTCGGTTGTCGATCGTCTTCAGAAGCGTCTTCCGAACGTCTCGTTTCGCCAGGGATACGGCATGACGGAGCTGTCCGTCGCCTCCCACACCGGTTCGATGGATACGCCTGATGGCAGTGTGGGAAAACTGCTGCCTGGCACAAGAATGAAGGTGGGTCAGACAGTTATAGTTGAATGATTAGGGCCTGTTCACACTTTGCGACAAGAGCGACGCGTCGCCCGTGCAAAACATACATATCGATTAAAACCGAGCACATGCTGCCGAAAAGTGTCACCGAAAAGTTCGCTCTTGCCGCTGTTGTCGTCTGTTCTTACATCCGCAAGGTGCGCTCTCGTCGTTCTTGTCGCTGTTGTCGTGAAGTATGAACAGACCTTTAGTATAGGTACGTCTGTATTGATGAGCGCATGGAGCGCAGTCGGTGGAGTTACCGGCTGTCGCGTGCACCCAATACCGGGTTCTTGGTTCGGATTTCTCGTCCTGGCCAACCAAGCCTTCTCTCCCTCCGGGGTAGGTGAATTGGTACCAGACTTGTCTGGGAAGAATAAAGCGCTTAATTGATCATCGGCTGGCCACCGCAAGTGATTGTATGGCCAAATACGCATTCAAATCACCTCCACGATCCCGTCGCAGTAGAATGCGTGGCGCATCCCAAAATGGATTGCGTCACGCCGTCCTTTATCCTTGTCCTTAAGGTGGTCGACGAGAACGGTCGACTTTGTGGACCAAACGAGCAGGGCGAGATGTGGATCAGTGGGCCACAGGTGATGGTGGGCTACTGGAAAAGGCCCGAGCTGATGAAGGAGTCCTTCGACAGCGACGGATTCATGCGCACAGGTGGGTGGGTGGTCTCTGAGTCTTCCATGATTTGACGGAGTGTGCGAGATGGTTTGTTGCAGGTGATGTCGTCTACTACGATTCGGACGGGTTCACCTTCGTCTGCGATCGTATGAAGGAGCTCATCAAAGTGAATGGGAAGCAGGTTCGTATAGCAAAGCACTGCAGTATCTCACTCTCAAATAGCGACTACCCTCCAGGCATTGGATTAGTCGGATCAGTCATTTTTTTCAAACCCGGGATAAAAGAATTGTGTGAGTAATATATAGCACTGTAGAAAAGCTCGGAACTTACTAGGGAAGGGTTTCGAGCTCCCATGGAACTTTAATGTTCAAGTTGAGACCAAGAGCATTAGAGAGAGCTCGGAATGCTGATTACGAATATGGGTATCAAAATTGCAAAATGAAATTTCTGAGCAAGTTATGACCTGCTGAAGTTGGATGGTCTGACCACAGGCCGGCCGTGCGAACAAGCTGGCGCGTGAGCGATGAGTCATAGAGGCTCCGTAAGAATGGCCCGTCAGTGCGGCGGTGACGCAGGGGTAGTGCTCCCGCACGTCACGCGTGACGTCGTTGGTTCGGTCTCCATTGCGGTCGC
Source organism: Heligmosomoides polygyrus bakeri (assembly GCA_947359475.1). Taxonomy (NCBI): domain Eukaryota; kingdom Metazoa; phylum Nematoda; class Chromadorea; order Rhabditida; family Heligmosomidae; genus Heligmosomoides; species Heligmosomoides polygyrus. Next base: position 104,516,629 of record OX375866.1, read on the forward strand.
CTTTTTTGCACATCGTGATTTATCTTCGAAATGACCTTTTGTTCTGAATTATGACACGTGTTAGATTAAATATCCTGGAAAACTATCATACACGTTTTAAAATGCTTAAAGGGCAAACTGGTACGGTGACATTTTTATTTACTGCAAAAAATCGAGTCCGAATTTTATTTCGAACAACTGAAGTTGAAAAACATGGAGGATTTCCGCAGAGGGGTCGCTTTGAAGCTCTAAGCTTTGTGGTCAGAGCGGCTACTTCACAAATAATGACCAAAGACCTCATGGTCGATTGGATCAAGGTTTTTGTATTTAACTCAAGGAGATAAGATATAAGAAAAAGGATGTAAGACATAGAAAAAGAAATAAGATATATGTATATAATGTGCAGTGCGTGAGCAACACGTCCGCTTCACACATTTTTTTTTTGCCACGAATGATTAGCTATAACAGCCATTTTTGTCATAATTTTGAATAAAAGGTAATTTCGAAGATAAATCATGATGTGCAAAAAAGCCGGCAGCAATGGGGAACGAACCAACGACGTCACACGTGGCGTCTGGGAGCACTACCCCTGCGCCACCGCCGCAGCTGGCCATGGCCGCTATAACTCATCGCCCCCGCGCTAGCTCTTTCGCACGACGAGCCTGTGGTCAGGCCACTCAACATCGGCCGGTCATAACTCGCTCAGGAGTTTCATTTTGCAATTTCGACGCCCATATTCGTAATCAGCATTCCGAGATCTTTCTAATGGCCCTAGTCTCACCTTGAAATTCCATTGGAGGTCTAAATCCTTCCCAAGTAAGATACGATCGTGTGGTTTATATGGGGATAATTTGTATCAGGCTGAATTATTTTTGGCTAGTTCGTATAACTGATTTTGATCAGAATTCTGATATCCTATCCGAGTCCGATATCCGATTTGAAGTCCGAAGAGAAATTAACTAATTGGACGATCCGAAAATCCATTAGCTACTCTTACCCGAATCATCTCAAATTCCGGGGCTTTTCAAAAATGCCACTATTTATGTAGTCCTTTAATCGGGTTCGGATCCAGAATCTACTACCTTCTCGCAGGTCTCGCCATCGGAAATCGAGGCCCTATTGCTGAGTCTTCCTGGCGTGTCCGACTGCTGCGTATTTGGAGTACCGGACGAGCGACATGGGGAGGCACCTGTGGCATACGTTGTCTCGAAAACGGTTAATGAGGAGCAGATAAACGCACTTGTTAAAGGTACGTGACCATGACATCAGCTGACAGGGATGGAATTGGTCAAGCCATTTGTGCTGAATTATCTTGAACTGCATCCACATAGCATCACGAAGACAGTTGGAAGGACTGCGAAGTGCGGGTCCAGTCCGATGTTCACTTTTTGAAACGGTTCGCCTGTCCTCGACAGGAAGGAGTGGCTCCTTGGCGAAAGTTGAGCCGAACGTCAAGTTTCAGAGCGCGACCAAACTTCTTTGACTCAATATCCTCTAACGACTCGTTCGGATTCAGTCAAATTCTAGTTAGCCAGAGTATGAATTAGAAAGAATACTTTTACCTTCTCAGAAATTTTACATCAAAATGGCCTTCATGGAATCAATGTTTAGAGGGATGAAGAGCTTGCAGTGTGTACACAGTGAGCAGTATTAACTACTGTGAATTTGATAGGTGGTATACATGAATCGAAATCATGGGCTCTTCTCAGCTAGCAGATCAGATATGATATGCCTTCCCTGTTACATGGCCAATTTTAGAGTTGTCATGTTTTTCGCTTGTTGATTTTGTTGCTTTGTTATTGGCTTAAATAAAATAGTATATAGAAAATATTAGGTTGTAACGAATTAAATGGCACTGGCTTGCGCCATTTTTTGGCGCGTCTTTACGCGTTTGATCAAGAACAAACCGTAACATGTGGCATATCATTTAGAAGCGCAAACTTTGCTCTACCGGTGAGTACCAAATTTTCTATGTAAAAGTGGGAAAACTTTGGAGTTTTATTGACTTTTTTGCAGATGGACAAAAGGGTAATCCGAGGCATTTACTTGTATGAATTCAAGCTGGGCACTACAGCTAAGGAGGCGGACGAGAAGATCAACGCTGCATTCGGTCAAGGATGTTCCACAATTCGGACGGCGCATCGTTGGTATCAGAAGTTCCGGAATGGAGATGAGAGCTTGCAAGAACATGAAGGTCGTGGGAGGCATAGTGATGTTGATGAGGGTAGGCTGAGAGATGTGGTAGAGGAGGATCCACACAGAGGTACCAGGGAGATAGCGAAGGTTCTTGGCGTCAGTCACAACACAGCTGCCCGGCATCTGAAGGAAATTGGAAAGACCAAAAAGCTGGAAAGATGGGTGCCTCACGAGCTGTCTGAAGAGCAAAGAAACCGACCACATGAGATCTCGTCCGTACTGCTTCTACGGAACGAAACGGACCCATTCCTTGATCGCATCTTAACCTGTGACGAGAAATGGACAACGTACGACAACAGGCGACGATCGGCACAGTGGGTGGACAGCGATGAGAGCCCCAAGGTTTTTGCGAAGCCGGAATTGCACCAAAAGAAAGTAATGGTGACAGTATGGTGGTGTTTGCTGGGAATTATTCACCGCAGCTTCCTCCCTCCCGGTGAATCCATCACGGCAGAGAAGTCCTGCATTGAAATTGAAGAAATGATGAAAAAGTTGAGGGATATCCGACCGGCCTTGGTAAACCGAAGGCGAGTTCTCCTTCTGCACGACAATGCTCGCCCCCATGTAGCACGAATGACGTTGCAGAAATTGAAGGGGCTGAGCATTGAAACTCTACCACATCCTCCGTTTTCTCCCGACCTCTCCCCAACAGACTACCATTTCTTCAAGCATCTTGGCGACTTCTTGGTAGGGAAAATATTCAAATACCAACAGGATGCCGAAAGTGCCTTCGAAGATTTCGTCAATTCCAGAACTTCTGATTGTTATGCTACTGGGATAATAAAGCTTGTGTCACGTTGGCAAAGATGTGTAGAATCAGAAGGTTTTTATTTCGATTAATAAGCTTGCCTACAAGCCGAGATATTAACTGTTTAAATTTACAGTGGTTCAGTGCCATTTATTTCGTTACAACCTAATAGTAATATACTATTTTCACTCCAAATTGAACACCTTCTGAACTAAAAGGTACACCTTTCAGAATTTTTATTTTTGAAATATAATAACTGATCATCCAAATCAAAACGAGCCTTTTCCATAATAAAACAGGCTCTCCAAGACGGTTGGGATAACTTTTTGTTAAGAGCAAATTTGTATAATTTCTTTTGAAATTTTTCAACTGGTCTGCCCCAATAAGTGAACCCGCTGTTAAAAAATTAAATTTTTTAAATAAAATTTATACTTTTCAAGGAGAAATAAAAATTAAAAATCACGTTCTAAACGCTGGAAAACAGTCAATCACAGTCAATTATTTAGTGTGTCAAAAGAAGAGATCAAATTAAATGTCTTCCAAATTGAAAGGAACTTACGGCAGGTTAAACTACAGGTTCTTCGAGATGGTTAGAACAAATTTTTGTTTAAGGAAAATTTGGTAAAACTTTCTTTGGAATTTTCTTGTTCACCTGCCCTAATGAATTTATTAATTTTATAAAAATTTGCTTTCAAGAAAAAATAACAAATTTTACTTTGTTTTGAAACGCAACAAGGCAGCAATTATTCAACGCATTAAAAAACTGGATTGCGCCATACACTCGATAGATAGTTACGATTTTTATTTGATCGGTAGTAGAAATTCAGTTTGCTTGGGTAATATCGATGTAAACGACAAAACAAGAACAGTTATAGAAAGGTACTTATATCCTCTCATCGATCTTCCAAGCAGTTGGCATTTGCACTGGCATTCAAATAAAAATCGCATCTACTCGAGCTCTGTGAGCGTTCTCTTCACTTAATACAACAAATGATTGGTGCTTTCCAGCGCCTTAAAACATTTTAATTTTAAAAAAATCCTAGAAAAATAAACATTTTATAAAACTTCAAAGAGTGTGTTTATAATACTTATTGGGGTAGGTGAACTAAGCAATTTCAAAATAAGTCACGCTAAATTTTCCTTGATGGGCGCGTGTAGCGCAGTCGGAGGAGGCGCCGACTGTCGCGTGCACCCGATACCAGGTTCCTGGTTCGGATTTCCGGCCCAGGCCAATCAAGTCCTTTAATCCCTCCGGGGTCGGTGAATTGGTACCAGACCTGTCTGCGCTGATTTGTTCATTGACCGGCAAGTCATTATATAGGGCAAATACGCATTCACATGACCTCCACGACATCCTGTAGAAGTAGAATGCGCTGGCGCATCCCAAAAGAGATTGGGTAACGCCGTCCTTTATCCTTCTTATCCAAGTTTTCTTTGAACAAAAAATTTTCTACCCGTCTTGCAGAGTGTTTCACTTTTAGATCTGTTTTAATACGAAGGACGCTCGTTTTTATTTAGAAGAAGTTCATTTTGATTTCAAAAGCGTCAAGATCCCTAGAAGTGTGTCCAATGATTTCAAAAGTGTTCAATTTAAAAATGGTGAAAAAGTGAAAATGGTATAATATGAACCTGTGCACGTTCCGTGTTACGACACCAAAGTCTCACCAATTGATGACGTCTTATGTTAGTTTAAATGACAACAATGATGCGCAATTTCAGAACGCCTATCCTCATATAAGCAGCTCAGAGGAGGAGTGAGATTCGTGGATGAAATACCGCGAACATCCACTGGAAAGATGTTACGGAGACAATTAAAAGAACAGCACCTGAAGGAAATGGGTATTCGACTTCGCAGCCGGATTTAGTGTCAGATGCGACGATCAAGCAGTTGTACATGTAAAGCAATAAAGTTGACTTCTCTGAAATATTTGCGACCAACAATCGGAGAAGGTGGATAAGAAGGAGAACCAAGAAAGACCGGGTTTTACATACATCTTGACATGTAATGCGTATTCGTCTCCGTTTACCAATGATCAAAACCTGCTTTCAGACCTGTTAATGATCACTTGGATATTGATCAAAATGAACTCTTCCATCTTCCCTCATTCAGCGGAACTACTTAAAGACACATTCTTAGTATTCAACGACAAAAACCGTACTCAAAAATATTTTGAATCTTCTTCGGTTCGTGTTGAGAACATTCGGAATGAGCTTCCTGCATCAATCCTCATTTCTTCACCGAAAGTCTTCATCTAAATGTTCGAAAACTTTCTTAAAGATTTGTGGAGTTGTCTACAAAATAGTTGTTTTAGAGAATGGACGATATTTTGTTTGAATATACCATGCTCCATGAATGCACCGCAGATACTGGAGAGAACAGCTTTTCAGTGAATGAAATACTAATTCGCTGAAAAAAGCACTTTCCACTTAATTAAAACAATCATGGAAGAAATCACTTTTGATAACATTCAAAAAGCCAACTTTTGTTGCGACCTCTTTTGCTAAACTGACTCTGTATCACTTTTGGATCTATAAAGGTTCTATGTTCTATCCTGATTGCTTTGGAGAGTGTCCAATTTAACTTGAGAATTGAATAATACCGGATTTCTTAGAAAAAATGTACACACTGTTTGAAAAGTGATAACTTTGCTGACAGCAAAGGAACTGAATTTATAAACTCATGTGAAAGCTCAGGAAAATAGAAAAATTCTGACATATGAGCGACATGGAATGCGCCTGAAAGTTAGCATTTCACACTCGATTGATTGTGTTTCGTGACAATTTCTTCACAAAGTGACCGTTTTGATAGGTTTACGCTTCTTTTAAGGTTTAAAACTTAAAAACACACTGTGGCTTGCTGAAAATGCAGGGTATCCTTAAAAATGCAGGTACTATTTGAAACGTTCTAACGTTACAGCTAGTTAAGCATTAGTAGATGTTTGAGACTCATCTGAAAGGGGAAAGCAACTAGATTTCTGAAGGATGTAAATGGCCAAGATTGCGCCGTGTTCCCGCCTAAAACCTTGCATTTCGGGCTCAACTGAATATGCACGGGCTGACTGCTTGTTGCAGTCTTGTTACTATTGTACTTGGGTAGATTAATCTGTGCTGTGCTTCTTTTAACGTCATCCGTCGCCCAGTAAGCTAAGTTATGCCAACGCTAGGCTGCACGTATCGATGATCACCAGGCAGAAGCTCCATTCTTTGGGATACGAAACACTCGACCACCATCCACCATCCACCATATTCGCCCGACCTATCGTCTACAGACTACCATTTTTTCAAACATCCCGACGGCTTCCTTCGCGAAAAATACTTCAGGAACCGACACGATGCAGAATATGCTCTCGAAGAATTCATCACTTCTAGATCTCCGGAGTTCTGCGCTACTAAAATAAGTAAACCAGTATCTCATTGGCAAAGATGTGTAGATTGTAATGGTTCTTATTTCGCCTAATAAAGTTATTTTGGAGCCGAGATACATACATTTGAAGTCAGAGGCCAAAAAACGACAGAACTTAGGTAACGACCTAATAAATCGTGCAACAAATAAACTCACATGTCACGCGTCTTTCACGTGATTGTCAAGTTCTAAACGTTAAAAAATTAATCTCGCCAAGTAGTAACAAGATTGCAACAAGAATTCAGCCCGCGCACAATCAATCGAGTCTGAAATGCAAGGTTTCAGGCGGGGACACGGCGCAATCTTGACTATTTACACCCTCAGAAATCTAGTTACCCTGCCCTTTCATATGAGCCACAAACATCTTCAAATGCTTAACTAGCTGCAATGTTAGAACGTTTCAAATAGTACCTGCATTCAGGACACACTGCATTTTCCGCTAGCCAAAGTGTGTTTTTAAGTTTTAAACCTTAAAAGAACCACAAAGCTATCAAAACGGCCACTTTATGAAGAAATTGTAACATGTATTCAAGCGAAAGGGCGCGTGTAGCGCAGTCGGGGGAGGCGCGACTGTCGCGTGCACCCGATACCAGGTTCTTGGTTCGGATTTCGCGCCCAGGCCAACCAAGCCTTCCATCCCTCCGGGGTCGGTGAATTGGTACCAGACTTGTCTGGGAAGGATAGAGCGCTGACTTGTTCATCGGCTGGCCACCGCAAGTCATTGTATGGCCAAATACGCATTCAAATCGCCTCCACGACATCCCGTAGAAGTAGAATGCGCTGGCGCATCTCAAAAGGAATTGAGTAACGCCGTCCTTTATCCTTTTATTCAAGCGAAACACAATCAATCGAGTCTAAAATGCAGGGTTTCAGGCAGGAACATGGCGCGATCTTGACTATTTGCACGCCACAGTAATCCGTTACCGTGCGCTTTCATATCAGTCTCAAGCATCTTCAAGTGCTTCGTTAACACCAATGTTGAAACATTTCAAATAGTATCAAATAGTATAGTATAAGTACTACCTGCATTTTTAGGACATCCCGCATTTTCCGCAGGCCATTGTGTGTTTTTATGCTTCAAACCTTAAAAGAAGCACAAACCAATCAAAGCGGTCGCTTTATGAAGAAATTGTAACAAGTATTCAAGCGAAACACAATCAATCGGGTGTAAAATGCAAAGTTTCAGAAAAGTGCATGGCGCATTCCATGCTGCTTATATGTAGTAGAATTTTTGTTTTCTTAGCTTTCATATGAGCCCTTAACTTCTTCAGTATGTTTACTGTGAGCAAAGTTATCACCTTTCAAACAGTGTATAAATTTTTTGGGACACACTGTATATTAAGGCTACACAAGAGCAGCGCAACCGTCTGTGAGCATGAAGTGTTGAAGAGCAGCAGATGGGTGACATTCAATCCCGTTGACTTTCTTTCTGTCCCAGAACTGACACACATTTGTATTCATGTACCAAATGGAGATATAGAGCTGTCTCACACCCTTTGCTTTAGAGCTTCATTTTATTCATCATAACTCTATTTACTTGTTCGCTCGCTGAACGACCCACTGAGTTACTTTGGCACAAGATGAACGAACCGAAAAGTAAAGGTCCACACAGAAAGTCTATATTCATTTGTCTACACCGAGTAGAAGTGTAACATGTCCATGATAATGTAGTTTACCACAGAATGAGGGATCTGAGCAACCATCTCTTGCACTTGCCTACAAAACACCTTGAAGGTCACAGTCTCGCCCTCATACAAGATGTCATAACAAAGACAGCCATCTGAGGAAAAGAAGAATAAGAACAGTTCCTTTTTGCAGTGATCTCGTCTCTTGGGAACGGGCTGCTTCCTGTGATCTACAAGAAGCCACTGCAGCTTCCTTTTAGGATCCTTGTATGATATCCATTCTTCATCCTGCATAATAACGAACTTGATCCACGCCGTCGTTCTCTCAGGATTGAGAAGATACACCTCCACTCGACTACGACGTTGCACAACGGTAAGAGTCCTAAGAATAGTTCCAGGACGCTTACCTCGGTATCCGCCTTTAGCGAGGATCGCTCGAACAGTCGAGAAGAAGTACTTGTAGCCGTGGTCATTCCCCTTAAACTCTGTGCTGGATTACTCTGCAGGCAGACCAGAACAGCGCTGGTTTTTGAAGAGTGCGGACCTCGACAGCGAGAGGATTCCTCCAAAGGAAAATCGCCCTCATCGAATCGCTTGTACCATCTGTGTCAGGTCGTGTAGGAGGGGGCATGGCTGCCCATCGACGACACCAACTCAAGTTGAGTTTGAACTGCAGAGCGGCCAGAACGATGGCAATGAAGTAATCGTAGGCGACAGTCGTGACGATCCAACATGGTTTGTACAAGGGTATTCAGAGATAGCGACGGTTTTAAAAAATGATTGGCTGGTGCTCATATATACTGACTTTCCGCTTAACATGGTGTTTAAACTGTGGCATCCATTTCGGTCGGTAGCACGCTACCTTCGTTCAAGGGAAGACACTCAAATTCTTGCAAAACCTACTGCTCACCCTAATTTTTGCTCACTGAACGACCCACAGGGTTACTTGACACAAAATGAACCAGGCGAAAAGTAAAAAGTCACACAGAAATAGTCTATATTTATTTGTCTACACCGAGTAGGGCTGTAACGCTTAGTTACAAAGAACAAATCAAAATAGGAACACCAAATAGGGGACGACTCAGCTTCAACGTCAAATTGCACATCCCTTCATCAGGATTCATTTGTGGGAAACGTTGCGAGAACCCTAAAGTCAGCTCTATGGACCAGTCTGGGTCTAATTCGCCGGAGCCGATCGACGATAGGTTACGCCTCCGCTGTTACTCTGACGGATTACAAGTTCGACTAAGGTAAATGCATGAAGTGAAGAGTGGTGGTAGCAGTGGTAGAAGAGCAAGAACCGCTGAGACAGAGAGAGGCATGCGCGCCTAGAGCAAGGGGATAAAGCTAGCAGGACAAGTGGATTACGTGAGACTCACGGAAAAGTGCTGCACAGAGACAGGACACCGACAACAACTAACTACATCGTAACACGACCAACACAGAACACACACGCAGAAGGGACAGAAGCCCTCGACTACTTGAAGCTGTACATCACATGCGGAAAGTCAGCAAAGGACAGTGATAGACGTCGTCAAAGTGACATCGGCACGATATAACAACACACACACGCTCCGTAGTCATATCACATGGTAAAGCGGATAAAGCCAATGGGATCGAGCAGGGGTATGGGTAGGACGTGACGGTATGTACATGCCAGTAGTGGGAACAGCAATAATCTCACACACGAAATAACAACCGCTGAAAGTGAACTGTAAACCAGTAAATCGGGTAAGAAAACTAGGGACGTCAGCTGATGTCGCGTCGGGCGTGCGCCACCGCTATCTGAAGGTACTGCAGCCACTCCTCAGCCTTCTTCTCATCCGTCGCCTGAAAGAAGACTGTTATTTTCGCATCACATTGACCTACTCATTTGTTGCTGTGCTCGCTGGTTACAAATCTTCGTGTCTGTTGTCTCCAGGCTTATTAAATGCTCAAAACGCATATGACTTTCGTAGACAGTTGAAGAAAGGCGACTGACCCTCTACTTTGCATTTGGATGAAAAATCCTGAAGACAGCATTTTTTTCTACTGTTTTATCAGTTTTTACATAGTAGATTTCCTCTATTTTTGCAGCACTGCTAGATTTTCTTGCTTGCTGTTATTCTCGGTATTACTCTGAGCCTACCTGTTTGTAAATGCTTGCTTGATTCCCTATACTTCCCGCCTACTTGGTTCATCTCTGCTCATCTCGCTGTCATCTCTAGACGTTTTTGTTTTTCTGCTGTTTTCCTATGGACTCTCTGATCACTCATCACATGGGCGTTGATGGAAGCGGCGGGCCTACTAAGAAGGTATCTAGAGCCGTTTTCTCTGGCCACGAGTGTTGGCGGTCCACTCGATTCCATCAAGTTGCCGAATCCGTAAACCCTTGGCTCTCTGTATTTCCGGCTTTTTTTATTTCTCTTTGTTAATGCCAACATTCTCTCGTTGACCAAAGATTGCCCTCACCATTTATTAATGTGAAATCTTGTTGTTGAGGAGTTTCATCTCTTCATAACCAAAACATATTTTGTTTACACTGTGTCCATCTCTAGTTAACTCTTTGTTATTGCGCACAATTTAGTGCAAATTTAGCTGATTAAATAAATTTATTCATTAACACACAACCACTAGGACGCGAAAACTCAGTGTTTGCAGTGGAAGGACACGACCAGGGAAATAACTTAAGGTTTGGGTTCAATAAGGTAAAGAACATCGAGTCAACGGGTCACCCTCTTTTTGAAAACTAATTTCGCGTTCAATTTACGATATATGTGGCGAAGAGGAGCAGCATTGTGAGACGGAAACGCCGCATCCAATCAGAGCGCATTGAATGGGCATGCCATTCAGAGAGGGACAGTCGGTACCCTGGCATGTGTTGGGTCTGTGCTTTGCTTTGCTGTTATTGGCTGGTGCACTCCCACCTATCAGTGCTGCTCACGTTCGCGACATGTACCATGGAGATGTTGCTTTCGCCCGGTTGAGCAACATATTGGCATCATCGGCAGAATAAATGCCCCCGATAATGAGTCGACTCATGCGAAACCTTGCTCAGCTTTGCACTGGTATCCTTTGTTGTTATCTTCCGTTTACCGTAGTTATGATTCTTGCAAAACAGCCTAATTTGGAGCTGAGCGCCGCTTAATGCGCTTCAAGAAGACGACTACGACTCCCTTAGGTAACCAAACTAGCGTCAACGATGGATTGTTGTGTTCTAGACCAGATAAAATGTCCAACATAAAACAAGGATAGCGCAGAACTGCGAAGGAAATGACCACCGCTGCGACGTTAAACGATGCAAGGCTCATTTAATTCAGCGTAGTTTTATTAACATTCCTCTTAAAGCCCCACGACCCTAAATTAATCTCGGAAATCACAAGATCTTGTGCTGGTAGAAATATCAGGTTGCCCGAAAAGTTCTCCGCGTTTTGTGTTACTATTTTTCATTCGTCTATTATTAAGTAAAATTCAACTTGCATTGCGCACTAATGCTACTTTCCGTACAGAATTTTTCGCACTATCTGGATGAATAACTTATGTTTCAACGTTGTTTTATATTTCCGTTCCTGAAGGGCTTGTTGAAGTGTGTCAAAGGAGCAATTCCGATCGATGTTTTATTTTAACTTCAATTTGCGACAGTCCACAGCCGAGGTAGCTCGACGAATCAACGAAGTGTGGGAACCTGATAGTGTTGGAGAAAGCACTGTGCGCCAGTGGTTCAGTAAATTTCGGACCGGAAATTTCAGCCCCGAAGATGATTCCCGTAGCGGTCGACCTAGAGCAATCTTGGGCGACGAGTTGAAGGAATTGGTGGAAGCTGGACCATCCCAAACAGTTGGCGGGATCGCGGAAGAGCTAGACGTCACTAGAACTGTTGTTGCGAATGCTTTGAAACGCCTTAAGCGATAAGTGGTATGGCATGAGAAGTGAGGTCCGATTTCTACACTTGTCGTTAGAACTGGGCATTGAACGGAAGCCTTGCATTCACACCTTTTTCTTTTCCATAAAGCAACTAGAAACTCCCAATCTCGTTCGCTACAACGAATGTTTGTGGACTGTTCTCGTCAAGAAATCCAGCAAATTTTTTGGAGATTTCAACATAAGGTTTCAACATTTACATTGATTTGTCAAAAGCGTTTGACAAAGTAAGCCACCGATTGCTTCTAAAAAAGCTTTATAATCTTGGCATTACAGGATCTTTGCTTCAGGGAATTCAATCTTATCTGCATGAAAGACATATGCGGGTGAAAGTCGGTAATTCTTTTTCGAAGAGCTATGATTGCAGAAGTGGAGTTCCCCAGGGAGGTGTGCTGTCACCGGTCCTTTTTCTTGCATATACCTGCGATCTTCCTGCAGTTCTATCCACGCATTCTCATGTGAAGGTGCAGATGTATGCCGATGACATAAAAATTTATGGGAGATACAATGATAGCAATAAGGCTGAAGTTTGCCAGGCCTTATCCCACTCCATTAACATGATGGCAGAATGGGCTAATGCTTGGAAAATTCCTATGAATCCTTCCAAAACTTCAGTTTTCCATATCGGTGAAACGCCCATTGTAGAATTTGGTCTTGAAAATACTTCGTTCAAGACTGTATCTGAGGTTCGCGATCTTGGAATTTTTTTGGACAGCGGATTAAAAAAGGATAAAGGACGGCGTTATTCAATCCTCTTTGGGACGCGCTACGCATTCTACTTCTACGGGATGTCGTGGAGGCGACATGAATGCGTATTTGGCCATACAATGACTTGCGGTGGCCAGCCGATGAACAAGTCAGCGCTCTATCCTTCCCAGACAAGTCTGGTACCAATTCACCGACCCCGGAAGGATGGAAGGCTTGGTTGGCCTGGGCGGGAAATCCGAACCAGGATCCTGGTATCGGGTGCACGCGACAGTCGCGCCTCCTCCGACTGCGCTACACGCGCCCTGACAGCGGATTAGATTTCACATTCAATAATCACATTGATGTTATAATACGGAGAGCTTTTTCTGTCCTTTTTTCAATTTTTAGAAATTTGAAATGTCACGACAGCACGATACTGATCAAACTGTATAAGTCGTACGTTTTACCAATATTGGAGTACTGCTCTCCGATTTGGAATCCTTTCACAAAAAAGCATATAGAGAAAATTGAAAATTTTCAGAAAACCTTCATAAAGACCATGTTTAATCGATGTGTAAGCTGTACCATTTCTATTGGAACGTGTCCTAGATATCAGGAACGGCTAAAACTATTCAGCCTAAATAGTCTACAGTACAGACGCATTATAAATGATCAGTGTTTTGCTTCAAAATCCTAAAAGGCGAATCTAAACTTAAGGCTAGTAACTACTGGGCCTTTTTGCCAACACAAGGTCGGCGTAATAGGTACTGCTTTCGCTATCCCAAGATTAAGAAGGAAAACCGAGAAAAGGTTTTTAATTCTCTGTTCTTTCGTGGAGCTCGTTGGTTACAAATGCTACCACCCAACCTATTAGAAGCACCAAATGCGTATGTTTTTAGAAAAGGTTTAAAGAGAATAGACTTGCTATCAACACTACATATTCCTGATATCGCCTAAGTGAAAAAAGATTCCGCTATTTTTCGCTTTCCTAAAACCAGGAAATCCTTTGCTTTGGATGTTTTTTTCATTTTTTTCACTTCAGAGCTTTTTTTGTTTATTTTTTGCTCTTTCTTTCTGCTCTTATTTTTTTCTTTGTTTGTTTTTTGCACTTTTCTGACGTTTGTTCGCTTCTTGTTTGTTTCTAATTTTCGTTGAATTTTAGAACTTCTCTGTTTTGTTTCTGATTAGCCAGCGTTACCGTCTTAGGTTTCCCCAAGCAGCCGTCTTCGATGGGTTCTAATGAAGTTGACGGACCTACTAAATTGGTATCCGGAGCCGATTTCTCCCACGACGTGCAGTGTTGGCGGGCCACTGCTCCTCTTCATCAGTTACCCATCATCCTCTATCACATCCTCTATCCCATCATTCTTATCTGGCTTCCTTACCCTTATTCTCCTTAAACTGTGTCTCTTCTAAGTGACTTCTATTTGCCGCCGTTTAAGAGTTATGCTAACATAAAAAAGAACCAATGATGGCTAGTTTTGATTTGTTCAATTTTTTTTTAACACCACGTACTTTCTAATGTGCTGTGTCCTTTTTAAATGTATGTACTATTCTTGTGCGCACCACATTGTGCAAATAAATAAATAAATAAATAAGGACGCATTCAGATATACGACTCCGAAATATTCAACCAACCTTCAGAACCACAGAAGTGTTGTCCGAAGTGAAAATTTCGAAAGCTCGTCTCAACGACTTTCGACTCTTACGGCCACGGCTCAACGATCGAACGGACCGAATCGATCGTAAATCAATAGCCGGAACAACGGCGCTCGATTCGCTCTGAAAAGTGTGGGAATAAGAGAATCAGAATAGCCAGGGTGTTCCCAGTAGGTGTAAATATACGAACCGCTTCTTCTGAGCTGCACGTGAGAGCGGCGCTGGAGAGCGTGAAGTATTTGGTGTGCCATCGTCGCAAGAATCGCCACCGGCCTTTTTTCTCCTTCAGCTGACCTTCGAGCACACGTTGTGAGCCGCTGTCCTCGACAAATGATCTGGAAAATTAATTTGTGAGCGCAGAGACGACGGAGATTGCCCTGGAGATTCTGGAGATTGTTCGGCGGTGACTCAGCTACGTTGACTCTAGTATATTCTCTGGAATCTTAGTGCCACAACGTATGTTCTACTTCTGAAGCAACCAAAGCTCTCAGGTATACTTACCACTTTCACGTCGAATTGGGCACTCTTCAAATCAAATTGGACACTATTCTAAATTGGACTATGACTTTTAAAATCAAAGCGAACTTGTCTACGTCGAAATGAGCTTCTTCTACATTAAACTAGACACTCTCCAAAAAGGTTACAATAGTTTTCTGTCCAAGGGAAGTTGTAGTATAACTTTCTTTGAAGATTTAATTCATCTACCCAATAAGTAAATGAATTAAATCTTTTTATTGGGTAGATTGTCCTGGAGAATAATTCATCTACCCAATAAGTAGGGCGAGTGTGGCGCAGTCGGAAAAGGTGCCGACTGTCGCATGCACCCGATGCTGGGTTCTTGGTTCGGATTTCCCGTCCAGGCCAACCAAGCCTTCCATCCCTCTGGGGTCGGTGAATTGGTACCAGAGTTGTCTACGAGGCATAAAGCGCTGACATGTTCATCGGCTGGCCACCGCATGTCATTGTATGTCCAAATACGCATTCAACTCGCCTCCACGACATCCCGTAGAAGTAGAATGCGTGGCGCATCCCAAAAGGGATTGAGTAACGCCGTCCTTTATCCTTATCATTACCCAATAAGTGAGCACGTTGTTTGAAATTTTATAAAAATTTCGTTTTTCGAGGAAAGGCAATGTTCTGAAGCTTGTTTCAAATAGCAGAAGGGTGGCCATTTTTCAGTGCCTAAATAGGAGATTGCGCCATGCCCTCGTCCAAGATATCGCGATTTTTGTTCGATTGATAGCAAAATCTTTTTTTGCATGGAGTTTCACGACTGTTAATGGTACAACAAAACAACTGTAAAGAACGCAGATATCCTCACTATGATGTTCCATGTGACCAGCATTTACACTGTCAATAAAATAAAAATCGGATGAGCTTTTCGAGTGCATGGCGTGATCCGATCTTTTAATGCATTGATTGCTGCCTTGTTGCGCTTCAAAACAAAGTGAAATTTATTATTATTTCTTAAAAGTAAAATTTTATAAAATTATTGCACTCATTCGGGCAGCTGTTCTAAAAAAAATTCAAAAAAGTTATACCAAATTTTCCTTGGTTCGGTTGCTTTTGTTCCGTTGCTTAAAGATACACCAAATTTTCCTTGGTTTGGTTACTTCTTTGCCATGCTTCAAGTCAATTTTTAATTTTTTTTTCAAATAATAAAAATCATATAAAAGTATTACACTTATTGACAGGTGAAGTAAAAAATTTCAAAGAATGTTATAGCAAATTTTCCTTGAACAAAAAATATTCAATCATGTTATTGAGTTTGTCCATTTATCTGAATGAAGGTCATTTCGATTTGGAAGAGTTCACTTTGATTTCAAAAGTCTTAAAGGTGGCTTAGAAGAGGTCCAATTTTAGTTGAAAGATGCCCAATTTGATTTGAAGAGTGTCCATTTCGATGTGAAAATTGTATATTTTCTTTCGCTCATATTCTAACGTCTCTTCTCACTCTTAAATTCTTACTCCTATACTTAACCCGTGGGCGCGTGGTAGCTCAGTCGGAGGAGGCGCCGGCTGTCCCGAGCATACGCCTCCAGGTTACTGGTTCGGATTTCCCGCCCAGGCCAACCAAGCTTCCCGTCCATCCGGGGTCGGCGGATTGGTACCAGGCTTGTCTGTGAAGTATAAAACCCCGCCTTATACATCGGCTGGCCACCGCACATCATTGTATAGGCGAAATACACTCTCAAATTTCTCCAGGACATCTCGTAGAAGTAGAATGCGTGGTGTATCCCACAGAAAGTTTGATTAACGCCGTCGTTTATCCTTGAATCCGTTATGCTTAACATCTGCCTCACTCCCACTCCAGACAACTGATGCGAACGCGGCCAAAGTGAAGACGTCGCAGAAAGGTTTTAAGGGATGTAGCAGTCGCTGCGGTGATTCTGAAGGAAAATAGATAACGACAAATCGATTTTGCGCCACGTATTCTGTTTCCATCGGATGTCGCGGAAGCAATTTTAATGCGCATTTTGTCCACTCAATGACTTGCGGTGGCCAACCGATGGACAAGTCAGTGTTTTATCCTTCAACCTTTCTAGAATAGTCGATTCCAATTCACTAGGGATGAAGTGCTCGGCCGGCCTGGGCAGGAAATCCGAACCAGAAACCCAGAATCGTGCGGCTCACTGCATCCTGCATCTCCCAGACAGTGCTACTAGGCTCCTAAACTAGGAATGGAAGAAAAATGACAAACGACTAACTTGACACGTTCCGGATGTGAACAGCTGAAGCAGCTCCATCGGTTCGACGGCCCGTCCAGCGAGAAACAGTCGAAGAACGACGCCTCCTCCAGTTCCTTGTACAGCTTGTCCTGCTCCTGAATAGATCATCTTTAGTTAGGAGAGCAACTGAAAGCAGAATCAGTGACAGAAGTCTGTTACTATTAGGTTGTAATGAAATAAATGGCACTGAACCACTGTAAATTTAAACAGTTAATATCTCGGCTTGTAGGCAAGTTTATTAATCGAAATGAAAACCTTCTGATTCTACACATCTTTGCCAACGTGACACAAGCTTTTTTATCCCAGTAGCATAAAAATCAGAAGTTCTGGAATTGACGAAATCTTCGAAGGCACTTTCGGCATCCTGTTGGTATTTGAATATTTTCCCTACCAAGAAGTCGCCAAGATGCTTGGTGAAATGGTAGTCTGTTGGGGAGAGGTCGGGAGAAAACGGAGGATGTGGTAGAGTTTCAATGCTCAGCTCATTCGATTTCTGCAACGCCATTCGTGATACATGGGGGCGAGCATTATCGTGCAGAACGAGAACTCGCCCTCGGTTTACCAAGGCCGACCGGATGTCCTTCAACTTTTTCATCATTTCTTCAATTTCAATGCAGTACTTCTCTGCCGTGATGGATTCACCGGGAGGAAGGAAGCTGTGGTGAACAATTCCCAGCGAACACCACCATACTGTCACCATTACTTTCTTTTGGTGCAATTCCGGCTTCGCAGAAACCTTGGGGCTGTCATCGCTGTCCACCCACTGTGCCGATCGTCGCCTGTTGTCGTACATTATCCATTTCTCGTCACAGCTTACGATGCGATCAAGGAATGGGTCCGTTTCGTTCCGTAGAAGCAATGCGGACGAGATCTCATATCGTCGGTTTCTTTGCTCCTCAGACAGCTCGTGAGGCACCCATCTTTCCAGCTTTTTGGTCTTTCCGATCTCCTTCAGATGCCGGGCAGCTGTGTTGTGACTGACGCCAAGAACCTTCGCTATCTCCCTGGTACCTTTGCGTGGATCCTCCTCTACCACATCTCTCAGCTTGTCCTCATCAACATCACTATGCCTCCCACGACCTTCATGTTCTTCCAAGCTCTCATCTCCATTCCGGAACTTCTGATACCAACGAAACGCCGTCCGAATTGTGGAACATCCTTGACCGAATGCGGCGTTGATCTTCTCGTCCGCCTCCTTAGCTGTAGTGCCCAGCTTGAATTCATACAAGTAAATGCCTCGGATTACCCTTTTGTCCATCTGCAAAAAAATCAATAAAACTCTAAAGTTTTCCCACTTTTACATAGAAAATTGGTGCTCTCCGGTAGAGCAAAGTTTGCGCTTCTAAATGATATGCCACATGTTACGTTTTGTTCTTGATCAAACGCGTAAAGACGCGCCAAAAAATGGCGCGAGCCAGTGCCATTTAATTCGTTACAACCTAATAGAACAGCACGCGCCGATGGAGAAATCCATCCTGCTAAAGTTGAGTGTTGTCGTCACACTTTTTTCAGAAATTGATGTTAGATTTTTTTTACAAATCACCAATGACAGTGCTATACTAGACTGGGAGAGAACAGGGTCCACATTCTATCTTCTCGCTAACGTCATTAGATCTGAGGACAAGTTTCGGATTGCTGTTTCCTAGACGATGAGGACTATCGGGGCGTGTGCAGGGCAGTCGGTAGAGGTGCCGGCTGTTGCGTGCAACCGACAACAGGTTCTTGGTTCGGCTTTTCCACCCAGTCCAACCCAGCCTTCCATCGGTAAGGTGTTGGTGAATTGAAAGCAGACTTGTCTGAGAAGGATAACCGTTCACTTGTTCATCGACTGGCCGCACCGCAATTCCTCGTATGGGCAAACACGCCTCAAATCGCCTCCACGACAATCCCGTAGAAGTAGAATGCATGGCGCATACCAAGAAGGATTGAGTAACACCGTCCTTTATTATACTGAGGACTATCGCTTATAGACTCGACCTATGTACTCCTCCAATGGATGTGAATTCCCGATTAGAATCGAATCGCAATGTATTCGATGTTCAGTGCCTGTCCAACCCTGGGCCCACTCTAAGAGAATCTTTAGGAATACAAAGATTTGGATGACTATTTTCCAATTAAGAAACCATAAATTGTTGATCTTTGAAGCAACGATGGTTAGTAGAGGGAGGCCGATTCAGTGGCTGCTGGGGAAGCAGAGTCTCCAGCAGTTCCTCATCTACCAATGGGAAGCTAACCTTCACCGTCGGAAAAGCGCTTGTGACCAGAGTGACGAAGGCGCGATCCTTGGTGATCCGTGCCGGCAGACATTGCCAGCATCGAGCCAATGTGAGGAATTGAGCCGACGACTGGGAGACGACACCGCAACCACGCTCGATCGACGACGATTGCATCTGAAAATAGGTGTTTTATGTAAAAACAAAATATTTATTATTTACTTATTTATTCAAGGATTAGACAGTTGTCTAGCATACAGATTGTTGTCTCACAACTCATCGGAAGGAGCCGCGAATACCACCTCTCACTTGTCCTTGTCTTCGTAGATTATCGGAAAGCGTTGGTGGAAATCAACGCCGTTCTGAACGCGCTTGAGCTGGTATACCATCGCCCTACATTCGACTCCTCGACGAATGTTTCTCGAACACATCAACTACCATCCAGCTGTTCGATCGAAAGCTTAAGTTTCCTATTGGGAAAGGAGTAGGGCAGGGAGACACGATTTCTCCCAAGCTATTCACAGCGGCACTCCAGGATGCTATAAAGGACTTGAACTGGGACGATAAAGGCTACCTTGTCGACGGTAAACGGATCAGCAACCTTCGCTTCGCCGAAGATATTGTTCTCGTCTCTACCAGCACGGCAGAAGCCGAGGAAATGCTGAACGAGCTCAATGTGGCAGGTATGAAGATTGGATTGGACATGAATATGTCCAAAACACAGTTTATGGTCAACCAGTGGTGTGACACGGAACTCGTAAGGTTAAATGGAGTCGCTCTACAACACGTCGACTCCTACGTCTATCTGGGAAGGGAGCTGAACATGGTTAACGACCTCGCTCCTGAAATCGCCCGCAGGAGACGCGCAGCATGGGCAGCCTTCAGTTCGATTCGCGAAGGCACCGATCAGGTCAAGGATGCCGGCCTCGGGGCCTCGACATTCAACGCCTCTGTACTACCTGCGATGTGTTACGCGACGGAAACCTGGCCCGACAACAAGACAATCGCCAGAGCGATGCAAACTACGCATCGTGCACTGGAGAGATGTCTTCTGAGGACAAGCCTTCGTCAGCAGTGGCAAGAAGGCCTACGAAGCTCGGAGCTAGGGGAGAAGTCGCAATTAGCAGACCCGCTGCAGTACATGAAGAAGTCCAAATGTCGCTGGGCCGGACACCTGCTTCGACGAAAGGACGATAGATGGAGTCTCCGTGTCACAGAGCGGCTCCCGAGAGACCATAAGAGACCACTGGGACGACCGCCAACGCGATGGGCAGACTCATTCTCAAGATCTTTCAGAGAGCGGAGTCTGCCTCACTGGATGCAAACAGCCAGAGATCGAGCGATCTGGAAGAGTTGTGGTCCCCGCTGAGAAGACCTCCAGCCGACGAAATGACCACCAAAGTATCAAGGTAGAGTACAAATTGTTAGAAAGCATAAAAATAAAGGAATAGCATAAAACGCCAGTCATGTAAGTAACCATGATTAACATCACATTTTGCAGCAAACTTTAATATTTTACATAATATTTGACATCTGACAAGTCTTCTACAGGCCCGGACAAAGAGTTTTCCTCATGCTTGTCCAGCAACAGCTGGTGAATTCCTTGAATTCGATAAGTAAAGAAATCTGACCTAAGTCGCGATCTCACCACTGAAACTCAGAGTTTCAACTTTCCTCTCGATTCCTGTCAGAAAATGTCAGAATATCAAAAAATTTTCTTGTGTCGATGGAAAACCTTGTTTAAGGGAATTTTTTACACCATGATGAAATCAGAGATTTTTCTCCTATTTTTCATTGAGGGCTTCCCAATCTACTTGATTCCTATTCCCCGTTCTGTAAGCTATCTCAGCCCTATACAATACTGTTACCCTCCTGCTTCGCTAAGCTGGATGCTGAACTAAAACCGGCCGATCCATGCGTGAGAATCCGGCCCATTAAACCCCAGCTCACCTGCAAGAACATCAGGTGCAACCAGACGGGGGCGAACTTCGTCTTGAAGGCGAACATGTACTCGTCGTGGAAAGCGCAATAGGCGCTGTGAACTTGGCAGGAAAAGTGCACGATCATTCGGTGTTTCGAGCCTGAAGATACCAACTTTCTGCAGCAATAGTTCATACCAACCCAGCAGCGGTAACGTACTCTTGGAGCCTTCCACGGTGCACTGAATCGGGATCGGAAATCGGGCTGCAACATCGGAGACGAATCGTCGGATTTTGTTCCGTCGATGGTCGACGAATTGCAGCACCACGTCGGAGCGGTCGACCGACTTCTGAGTAATCGAGTGTTTACCAGCCATTTCGGGTCTGAACTATGGGAGAGGCACCTACCGCCCATTGTCGCTCGTCCTCCTCGCTGAGGGAGTTCATCTTCGTGGTGGTGACTGGACCAGCATTCGCTGGAAACGTCGTCTCGTACGCCGAAGCCCAGTTGGCCGCCCGTCGATTCCCGGCCACAGGTCGGACCCTTCCATCTTTGCCGATCTGGAAGCGCAGCTAGCATCAACTGACACTTCAACGCAAGAAGCACGGCCCATCGCCCATGTCCGAGAATCTTCTAGTTAGGAAACCGCACCAAGTCGAGCAGCCACTCACCTGGATCTGTGTGTTCGGAGCGAATCCGGCCGGCAGCGTCTGCGTCTTCGGCGGAATCTGCGTCGACGTGGTCAGCGACGAAGCAGTGGCCGACGACTGCGAGAGATCCCTCGAGCCAGCGTTCTCACTCGTCGATCGCATTCTGAAATCAGCGGCTAGAAGCGGCCTGGTAGAACAGTCAGGCACCTGACAAAGGCGTCAATTACGCCAGCAATAGGAGCAACGTCGATGGGTGGCTAGGGTGGGGTCGTTGGGCGAGCGACGGACGACGATGAAAAACCGACCAGCGGTGCAGCGCCTTTATAACGGCCAAAGGGACAAAAACAGCGGGGAAAAAGTCATCTACCGGTTTCGCCTTTACCGGGCGATAGGATCGTTGGGTGTTCTTGCGAATATCTACATAGGACTTTCCAGCAGTGAGCCACTTAACCATAGGCTCTAACTTTCACTGAACCAAAACACATCCCTTTTGAATCCTCTTAATTTGCATTGGGTTTCTGTGAGGTCAAAATGCAAAACTGATGCCTACTTGAAGTCTAGAGTGAGGTTAAACATAGACTCCGATATTACTACGCATGTATGTCTTCTACAGGGGCGCGCGTAGCACAGCTGGAGGAGGTGCCTGCTGTCGTGTGCACCTCACGCCAGGTTCCTGCTTCGGATTTTCCGCACAGGCCAACCAAGCCTTCCATCCCACGGGGTCGGTGAATCGGTACCAGACTCTGGGAAGATAAAGCACTGACTTGTTCATCGGCTGGCCACAGCAAGTCATTGTGCTAGACAAATGCGCATTCAAATCGCTTCACAGCAAGTCATTGTGCTAGACAAATGCGCGTTCAAATCGCTTCCAAGACATCCCACAGAATGCGTGGCGCATCCCAAAAGGGATAGAGTAACGCCGTTCTTTATCCTTTATTCTTATCCTATAGAAGGAGGCGCGAGGTAGCACAGTCGGAGGAGGCGCCGGTTGACATTTGCAGCCGATTCCAGGCTCTTGGTTCGGGTTCCCTGTCCAGACCAGCCAAGCCATTCGGGAAAATGTCGCTCACGTACAACAAGAGTGAAGGAGCTTGCAGTGGGGGGGGGGGGGGGTGGGGGCGAAAACGTGCCGTGACTCGTAGCAGAATTGCGGCAGCCAACTACGGCCTGGTCTCACGGTTCCCGATTATGGTCAGTGTTTCGGCCGTTCCCGTACCCCTGCTGTGCACCTGAGCAATAGGTACCGTTATTCGTCCCTACGGGCACGGTGGATTGGTACTGGACTTGTCCAGGATTGATAAAGCATTGACTTGTCCATTGGATGGCCACCGCAAGTGTAATAATTTTATAAAATTTTTCATCTTTTACTGCAGATACATTGACGATTGCTTCGTCATATGTGCCGATCAGCAAGAGATGGATGAGTGTTTTCCTCTAATTAACAACCAGTCTCACCGCATAAAACAGACCACGGAAAAACCTAGCGGAAGCAGGCTTCCATTTCTTAACGTTCAAGTGCAACTCCTGGGTGGAAAGCTCACCACGAAGTGGTATCGTAAGCCCAGCAATAAAAACATCATTGTGCACTACCGTCCGGCCCATCCCACTAGGACTAAAAAGGCTGTGATAAGAAACATGTTCAATACAGCAGCGGAGGTCTGTAGTGGTGAGCAAGAGCGCAGGGAATCTATAAAGCTGGCACGCGAAATTGCTGCGCAAAATGGGTACGTAAACTCGGGAAATTTGCAGCGGGGCAGACACAACCGAGAAAATAGACAAGACATGCCGGAAGCTCTCTCTAGCAGGATCCCTTTCCTAATGCCGTTTATCTCTGATGAGGTCAGCATTGCCATCAGAAAGTGCCTGAGGAGGACGGGATTAGATGAGTCGGTAATTCTTACGGAATTACCGCCCTGTAGTCTGAAATGCCGGCTGGTAAGAAACCGCATGTACGACCGCCTTTGTGTTACTCCTAACTATGTGGTCTGTCCGACTGGTAGAGAGGGAGATTGCGCCGTTTCTGGGACAGTCTACAGGACCACCTGCCACAGCTGTGGTGAAACGTATATCGGTGAAACCTCTCGCCCACTCCATGTACGCGCCAAAGAACACATAGAGGGCAGGCAAAGGTCGCGAGTTTCCACTGCACTGGGTGGCCACAGGGTCAACGGCCACCACGGAGAGGACTTTGAGGTCAAAACTGAAATCTTAGCGCGTCAGCCCCAGATGTCGGCGCGGAAAGCCCTTGAGGCATTTGAGTACAGGCCACTGACCCAAAAATCTACCGGAGGGGGGGGGGGGTGCCTATATATAACCCGTGAGCTCAGGCCATACCTCCAGCTAGCATTCTAGTCAGGGTACGGTATTCGTTGGTACCCTCACGAGAACTACTGCCCTGATCGCCTGGCGATCCTTGGTTAGGTGAGGTCGATTGCTGTCTCCTACTTATCTTGTGTACGTCTAATTGGTCTTAAAATCCAGTAGGGTTGAGGTAACCCTTGTTCAAATGGTCACACTTAGGTTTGTTTCCTTCCAGGCTCTGAAGAAGGCGATCTCGCCGAAACGTAAGCCTAATAAACGCTGTTACCAACCTTGCCTAGAGTTCAATGAAGAACTACTACTATAAAATTTTTATTTTTGGAAAAAATAATCAATTTAAAATTTTCTTAAAGCACAGCAAAGAAGCAAGCATAAAAAGCATTAAAAGATCAGGTCCCTTCATGTACTCAAAAAGTTCGCTGCACTTTTATTTAATTGATTGTATAGATGCCACCTACATGAACAATCAAACTGAGGATATGTGTATTCTTTACAGTTATTTTTGTTGTATCATTAACAGGTGTCAAACTCCATGCTAACAGAAATCGGATCTATCCTAGTCGGGGGGGGGCATACAACTAAAAACCATGCAACAAAATGACCAGAGAGGGATTCACGGATCGGGTTCTAGAGGGCAAAATAGTACCCAAGCTGACAATGTGCACAGAAAACAAAAAATTACAGCAAAAAGAAAAAAATTAACCACGGTTGTGAAGCAATGTGCGCCCCTCACCATGACAGATCCCGGTTATAGCATATCAGGCGGCGGTCAGCCGTGTATGAATGCGGTTTGCCCGCCGAGACGTCTTTAAAATCGCGGCGATTTTTCTGTTTATTGTTTGTTTGCTCAATTGTTGGTTTTTAGGTGCCATTTGTTCTCTTTAAGCTCCGTAAATCGCAGGTAAACTTCTTACATTATGTTTAGTTATATGTCCCCCCTCGACTAGGATAGATCCCAGAAATTCTGCTATCAATCGAATCAAAATCGCGACGTCTTGCAAGAGGACAGGGCTCAATCTCTTTTATGGCACTAAAAAATGGCCGCCTTTATACTTTAAAAAACCATTATTTGCTTTAAGCCATTATCTTCCTTAAAAATAGAATTTCTGTAAAAGTTCAAATAGCATGTTCACTTACATGGTAGATAAATCAAAAATTCAAAGAAAGTTAGACTAAAATTTTCGTTAAACAAAAAATCATTCTAACCTTTTTAGAGAGTCTCTAATTCAATGTAGAAAAAGCTCATTTTGATTTGAAAGAGCTTCTTTGATTTCAAAAGTCTTAGGCGGCATATATATACGTATATATAAATAAATATATATAAATAAATATATATAAATATATATATATATACGCCGTTATACTTCCAACGGCGAGCGACGCGACGGCACGTGCAGTGGCCGAATTGATCAATCGCGTCGCTCGATCAATTTGACCAGTACACATGCACGGCGTCGCGCGTCGTGCGCACGCTAAACGAACCCTAATTTGATCGATCGCGTCGCCCGATCAATGTGGCCACAATACGTGGCGTCGCGTCGCTCGGCGTCGAATTATAAACGGTCCCTTAGGCTGGCATAGAATAGTGTCCAATTTGATTGGAAAAGTGTTCAGCTCGACGTGAAAATGGTATATTCGGCGGAGATAAGGACCACAATGACGGATTCGAACTCACCCCTGCAAGGACTGCGACGCACTGCCATGACCGGCCCGTCTAGGCAAGGAGCCACTGCTTCTGTTCTGGTACTGCATGGCCAACGAGTGAGTGTTCCGGTCGAGTTCCAGTGCTGAGCTGTCGGCGGGGCTTTCACACACGGGAAACACAGTACGCGGGCCGCTGAAATCGGTACACTAATCCGACTTCCACCTGACTATGAGGCGTCGACACTCACAAGATTGTCAGACACGCACCTGGATATGATATCGACGCCGTTCACTCGTGGGTACGTCTTCGACAGCAACGAATCGCTCGAGTTCTTCTCGCCGTTCACGATGGAAATCATCGTCACATCGCCGTTCACTGACGGCCGAGTGGAGTTCCTAAACGGGCGACCTGATCACTAAAAGCTCCAGAAGTGCCGGAAGGTTGGCCTTACCCGACAAGCGCCAGGATTCGGTCAATCACTCGCTTGTTGTAGCCTCGTCCAACTGTTCGCAGCACGTCGATATGAGGCCGCAGGGCTGACGGCCAGGCTTCACCGACTCCTGAATAATCAGCCTTCACTAATCAAATGTGACGGGCCAAGGCTTCTGAGCACTAGAATGCTGCGCTGGAAACGGAGAACAATTCGTGGAGGAAGAATTCGCGAAATATGGGCCGACTTGGCGCATTCGGCCAGTGTTATTCCACGGAATCGAATATATGAAGCCAGTTTAGCTACGCTAACGTAATTCTCTGTTTCCTTGGAGAAAAGAGAAACACTTCAGCCGAGCGCGTGGTAGCGCAATTGGAGGAAGCGCAGACTGTCGCGTGATCTTTGTTTCAAGGTTCCTGGTACAGATTTCCGCCAAGACTAATCAAGTAGCTCATCCCTCCGGCCTCGGAGAATTGGCACCATACTTGTCCGAGAATAAAAAATACAGACTTGCCCTGGTCACAAGTAATGCCAGGCTGAATGCGCACTCAAACTGCCTCCACGAAATACCGCAGAAGTAGAATGCGTGGCGTATTCCGCAAAGGGATTAACTTACCCCGACCTTTATCTTTATCCTTTAATTTAGTTGATTGAAGAATAGAGCTGAAACTGTAGCCCTCAAAGATGGCTTATTTATCTTTTTAGATGCAGCCCAAGGATGATAACAATTTATCTCGTGGTAGAAGACACACGATATAGAAAAAAACGAAAAAAGCCCTTAATAAGAAAACAAATGATCGTGAAAATTTTAACAAAGAAGTAACTTCGTTTCTATCATACGATAAAAAGCGCTCGAAACCCGGTCAACAGGACAAAAATTGTGTTTTAATGACATGCACAGATCCTTCACTACAACTGAAAACAGCCGACCTTTGAGTAGCTACAGGGCTTTGAATAAACATAAATTCCGAGCCATTTTGGATCTAGAAAATAGGAGAGAGAGATAGAAGTTGAGAGGCATATGCGTTCGATGATTCCATTTGAACAATATCGATTGAACGTTTTAAACATAAAGGACGAAAAGGTATCGGGCGGCATGAATCAATTAGTTTTGGTGTGCGCCACGCATTCTACATACTTCCGTTGATAAGGGATGTCGGTGAGAGCACATAAATGCGTATGTGGTCAGTGCAATGACTTGCTGTGGCCAGCCGATGGTTATGTCAGCGTTTTGTCCTTCCCAGACAAGTCTGGTACCAATTCACCGACCCCGCAGGGATGGAGGAATTGGTTGGCCTGGACGGAAAATCCAAACCAAGAACGTGGTATCGGGTGCGCTCGACAGTCCGCAGCTCCCCCGACTGCGCTACACGCGCCTCTGTTAGTCCTTATTTACGAAAAGCCTGTTTCCTTCGAAGTTGCTCACCTTCGATTTCGGTTAGAATTGACGACAGAAGCTGGTCGTCTTCCGTGCGCTGTGCGCTTCCGACGAGTTCATCTAGGACATCCGAAGCTAACGGCAGCGACACTCGTCCAATGTTGCCCATAATCTGAAACTTCTGCCGTTTTCCAATTTTCTACGATAACCCTCCATCTTTCTATTTATTAGCCTCAGAAATCTCATTTCTAAAAAGTTGTCCGCCTTCCTGCACGTCAGAACAAGCCAAAAGCAGTTATTTTCCCTCGAAAAGTAAAAATTTGATCAGGTTTCAAATAGTGTAATCATTTATTGGGGCAGGTGAATCGAGAAACTTCAAAGAAAGTCATACCAAATTTTCCTTCGACAGCAGCAATTTTGCTTCTCAAAATACCTCTATTATAGTTTAATCTGGAAGACGCGCATTCAGATTACTCGTTCTGATTTGGGATGTGTTAACTTTGACTTCAAAAGCGTCAGGCTTGCATGAAGGAATGTCCAATTTGATCTGAGAAATGTCCAATTAATTTCCAAAATTTTCAAAATCATTCATAGGTTTGAAGGGTGTCAACCTTGCCGTGAAAATAGTATAAACAAATATGGAATGGAGACCCTATACATGTAGAAGCCATGTCGTAGTCATACAGTAGGAAATGAGACCCATTTATGGGCAAGAGACCTTCTCGAACATTTCGAACATTCGATAGCAGGATCGAGGCTTATGGCTTACACTTAGGAACCCTGTTTGCTCCATGATCTGTGTCCTGAATTCTTGCATTACAGGGTGGCCCATAAATACAGGGTACGTGAAAAGTATTGACGCACTAAACGTAAGCGTTAAAAATGACACCACATTATAAAATTTAACAAGTTCATATACAAAATGTCAACAATGATCTAGCGAACAGAATAGCATCACTTGTATTTTATATGGTCTTCTTTGCTGCGAATGCAGGGGCGAAGACCACGAGGAAATGCATAGAGGTGCGCCGTAAGTAGTCCACGTCGGTTTCGTTCTGTGCTTTGACGTTCAGTGACTTGATACTTTTGTGCATTCAACTTGCAAAAGTGTTGAATGCTCTTCAAGGACCTCCAAAGTGCTAATTCTGCCGGAAGGCTCGTTGCATCCGGCCAGTATCATGGTTTGTGCATTCACTACAAGCGCCACTCGCATTCGTGGAGACAGGATCCTACTATATATAATCGGCTGATGTCACGTGTCCGTCACGGGGAGGGGGGACTGAAGTCAAGAGATGCCTACGAAAGTGCGGCGTATGCCAGCCGGGTTTTCTTTCAGCTTAACCATGGGAGATTGCTAGCGAACTCTATCCTTGGCGGCGGATCGTCAAAGTTTGTGATATTTTGAGCAGGCAACGCGTCAGGGTACGGATGGAGATCAAGTGCGCAGCACCGGGAATGAGAACGCGTGCCGCAGACGTCGTCCAACGTGCGCAGGGATTCAGAAGACGTGTCCCAGACGACGTCCAACATGTGTTGGGGTTCAGAACACGTGCTGAAGACGTCGTTCAACGTGCGTCAGGATTCAGAAGACGTACTGCAGATGTCGTTCAACGTGTGTTGGGATTCAGAACAGGTGCCTAGGACGTCGTTCAACGTGCGTCAGGATTCAAAAGACGTGTCGCAGACGTCGTGCAACGTGTGTTGGGATTTAGAAGACGTGCTCTAAACGTCGTCCAGCATGCGTATGGATTCAGAATACGTGCCGAAGACGTCGTACAACGTGCGCAGAGATTCAGAAGACGTCCCCCAGACGTCGTCCAACGTACACAGGGATTCAGAAGACGCGTCGCAGACATCGTCGAACGTGTGTTGGGATTCAGAACACGTGCTGAAGACGTCGTTCAACGTGCGTCAGGACAATGAAGACGTGTCGAAGACGTCGTACAAAGTGCACAGTGATTCAGAAGACGTCCCCTAGACGTCGTCCAACGTGCGCAGGGATTCAGAAGGCGTGCGGCAAACGACCAATTTGCTTAGGGATTCCGAGTAAGGGAGACAAGTAGGAGGGCGACCAGTGAAGAGGGGATCAGCAAAGGAGGACCACTAGAGGGGGAATAAAAGAGAGCCAGTATTTTCCCTCAATATCGTCTAATGTGCATCGGGTTTCTGAAGACGGATCACAGAAGTCGGGGCACGTGTGTCGGGGTGCAGAGGTGTCATAGACGTCGCGGCAACGTGAGTCGGAACTCAGTGTCACATGTGAGTGCTTGACTAACTAGTACTCTCGCCAGCACATAGGTAGGCAAGTATTAACGGGAAGGGGGAGGGAGAAGCGAAAGAAGTAGGGAGGGTGACTATGGGAGTCGAGGGAGTAATATTGCCATCGGACAGTAAACGTTGTCGACCTGTCGACCAATACCGATCAATTTTAATCATTTTTCTGCAGATTAAGCACTTTGGATTTGGACTCTCATGATCTATTTCTGCCACGTAGGGAACGGGTACTTCGGAGAATAAATCGCGTGCATGCGATAGAGGGTGGATGGGCTGCATAGGAGTAGTAAAGATTCTGCTCTACCATATCCCGTTGCACTAATCTATATGGTAAAACCGGTTTTTTACTTAATAAAAGTAAGAAGCCCTAAAGGAGAATGGAGGAAGATTGGGGTTGTTCTATTCTTGAGGTTTGGGGGCGAAGCCCCCAACCAGACGATTGGCGGTCGCTAGGGCGCTGAACGTCTGGTTGAAGATAAATCAGTACAACTATCTGTATTGATGTCTTAAAGAAGCAACTGGTTCTATGGCTTGAATCCCATCTCGAGAGTGAGCCGTATGTCTTCCAGCAGGATTAGACTCTTGCGCAGAGCCGAGGATTGTTCAGGACTGGTGCCGCGCCTACTTGAAGGACTTCATATCGGCAGAGGAATGACGTCGGTATAGACCGGATTTGAATCCGCTGAATTACTCTATATGGAAAGTCTTGGAAAACAAGGCTTGCGCTACTTCCCACAAAAGTATGAAGTCAGTGAAGGATGATCTGGTAAAATCACGGAACGAAATCGACGTGGACTACTTGCGGCGCGCCGTCGATGCCTTTCCTCGTCGTCCTCACCCCTGCATTCGCAGCAAAGAAGCCCATATAAAATGCAAGTGATGCTATTCTGTTCGTTAGATCATTGCTGACATTTTGTATATGAACTTGTTGCATTCCTTCAAACTCGTCGGTGCATGTGGTATATGATCAACAAACTAATAGCGTTCTTCTATTGCAGCTCAGATCCATTCTTTCAGTCATCACTAAAGACCACTGATAGTGGGCTCCACCTCGATTTTCTCTTCAATCTCACAAAGCACGATTGCCTTCATCAGATAGACCTGACCCCAACATGCCTGCGTAGCGCAGCACACGTGAAAGCCAGCCTGTACCCGGCACTCAGACTTCATTCGCTGGTCACTAAAGGAGCCACCTTCACTCTAAGGAACTCTAAGGAATAAAGTCATCATATTTAGATCACCAGAGCCGCTTGGCGTTTCAAACGACTTTGTCGTTGAGTTTCACTGTTCTCCGAAGTATCTATGTGACCAAACAGCTTGGAATTCCCACCGTAGTTCGATTTCTTGTGACTGTACAGAACTGGGATCTATCCTATCGGGGTGGTGGGGAAATTCCGCCTGTCCGTTTGAAAACGGCGGCTAATTTGAAGTACAGAGAACTAGCCTACATATTTGCCTTTTTGCAGTTGTAACAATGTTTTGTCAAGCCAAACTTTGACGCCAGTCTTGATTCCAATCCAGATGACTGCTGACTGGTTCCAAGAGCTGTGGATGTTGCATGCGAAGACGAACGGCGCTGTTCTTGGATAACCAGGTGTTGTCTGACTCCGCAAGACGCAGACACATCTACTTCGAACTCGATAGATTTTGCTATCAGAAGGAGACTAAGAAGTGTAGTTAGAAGAGCATTTTCGGTTGCGCCATGCACTCTGCTCCCACCTGAATTGCAAAACATATCTCAAAGACGTATTGCTCCTGCATAATGGCTTGTGGGGAGTTGAGAATATTTTGATATTTTTTCCTGCCGACTATGAAATGCCTGACTATCGTTGTACCACAGCTGATACTTATTGGTGAGAGCTATAACCACAGTTCTTATAAGAATCCTTCATGTCACCGAACAGGTCAAGGACGGTCAAGAAGAAAACTCCTACCTAACCAGCGTAACGGCTAAAGCTAGCCAGTCAAAATAAAGCCCTCTAAGTGTTCTCTAACTCCTCCATCAGCAGCCGAAGAGCGCTTCCACGGCCTAGGAAATAACTCGGATCTATCCTAATGCGGGCCACTTAACCCTGTCAGCTTGAAAACGATGACAAATTCCAAGGAAAGCTGCTCTATGAAGGGACACAGTGAACTGGTGTACGAGATGAGCCACCTTTGCAAGTTCCTAGCAGGGGGGGAGGGGAAGGAAAGCAATATGATTTGCTGTGTCTCGCCTTTCCAGTGGTGCCCCGCCCCCTGACTAGGATAGATCCGCCGCTCGATAAGTATCAATTCTTTTCGTTGGATACTTTTTAGCTATGTAGCCCCCGACTACGGTAGACCCCTACGGCATAAACCATCATTGCAAATTCCTAGCGGGGGGGGGGAAGCAACATGGTTTGGGTCTGTCTCGTCTTTCAAGTGGTGCCCCCCTCCGACTAGGATAGATCCAATTATCCATCTGATCACTCTGGTTTTAGCTCGAAACTGAATACGACAAGGTGAAAGATTTTCAGATGTGATGTGCTATTTCTACCGCAGTACGTTAGTAATACAGCCACAGAGCAGCGGTACTAGTTGTTGTTGAGCAACTGCCTCCTTTGCCATCCCGTCTTTAATAAGCTACCCCTTAGGGTCCAAAATGACCCTTAAGATTGTACCCTCACCTAGATCTAGGTCAATGTTCCAAAGCCACAAACTGGCCGTCTTGAACAGAAGCGCTACGCTACAGCCTACCTTATAGATGGTGGCGAGGTTTCCGTTGAACGCCGGCTGCTGGCAGGCCTTCGATAAGGTGGAGTGGAACGGGGCGAGAGCGTGAGCTCGACCTTGCGAGATCAGCGACATGTAGATGTTTAGCACGGCCGTGCAGGTGGACGGTGACAGCAGGTACTGGTCGAACTGCGCCAGATAAGGCGTCAGCAGCTGAAAATACGTCGTTGTTTTGACATCACTGCACACAGAGTACTGAAGCAGAGAGGGGTGGAGGTCTCCGGGTACAAATCTGGAGCAGGGAGTCCACCCGGTAGCCATCCATGGTAAGTTTACCCCAGTCAAAACAGGCTTAGATGACCTTCAAAAACAATAATGAATATGTGTTCAAGCCTATAGTGTCCATTTTAAAAGTTTTTGAACAATTTTATAGGATTTTGTGGAGCAAAATGATGTCCCCATTCCAGACTGTAGCGGTCTTCCTACCGAACTCTAGCAAGTTATAGGAACCTGTTACGACGAGAGCTTACTTTCGAATTCGTAAACAAAGAAACTTGAAGGAAAGATACAAGAGCGTAAGGATTATGGAAAACCGGAAGCACGATAACCGAGGAAGCAGAAGGACGCATTAGAATAATACACTATTGTTTTTGCAAAGCTAACAACAGATACATACTATGGATTCGCAAGGATTTCTTCAAGAAATTGTATATTTGTTACCAGAATTGGGAGCTTGACAGTGATGGAATAGAGGACGAACAGAACTACCTTCTCTGTCGGATTTATGCCCAAAGAAAGTCGAATAGATCCGTCTTCAACTTTCAGGAAACGAACTTGTTAGAATAGAAGAAGGATAAACGCTAAGGAACAGAGCTAATCAGTTTTTGTTCGGAATGGGCCATGCATTTTACTTCAACCAGATTTCGAAGAGGCAGCTTGAATGCCAATTTCGTCTATAGCATGACTTGCGGAGGCCGGGCGATGGGTCTGGCTGTGTTCTATCATTCTCAGCAAAGTCTCCTACCAATTCATCGAGCTCGGAGTGATGGAAGGTTTCGTTGGCCAGGGCGGAAAATCAGAACCAAGAACCTCAATTTGATCGCACGCTACAGACGGGGCAGCATGGTCTATTCGTGAGAGGAAATGGCTCGAGTATTCGTTAGCAACTTTGAAAATGATTTGGCCCCCCAAAACGTTCAGAATCTATAAAGGATAAAAAGGATAAAGGACGGCGTTATTCAATCCCCTTTGGGATGTGCCACGCATTCTACTTCTGCGGTATGTCGTGGAGGCGAGTTGAATGCGCATTTGGCCATACAATGACTTGCGGTGGCCAGCCGATGAACAAGTCAGCGCTTTATCCTTCCCAGACAAGTCTGGTACCAATTCACCGATCCCGGAGGAATGGAAGGCTTGATTGGCCTGGGCGAAAAATCCGAACTAGGAACCTCGTATCGGGTGCAGGCGGCAGCCGGCGCCTCCTCCGACTGCGCTCTACGCACTCTGTTAGATTCCATAAAATAAATATTATTAAAAGATCTTGATAATGTTAATAAAATATGAGTAAAAAAGGTAAAAATTCATAATCTGATCGTGCTTTATAAGCAAAGAAATTATGCCGGTCCGATGATTTTGTTGTAATACACAAAAAGTGTTTGTTTCTTACTTCGTTATTGGGAATATTACTGTGATCAAACCCATATTTCCTAAAAACTAGTTTTATTGCCATCAAAATTCTAGCGCCAGACGGGATTCGAACCTGCACCTCCTGCTAACGCGAATGCTCTGCACCACCGACGCTGATTGATCTCCCGCTCCGTCAGCAGGAGGTGTGGGTTCGAGTCCCGCCTGGCGC
Organism: Heligmosomoides polygyrus bakeri; assembly: GCA_947359475.1. Classification (NCBI taxonomy): domain Eukaryota; kingdom Metazoa; phylum Nematoda; class Chromadorea; order Rhabditida; family Heligmosomidae; genus Heligmosomoides; species Heligmosomoides polygyrus. Next base: position 104,550,933 of record OX375866.1, read on the forward strand.
TAGAGTTTTGAATGCAACAGAACGTCGTTATGAGACCGTACAACCTGGGGCACCAGCCACTTGGGGCTTAAATAAAAGCGGAATTGAAACAGTTTTCAGTGATGCTGTTTTCAAGTTTTGAACTTTTTAATTAAATAAGAAAGGTCCCATATTCAACTACCGGCCTGTAAAGTCTATACAGTTTTCTGAGCTGAAATAAGGCGGCGTTTTGAACTCAACCGTTAGATGGCATTGAACGGATGCCTCGTCTGAGCTCAGATGCAGGATGACGTCAATTTATGATGGTCTAGAGGGTGGACTGAAGGTGTTCCTGTCGGGTCATCAGACACGAGTTTCCTTCTCTGCTCCTCTACTTAAGCAATGCTGAGTCGCTGTTGAACATGCAACAAAGAAAAGGAACGAAGGCAACTGAATTGGGAGAAATCTGTCTGGCGACTTACGTCTGGCTTCTCGTTCGCTATCATGCTCGCCAGCTGAAGCAGCGACAGCTTCTCCGAACAGTCCGCATCTCGCAGCACCGACAGCAGTTGTGGGATGTGCGCATGGAACGGCTCGCGGTTGTCGGCGTAGACTTGCGGCAACACCCGCAACAACGAGTGGTTACCTATAAAGCACGCTCTTTGGAGCAGGTAGAAGATCTAGAAACATAGAAATCAGCAAAAAATCCAGAATCCTAGGCCAAAAAGCAATATGAGAACAGGATTCCTCCCTTGTAGAGGTGGCTCGGAATTTTGAAAGTTGCCAAAAAAGTACACAATACCAAACCAAACTCACTGTATGAGAACAGAATAACTGTCGACCGCTATCTTTACGGCGTGTCTTAGAAGTTTATTGTTTCCTATTCTTCACCATTTCTATTCTTCACCGTTTTGGTCTTCGTTACTTATTCCTCTTTTCGCTAGGTTCTCTTATTAGATGTTTGCTGAGTTGCATAGATTTCCGTGTAAAAAGTAAATAAATAAGTAAATCGATGCCACAGGAATGCCCTGGATGCGCCATGCTTTCCTCTTTCATATACGCGGGTGGACGACAACCTTATACATAAGTGTTTTGTCAGCCACATACAGAGATATGGGGCATGAAGAACTAGTGCACCCTCAGTTTTCAAGCAGCGAAAAGTTGCTCTGGTCGAAGCTCAGAATCCAACCTTAGACCTGGATTTGTGCACCAACACCGCATGACGAAACCTCCTTTCCTGTTCTTCCTTTCAACCCGTCCCCTGCTTCTGACAAAGGAACAGCTGTCGATGAGCCTCCGTCGATGTTATCAACCTGTCACTAGCGTCAATGTCTTCTCAAACTCCATGAGCTCTCCCTAGGCCCTTATCAGAGCCGCTTCACGACGCTCTCATGGTGCCGATGTGTCTGCGATCAATTTCAACAATGTCTGGGCTTCTCGGAAACGAATGACATTACAGAAGCCGAATAGCCAAACGATCTCTGTCGCCGTGAACAAATTTCTTCAGAGTGTGCCGTTCACTCTAGTTTCGCTTCACCTCTTGCTGGAGTTCAGATTGGAATTTGCGCTGCACAGCGGGTTGCTCAAACTCTTTCATGGGCACATGCTTCACCTACGAGGCCAGAACCAACACACCTATGTGTGGAAACCTTATGGTTAGTTGAATTCCCTCGAACCAATGCCGAGGCTTGCTAGGCACTCCTGACCATGTTAGTATTACCGCTCTATTGTTATTCCACGGAGATTCAGATCTTAGCCAAAGTCGAGACCAGAAGCTCTTAGAGGCTCCTAAGAATTATTGACCCCCCTGAACAGGACACATCGATCTGGGCATACCTACCCCCACCCCCTAGGAAATTAAGACCTTTCCTAGTTGAGGGGGACGGAGGGGGGTTGGGGACACATAACTAAAAAAAGACTCACGGAGCGTCGTCGAAAGGACAAAAAATGATCAAAAACAAACAAACAAACAGATTGTCGCGGTTGTAAAGACGTATTGGCGGCCAATGCGCATTCAAACACAGCTGAGCGCCGCCTGACATGGCTATAACCCGGATCATCATAGTGAGGAGAGCACATAACTTTGTCTGCTTACAACCGCAGCGAAGCCGAATGTAATTTTTTCGTTTTTTGGGGGAATTTTGTCAGTTTAGGTCTTATTTTGTCCTCTAAAAGCCGCTCAGTGAACCACAAGGCAATTCGTTGCATATTTTTTTAGATATGTGCCCCCCCCCCCCGACCCCCCCGATAAGGAAAGATCCAGGATTTCTTCATTTTAATGACCAAATTTGCGTTTTTTCTCATTTTAGTGGCGTGTGCATCGCAGATGGAGGTGCCGGCTGCATGCAGGCGATACGATGTTCCTGCTTCGGATTTCCCGCCCAGGCCAACCAAGCCTTCCATTCCTCCGGGGTAGGTGAATTGGCAGCAGACTTGTCTGGGAAGGATAAAACGCTGATGTGTTCATCGGCTGGCCACTGCAAGTCACTGCCTGGCCAAATGCGCATTCAAGTCGCCTCCATGACATCCCGTAGAAGTAGAAGTGCCTGGCGCATCCCAAGAGGGATTGAGTAATGCCGTCCTTTATCCTGTTGTTAATGGCCAAACTTTAACATAACTTTAACCTTAACTTCAAATTGAGGTAGCAGCTAAGAAGAAGCTAAAGAAACCACAACCAAACACCTGTAGAATTCATCCAAGGGAAGATTCCTCAATTTCGGGATAGTGGTAATAAAGAAATCCTCATGGGTATGTGGAGGTACCCAATAGGAATGTCGAGTATCCTTCACCTAGGAGTATCTGTGCGAATGGTAGGTAAGGTACACGATGCAGGCCACACCGTGTCTGTGTTTCTCCATTCTATAGTACTTACCATAGCATGGGCTTCATCCGCCTAGGTCTTTCTGAAGTTTTTTCCAAAGTAGACGGTGATTATGTGCCAGAAGCGCCTTGCAGATAAGCTCGGAAGCTGGCTACGGTGACTCTGTTCTACAGTACTTGTATGCCAATTAGGTAGAACTCCATCCTCTTGGATACCAGTACACATCTTTATGCCTCACTCCGCATTTCTTGTTAAATTTCGCAGAATTTTCTATCCATGATACTTATTTTGTTCATACAGTATCTACAGGGTGGCCCATAAGTCCTGCAACAAAAACATAGGCGTATAAAAAGGCTAAGAATGCACTAAATTTGGTACATTTTCAAACCATGTTTGCCCATGGTTTGTAGATTATGAAAGAGCGGTATTATTCATAAGGGACCACTCCTTGATTGATAAGAGCCTTCAGATCGTGTGGGTTGCTTTGCAGCTCGCGTCGCAGCACCTCTTACGGAGTTTTACTTCTTATTCGTTCCAAAGAAGATATTGAACAATAGTTTTCCCAGGCTTTATAGAGCAGGACATTTTCATTAAGATGGTTAATAAACAAAGATGGAAAATCTAAAGATTTAGGAATTTCACAGCTAGTCTTTCGCGGGTGCAATATTTTGCAGATGGACTGAGAACCGCTACCACGTCCTTTTCTTTTGTTGTTACAGGAATCGCTTTACCAGAATGTGCATTTTGCCTTTAAACAGCGCGATTGAGTCTCTGATATATGGTGTTAAGTTTTTGTTCCTATCAAACGAACATTTTTATTGATTTTCACTATTTTTACACAAAAACCTATGGAGTGCGGGGAGACATTTTGGAAAATCGTGTATGACAAAAACATGCCATGCGTGGCCGTTGTTTTTATAACATCAGGTTTCAGCAAAGCTAGCATTAAACGCACTATTATTTTGACCTTTCTGGGATCGCTCAACTTTGAGAAATTCTTCATCAAATGAGACAGAGGCTGAATACCCATTTCGAACGACGCCACCCAACTGCGCTTACAAATTTTTCCCTCTACTCTCTTCTCCTCATAGCTGAGTCTTCATCTCACTTGTGGGCTTGTAGAGCTTTCCTTGTAGTTTTCTAGAAACAACATATTGCTTAGTAATAGATTACGCACACGGCTGAATATTGAATTTGTTCCAGCTGGTTGCTGCATCCTGTATGATCAGAAAATTAATAGCGTTCTTCTACTGTAGTTCAGATCCGTTCATCCAATGTTCACTCTTAAGAAGCCTTTGCACTGTCCTACACAATACCATCATACCGTATGTTCAACAACCAATCTTCCGAAATTTAGTCACATCGGAACGGAAGAGTCCCACCACGGGCCAGAGAAGAATTTTCGGTAGTTTTACGTGAGAGCGCATTAGTTTGTAATAAGAGCAGCTACAACCATGATACTTTCCAGAAGTATAGCACTAAGTATATGCTACATAACTGTTGGTATGCGGTTCTTTGCAATTGGAAAAAGACAACCAATAAGGTCTCCTAATTTTGTTGCAGGACTTATGGGCCACCCTGTAAATACTCCAGGCTTTTGGTTGCTGGAGTCCCCTCCAGGTTAGTAGTGTCTTTAGTTCCTCCGAGGTCGGTTAATTGGTTCCAGAACTCTTCCGAAATTGCAATACACCAACTTGCCCATCATTTGGAACTGCAAATCATTGTATACGCCAAAAAGGCATTCAAGCTACCTCCATGATATCCCGTAGAAGTAGAATGCATGGCGCATTCCCGCGAGAGGACTGATTAATTCCCTTCATCCTTTACCTCTTATGCCATCCATCTACTTCGCTACTATTTGACGTTCATTCAAAAATTCCGCCAGAATTCAGCCTTACCGTTGATGATGTAGGAGATGATCTGAAGTGCGTAGTGCGACAGCGCCTTGCCGTTATGGATGGCCGCTAGCGAGATGTAGCTGGTGGTATTCCGGACCAGCTCCTGATTCGACGAGCCGACAGCCTTCATCGCCACCGGCAACGTCAACGTCATCACCGAGCGCTTGGCGTAGTGCTGAAGAAAGGTAGTTATGTGGCGCAGTGGCAGGAGGCGCCCGAAGGTACCACGGTGCTGGAAACCACACTGAGACTCCTGGCGCTAAGTTCAGTCTCGAAATAATGTCATTTAGATGTGTTCATTACTTTAAGCGTTATTTACCACGTTTGTTATTCACTTATTTATCTGATTTTTATTTTTTATTTTGTATTTTTCAATTTTTTGCACTTATTTAACCGATATTTTTTGTATTTAGTCGCATACCTGTTTCTGAATTATTAAAATCCATACGCAATATTTAGTTTTCAATACACACCCCATTTTTCAATCAAATTTTACATTCTTCTAAGCCAGCTTGGCGCATTTGAAATTAAAACACCTGTCAGATCAAAACGAACGTAATCCAGACCAGGTTAAAAAAAACCTTTCGTCCAAGGAAAATTCACTATGGCTTTTTTGAATTTTTTAATCCACTTGCCTCCAAGTGAACACGCTGTTTGAAATTTTATGAAATTATTATTTCTTAAGGAAAAACAAGTGGTTCATAGCTTAGTTTGAAGTGCAGGAATGCAGCATTTTTATGCTAACAAAGGGATTGCGCCACGCATTTGCCCAGGACGGCGCGATTTTCCTTTGATTGATAGTAAAAATTCTGTTTTCGTGGAGTTACACTTTATCAACGATAAAACAATCATGTGTAAGAAACACATATATTTTCACTTTGCTGTTTCAAGTAAACAGCATTTACACTATCAATCATTTGAAAATCGCGTCAGTTTGAAGAGTGCATGGCGCGATCCGCATGGCGTGTGCAACATCTCCCTCCTGCACTTTCAAATAAACTTGCATATAAAATTTTTAGAATAATTTGTAACAGTGCGTTCACTTATTGAGGCAGCTGAATTTTTAAAAATTCTAAAAAAGTTATTGTAAAGTTCACGCGAACAAAATGACGCAGCGTCTTTTCTAGAGAATTTCCACCTCTCTGCACGTCAGAACAAGCTTAAAACGCTTATTTTTCCTCGACCACTAAAAACATATACTTATTGCACTTTCAAATAACTTTTAAAAATGAAAATACTAAAAAAAATTCTAACGGTACGTTCATTAATTGAAGCAGGTATTCCCTCGAACGTCATGGTAAATTTAATGTGAATAAAAATTGCGTCTAGATGGCACAGTCTCATTTCTACCACAGAAATTTCCCCTTTCTGCACTTCAGATCAAGCTAACGACAATGATTTTTTTCAAAAATTAAAATTATGACTAAATTACAGATAGCAATTTCACTTATTGGGTCTAGTCAATCAAGAAACTTCAGAGAAGGTGGTGCAAAATTTTCCAAAAAAAAATTAACCGTTTTGGAGAGTCTCTAGTTTCATCTGGAAGACGCTGGATCTGATTGCTCTTGCTGATTTGGAAGATGTTCGGTTTGACTTCACTGTGCTTGAAAAAGTGAGTGTATATTTTGATTTGAGAAATGTCAATTTTATCTAAAAAGTTTGAAAAAATTGGTTTTAAAAATGGCCAATTTGGTATTTAAAATTTTCAAGTTGACTTGAAGAATTGAACGGTGTCCAGTTTGCCGTGAAAATAATATTAGGTCGATCGAAAAGTTGCAACACTAGCGCAATAATAATCAAATTTGTCCCTATTTGCTAAAACAAAAACTCAGTCCACGATATATTCCTCATCCAAGTCTAAGACACTGCCCCATCTTTCAGGCAGCCCTTCAATTCCATTCCATCAGAATTACGAGGGCTGTGAGGAAAAGAATTCAGAAACCTCCATTTCCAGTAGACGTCGATCATCGAACTCTCTACCTCGAAGACGCTGCTTCAGAGCTTTGTACGGGTGGTAGTCAGAGGGAGCGAGGTCTGAAGAGTACGGTGGGTGGGGCAGAACTTCCCAGCCTAACGCCTTGATTTTCTGGCGACTCACTTTCGCGACATGAGGACGCGCATTGTCGTGCAGCAGGTGGACATTTCCCCGTTCTGGACGTTTTTGGCACATGGCATCGGCCAAGCTCTGGAGCTGGGTAGCTTAGACAGATGCCGTGACTGTGATCTCACTATCCAGCAACTCCCAGTAAAGCATGCCTTCTGAGTCCCACCAGCAACACAGAAGAACCTTCTCTTCGTGGTGTCCACGTTTCGGTTGTCTTGAAGCCGGTTCTCTGCGTGGGAGCCATTGGCTCTTGTGGGTGTGGTTAACATAAAGAACCCAGCTTTCATCACCAGTAACAATGTCCTTCAGAAAGTCGTTTCTGTGGGGGCGAAGAAGCAGCGACTCAGCAACACTGATTCGACAGGCCTTGTTAGAGTCCCACAGCTCATGTGGTGCCCAAGACGACAAAACATTCCTGTACCCAAGGATCTCCGGCTGCCTCACGACGGTGCTCTGCGGCCATCCATGTGCCGCCGCCAATTCGCGAGTGGTTGAATTTGGCTTCACCTTGACGGCTTCGCGCAAGCTGTCTTCGTCCACAACAGAGGGCGTCCGGAACGAGGTCGATCTTTGAGAGAGACATCTCCAGCCTTGAAGCGCTCATACCGACGGCCACTGTGGAAAAGTGAACGACTTCCTCCTTGCATGCAGCACAGATGTTGGAGGCTGCAGTCTTTGCGGAATGACCTTGCAGAAGTTCGTAGTAAACGAAAGGTCGGTGGATGCTGCTGCTTATCGTTGACATCGTTGATGTATTCGTACTCGACGAGGCATTATACAGTATGTTTGAGGAAGCTTCAAGAATGTACTGTGACGTCACCACACAAGATCAATACTGTAAGAGCTTTAACAAATTTAACAGACAGTAGCGTAAAGTGTTGCAAGGCTTTTCGATCTACCTAATACAACGAAATTTGGAGTGGAGATCCTATACATCTATTATGGAAGCCGTGTCACAGTCACACAGAGAATACGACCCATTTATGGCTCACAGATTCTCCCGCATCTGTACGAAACCAACTCTCGCAAGATTGCACAATTGGGTTCGCAGCTCTAGTTCTCATCAACATCGATCGCAATCGCTTTTTCGTTGTCGACGTTGAATCACTGACGTCTGTGACTCATCGACGGATCAGCGGCACCACCGAAACCGGTAGAACACGACAATCTCCTCTGAATGGTAACCTGTAGCTGTGCCGAGCAATGTAACTGCGCTCGCTTCGTACCGTTTGGCAACGGTTCACTATTACTATGCAATTCAGAGGAGATTGGGCACTATTGTACTTTCACAACTCGAGGAGAGGTCGAAAAAATTTCGCCCACACTTCGCCTAGGGGGGTTTATTTGGGGTGCTGCTCACGAATCTGAGGTCCGTTTTTCGTTCTACGCTGGAGTACGGTAGGTTACGGTAGGTGCTGGTGACAAAGGCTGCCAACGTCATGGTCACCGATTTCGCCCAAACTTCGGCTAGGGGGTTATTTGGGGTGCTGATCACGAATATGACATCCGTTTCTCGTTTTACGCAGGAGTACGGTAGGTTACGTAATGTCGCGACCGCGATCGCTCCTCGGTCCGTGTCCGGCCCGGGCGCGCTGTTTCCCACGGTAGCTTGCCGATGAGGCAACTTCGATCGGCCTGGGAGCATGGGAAAGTTGGTGACGTAGCACCATCGATCGGCGTGCGCCGCCTCCTCTCGTCCGGCGCGCGGCCATTCGACGTCCCTGCGCTCCCGCGACGAGGTCTGCCGACCTCTCGCCTGCTCCTATTCCGGATGGCTACCGCGGGGCCTCGTCCCTGCAATTTTTGCTGCTGACACTACGGACGGAGGCGCCAGGAGAGGGCCGCGGGGTCTGGTGAGCCTCACGCTCACCCCCGCGGCTCCAGGAGAATTCACTACGACGGCCATGGAGGACGCCTGACTATTCGTTATTCCTTTCGTCATACTGTTCGATGTCTACTGGCTGCGAAAGCAATAAACCTTACGGACGATACGGTGTGCCGTGTGGAGAAACCGGGTGAGTCCCTTCATATAGGGTATTGTGTGTATGTGCATTGCCGTGGTCTTGTGGGTTCCCTTGGGTCCGGGTTGTCCCCTGCAGCGGAGTGGGAACTGAGGAGCCGGGTGGCTCGAGGTCAGGAGAGGAGGCCAGTCGCGACAGCTGGAGAGTGATCAATACGTTTGGGCAATACGTACGACTGTGGCAATACGTGGGGAGTCCCGTGGGGTTAGGTAAGATCTGGGACCCTCCGGTGCCCTTGGAGCGACACGGAGCCACCAAGGCAATCGAGGAACACCTCAGCCTGTGGGGCCACCGATCGCAACATGGTGCATCCGGCCGTTGGTAAGCGATCCCGTTGGTCAGTGGTTGTTACCCTGACCGTAAAAACGGCGCTACCACGCCCCTGTGCGAGGTGTTCCTCCCCCGCACTCCCCTGGGAAGTAGGTAACGTGATGGTCGGGGCTTTTGTGCGGGTTGGGGCCAAAAGCGCACTAGGTTAGTCCGCGCCCACTGGCCCCGGTGCAGAAGTCCGGCTGGACTGTGGCAACCAGCCATCTGAAGCGCCGGGGGTCCCTTTGGGTAGCGTGGCGCCTAGGATACCAGCGTTGGGGAACATTCGGATGGCAGACGGGGCTAGAGCTGCTCCAAGAGGGCAAAAGGACAGTGAGGTCTAGACCGCTAAATTCTGTAAGTGCCGGAACGGGTTTTCTCCGGCCGCACCTAGGGGGAGCTCCCACATCCTATACCATGCGGATTGGCCATCCGCTGAGGTAGTGTGGATCGGTGTTATGGTTGGGTCTGTCCTTGCTTGGGCCCCGCTGTCACTCTGGTGGTACTCTTCTGCGAGGTACGCGCACGGTCCCTCTACTTGTGCGCACAGTGCTCGCACTTCCCCTTCTTGTCAATACGTTACTCAACAGCCCTGTCGTACCGGTAACATCTCAATACGCTCACTCGTATTCCCAGTATGGCCTCTCCCTAGCCTCAGCCGCTCACTCTGCGGCAACTCTCCGCCCAGGCCTTGGGTTCTTTAGGTTTTCGGGTTTTTTAGTAACTACCCCCCCTTTTTTCCCCATTCCTCCTTCTATTTTCTTGGGTTTATGTTCGGGTTCCCCCTCCCTTTGTAAGTATAGGTGTCTCTCACGGTTTCTCATCCGCACACGCGGGGTATTTAGCCCGTGGGGCTTATTCATTACGCTTAGTGGGCATACGTCCCCCCTGTTTAGTTCTTCCTCATCTTTTCGTACTCTTCTAGTTCCTCTTACTTTAGCTGTTCTTCTTCCCCCACGTAGTTATCTTAGTAGTCCTCTGTCTTTTCTCTTAGTCGTAGTTCCCTCTCCTCTCCCTTCTATCCTTCCTCCGTGGCCTCGGGTGGCTCCAATACGTTCCATCTTGTCTCTCCGCCGGTGCCAGTCGTTCGGTCGCTCGTCGGCGTATTGTGTATGATTGGCGCCTTGAAGGATCGATACGTTCGGTAGAGTCCGACGACTACTCCCGCATTAACATCGAAGTCGGCGCGAAAATCGAAGTCCATCCGAGGAGCCTTCCTCAACCGCGATTTGAATCGCGGAGCGGGAACGGCTCAGAAAGGGCAGCATCGGGACGCGGGACCGTTCCGTGCCAGGCACGACCCAATCAATACGGGCTGACGTGTCCAAGCCTGTCGAGAAGCGATCCGACCCTATGGGGAAGGAACCGACTCGAGGGACTTGCACAGGCCAGCCATAGACTGCCAAGACACCCCCAAGCGGAGAGATCCCCACTCGAAGTAGCCTGCTTCGTCCGGCTAGCGGAGTCAGTAGCGGCGTGGCTGCTGCTGACCTGTGCCCCGGACCGCTTGGTAAGGTGTGGCAGTCCACACATTTCCGAATACATGGCGAAACCCCCTTCACGGAATCCTGGAGCCGTCAAGTTAGCCGCAAGGGTCTATACCGGCGTGCTACGGCAAAATGCTCCGACATCCTAACACCCACCTACCGTGAAGAGTTCCAACTATATCGTCTTAAAGTTCGGAAGTCATTACGTATACCACCCAATACACATTCAATACGATAACGAGACGCGATATCTATGTAGCTCGTGAGACGGTATGTGCAATCGAAAACAAGGTTTTCGACCTTACGCACACATCAAACCGTCAAATCGACGAGCTGAGTCTAATCAATACGGTGCGTCTCTTGACACCGTACGGAAGCTGGAGAGCATTTCAATCACCTGCAATGGAGCCACATGAAGACGGAGTCACGGTTCCCGACATGACAGCCCCAGGCGGAGACACCCATATACAGCACGTAGGGCGACGACACGCGGATGGGCGACAGCAGTATCGTGGGTCACACTTTTCAAACTTCCACCTTAGCTTCGTCCTTCTAGACGTATATTGGCAAATTACTAACGTTGTAGTCAATATCTATACATAGTTTAGTCTGTAGTTCACTTAGTTTTACGTATTAACCTTAGTTTTCCCCGTATTCGGAGTAATATTTCTGTAGAACAACATATAACGCGGTGTTTCGCCCCGTACTGTCGTTCCAGTTTGCGTCAATACATGACGTCGGCGTAGGTGAACAACTAGATCCGCGAGTCCAGCGAATCCAAGCTGACGATGCCCTCCACGGACCCCAATGGCCTCGATCAACGATACGAACGACCCAGTCGAGGATGGAATGGCACAACATCAAGCCAACGGTGAGTCCTTACATATGTGTTTTTCGGGTGATCCATACGATGTTTTCCGCAATCAACATAGTCCGTAAAGGGACACAGCGGAAACTCCTGGACCTTTTCGTAGCTTTACGCTACTCGATTTCTGTCGATACGCAATACGGCCGATATGGCACTGTTATTTTGCAGTCGTGTACGATTCCGTGATCCGTTCCGTTCAATACGTTACTTTGCTCAGCAGGCTTCACAAGCGTCACCAGAAACATCAAGAGGTTGAGCCGCGAGCCAGCTAGCAAACAGTGGCATTTACTGCCTCCTTGAACAGAAGTTGGCCTTTGGCAGTATCGTTCAGGTCATTACGCAGGCACGTGAAGTGGTCGGAACTGGTCAAGGGTAACACCGGAGGCGCAGTTCCTGGATAGCTTTACGAGTAGGCTCTCTCACGAGAAGCCGAAGCCCATGCCGTCGACCAGAATAGTAACATCGAGCCATGGGCAGCGAGAACGTCCTTCAAGGGACGAAGTGGGATGAGTCGTTAAGTTTCCTTTTCAAGCCTCGATTCGCTCTTCATCTCTTCATCTCTCTCCTGTAGTCCTCGCATTTCACCTGTCTAACCTCTCCTTGCTAGTAGTTTTAACAGTCTCCTTTAATTCCATGCAGTTGTACATCTCTGTCTCTGTCAAGCTCCTTTCATGTTCATTTTAGTCGCTCTAATTCAATAGCATCACCTCCTCTTTCCTTTATTTAGTTCGTAGTGCAGTCGCTCCTATTACACCCCTTGCAGTCTCATAGCTAGGTAGTCTTTAACAGTCTTCTTTCTTCTCTTCCATCCATTTCGTAGTCGTATGTCTCCTCCTCCTCCACAGTCCCGTAGTGGGTAGTTTCCTTCATACATTTCTAGCCAATACACCTCTTCTCATCGTAGTCTTCATCTAATCCCTACTCGTCTCATCTCCTATCCACATGTATCCATCGCCCCGACTCTCCCCACTCCGGCCAGCCATAAAAGGTTCAGAGGCGTCACTGAGTGACCGTGCCAACCGTTACAACACCTCCGGTCACAAAGGCTCACGTTCGGTCAGTCGCGCCCATCTAGCGACACAGGCTCATACCTCCACCCGCATTGACGCTCAGCTAGCTCTCCAATCCACACGCTTCACTCTCACTTGACACCGCTAAGGTGTGACTCAATCCGTATCTATCGTCAAGCTTCAATACGCTCCACGTAGCTCAGTCTACGTTCATTTGTGCTTCATACGAAGCAAACTTTTCTTTCTTAAGCTCCTTTCGCTCAATACGTCGTCCCGCTGCAGGCAAGTCACAGGCAAAAGGCTGTTGTTAGGCCGAACGTAGGGGGTCCTGCAACGAAACCATCAGACCAGTGCACCCCCAGCAAGCACATTACGAAATAGCGGCATTTCAACATTCATTCCTTGTTTACTCCTTTCTCTTCCTTCCTCGTTTTCACTCTCCTTATCCTCTCGTCTACACTTTTCTAACTTGTCTTTCTATTTTATCTCCTCCTCCTTTCCTTCTATTAATTGTGTCCTTCTTTCCGCCTCTTTGTCACTACCTCCTATAACCAACTCTTCGTAGTGCCTCCTTTTCTGCTCTTCTCCTCCGATTGTATCTTCTCACACCCTATCTCTCCTCTTTTGCGGTATATTATTTCGCTTCACGCGCTTCTTCGCTACTCTCACAGTTAGTTCCATCTTCATAGTATGCTCATTTATCCTATTTCATGCTTTCGTCTCCCTCATCTACATCGGCACTCTCTCTTCTTGCCATCTCATCATTCCTTATTGTCACCCTAGCCTCCTCTATTCTCTCGTATACACACCTCTTCTAATAGCAGATCTTCTTCGTCGATCATTCATCTTCTCATTCATCCCTCCTAAGCATCGCCGCTCCTTCAACATCGTCGCTTGCACCGCTCATTTCGTGCTACGCCGTCAATACGGTTCATGAAGCCTTGCTCAAGTCCAAGCGTCAGGTCCCACCACGAAAGTGCTCTGGGCGCCAGCCATAGCGCACGCATTGCGAAATAGTAGTCGTACATTCCTTCGCCACTTCTCCTTTTCCTTCTCACGTCTTGAGTTCATCTCTGCTTACCATTCCTCTCCTATCCTTCCTTATCTCCCTCCCATTTAGCACTCCTGTAGTATTAATCATAATCTCATCATCTTCTTCTATTCTCCTTTATCATCTCAACAGCTTCTCAACCCCCCTTCACTCTTCTGCTCCTAGTTTCATTTCAACATCCTCGTAGTGCACTATCTTAGTTTCATATCAGTTAACCCTTCCCTTCCAGAACCACTTTCACAGCGCGTTTATTTTAACATGGCTGGACGTTCAACCGAAGGACCCTCAAGTGGTCAGGAGTTCGATCAAGGCAACCGACGCGGACGAGGCGACAATCGACGTAGCAGTCGAAGCCGCAGCGGGCGAGGACAAGGATTCACAGGTAGGTTTGATCCTACGGTTGATGGCGGACTTTCCGCGAGATTGTCCTCAGTTGTTGTTTCGGATGTATCTGTCACTACGGTCACTACGACGACGACGCACGGCGTCGCCGTAACGCCCTCAGCCACTACGATGTCCTCGGTTTCTGCCACAGCTCCTACAGCCCAGTTGAGCACCTCCATCTTCATTCCACCGCAGATTCAAGGCTCCTGGGCAGAGCACATGCAGTCCGAGGCTGCAACCAATACGGCGGTCAATACGAAGGCAAGCGAAGCCCCCACACTGCGGAGCCAACCCCGCCCTAAGGGTAATTCCCAAACCACCCCCGGGGTCAAAAGTCTTTCTGCAGTTTCAGGGGCGCCTTCTTCGGAAGGCTCATCAAAAGGGACCCAGCACAACTCCGCACGTCCCCAAGCTCCGCAGCTCCCCGCTGATCCGAGGCCCTGTCCTGCAGCCCCAGCGCAGGAATCCGCTCACCAGCCGACATCCGCACTCCCACAGGGAAGGTCAATGCGGACTGATCAGAGGGTTGAGCAGACGAATCCGCAGGAGCAGCTGGAAAGGGAACAGGATCAAATTCGTTATCGCATTTTGCTGGACGCCATTCGCGGCCAGTTCCAGGGTACCGGGTCCCCCAACACCCCCCTTCAACCCAACGTTTCAGTAGGGGTAGCCCTTTCATCCTCCCAAACCCCTTCGCTTGCCCCACAGCCACAGTCTAGAGACACGGGAACCCGTGTACGACTACATAGTGTCAAACAATATTTTGCGCGACCTCGTCAAGTACCTCAAGATCCCTCATAGGGAAACGACCCTAGTGAGGACGGAGGATCATGAGGCGGCCGCGCAAATTATTCACTCATTACGGCTCACTCTCAATGCTGCCACGGAAGCCACGCATTCTTTTCATAATCTGGCTGTTCTTCTCGGCCGTGGCAGCCCACTACGTTACTCTTACACTGTTCTGATGGGCTGGATCCACGAACTGACGTATCAAATTACGTCCATTAACGTTCAGCGAGACCAGCTCACAGAACTGGTATTACCGCGTCTTTTGACTCCATCGACGCACCAAGACTACTTCCGCAATACGCTCCAACTTTTTAACATTACAGAGGACCTATTCAGAGAATCCCTTCAATACGCGTCCGCGGTCACGGCTCACGCCACACGCATGATTAGGGTCCTTGAAGCTTACCAAATGCTTCAGGTCCTTCATCATAGGGTGACTCCTCACGACGAGGAGGATGCAGAGTACACCCACCTCATGCAGGCGAATATGCCGGAGACGCTGGACCCTAGCTCCTACATAGAGACACTACGTTGGTGGCGCGAGAATTACTCGGACGCCCTCATGATCCACAATACGCGCGGCTACCTCAGGACACACGAGGTAGACCGCATGCTTCAGGAGCAACAGGGCCAGCAGTCTACCATGACCGCACACACTACGCAACCCCCACAGCCAATACGTCAGACTACGACCCAGGCCCCAGCTCATACGGGGCCAGCAACATCCGTTTCAGGGTCCTCTGCTCCATTCAGCTCGGCAGAATCTGCAACGTCTGCTCAGCTGCCAGTTGTCATCCCGCAGTTCGTACGACCGCAGCAGACGCCCACGACTCGGACCGATGGGCACTCGGAAGCACGACAAGAACATCGCGGACAGCGGCGTACAAGACCCACGTCGCCGGATCAGCGGAGTCAAGAAGCCTGCCCTGCAAAGAGGTCCCATGAGGACATGCAACGAAGAACATCCAGGCAGCGGCAACAGGACTCCACCATGAGGACTAGACGGCCTGCCCCTCCAACGCAAGAAGACCGCCCAGGACCAAGCCGGAGACGATCACCAACACCGACGCCAGCACCGGAAGACGTGTGGCCGACCCCCAATACGTACCAATGGGAGGAATCGCCGGCAGCCCACATACATCCACCGCTGCCGCAGCCGCCGAAGGGCGTTGCATGTGTCTTCTGCAACCACCTCGATCACTTCTCGGGAGATTGCCCGAAGCATACCAGCCTTTCGGATCGAGTGGAAATACTCAAGGACCACATGCTATGCTGCAACTGCCTCCGTCAACATCGAGGGGAATGCGTCCGCCGGGATCCCTGCAGCCGGTGCAACAGAGAAGGCCATCATAGAGCCGTCTGCATCGACAACCCCACGGTCGTGATCGACGTTCGGGGGACGAAAGACCACATCTACGAGCAGATGGCGGACTACACCTACAGGCCTTATCCGCGGGACGTAACACCACCGCAGAAGCACCCGCTGCCCAGGAAGCTAGCAGATCGAGCCCGTCAGGAGACCGAGCGGACGAGAACATCACACAGGCCACCGACTCAAGCTCAACACCAGGAGCCATCTACTTCCGGTTACGCACGTCGGCCGGCGTCTAGGGCATCGATACAACGCCGTCAGCAGGAGCCTCCGACACCCGTCCGCCGCGACTCACGTCCACGGTTCCGCACAGGAGGATTCTCTCCTCCCCAGGAAAGCAGAGCCAGCCCTCAGGCACCACGTCAATATCGACCGTCCTTCCGCAATTTCTGTAGATCTTCCCCAAGAGCTCCTTCTCCTGCTCGCCGGGAGGCCTCGCCCAAGGACGAGGACGAGCTTAATAGCGGAGGCGGCTCGTGGTAAGCCGAGGCAAAAGCCGTTTGAGCAGTCAGTACGTTCCACCTGAGCAGTCAATACGTTCCACCCACTCAATACGGTTTCCAACGAGAGATATACAGTCAATACGATAATGTTGTAACATTGAGACATTACAGGGAAGTTGAGGCGGTAGAAGCTAGAGTGGCAGAGCAAATAGACGGCAGAGAACGAGCACGAGCGACAGGAGTGGCGTCATGGTAAGTTGAGAGGTAAGGATACTGCAGTGTTGCAGATTACGCCCCGCGCTCGTCAACAACATCGACCAGAAGCCGTCAAGCCGTGCACACCACCTGCAGGCGCCAGCCAGCTCTAGTAGGAGCGTTTCCTTCCCTTAATCAATACGGTCTTTTATTTACTTACAGATTCTCGTCATTACGGCATGCGGTATTTCCGCGTAGGAAACCGGCGCATGGCATCAGGCCACGAGACGCCGTAATGGTTTCCTTAGTTTTAGTTCTGTTCCTCCTTTCTTCTTTCCTATTTAGTCACTTGTAGTATCTTTCTATTTAGTTGCATGCGTAGTTGTAGTAGCTTCCCTTTCTATCAGTTGCATGCAAATAGCTTCTCCTCTATTCAGTCGGTAGATTTCCAACCTCCTTTTCCGGGAACACATGTGATGTGCTGATTCTAGCCGATGGCGATGGCGATGCGGAGGGTCGATCCGGTCGGGCTGCGCTTCGATGGGCGTGATGGTGTGATGTGTATGGATGGTTATGGTCGAGGAGTATGGCCGCTCGTCGGGGCGCGGTTGAGCAAGTACGTCCTCGTGACGGAACGCTCCCGCAGCAGCCCTGACTCCCTCGTCGCCCCCTGAATCGCGTATCAGCGTTGTTGTCCCCCTTAGTCATTACGTAGTCTTTTCTGTAGTAGTTTTCTATAGTGGTATTGATGTAATATTTTGTTGATGTTTTTTTTTCTACTGTTTGTTGTTACGGGAAGGCTCGTCTGAGAGCCACGGCGATTATGCCGATGTGTACTTTTTATAATAGTTTCTTATTCATTTCGTTATCCTATCGTAGTATGTTTTCTATCTGTTCATCTTATAGTTGTTATCATCTGTAGGTTTTTATATTCCGTGTTAGCTTCCTCCTCATAGTAGTATAGTAGTTCGATCGGTTTACCGCAGTAGTTTAGTAGTCCTATATATCCATCACGTAGTTTAGCTAACATTCGCCGGCCAGTAGGTAACCGCTCATCCTTCAGTCAGTCCGTCCTTCGTGGCTCTCTTCTCTTCACTCATTACGGTCGGCGTAGTCCACATTCTGTAAGTAGGTAAGCGGCCTCGTCTCTGGGCATGTTGCCAAGAGGCCTTCCAGGTAGAGGTAGGAATGTGTGACTCGCCCCTTCCTTTGTGTCAATACGTGTGAAGGCGTCCTCCCGTCAACCACTCCCTGTTTTTGCAACTGGGGTTGTGGCGTTGGGCTGTGATCGCCTCACTACCCTCGTGGGTCCCTCTCAGGACGCCTCCGCCTCCTCATCTAAAAGGGCAATAGGCCCAGCAGTAGGAGGCAGCCGACAGCGCTAGTCCCCCATGGGGAAGAAGTCCAGCCGGGCACTATTCGTGGGCCGGGAGTGTCGCGACCGCGATCGCTCCTCGGTCCGTGTCCGGCCCGGGCGCGCTGTTTCCCACGGTAGCTTGCCGATGAGGCAACTTCGATCGGCCTGGGAGCATGGGAAAGTTGGTGACGTAGCACCATCGATCGGCGTGCGCCGCCTCCTCTCGTCCGGCGCGCGGCCATTCGACGTCCCTGCGCTCCCGCGACGAGGTCTGCCGACCTCTCGCCTGCTCCTATTCCGGATGGCTACCGCGGGGCCTCGTCCCTGCAATTTTTGCTGCTGACACTACGGACGGAGGCGCCAGGAGAGGGCCGCGGGGTCTGGTGAGCCTCACGCTCACCCCCGCGGCTCCAGGAGAATTCACTACGACGGCCATGGAGGACGCCTGACTATTCGTTATTCCTTTCGTCATACTGTTCGATGTCTACTGGCTGCGAAAGCAATAAACCTTACGGACGATACGGTGTGCCGTGTGGAGAAACCGGGTGAGTCCCTTCATATAGGGTATTGTGTGTATGTGCATTGCCGTGGTCTTGTGGGTTCCCTTGGGTCCGGGTTGTCCCCTGCAGCGGAGTGGGAACTGAGGAGCCGGGTGGCTCGAGGTCAGGAGAGGAGGCCAGTCGCGACAGCTGGAGAGTGATCAATACGTTTGGGCAATACGTACGACTGTGGCAATACGTGGGGAGTCCCGTGGGGTTAGGTAAGATCTGGGACCCTCCGGTGCCCTTGGAGCGACACGGAGCCACCAAGGCAATCGAGGAACACCTCAGCCTGTGGGGCCACCGATCGCAACACGTAAGGTGCGGGTGACTAAGGCTGCCAAGGTCATGGTCACCGATTGCGAGCAATCCCATCCTTCTAAGCCATTTCTGGAAATCGGCTGCGTCCGTATCTAGCTTGTCAAAGACGTCCTTCAGCTTGAAGTCGCGCAGTTATTCCTGGCTGTGGTTGTGGAACAGCGCCTGGAGGTCCATGATGCTTAGATTGTTATCTCTCGAATAAGCCTTCGCCTATCGAGGAGTTTCCCGCAAAAATGGTTTCCCGCTGATTTGCGAATTTTCAGGCGATCGCTGCGGGACCGCCTGCATGCTGTGCTCACCCGTAGCACCACAGATAACCCCTACAGCCGAAGTTTGGGCGAAATCAGTTACCATAACCTTGGCAGCCTTAGTCACCCGCACCTACCGTAACCTACCGTACTCCGGGGTAGAACGAAAAATGGATGTCATATTCGTGATCAGCACTCCAAATAACCCCCCTAGCCGAAGTTTGGGCGAAAAAATTTTTTCGACCTCTCCTCGACCCTTGGAGTTGTGAAAGTACTATAATGCCGGAGATTGTACTCTACCCAACAGGTAGTGGAGAGTCAAGTAGCTGGTACTGGGGCCTCATAGAACTGTACAGATAAGCAACTCCATTGCACTCTAGGCCTTGGGCAGACGTACCAGAAGTGTGAGGATTTTTAGAAAATTTTCAGAAATCAGAAAAATTTGGCGGAATAATGAAAACAGGATCAGAATAGACAAAAAGACAAGGAGCACAACTTCTTCAACTTCTCTCTTCTTCAAGTAAAACGTCGGCACTTCTAGAGTGCTCATGTTCTTTACTAAACATGAAAGAAACGTCAGCCAGTAGAAAACAGATAGCAGATAAAAATCAATAAAAACAAGAAAAAATTAAAAAAGAATCTAACTAAGCTTCACCCACTAAAAACAAGCTGCTCAGCAGATCGGACGCGATTTTACAGTGTGGTGAGTCGACGTATTCACCGTCGGAATTCAGCACAGTCATCGGATGCTTCAGACAGCTGTCGAGCACGTCCACCAGCTCGGCCGAATACGTCTCAATGCAGCCGGTCTCCCTGGAAATCCGGTTATTTAGGCACCTCACAGCTCAGCGATAGAGGCGTCGTGGCCGAATTTTCCGTTACGACCTCGGATGACTCGGATGCTGAAGAGGTGGGTAATGGATGTCTTCTAGACATTGGATCCGCTTCGGATAATTCGAATCCGTCCTGTTTTCAAACCCTGGTTAAAACGTTACTGCGAATAATGAGATTTTTGAAAAGCTCGAATCTTAGGGAAATTCAGATGGGGGTGACGTTCACCAGATGGGATTTTCAGAAAAAAAGCCCAAAAATCCGTTCTTAAATCATCGCAAGATCCGGGGATTTTCAAAATTGCCATTGTTCGCATAATCCTTCCAGCCGGGTTTGAAAAAAATGGCGATTTGAATTATCCGATTCAGTGACGGATCCAATGTCTATTCTCTTGGCAACCTAGACGTGAAGGTATTCAATTTCCTCCAACACTGTCTGGGACGTGGCGCAATCCAGAGGAACCGAACTAGTCAGTCAGGTGCATGTCATGCGTCCTGTATGTCTATCCGTATGTGTGTACGCACAAAATTAATGTCCGCACTATGAGCTTCTTAGAATACATGACCATCATTGGGGGCGAATTGGATGGGCACTGGAAGAGCTTTCAGGGAGTTCTATTACCTACATGTTAATATTCGTCCGTTTGTCTGTTTATCCTTCCGCGCAAAATTGATGGCCGCACTGTGAGCTTAATAGAGAACATGACCATCTGTGGAGGCGATTAGTATAACCACTAAAAAAGTAGGGAGCTCTGCTACCTACATGTTAATACTCGTCCGTTTGTCTGTTTATCCTTCCGCGCAAAATTGGTGGCCGCACTCTGAGCTTCACAGAGAGACATGACCATCTGTGGAGGCGAATAGTATAACCACTAAAAAAGTAGGGAGTTCTGCTACCTACATGTTAATACTCGTCCGTTTGTCTGTTTATCCTTCCGCGCAAAATTGATGGCCGCACTCTGAGCTTCACAGAGAGACATGACCATCTGTGGAGGCGAATAGTATAACCACTAAAAAAGTAGGGAGTTCTGCTACCTACATGTTAATACTCGTCCGTTTGTCTGTTTATCCTTCCGCGCAAAATTGATGGCCGCACTTTGAGTTCCGTAGAATACATGACCATCTGTTTCTCTCTTTTTCATGCCTCAGTTCTGATGCTAACTGGCAGCATTTAGGGCGGATTTGAAGGTATCTGGCGGTTTTTGCTCCAGGCTATAACTGGCCTTGCTCGTGAGTTGATATGGAGCGGAGATGATCCTGTTTTCTCTGGTCGGGTTTGAAGGAGCCTGTCCTTGGCTATTATCTGAATGTCACAAAGTTCATAGCCCTCAAGCTTTGTTCACAAGGTGTGCTGTCTTTCTGTGGTACCTCGACCTGATCAGCGCATGCGTCCGGCTTCGGATGACCCTCGGCCTCCGTTGGTGGCCCGCTCCACGTTTGCCCTCACTCACCTAATAGCGGCCGTGATGCGGGCGATAACGATCTCGACGACGCTCTGATCCACTCGTCGGTCGACATAGTGCGGTGTGTTGAAGATCTCCTTCAAACGACTGAACGCCGTGTGCTGAAAGCAGAACAATCAATAAATTCAATAAAGAGAGTGAAAATAACTGGAAAATATGAGTAAGTGGATTTCTAGGTTCATGCGAACTTTAACTAATAAACTTTGTCGGTGATCAGTTTATTCTTATAAAACACTAACAAAAATTAGGATAAAGGATAAAGGATAAAGGACGGCGTTATTCAATCCCCTTTGGGATGCGCCACGCATTCTACTTCTACGGGATGTCGTGGAGGCGACATGAATGCGTATTTGGCTATACAATGACTTGCGGTGGCCAGCCGATGAACAAGTCAGCGCTTTATCCTTCCCAGACAAGTCTGGTACCAATTCACCGACCCCGGAGGGATGGAAGGCTTGGTTGGCCTGGGCGGGAAATCCGAACCAGGAACCTGGTATCGGGTGCACGCGACAGTCGCGCCTCCTCCGACGGCGCTACACGCGCCCACTAACAAAAATTATTATTAATAATAGTGATCACACGAGAAGATTATTCGGATCTATCCTAGTCGGAGGGAAGAGGGGGGGGCACCGTTAGGAAAGCTATACAAACACAAATAGAATGGCCTCCCCCGAATAGGAAGCTTTATAGGAAGGTCCTCAGTGTACTAACCTTGTAAAGTAGTTTAGTCTCAATTCTACCGTCGATGTCAAAAGAACTCGCTGAATTGCGCCTCCCCCTCTAGGACAAATCCGAACATTCTTCGAGGAACGCGCCATGCATTCCGTTTCTGCTGCAGACCATGGAGGCCCATTGAGGCGACAAATTTTGCTTCCGATCTGGGTGGTAACAAATAGATAGATAAATAGAATAAAGAGAAATATATAGATAATAAATGGATAACGAAAAGCTCTACACTTCCGAGAATGTCCTTACAGGTAGTAACTCTTCGAATGCTGATCATGAAATGAAATCGCGCAAGCGCACCCCTTGCCGACTGCTCACAAGCGCTACTAGCTTCCTTTATTACTGCTATTGGCATAAACGTTAATACCATAATTGCTTTTTTACATCATTCATCACAATTTCTAGTTTTTAAGCTGCATGTTGGCACAAAACCATTTCTTAGTTTCTGTTCTAAATATTCATAGATTTAAATCTAGTAGCCGCCAAATTCAAAAATAATTAACTGTACTATTGACATTATTACTTCTCAATTTATGCCGTAAATAATAATTTTTTCAATAAATAAATTTCGTTCCAACTGATAATGAATTAAAACACGAGGGAAAAAAAGCAATAAGAACAAAAAACATACTCGCTATCAAATAAAAATTTTAGGCTAGAATATTAATTTTCTTTTTTGTTATAAAAATTGACATCTTTTTTCATATAACAGCCTCATAAGCCTAAACTAATTATAAACAAAGAACTAAAAATGATTACTGTTAATCACTTTAAATTGCTTCTATGATACATTCGTCACATTTTAATATTTAAAATTTTGCTTTTCTTCGAAAATGTGAAAAAATAGGCTCTAAAATTCCGTAAATTTCTCTCAGCCATGGACCAAGACCTTTTATTAGGCTCACGCTCTTTGGTGTTTTATTTTCTTTATAGGTTCTTAACTATATTCCATGTACGACCGTCGCTGTATCTTGGCATAATGCCAAACAGAAACCGCAGAATTGCTTCGAGCTTGACATCAGGATTATTATTGTAACTTTGTCCAGCTAATATGTTAGGATATGATGGGCGCTTTAGTATTTATTCAGAATAAACTTTCAAAAGTATTATAACAGCAGCTTAGAGCTAAAATAATAAATAGTAAATCCAGGTACGAGGTTAGTGATGTAAAACGATTCTGACGAATATACCCCCGAATGGTTACCGTACACCGGTTAGCGATGGAGCGCGGAAACTGTGATAGAAAGCTGTCTGCGCCCTCCTAGCTTAGCGATTGCGCCTCGGCCTCCACGTTGACATTCGATCGGTCTCTTGTGCGCTCGCGATGGCCCTTCCGACAAGCAGATCGTGGCGCAGTGGATAATGGCGTCGCTTCATGCGAGGGAGGTGGGGAGGGGAGGGGGGGGTTCGGTTCTCAGCGTTCCCAGCGTTGTGGAATGCTTGCATTTCAGGTGACCACTTGGGATTTGAGAGTTTCGACGTGCATACAACTTTGAAACATTTTTTTGCGCATTTTTTCCAACCCTATGCGTTTCACCGCTCGAAGAGTGCAGAACCCTGCTGCGGACTCCCCCTGAACGAGAAAGCAGTTTCCACACAAGCAGCTTGGATGGCACTCACCCTGGTGTCCCTTGCCTTCCCTAGCGCTGTTCGAGCGCAGAACCTAGTTTCCGCATTCCCTGGGCGACGAGAGGTTCGCGTGTGTAATGCTAGGCATATGGGATTTCGCGCTTCATCACCAACGCACGCCTAGATGATACGGTAACCATTCGGGGTGTTGGTCAGGATCGTGCTAGTGGTTAGTGATGGGTCAGCTTCTTGCGCCAACATTGGTCATATTCTTTATGTTCAAGGTAGAAGAGCCGGTGCTTGACTGAGGATCTACACTTCCTTGCCGCTACATACTATTGACTTTGATTTTTTATTGATTTTTGATTGCTTCACATGGTGTGTTCCTTTCAATAAAAAATGGAAACTTGCTTCGAGCCGCTGAATAGACAGGCGATCAACACACAATTCACAAGGGAGAAACCAGTGGAAGGCCGCTAGCGTTCCTTAAAGAGCAGGTGAAACTTAAAAGAGGGTTTAAAGATGCTACGTAAACCAAGCAGTAAGAATGTTCTAATAAACTTTCAGTAGGCTCCCCATCATAACAAAGCTAGATGTCAATAGAAACATGCCTTGAACTGCAAGCTTGGTTTCCTCCAACATTCAGAACAAATCTGACTAGGTTAATGTAGCACGTCAGACTACGGGAACGGGTCAAGGGATATCCTCAAAGACCTGATGGCGAACCTTCTACGGCAGAACGTTGCTAGTGTCCAAGACTATGACAAAATTCCACTTTGCCTCGCTTACATTTCTGACGCCGTGAGCGCTGGCGTACGAGCAGGGCGTGCGCTCATGCAATCCTTGGCACCAAGCTATCTAGGTATTCTTCAACGCTCAGACACAGGAATAACCCCGTTCCCCTTACGTGCGCACAGCCCCACAAACAACACATGCGATGAGGAGGACGTTCAGTATGGTGACCCCTCTTCGTGTTCACAGGATAGAGGGCCATTCCGATCAAGTGTTTGCAGCTTTGAAAATGGTACTGGCAAAAAAATGGTAGAAACATAAGACTTACCTTTAGGCATATGTTATACTTCGGCGACGAGTCGTCGACAGCATCGCGAGGAGATGCTATACTCCCGTCGCCGACGCCGTCGTCGACAGCGTCACCGAAAAGCTGTAGCTGGCTCTCGCGCGTCAGGCCTATGTTATACTTTGGCGACGCGTCAGCGACGCTGTGTTGCGCGGGTTGCTACGCACTGCGTACTGCGTAACAGCCCGCGTAATTCTGTCGCCGACGTCGCCGACGACAGCGTCGCCTAAGTATAACATAGGCCTCAGCGGCGCTCTGTCGCGTGCACTCTCTAGCTCGTCATGCAAGAGCTCCCGCGCTGTCGGCGACGGCTCTCAGCGTAGCCGATGTGTCTCCGAAGTATAACATGTGTCGCAAAACGTTAGAGGCGTTTTGGTTCCTGCGAAAAATTCGGAAATGAATAGGCAGGATGAGTGCCTGGATATCTTCCTTCAATGACCTATGCAGACTTCGATCCCAACGTCTTCAAGTCGGAAAGGCCTCTCGTGTGCCTGTTACTGTTACCTGTTACCCACTGCACCATGCGCAAGGAGGTGGCATGCCATCCAGAACTTCCGACTCGTTAGGTAATGTAGTTGTGCTCGAATGACCTACTCGAATAGGCGTTCGAATAATTTTCATTCGAATTTGAATATTAGGATTGGAATGTTCAAAAAAATCGCGTTTTTCGAATGTATTCGAAATCGAATTTTCGAGAATTGTGAGCATTCGAAACCATTCGAATGTTCAAAAGAAACATCCAGAGCACAACTACAATAGGCAGCCATTTTCTGCGTCCACGTGTCCCACTGCACTTGGTTAGGGTTCACCACCTTTTGGTTTGTCCTGTAGCCTGAAAGCGCAGTTAGGACTAGTTGGATCACATTGATCCTTGGTTTTCCGGGCTCTGATGAAGACGAAAAGACGAAACATTAGCAAAAGTACAGCATTAACGACTTGGACGTAGCTTCATTCTAACGACTACAACTGAAGGTAGATGTCGCGAAAGTGGGCATCATTGAGAGGTAAGAACGCGCCACCCAATCAGGCTGCATCAAAGTGACAAGAAATATGCGGTCGGCACTCTGGTTGGCTGGTGCTCTGCCTGGCTGTGAATGGCTGGCGCGCTCCCCCCCCCCCTCCAATGTTGCTCCTCTTCGGGACATGTACCCAACTGAATACTTTATTTTACACATTCCGTTTCCTCGGTTGAAGCAGTCAAGAGAAAACGCCATAAACCAGAAGCTGATGCGAGTTCGACCTCGCGTCCGAGTCAACCAACTAATCCATAGCTTAAAGAATGATCAGATGCTGAAGAAAGACGTCTGGAGGAGAGGAGGGGCAGCTCCATTAATCTTAGCCGTTCTGCAGATCAAAAACGCTGGCTTAACCCGTGATATTCCTTAAGAGCAGAATGCGTGGCGCACGTGTCCCTGTCCTTCCACTGTGCCAGTCATCCCTATCGCTCCCTCCGTTTCCAGGTCTCAGAAGTCACGAATAGGATGGATCGGTCGTCGTCACCTCGACTGGCCCGCTCAGTTCAGGGTCACCTGCGAGCGCTCAACTCGGCGACCTCCTAAGCAGAGTTGATCGAGCGGACCACCACGTGTCCGCCTAGGCGCCTAGCCTCCCGACCGGCCGACCGAGCGACCGATTCATGGGTCTTATGGGCTAATAGCAGACGCGGCAGCATGCAGTGGCCTCACAGGCAACCTCATAAAGCTGTCGTCGTAGCGCACGAAGGTTATGGCTACGAGGCAGTCGCGAACTGGAGGACGAGCAGCAGAAGAAGACCGTCGTTGAGACAAGGAGTGAATGCAGCTACGGCAGAAAACCAGACGCCATACGCAGTAAAAAAGCCGGGAAGTCGACCGTAAGGAGAGCAACGGACCCAGCTGCAAGGAGACTTGACGCTTGAACGAGGTCGTTTTTACACGCGTCTTCTTCTCAAGGGCGCGTGTAGCGCAGTCGGAGGAGGCACGACTGTCGCGTGCACCCGATACCAGGTTCCTGGTTCGGATTTCCCGCCCAGGCCAACCAAGCCTTCCATCCCTCCGGGGTCGGTGAATTGGTACCAGACTTGTCTGGGAAGGATAGAGCGCTGACTTGTTCATCGGCTGGCCACCGCAAGTCATTGTATGGCCTAATACGCAGTCATGTCGCCTCCACGACATCCCGTAGAAGTAGAATGCGCTGGCGCATCCCAGAAGGGATTGAGTAACGCCGTCCTTTATCCTTTATCCTTCTTCTCAAAGCTACTAGGCCACTTTCTACAACCCTTCCTTGAAAGAGAATTATGAATAACTTCCATTAGATGGAAATCTGTGGATTATAAAGTACTCAAGATCTGTCAGGCTCGTTTATACGCCCCCTCCAGTTTAGCCCTATGTTATACTTCAGCCACATTGTTATCGGCGACGCCGGCGACAGCGACAGCTTCTACGCACTGCGCAGGACCCGCTCAACACTATTATGTCCTAGTTACACTTCGGCGACGCGTCGGCGACGCTGTGTTGTGTGGGCTGCTACGCACTGCGTGACAGCCCGCGTAACACTGTCGCCGACGTCGCCGAAAACAGCGTCGCCGAAGTATAACATAGGCCTTAGATGAGCTGGACAAGAAAAATTTTCCATGGCTTTGGGTCCGGTCTGACTACTGTTTGTGGCTTCGCCCTAGAAACTAGTAGTATGTATCATCTGACATCCCGCTAATCTTCGAGTCGTTCGGGCGAGCCGCAGCAGCGTCTTTGTCCGTCCCTGTCGCGTGTCAGAGTGCTCCAATGGCTCCTCCTCGCTCGAGGGACACGAAGAGCGTCATACCGTTCGTTCAGGGTTATCGCAAAGAAGTCCATCCAACGCGTTGGTGGGCGTCTTCGTGTTCTCTTGACATCCCGCGGAATCCAGTCGGTGACGGTTCTCGTCCAGTGGGTGTCTGCGAGGCGTATTACGTGGTCGGTCCACCTAATTTTCGATGACTTGACCAATGCAACAGCGTCTCTGACCTTCAAACCTCGTCGAAGCTCGGAACTCCTAAGGCCTATCATTTGAGTGAATCGTGAGACTTTGAGACTAATATTGTTTACTTCTTGTGACGTGCCCACCACACAATATATCCACGCGACTTCCTCTTCAAGCAGTTTCGAGCACTCTGACTAAAATTTGATATCGATTCACCAATCGATAAAACATCACTATTCCGATGTCTTTCCACCGTAGATCACATCCACATCTGTTATAACGATGCTATCTCGCCATCAAAATGCTAGCGCCAGCCAGGATTCGAACGCGCACCTTTCGCTTACTAGGCAAGATGCTACACCCTTACACCACTCCCGCTGACGGAATACAAGAATGCAACAACCACAGGTTTTAGTGGTGTAATGGCGCAACGCCTTCTTCGCGTAAGAATGTGATGTGGGTTCTAATCCCGCTTGATGCCAGAGCTTTGATCGTAATAAAACATCGTTATCTCAGCTTACAACTCCAGCAGCAGTTTATATCCAAATCACCTTCTCATTGATCAAGCAGCTCTTCTAAACAATCGATAATATTAATTATTAGACTTGGGAAGAAAAATTAGGAAGGCTCTACTTTATATTCATGTGGCAAAATCCCAGATTTGGTCAAATTTCTTTACGCATAAAGGAGCTACGGGAGTTCAACAAATAACTTTGTGAAGAGGGAAATATCATAGGATAATCTGCTTAAGTATTTCAAAACCTTATTACTCACAAAATGTTTGGTTAAATTCGATGGATGCTACTATGTTTAGATTTGTTTGTCAATCAATTGCAGTTGCTTGCATACTTTATAAGTTAGATTTGTCGGTGGTTCAGAATATGACCTTCGGTACACACATATACCAGCTGTTCGACACAGTTTACCTCAAACTTGGGTAATTAAACCAAAACTTTAATGTACAAATAGAGTACACAATAGAGCGTCCTAAAAACATCCTTCAAAAGAATGAAGAATAGAAAAATGGAACATGAGAAGAGCGCCATGTGAATTTTCCCATATGACTCTTTTATAGGAAGTTTTTTGTTTGCATGGCTGCACAATCTGATAAATCTCTAAGCGAAATTGCTCACAATATCCCACGAAATCGTCCTATGATCGCGAGAAAGTCGCGATAGTTTATTCCAAAAAGGTTAGCTAAGTTTTATTTTCTTCTCCACTTATTGTTTCTTCTAAGTGTTACTGTTTGTCTGATGTTCATCTCTGACATATCCTTTTTTGATAAACAAGTGTGTTTACGGTACACGTCAATAAACAAATAAATAAATGAATAAAACCAAAAATCTGCTGCTTTTAAGTGTGAGAACTCCAGTCCATGAACGGCGAATGGATCGACCTTGCCCTGTTCGTTTTGGTGTTCGTGTGTTGGTGTTCGTAGATGAGTTATACCGGCAGCCATAAACCCGACAGCGCCGTCGATAAAACGACAACTCCAGCGTTCTTCAAATGTCGTAAACGTTCTCCAACGGTTCGGGACAGGTTGGTCGTAAAAGCGGCCATTTCGCGCAAGATTTGCAGTCTGTGCAGCGTGTACTTCTACGAAATATATGGCACCAAGAAATACACCCCGAAAGCCAGTAGAGTAGAGAAATGGAGATCGTTCGAAGGAGTTTCCGCCATAAGTGGCACACCATTGCAACGTTGAAACACACCATTCAATTTGGATGAGTTGGTAGCGAAGCCAGTTATTCTGGCCGATAAGGAAACGTCAGCAGAAATGCAACCACGTTTTCAGCATTACAGACAATGGCTGCTACTCTGGGGCTGGAGTTTTTGAAGATATTCCTTGGCCTAGCTGGCTGACCCTCAGAACCGTTCGGCAAATGAAAGCGTTACTTCTTCGCCCATCTCTTTGTTTAAAATCTCCTCAAACTTAAGCACTATGGCAAATGAACGTCGATATAGGTAAATCCGCCTGGGATGCGCCATGCGTTTTATTAGGTTGTCCCATAAGTCATTGCAGTTTTTTTCAACGATTCACTGCAGATTTCGCCGGCGGTCTCTTGCATAGCGCTGTATAGCTTTCGAAAGAAAATGATTTGCTCCATCAGAGCCTGTATTGCATTTCTTTTTTCATCATGAATTTTGTCAATTTTCAGGTCGTTGAATTGAAAAGTGAAAAAGTGAAAAAGTAGCCATCTGCCGCAGTCGCTTCTCTCCGCTTAGGTTTGTAATTTTTTGCGCAGTTTTTTCGAGCATTTGGGAGACAATGTACTGTACTACAAGAATATGTGTTGTTCCTATTTTCTCAATTGCCCTTTATTGATTTTTAGGCCATCAAATTGGGAATTCCGACTTTTCCGTCCGAATTTTTACCGAAACTCCGGTTCTGTGGTTGGACTTTTTTGCTTGGTGTTTTACGTCGTTCGTAAGGGGATGTCTTGCTCAGTAAGAATTTTTGTCGCGTTTATTTGCTCACGCTGATTTCTGTCGAATATCAACAACTGAAGAAGGAGAATTAGTTGTTGGTGAAGACGATTTTTCTCTTTTTGGCATTTTATTGACATTCAATAGAAATCAATAAACGCGATACACATTTTTATAGAGCAAGACATTCTCTTTCGAATAACATATAACACCAACCCAAAAAGTCCAAACACAGAGCAGGAGCTGTCGGCAAAAACAACCATCCTCCTTCGGACGTCCCAATTTGATGGCCTAAAAATCAAAAGGGCAAGTGAGAAAATAGGACCAACACATATTCTTGTAGTACAGAACATTGTCTTCCAAACGATGTAAAAAACTGCGCAAAAAATTACAAACCTAAGCGGAGAGAACAAGTGCGCAGATGGCCACTTTTTCACTTTTTCACTATTCACATTAACGACCTAAAAATTAACAAAATTCATGATGAAAAAGGGAATGCAATACATGTTCTGATAGAGCAAATCATTCTCTTTCGAAAGCTATGCAGCGCTATGCAAGGGACCGCCGGCGAAATCTGCAGTGAATTCTTGAAAAAAAACTGCAAGGACTTATGGGACAACCTAATATTTATTTTTTGGCGATTTGGTGAAAGATTTTATATGCTTATCTCTACATGTCGCGAAGGTGAGCAGCACTGAAAGGTGGGAGCACGTCAGCGAGTATAAACCAAGCAGAGCAGAGGCCGAACACGCGTCAGCAAATCAGGGTGCCGACTGTACACACCTTCTCTGAATGGCACCCCATTCAATGCGACCTGATTGGATGGGGCATTCCCATCTCCCCAATGCTGCCCGTCTCGCGACATATACCCATTCTACGGGATGTGGTGGAGGCGATTTGAGAACCTTGTAACGGGTGCACGCGACAGCCGGCATCTCCCGCTTGCGCTATACGCGGCCCTAGAAGTTACATACGTATGCAAAAAGCGAAAGTGTGCACGTGGTAGCTCAGTCGGAGGATGCGACGGTTGAGACGTGCATCCGATTTTAGTTCCCTGGTTAGGGTTTCCCGCTTAGGCCAACCAAACCATCCAATCCTCCGGCATCGGCGAATTGGCAGAGAGATGTCTGGGAAGGACAAAGCGCTGACTTGTTCATCAACGGGCCAACGCAAGTCATTTTATGGCCAAATACATATACAATACCATTCTCCGTATGGCGATGACTACAGATATCACTGAAAACTGTGTACTGCATGACAAACTGCAAGCTCGCTGTCTTCTAGAGATTTTCTACAGTAGTGTTTTTAAGCCGTATGGTCTGGAGTGGCTCTGCCTTTGCAATTCGGAACTCGACATTCACTACTGAGAAAAGGATACAGTCTTTGCTTTGAGTGTTTTTAATGACTGGCTGCATTTCTGCAACCATTAGTGTTTTAATCTTCGCTCGGTTTGCTTTGTATTGCTGCGCTTGAGAGATTT
This sequence comes from Heligmosomoides polygyrus bakeri, assembly GCA_947359475.1. Taxonomy (NCBI): domain Eukaryota; kingdom Metazoa; phylum Nematoda; class Chromadorea; order Rhabditida; family Heligmosomidae; genus Heligmosomoides; species Heligmosomoides polygyrus. The sequence continues at coordinate 104,582,618 of OX375866.1, forward strand.
TCACAGCTGAATCTGGTCACTACCGTTTTCTTTCCTCATTTTCTAATTATTCCCTGCGTTAGTAGTGGGACATATTTGGACGATTTGAAGGTGCACTCTATGTAGTGTGTGTATATACCATTTTCATATCGAATAGGACACTTTTCAAACCAAAATGGACACTTTTCACGTCAAATTGGACACTATCTAAGCTGATCTGCGAACTTTAAACTGAACGTCTTCCAAGTCGAAACGAGCTTCTTACAGGTTAAGCTAAAGACTCTCCTAGATAGCTAGAATAATCTTTTATTCGAGAAAAAATTTGTATAGCTTTCCTTAATTTTTTTAGTTCGCCTGCCCCAAGATGTGTAATAACTTTATGAAGTTTTTATTTTTTTACATGAAATGATAAGTTAAATTCTGTGTTAAACTGCAGCAAGGCAGCAATCATGTCCTGAATAACTTTTTTTTCTGAAATTGCTTACTTCAGCTGCCCGAATGAGTGTAAAAATTATATACAATTTTTATTTTTTGATAAAAAATAACAATTAAAACTTTGTTCGAAAGCGCAGCAAATCAGCAACTATGTGGTGCATTAAAAGACTGGATCGCGCCATGCACTCAATAATTCAACGCAACTTTTATTTGATTGATAGTGTGAACAATGCTTACATGCAGAAGAAAGTTATGATATGTGTGTTTTTTACAAGTGTTTATGATGTACACAGGAAAAGTTGTGAAACTGCATGTAAACAGAAATTTTGCTATCAATCGAATAAAAATCGATCTTGGAAGATAATAAAAATCGATCTTGGAATATCTTGGAAGAGAGCATGGCGCAATCTTTTTTTACACTGAAAATGTCCACCTTCCTGCGCTTTAAAACAAGCTTTAAGCCATTGTTTCTCCGCAAAAAATACAAATTTCATAAAATTTTAGACAATATGTTCACTTATTGGGTAGATGAATTAGAACTTCAAGGAAAGCTATACTAAAATTTTCCTTGAACAAAAAAATTACTCTAACCTTCTTGGAGAATCTCTAGTTTAATGTAGAAGAGGCTCATTTCGATTTGGAACAGTTCGCTTTGATTTGAAAAGCTTTAGGTTAGCTTAGAAGATTGGCCAATTTGACCTAAAAGGCGTCCAAATTGATTTGAAAAGTGTCCAATTCGACATGAAACTGGTATAAATAAATAAACAAATAAGTAAATATTTAGAGAACGATTTATTATAGTGCGTCTTGCAATGATCAGTCCTAGAGTGCCAATGAAGCAGCTACGAAGCAGCTACATAGGTGGAGTCTTTACTGTGAGCTAGGCAGGGCCGTAGCTCTTGCCTTTGCTGTCTCGGCAAGATGTACAAGCTCTACTTTGATTGAATATCGATCACTGTGACAATCGATAGGCCCCTCGGTAACCGAATCTCATCAGAATCGAGAGCGAACTCGCTTATTGTCGCATTTTATCTACCAGTTTGCCAGCTGAGTCAGCCGTCCGTTACGAAACGCCGCTCTGAGTCATGCGACCTGGCCCTCCTATGTACACAGCTAAACTCCGACGTATACCATGAATATCAGCTACGGAAATGGTCATCTAGTGTCAATTGCAGCTTACTGGAGGAAGGAATTGGTCCAGGGGTCAAGCCTGATGTTCCCCTCGCCGTCTTCTGAGAGGCTGAAGACCATCTGGATCCCGTGCTTGTCCTCATGACATTATTAGCCTCGTCTTTGCCTCTCAAGCCGGTTGATCAAAGAGAGATAAAGCACGATCGAGCCGGCTGATCCGGACAGCAGCCGGGGCGTTGTCGTTGCAATTCCGACAAGAAACTTCAAATCACCGGTTCCCTCTGTTGACTCGGAATCTCGCCGAATCGACGCACCACGCCTGAGTCGCCGCCACCTGGAGCGAGAGATTGACTCATTCACCACCGGCATCGATTGACGACACGCTAAGGTAATTGTGCCTAGCACGGAACGGCTTCAGCTTCAGAAGCCTGGTGGTTCAACGTCTTTAGCTTGGAGTGAGCTAACATTCTATGGGGCCGCTTGCTCGTGGTGGTACGACCATTCGGTAGCGCTTCGGTGGCTATTCGTCCGAAGACCCTTTAACGTCAATATTAGTTTCGGAAAAAGCTTCTGTTATCTTCTCTTACATAAATATATATGCAATATTCACGTCGAAATGGACACTTTTCAATTCAAATTGGACAGTTCTCACGTCAAACTGGACACTCTTCTAAGCTAGCCTATTGAAATCAAAGCGAACTCTTCCAAATCGAAATGACGTTTAGGCACACTCACTAAGATGTTTGAATAATTTTTTTGCTGAAGAAAAATTTGGTAGAACTTTCTCTAAAAATTTTTAGTTCTCCTGTCCGAAAATGAGTAACAATTTTATAAAAAATTTATTTTTAGAAAAATAAAAATTAATTCTGTCTTAAAGGACAACAATGCAGCGGTCATTTGGTCATTTGGTGCATTAAAAGACTGGATCACCCCATGTACTCGAAAAGCAAGTCGCAACGTTTATGTGATTGATAGTGTAAATACTGCTCACATGCAGCAAGAAAGTTAGCATATCTGTGTTTTCTGCAATTGTTCGTGTTGCACCGTTTGCAGGTGTGAAATTACATGAAGACAGAAATTTTGCTATCAATCGAATAAAAATCGCAAAGTTCCGGAAGGGGGCATGGCGCATTCTACGTTTCGGCAGTAGAAGATGGCCGCGCCTTCCTGCTCATTAAAACGTGCTTTAATTAATCGGTTTTCTTCAAGATATAAAATTTTTATAAAATTTCAAACTATGTGTTCTCTTATTGGGAAGTAAATTAAAACTTCAAAGAAAGAAGCAACCAAACCAAGAAAAATTTGGTGAAACTTTTTTGAATTTTTTAGTACAGCTGCCCGAATGGGCGTAACTATTTTATAAAATTTTTACTTTTAAGAAATAATAATAAATTTCACTTCGTTTTGAAGCGCTACAAGGCGGCAATCATTTAATCCATTAAAAGATCACATCGCGCCATGCACTCGAAAGGCTCGTTGCGATTTTTATTTTGCTGACAATGTAAATGCTGCTTACATGCTGCTTATTTGGAGCATCACAACGAGGATATGTGCATTCTCTACACTTGTTTTTTTGTACCGTTTACAGGCACGAAACTGAAATTTTGCTATCAGTCGTACAAAAATCGCGACATCTTCGACGAGGGCATGGCGCAATCTCCTACTTAGGCAGTGAAAAATGGCCATCCTTCTGCTCTACAAAACAAGCCTTAAACGTTTATTTTTCCTCAAAAAATAAAATTTTTATAAAATTCCAAACTACGTGCTCTCTTTCTTATGGGGAACTAAAGTAAAACTTCGAAGAAAGTTAAGCTAAAATTTTCCTTGAATAAAAAATTATTCTAACAGTTTTGAAGGGTCTCTAGTTTAATGTAGAAGAAGCTCATTTTGATTTGAAAGAGTTTCCGTTGATTTGAAAAGCTTTAGGTTAGCTTAGAAGAGTGTCCAATTTGATTTTAAAAATGTCCAATTTGGTTTGAAAAGTGTCCAATTCGACGTAAAAATGGTGTATTTGCTGGGACGGTGCTGTAATGTCCTCAAAATTGTGGGAACGAATTGGAGTCCCGACCGACGCAAGGGTTTCGCGAGCTAATTTGCAGATTAGCTGGCCTCAAAAGCTATCGTGTAATGCAAGTATGCTCTTAGAGAGGCTCCGCGATATCGTATAAAGAAAAATGAGCGACGCATCCAAAAATAGATGGAATAACGTCGATTCCAATTTAATTCCATTTCCTGCAGAGACGAAAAAGCTTCATCAGAGCCTCCACCGTGAGTAGAAATTCGAAGCTTCTACTGGGTGAGCTGGCTACTGCAGATTTCTTCTGAGTTTGGTTCGAGCTTAGAAGCAACAGCTAAATCAGTGTCACCGATCTAGTCCAGTGTGAACTGAAGCGTGCTTGTCCCGAGCGGTCGTCCGACATCATCTCAGGTTAGATCTCCGCAGCGACAAAACGTGGCCAGCTTCCGTTACGTGGATGAATGACTGTAGCCGTCCGCTGGCAGCAGGGCTGACCGTTAATTCTAGGCCGGATTCATCAGCGACTTACAGCAGTTTAACAGAGAAAATACAGCCGAAATTCGGGATAGCACGGCGAAATGCTTCACCCTATCGCTTGATAGCCGAGCTATCAGAAATTTCGGCATTATTTTCTGCGTTAAATTGCTGTAAGTCGTTGATGAATCTTGCTCCTGGTCGTCAAATTTTCAACAAATTTTTCAACAAAAGAATTTCCTTGCATTTCCGTTAAATCCTTAGATTTCGCTTCAGAAGTGTACTATTGTTTCAAACGAAGAGAGCCGGTAGAAGTGTATTATTAACAACTTTCATGCAAAACTGATCATAAATGAAACTGAGCACTTGTGAAATCAAACAGAGCAGCATCCGAACAAAAACGATCGTCTTTTAGATGAAATTATTTTCTTCTTACAACGTATAGGTCTCGTTGAGAATCTTTGGGTGAAGTTCATGGGCATTCCTTTTTAGAAAGGTCAAAATAAATTTCCGATTTCAATGGCTAATTCCGAGGTCTTCAGAAGCCCGTCCCCTGGACGTTGCTTTATGCCGATGACGTGATGCTCCCTAATGAAGATAAAGATGAACTCGAGCAAGAGGTGCAAGCTTGGAGTGATCGCTTGGAGCGGTTTGGACTCAAAATGAACGTCAACAAGACTGAATACCAACGGCGGACGTTACTGGGTCCAGCTCCATAAAGGTTAACGGCATCGAGCTTCCACGCACTGCGGCTTTAGGCTATTACCTGTTGTCAGATTCATCAACCGCTTATCGCCCTCTAACGGTGAAAACACCGTCAAAACCCTGATATGACGTTCATCGGCACAGGTTTGGCGGGATTTTCACCGTTAGAGGGCGGTAAGCGGTTAATAAATCTGGCCACTGGTCTTCATAACCTAACGTGTCCTACCACATGGTATGTCTTCAGCTTCGAGGTTTCCGCACAGTCAACGCTCCGACCACCGTTCCATTTCAAGCTCGGGTCCCGAGGTTAGCGACCGCTCGCTGGCAGGTAGTTCCGCTGGAGGACTGCGCAAACAAACACTACACGGCCTAAACATAGAGCGGCGGCATAGCGCGGCTAACCGTAACGTATCGATAAACAGAGGACGGAATACGCCTCATCAAGCGGCTCATTACGATGGGCCACGTCACTTTCGTGCCGAAAGGTCTTTGCAGTTTAAGATGAAAAATCGATGCCGAGTCATTTATATATGGAAGAAATGGGAGGGGGCAAGGCTTCTTATTATAAAAAGAACATCAGAAAAACATGGAATAATCGGGAAAACGGCAGAAATAACTGCATACCATGAAGTAACGGCTGATAGTGGAACGATAACGGCCTCCTATGAGCACCGCAAGCATGGGTTCGAGTAGTCCTGCCAAAGGCTTATATACCAACTGCTACGACGCAATGAAATTCTATAATTCGCTTGCCATAAATAGTCAATACAGTTGTTACCGAATGATTTAATGCAATCAAAAATCGTGCACCAGGTGGAACTCGAACTTGCGCCTTCTGCTTTCCGGACAGCAATGCTACGTCATACACCACCGGTGTAGAAGGTGTGAGTTCGCGTACCGCCTGGCGCAAGAGTTTTGATCGCCACAAAACATCCTGTAGCAACATACAGCCTCTCTACCAATCGATCCGGGCTTTTAAAATGTGTTAAAATATAGTCAATACATATACAAAAACTCTGTGGTGCCTAGTTAAAGGATAAAGGATAAAGGACGGCGTTAGTCAATCCCTTTTTGGATGCGCCACGCATTCAACTTCTACGGGATATCGCGGAGACGATTTGAATGCGTATTTGGCCATGCAATAACTTGCAGTGGCCAGCTGATGAACAAGTCAGCGCTTTATCCTTCACAGATAAGTCTGGTACCAATTCCCGACCTCGACTGGATGAAAGGCTTGAGTTGAGCTGTGCGGGAAATCCGAACCATGAACCTGGTATCGGGTGCACGCGGCAGCCGGCGTTTCCTCCGACTGCGCTACACGCGCCCTCTGCCTAGTTACACGCTAATAAACAGCAAAATAAAAACAGTAAGAGAAACCATGTAATGAAATAGTTAGGATTTTTAAAATCAAATCTTAGAAGTCATCCTCCCTAAAATCCATCCCTCCTAAAATCCTCTATATCAGCCGCTCCAGGCTTAAACAAATGTGTTCAAATCTTAGAAGATTTTTTGCAACAAGAACCTTTTCGACTTTGTTGAAAGATAAAGGACAAAGGCCGACGTTGAACAATCGTTTTTGGGATGCGTCACGCATCCATACGGGGTCAGTGAATTGCTACCAGACTTGTCTATATAGGCAGCTTTGATTGAACTTAAGATGTCAATTAGATGAAGTGAGTGACACAAACAGAGTGACGGTCGAGTGCCTGGCGCGATTCCTTCCTGTAGTATACTCAAATACCGCGCTATATTGCTTCTAAAAATAGAACTAGATCTATCCTTGTACAAACCAGAATTTCATGAAATTTCAAACACTCATGCTACGCGTGCGCAGCTCAGAGAGGCGGTGTTCCTTGACTGGTTGTAATTGGCCAGCCGTCCCGCCTCTATGTAGGCCACATTACCGACTACTATCAACTTTTGTCTGTTACGATTTATTTCGCTTTTTCCTGTTCACGATTGGAAATGAATGAATTCAAATCAAATCTTAGAAGATGTTTTGAAACAAGAATCTATTTTGACATCGTTGAAAGATAGAGTTCAAAGGATGGCGCTGAACAATCCTCTTCGGAATGCGTCACGCATCCTTATGGGGTCGAACACCAGGCACTAGACTTGTCTGGGAAGGATAAAACGCTGACTTGTTCGTCGGCTGGCCACTACAGATAACTGTATAGGGGAACACGCGTTCAAGCTATCTCCACGACATCTCGTAGAAGTAGAATGCATGGCGCTTCCCATAGATGGATTGGTTAACGCGTTATTTATTCTTGAATCTTTTATGCTTAATAACTGCCTCACACCGACTCCATGCAACTAATGCTAGTGCAGCTAAAGTGAAGGCATCGGGAAAAGGTTCAAAGGGATCTAACGCTTATTGCCGTAACTCTGAAGAAAAATAGATAACAATAAATAAAATACCAATACATGGTTTAATTACCCAAGTTTGTGCAGGATGTCGGTTTCTCCTCCATTTTAGAAAGTCCTCGACGATGTCGACAAACGATAAATCCATTTTGCTCCATGTATTCCACTTCTACGGGATGTAGAAGCGATTTGAATGCGTATTCGGCCCATACGATGACTTGCGGTGGCCAGCCGATGGACAAGTCAGCGCTTTATCCTTCCCAGGCAAGTCTGGCACCAATTCACCGACCCCGGAGGCATAGAAGGCTTGGTTGGCCTGGGCGAGAAATCCGAACCAAGATCGTGGAATCGGGTGCACGCAACAGCCAGCACCTCGCTCTACTGCGCTACCGCGTGCCGAGCGCTCCTATGGTGTGGTTATGACTATGAACGTAATGCTTTAGCGAGGTTCTCCTGCTCAAAAGTGTGTTCTAGAGTAAGCGATATCGTGCAATATACCGTTCACTGGTCGCAATCTGCGGTCAAATTGTGGTAAATTTGGGCTCTCTGTATCGGTTGCAACAAAGGCCGCAATGGTGAATCCGCGAACGATACCGGCTGCATCGTTGATGAATCTGGCCCCTGAAGGACCTTTCAATCGTAAAACCTTGCACAAACGTAAGTTTGGATCAACTTGTTATTGTTGTAAGATTAAAGATAAGACTAGTATAGCCCTGTCGTGAGATCTGATGAAAACGTTAAGATTCGCCTTTCGAGCCGCAATGGACCGGGTCTGTGCTGTATTTACCATTTTTCAGCCACTACTGTAGTAGCCCACCATACCCCAAAGCAAAACGATGGAAATTCTCGGAAGGCGGATACGGTGGAAACGTTCATCTCCTGTGCTTGTCAAGCGCCATAAATGAAGCTCCATCCTGCACATCTATATTCGTTGGGGAGACCTAGTAAAGGAGCACGAATCCACCCTATCGTCTTCTGGTTCACTGAAGAACAGCTGATGCTCGCACGTTTATTCCATGAATTATTCATGAAATCAGTTGTGGCCCTAAATAGCAGCGGAGAAATCGAAGCGCCGAAAACAGAACACCTTGAGCGGATCGAATGAATCACAGACGCATGTAACGGCCACGTTGAAACCTTTCAGATATCATCCGTAAGGATATTTAAAAAACGTTTCGGAAGTGAAGCTCAGTGTAGTCCATTAACTTGGAACGAGCCTCGAACTCCCTCGATAGCGGATGTTACACTGGCACTATGAAGATGAATCTGAGCAAATCTGCCCTCGGATATGAGCTGTGGATGCCGACATAATCAAGGAAATACCTTGTACCTCCTAGGATTGAAAAGCTTCGTAATCCAGAAAAGGGAGTTGAAGCCTAGTCTACCGGTTATTCATCAAAGCAGGTGTCCACTGGTAGCAGGTTTATAACGGCGTAAAATCTACTTCCAGAAGTGACACCCTCAAAAGGGGGTCTAGGGTCTGTTCAACCGAAGCTCTGAATTGTACCACTCTGCAGCAAAAATTCCTTGTTGACAGTAGACTCTGGATCCGACGTCGATTCGGACAATTCAGCTCCGCCTTTATTCAAACCCTGGTTAAGACGACAGTGGGAATAATGGGATTTTTGAGAAGCCCGGATCTTGGATGATTCAGATAGGGATGATCTCCACCAGGGGCCGGTTTCATCAATGACTTGCTGCAGTTTAATAGAGAAAATACAGCCGAAATCCCTGATAGCGCGGCTTATCAAGCGATATAGTGAGCGATATAAGCCGCGATATCTAGAATTTCGGTAATTTCTCTGTTAAATTGCTGTAAGTCGTTGATGAATCCGCCCCCAGATTTTGGATAATTCAGGTAACTGATTTTGATCAGAAACCTGGGGTCGGATTCATCAACAATTAAACCCACGGGTATACGGGGTATAAAGGGAAGAGATAAGGTGAGCGGCAGAAACGCAGGCTTTATCGTGGGTATCTCTACCCCTTATACCCATGGGTTAGTCGTTGATGAATCCGGCCCCTGATGTCCTACTCGATTCAGATATCCGATGTGAGACCTGGAGATAAATCAGTTATTTGGACCATCCAAAATTCCTTCTTGGTAAAACTACTCTTATCCCAATCATCCCGAGGTTTGCTGGTTTTCAAAAATGCGATTGTTTACAAAATCTCTCTAACCGGGTGTGAAAAAATGACGGATTTGAACTATCTGAATATGCGTCGGATCCAGTGTCTAATTGACAGTTGCACTAGAAGGACCCGCCTTAATTGGAAGCTACCTAAGTGAGGAGTCCAATATCCGCGATGTTTACGATGCCCTTCTAATGCTCAATGTCCGACAGCCATTACCCATCGGCCATATTATGTTGTGGTCTAGTAGGCACGGACGGAGGTTACCTTGACGACATGACGGTTTATAATGACCGCTTGGCCGGATCACGTAACGAGGATCGAGCTGTATAATTCACAAGACAAGTGTCCAAGTTTGAAGTGAGTTTCATGTCCGATAGTGGCTAAGTTCGAGACCTCTTCTGGGTCGAACTAGGGTCTCTCCCTGCCAGCGAAAGCCTAGCTGAACGTTCGTCTCCTAAATGTTGTGACGTTGTAGACGTTGTAGAAGCGAAAAGGTGCATTTCACCATAGAATCTCATTTTGTAAGAAGCAAAGCGCTGGCTTACATCTGAGTAATCGTTAACATCCAGTGCTTTTGTTGAGAGTCCTGAACTATTTCACGCCTCATCTGACCCCCCCCCCCCCACTTATGTTGTCAAATTACATGCCGCAAAGATGGGCAGCATGGAGAGCTCGAAACGGGCCAGCAAATAGATCGCATCAAATTGGCGTGCCATTCAGAATGCGCTAGTACGACCGGTGCACTGACTGGCTGGCGTCTGTTCGTCCGGTGCTCTGCTTGTTTGTGATTGGCTATCGCGCTGCCGCCTCTCAATGCTGCCCATCTTCGCGACATGTACCGATTTTTTCACCTCGACTGACCATTATCTTCAGGGCGATTAATTTCAGATAGGTTTACGGCAATATCCCTAAAAATCTTATCGAAACTACATATTCGAGCGTTTAAAAAATTGCTTGGATAAAGGGTCATTCAAAGGTCATTCACAGAAAGCTATCCTAGTAGAAGATGTCAGATAAGTACTCCCATAAAATTAAAGAATTAAGAACAATAAAATAAACAGAAAATAGAAATAAGCAAATAATATGTAAAGGAAGACTACAATTGGTTACAGAAATAGAGTACTGAAGATTAGCTACCCCTGAAAATTAGGAAAAATATTCGAAGCGGAAGAAATGATCCGTGACAATTTTATTGGGATTTCATTTGAAGATAAGCGAAAGGCTAAATCTACAAAAACATTATAAAATAGTCATTCTATCTTTAGAAAATAGGAAGCAAGGACCACAATAACAGGCAAGGAAACATGAAATTTATGTGCTAAATCAAGAAAAATAAAAAAATCCTTCAAGAAATGCACCAAAAATAAGCGCCGTACTAGATCCTGTTTAAGAACACTGAAGAACTTTTGGAAAAACGTCGTTTAAACCAGTCACACAGGTAACAAGGTAATAAGTTCACTGTCCTTAAAAACGCATAAGGATAAAGGATAAAGGACGGCGTTAGTCAATCCCTTTTGGGATGCGCCACGCGTTCTACTTCTACGGGATGTCGTACAAGCGATATGAATGCGTATTTGGCCATACAGTGACTTGCGGTGGCCAGCCGATGAACAAGTCAGCGCCCTATCCTTCCCAGGCAAGTCTGGTACCAATTCACCGACCGCGGAGGGATGGAAGGCTTGGATGGCCTGGATGGAAAATCCGAACCAGGAACCTGGTATCGGGTGCAGGCGACAGACGGCGCTTCCTCCGGCTGTGCTACACGCGCTCTCATAAGGATATAACATTAAAAAAATGTAATGAAAGTGGAAAAAAATTTGAGATGCAAAATCTTCTGAGCTTCTGTTCTTCACGAACTCTATATCGTTTGTGTAGGTAAGCTCAATTAACTGTTACCAATGTTTAGGTGTTAAAATAGCATGCGAAGCTAAAGAAATCTTTATGAAAAAGGCAGAAAAATCTCAGTTGGATCGACGGTTATATAAAATCTGCTTAAAAAATTAAAACAGTAAATGTCCAGTCACACCTGGCAAAAATACAATTGAACCTTACAAAACAGAAGGAACGCCAAATAGCTCCTGGAGGTCGAAAAAGAACCTGTGAAGATGTTCAGAAGAGCTTTAGTTTGGATGCGTTCTACATCAGGTTCCATGTGAACACAAACGAAGCAAAAACGACAGGAAAGATCACCGGTTAAGCTTTAAAAAATTATTTTTTCTTTTCTCCTTTTATTGCATACATTATTGCAAACAATAAGAAGAAGTTGGAGACTAGAAACTACAACGAGCAGTCTGGAAACTGGAATAAAACTGCTCCAGCAAGACAATAAGAAAATTATTTAGCTTTAGAATACTAAAAATAAGAACGACCTCAAAATTTTGATTGATATTGGAGAAATATGGAATCTGTAATGAAACATTTAGAAATCTAAAGAGTTACAGGCAAAATCTTAAAAAAATTGTGTAAAAAATCGAGCATTTAAAACCGATGCTTCTAACTACAAGTAGCATGCGCCATTTCATGTAAATTAAAACGTTTTCAAAAAGTAAAACATTTCCAGAAAAAAACTTTCCAGTAAAAAATTTCCAGAAATAATTTGAAAGTCTAAAAACCTTGGAAGGCTCTAGAAAACACAGAGAAGTCTAACAAAAATAGCTTTAAAAATTTGGCCGAGCTATAAACAAAATGTTGCAGATCAATTAAGTTCTGCATGATGATAGATTTTACCCATTAAATGCATGATATAAAATGTCCGAAAAAAAGAAAGCAGCTACATAATTTATTCAAAAAATCATCAAAGTCGTTCAGAAAACTAATCCCGATCTCAAAACTCGATAATCGATGAAAACGTAGATGATTTAAATGCTGTACCCGTAATCGATTAAACGGTGAATTTAGGACGTAGATTTATTATTTATTTATTTATTTATTTGTCGTTATAATCGGACGATGTTCCGGATCTTTCAAGATGCAGTCGGAAACGGTTTAACGATCAAAAAATTATAGGCCCGATCAAAAATAGGTCAGCATCTGCATAGTAGTTAGCCACATAACAGATCAAAAATAATTTTAACAAATCAAAATAAGCTCTAAATTGCAGGAAAAATAACAATTAAATAAAAATAAAAGGTAACAAAAATAAAAATAAAGAATGTGAAGATAGACACATGAGGAATCGTAGAGACATCTATACAAAAAGTTGGTGAAATTTTTGTGGAAAAAAATTGCAAAAAAAAAATTGTGAAAGGTCGGAAATATCGTTTAGTTGGCTCCAGTATATACATGACGCGTGGATATGCAAGATTCTTAGAAATTAGGAACACTATAATATAAAATGGTTTGTAAGCATTTATAGAGAGTAATCGAAAAATCAGGTCTAAAAATTCTTTTAAAAATCTAAAAAAATCTACTGCGACGATCCAAGACAGCCAAGGGTGCAAGTCTAGAAAGGTGGAGCACCCCTCCTTTTTAATGGCATCTATGCTTCCTATGGCTAAGGTACAGCTACCAGTAACAGAAAATATGCAGGGTGGACTCCCTTTCTAGACTTGCACCCAGCCAATTCAGGTTCGTGAAAATTTAACAAAAAAAAATCTATAAAAAGCGCCAAAACGGCTAAAAACGCGTAGATCAAGCGGATACCGTACCAGGTCGGTGATGACGTCATAGTCGGACAGTGTGAACAGTTGACCAGCGGCGTTCAGTTGGCGCTGCGCCAACACGCTGGTCATCAAGGGGTGCATGGTGTCCGACTGTGCGCCTTCTTTCGCACATTGATCGCACCGATAGACGGTAGCAGAAGACAGCGCGCAGCGGACGCAGACGCAGAACGCGCACCGTCAGAAGTGCAGCGGCGAGGCGGAGACGCAGCCGCCGGTCGTCGCCGGCCGGCCGGGGGCGTGCGTCGCGCCGACGACGTCGTCGGCCGGCGCCGTCGTCCGCCAGGCACAGGTGGTGGCGGCGCCGGCTGGCGCAGCGCTGGTGCAACCGCGTAGCCGATGACTGCACGTCGTCGCCGACGTCGACGTCGTCAGGTAGATGACGTCACTGCGAGGGGTACGTCAGCGGTGCACGTACGCACACACGCGCAGACTCCGTTCTGCAGCAGCGCTTGATTGTCGCACCGACTGCGGCGACGTTCTTTCTCCACCGGTGACTGGTTGTATGACTGGTCAGGCTGCAGAGCACTTCGCCACCAGGTACAGGAGAGCGGGCAGCGAGAAGTGATGTTAGGTTCTGGGCGAAAAGGGGGGGGGGGGGTAGTCCGCCGAACCGAACAGTCCAAGAAGAATGAGCAGTGGCAGGACATCGACGGGCAGACGTAGGTTCCAAACATGGGTGTATGTTTCCATTAGATCGTTAAATTTCGTTAAAAATTATAGATAGGTGCGCCATATTGTTTCGTTCGAAAACCATCAGTGAGACTGTTTTATATACAATATTCTCACAGGTGGGCACTTTCAAAGGAAGCCTTTGAAACTCCTTGAATTTTGACCACCTTCGAAACCAAACTGAGCACGTTCTAAATAAAAACGAACGCCTTCCAAATTAATTTATTAAAAAACAAGTGCTCCGGCAAGCCTATGCCTGCCTCGGACTAGCGCCCTTCGCGCGATGTTCCAGTATCATTATCACCTTCATTATCGATCATAATCACTTCCACCCTGATCGGTTGATTCTGAGAGAAAATCGATAATATCGATCGATATTGATTGCCTTCCCTTCTGTTGTGAAGGCCTTATGTCGATAATATCGATCGATATTGAGTGCTTTCCTCTGCTCTGAAGGCCTTCCGTCGAAGTATCTGAATGCTCAGGGATATTGAAAACGTCTTCGGCGCGTCTTCTGAACCACCAGGCACGTAGAAGACGTCTGGTTGCTTTCCCTTAATTTCCGCCGCGTAATTTTCCCCTATTTTCCCCCTATCGACAGCTCTTAGCGGATTGTTAAATAGTATGACCTCGACTAGCCCAAGGGCTGAAGTTTCGGACCGCTTGAGTGACAAAAAATCGATAATTTGATCAATATCGATTGACGGCGAAAGACGCTCCAAAACGAACTTCAGAATCGTGTTCTGCGACCTCGATTACCCCCAGGGCTGAAATTCAAACTCACGTAGAAGACATCTGGGCATTTTCTGCCACTTTCGCGCCCCGTAATTTTCCCTCCTATTTCCCCCTATTTCCTCCGATTTTAACACTGATTTATGACTCATCGCTTAGTGGCTTATTGTATGGTATATGATTACTTCAGCAGCCTTTCCGACTCATTCTCATACCATTAAATAATGTAATAATGTTGAAAAATTTCCAAAGAATAGCAAAGGATGTTGAAAATAATTTTTGATAATTTAATAATTCAATTTGCAGACGTTCATTTTTAATTGATTTTTTAAAGAAAAAGTACTCATTTTAATTGGAAGGTATTCCGTTTGATTTGGAAAGTTGTCAAAATTCGAGAAATTCAAGGGTTTTGTTTGAAAGTGCCACACCTGTCGCGAAGGCGGAAAGCGGTCCCTCTGATATATCTCTCTTTATCTTTTTTCGGTGCTGCACAGCGGGTTGTGGAAACTCTTTCATGGCAAATGCTTATCCTACAAGGCGGAAACAAATACATCGACCGCTAGGTGTGCAAACCTTAATTAGCTTTCGTCTAACCAATGCCGGGGTGTCTCCTGACCAAACTATTGTATTGTGGCTCAATTGTTAGTCTATAGAGTTTCAAAGGTTATCGAAATTCGATCAGAAACTCTTAGAGGCTCCTAAGGTTTGAAGCGATTGACCTCCCGGAACAGGAGCCGGATTCATCAACGACCAACGCGCCGGTATAGGGGGTAGAGATACCCACGATGAAGCCTGCGTCTCTCACTCTTACCTTATCTCTATCTGACTCTCATCGTGTCTCTACCCCTTATACCCCGCATACCCACGGGTTTAATTGTTGATGAATCCGGCCCCAGGACACATCGATCTGGCCCTACCTACCCATAGGGATTTCGGACCTCTCCTAGTCGGGGGGGGGGGGGTGCACATAGCTAAAAATTATGTAACCAATTGACTTGAGACTCAAGGAGCGGGTTCAAGCGGACAGAATAGGCTCCTAAAGACAAACAAACAAACAGCAATTTGCCGCGGTTCTAAAGACGTCTCGACGGCAAAGCGCATTCAAACCCAGCTGGGCCCGGATTCATCAAGCAGTGGGTAGAGGTAGAGATACCGTACGGGAATCATACCCACTACCAGCAATAGGTAGTGGCTACGAATCATATTCATGAAAGGAATCATGGGTAAGGTACAACTAGGCCTTTCGCGAAAACAGATGATCTCACTGGAGCGCCATTTTGTCTATGGGGCGCGAACAAATCGCGGGTATACGGATGTACCCACAGCAATCGGCGGGTTTTCTCTACCCACTGATATACCCACGATTTGGCGGGTAAGGTTTATCATGAATCGTGGGCATGTCCACATCGTGGGTATGTCTACCCTCTATACCCAGCATACCCATGGGTATGCGCGTTGATGAAACCGGGCCCTGAACGCCGTCTGACATTATATAACCCGGATCCATCATAGTGAGGGGAGCACATAACTTTTTCTGTTTACAACCGCGGCGAAGCCGAATGTATTTTTTGTAAATTTTGTCAATGTAGGTACTATTTTGTCATCCAGAAGCCGCTTCGTGAATCTTAAGTTACACAAATTTCAGGAATGTGCCACCTGGGTAAGGATAAGGATAAAGGACGGCGTTACTCAATCCCTTCTGGAATGCGCCAGCGCATTCTACTCCTACGGGATGTCGTGGAGACGACATGAATGCGTATTTGGCCAAACAATGACTTGCGGCGGCCAGCCGATGAACAAGTCAGCGCTTTACCCTTCCCAGACAAGTCTGGTACCAATTCACCGACCCCGGAGGGATGGAAGGCTTGGTTGGCGTTGGCGGGAAATCCGAACCAGGAACCTGGTATCGGGTGCACGCAACAGTGGCGCCTCCTCCGACAGCGCTACACGCGCCCATGTGCCACCTGACTAGAATAAATCCGAAAGGTCATCTCGTAGACCACTTTACAGTAGAGTCTTCGAAAGGTAGCTTGCTTCCAGTTTTTCGCCGTTGTCAAAGGATCAGATGGAGTGCCCTCCCCTCTAGGATAGATCCGAATGTTGGTTATTTGCTAATATCGCGATGCTGAAATCAGAAGCGGTCAACGTTTTCGCGACGACAAAGCGTCCATTGTTGCTAACACGGCAGGAGTGTCGACACACCACCGACCTGAGTGCTGGCGAATTTCTCCAGAACGAGCTGCTGCGCCGATTCGGGGAAGATGCCGCCGTGTCGACTTAAGAGCATATCGCGGATGCGCGGCCGACAAGCCACCGCGGCCACGAGCTGACGACGAGGACGACGACGACCAGGATGACTTGGCGGGATTTCCCGACGAACGATCAATGCCCTTTTTGTGGGCGCCAATAAATATTAGAACACGGACGGAGAAGCACTTGGCTAGCACTGAACATCTGACTGCTGGTTAAACACAGTGCTGAGGAAACAACCGGCCGTAAAGGCCTTACGAAATCGCTTCTGTATAAGATCTCTCACGCGGGTTTTGGGGGACAATGAAGTCGCAGAATGGCTTGCGGAATGAGCAGTTTCATGAGCTGAAGCTGGTTCACGTGGTGCAGCTCCAGAAAAAAGCTGCGCCTCTATAAATGTCTCCCTAAGCCAGATGAGAAGAACATGCATCTGATGTCTTCTTCGTCTAGGTCTTCTGTAAAAAGCGATAAAATTACTATTTAATCATGTAAAGCGTCCTAAAAAACTTAGATAATCGACAGGACTTCCACCAACATTGTTTGTTATATAGGAGCTCTCAGATTAGCTTCAGGCATTCAACCTACCCTCATCCGAACACCTTAAGTCATTCAGCTTCAACAGAGACTTACTCTGAAACTCTACGCAGAAATCTGATAGTCGAATGTCTTCTATGCCAGTTTAGGAACAAGAAAAAAGTTCAGCACTAAGCATCCCACTGCGAGCATGGCATACGCCAAGGATTCCGGCATTCCGTCTCTAAGTGCTACATGATGAGTGACGGCACTAATCAGTCCTTTGTGGGATGGGCCACGCACTCTACTCCGCGGAGATAATCTGTCCATGAGTACGTATTTGGTCTACAGAATGAGTTGCAGGGGCCAGCCGATAAGGAAGCCAACCCCTCCAGGTATCTCATTCCAATCTATGGACCCTGAGGGATGAAATGTTGACTTGGCCTGGCCTGAAATCAAAATCCGAAGCAAGAACCCCGATCTGGGAAGCGCATGGAACCCAGCTCCCGCTCCGACTGCCTCTACCACCATTCCTTGCATACTGATGGACGTAGTTTGACTTTAATGGCGGTAATCAGCCTTCTCGAACAAGTCTCTAAGCAACTCGCCGACAGTGGTGTGATGGAAGGCACGGAGCATGTCCCGATTGGGAGGTGGCGCCCGCTACTGCGTAACTCGCAACCTTCATCTTCATCAGTAGGATAAAGGTCGGCGTTTGGCATCTCCTTTATAGGATGCGCCATGTATTCCACTTCCACGGGAATCTGCAGACAACCTAAATGCGTATCTGGCCGAAAATGAATACTTCAGTACAATGATTAGCGGTGGCCAACCGATGAACAAGTCAGTGCTCCATCCTTCTCAGACTAGCCTGGTACCAATTCGCCGAGCGCGGAGGGATGGAAGGCATGGTTGCCTAGGCGAAAATCCGAACCAAGGACCTGGTATCGGTTGCATGCGATAGCCGGCACCTCATCCGACTGCGCTCCATGCGCCCACTACATATGAAGATGAAACGAGAAAGTTCAGCGTAAATCAATTCCTTCTTTAGATGCACCATCCTTTCTAATTTTACGGAATGTGATACAAACTGCCTATTTACCAAATATGTAAGTAGGTAGGGCGGTGGTCAAAAACGGTAATTCTTTCAAATTTTAAAAAAGCTACTCTTGTTATAAAAATTATAAATACAAAAAATATATAAATAGATAAACAAATAAATGAATAAGATTTATAAATAGATAAAAAATAAATAATAAAGGATAAAGGACGGCGTTGCTCAATCCCTTCTGGGATGCGCCAGCGCATTCTACTTCTACGGGATGTCGTGGAGGAGACATGAATGCGTATTTGGCCATACAATGACTTGCAGTGGCCAGCCGATGAACAAGTCAGCGCTTTATCCTTCCCAGACAAGTCTGGTACCAATTCACCGACCCCCGAGGGATGGAAGGCTTGGTTGGCCTGGGCGGGAAATCCGAACCAGGAACCTGGTATCGGGTGCACGCGACAGCCGCGCCTCCTCCGACTGCGCTACACGCGCCCAAAAAAATAAATAATAGTAATATATAAATAAATAATCAATTCTCTCAAATGTCTCTAGTTCTTTATCTTTCCTTATTCACTCTTTCCCATTCTTTCTTCATCTGTTCCCTCTTCCATTTACGTTTTCCTATCTCTTTTCTTTTATAGACAGATTTCAAAGAAATCTTAAAATATACTCTCCTTCACTGAAGAGCCACGGAAGGAATATAGTACAAAGGTTCATCTAAAGGTAGTGGCGAAACAAACATTGTTTTACGTTTTATACGATGTGATGTAACCGTTTTCTGATTAAATATAAATTTATAAAATCTAATATTTTACACCTTTCTCTACCTCTTTGATTTTTACCTTTTCTTGTTTTATATTATTTGTTTTTATACTATTTATTTATTTATTTATTTATTCAGGGCATAGGTAACTGTCTAGCATGAAAAGTGTAGGAAATATCAAAGAAAACGTCACACATTGAAGAACACTCTAACACTAGCCAGGTAAGCTATAAATCACAAGGAATATTTTTTGCAAGCTGTCATAACGATGTTTTGTTGCGATCAAAACTTCTAGCGCCAGGCGGGACTCGAACCCGCACCTCCCTTCAACCGGGCGGGGTTTCTCTACGCCATTACACCACCGGCGTTGTTTGATCGGATGCAACATCCACATCTCGTGGGACCGATCTTTGAACATTTCTTGCGCCCCTCTTTGATATTCAGCCTTTGACAAACTTTTTGCAGGCTTCAGCGGAGCGGAGCCTCTCCAAATCTTCATACTATTTCGCCTGTACAGAAACTTGCGGCTGTCACTGGGTTGGCGAGTCAATGCTTCAACGTTCCTAGGTATGTAGGATAAAAAGGATAAAGGACTGCGTACTCAATCCGTTTTGGGATGCGCCACGAATTCTACTTCTACGGGATATCGTGGAGGCGATTTGAATGCGTATTTGGCCATACAATGACTTGCGTTGGCCAGCCGATGAACAAGTCAGCGCTCTATCCTTCCCAGACAAGTCTGGTACCAATTCACCGACCACGGAGAGATGAAGGCTTGGTTGGCCTGGGCGGGAAATCCGAACCAGGAACCTGGTATCGGGTGCAGTCGACAGTCGGCGCCTCCTCCGACTGCGCTACACGCGCCCTGGTATGTCGGTCAAGTGTCAATTTTATCATGGATTTCGGAGAGATGTAAGGTTTAATTGGACGAGGGAAAGTACCGAACTAGAAGCGCTTCTGGATGTACACGAAAACATACCGGCTCCCTTGATTCATATGCTCACGAAACTATAGTAAGTTATTACTTCCAACTTTCCAATTCTTTTCTCGTACGTTCTTCAGGCGTTCTCCTGTGGCAGTGAAGTGTGACGCTCAAATGGAGTGGTGGAGATGCTCAAAGAGTCGAATAAGTAAGAGGTTTGCACCTTCCAATCACTTCAGCAATGAAGGCGCTGCCGGCTACAGTGAGCTACATTTTTCGGACGCACCGCTACACCATAGCTCGTCGAAAATTTGCCATCATTGCCACGAATTCGATAGAGATCTCAGATTTTTTATAAACTCGAGCCGTGCAAAGTACACACCGCCGCTCGACACTCTGAATAGGGTTGTGAAGATTAAAGAAAACACACATGGAAGGCGAGATACTTATCGTCGTGAAATAGACGTGTTCAGAGAAATCGACAGTTCACGACAACTGGCCTGTCCTTCACTAAATGCGAAATTGGAGGCTTTAGAAAGTCCACAGAAAGATCTCAGGAGTCCCACGTGAATGCTGCAGTTCTATTTATAAAGTATTTCGACAATGGGTGTGCTAAACAGTCCATCTTTGCGATGCACCTTCAATGCTAAACAAGATCTTCAGTGATGAAATGTTGAGCCTTTCGATAAACCAGTTTAGAACCCAGGCCAAGAAATTGCCAAGTGCTGAAGTTCCATAATTTCATTATTGTCTCCTCACAACTGTTTAGATCATTCGAAGCTTTGTTTTGTTCGCTGTTTTTTTTTTCTTGCTTTGACAGTGCTGTTGTTTCTGAGGTGCTTTTGTTTGCCTCCCTTAACACCAGATTATATCTACGTCCGCAAATAAGTAAATAAATAAATAATGTTTCATAGAAGTAGGCCACACAAATGCTTAAAGACGTTAGGCTAGACGTAAGCAAGTGCCTGGTAAAAACTCTGACTTGGTCAGCACATAACCAGCTCTTTTGAATACATCCTTTTTTCTAGACCAGGTGTAGAGTTAAGTGCAACCTGGCATGGAAAACGAGCAGTCTGCTTCGTCGACAACGGCCAAATTGGTTCGACCTTTTTCATACGATCGAGTTGACGAGCACAAGTGGCTAGGAGCCGAATCATGATGCAGTCAATGATGTCCAGGGATTTGCAGTTTTGTATAGAAAGCCTGATATAACGGCATTGGTGGTTGGACGGAAAGACGACTAGCCTAACCAGTGAAGGACAGAGTTAACCAGCCATTTCGTGCCATTTATCACTCATCCTGCTCATTCGACATTTTATTTATTTATTTATTTAGTTCCAAGCTTCGCCGACGTTCGAAGATCAGAGAAGCTGTCGCGTGGGTCAAGTCGTCGAAAATTAAGGGGGCCGGCCACGTCACGCGCTTCGCAGACACCCGCTGGACAAGAGCCGTCACCGACTGGATTCCGCGGGATGTCAAGAGAACACCAGAGGCGGGATTCACGATTGGTAAGGTAATGGGTTAATGGTAGTGGACAAATTTACCAACGGAGGATAGTTGGCAGAGGACGAGTTTGATATTCATGATATGATATAATTCGATGAATCGTATGATTCTACCCCACCATTCACCCACCTCCACGCTGTTGTGAATTCAGGTAATGCTTCAATTTCTACCCCATATCCATATAACCCTGGATAATGTCAATCATGAATCCGGCCTCAGGACGCCCACCAACGCGTTAGTCGGACTTCTTCGTGAAAGCCCTGAACGACCGCTATGACGCTTTTCGTGTCCCTCGAGCGAGGAGGATCCATTGGAGCACTCTGGCACGCGACAGGGACGAATAAAGACGCTGCTGGCGCCCGCTCGAGCAAGTCCGTGATCAACGGGACGACAGGTCATACAGGTTTATTTATTCATTTATTTATTTATTTACCTATTTAATTATTTATTTTTATTTATTTATTGTACGTGGATGTCCACGCAGACAGAGCTATTTAAAATCACAATTCCGTCTGCAGGTTCCTATTGCAAAAACCACGATCAGATCTTCATTTTTGACATACAGAAGGCTGAGGCAGCTCAACTCTCTGCTTGCGGAAAACGAAAATCTCCTGTCCTTATCCATGCATGTCTTCAAGAAGCTGCTGCTGACTAAATTCTGCTGTGAACTAAATTCTGTTCATAGCTGCCTTCAGAATTACAGGTGCCTCTGTCTACGTCTGATTGTTGTCTTGTGACTTTTTTTGGGAGAACTTGTTGCTTTTTCTCATTTGTTTTGCGCGTGAGTGTCATGGTTACGCTCTGAATAAATAAATAAATAAATAAATAAAGACAATACAATATATGCACAACGTGAAGATCAAAAGACATGTTTGCGTGACAGAAGTATACAATCAACAGCGCTCTAATGATTCATGATTTGAGGTACCTATGAATGAGCTCTTTCAGTTGCGAAATGGAATTTGGTAGAGCATATTACTTGGAAAATTTTTAAAAAGCCCGAGCCAACTCCTTGGGTGAAAAAGGAAACTCGTGGTCGAGAGAACTTATTATTTTGTAAATCATGAGCAAATCTCTTCCCTTCCTACGAAGCAGAAGAATATAGAGGTTGAGAATTTTTTTTCCGAGCACTGGAAGCTGGGATGGATGTGTTAATCATAGCCCTGTCTAGTCTGGAGATCGTCCATAATTAGTGCTTGTCATGGTCATGCTATTTATTTAGTGATGCTCGTTGCTTGTGTTTGTTGGTGATTTAGTTCTATCTTGCGTCTGCCTTTTGAGACATGAAGGGTGAACGATAAAGAACTGCAAGAACTTATTGAAATCCTTTTAGGATGCGCCACGCACTCTACTTTTACGGGATGCAGTGGAGGCGATTTGAATGCGTATTTGGCGATACCATAACTTGCGGTGGCCAGCCGATGAACAAGTAAACACTTTATCCTTCCCAGGCAAGTCTGGTACCAAATCACCGACCCCGGAGGGATGGAAGGCTTGGTTTGCCTGGGCGGGAAATCCGAACCAGGAACCTGGTATCGTATGAACATTCAAAGCACTACAACAATGCGGAAACTTCGGTTCTATCAAGCAGAACGCGTAGGTCATTCCAAACACGGACATCACTGTCCTTTATCCTGACCTTTATTTCTTATGATTGACAAGTCCTATGGCTAGTCTGTAAAGTTTGAGTGATTTTTGACTGCAGACTTTGAAAGATGCCCTTTCAGACCTGAAAAAGACGTTACACTGCGAAAGCTTGCCAATAAAGCTTTAGATAAGAGCTCCAGTTACTCAGTAAGTATTTGTCACATCCAACTTCCTCTACAAGTGATAGCGTAGTGGGGCGGGACGCATGCACCTTGACTCGAGATCAGGGGTGTGCGTAAAAGAAATCCGAAATTTCGTAAATCGTAAATCGTAATTACGAAAAAATCGTCGTAAATCGTAAATCGTAAACGGTAAATCGTAAGAAGTGCCTGACTTATAACGCATCCAGTTTCCTTGCTTTTTTCTATTATGTTAAAGCTAATCGAAGAACTGTGTTTTACTGAGACGTTTTCAACTCGAGCTGGACACTTCTAATTAAGATGGAAGCCATTAAAATCAACTGCACCTTTCAAATCAAGCTGTCCAAGTTTTTGGAGAACCAAAATAAACTGCTTGTTCAATAACGCTATCTTAAAAGGTGTCTATACAGAGTGCCCAATTAAAAATTTACACTGCTTGGACGATCAAAAACGTTTATCATTCTACTAGCTTGGTTTGCATATAAAACTGACTTTGTAGAAACAACCGCAACAACTCCGAGTAACCCAATCGAAAACCATTCCAACCAAAACAAAAAAAAAATTTGATGGCTGGCCAACACGACGAAAACATTATTTGCACAAACAATCCAACGAGCACCCCCTTCTGAGTGAGCGCATGGCACATTTCTATTGGTATGACACACCTAAAGTTCTAAGCCTTCTCACATTTTGAATTGTACATTTTTATAGCAGACGATTCTGTGACGATTGAAAGAGTATGATCACATTTTTGACACTCATCATAGTTGGATTTTTGACTTAAAATTATAAATAAAGATATTTGTGTGGCATTCTTTAAAAGTAGGGTAGAGAAGCAAGGTGCAGTTTGAATAGAAAGTGGTTTAACTGATTCGTACAAAGTGCATTTTAAACAGATAGGGGAAACCCATGGCAAAGGAGTTAGAGGAGGACGGCTATCGCGTGCTCCAGATTCGGATCCTACCACGGGCAGTCAGGTATTCCATACCCGCTCGGTTGCGAATTGGTACCTGATTTGCCTGGGAACGATAAAACACTGATCTCTACATAGGCTGTCAACCGCAGTTCATTCTATAGGGCAAACCCAGACTCGAATGACCTCTACGGTATCGCACAGAGGTAGAAAGAATGGATGGCGCATCTCAAACAGGGTCTGATTAACGCGTCATGCTTTGTCCTTCATAATTTTTGAACGCAACACTTCTGGAATGAAAGTTCGACGACACCAGGCAATTTCTTTGGGTGGCAGGTTTGCTTGCACTTGTTATATTTAGGAAACTACAAAATATTGCATTACTAGTTAATGACTGCTTGCATTCGCCAATCCTACTCTCCATTACCTTTGTAACAAACGCTATCGTATCTTTCGCTCAGTCTTCAGCATTCTGAACGGATCGCATAGGGCGAATGCAACAGCCCCAATCAAGCCACTGAAAACGAGACCAAAGATGTCAAACTTTTCACTTTTATCATGAAAATGTCAGACGCTTTGCTTAAGGCGCACCTCATACGTAAATAGAGTCCGCGCCATGACGTGCAGTGATAATCAGATTGAAACATGAGTGTTTTACTCTTCCCAACAGTTTAGCAATTATTCCACAGCTTCCAATCAAGTCCAATATTCTTTGATGGCTTTGCATGAGTTCTACTCGTGTGCATTGGAAAGAGTCGTCTATGTGGTGAACAAGTGGTGAAAAAGTCAAAAGTTGACTAGGCGGCGGTTGCAGCATGGAATATGGTTCAGCAGGTGATCATCTTCATTCCAGTGCAATGAGATTTTTCATGTCCTTCTGTAAACTTGAACTCGAACGTGAGACGTTGCGCTAGAGTGTGACCAGAAAGAAAGGCTAGCCCAGTTCCATTGACAGGTATTAACACATTCGCGACCATGTCCACACATATGAGTGGACAGCGGAGAATGCGCGACGGACGGTGTCCACTCATTTGAGTGGACGGGGGAGTTTTGGGAAAAACTTTGTTTATTGATGTTTTTGTTCGATTTTCTTCTCAAATTCGCAAATTATAGTAACAAAAAATGTTGGGTTTGCGTAGACAGAAAATTGATTGGCTTTATCGTAACTAACAAGATAACTTTTTTCATTACTGAAACACAATAAGCGCACATACTTCTAGACCAGAATTAATGCCCAAACTACAGATGAAATATGAATTGAACTCTTAAATAAAATAACCTAGGACCTGAATGATTATGACATTGTACAAACTTTTAACAAGAACACTTCTTATCGTTGGAGCATCTCAAACAAACACATTTTGCGCAACTGGTGCAGCGCGTATGGACTATCCTTTCTTCTTGGCAATATCTCTTCCCAGGCTGCTACTCAGTTTTTTATAGCAAGCTGTGCAGTTCTTCTGGACTTTTCTTGGGTCTACAGTTACATTTTCTAAGCCTCTGCCTTTTTTTCAGCGCCTGTCCACGCAAATGAGTGTACACACGCACGCGCCAAAAAAGCCTCGGGCCGTCGCGCGCACTGGGCGCGAAAACGTCCTGGTCATGAATGTGTTAACTCGAGCGGCCTATTTGCAAAGCTGCGTTGTTCTGTCACAGCGCCACAGCAGAACATAAAAAAAAGTAATTAGGAAATAGCAATGAGCTATGAGGGAAGTCTTTAAAAGTGGGTACATCTTCATAATCCGGATTGTATCACGTTATGTGGACGTTTGTCATCCGTGGGCCGACGATCACATTTACGAAAATTTACGATTTACGGCCCAAAATGTCGTAAATCGTAAATCGTAAAAAATTTGCCAAAAATCACCGTAAATCGTGAAATCGTAAATCGTAAATCGTAATTACGCACACCCCTGCTCGAGATTCATGGATCGGTTCTCATCCAGGACAGCCAAGCCTTCCATTTCCCGGAATTATTAGGAAGGTAGAACACTGACTTGTCCGTTGGCTGGCCACCGCAGTCTAGGCAAGACACCTTTTCAAATCGTCTCCACAGTAAACTGTGGAGGTCGGATGCATGGCGCAACCCTCATAGCCATTGACTAACGTCGTCCTTTACCTTCATCTTTATTCGATTTCTGCACTTCAGGTTTCCCATCCTAAAAGAGACTTAAGTTAGGGGCGTTGAGCGGGCTTCTGCTCCCAACCTGGCCCTCAAATGTCTGCTATCCTTGTGATGCGGATGATACTTCCTCCTCATCGTTAACTTACATCCTGAGCTCATAGGTACTACTTGCTGTCGTTTAAGCGCCAAATTTCAGTCTCATTTCAGAAGATCAACCGCATTCCTCTCACATTGCGCATCCAGATGACCGCCATTCATGCATATGGGACGGCGAGACAGGTGTTTGGGCAAAGTAATTCAATCGGGACACGCCATCTGACCGTTGCACGCAAGGTGCGTCAGCACGCTCGGCTTTAATGGCTCCTAAACGCTCATATTTGAACAACATGGGATCCTCTGAGTACCTGGGAATGAGATGATCAGGTCCCTCGCTGATGCTGCAAAGTGCACAAGGTGCTGTGGTGAAATTCATCAACTTCAACTCCATAGCTCCTCGAGCATTCCCTCTAAGGTCGATACAGTGGAGCTAGACTTGCTTTGGAAATCGAATGTCTTCAAATTTAACAAATCGTAGAGCTGCTCGCAAAATAAATGATAAGAATAAAGGTCAATATTAGGTCATTATTCAATCCGGGATGCGCCATACAGTCTACTTCTACGGGGTATCATGAAGGCAACTCGAATGCGTATTTGGCCTCTCCGATGACTTGCGAAGGTCAATCAGGGTTTTTCCTTCCCAAACAAAAAAAAAGACACACATTCATCGGCCGGAGAAGGATGGAAGACTTTGTTCGCCTGAGAGGGAAACCCGAACCAAGAACTTGGAGTCGGGTGCACGCGACAGCCAGTGTCTTTCGACTGCACAACCACGCGCCCTAAAATATTTTTATAATGTTTCTATTATTATATGTTACGCGAAACAAATGATGAAAATTGAAAAAAACATGATGAAAAATTCAGATCTATCCTATGGTAGTTGGAGGGGCACCGTTAGGGAAGCCAATCATTTGCGAACGCTAGAACCTCTGCTGGCTAGGAAATTAGGAAATTACAAAGTGAGGTCCTCTCATAGGCCAGTTCTTGGGTTTATCTTTGTGATCTAGTTAGCTTTTAGCTTTTAAGCCGTTGTTAAAGAGCCAGAGTTCAGTGCTCCTCCTTCCACGAGGATATCTAGATCCAAAAATTCAAATCTGTCCCTATGTTCGCACCGAAAAAACACACAGTGTATTCCGTAGAGGGGTACGAAACATTGTTAATGCTAGCATCCTCTTTCAAATTTATCGCCGGGGCTTTCTACACAAAACGCTCTCGTGATGCTTCAGGTGAAATACATGAGAATTCCAATGAAGACTTTTCTCGAAAACAACGCTCGGATAGGAGTCATGATCGCTCGCTCGGCGACCATGACTCCTATCCCAGCGGTGTTTTCGAGAACATTCGGGCTAGTGTTACCGGCAACAAAACAGTTTGACCCAAATCTGTTGTGTGAAACTGCGCATCGAAAGGGGCAACTTCACACCTCAACACAGTAATGGATTCTATGAATAGGGCTTTTAAAAAGGGGATATATACCACCGAGATGCTCAATCTTTCTAGTATTCATCTAGTATTTCGAGAATTTAATAGAATTGAACAATTCAGCTAACGCAGTAGCTCCAAAAAAAGTTCAACGCTGAATCAAATCGACCTACATCGTGAATGTTGGCGTTGCTGGCTGTCATGACTTCCGTTCTTGACTGATTTTATACCTCCGTTAGACTCTGGTATAAAATCTATTTTGTAGTATTGTTACATAACACCGAGGTTTGGGATATTTATACAGTGAATACATGTTATATAAGCTTTACGTAGTGGTTTGTGCTTGGACGTACTTATGTCATTCAATAGATAAGTATCATTCTCAGTATGTGATTACATTCAATACGCTCGTATCACAAAAAAATGTATGAGGATCAACATGAATAGTATAGGCTATATACAGGTGCCAGGAGATCTGATAATGTTGAGCACATCATTGTAACTTATACATCGAGGGATGATGAGGAAATGTTGAGCACTTTCTGTTCGATGTAGTTACGGAATCCCTCTAGAGTTTTCCACCTCCCAGCTTGCATAACGTCGAGGTGATTGACCCCCATACTGAGTGCTTGAGTTGCTGCACCGCCTCCAAACGAATGAGAGGTGATGTTGAGGTTTTGAAGATTAGCCTTAGGCCCCTGTTATACTCCCGCAGGAGCTTCCGCGGATGGGCAGAAATCGCGCCGAGGTCCCCGAGCCGGCCAATCGCCGCGCCCCGTCACGCCCGCGGTCAGCGGTGCACCCTTGTTCCGCGGACGTTCCGCGGATGCTCCCGCGGGAGTATAACAGAGGCTTTAGTGAGCAGCCCTTGTAGCCTATCCCGGAGGGTTGACAAGGATAATGGCAACCCCGTTGACTTAGACTGGAACAGGAAACTATTGGTACTTATGGCATCTAGGTATTTGGTCCATAGCTGATGCTCCAACGAATCGAAACGAAATGCTACTATAGCTCCCTTGGCGTGTTGATCTGTCTTAGATCTTCTTACGGTTAGGTGCCAGGTGTTGCTGCCAATCTGGATGACATCGGTCTTAAGTAGGATGGCAGCCTCGCTTATTCTCAACAACGCTTTAATTTGTATAAGCGCTAGAGCTGCTGCCTGCAACACTTTGAAGTCGCAGTTCCCGATCCCCAAAATCACGACCTTGTTCATTTCGCAGGGCTTGATTTTGGCCCTCGTCACAGTAGGAAAGCGGACTCGTCTCCCCGTTTCTAGTAGGGATGATTGAAGTTCTCAGGCGCTCCTTGGAGGTTCCCATAGAAGTAATTCAGTGCGGCTACGACGGTCGCCATTAATTTCAGCCTTCCGTCGACGGAAAGTTTAGCGAGATATAGATTCCGAGCTTGAGGAAGTGGAATAGTACGCATGTAATGACCATTCCTCCATATCTGAAACTTATTCATTTCCGTTGTATATGACTTGATCGTTGCTGGTGCCCTGTCGCAGTTAACCACATCGATAATAGCTCGCGTGACGCTATTTAGACCCATATGCTCGGCTTTCAGTCCGAGATTGGCTGCTTCTTGAAACCTTTCTGCTGAAAACACAAGTGTTACCTTGTCTTTCCCGAATTTCCTCCCTGTGTGGGTGGGTGGGCACACCGCTCACGGTTAGCGCAAGTAACCCTGACCTCCATCCTCCACCCATGGATGGGAGGAGCTGAGAGCGACGAGGTAGCACTCTTGCGAAATAGCCTAGAGTTACATGGGTTACTGCACCCGTGCTTGGCTGGCGACCACGCTGTTGCGACATCTCAGCGTGATCGACATCACACCGAGGTGTGTGTATTTCTCAATAGTACAAAATACCACTTTTTCTTACAATTAGAAATTAGCCTCTACGATGAAATGGTGTTTGGACAAATATGGGCCCAATAGGCTTGTTGTGGTTTACGAATAAACAATCCGTGCACTTCTGTTCTTTACAAGGAGGTAGTCTGAGAAAGCGCTGACCGTACTATTGGATCCTGAATCAAGGTTTATCGTTCCTCCAGGCCAACCAAGGCTTTACATTGACTTGATGGCTATCCGGTGGATATCAGTGCATAATATCAGAGATGAGCGCTAAATTTTTTAAAGAAAGCTTTCGTTAAATTTCCGTTAAATCGTTAAATTTCGTTAAACATGCCCTTATGTAGTTGCGAACTATTCTTTTAATGATAGATCAGTTGAGTCGTTCCATATTGATGATTCACGTGAAGCTAGAGCATTTAAAAGAAAATTGACACCTTTGAAGTGAAACTGAGCGCATTCCAAACAAAACGATCGCTTCCCATTTCAACTAGTAAGTCTTCTTCAGGAGGGTTGACGAAATTTTTCGATCTGAACGACTAGCTATGACTTTCTTGAAATTTTATACTTCGCATGCCACAGCATGTGAATAAGTGTTGAAATTGACATAAATTATTATGTTCTTTTAGCTTTTAGCTATCAAAGTGGTCTTAGGCTTGAGAAATAATATTTATTTCAAGCCACTCCAAGATTGGTAACACAGACAGCACTCAGGCTAACGTTTCGGCGTACTCGCCTTCTTCAGAGCCTGGAATGAGACGAAATCAATCTGAGAAACTATCCCCTCAAACGCCATTTCATTTTACGGAAATTGTTTGAGAGACCACTAGACCAAAGAAACGGTGAATAGAGACCAGGATGGCTAACCTTTAGTAAGTGGACTAGTGACGTACACCGGGGACCCGCAGCGATTGTGCGAAACATGTTTCGTACAGCGTGCACGGTTTCATCTGGCACCGCCGAAAGAGTCTTCTCGATAAATAAAGCCCGCCTTATAGCTCAGCAAAACGGTTATCCCTATAAGGAGCGAGAAAACAGGCGTAGTCGACGAGCTACGGGTGGAGGGAGGCCCGCGGAAGAACAGACGAAAGTCGCATTCTGCGTGCCGTTCATCTCGGATGGCATAAGCTCTGCAATACATGCATGTGTTCGAAAGGCCGACCTTCACGAAATGGTTAAGGTGGTGGAAATACCACCTATGAATTTAAAGGGTCAGCTAGTCCGCAACCGTTTGTACGATTGCATATGCACTACACCATCGTGCACTATTTGTCCCTACGGAAAACCGGGAGATTGTATGCTTACGGGTGTTGTGTATCTCATTAAGTGCCTCGCATGCGAGCCG
The DNA here is from genome assembly GCA_947359475.1 of Heligmosomoides polygyrus bakeri. Taxonomy (NCBI): domain Eukaryota; kingdom Metazoa; phylum Nematoda; class Chromadorea; order Rhabditida; family Heligmosomidae; genus Heligmosomoides; species Heligmosomoides polygyrus. Next base: position 104,613,469 of record OX375866.1, read on the forward strand.
GAGTACATTGGGGAAACCTTAACCTCCCGGCCATTATGTGTCAGGGTAAAGGAGCACCTTGATGGGCTAAAAAGATCCAACGCCGCCACCCCCCTGGGCGACCATAGGGCGCGATCGCACGCAAACAGCTGTTTCGGGGTCGCAGTCACCGTCCTGGCGCGTGAACCCGACATCTCGGCGGGGCGAACCCTAGAAGCGCTTTGGATTGCGGCCAGGTCACCTGGAATCAATAGGAAGGATAAGTGTTTAGCAGTGACGCAGGAGCTGGCACCATTCGTGGACATCTGTGGGTTTTGCCCTACAAGGTCATGACCCAAGAGGTCCACCAGGCGGGAAGTTCCTGGAGCTTTAGTACGGGGTCATGACCCTAGAGGTCGCCTAGGCGGGTAGTCCCTGGGGCTCTAGCTTCAGTCACCCTCGTTAGACTTCCAGCTGCGGGTGCCCGGTGGACGTCACTAGTTCACTTACTGAAGGTTAGCCATCCTGGTCTCTATTCACCGTTTCTTTGGTCTAGTGGTCTCTCAAACAATTTCCGTAAAATGAAATGGCGTTTGGGGAATAGTTTCTCAGACTGATTTCGTCTCATTCCAGTCTCTGAAGAAGGCGAGAACGCCGAAACCTGAGTGCTGTCTGTGTTACCAATCTTGGAGTGGCTTGAAATAAATATTATTTCACAACATCGTGGACTACTATGCCAAGATTTATAGAGAGCCGAACGTGGAATGGTCTTAGGCTTATTTTAAAGTGCTAAAATGGCTTAATTTAAAATGAACCCAGCAATTTTTTAGAATAGTTCAAGAATGAATGACGCCATGCATTCATCTAGGTGTGACTTTCATTTTATTGATAGCGAAAAATCCGCACTAGTCAACGGTAAAAAAAATAAGCATAAACAGTTTTTCCTCAAAAAAAAATTATAGCATCCACTGTTTCCCTTTCTGGAACAGGTGAACCTCCATCCATCTTCCAAATTTGCCTGAGAACCATAGTGGCTGCCTCATGACATACAAGGGTTTCCGAGCAAGTTTGGGGTCAAATCTGGAGCATGGTAGGGGCAACGCGTGAAGGGCCTGCGTTAACCTTGAAAACTGTCCATTTCATCCCAACACCAATTGTTCGGGGGAGCATTCAATATTTTGTGGTAGTCTCCTACAGAAGGCCGCGTGTAGTCGCGCGCACCCGATACCAGATTTCTGGTTCGGACTTCCCGTCCAGGCCAACAAAGTCTTCAATCCCTCCAGGGTCGGTGAAATGGTGTCAGACTTGTCTGGGAAGGAAAAGCGCCGCCTTGTTTACCAGCTGGCCACCTCAGGTCACAACATCCCGTAGAAGTGCAATGAGTGGTCAATCTCAAAAAGGGGTTGAGAAACGCCACCCTTTATCCTTCTTCCCTTCGTACATGTCTAGGTTAAGAGCAGGAAATTTTTATATGGATCTTCGACCGGCAGCAGATTTCAAAAACATCCGCTAAAAGTTACTCTTGTAAGGATCCGTAATGCTATGTTTCTGTGTTCTACGTCATTGTTCTCTCATTTAGTAACGTGTTGCGTAGGTCCTGAAGCGATTCCCTTAGTTGCAAGTAATTATGAATCTGGCGCATTACCGTACCCCAGTGCCTATAAAAGGCTCGTCCTCAGCAGTTCTTGTTTCATTCTGTGCTTGTCCGGACAGCGAGTGGCGGCACACCAAATAAAGTGCTGTGAAGGACGACCCAGACATTGGGCACCATGGCCTTTCCACACTCTAAATTTCTGAACAATTTCGCTAACGATAAGTTTTCAGGTTAGATCTCGACAGAAGATTACGTTAGTTCGTTAAAATCGTTAAATCAAATTATTAATCAAATTCAATGAGAATTGCTTTTAACATTCTGTTCTCTAGAGTACTGGTGGATCTTCCTCTGGTGGATCGTCAACCATTGATTGAATGTTGTCATTCTTCTGTCCAGCCTACTAGTGCCTAGTGTAGCAGTGTAGCTTTTCGTAGCGTTGTTTTTAAATCATTCTTTCTCCTTTGCGTAAGATGGATTAGTAAATGAGATCTGATAGTTTCATAGGGAGCTCTGAAATGTTTTTTTTTCATACGATCTGTTCTTTTCTTTTCTCACTAATGTTAAGGTCACTTTCTGCTGCTCTCACCTATGAGCTTTGGCAGTATTCAGAACCTTTAAGCTAAAGATTTATCTTCTTACTTTCATACCGACTATTCTATTATATGCACCTACTTCGTTGAGTGTTTTTAAAATATTTTTGTTCATTAATATACTTCGTCTCTATCTTGTCTCTAGATACCAGGCTGTCCAATAATTCCTGCCCGAAAACTTTCAAAATTCTATAATTTTCCTTAGAAGTGTTATAATATCAGGCAAGTGTAAAAACCTTCTAGAAGGTTCTTCAGAGTTCCACGCTAGGGGTATATAAGGCGCAGTCGCCGAGGCTAGCTACCAGTACAAGCTAAAATGGACCAAGGTCCAATTCGTACGTTCGTGTACTACGAGTGGCTGCTGGGCAACGACACGGGCACCGCGGTCGCCAACATCTGCAGAGCGTGCAAGGACGATGCAGTGTCCCAACGCACAGTCAGGCGCTGGTTCAATCGTTTCGAGAGCGGTGACACGAGCCCCGAGGACAGGGAGCACAGCGGGAGGCCTTCTACGGTGGATGATGACGAAGTCCGTCGCTGTATCAAGGAGAAGCCGGAAGCCACCACCCGTGAACTGGCGACGACGCTCGGCTGCAGCAAGTCCACCATCCACAATCGACTCAACTTACTCGGCTACCACAAAGTCCTGGCCCGTTGGATCCCCCACCGTCTGACGGACGCCAACAAGCAGAGCGGCGTGGCCCCACATGGCGAAGGAGACCCAGCAGAAGTTGGCGACACTAGGCTGGGAGACGATTGCCCATCCGCCGTATTCCCCGGACCTCGCCCCTTCCGACTACCACTTGTTCCGCCCGCTGAAGCTACCATTTGGCCGGAAGAAAATTCACCAACTACGACAACCTCAAATCCGACATCGCGGACTTCTTCGAGTCGCAGCCCCCGGAGTTCTGGGCGAAGGACATCGGCGACCTGCCCAATCGATGGGTCACTGTTGTGGATAACTGTGGTGATTATATTGTTGATTAGACTTGTTTTTCAATAAAGTTGAAAAAAATTAAAAATGGTGAAATTTTCGGACAAGAATTATTGGACAGCCTGGTATATCACTTCAAGTGCGGTTGGTCCTCTTCAGTTCCTATGAAAGCATCGTTGCTGGGTAACTTAATGGGCAACTGATCGCCTTGGTACGACCGGATATAGGGCCGGACTCGTGGGTGTTACCTCTGTCAAGGATCCTCGAAAGTGACTTCCACACTCGCACCATCGTTTATGTTTATGTTTATCTTTATTTAAGCCAACAACAAACAACAAAATTGATAAACGAAACACGTAGCAAAACAATGGTTAGCTATACAACAAGAAATGAAGGAAATGATATGGAGGCAAATGTTATACCAGAAAGAAATCTGTTAGCTGAGAAAAGCCCAAGATTTAAATTCATTCCTCATCAATGTTTAGTCATTGATTCCGTGGAAATCATTTCCATACAAAATTATGAGAAGATGTATTATCTTTCTTCCTCATACTTAGGTTAACTGCAATTAGACTGTGTGCGAACGTGCTGTTGGAGGGCAAAAAAGAGCGGTTCTTCAAAAACCAGCCAAGTTATAGCGTGGTATGTATGAAATTCGTAAATTTCGTACCACTCTCGAGCAACATTCTTGGCAAGTCACACCTAAGCGTAAGGTTATAGCCTTTCGAACTTAGGCGAGGCCGCGCTTCTTTCAGTGACAGCCTTTGTCGCTTCTATAACTTCAGACTGGTTGACCATAAGAACCGCAACTATTGGTAGACTGATAAAATTTTTTGGAATGTTTTTTGTCAATGTATTGTCTTGTTTACCATCCAGCTTCCCATTCAGTACACAGTAAATTGCATGATATACTGAGAAAAAAGGAGATGACTTCACGTATCAAGAGAGGAGAGAAATAACAGGATCCAGTCATATGTGTTCTTATAACAAATACAATCCCTGGGCTTAACTCAGACTATGCAGAATTTTAAAACAAGTGTGAAAAACACAAAAACAATCTACATAACAAGGGACGAATACTATAATACGTTACTCGTTGAGAACGACTACTGTACTAGCAAGATCACTACGGTAGAAAGATCCATCCAGCAAAGCCTCTTTAAAGACCTTTTAAAGGCTGAACATCCGACAAGACACTACAGCATGATCTAGGTGGTTCCTGGAATACTTGAGCTGAACTGCAAATAAATTCTTGAGAAAACATTAAAAAAATCCCTTTTGTCTGAGATATGACTCTAGCCTCTGGTTGAAGATAGCTGCTGTTGGCGATGAAACTATATCGTGTGGCAAGCTATTCCACACTCTCGGAGCTCGTACAAGAAACGATTCCAGAAAGTGCTGCGTTCGAACTCTTCCAGTAGAAATTCGCAGTGAATGGCCTCTTGTTCTATCGCTAAATTCCGAGAACTTGAAAATCTCATCACTGTCAATATCCACAGCAAAACGGACTATTTTAAATATTAAATTTTCGTCATATATTACTCTTCTCAGCTGAAGGGATGCACTACCAAGAACAGTCAGCCTTTCTCGATAGCTGATATTGAATAAGCCGTTTCTCATAAATATCTGGTTCGTAAATCTTTTTTGCACCCTTTCAATTTTGTCGATGTAGGTCCGCTTAGATGGAGACCAGATTGGTGTGCAGTACTCAAGCAGCGGCCTTACATAAACAGTGAAAAGTCGAAATAAGGTAGAACTGTCACGTGTTTGGAAAGCACGCATAATGAAATTACATTTCTTATATGCCTTGGCAACTATATCGCCTATATACCTTTCAAAGGAAAGAGAGCTAGAGTAAAATACGCCTAGGTCTCGTACCTCACTCGTAACTTACAAGTCAAAATTGCCCATCCGAAACGCTATCCCTTTTAGGTGAGCACTTCCAATACACATTACAGTAGTTTTTTCACGAGAAATGTCCAACATCCACTTGCATGACCATGCATGAACGGAGTCGAGACCGTGTTGCAAAATATCCGTGTTATTAAACGAAAATATCTTCAAATCATCAGCATAAAAGGAGCAGTGTGCCCCAGAAGGGAGACAGTCTGGGAGGTCGTTGACATAAAGCAGAAACATGAGTGGTCCCAAGCATGTTCCCTGGGGAACCCCGCTAGGAGTTTCGTACGTGTCAGACACAGCATGGTTAACTAGAACAGTCTGCGTTCGTCCACTTAAAAAGGAATGTAAAAATTTTAGAAGACACCCTTCAACGCCATAAGCTCGCAACTTTACACACAAAAGATGCAGATTGATAGAATCAAAGGCTTTGGCGTAATCGAGGAAGCATACGGTAACGTACCCACCAGTATCCATTATTTTTTGCCAAAGTGGAACAGTGGAAGCGAGAGCTGTTACAGTAGACTTTCGTTCAAGAAAACCATGCTGTGATTTTGCAAGGAGATTATTTTCTCGTAAATAACCATAGATTTGACTGCGTACTATCCTCTCCAAGACCTTACTTTAGAAGACGTAAGACAGACAGGTCTGTAATTTCTGTAGTCGGTCCTATCTCCTTTTTTAAATATTGGTCTTACAAAACTTTTCTTCCAAATCGGTGGAACCTCACCGTGAAGAAGGCACCAGTTGAACAAAAGTGTGAGCACGGGAACTAGACCAATTGCTGCCTTCTTTAGGAAGAAGTAAGGTATATAATCAGACGATACAGAACAGCGCTCAGGCAAGCCGGTCAAAGTTTTGTAAACCAGTTCACTGTTGATATCAAGGAAGTCTATTTTGGAGGAAGTAAAAGTCGGACAATCAGTATCCACTTTTGGATGTGTTTTATAAACAGACTTGAAGAATGATGCAAACACCCTGGCCTTATCCATATCAGACTTACAAAGCTCACCATTATCATTGAATATAGATCCAATGTTATTTTTTAACTTAAGACGACTGTTCACGAACTTGTAAAAAAGTCTCGGGTTTTTTGAGAGAGCTATTTTCTCTTCTATTTGAAGATTCTAATTAGTAAATTTATACTGAATGCCAACGCCTGCACTTTTGATGCCGACATAAATTTTTTATTAATTGTAATCAACCTCATTTAAATCAACTCGGAATAATATTATGCTCCGCTATGCTGTCGTTTTTTTTGGAAATATTTTTGGTGCATGTCGCGTAGGTGAGCAGCATTGATAGGTGGGAGCTCGCCAGCCAATAGTAACCAAACAGAGCACAGGCCGAAAACATGCCAGCCTATCAGGGTGCTAACTATACATGCCCTCTCTGAATGGCATGCCCATTCCATGCGGTCTGATTGCTTTAGGCGTTCCCACCTACCAATGCTGCTCACCTACGCGACATATACCATATTTTTTAGTCCTTTGCACTGAGTGTTCGGAATAATCTGCAGACATTTCTCACATTATTTTGCAGTTCATAGTGCTATCCAAAGTGGCTCAGGTGGCCCACGATTTCGTTGGTGTTGGTTCTTTTAAGCTATTCGTTGTTATTTGATTGTCACTATGTTGTCCTTTGTTTGTTTGGTTTTTATGGCGCACTCCAGGTGCAGCAATAAATAAACAATAAATAACCATTAAATGCACAACACTGTTTCATACTTCCCGGACAAGAGCGACCCATACGGATGGAAGGCTAGGTTAGCTAGGTCGGGAGTCGAACCAAGGACCTTGAATTGACAAACGGTGGCTCACCCAGCTGCACACCCATGTACTCTCGCCGTCGTCAGCAGGAAAGAGCTGAAAAGGAGGGACACCATAGATGCAGGCCTCTCTGCCCTCAAATGTCCACTTCACACCAACTTTCGACGGTTGGTTCTCGTTCTAGCTCGATCGTTACCATCATCTGTCAAAGGCTTCTCTTCAAATCTACATTTATTTTCACAGGCTGCGTCCAGAAGACGCAGCTAGACAGAAAGCTCAATATTGAAAAACAAGCGCACAGATACATACATACATAAGACACGTAATCTTATTATCACCCTCTAGACACCAACACAGCTACAATACTTACACTACTGTACATATTTACACAACAACTAGAAACATAGCTGAAGATTCACGATTAAAAACTCGGTTAGTAATGGTAGTAGTCATCTGTCAACCTATGATATTTACAGCGAAGAACACAGTTGAAAGTATCGATGTCCTCTAAAGACTGGCTAGCACTCTTTTGAATCTGTACATAAGTGCACTTCCTTAGTGTCGGCTATAGTGGAGAGTGGGTAGAAGTATATCTGGGAAGTAACAGCAGAGATATGGCCGACAAATGCTGAGCGGTTGAGGCTTCGAACATCGTAGAAGCTCGTGACAACAGATTAGACAACGAGAGCAATGAGATATGAGTAGATTACCTGACACTCTAGCACTACAACTGGATAACGCTTTGAGAAAATGGATTATCCAAGAGGCAGGTCGCTCGCCTCCTGGCGAATTTCGTACTTCGCTCGTCTCACACACTTCGGGCAGTCGTCGATCCTGTTCGCACAGTCGGCGTGGTAGACCGAGAAGCAGTGTGGACACTGCAAGAACGAGAATTAAAACCAAAATCCAACACTACTAATCCAAGCTTTGATCCACTAACGTCGAACCTCCGCATCGAATGAATTCCCTAAACGTCCACCTTAATTAAAACAGCCCACCTAAGGGCCTGTTCATACTCTGTGACTGGAGAAAAGGCAGTGGCGAGTGCGAGCGGACAAAGCTACATATCGATTAGCTGAGCGATCGCCTGTGAAAAATCAATATGTATGCAATGCATTGCATTGCCGTCCCCATCGCTGCTGTCGCTCCAGGCCTGGAGTATGAACAGGGCCTAAGGGCCTGTTTCGCCCGGCCGTCTACTTTAAATGCTTGTTCGGCTCACAGTTTCTTGCATCATCTCTACGTGTGATCTTTGTTAAATCACAGTAAATAAATAGTACCACATTGAATGACAGAAAAAGGAACCGAGCGGGTTGTTCGCTGCTGTCATTCTATTGCAAATATCAAGTCATGGTGTCATTGATGGGCCATTCGTCGTTGAAAACACCAATAAACCGTACTCACGTCTCATACTCTGAGTCAGCGATGCGTCATTTGGATCAGGAAATGCCAACGGACAAATGCAACTCCCTCAAATTTCATCCTCCATCACCAACGCCTCACTTCATCATCCTCAACACATTAACTTGGGGATCGTCTTGGCCCTACAGTATCTCAAATAGTCACAGAAACTCTCTAACCAGTATCTTGGACTACATGGACATTAACAGAACCTCCCCACTTTGTGCTGTTAAACCCAATGAAGGACCTCGAGAAATACTTCCAGAAGATCAGGGACAGGATTCGTCAGCGACTAAACCCGCGGTTATGCCAGGTGAAAGCGTAGAGATACCCACGATGAAGCACTCATGGGTACTTCTATCCCTTAAGCACCAGTTTATACTTGTGCCATCATGCGGCGCGATGCCACGATGACCACAGATATCGACTTCCGCGCAGCCTGATCGATATCTATTCCGGCTGGGGTGCCGCGTCGCGCAGCGGCTCAACTATAAACTAGGGCTAAGGCCCGTTTATACTTCCAACGCCGAGCTACACGACGTCATGTATGGCCTATGTTATACTTCGGCAACGCTGTTGTCAGCGACGTCGGCGACAGTGCTACGCGGGCTGTCACGCAGTGCGTAGCAGCCCGCGCAATACAGCGTCGCCGACGCGTCGGCGAAGTATAACCTAGGCCTATAGTGACCAAATTGATCGGTCGCTTCGCGCGATCAATGTGGCCACAACATGTGGCGTCGCGTCGCTCGGTGTCGAGGTATAAACGGGCACTTATGCCTAGTCGATTGCAAGGACAAGGTGACAAGCTCTTACTCAAAGATGTAAGCCTCACCCTGTAGGTGCTCTCCGTCTGAAACGGATATATAACATCATGTGCTTCACAGATTTCGCACAAGAAGCCCTTCTGGCGACAGAGCGAGCAGTGCATAACGTGGTCGATCGCGTGCTTCAGAAAGCCGTGGATCTGCTTCTCCAGAAGACCGCTGTGCAGCTGATTAATGTCCTGAAGGTATCGATGAATAGCGACTATAACAGCTGACCGCCAGGCGAATCTTTGGAGAAGCTCTATACTTACACTTATGGAGTAAGCATGAATATCATTATACAGATGATCCCTCGGCCATACTCGTCTTCGAAAATCGTCGGCTATAGACTCACGGCAGTTGAATAGATACATTGACGCTATCTGTAGCTTCTCTCGCAGGGCCTGGAAAAGGATATGTGAGTTAATTGCTTTGTATAAAACATTCAGGGCTTGACCTGAATCTTCGTATCTACAAAATAGGACCTAAGCTGACAGAATTCAAAAAAAAATACATTTGTTTTCGCTGCGGTTGTAAGCAGGCAAAGTTATGTGTCCTCTTCACCATGTTGGATCCTAGTTATAACATGTCAGACGGCGGTCAGCACGCGGTATGCGGCTTTATGCGCCCTCCTCACCATTTTAGATCCTGGTTATAACATGTCAGGCGGTGGTCAGTACGCGGCATGCCTGTATTGCGTCGCTCCTTACCCACCCAGACGGTTGTAAAACCGCGGGGATTTTTTTCGTTCGTTCGCTCGTTTTTTGTTTCTTTTATGTTCCATCTCGTCCTCTAGGAGCCGCTCGGTAAGTCTCAAATCGATTTGGGACATACTTTGTGGTTATGTGCCCCCCCACTAGGATAGATCCTGCTCTCCTTAGTTCTCTTCTGCTCAATAACTTTCTAACACTCATCTCTCTCCACCCTAGCTCCAACTCGCCAACCCGTTAAAAAAAGGGTTCTGTCAAGAGTTCCACGAGTTATTCCGTGCTTACTCCATAAGCTCGTTAGACCAACACGTTAAGAGCAGAGACCAGAGAGTCTCTAAGGGCCTCTCCAGAGTCTCGCGGCACCACCCGGAGAACTCGAGAACTCGTCCATATCGCTCCCGCCGCAGTGAGGATCCACGCTGCCATTGTGATGGAAGCCGCGACGCAGACCAGTCGTTGCGGAGCCGCTGGTCGCAAAGGTCTCCGAGACGTACCGTAGTTCACGCCGGCTCTTACCCGCGTTGCCAGGTGCTGCAGGTGAGACCCGCCGGGGAGAGTGGTCGAATTCGAAGCTTGGGGGGAGGGCTAGGAGAGCCCATTTTTCATGGCCAAAGCATTCTCAGGGAAGTAGGCTTTCGCCTCAGAGCCTGGGAGGTGTTTACGCTTCATGTTGAGATGGCCGCAGCCTTAGGCCTCGTGCATAATTCCCGTCGTCGCGATGGGATCGCGGCGATTAGTTTTGCAGAGCGACGCGAAAGGAGATTGAGTTCCCCGTGCTCGTTGTATTGCTCATCGCTGGCAAGGGAACGCGACGGAGATCTTCCCAGGACCAACGCTAAACACCGCGCGCGGCGCGAAAAAGTATGTCATGCCCACGATGAGCGCGAGAAGCCATCGCGCATGCCGGCCGCCACTGTTGCGTCGGCGCGCGGCGGAAAGGTCATGAACTGAGCGCAGCGATGGAAGTATTCCCCTCCTTGATATTTAGGTGTGGAATCCTCCGTTTGAGCTGCTTCTCAACCGACTTCGCGTTTCATGGGATTTATAAATTTTCACGTCAAATTGGACACTTTTCAAACCTAACTGCTAAGGAAAATGTCCAATTTGACGAGAAAATTGTCAACTGTCTTAACACTTACTAAAGGCATTAATCGTGTACAAATTGACTCCTGTGGTCACGCAAGCACATAATAATAACGACCCGATGTGTGCAAAAACTATAGCGACACCGGGGGATCGAACCGTAAAACTCGCTCGGTGCGTCGGAGAGGCGACATTGCTATCCACTGCGCCAGCCGACCCCATTCGGTTGGGTGGCAGCAAGGCGTGATGAAGTTATCGATCATGCTTCCGCACGCCTTCCTTCGAGCACAGAAGAGCAGCCCGAAAAAACTATGGTTGTGGACTCCCCACACGGGACCCTATGTCCTCTAAAAATTGCATCGCAAAAGCTCACCGCCACTTTATAGGCTCTCCTTACAAGACCATTATTTTCTCCTGTAGCTCCCTTCAGAAGAATGCCTTCTCTTCATTAATCAGCGAATTACTTGTGGCAGGCTAAAATATCGATGGGACGAGGCAAACACCTCCATGGAATATCTCCAACAAGGTGGGCCGAAACGTTCGTCGCCTGCTGACTCAACTGCGATTTCAGTTGGGAACAAATCAAGCCTCTCGTCAACATCGCCAAGTTCGAGTGGCGCCAACGTCGTGGGTGACGGTTGAAAGAAACCGAAAAGGAAGCTATAATATTCTGTAACCCGCGCGGCCAGTGAAGACAGGCCATCTAGGTAACATGTCTTCTGAATCATAGCACATGTGACACAACGTCTGTAACACGTTTTCCGAGATCCCACGCAAGTGGTTCGACGTCTGCGACACCACAGAACCCCAACACATGTGGTACGACGTGGAGAAGATCGAGCGGCCCTTGCTGACCGCTCGGAAGAGGTTCGGAAGGCCACATGGCAGGATATCATTCCAGAATTGTCAACGGAATCAAACCGAATATCTAGGTCTACAGCGCACACAGGCTGCTCTTCCCAATACTGCAGTCATGGGAATTCTCCGTGGTCGATGAATTGACTCTCCTGGCTATTATAGATTTTTGCCCTTTATCTAATATTCAGGTAAGTGAAACGAACAAGTGGATTGTATGCTTTTAGAAACACACCTTTCTAACAACGTATACCCTACCCTGGCACTGACGTTCTTAAACATCCGTCTCTATCATCCCACCTGCCAGTCCCCGGATCTGTGTAACTTTTGCATTGATTCCGTTCGTTTCTATACTTCGCCTTCAGAGGCTATTTTAACCCCAACGGTGACCAGAATAGAACAAAACCTACGCAAGACCAAGTACGGCAAAGCTACCCCTTCGATATTCCTCTTCAATGCAAACTATGCTCCAAAAGACCTAACACATCACATTTAGACAATGATATAGAGGATAATTCAGTCCCTGCTTGGGATGATCGTGGAAACCGTCTGAATGCGTATTTGGCCTGCAACGACTATCGGTGCGGTGGCCAGTCGATGAACAAGTCAGCGTGTTATCCTTCCCAGACAAGTTTAGTACCAATCCAGCGATCAAGGAGGGAGTGAGGGATGATTTGCCCTGGGTAGATCCTAACCAGGAACCTCGATTCGGGGCGCACGCGAATGTCGGTATCACCTGCAACTGCGCCTCGTAGCGGTACTGAACCCTTTAATTGCCTCATAGATCTCGGGAATGAAATGATCTTTCCCTTGTCCTAGGCCTGTCCAGTCAACCAATCTCCATACTTGGAAACCATCGTGGTCGAGTGAGTTGTGTAAGCTCTGGTTTATAGTTGCGCCGCTGCGCCGCGCAGCACCATAGGGCCTGTTCATACTTCGCGACAAGAGCGACTCGTCGCCCGTGCAAAACATGCATGTCGATTAAAACCGAGCGCGCGCCGCCGAAAAGTGTTCATCCTCGAGCGCCGGCGCCGTCGCTCCAGTCGCTCTTGTCGCTCTTGTCGCTCTTTTCGTCTGTTCATACTTCGCGCCGGCGCCGGGAGCGACTGGAGCGACTGGGGCGACGAACGGAGTGTGAAGTACGTAATTACACCGCACTAGTGCTGGAAGGAAACGATTCCTGTTCGGACATTCTTCACACAAAGGTAGAAGGGCTTTTATGTCTATTTTGAGTGCCAGACTGACGATGTAGGTATTCTAACAACGTTTTTGACTAAAAATATGTCTGTTTGCTTGTGTTTGTCTCAGTTTTCGGAAACTTTTTACTAATATAACTGTTTGCTTGTGTCTGTTTCAGTTTCAAAAAACTAATGCAATTGAAGTTGAAGTTAGACGTGAAGACCTCTATTCACTTGATATTTTAGGCCACGAAGTAGACGTTATGGTGCAACTACGTACACCACACTACGCTCGACGCCCCAGTCGCTCTTATCGCTCTTGTCGCTCTTGTCGCCTGTTCATACTTCCGCGCGCTACGCACGCCGCGCACGCCACGCGCGCTGCGCTCTTGTCGCTGCTGTCGCGAAGTATGAATAGGCCCATAGTCGGAGTAGATATCGACTGGGCGGCGCGAAAAATCGATATCTATGGCGACCATCACGCCGCGCCGCGTGACGGCGCAGGTATAAACCGGGCCTAAGGGACTTCGGTTTTCTTTATGAACACACTCTTGACTTTTCTGCTCATATTAAGCTTCTTTACAACAAAGCTTCAACATCCACATGCCAGGTTTTTAAGGGTTTGTCAAGCTGTGATGGGAAGGTTCTAATTAGAGCGTATAAAACATACATAAGACCCATCATGGAATGTGGCTCATCAGTGTTCTGTCCTCTCAAAAGGAGGGATGTTGATTTGTTGAAAAAAGGCACAAAATAACTCTTCAAGGAAGGTGATCTGAGACAGAAGCCGGGTTTCTGTAGAATACTGGGCTCTCGACATAGGATTCACGATTTCAACTTCACACTCTAGAATCTCGGCGGAAGCGAAATGATGTGTGTACGGTTTTTAAAGTACTCTCGGGATTAAGGAAGGTGGAAGTTAGTAAGTTTTCACTTGTATAGGGCCTGTTCATACTTCGCGACAAGAACGACTGGGGCGACGGACATAGTGTTGTGTACGTAGATAATTGCGTACTCCACACTCCGTCCGCGACGAATGTAGTGTGAAATGCGTAATTATTTACGCACACCACACTACATCCGTCGCCCCAGTCGCTCCAGTCGCTCTTGTCGCGAAGTATGAACAGGCCCATAGCCGGATCGGGTCATATCTCGCTCAAGAATGACATACCCCCCCCCCCCCAACACACCACAGTCATCCTCGATTTTTAAGCCCATTGCAGGGAAACGGTTGTTATCATTTTCATGACTCTTTTCATGATGTGAATTATCGATGTTCTGTTCTATAGCCGTATTCGTGAAGCGACGGGAGCAGGTAGGTAAGCGAGATCTTCACGCAATCGCTCCATCCCCTTCCCAGCATCCCGGAACGGGGTTGGTTTTCATGTTCATATTCATTTCATGAATAGCCATTTCCAGCTCCCGACGGGTCGCTTCACGTAAGAAGACAGGAGCGTTCCCAGGAACGTTCATGAATACGGTCACTGGACTGGTGGTGTCAACCTACTCATGATCAGCTCTGAATTTGATTCAAAATATGCCGCTGTAGACCCCTACTAAACTAGACGATCGGCCTCCCAAACTGCGCAAACATAACGAACGAGTTACTCATCGCATCAAAAACTCCAGCGACCTGCCACCCTGTACTATCTTGAGCTGTTTGGCTTATGCAAATAGGAGCACCCTTTGCGAGGTCTCGATATGGCGCACCTGTCTCACTACAGTTATTGATTCCAATTGCACCCCATACTACTGCATATCTCGTTTTGTACGGAAATACCCACCTTCATTGTCTTTAATGCAGGAACGTGATCGTACAGCGTTGGATTGTGTTGATCAATCCGTATTATGACGTTATCCTGAAAACAGGTCGATAAAAATACAAAGGAAAGGCGGGGAATCATTCGCAACAGGACGAAGTGTGGGCGACTGGGATTTTGGAAAACGGCCATTAATTTTGCGTGAAAGTGTAAACTTGCGGAAGCCCCAACCTGGTTCGCCTCTATGAACGCTCGCCCTCGATCCGACACCGGCCGCGGCTTCCAGTCCCAACTGCGCAGAACTCGCGATGGTATCGGCATTTCACCGCCGGCTTGCATACAGTCCGAACAGTAGTACAGGCCGTCCACGCCGCAAATGCTGAAACACAAACTGCTTCATTTGGGGAAGGACCAAGTGGACGAAATCTATGCGAACTTCTGACCACTGATCCAGCTGAACTCACCCGAATTTTGAAAAAGCCGCTCCTATGGGCTTTCTGCACATGGGACAGCGGAAGTCTTGGGCGTCGAGACCGACTTCACGAGGTATTGTTGTCACCATCGTCGTTACATGCTCTGACGGAACAGTGGACGTCTTTCTCGACGACGGTCTCTGCTGAAGAAATGGATCATCGTGCTTTTGACAGGGTCACACTCTACACAAGGGTAAAAGATAGAGGATAGAGGACAGGTGTAAGTACCCCTCTTGGGACGCGTATTCTACCTCTCTGAGATGTGGTGGAGGCAACTGGAATGCATATTTGGCCTACACAATGGCTTGCGGTGGCCAGACGATGAGCAAGTCAGTGTTTTATCCTTTCCAGTGAGTCTCGTACCAATTCACCAACCCCGGAAACATGAAAGGCTTCGTTGATCTGTGTGGGAAATACGAAACGCGAACCTGGAATGGAGTGCACGCCACAACTAGCACCTCCACCGGCTGCGCTATTCCGCGACCGAGACCGCATACAGGGTAAGTAAATAAATACTGGGTAAATAAACACAAATACTTCTACATTCCCTGAGTACGTATGGGAGCACTCATAACATGGGGAAGCAGATGATGTTCTGGAAGGAAACGATGCGCGAAATATCACATGGTCCCCTCTCCAATAGGATAGACTTTCGTACCCTCCTTTGGGAATGTCCCTCTTTGTCACAAGGACTCTGAGCTTCTTTGACGTTCCATGATCAGAGACGCTGTCGCATGGGCCAAGTCGTCGAAAATTAGGTGGACCGGTCACGTGATGCGCTTCCCAGACACCCGCTGGACGAGAGTCGTTACCGACTGGAATCCGCGAGATGTCAAAAGAACATCAGATCGCCCACCAACGCTTGATCGAGCTTCTTCGTTAACGCTCTTCGTGTCCCTCGAGCCAAGAGGATCCATTGAAGCACTCTGGCACGCGGTTTGGACGAGTGGAGACGCTGCTGGAGCCCATTCCCGCAATTCATTGATCAACGGGACGACAAGTGATACAGGTGACCACGTGAACGAATTTCTTCCGGGACACATTTCAAACTAAACCACCGTCACAATGCATGCACTATGATGCAACAGGTCTGATCGAGATACGAGATTGGGTTACCAGATTGCCTAGCATTTGGCAGCACACCTGCGGCAGGAGTTCATAGTAGTCGTCTTTTTGCTTACGTAGGTAGCTCTTTTGTCATGAAATTCGGCGTCATAGTAAATCTCCGCTGCTCAGTGCGTAAAGGCGACGCTCCAAAGCTCTAGCTTTAGCCGTTCCTATCTAATGCTAACACTCATGGTGTAAACACTCTTTCTTAGCCTTGTCGAACTTTCTGTTCGCTGAAGATGGTTTTTCAAGGACCAGTGAACAGAAGGTTCCACAAGGCCAAGGAAGAGTGTTTACCCTACGAGTGTTGACCTTAGATAGGAACGGCTAAAGCTAGAGCTTTGGAGCGTCGTTTTTACGCACTGAGCAGCGGAGATTTACTATGACGCCGAATTTCGTGACAAAAGAGCTACCCTACGAAGCAAAAAGACGACTACTATGAACTCCTGCCGCAGGTGGCGCCGCAACGAGAGCGGTGTGCTGCCTACTGCTAGGCAATCTGGCAGCTCAATTTCGTATCTCGATCAGGCCTGTTGCACCACAGCGCTGCGCCAGATGTCTCCAGATAGACTCGCCGAGCCATTCAGCATTTGGTCAACGAAGTTTTGCTTCACCAGCCTTAAAGCTCAATTCTAGCGTCATTAGAGCATCACAAATTCCCCCCCCCCCTCGCGAATTTAAATTCTGCGGTCGAGAAAAGCCACTCGAGGTTGATCGAAGTATCGAGTCACTTCGAAAAGGTTGATGGTATTGCGGACTCACTAATCGCCGGTTTGCTCAAATTCGTAACACCAAATACACTTTCTCATTTGAGTGAATATACCTGGGGCCGGATTCATCAACGACTTACAGCAATTTAACAGAGAAATTACAGCCGAAATCCCCGATAGCGCGGCTTATCAAGCGACATGGTGAGCGATATAAGCCGCGCTATCAGGAATTTCGGCTGTAATTTCTCTGTTAAATTGCTATAAGTCGTTGATGAATCCGGCCCCAGATCGTTGTTCTCTCGTCATGCTACTGTGAGGCCTGTGTTATACTCCAGCGGGAGCATCCGGTGAACGTCCGCGGACGAAGGGTGCACCGCGGACGGAGGGCGTGGCGGGGCGCGGCGATTGGCCAGGTGAGGGAACTCAGCGCGATTCCCGCCCTTCCGCGGATGCTCCCGCGGGAGTATAACTCAGGCCCAAAGCTCAGGCTTTTTTTAACCTACATTAGCGTACAGAAACGGCAGGATCAAATAGGCAGACAAGGAGCCGGGTGGCTTTCATCTTCCTCATAAGTACCTCGACGCCATTTATAGCTTCTGAAGGCCTACGCCCCGCAAAAATAAGTTCTCCTAGATGTGAGCAACTTAAAAGTGTTCATATTAGCTTTCCCACTCATGTCGCCCATGTCTTTTAAATCTTATTATAAGGTCTTGGAGAATTATCACTAGGCACCATTTCAGCAGCAACATTTAATTGGATTGAAAAGCTATATGAAACTTGGTTAGTCGATCAAGCCAATAAAGCTAATTTTTTCCAATAAGAACATTAAAGACCAACCTCGTCATCAATATCCTCGACATCCGTTTCGAACCCAAGCTCTCGAGTATCATCCAAATCGCACTAAATATTTATCTGAAGTACTGCAGTAACAAACTAACAGTATACACAAGGATTTCAGTGAACTGTATACAAATGTCTGCCTAGAAGATATGAATAGCAAGAGAAGTGCAACACTGGAAATGTGCTACAATTTTGAAGAAAAACTTCAGAGAAGATCAAGAAACGGACCTTATTAGGTGAACCACCACCGATTTCCATAGCTGATCTTAGGGCCTGGTCAAAGCTCACAATACCCCCATCTGTTTCGGTGCCTGATGACGACGAAAGCTGAGTACTACCACTCCTTTCCGGCTCAGACTAAACATTCACGACGTCTATTTCTCTAACGACAGACACATGCAACGATTTCAAAAAATTGTTGGGTTGTAAATACTGAAAAGGGCGAGACAAGAACTCAACCGTATAAACCGTAGCGGTATTCAACGGGCATTTGTCTTTTTTAAGAATTTCATGCTGACTTTGCTACTTTCTGAGGTTTTTGAAGTATTTTGGTGCGAAAGGACAAAAATCGGCGATAATGAACCACTTAACAGCCAGCAGTTCAAGCCATCACTTCTACCGAGCACAGTATGCGGACCCTGAACGCGTGCACTGTGGCTCGGCTATTATCCCATGGAATGCCGCCGATTTTTCGACTCAAAAATGAAGGATAAATGAAAAACAAAAGCAAACCCAACCGCTTTTTGCACACAAGCCATTCTTCGTGCTATTGTCTCACATGCGCCCCTTCATCAAACAGTGCAAGCAAAAACTCTACGGTCTGTAAACCTAACAAAAAAGAGTTCTATTACCGGTGAATTCAAAACAAAATTTTCGATTTCTAAAGCAACTCACTGTGCTCGTTTTCGGCTTCTTCCATCCTCTGCTCAGCAAACTGTTGCTCCCAGGCTGCACTTCGGCGAGGATCAGCTCGTCGTGAAGTGACGTTCCAAGCATGGATTCATCCTAAATTCCATCAACGTCTCAAAACAAGGCTATTAGATGCATGCCTAAGCCCTAGTTTATACTTGCGCCGTCACGCGGCGCGGCACCATGATCGCCATAGATATCGATTTTTCGCGCCGCCCGGTCGATATCTATTCCGACCGCAGTGCCGCGGCGCGCAGCGGCACAAGTATAAACTGAGGCTAATTCAAATACTAGTGCTAAAAGGGAATAAGCAATGGTGTTCGAAACCTCAAAGCGATAAGGGCAAAAGGACAACGATCGGCGTAAATCAAATCCTCTGTAGTCCTACCTGAGTGCCAGCCTTCGGAATTGAGATCCCCGCTCCGCTTTCTTGATTGGGTCCTTCGATGAAAACCGAGTCATCAAGCAATTCTGGTATCTCAGCCGATCGAACATCATCGCGCTCTGGTGCCTCCTGCATCTGCTGCTCATTTTCCTCCAACTCTTCTAACACTGGATCGATAGGCGGATCAGGAATAGAACCATCCGTTATCTTGGGCAGAGCTTCTGAAGTGAACGATGCAACGCTAACATGAGCTGCTATCGCTTCGCAGAAGAAGCGATCGAAGCTAACCTTCCAGCGATAATGAAGGCATTTCTGCATCTTTGCCCTTCTTCTGGACCATATCAAACATCGAACTACCTCTCTCGTCGGAGATTGAGCTTACGTTCTCTCCATTTGGATCCCTACAAAGCCCACTTTTAGGAACAAGAGGGAAGGTGAATGTAGCAAAAAGGAGGTGTTCTACCATGTACCCCACCTATTCTCCGAGTCGATGCCGCTGTCGAGCGTCTCCGATGGTCTCATTCGTGTCTGAGTCGTGGACATAACTGAAGTTCCGAGCTCAGTCAAGCCACCACCAATAGTGCTCGTCTGAAATAAGCGGAAAAACTTCACTTAACCAAAGGATGTCGATTCAAAGTAACACCAATTAAAGGGCAGAACATACGCATTCACTCTGAGATCGGGAACCCTTTGAGTTCGACTCGCTGCTGCTTCGAGATGAACGACGAGGCCGCCTGGTACGGCGGGACACAATGAGCGGCTGCAACGTCGTCATTTCATACTAGCTATGCCCTACGTCGACATTTGCCTTATTTACTAATTCGAAAGCAATTCAGAAGAAACTATGAAAAAACTTTTGTTAAACTTTTAAACCAGTTTGGAAGCGTGTTCGTCTTTCGAAGTTTAACTTCATAAGAACAAAATAAATAAACAAACTTTGACTGACAAACAAGTTGACCGCTTACGTACAAAATCTCCTACATCCGGCACATGCGGCGATAACCTCAAAGAAAAATTTAACCTTGAGAATTCGACCCCAACTGTGCTCAAGGAAAGCTGGTTTCTCAGAAGACGTGTTTAGCATCTCTCTACAAACTTTCAATGACCAAAAGGTGAATGGTATTCAAGAAAAATAGGCGTGGACCCGAAATAAGACAGAAATCCCACTCGGTCTAACGGTGAACGCTCGTGTATTCCTGTGCTAAAAGACGACGTTTTCTTTGATAGTTCTTTGAATATATAAAAGAGGCTATAGGTTAAGTGCGACAGTAGCTTTATACGGAAAACAAAAAATTAGTTTGATTTTTTGCACGGACCCTAAGACGAAGACCAAATATACAAAGTATCGTCAGTATCATAGTAATGTTAATCGGTATTGAGTTAAAACTGCACCAGAATTTAATATTACACGTGCTCTCTATGACGGGCGATATCAAAAATTTCACCACTCTTCAACGCTCGTAATGCTCCAAGCCGGCCACCAAACACTTCTGAGGTCCGCATAGACAACCCGCAAACTACCACAAGCTAGTAATAATGTTTTACGCATTTGTTTAATTCGATGTAATTGTCACAATTGAGACTCCAGTGTTCTTTATAGGCGAGCTTTCGCTGCTTAACAGCTTTCTCAGGCCTTTAATAACATTACACATAGTGATACCATCATCAAACTACAATAATATATATGGTGGGATGATAATAATGGTAAAACACTAACCAAGCAGGCCTCGCTAACAGAGCCTCACCACAACGATGCTCCTTACAAATAAAGTTACTGTAAACAACGTTGTCACTGATCTTCTTAATCACTACATGATAAGCATCAGCGCCTCGGTCTGCTCATCCCTATTGTTGATTTCGGGGTTTAGCCTCTTTATTGCAATGGCTTCGAGCAGCTTCCTTTTTAGTGGGGTTATCAGTGCGCGGTGTAATACGTTAACTTTGATTGCAGGAGGGGCTTCATGAGTGTGGTGGAGGGTGCGGTGTCGCGAAAAGCTGTTCGTAGGGTAAGAAGCGGGGTTTCGCAACACTCGCACATGCTCGTCCAGGCGTCTGTAAAGCGGCCGCACCGTTTCTCCTATATAGTTCTGACCACAGCCTTCGCATGTGACCTGATACACAGTGCCACGTAGTTGACAGATTTTATTGGTCGTACAATACGGGCAGTTGTTTCGGTCACATTTCTCTTCATAGATTCTTGATGCAATAAGCAGGCTCCTCAGATTTGGTAGTGTTCGAAAAACGAGTTTAACTGGAATTCCTGACGCTTTCACAACTCGGTTGACGTCCGTAGCAATTCGCTCGTTAACATACGGTAAGACCAACGGTACGCCCTCCGGGATGAAATGTGGTCGCCAGGACCTGGCTTCTGCTGTGGTGTAGCCATTTTCTTCCAGTATTCTCGAAATGTTCGCCTTTGCTTCCATAGATTCTTCAGTACACGTTTTATCCTTCGTGGCGATAAGGTTTCTTATCACATTCACTTTCATGTACAAGGGATGTGCACTTCGGGAGTGGAGCAAAACACTCTGAGAAGTCGCATTTGTTTAAGCCTGGAGCGACTGATAGAGAGGCTATATGTTGTTACAGGATCTTTTCGTTGCGATCAATACTCTTGCGCCAGTCGGAAGTCGAACCCGCACCTTCTGTTTCCGGGCAGCGATGCTACGCCTGCCCAGGCCTTCCGTAAACTTATTGAGAAGTGACCTGTTATTGTCAATTCTTAATCTTTTTCCTGGAACATGTCCCTGATTGTACTGTTTTTGTTACATTTAGCAGACATCACTTTGCAGTTATATGTTCATTGTTGGTCCAGACGTTACTGTGTAGTTATTTGTTTATGTTTATTTTCATTCGGTTTCTTAATTTTACACGCGTGATCCACGTCTTTAAATAAATGAAATAAATCACAGTCACTACCATTTTAATGCTCTCCACCCCACTACTGGCGTCCGATTATGACGCAATCCTGCCATTTCTGAAGTCATAAAGCTCCATATTTGGAAAATCATTTTCCTATGGATCCTACGGATTAGAACGCGGATTGGACGACGGGACCTTTAATTAGGCAGTACACAGAGTCTGTAAGCTTTCGCCAGCGCAAAAACCTCGATCCCACAACGACTAACTTCCGAACAATAGTGGGACGAAAAAGTAAAAAGAGCGGCGATGCGAAACCACTAACCGCTAGATTCTGCGGGGGAAGCTCTCCATAGCCACTATTACCCTGTGGTGTTGAAGACAGAATAATTCGATCTGGAACCCTCTCTGAATGGTCAATCATGGACGGATGTGAGTAGACAGAATCCTCATCATCGCTCATAATGGTCCCTAAAAATCGTTAAATTTAACAAAAACATAGACAAAAATCATGCCATTTACTTACAAGCAGTAAATTTGATCAACTACAAATCAAACAATATGGGGAGTAATATTAATAAATGAATGTTCCAGGGGACAATTTCGTCAAAAATCTCTTCTGATTATAAACACTACACTTTCCCTCCTGACAATCACATATAAACAAAAGCAACAAAGAACGTACTTCGACTAGGCTTTTCTTTCCCATAGATCGGCGAGAGCAGCAGCGAACGCTCCGACTGCATGTAATCAATCGCGGACATTCCTAGCTCTGCAGAGGTCTCACGAAGAGACGTTGCTCGCTGACGCGGCGCCAACGTTCCAACTGCAAATCTAGCCATTAGGAATCCGCCGCTATCAAGCAATTCATACTCATACACTAATCAAAGAGAAGGTAATGAATTCCTACTTTTCAGTGGCTTTCCATCAACCAACCCAGCCAGGATTAGTGGCGACGGGGTCCAGGTGTTCAGGAAGGAACTGTTCACAGCGGCACAGACTGGCAGACGATCGAGGCTTTTCAACAGACCCGTTACTTTGCTCATTTCTTCTTCATCTCGGAGCAGAGCCTTTTCATCGTAGAATTGGCTAAACCAGCATGACTGAGCTCCGGATGTATCCTAGTCGGTGGGGGGGGGGGGAACATAACCAGAAAGTATGTTTAAAAAAATGAATTAGTACTTACCGAGCGGCTTCTACAAGGAAAACAGAGTCTAAAAGAAACAAAAAACGAAAAAACAAATAAAAAATTAAATCGCCACGGTTTTACAACCGTCTCGGTCGGCAAAGAGAGACGAAATGGAGGCATGCTGACCGCCGCCCGACATGTTATAACCAGGATCTAACGAGGTCAGGAGGGCGCCTAAAGCCGCATGCCGCTTGCTGACCGCCGCCTAACATGTTAGAACCAAGATCTAACGTGGTGAAGAGGGCACATAACTCTGCTTGCTTACAACCGCGGCGAAAACAAATGAAATTTTTTCGACTTTTTTCTCTGTGAATTTTCCTAATTTAGGTGCTATTTGGTCTGTAGGACCTGCTTGGTAAGTCTCAAGTGGATTTGTTACATACTTTTTAGTTATGTGCCCTCCGACTAGGATAGATGCGTGAGCTCCTTCTTAACGGTGGCCCAAACGCTTAATTCTTACTTGATAGCCTTCGTCTCTCCAAGAAGTAAATGAACATAATGCTCTAGCGAGTTCTGATTTACAACGATTCGGATCCATGCCTGAAAAAGAAAATAGTGAAGTCGTTTTTCAATGCCTACAAAGTATGCTTACCCGTCCACGTCCAATCTCCGAGCGAATCTGCTTCAGTGAGTTGATCTCTGCAGTTATACTCTTGTGCGAGTATTTTGAAACAAACGGCCAAAAGTTCTGAAATAAGTGCCGTTGCTTCTACTGCATAAGGAGATCTCTTCACCACGTAACATACCGGTTCAGGATATTTGGCGTAGCGCGATCCTTTGACAAAGAACGGATCCCTCAGGCCATGAATGAATATCGCCTCGATCACGTTGCAGATATTTTGTGTGATTTCGCTAAATCACGCGCGTCATAAAACGAAACCCCGTGGCGGCCAGACTGGCGATAAGCAATGTTGCTAGTCGCGTGGAAAGAAGACAAAGTAATAGATAAGAACGGGGGTAGCTTTTATGGGTACGACCGGTGCGTACCCCATTTTAGAAGAGGCAGACCGCGGACGAACGCAAGATGGCACCTTGGTTCTCATCAAAGATGAGGACGCTACGTTTTCATCATATTCAAAACGACTGGTAGCAGAATAAAACACCTGACACCAACTATTAGGGTGATTCATATGATTCATACGTTTTTGGGTTTTTTACTGATATTTTTAAAACTCTTATATGATTTGATCAAACTAACCTTACTCATCCAAATATTGTCATTCTTTGTCGATGACTGTCCCCCATCGCTACGGCAGGGAATGGATGCCGTGGCGATAGAAATCCATAGATTTCAATTCGAAAAAGTGACGAAGGTCTGACCTGATCCCTGACCAGTACCCATACGAGCCAATGCATGCCTCTTCAACTTATCCCGCTCTCGCCGTTTTGACTTGTTGGACTCGCTCATTAAGGAGATGAGAAGTGGGGACCGTACGTATCACATTCAGCAAGGCATGCTCGGACTCCAGCAGAGGAGAAGCTGCCAGCAGTTCCCAAAGGCGAGCTGCACCCAAAGAAGGGGATGTTGAGTGTTTTCTGGGACGTTCGTGGTGTTGTGTATTGAGAGCTTCTTCCGGATCTATCCTAGTCTGGGGGGGGGGGCATATAACAGAAACGTATGTAAAAAATCGACTTGGGACTTACCGAGCGACCCCTACGGCGCACGATAGAACCTAAAACAAAGAAAAATGAACGGATAAATTTTAAAAAAATTAAATCGCCGCGGTTTGACAACCGTATCGGCGGGGAAAGAGCGACGCAATGGAGTCGTGCCGCGTACTGACCACCGCTTGACATGTTAGAACCAAGATATAACATGGTGAGGAGGGCGCATAACGCCACCTAGCGCGTGCTGACCGCCGCCTGACCTGTTATAACCAGGATCTAACATGATGAGGAGGGCACATAACTTCACCCGCCTACAACCGCGGCGAAAACATTTATTTTTTCGTTTTTTGTTTGCTCGTGAATTTTTCTGGTCTACGTTCTATCGTGCTCTGTAGGAGTCGCTCGGTAAGTCCCAAGTCGATTTTTTACATAGTCTTTAGTTATGTGCCCCCCGGACTAGGATAGATCCGCTTCTCCCTTCTGGCGCCACCATTAACAGTCAGGAGTACTGAAACCAACTAAGCAACTCAGTCACGCTCTTCAAATTGAACGTCCACAACTCGACAAGATCTATCTCCTCCACGACAATGCACAACCGCACACTTCACAAATGACCCGCGAAAAGCTCCGGCTATTAGGATGGGGAGCGGTTCCCCACCCACCTTATTCATCGGACTTTGTCCCAACTGCGTACCGTTTGTTCCGGTCGCTAGCTCACCTCCTGGAGGGAGAACGACAAGACGATCGAGCGGCACTCGAATTCGACCTTCGCCACTTTTTCGAATCGAAACCCCGGATTTCTATCGCCACGGCATTTGTTCCCTGTCGGAACGATGGAAGCAGTCATCGACAAAGATGGTCGACATCTCGATGAGTAAGGATAGTTTAATCGAAATATGTAAACATTTAAAAAATAAAATAAGAAATCGCAAGAACATATTAATCGCATGGCATGGCCTTCATTCGAACTGCGACTCTAACAACTGATTCATCTAAATCCGTGCACTCCTTCAAACTAAGACTACGGCTAACGCTCTAAGATGAACGTGTAGAGAGCCACAACCTTCCGTTGTGAACTTTAGCGGCGAAAATAAAAAGAAAGAGTACAAAATGAGTGAATAATTAATAAAAAGTTACTCTAGTGATGCGTCCCCTGCTCATGAGCACGAGCACGTTTAGTTACCAAATATATCAGCTCGATTGAACCCAGAAATACTGCACTGCTAAAAAAGGACTCTAAGAATATGTCAAGGCTGCTGCTACAGTCCTATGCAAAGGTTAAAAGTGAGAGCTAGTTAATACATTTGCCATTCTACATGGGTATCGTGAGGACAGGACAATCTTAATGCGCGTTTGGCCTCGTGCATACTTCCCGTCGCCGCGATGGAATCGCGGCGATCAGATCTGCAGAGCGACGCGAAAGAATTTGAAATTCTCTGTGCTCGTCGCATCGCCCATCGCTCTGCAAGGGATCACGACGGCGATCCGTCCAGGACCAACGCTAAACACCGCGCGCGGCGCGAAAAATTATAACATGCCCGCGATGAGCGCGGGAAGCCATCGCGCATGCCGGCCGCCACTGTTGCGGCGGCCGCGGCGAAGCTTCTCTTGACTATTCGGCGGCGCGCGGCGAAAAGGTCATGAACTGAGCGCAGCGATGGCATCGCCGCGATGGAAGTATGCCCCCGGCCTTTGGCCTACCCACTTCCAGTGGTCAGCCGATATAGTTCTTCCCCGACAAGTATGCCTCCTAGTCAAGGGCACCCGGAGGTTTGCTGAGTCTCGGTAGAAATCAAAAATGAAGCCTCAAACGAAAACTTGGCAGTGACGTGTGTTCCGACCATAGTACGCCCGCCAAATGACCGTATAGTTGAGGCATCTGTGTGTCAATGTCTGCATCCGTCCGTTCGTCCGGATATAGGAACTTCATGTGATATTACGAAATAACTTCAATTTATTAAACTGCTTCCCATTCATAATCGATATGAACCAAACCAGCAAATAAAGGCAAATAGATGTTGCCTACTATGACTTTTAAACTTTATTTGAGCCTAGAGCGGCTCGTATAGAACATAGACATCAAAACTCTTGCGCATGGCGGGACTCGAACCGGCATCTTCTGCTTTCCGGGCAGCGATGCTATGCCTTAAACTGCAATACTTCCCTACTATTGTTATTTCTCCGTGCCAATACGGTTTGTATGTGGAAATGCTTATTTTGGGCCTGATGTTTTGATCGATTCGTTGTTTTAAGACGCTCTTTCGCTGTTGTTGTTTTTTTATGAAAAGATAAACGGTCGAAACGTCAGGTCTAAAGTAAATATTTCCACTTACCAACCTCGTTTGCACAGAAGAAATAACAATAGTGAATATCAATGCCGAGGTTTTAAGATGAGAACGCATGAAGATGTTGCATATTTCCCACAGTTAAGCGCCTACTATGCGTACGCGATGCCCAGTAAACGCTGAATGAATGCTTTCAGATGGCCCATGATGATTAACGCTGCGCTTTACGTGATATTTATAAACGATGAGCAAAACCAAGCACATTGGTGCTCGCACTGCAGTAGGAGATGTCTTCTATCGCGTGCATCCCTACTGCAGTATGACGAGTGGTAATCCCCGCTGGAGGTTCTTGACCTCCTTGGTCCCGCTCGGGCCAACGAAATTCCCAACACCTTTCAGGACCGCTGAACTGGTACCAAACTTTCTCTAGAAAGGATAAAACAGTGATTGTCCGTCGGCTGGACACTGCAAGTTATTGTAAAGTCCAAATGTGCCTTAAAACAGCCACCACGATATCACGTAGAAGTAGAATGCGCGGCGCATCCCAAAAACTAATGATTAATGCTGTCCTCTATCATATCACTGCGTGATAATCTTTGGAGAAAAATGTCTCATTTTTAGTCACTACGCCCACAAGGCACTCTAGCTAGTAGTTGTTGGTAGATATAGAAATGATCTAACCGAGCAACTTTAGCCCTAGTTTACAGTTGTGCCACCACGCTGCACGGCACGGCGATCGCCATAGGTATCGATTTTCGCGCCGCCCGATCGATACCTATTCCGATGATGATGCCGCGCTGCGCAGCGGCGTAAGTATAAACTAGGGCTTAGGCAAAACGATATCATTAGCACTGAAACTATGAACTTCAAATGGGCCCTCTAGTTGTCAAAAAGATCAAAATGGCTCCATAGCTGGAAAAAACACAACGCGAGCTCACAAACCTTGCAACACAGTTCTTTTCCTTGTATGGCGACGAAATCGCCGCTTTTAGTACCGTCTCCAGCTCTTTCGTTATACCGGCCTTCGATTTCTCATGATTGGAATACGTGGACATGGCGTCAACGGCACGATAACGACCGCTCTATCTCTGAAACGAACAACATGTAAACAGGACACGACGCAGCTGACCGAGTTTAAGGACGAACAACAAATTGATAGACACGTAAGGCGGCACTGGATCCAAAAATAGAAAGATTTGAGACTAATAGTGGAAGTTATCACATAGGGATTGCTGAAGATCTCATCCAATAGCATGCTGAGAGTGGATGTAGTTGGGCACATTATGCGCAAAGAAAACACCTTTTTGAAGCAAAGATGTGGCTGTTCAAGCCCTATTTGCAAACCAACCTTGTCCAACGTCTTACAAAAATTACCGAAGACGAGCAATAGAAGGCTGTCTCTAAGCGTTGTGACGCAGCGGTTCTCCTGAGGAGAACTCGTTACCGTATGAATATACAGATCTCTTATCTCACAATAGTTTCAATGATGCTAAGCAGACGTGAAAGTGTCATCGAAGAGCATGACGACGAATAGATAGTCTTAGATACATTTTGCGTGACGAATATTCGGATCTATACTAGTGCGGCAGAGGAGGGCATAGAATTAAAAATTATGTAACAAATTGACTTGACACTCACAGAGCGGATTGAAGAGAACAGAACAGTACCTAAAAAACAAAGAACGAAACGAACAAACAAAAAACAACAACAACCGCGGTCCTAAAGACGTCTCGGCGGGCAAAGCGCATTCAAACACAACTGACCGCCGTCTGACATGTTATAACACGGAGCTAGCATAGTGAGGGGGTAAATAAAGCCACATGCCGCGTGCTGACCGCTATCTCATATGTTATAGCCCGCATCCCTCATGGTGAGGGAAGCGTAACTCTGTCTATTTACAACCGCGGTGAAACCGTATGTTATTTTTTCTTTTTTTCCTTTGTGAAATTTATCAGCCTAGGCCCTATTCTGTTCTCTTCAATCCGCTCTGTGAGTGCCAAGTCAATTTGTTGCACAATTTTTAAGTGTTTGATAAACTTACAACCGGAAAAAAACCCGTCTGAGTTATTCACCGTAGTTTCGGAGTGAAATTCAGGGAAATCGATGCGGGACCGAGTTGCCTATCCCTCTGCTAATTAGTCGCTGCAGCTAGTGATATTAGTTTGCATGCTTCTCCTGCGTAAATAGGGTCGGGGGGGGGGGGGGGGGGAGGGGCTTCTGATGGGCAGAGAATTCCATAGAGCGTCGTAGCGTCGTTAATGTCGTTTATCCCTGGCTCCAACGTATAAAGCCTGTAGTAAGGGCTTTCCATGGTTAATAAAAACAATGTTTGAATCGCGCGGCTGTGGGCGTTGCACCCCGGACAACTCGGACGGGGTTTTTTTCCGGTTGTAAGTGTATCGGCGAGTCAATTTTCAATTCTGTGCCCCCGGACTAGGATAAAAGGATAAAGGATAAAGGACGGCGTTACTCAATCCCTTCTGGGAGCGCCAGCGCATTCTACTTCTACGGGATGTCGTGGAGGCGATATGAATGCGTATTTGGCCATACAATGACTTGCGGTGGCCAGCCGATGAACAAGTCAGCGCTTTATCCTTCCCAGACAAGTCTGGTACCAATTCACCGACCCCGGAGGGATGGAAGGCTTGGTTGGCCTGGGCGGGAATCCGAACCAAGAACCTGGTATCAGGTGCACATGACAGTCGCGCCTCCTTCGACTGCGCTACACGCGCCCATGCCACATGTGCCGGACTAGGATAGATCCGAATATTCCATGCAAGCCGTCTATTGGCCTTCTTTCTTTTTTATAACGTATGTAAGGTTTTCCCAAAAAATATAAACGAAAAATTAGAGCACGGAAACATACGAAGCTGTAGAAAGGCATAGACTGTCTGGATAGCGCATGTCAGTTAGACAGAGCGTGCACCTTCTATACTGAACTTGGACTCAAGTCTCATAAGTGACAACTGAGGCCAACGAATACGCGCATAAGTTTCAAAATGAACCAGACTATATAAAACAGATGACATCCCATAAAAAGGTGGTTATTGCACAAATATTACGCAATGCAGGACAGCACACCATTGTAGTGAACGAAAAAAGGCGGAGCTGCAGATGATTCGACGGCCATATGAATACACACGCCGTCCCATCACGTGAAAAACACACTTGATTTCGGACAAAGTATACGCCTGCCTTAAAAACGGACCTTCTACTCTTAAAGGAAAGCTCCTTCTTCTGACGAAGCCGCTTTTTGGTATTTAGCACAGTTCTAATAAATGAGTTTTAATGGGTTTAACAACTAGTCACACATTTTAAGATGGTTTGCTGGTGATTTGACAGTTGCCTTCTTCAGAGATTGAAAAAGTCGAATTTTTGAATCACCACCTGCAAAAACGTTATGTGGTTCCGCCAGAACACATTAAAAGCCGAAGACTATAAATAGGCCTTTGCACGAGATCGCTTTTTCATGAGTCTCTTCGCATTTTGAGCGACTTCCTGAAGAAAAAAACGGCACACTTCTATCCTATAGCTCTACAACACCACAGGAAATTCGAATCTATTGACCATCAGATAGAGTATAGAAAGGATAAATGACAGTGTCAATCAATCCCTGCTAGATACGCCTCGCACCCTACTTCTATATGAAATCGTGGAGGCCCTATGTACATTTATTGGCCTATACAATTCCTTACGAGTACACTCCATGTCCGACTTTCTAGGAAACTCGGCATAATCCTTGCTCAAAAGGTATCTAAATAACTATCTAAGCTGTGTTCAAAGCATTTACAGTACTTTATTCGGCCTACGTTTCCACAGCTTCGTCTTCTTCGAAGCATGGAAGAAATAAAATTACATATTAGGAACTACTACCTCAAAGGTAATTCCGTCCTACAGACAGAAAGCACCAAATCGTAAGCTGAATAAAGTGCTGTAAAAAATCTTAGTGCACAGCTTCACAAGAAGAAGTTGGTTTTCAATCCCTGCCGGACAGGTCTGGTACCTATTCGCCGTCACTGCAGCGATGGAAGACTTGTCTGGGCGGGAACCGGGAACCCTGATTCGGACAGCGCACGACAGCCTACACCTTCTTCTACTGAACTACCACGCGCCCATTGACCACATTGATCATCACAAACAGATGAAAAATCGTCTTCACCTCAAGTTCGCAGCAGCGCAGAGCCAACGCTCAGCTTGGAGGAGTGTACCGACCGTACCGACGTTGCAAATGCTGTCAAAAATCGCTGCCCTAACTAGCCGATTTTGTCATCTGGAATCTGTTCAAACAATCACGGAGTTGCATAGATTCTCTACATTGTATATATCATGACTCTCCTCTGTGGAATGCTTATCCAAATTTATGTCGTATAAGTAAAGGAGGTTAAGAGCAACTACGACAACACTAAGAAGGCACAAAGAGTACGGTCTATTAAAGCCAAGAGGCACCAGAGTACCAGCTTATCCAAGCAGTCACAATCACTTGTCACCTATCATCTCCTTGGTCATGGAGTTGCTCGAGCAGGCGTCAGCAACGTCTCCGCCTCTGTCGCGTGCCAGATTGCTCCAATGAATCCTATTCGCTCAATAAAAAATGGCGCCATCGAAACAGGGCGAAGTGACAAGAACGTCGCGCCCTAGGTCAATACTGCTGCAGCAAAGGTTGAATTCTGGACTTCGCTCTTCGGTCTCACCCTTTCGGCTGTTATCACAGCGTCGCCCTGGGATAGTGCTACTACTGAAAACTAGTGCAAAAGCGACGAGAAAAGTAATTGCTACGAGGTCATAAACCCAATTTAGACGGTTACGCTCTTTAGTGTCCGAGTTAACAGGGCCTCTTAATGCCGGTGTCTCCCACTCTGCTTGAGCATACCTAGTTATTTACAGCCGCAAAGAAAGGAAAGGAACCAAATTTCTCGAAATTAATTGCGTAATTTGCAAAAATTTTGGCAACAAGAACGAACACCAAGAAAACAGAATTGTATAGAAACCTCATGAGGAAAGCCAATGAACTTCTCTTGCAGATTTTTTAAAGTGACCTATTGAGGAGCGCAGATGATGACCGGGAAGCACTGGCCGAACGCTGGACGAAGGACAGCCATGCGAACAAGCAGGATTTCGGAGAGGATTCAGCACGATCGACCACACACACACCATTACGAAGCTCATCGAAGTGTCGCGAGAGTACAAGCTGCCGCTGTGCCTTACTTTCATCGACCTGAAGAAGGCATTCGACTCCGTCGAGACTGAAGCGGTCATGGAAGCCCTGCTCACCCAGGGCGTTCCTACTCAGTACATCAAGAGTCCTTCGAGAGCTGTACAGTGGATTCACGACCAAGATCTCACCATTCTACAACGACGTCGTCATTGACGTGAAGAGAGGGGTTCGACAAGGGGATACCATATCCCCGAAGCTCTTCAGCGCCACCCTCGAAAACGTCATGCGCGAACTAGAATGGGAAGACATGGGAGTGAAGGTCGACGGCCGGCAACTACATCATCTTCGCTTCGCTGACGACATCGTTCTCATAACACCGAGCATCAGCCAGGCGGAGCGAATGCTGGCCGACTTCGATCGTGTATGTGGAAACGTTGGACTGCAGCAGAATCTTACGAAGACGATGTTCATGAGGAACGGATGGGTTTCTGATGCCCCATTCTCGCTCAACGGAACGAACATCTCCGAATGCTCCAGCTATGTGTATCTGGGTCGCGAAGTCAACATGGCCAACGACCTAGCACCAGAGCTGAGCAGGAGGAAAAGAGCGGATTGGGGAGCTTTCAAGAGCGTCGAAGAAGTCGCGAAGAAGACGAAGAACGTCCGACTCCGTGCCCACCTATTCGACTCCACTGTTCTTCCTGCCGTAACACACGCCTCAGAGACCTGGGCTATACGAAAGCAGAATGAACACGCGATCAGCGTCGCGCAGCGTGGAATCGAGAGGACGATGCTCGGAGTGACACGACTCACGCAAGTGAGAGAAGGCCTCCGGAGTTCCGAGCTTCACCGACGTTCGAAGATCAATGACGTTGTCGCGTGGGCCAAGTTGTCGAAAATTAGGTGGGCCGGCCACGTAATGCGCTTCGCAGACACCCGCTGGACGAGAGCCATCACCGACTGGATTCCGCGGGATGTCAAAAGAACACCAGGACGCCCACCAACGCGTTGGTCGGACTTCTTCGTTAAAGCCCTGAACGACCGATATGACGCTCTTCGTGTCCCTCGAGCGAGGAGGATCCATTGGAGCACTCTGGATAGGGGCGAATGGAGACGCTGCTGGCCCCCGCTCGAGCAATTCGATGATCAACGGGACGACAGGTGATACAGGTGATCTGGCTGGTTAAGAATAACTTCAAAAAAACTTAGCACTTCGGTGTCGGCTGATGAGGCTAAACTGACATTCCACTTCGTATAACCTGCAACTAACTAGCAACTTCGTGCGTTAATAACGAAATGGAAATAAATAAAAAGCTGCGAAAAGTTCTGCCTCACATTTGCTTTGTCAGCCCGCACCGAAAAGCGAATTTTCGTCACTTCTAAGCCAGCTGCATGAAATTGAAATTTGTAAACGTTTTCAGCGCTTCCCAGGCAGTCACAAACAACCATCGATAAGTTTCTTCGAAAAACTCCTCATGAGGTTCATTGACCTCTTTAGTTGGGGGATAGCATTTCTAAGGAGTACAGCAGGTGAGACACGGTCGTTGATTTATTGCAAGGTCTTGATTGTACACATCTTGCATTTTTTAAACAAAGACTTGGCTTAATATAGCGTAGAAGCGAATTTCAACAAAAAAAAATCAACCTTTTAATCTGCATTTACTTTAGCTCCTAAATGAGACTTTTCTAGGCGTGGTAAGCAGAGTGAGAAACTCACTAAGAACTGACTGATTCTACTACTATATAATCGCTTTATCTGGAAACAACAATGAGATATTAATCGGAATCTACGGCGGCCAATGCCATACGATTGTTAGATTGAGGCTTATTACGGGGAGCTATCACTGACTTTCAAGCCGTATTGGAGAACACAATGAATGGAATAAGTACTGCCCGGTTTTTCCATGAAAAGTTTTTGAAGAGCAATATGCTGCCAATGTCAACTCGAAGTTTGTGGGAATTCACCTAGTTTTTTGTTAGCCTTTCTAACAGTGAGTGGAGCTACGAAAGGGGACACTGGCGCACTACGAAGGGATAGTTCGTGTCATAAAAGCCCAAGACTTGTTCAGAGCTCACTGCTCAGGACGGAAGGCTGCGGAAGCCCTGAACAACGAGGAAACGCGGCACCACGCTACACTCTCAAGGGAACGACAAAGCTAAACAGAGGGTGCTGCTTGAAGAAGTTGGTAACAGATGCAATAATATGGCGCGCTTCAAGGTTCGTCAGAAGGTTACACATAAATTTAGGGCTCCCATTAGGAAAAATGAAGAAAGAAAGGAATAAGGGCGACACCAACCATAGGATTCACCGAAATTCAGTGACCTTCATTTTTTGGTTGTTGTAGGATTCCACTTATATCGCGGCTTCATCCCTCGTTAGGTAGGTCGCAGCACTAGCAAACGATGTGTGCAAGCATATGATCGATGAACAGCTTGTTATTAAGGGAGCACTGTGAGGGAAGAGCCAAATATTAGCCGAATGATGGCAAAAAAAGTCAATAACGCTACCAACCCAAACAAACGATGAATTCGAGAGCGAAAAAAACGAGAAGCACACACTATTATTTGATAGCAGCGAGAATCGCAGCCGCATGAGCCTCTGGAAAACGCTTGCACGGCGATGAAGGCGTGATATTCTTCGTGCTCGTAATAGCGCGTGAGTGCGATGACACCTGCTACCCAGATACTCCAGGCTATTTGGACCGCTGCCAGAACACAAAGGTCATTCCGGCGGAAGAATCCTCCGCGGGAAACACCTGCTCTATCTCTAACCATGAGTGATATTTTCCTTATAACTGGATGAAGAATTATTACCGAGTGCAAGAAGCCATTTTAACCGAAGATAGTAGTTATATCCTGCTTTATTTACTGAAAGTAGAACTAGCAACAACAATATCACAACAACATTACTAGGTAGCAACACAAAAAAGAATCAACCTAGAACAAATCAGTAAAAGTAAAGTTAAAGTTAGTAAAAACGGTACTTGCCCGCTCCATTAGATACCATCTGTGCAGAACTAGGCAAGGGAAGGAACTCCGGGGTGTGGCTGATCTAACTCACCTGTTTTAAGGTACCTTATTGGTGTACAGCGGGCAGCAGCCCGCTTATTACAAAAAAAAAACTGAGGGAGGCGTTAGCGTTAGTAAAAAATTGAAGGAGAATAGGAACTCATGGGAAAAATTGATGACCTCATAGGACAAGCGTCTTAAAAACGAGTTTTTTGAAAGTGTTGTAAAGTAACGCATTCTGCCCGTTTTTACTAGGCGCTGATGGTGTAGGAGTAGGAGTAGAAGACATTATGAAAGTATCCTGAATCCAAATTCGAACCGTGTACGGCGAATGCCATATTGAGCCACTTATGACCGCCTGCTTGCGAACTCTAAAAAGGCGGCTTTTCCAATTGCCCTTGATACTTTGAAGTGCATGGATAAACCTTAAAGAGCGGCGTTAAAAACACCCATTTGGGATGTGCCATGCATTTTTCCTGACCGGATATAGTGGCCGTTAGAAAGCGTATTCGACCTATGCCATAACTTGCGCTGGCCAACCAATAGACAAATCAGTGTTTCACCGTTCCAAGGAACACGTGGGGCGCAGTTGGATGAGGTGCCGACTGTCGCATGTGCTCGATACTAGGTTCCTGGTTCGGATCTCCTGCCGAGACCAACTACGCCTTCCATCCATCCGGGGTTGGTGAATTGATGCCAAATTTGCCAGGGAAGGATAAATCGCTGACTTTTTCATAGGCCGGCCAAACAAAGGCATTGCATGTCCAAAGTACGCATTCAGATCGCCTCCACGACATTCCACAGGAGTGGAATGGGTGGCGTTTCCAAAAGAGATTGATCAATGCCATCCTTTATTCTTCCAAGACAAGTCTAATATCAATTCACCAAGCCCGGAGTGATGGAAAGGTATCGGTTGGCCAGGGCGGGACAAAGAATCTCGAGACTGGAGGCACGAAGGACCGGGTCCTTCTTCGACTGCACTGCAAGCCGCCAGGTATAAAAGTAGAAGACTGCTGAGACTTAGGGCTCAAACACCCATATAGACGTCCAAAGGGTAGCGAAGAAGGTTGATGTGGCTGCCGCGGCCACCAAAAATTACCCGTTTACCCACCCTGACCGTTTGGGTCAGCCGCTGTGTGGCTGTAAACGCAAGAGTTTGGCGATGCAGTCGGCTGGAAGCATCGAATGGTGGCGCCCAGCAAGACCGAATCCTCCACTGCAGAACTGCTCGAAATCTCACCTAGTAGCAAGCTCGCATCACTTGCCCAAGAGAGGGATGATATGGTTAAAAGGGGTAAAAGGAAACATTCGCTAATCGACGATCGGCCGTTGTTATGGCGCACTGCAAAAACATTAAGACCATCCTTCGCAGTTTTCCTTTCCAGCAATAACGACAGGAAAACTCGGTCATATCCGGGACCTATCTTTGTGATTAGATCTAGGCGGGTAAATGAAAAGGGATTAAGTGGGATAATCACTGTTTTCCTCTACATTGGCTCATACACCCCCGCTATCGTTCATCGTAATGACAAATGGGTCATTCTGGCATCCGCCGTAAAGGTTTGGCTTACTACTGTACCAGCAGCAAAAAATGATGGTGTGTCCATCCTATGACCCGCCATGCAGTCCACTTTTAAGGAATATGGTGGAGGCGGTTTGCAAGCATACTTCGCCTACGCATAAAATAGCATAAGTCAGCAGATCAGAAGATCCTAATGAAGTTTGGCTGCAATAGAAAAGATCTGCCTTCTTCTTCCTAATGAAATCTGGGGGCGTGTAGCGCAGTGGGAGGTGCCGGCTGTCGCATGGACCCGATACCAGGTTCCTGGTTCGGATTTCCCGCCCGGGCCACCTAAGCCTTCCAACCAGGAGTGTGCTCTTCCGTTAAATCGTTAAATTTCGATAAAAAACTTAGTGGTTGAATAGCATTGTTTCTATCGAAAACTGCTAGTGGGACCGTTTCATGTCCCATCTTCACGACAGACTGGGCACTTTCAAATGAAGCCTTTGAAACTTCTGGAATTTTGACAGCTTTTGAAGTCAAAGTGAACACTTTCCAAATAAAAACGAACGCCTTCCAATTTAAATTATTAAAAAGTATTTTCAACAGTCTTCCCTATTCTTTGGTATTTTTTTCCAATATTGTTACATTCTACAATAGTTTGAGAATGAGTCTGAGAAGTAATTTTTAATAATAAATTAGTAATTTAATTCGAAAGGCATCCGTTTTTATTTGGAAGATGTTCAGCTTGATTTCAGAAGTTGTCAAAATTCCAGAAGATTCAAAGGTCTTATTTAAAAGAGCCCAGTCTCTCGTGAAGATGGTTTATCAAACAGTCCCACTGACATTTTT
Source organism: Heligmosomoides polygyrus bakeri (assembly GCA_947359475.1). Classification (NCBI taxonomy): domain Eukaryota; kingdom Metazoa; phylum Nematoda; class Chromadorea; order Rhabditida; family Heligmosomidae; genus Heligmosomoides; species Heligmosomoides polygyrus. The sequence continues at coordinate 104,650,885 of OX375866.1, forward strand.
CTATTGAAGCAATACTATGTAGCTATTTATACATGTTTAACGATTTAACGGAAACGCACACCCCTGCATCCAACCCTACAGGATCGGTGAGGAGGTACCAAAGTTGTCTGGGAAGGATAAAGCGCTGACTTGTTCATCGGCTGGCCACCGCAAGTCATTGTATGGCCAAATACGCATTCATGTCGCCTCCACGACATCCCGTAGAAGTATTAGGTTGTAACGAAATATATGGCACTGAACCATGTAAATTTAAACAGTTAATATCTCGGCTTGTAGGCAAGTTTGTTAATCGAAATAAAAACCTTCTGATTCTACACATCTTTGCCAACGTGACACAAGCTTTTTTTATCCCAGTAGCATAAAAATCAGAAGTTCTGGAATTGACGAAATCTTCGAAGGCACTTTCGGCATCCTGTTGGTATTTGAATATTTTCCCTACCAAGAAGTCGCCAAGATGCTTGAAGAAATGGTAGTCTGTTGGGGAGAGGTCGGGAGAAAACGGAGGATGTGGTAGAGTTTCAATGCTCAGCTCATTCAATTTCTGCAACGTCATTCGTGCTACATGGGGGCGAGCATTGTCGTGCAGAAGGAGAACTCGCCTTCGGTTTACCAAGGCCGGCCGGATATCCTTCAACTTTTTCATCATTTCTTCAATTTCAATGCAGTACTTCTCTGCCGTGATGGATTCACCGGGAGGGAGGAAGCTGTGGTGAATAATTCCCAGCGAACACCACCATACTGTCACCATTACTTTCTTTTGGTGCAATTCCGGCTTCGCAAAAACCTTGGGGCTCTCATCGCTGTCCACCCACTGTACCGATCGTCGCCTGTTGTCGTACATTATCCACTTCTCGTCACAGGTTACGATGCGATCAAGGAATGGGTCCGTTTCGTTCCGTAGAAGCAGTGCGTACGAGATCTCATACCGTCGGTTTCTTTTCTCCTCAGACAGCTCGTGAGGCACCCATCTTTCCAGCTTTTTGGTCCTTCCAATTTCCTTCAGATGCCGGGCAGCTGTGTTGTGACTACGCCAAGAACCTTCGCTATCTCCCTGGTAGCTTTGTGTGGATCCTCCTCTACCACATCTCTCAGCTTGTCCTCATCAACATCACTATGCCTCCCACGACCTTCATGTTCTTCCAAGCTCTCATCTCCATTCCGGAACTTCTGATACCAACGATACGCCGTCCGAATTGTGGAACATCCTTGACCGAATGCGGCGTTGATCTTCTCGTCCGCCTCCTTAGCTGTAGTGCCCAGCTTGAATTCATACAAGTAAATGCCTCGGATTACCCTTTTGTTCATCTGCAAAAAGTCAATAAAACTCTAAACTTTCCCACTTTTACATAGAAAATTTGGTACTCACCGGTAGAGCAAAGATTGCGCTTCTAAATGATATGCCACATGTTACGGTTTGTCCTTGATCAAACGCGTAAAGACGCGCCAAAAATGGCGCGAGCCAGTGCCATTTAATTCGTTACAGCCTAATAGAATACGTGGCACAACCAAAAGGGATTAAGCGACGTCGTCCTTTATCCTTATCCTTAATGAAGTCTGGTTCCAATCAAGTGATCTTAGATGATGAAGGGCTTGGCTGTCCTGGACGCAAGTACAGGCTAGAACGAACTCGAGAGAAAGTCTCCTACATTCCTACCACACCGCTACACCCCTCGGAGCTCAATACATTAGATGGATCACTTTAGGCCTTAAACGATAAACGAGAAAAGGATCTATTTTCTAGAAGGATTTCCGACCTTTCCACTCGCAGAGCGCATCAAGCTAGCAAACGGTTCAGACCTAAACTAGCAAGCGGTACTTTTAAAAAGCTTAGACGCAGTTTCAATACAACAAAACAGTAAAGTAGGCAAAACTTCAGAATCCACGAGGACGAAGCTCTGCAGTTAAGCAACAACACCAGCAGCAAACTGCAGCGATGCCAACGAGACTATTAGGGCAAGCCGTCGTAACCTTTGCAGACGTGCTGATTGTACGGCGACAAGGTGAAACCGCACACACGGTTGCCCGACTGTCGACGAAAAAAACGATAACGTCGAGCTTCTGGGTTATCAGTCCGTGCCGAACTGTAGCGACGATCCAGACTACTATTACGCTATCGCCCGATGATAAGGTCGTTAGCGAGAAAATCAAAAAAAAACATCATATAAATAGGAAGTCTCAAATACAAAACGCCTCGTTCCTTTGGTTGAGGCAAAGTGATACAACTGGACAAACAACTGCTTTGGTGCCCCTGATGCTAAGGAGGAGAACAATCCTTCGGATAAAGGATGAAGGACGGCGTTAATCAGACCATTTTGGGATGCGCCATGCCGTTTACTTCTACGGGATAATGATCTGAATGCATATTTGACCCATACAATGACTTGTGGTGACCAGCCGATGGAGAGCTCATTGTCTAATACTTCCCAGACGAGCCTAGTACCAATTCACCAACCCTAGAGGGATGGAAAGTTTTGCTCGGCAGGGGGAAATCCGAACCAGGAACCTGGAGTCGCTCCGACTGCACTGGCACACGCTACCTTTTGGATATGCGAGTGAAACTGATAATGCATGGCGCATCCCAATCAAGGAACAGAGGTTGAAGCATTCAATTACTCATGGAGTGGACCATTGATTTACCGTCACGTCATATGCTGGATACTATACTTTGAAAGCGAATTTTATATTTTCTGAAATTTTATGTAGGAGTATTTTATATAAGAGTTTTTAAGAGCGTTGAAAAAGTAGTGAAGAAGACGAAGACGTCCGACTCCGTGTCCACCTATTCGCCTCCACTGTCCTTCCCACCCTAAGAGACTGTTCATACTCTGCGATGGGAGCGAAGGGAGTGACAAAGCAAAGCATACGGGCCTGTTCATACTTCGCGACAAGAGCGACTCGTCGCCCGTGCAAGACATGCATATCGATCGCGCGCCGCCAAAACATGTTCATACTCGAGCGCTGGCGGTGCGACGCTTTAGTCGCTCCAGCCGCTGCTGTCTCCTGTGTTTACTTCCGACGCCGCGCTCTCGTCGCTCCTGTCGTGAAGTATGAACAGGCCCTACCTATCGAGTTTCCCGGCTTGGCAGTGATCGATACGTATCCTTCGCTCTGTCTCTCCCGCCTCTACCGTCGCGAAGTATGAACAGGCCTTAACATAAGCCTCAGAGACCTGAGCTATTCGAAAGCAGGTCGAAGACGCGATCAGCGTCGCGCAGCGTGGAATCGAGAGGACAAAGCTCGGAGTGACACGACTCACGCAAGTGAGAGAAGGCCTCCAGAGCTTCGAGCTTCGAAGATCAGAGGCGCTGTCGCATGGGCTAAGTCGTCGAAAATTAGATGGGCCGGCTATTTAATGCGCTTCGCAGACTCCTGCTGGACGAGAGCCGTCACCAAGTGGATTCTACGGGATGTTGAGAAAACACCAGGGGTCAGATTCGTCAACGACTTACAGAAATCGAACGGTGAAAATACTGCCGAAATCCCTGATAGCGCGGCTTATAAACAAGCGATATGGTGAAATGTTTCAATGTTTCACCATTGATAAGCCGCGGTATCAGGGATCTCGGCAGTACTTTCACTGTTAGATTGCTGTAAATCGTTGATGAATCTGGCCCGAGGACGCCCACCAACGCGTTGCTCGCACTTCTTCGTGAAAGCCCCGAACGAACGATGTGGCGCTATTCATGTCCCTCGGGCGAGGAGGATCCATTGGAGCACTATGGCACGCGGCAGGGACGAATGGAGACGCTGCTGGCGCTCACTCGTGCAAGTCGATGGTCAAAGGGACAACAGGTGACATGTGATCTGTAGAAGGAAATCTGGATACCAGCGAAACAGCTGGTTGGCTAGTAGACATGTCAGGGATGCTAACTTCTCAAAGAGAAAGGCACAGGTCAAGTCTGCGCCCGAAGACCGTTACCGTCTGCCATTACAACTAGGTCCTGTGCTGTAGAACAGGGTAAGAGAAGTCGATGTGGTCCAGCTAAGCTACCTGGTCATTGTTGAGCGCCTTCCCACTTCCTACGTTGCACAAAAGAAACTGACTTCGACAAAATCTTTCGGCTCAAGTGGGAATCGAACCCGTGACTTCTTCATTTGCGGAGGAACACTCGTGCAGCAAAGACAAGTCACTGCTCTGCCTTCCCAAAAACATCACAGAACCAAATCGTCGATACCTAGCGACCACAGAGTGGATCTATGGCCACTAAAACCACATCGAAACTTGGATTGGAGCACGGTTTCCCTCGCGCAAGCGCAAACACTGAGGCACGCATATCTCTATTTGATGACTCCGAGTGCACTAAAACTGCTTGATCGGGGAAGTGTGCAGCTGGCTATGGAAGGGACTTCGGGGTGTGGTCGAGTGGAAACTGATTTCGTGGCCCAGGGGGAGTCCGCAGCTGGGTTCTGCGTTCCTCGAGCGCAGATGTGCATACAGCTGGAAAAATGCGCACAAAACACCAGAACATTGTTTAGACGTCGAAACCCCTCAAATCTCAATCACTCAGTTGAAACGCAAAAACCCCGCGACGCAGGAGGACCGAACCCCCGACCCCATTCGCACGAAGAAACGCGACCATCCACTGCGCCACGACCCGCCTGCCAGAAGCGCGACCGCTGGCGTACAAGACCGATACGCATCGATCGAATGCCCATGTCAACGCTGACGCAGCCCATGTATGCGACGCGTCGAACAAGTGTGCTCCAGTTCCAACGCGTTCCCGCCATGCAACTATTCCGATCTGGTTCTAGTGGTCTTAGCAATTCCCGCGACTGCAAGTTGTCTTGGTTAATGAACGTTTTTGGTGGTACTGATTAAGAATCGTGCTTCACTGGGAGTAGTGTGGCTCCACGGCGCTTACTTCTATGATTTGGGTACATATAGCTAGCTCTTTGTACGAAGCACGTGCACAGGGCTCAGTCACAGGCCAAGGCGGAGACCAGAGGTTATTCAAATCTTCCCATGGAAAAGCGAATGGTGCGCTATCTGTGGTTCGAACAGGTGAGGATAGAAGACAGATAGAAAACATATGCGATTGAAACTCTCATGAATAAGACTTCACAATCACAAGGCCAGCGAGGCGTGGGTTCTTGAGCGCAACAAAGAAGTGACGGTTACCCAGGCTTCTTCGTTCAATCGATAGCTGAAGTGGCCTCGACAAACTTCCTCCCGTGACCTTTCCCCTTCGTGACACTATAGGGCATTGACGGTCCTTCCTAAAGAGGCTCTCACTGTTCAGCTGCAGCAATTTCGACACTGCGATTCGTCAGCTCGCAAACATATGACTCACACAGTATGGAAAGTGGGCTAAGAATCCACAGAAACATCATTATTCATGCTTAGTGAAGCTGCCGAACGGGAAAGCAGCACGCGTTCCGTGAAAACAGCCTTTCAGCATCCAAACAACTTCGAAAAGCAACAAAACACTCAATACCATGTGACGAGAACTTAAAGCCGCAGCACAAGTGCAGCAGCGTGACGGATGCTGGATGTGGAACGTAATTGCGTACGACACACCACGAGTTGACGCGCAAAAATATTTTTGCAGTTGGTTAAAGACGGTGAAAGCTCTTACAATCATAGCGGAAGGGGGGGGGGGTGATACACACTCTTTATTAATGACATCTTCCGAATTTTTATCAAGACCTCTAACAAGGGAAGGGTCTGAAGCGTGTGTCTGAACGGGGGAGCGAGTCATATAGGGAGAATCCTCACCCCTCAATTGGTTTGAAAATGTGTTTATTTTTTGCCAAGTCGCTAAACCTAAGAGTAGGAGGTCACGATGGGGTACGGCGCAACAGGCGTTTGGGGGTCTTGTACGCCCGCGATGCGTTTGCAGGCAGTGGCTCGGAGCGTAGGTGGGTAGAGGGCTGACTCATGCGAGAGAGGTCAGGGGTTTGGTCGCTGTGCGCTGCTGCATTTTTGCATTTCAACTGATTGGTTGAGATTTGGGGGATTCTGACGTCTATACCATTTTCAGACGTTTTCTGCGAATTTCCCAGCGGTACGTTGTGGTATTCAACATGGTGATGTATAAATGTTCAACACCAGTGATACACAGGTATAAAGTGCATGAAGCACCACTGGGCACCTTACGGGTACCGTATAAAGGCTAAAGGCTCCTCATAGTCGGTTTCCATACATGGACCAAAGGCCTCGGGATAGGCCATCCTGCTCGGATTTTCAAAGGAGACCACGTTGTGACGTCGGAGGTGGTTCAAATGAGAAGCGAGGTGTGTGAATCCCGCAAATTGAGCTAAACGGCATCGATACACCCTTTCCCTCATGTCTGCATGCCACCTGGAAATCAGAGGTGTGCTGAAGGTTTTCTAGAACCTAACATCAACAATGTCCGCCGACGGTCGAGAGGTGATCCACCTGCTCACGCTGACACGCTGAAGTGTGGCCCACCCTTAGACAAGGAATCTTCGAGGGAAGAAATCAAGCTGGCCGAACGGATGGCCAGCATACTCAAGGACTTCGAAGCACGTCAACTTGAAGTTGACGAAGACGAACAGTTGGAAGTGGTGGAAGAAGAAGAGGAAGATTGGGATCCGCAAGATGAACTGATAGACGTGGAGAGGCAAGCAAGCAGTGGGCATATGATAACGTTTTCGGGTGGAACTCTTGTTTCAGAGGAAAGGGTACGTCTTCAATTGGATTTCGGTTGCATGCCCATAATCATGGAGGAAGACACAGCGATTCACTACACAGGCACTTTGTACCTGTGTATCACTGGTGCTGAACATTTATACATCACCATGTTGAATACCACAGCGTACAGCTGGAAAAATGCGCAGAAAACGTCTGAAAATGGTATAGACGTCAGAATCCACCAAATCTCAACCAATCAGTTGAAATGCAAAAATGCAGCAGCGCAGAGGAACCAACCTCTCTCACGTCAGTCAGCCCTCTACCCACCTGCGCTCCGAGCCACTGGCTGCAGAGGTGTCGCGGGCGTACAAGACCCCAAACGCGTGCTCCGCCGTATCCCAATGTGACCTCCTACTCCTTGGGTTTAGCGACTTGGCAAGAAATTCTCCCTATATGACTCGCTACCCCGTTCAGACATACGCTTCAGACCAGGGGTGTGCGTAAATGAAATCCGAAGTTTCGTAAATCGTGAATCGTAAACCGTAAATCGTAACAAGGCTAGAGATTCAAAGATGAAAAAACTATCTGTGTATTGCGTCTCCATGTCTACTGTTGTTTTAGTGCTTCATAGCAAACAAATTTGTACATTTGTCCTTTTTCAGTATACAAATTGATACCGTGGCTTTCAGAGAAGAAAGTGCTTGCTTGCTGGTTAACCTTGCGAATCAAATAGATCACAATCGCAAAAAGGTTCTATGGCATGTAATTTCAATTTTTATCCTGAGATTTGACTATCCTCTCTATTCGACATTTTCTGACCCCTAAATTACGCGAGTACCACTCGTTGTGAACTCGATTTCAAAGCTAAGTTACTGAGCCAAATTAGAAGGCAAGTGCTGCAAAAAGCATAACGGTAGTCGATACTTGGCACTACATACTGGCCACGGTGAGCCAAAATTCGAGAGAGTTCGCACAAAGAAAATAAACATTCGGCAGTATTTAGTGTTCCAGACTGCAAAAAGTTTGGCACTGAGAAGTGCAGTTAAAAGATGCTCTGCAATCTGTTTATATTAACTTAGAGATACAGAGTATCCCATAAACTGTCGTCACCGTCTTGTCTTTCAGCCCACTTTAAAAGCACAAAGTCGAATTTCAACCGATTACTGGCTTCGAGACGTTGAATCATATAAGGCTTTGATGAAACAGTAAAAATTCACTAGATTTGCAACTTTTTGATCGAAACGTTTTTCTTTTTCATCTCAAGCTGCTTCAGAGCTTGAACCGCGGTAGAGAATCATAAATTACCATCCGCGATGTCAGATTTGAGGTTGTCGTAGTTGGTGAATTTTCTTCAGGCCAAATGGTGCTTCAGCGGGCGGAACAAGTGGTAGTCGGAGGGGCGAGGTCCGGGGAATACGGCGGATGGGCAACCGTCTCCCAGCCGAGCGTCGCCAACTTCTTCTGGGCCTCCTTCGCCACGTGGGGGCGAGCGTTGTCGTGCAGCAGGTGGACCGAGGCCGTCGGGGATCAACGGGCCAGAACTTTGTGGTAGCCAAGTAAGTTGAGTCGATTGTGGATGGTGGACTTGCTGCAGCTGAGCGTCGTCGCCAGTTCACGGGTGGTGGCTTCCGGCTTCTCCTTGATACAGCGACGACTTCGTCACCATCCACCGTAGAAGGCCTCCCGCTGTGCTCCCTCTCCTCGAGGCTCGTGTCGCCGCTCTCGGAACGATTGAACCAGCGCCTGACTGTGCGTTGGGACACAGCATCCTCCTTGCACGCTCTGCAGATGTTGGCGACCGCGGTGCCCGTGTCGTTGCCCAGCAGCCACTCGTAGTACACGAACGTACGAATTCGACCTTGGTCCATTTTAGCTTGTACTGGTAGCTAGACGCGGCGACTGCGCCTTATATACCCCTAGCGTGGAACTCTGGAGAACCTTCTAGAAGGTTTTTACACTTGCCTGATATTATAACACTTCTAAGGAAAATTATGGAATTTTGAAAATTTTCGGACAGGAATTATTGGACAGCCTGGTATTAACGATCTAATAAATATCCTTACACCCTGTCTTATGCAAGCTGTACGCGAATTCTTGGCTGATCGTGGAGTAACGCTTCCCAATCGCAATTAAATTTTGGAGCGTATTAGAGCCGGCTTTTCGTAGCTCCTCGAAGAGTTCCCGAATTTTTAGGGATTCATCACAAGGTAGCGATCGTCGATTCGAGATGCACCATGCAAATCTCATTCTTTTCTACGTTTAACTTTGGTGGTATTTGAATGCCGTTTCAGCGTAATGCCCTTTTTTCGTACCACTCCAAGACGTGTTAGTCCTCTACTCGTTGTAGGCAAATCTGGCGTTAAACGACCTAGAGATGTTGGAACGAGACCTTCGTTGAGCCAGCCGAAGAACCGAATTTCACCTTGTTCGCACATATTTGCAGTTCCACCCACTAATCTCCAAGATGTTGATAAAAGCATGACTGTCAAATACTCCACACAGAGAGTGAGTGTGTGATCAAAAATCATATTTACGAAAATTTACGATTTACGACCCAAAATGTCGTAAATCGTAAATCGTAAAAAATTCCCCAAAAATCGCCGTAAATCGTAAAATCGTAAATCGTAAATCGTAAACCGCAATTACGCACACGCCTGCTTCAGCCCTTCCCTTGTAAGAGCACTAATTCACACAAGTTAGAGAAGAACTCCAGAGTTGCGCGCATCGTCGACATTCGAGGATCAAACACACAGTCACATGGCTGAAGTTGTTGAAAATTAGATGAACCGGCCATGTGATCTTCGTCACGACTATGAAAGCCGCAGAGTCTCTGCGACCTTTATGAGCACCGCTGCACACGAGCGATACTCCGCGATCGACTAAAAACGCGCGACCTGCCTCGTCAACCCTTCGTCGACCTTCGTCCGATCCTGGTCTATCTTCCGTTCGGACGGCTGCTTTGGTTCTGCCATCGTTGTTCGTCTTCTGACCGCGAATACTCGTGCTACTCTTCATGGATGCCTAGAGCCGCAATGCGATGGCACTAAAGGACAAGAGCCCCTATCCTGGCATGGAGGCCTGAGGAGGTCGCCATGGGTCTATAGGGAAGGAGCACAGCCTCGTGGGCACACGTCTCAGACAAAACCTCTACAGGCTAGCAGGTTCTTGTAAAGGGTTCCCATGGTGACGCAGGGAACGTTGCTTGACTCGTATGCTTTGTATATATCTGATGATGTGTATAGCGGTTACAAAACTGATGTTATATCCCGTGTCATATGGAAGGCTTGAGAAGAGGTCACCATATTTTTATTGGCAGCAAATATACCATTTTAACGTCGAATTGGACACTTTTCAAATCAAATTAGACACTCTTTTGAGCCAGTGCAAGACTTTTGAAATCAAAGCAAACTCTTCTAAATTGAAATGAGCTTTTTCTACAATAACTACAGACTCCCCAAAAAGGTTAGAATAATTTTTTGTTCAAGGAAAATTTTAGTGCAATTTTCTTTAAAGTTTTAGTTCATCTACCCGGCTATTTTTTTTTAGTGCCGAAGAAGAGACTGCGCCATGCACTCGTCGAAGACGTCGCGATTTTTATTCGATGATAGCAGAATTTTTGTTTGCATGGAGCTTGACAGCTGTTGATGTTACATCAAAAACAACTGTAAGGAAAACACATATCCTCACTTCGATGGTTCATGTAATTGGCATTTGCACGATCAATCAAATAAAAGTTGCGACCTTTTTGAGCGCTCGGCTCGCACTGATCTTTTAATGCGCCATATGCTTGCTTTTTTGCTGTGCCTCAAGGTAAATTTTGAATTGTTTTTCTCGAAAAATAAAAAAATATATAAAATTACTACACTTGTTGGGCAGGCGAACTGAAAAAACTTCAACGAATGTTTTAACACGTTTTTCACGCCTTGAGCGGCTGATAGAGAGGCTATATGTTGTTGTTACAGCATGATTTGTTGCGATCAAAACTCCTGCGCCAGACGGGACTCGAACGCGAATATCTCTGAACTCGTCATCCGTCATGAACGAGGAAAATCAGCTGCGCTTCTCTGGGAAGCGACAAGAATTGAGGCATTGAAGTAGTATTCGTGTGAGAAAATTGTCAGAGGACTGCATGATCTGTGTCAGATTGATTTCCAGCAGTTCTATATCCGTTTCCATGTCCATAGATTATTCACTTCAGCCATCTTCTATCGCTGTCTCATGCTTTTCGTTTCAACTCGTTCTTGGATAGCTAATATCAGGTAATGTCTTATTATCCAGCGAACCCTGGCAATAAGTCAAACACTTCACTTTCATGGAGAGAACAACACAAAACATGGTTTGGCAAGCACGAGAATCTGACACTAAGAACTCTTAGGTTAACCCATAAGTCCCCGCCGTTTTCTTCAACGATTCACTGCAGATTTCGCCGGCTGTCTCTTGCATAGCGCTGCATAGCCTTCGAAAGAGAATGATTTGCTCTATCAGGGTATGTATTGCATTTCTTTTTTCATCATGAATTTTGTCGATTTTTAGGTCGTTGAAGTGAAAAGTGAAAAGTGAAAAAGTAGCCATTTGCGCACTTGTTCTCTCCGCTTAGGTTTGTAATTTTTTTGCGCAGTTTTTAGTAGGTACATGTCTTGTTCTACCAGAATACATGATTTTTTCTTCGGCCATTTGAATTTTTGCTAATTTTCAGGTCATCAAAATGGAGCAGTGCCAGATCGACAAGAATGGTCACTTTTGGCACCTTCTTCTCTTTGCTTTCAACCAGGCTTCTCGTGCGGCTAAGGCACTAGAACAATGGTTGACCGTACAAACACGATTTTTCACCGCCAGTTACAATTCTGTGCAAAAATCGTTGAATATGTCCGTGTGAATGGTAAAAGTTCGGACGGAAAAGTCGGACATCCCAATTTGATGACCTAAAAATCAATAAAGGACAAGTGAGAAAATAGGAACAACACATATTCTTGTAGTACTGAACATTGTCTTCCAAATGCTATAAAAAAAACTGCGCAAAAAATTACAAACCTAAGCGGAGAGTACAGGTGCGCAACTGGCTACTTTTTCACTTTTTCACTTTTCACTTCAACGACCTAAAAATTGACAAGTTTCACGATGAAAAAGGAAATGCAATACATATTCTGATAGAGTAAATCATTCTCTTTCGAATGCAGCGCTGTGCAAGAGACCGCCTGCGAAATCTGCAGGGAATCGTTGAAAAAAACCGCGAAGACTTATGGGACAACCTAATAGACCCTACAGTGACTTAGGGAAGAATCTATGCACGGGTGAATTCTCATCATTTTATTAGAGCTTTTATTGATTCACTAGACGACTACTACTACTAGACCTTCAGCCCAGGTGATGCAGAGCTGTTTGATGGCTGAATTGAGTGTGAATCGAACCTTGAACCGACTTCGACAGAGATCCGGGCTATTAAGTGACAGTGGCACATCCACCCAAACCCTACTCAGGAGAGGTCTACGGCAGCGGAAAAAGGTGAGGGAAAAGCCAACCTTCGCGTGTTCTAACAGGGAAAGGTTCCCAACTCATGGTGAGCTTTTGCGCTGATATGTTGACAGGATGTAGGGCCGTGAGAGCAAAATCCAGAATTAATTTAACTTTTGCCGAACGCTTTTTTAAAGACCTGAAAAAGAGGTGTGAAAGCGTGTGCGCAACACTCATCAATCTCTACGACACGCCACGAGATGTGCATCGGTGGCGCAGTTGGTAGGAGTGCCGCCTCGTAGGAGCACATCGGCGTGCTTTTCAGTTCGAGTCCGAGTGCTGCCAATACTTTTGCACGTTTTGGTTCGTTGTTATTACGCCTTCTCATGATCACAGGAGGCAATTTTAGACCATCAATGCTTACAACAAACCAAGGCTGTCTAATTGCGCCTTCATATGTACTAGTTTTTTAACTATTCATATCTGTACCACTACCATATCATAACGTATCACCAATGGTACCGTAATTGCACATAAATACTCTTTTATTGAAAGTAAATAGCTAGTATAAAATAACCAGTTGAATACTTCTGTTTATTATATATGGTATAATATATAAAATATACAAAATATGTTGAAAATAGGTAACTGGGATAAAATATTATATTATATAATACAAAAGGGGTACCACTCGTGACTTTTCTTTTGATTGCAGATTATAAGCCAGACCTACCGACAGTTCTGCGCTCCGGTGTTTCATCCGTGTCTGTCATACGCGTGGGTGGCAGCTGATTACGTTGATGTTCACCCAGGACCCTTCTCTACACCCACAGATTACGCGTTCAGCGAGGAAGAAGTGGTCATTCCTTGTCAGGGAAAGCTTGTTCCTAACTGGCTTTTGTAAGATGCTGTTGGTGTGACAAGCGCTTGTGTTTTACTTGGTTCTCAGTTTTGTACCATAGCTGTTGACTAAAAGAGAAATAATAAATATAAAACTTTATTTAATAATATATAAGACTTTTTATTTCCAGGTAAATGATATAGTGCAGATATGAACAGCTGAAAAACTAGCACATATGAAGGCGCAAATAGACAGCCTTGGTTTGTAGGCATTGATGGTCTAAAATTGACTCCTGGATCATGAGAAAGCGTAATAACAACAAACTAATACGTGCAAAATTATTGGCAGTGCTCGGACTCGAACTGAAGGGCTCGCCGGTATGCTCCTCAGAGGCGGCAGTCCTACAGACTGCGCCACCGAAACACATCTCGTGAGGGTATCGTAGAAGTTGATGAGTGTTGCGCACACGTCTTCACACCACTTTTTCACGTCTTCAAAAAGTGTTCAGCAAAAAGTGACTGTGGTTATGGACTCCGCTCACAGGGTCCTGTCAAATCCCACATCCTGTCAAAATAGCATCGCGAAAGCTCACCATGAGTTGGGAACCTTTCCATGTAAGCATAAAGGATAAAAGGATAAAGATCTACGTTAATCAAGCACTGTATGAGGCGCGCCACGCACTGTACTCCTATGAGATTTTGAAGTGGCAATTTGCATGCATATTTGGCCTGCACAGTGACTTCCGGTAGCCAGCGGACAAATAAGGGCCTGTTCATACTTCGCGGCAAGAGCGACAAAGGCGACTGGGGCGACGGATGTAGCAGGGGCGGTCTTTATGTACGGATGGTCGCCGCCCCGCGCCGCGTGCGCGATGAGCTCCGCTGCGGTCGTATGAGCTGTGCCTCATGACCTGCTGCAGACGCTATGGTTGAGTTGTTGGTATCGCTTTCTGCTGTTGCAGGAGCTGCGGGAAAACATGCTCTGGTTCAGAAATTGAGTTCGAGTTATACAACTAAACAACGTTCTAATACTCAATTTTATATGATGCTTCTTCAGGAAAAGCTAAAAGCATGACACACTATCGCAGTGAAACTGACTTTGTATACACTTCCTAACACTTGATGTGCAAGTTTTGATGCAGGTCTAGATATCACTGGCCGCTGAAGTCACCCAATTGCGACGTCTTCTGCCGCGCTCGTCGCGCCATTCGCCGCGTCCGCGGCGACCATTCGTACATAATGTCCCGCAGCCCGAATGTAGTGTGGTGTACATAAATAATTGCGTACTCCACACTCCGTCCGCGACGAATGTAGTGTGAAATGCGTAATTACGTACACCACACTACATCCGTCGCCCCAGTCGCTCCTGTCGCGAAGTATAACAAACCCTAAATCAGTGGTTCACGTCCTACACAGACAGATGGTACAAACTCACCTACCCCAGAGGGTGCAGACTGGATGGCCTGGGCAGGAGATACAAACCGGCAAACTATAATCGAGTACACGCGACAGCCGGCCCCTCCCCAACTGTACTAGCACGTACGGCAACATAAGGAGAATAAATGAGGAATGAATATACTGGACGCTCCCTGCTATACTTGTGCTACAAAGGAAATTTATCTGCTGGAATATAAAAGGGTGGATGCTTACGAAGACGCAACTTGAACGTTCTATTTTGGGTTACAGGACATCAGTTAAATCAAGCAAGTCGTCCTCGTTATTGAAACTGCCTCTGAGATCAGTGTCTGAATAAAATTTATACGATTCTACAACAATAAAACATATAACAGTGAACACATTTATGTGAAATCACACCGTCCCAAGATCAAAATAGAGGATGAACTGACCGCACAACGATTTTATGCGGACTTCACCCTTCGTACATTTGAATAGACACATTAGCAACTATTGATGCATACGCAGAACGAGGGAAAGAACAATCATTACATGCAGAGACAAATAAATAATAGAGTACACGACACAACTGAGGAAGGAGGATCGAAGGCGCTGTCGAAATGCAAACAACCCTAATACCTTGATCGCTTGTCCGAGAAGAACGATCGCAGCAAAAGCACCTGAAATACGAACATTATACGGCGGCAATGAGTTGATGGATACGGCAAGTGTTGCTGTGTCTAACGACGAAATAGACTGCACCGAACAGAGTAGCATGCACTTATTAGCAATTTTCCAATTCTTTATGAATGCAGAGATCTCTCAGAAATAGATTTTTTTAAATTTTGAACAATTTTAACATTGTTACTTTCTAGCTGCTGAAAAAGCCCTAGGTTCATCCGTAAAAGATAGAAGTGAGAAGTCGCTTATTCAGTGCAAATAGAATACGCGCCATGCAGTCGTCCACTATCAGAAGATTTTATTCACTAACGTTGTATATACGTTCTACAATGCATTGAGAAATGGAAGATTGCAGGGTTTTCGACTCTTTTGGCTTTACTAAATCCATCGGTCTCATTTTGCGTGGCACCACAAGTTGATTGCAGGTACCATTCACCCTATTAATGGACGGAAAGAAGTGCCCATACAGCATCATTCAGAATCTTACAAACATTTTGAGGGGAGGTCTTTATGTACGAACACGCTGCAGCGACGATCGTGGGCGCGCCAGCTTCTGCCGCGGTTGTACAAGTTACCGCTCATGATCTGCTGTAGACGATAGGCTTGAAAATTGGCTACACCTCTTTCCGCTATTGAGAGCGTTGCGAAAAGTACACCCCGGTCCAGAAAGTGAATTCAAATTACAAAAACAAACAAAACTGTTCTCACGTCTTGGACCCTCGGCATTGTTGTGAAACTCTTTTAAAGCTTTTCTGTGCTACAAGATTGTTAGGTGGAATGTTTATTGGCCTGACATTAAACCGCCTCGTCGTCTTCAGAGGCCTAAAACCGTTTCGAGGTTTTATCTTTGCAACTTACCCAACCAAGTGCTTCAATTCGACATTTTCGCGCTGTTTTGGCTTTAGGTCAGAAATGCTAGCATGATTGAGGCGCTTGGTCGGGTAAGTTGCAAAGATAAAACCTCGAACCATTTTTGCGCATCTGAAGACGACGAGATGGTCGAAACTTCAGGCCAATAAACATTCCACCTAACAACCTCGTAGCGCAGAAAAGCTTTTTTTAAAAACTCATTCTCAATCTATTCTCAGATGGAGCTTCTTTAGGGAAACTGAGGAGGTGGCACATTATCGCAGTGGAAACGATTTTGTATACACTTTCTAACAAACGGTGTGCACCTTCTGGTGCAAGCTTAGCTAGGATCCATCCATCCTGTATCTCCATTCCAACTGGCAGCTTTTCCTAAGCGCACTGAAAACTTAAATTTCCACAGTAGTAACATTTCTGTAGCCGTAACATTTTCATCAAGGTTTCAGTAAAAATCTCTGAACGACGCGAAGAAGAATGAGGGTGGACTCTCGCTCTAGACTTATACTCAAGTTTTTATTAGAAAATAATATTATGCATTGATGTTAAGGAGGCATCTTTTACTCTGCTTTTTAAGTCATGTTGGAAATTGATATCTATTGTGAGGATTTCGTTCAAGTAGAAAAGAAGCGACAATAGTGATTCCACATTCTATTTCAGACGTTTTTTAAAGCAACATTTGTTTTACTCTTGTTTCCGTTTCGGTGCTTCCTATTCCGGTCTACACGATTTTCAGCCCTTCCGTTTGTTCTCGTTTCTTGCAACGAATGGTCTCGCGATGTTTGCAACCAATATCCTTGGTCTCCGCACGAATGCAGTGTTGCCGGAGTGAGAATACGTGTATTAGTAATCTTCGGGAGGAAGTTCTCACACTCCTATACGTATTTATCACGATAACGGGTTTTCAGGGTGCGTGTAGCGCAGTCCGAGAAGGTGCCCATTGTCGCGTGCACCCCATACCAAGTTCTTAGTTCGGATTTCCCGCCCAGGTCATCGAAGCCTTCCATCCCTCAGGGGCCGCTGAGTTGGTAACAGACTTGTCTGGGAAGGATAGAGCGCTGACTTGGCGCATCCCAAAACGGGTTGAGTAATGCCGTCCTTGATCCTTATACTTTAACGGGTTATTCAGAAAGGAAAACGATTTCGCGGTTTTGGTCCATGCCCGATCATGGACCATGGATCATTGACACATGAAGTCGCCTCGCTCCCGCGACTTTTGCCACGCTGACCAAAACGTTCCAAAAGAAATGACTTTCTACAGAAGAATACTATAATCTAGAAGAAAATGATCGCCACAATATCTACTCCATAGAAAACTCCATCTACCTACCTGAGCAATTCCAATAAGTACTATGAGCGCGGTCTGCCCTAAACTCCACAGGAGGACACGCTCGTTGAGCTGCTCGGCCCGCTTTCGTCCCGTCGCTTCACGAAGGCGGTGGTGAGTTTGATAATCATCGACCGGGAAATAAAGGCTTTCTCTAAAAGTCCTTATGATGACAACCAGCAGCACTTACCACTCGCAGTTTATCTGCAATAGCAACGGCAGAGTTCTCAAGAGCACTCATCGCATGCGTGCCCGGAGTCGCTCCTTTATTGGCACCATCTTGACCATTCACCTAATTTCCCGAGACTTTCTACTTTCTCGATCAAACGTTTCATGCACTCTGACATACCTGCCAGTCCATATAGACAATCTTGTGGGAGAACGTCGAGAATTCGTTCGAAAAACAGGCCTTGTATGCGCCGGGCGTCTACAAAGAAACAGATCTCCGTGAACATGTTGAAAACTTGAATAACGCGAAAGTGGGCCATACCTCTGCCTTGAAGTTGTGTGACTCGTACTGCTTCTTTATGTCTTTGTACAATACTTTGCCATGTGGATCTTCGAGGGTCATATCCACATCATATTGTCCACCAGTTACGACCTCAAATTCAGTGAAGGTATTGAAAGTACTGAATACTTGAAACAAACGCTAAGGTGAATGTGAGCCACTGTTAATAGTAAGCCCTATGAGACCCTTTCAAGGTCACATTGAGGACAAAGCCTGCGAGCAGCGTTTAAATCCAAACGATACTGTTGGAGTTTGGAATTGCTAACTATTAGGTTGTAACGAATTAAATGGCACTGGCTCGCGCCATTTTTTGGCGCGTCTTTACGTGTTTGATCAAGAACAAACCGTAACATGTGGCATATCATTTAGAAGCGCAAACTTTGCTCTACCGGTGAGTACCAAAGTTTCTATGTAAAAGTGGGAAAATTTTAGAGTTTTATTGGCTTTTTTGCAGATGGACAAAAGGGGAATCCGAGGCATTTACTTGTATGAATTCAAGCTGGGCACTACAGCTAAGGAGGCGGACGAGAAGATCAACGCCGCATTCGGTCAAGGATGTTCCACAATTCGGACGGCGTATCGTTGGTATCAGAAGTTCCGGAATGGAGATGAGAGCTTGGAAGTACACGAAGGTCGTGGGAGGCATAGTGATGTTGATGAGGACAAGCTGAGAGATGTGGTAGAGGAGGATCCACACAAAGGTACCAGGGAGATAGCGAAGGTTCTTAGCGTCAGTCACAACACAGCTGCCCGGCATCTGAAGGAAATTGGAAAGACCAAAATGCTGGAAAGATGGGTGCCTCACGAGCTGTCTGAGGAGCAAAGAAACCGACGGTATGAGATCTCGTCCGCACTGCTTCTACGGAACGAAACGGACCCATTCCTTGATCGCATCGTAACCTGTGACGAGAAATGGATAATGTACGACAACAGGCGACGATCGGCACAGTGGGTGGACAGCGATGAGAGCCCCAAGGTTTTTGCGAAGCCGGAATTGCACCAAAAGAGAGCAATGGTGACAGTATGGTGGTGTTCGCTGGGAATTATTCACCACAGCTTCCTCCCTCCCGGTGAATCCATCACGGCAGAGAAGTACTGCATTGAAATTGAAGAAATGATGAAAAAGTTGAAGGATATCCGGCCGGCCTTGGCAAGCCGAAGGCGAGTTCTCCTTCTGCACGACATTGCTCGCCCCCATGTAGCACGAATGACGTTGCAGAAATTGAATGAGCTGAGCATTGAAACTCTACCACATCCTCCGGTTTCTCCCGACCTCTCCCCAACAGACTACCATTTCTTCAAGCATCTTGGCGACTTCCTGGTAGGGAAAATATTCAAATACCAACAGGATGCCGAAAGTGCCTTCGAAGATTTCGTCAATTCCAGAACTTCTGATTTTTATGCTACTGGGATAAAAACCCTTGTGTCACGTTGGCAAAGATGTGTAGAATCAGAAGGTTTTTATTTCGATTAATAAACTTTCCTACAACTCGAGATATTAACTGTTTAAATTTACAGTGGTTCAGTGCCATTTATTTCGTTACAACCTTATAAGAATCCACGATGATCAAGCAAAATGAGAAAAGGTCAAACTGACGCTAAACAGGGCAAAACTATTCAGAAGGCAAAAAACGCCCAAAAGCAAAACACAGAATTTTCCCAAAATGATATGTGGTCGCAGTGCAGCACTGACTGTGTCCGAAAAGATAGCTGTGCTTATATAGGAAGCAGTGGTTCTATTTAATGTAAATGACACCACTAATCAGTCCCTTTGTGGGTGCCTGCTACGCATTCCACCTCTGCGAGATGTCTTGGAGGCAATCTGAATGCATGTGTGGCCTATGAAATGACTTTCGGTAGCCAGCCGATGGACTAGTCAGTGCTTTATCCTTCCCAGACAAGTGTGGTACCAAACCTCCAGTCTAGGGGGGACGAAACGCTTAGTTATCCAAGGAGGCGGGGGCATTCCGCACTAAAAAACTCAATTCGAGGTGCACGCGACAGTTTCCACCTTGTCCGACTGAACTACAACACGCCTCTTCCAAACATTAATTTAAAAAATCTGTTTATCTCTACACCACACCAACGATGAATTGAGGAAATGTTTCTTAAATCCCCGAAAATAGTCAAGTGGCGGAATCTGGCCCATTAAAAAGTGTTTAAAAGGCGTGTCAAAGCGCTTTTTTGAATGCCGTTTGTTTTTGATAATTTGCTTCTCTTTCACGTTCAAGATAAGTAACGATTTCAAGAAAAGTTTCTGTAGCAAGGCAGAGATAAGGAATCAGGGAAAATATCGAAGTTTACGGCTCACTGCATAGGAGTCCCGACTGTGAGTTTTCTGGTATTTGTGTGGTTTCTAATGGTCGCGCTGCAGAGCCCATAAGCCTTGTGATAATTTCTAGAGCAGTCTTAAACGTCGTATCCACTACACTAAACGTATCGACTACCCACAGCATGTTCAGCTAGAGATATTTAGATATTTATTTATTTATATTATACTCGATAGTAGCCACTTGAGGCTCACAGAAACTGATCCCAGTAGGGAGTCCACCTCATATACACCTTTTAATAATAGTCGAAATGGAAACATGCAACATGATCCACAACGTAAGGCAGCTACTAAACTCTCGAGGAAGCCCAGGGAGCAGTTCTGGTATTCATATGCTTTGAGGCATTGACTGACACCTGGGAGGGGGTCGTCTTATAGTACCCTTTAACGAAGGCAATAAAGACTGAATTAGCCACACCCACATGAAAGTAAAGACTTTTGCTTTACGTTTGTTGCTGCTGAAGCAGTAGCCGCGCATCTAACCTTAAGTGAAGTCTTGAGATTGGAAGTCTTCCTCGTTTTTTCTAATCAGCTTGAGCTCACGAATCTGACGTGATCCCAATCAATAAAATTAGTGTTCGCGGTTCATGACTATAAATGTGCTGTCATTTTTTTAGTCGAATCAAACTAAGTACTTTCTTCAATTTTGGTGCTAATTGAGTTCCGAATGCAGCACAAAGCTGCTCCTCGAAGTGAGCTAGAGAATGCGATCTTAGGGCCTGTTCATACTTCACGACAAGTGCGATTTCTCACCCATGCAAAACGTGCATATCGATTAAAACTGAGCGCGCGCCGCCGAAAAGTGTTTATATCAGCGCCGGCGCTAGAGCTCCATTTGCCTGCCCATACTTCCCGGGTGCTGCGCACCACTCGACGCTACACTTACAACGCTGAAATTTTCACGGGAGAGTTGTCGTGGGCGGGGCGATGGACTTGGGGCGCGGAACTCACAGTGGAGCGCGCTCTAACGGATGCGACGTGCAGAGATTCGGCAACTAGCCGGAACTGGAGGGAACTGGATGGCTTATTTCATCTTACACACCTCCCCCATCGTTTTCTATGATACGCATGACGCAAGATTCATCCACTGCAGTGGTGCTGCCGAAATCTCACCTATTCGCTTTTAAAAGCAGTAAAGTAGGTTTGGAAACGAGGTAAACATCGGCTTTCACGGCACGTATATATATTTTTTATATTTGTCCTCGTGTGTCTAATTCGCAGGAGAATGTTGTTTTGTACATTACCAGCCATAATAAAATTCCACTGGGCTGAATTTATTGTTAGACCTGGATACAGTAGCCATGACGAGCGTACTAACCATAAGTTACCAGCCAACACAGTGTGTTTAATATTTATTCATCATAAACATTTAAGGTGTAATGGCCTTTTTTGCAACCTCTGCATAATAGTTCTACAACGACTTGTCCACACAGCGCATGGACCCAAGCTTTACAATTTGTACAACGCATCCATGCTGTCTCTTTTGCAATTAGGTCTTCAGGATCTGTGTTAGGTGGAAGTCTGGGGTGTTCCTCGAAACACAACGAGCAGAACAAGATGTTTTCTTTGTCCACTGTGAGATGTTCAACTAATTGTGACCTTCTCGTCCGACCGTGTTACGTCACATCGAACTCCAGAGATGCTTATAGTTATCCAACTACACAAGGCGTATCATATGCAGGAAATACGTTATAAAAGTTAGAAATGTCTGTAAGGAGACATATGTTATGTTTCCTCGTCGTAGCAGTCTGTGTCAATCTACCCAAGCAAAAAATGACAGAAAAGAGAATGGATGAAAGAGAGAAAACTTTTGCATCTTTCTGGAAGGTACTATCAAAATGGCATTCCGTTGTATCATCAGTAGATAACATGGCGCAAATCGGGTCGGGGGGGGGGGGGGTCAACATGGCCTGCCGCGGCGAGTAGCTACATACAGCGAATGTAAATGCAGTCCTATCTCCTTGTTTCGATTACATATCCGTGTCTTATATGCTTGGGCAAGGGAGGAAACTCCAGGATGTAGGCAATTTTAACACGAGCGCGTCACTCGAGCCACACCCTGGACTCCCTTCCCCTGCCCAAATCTGTTCTGTCCTCCGCGAGGAGAGCACAGAACAGAGCTATAGCATTGTTTGTACCTATTCTTTACTATCAGTATGTTTTGTCGCTTTGTTTTTGTGTTGGTGACACTTTTTAGGAGGTGACCCCCCCCCCGGACCCGATTTGCGCCGATAATATTTCTTTGAAAGAAACGAGTAATTGGTGATAAAGCAAGCGATCAGTTTCTCCTTCGAAGCAACTCATTGTTGTGCAGCAGCAGAGAACCGAGGTGAATGTGACAAATATTAACGAAAACACAGATCAAAATCCCTTCCCGCGCCTATGTACAGGAAAACGGGATGAAAAAGTAACAATCAGCAAGGAAATTAGTCAAAATGGCACCCCACTTGCATTTCTCATCAGCACGATCGCACCTCGTTATGGATCTCTAAGTTGTTCACTTAAAAAAATAGTCGAGACGTCATGTTCCATGCATGTCGCATCATTAAGAGCGCGCTCCTCGGTGAGTTCCGCGCCCCGAGCCCATCGCCCCGCCCCCAACAACTCGTCCGTGAAAATTTCAGCGTTGTAAGTGTAGCGTCGAGTCTGCGCACCCTACGCTCTCGTCGCTCTTGTCGCTGCCGTCGCAAAGTAAGAACAGGGCCTTAGGCCCCGTTTATTCGCCGCCGAGCGATCAATCTGGATACTCTACATGCCGTCGCGTCGCTCGGCGCCGGAAGTATAAACGGGGCCTTACGGGAGGAGAGATCAGCTAAGGAGAGTCGACTCACCGAGCGAATAATCGTTCTAGAAATGCCCTCTCCAAAGCAGCAATACGCGCTCTGCTCAACTCGCCTCTCATAGGAAAATCTTGCGCGAGGCCGGCGCAACACCCGGTCAGCCTACGGTAGTCGAGCGCGTCGCTCCGCCTTTTTCAGTAGTGGAAGACACCTAACGTAACGCACTCACATGTAGTACAGCCCTATGTGGTTTTTCAAACCGATTTTTTTGCAGCATGGGTGTGTCTACGCCTACAGTGATCAGAGGAAGACCAATTCTGATGTAACTGGACATACACGTGCCTTCTTAGGGTCTGTACATACTTCGCGACAGCAGCGACAAGAACGACGAGAGCGCAGAGCGAGGAATTATGAACAGGCGACAGCAGCGACTGCAGCGAGTAGAGCGACAGCGCCTGCGCTCGAGTGTGGACACATTTCGGCGGCGTGAGCTCGGTTTTAATCGATATGTATGTTTTACACGAGCGATCGCTCTTGTCGTCGCGAACTATGAACAGGTCCCGCGTTTTCAAGGCGTACAACCACTGGATAGGGGTGACCACCGCCCCCCCCCCCCCCCCCCGACCCTATTTCCGACTTGCACTGAATACTTATAACACCAGGACCTTTTCTTAATTCAAGAGATGATTCATCGGCATTTTGAACGAAGGTGAATTTCCTACTGGCTACGTGGTAATAGACGCACCTGATACTCCAGAAGGACGTCTGCTCCGCTCTTGATGTCTTCGTAGAAACATTGGTTGGCGTTGTCCGGCAGCTCGAAGGTGAGCTCAATTCCGGAGACTCTCAATGAGAGGAGAGTCGTCAAGAGGACTGCCCGAAGCATCCTGAACGAACACGTGCCACGTAGTGCGCTCTGCTCTCGTCTGTTGAAACTGAGAACGTCTTTGACTCGGGTTTATGGCGAAATGAATGGGAATTCGCTGGGCCAACACGTACTGCTGTTCGCGGAAGATGACGTGGATGTAGCAGATCGTTCGCGTAGGTCAGTGGCAGCGAGTTCTTACGGCGACGGACTATTGCGTACCTCAGCGACTGCAGAAAACGACGGTTACCGTACCGATAATTGGTTGCGCTACGAATGTGCTTGGGATTTCCGACACGGTAGGATGGAACATTTGATTTTCTTATTGTTAGTTTCATTCCTAGGCGTCAGGAGAGTTGGGGTCTTTCCTAGGACGATGAGCTTTCTTCACTTGCGCGCTTGCCGCGACTTGCACCATCACTAACTTACGGGAAGCTAACTTTGTTGGAATTGAAATCAGCTAACATCTAGGTTCTACTGCGTACTTATACGGCATGAATCTATTCACCACCTCCGCACGTTCATAGGCATTTTAGCGCAATGGTACCACGGGGGGGGGCAGCCCATGGGCTTCGAGCGTAGCGGTCGGATATGGTGACGTAGAATTTCACACATTGTACGCATACTGATACGTACGTACGTGTAATGCTAATAGCAGCGAGAAGGGCCTAGGTCAAACGGGTAAAAACTCGTTTACACGTGGGCTGCCCCCTCATAGTAGCATTGCGCCGGCATTCTTTCCGGAGCGTCCAATAATGTCATTGGTTTTTGCTGCTCAGTATTTCTGTCCCTCAGTTTTCATGCTCAATAGCACTTGTAAAATGACAACGTTAACACGTCTTCCGAAACCGGACGCTCGCTACGCAACGACGGTTCCACTTTTTTAAGTTCAGACACTCATTGCATGACCTCGGTGACATGTCTTCTGAATCCGGACGCTCATACAGCGACGTCGGTGACACGTCTTCCGAATCCAGACGCCCGTTGCGCGACATCGGTGACTCCTCTTCTGAATGAGGACGTTCAGAAACGCCCGCAATTGCCGTTGTGTCAAGCAGGAAAAGCCCGCGCTTCTCCTGCTGCAGCAGCATCCCACGACAAGAACGGAAGCAGCGGACGGTCGACATTGGGTCTACCGTAATCTTCACGCGCGTTTCGGGCCTGTTCACACTTCGCGAAAAGAGCGACTCGTCGCCCGTGCAAAACATGCATATCGATTAAAACCGAGCGCGCGCCTCCGAAAAGTGTTCATACTCGAGAGCCGGCGCCGTCGCTCCAGTCGCTCTTGTCGCGGCTGCGGGACATTATGTACGAATGGTCGCCGCGGACGCGGCGAACAGCGCGGCGAGCGCGGCAGAAGACGTCGCAATAGGGTGACTTCAGCGGCCAATATAACTAGACCTGCATCAAGACTTGCACATCAATTGTTAGAAAGTGTATATAAAGTCAGTTTCATTGCGATAGTGTGTCATATTTGCAGCTTTTCCTGAAGAAGCACCATATAAAATTGAGCATTAGAACGTTCTTTAGTTTTGTAACTGGAACTCAATTTCTGAACAAGAGCATGTTTTCTCGCAGCTCCTGTAACAGCAGAAAGGGATATCAGCGACTAACACCTAGCATCTGCAGCAGGTCATGAGGCACAGCTCACACGGCCGCAGCCGAGCTCATCGCGCACGCGGTGACCAGTCGTACATAAAGACCGCCCCTCCTCTTGTCGCTCTTGTCGCCTGTTCATACTTCGCGCTGGCGCCGGGAGCGACTGCGGCGACGAACGGAGTGTGGAGTACGTAATTACACCGCACTAGTGCTGGAAGGAAACGATTCCTGTTCCGACGTTCTTCACACAAAGGTAGGGAGGGCTTTTATGTCTATTTTGAGTGCCAGATTGACGATGTAGATAATATGATTGTTCGCTTCTGTCTGTTTCAGTTTCTAATAACTTTTTGACTAAAAATATGTCTGTTAGCTTGTGTTTGTCTCAGTTTCCGGAAACTTTTTACTAATATAACTGTTTGCTTGTGTCTGTTTCAATTTCCAAAAACTAATGCAATTGAAGTTGAAGTGAGACGTGAAGACCTCTATTCACTTGATATTTTAGGCCACGAAGTAGACGTTATGGTGTAATTACGTACACCACACTACGCCCGACGCCCCAGTCGCTCTTGCCCGGGCAAGAGCGACTGGGGCGGCCGCTCTTGTCGCCTGTTCATACTTCCGCATGCCGCGCACGCCACGCGCGCTG
Source organism: Heligmosomoides polygyrus bakeri (assembly GCA_947359475.1). Classification (NCBI taxonomy): domain Eukaryota; kingdom Metazoa; phylum Nematoda; class Chromadorea; order Rhabditida; family Heligmosomidae; genus Heligmosomoides; species Heligmosomoides polygyrus. The sequence goes on from OX375866.1 coordinate 104,676,765, forward strand.
CGCTCTTGTCGTTGCTGTCGCGAAGTATGAACAGGCCCTTTGTGTCTGGTGCAATCACGGAGGACGTCCGAAGATGACGCCTGAAGGAAGTGAGGTGAACCTAAATGAGTCTAAACGTAACATCGCACGTTATTGTCTCCAGAATTCGACTTCCTAAGTGATTTCTTGTTAGGAAGTGAAACTAGAAGAGTGGCAACGAAACATCACACATCATTCGTTTCCAGAATTCGACTTCCTTAGGGGGTTTGGTTTGGAAGCGAACTTAGACGAAGCGAAACGAAGCATCACGCATCATTTGTTTCGCCTTTTTGACATTGTATTGTTTCTATGATTACGTCTTGACTTCTTCAGTGTGGTTTTATTTAGAAAATGGCCATAAATGCTTTGAGATAAGGCATTTTACATAAATGTTTCCACACGTAGTATGCTCGTGGAGTAATGTGCACGTTGTCTCATCTAGCGAGCGCAGAACCAGACAAGGGAAGGGACTTCAGGGTGATGTCTATCCATGTTGCTCGTTTGGAAACTGCTGTCGTCGCTCAGGGAGTTCACAGCAGCAGTTCTGGTAGAAAATGATTAGAAATCGATTACTGTTTCTACACTTTTCGAGTGAAGTTTGACTAGGAGATGACTCCCGATGTTCTCAAACATATTCATGGTGGTGACATAGCAGTTCAACCTCGGCCACACATTATAGGGAAGGATCCTTGTTTAGCAGAACGTTGAAGCCATCTGGATTGTATACCATAGATTCCGGACATGACGCTTTTACTGATGACGTCACGTGTTAGCTTTGTGAAGACGTTGCATGTGGTCCACTCGCAAACTAAAAACGATGTGTAATGCTTCTTACAATTCATCTAGGTTTACTTCCTGACTAAAAACCATTTAGGAAGGCGAATTCTGGAGACAAATGATGTGTGATGCTCCGTTCCGACTCATCTAGGTTCACTCCACTTCCCTCAGACGTCCTCCGTGATTGCACTAGACCCAAAGAAACGCGCGAGAAGATTACGGTAGACCCAATGTCAACCGTCCGCTGCTTCCGTTCTTGTGCATCCCACGTGGAGTGGCAAACTTCGCCCTACGAAAATGCGTATCTCGCGTGGGTAAAGTCACTCAAACGCCATCAACGGCTCATTCAATTATATAGTGGTAGATAGATAGGATAGAATGTTTAGCTATCCTAAGATGGCCGACTCTGCACCTAATTTGCGTGAGAACAATGAAGTCTGTAAAGGGAAAATGTAAAACTCATCGTCACAATAATGGTCCCTTCCTCCTGAAGCCGCATCGCTCCAGAAGCTATCCTTTTTCTGTAGTCGCGTGCCAGGAATTTGGACGCTTTGAGGAAAGTAAGCCTTTAAGGCTCCGAAAACTCAACATTAACTGCCAACTAGACTCCCAGAAGTTATGGCGAATTATTCCCCAATTCGAACAAGTTCCGTCTCAGGTGATCGTTGCTGGCCTACGGCAACTTCCTCCATTCCAGCTAGTGGGAGGAAGATGTTGGACAGGTCCCCATAATTTTTCTACTCGAGCAATAAGAATTTCGTGGTGCAAGTCTGGAAAGGTGTTCACCCTGATTTTCCCTCATAAAATCCGGCGACTAGGATCGTCCAAGTTCGGCTTTCACTGGAGTTTCTCATGTTATGAAGTAGGGTGAGGAGGGTGTACCTCCGCTCTATTATTGCACCAATTGGAGTTCTGTGAGCACAGAAATGGACAGGGGAAGGCAAGCACTATGCGATCCAGAATTTCACAGCCTTCATCTCTCCTGTGCCTTTTTTCGGCACTATTGTACTTTCACAACTCCACGATTCGAGGAGAGGTGGAAAAAAAATTTTTCCCCCAAACTTCGGCTAGGGGGGTTATTTGGGGTGCTGATCACGAATCTGAGATAGGCCGCCTTTTTATTACTCCCTTTAGAAAGCCTTAGAAACTAGCCTAGAAATCAAGAAGCGGCACTATTGTACTTTCTGGACTCCAGAGCTCGAAGAGAGATCGAAAAAAAAATGTCGCCCAAACTTCGCCCAGAGTGGTTATTTAGAGTGCTGGTCACGAATCTGACATCCGTTTTTGAAATTACGGCCGATTACGGTAGGTTACGGTAGGTACGGGTGACTAAGGCTGCCAAGGTCATGATCGCCGATTTCGCCCAAACTTCGCCTATGGGGGTTATTTGGGATGCTGATCACGAATATGACATCCGTTTTTCGTTTTAAGCTGGAGTACGGTAGGTTACGGTGGGTACCGGTGAGTAAGGTAATGGTCACCGATTGCGCTCAAACTCCAGCGTAAAACGAAAGACGGATGTCATATTTGTGATCAGCACCCCGAATAACCTCCATAGCCGAAGTTTGGGCGAAATCGGCGATCATGACCTTGGCAGCCTTAGTCACCCGTACCTACCGTAATCGGCCGTAATTTTGAAAACGGATCTCAGATTCGTGATCAGCACCCCAAATAACCCCCTAGCCGAAGTTTGGGCGAAAAATTTTTTTCGACCTCTCCTCGACTCGTGGAGTTGTGAAAGTACAATAAGGATAAAAGGATAAAGGACGGCGTTACTCAATCCCTTCTGGGATGCGCCAGCGTATTCTACTTCTACGGGATGTCGTGGAAGCGACATGAATGCGTATTTGGCCATACAATGACTTGCGGTGGCCAGCCGATGAACAAGTCAGCGCTCTATCCTTCCCAGACAAGTCTGGTACCAATTCACCGACCCCGGAGGGATGGAAGGCTTGGTTGGCCTGGGCGGGAAATCCGAACCAGGAACCTGGTATCGGGTGCACGCGGCAGTCGCGCCTCCTCCGACTGCGCTACACGCGCCCGTGAAAGTACAATAGTGCCCTTTTTTCTTTTCTTTTTCTATTCCTTATTCCCTTTCCCCTTTTTTCTTCTTCACGTTTCTATGATGTCTTCTCTGTTGCGTGTTAAAGTCGAGACGTTGAGAGCTACACGTATTCTGTGATGTGCCTGAAATGCTTGGAATGCTTCGGCCTAGATCGCCTTGCTGTTTCATCTGCAGTTGCGACACTGCACGAAACACGCGAAATAATTCGGGAGCGCCCAGCTGTTCTTCACCGTTGTAGCGATCGATAATGGGTGATAACTGTTCTCTGCTTTTGAGGCATTGGTTTGTTGCTGCGAACAAACGACAAGAAGACGGTCTTGCCTTACAGCTAGTGCCCGACTGGCCTACTCGACCACGTCACAGGCTTACCCTTATCTTTATCTCATCTCTAATATAGCGACTACCTTTGCCCGCCGATCCGTCTGTATCTTTATTCACACTGGAGGTGATTTCCACTTTGTCTGAGCGGCACAGTATTCTGCCCTGAATCGGAGCTGTGCGGATTAGAGGAGATGGAACTCGCTCCTAGACGATGAATTCCTTAATATGCATCTCTCTTTAAAACAACGTAGTGCGCTTTCCTTGCACATGGTCCGCCTCAGTTCTATGATACCGTCGGATTGTGAAACCCTGCGAAACGAGTAAAGTCATCACAACAGTGCATCTTCGTAGAATGTGTCCTCCCCTGAGAATCTACTTTGACATAGTTCAATTCTGCTAGAAATAACTTGCTGGCCAGTGTTTTACTGCTGTTGCTATAAGGTTGTCCGGAAAGTTTTTAGACTAATGTCAGGGAACAATGTGTAGTTAATAACTTTATTATCAACCACTTTTGGTGGTTCACCAACGGATGCGTCTGTAGCGAATTGTAATAAGTATTTTATTACTTCACAACTTTCAGAGCACAACACAAACAATAATTCACAGCGGTTTATATAGGGAATTTCTAGGGGAGGAGCATAGAAGCACGACATATATTGCTCAGCGAGGTTGACAACCGCTAGACTTAAAAGGGTGTACCGCGGCTAGAATGTAGTATTTGTGCATTATCTTATTTACCTACTTGCGGGTCACTCTTCTGAGAGCTTATTTGATTGATTCTTATCTGATATTGACCGACAAAGGCCCACATACGTATCAATCGAGCAACTTACCCTATATTATATGCACATCGATGCACATATGTAGACTTATTTAGTTGTGTATTCACAACACCACTATCATTCAACAAAATATTCACCATTATGATCTACACATATTGCCATCTTTTCGGTAGAGAGCGAATACCACGAGCGAAGAACTCCGGAGACTTGGACAGCAAGAAGTTGTTGACATCGCTTTTGACTTCCTACCGATTTGCGAACTTTTTTTCCAGCTAAGAAAGACTGCAGCGACCGGAAAACATGGTAGTCACTGGGAGCAAGATCGGGTGAGCACGGCAGGCGGGTGTGGTACCAGTTCAATCCCGAGTTCCTCCAATTCCTTCTGCGTCTTCTTTGCTGTGTGAGGTCTGGCGTTATCCATGAGAAGAAGAATCTTTCCTCTTTTGGGATTGTGATTACATAGGATTTCGCTTATTTTCTCCAGCTGACCGCAGAATACGAGTCTACCGTGGAACTGATAGGAACCAATTCCCAGAATACTGGGCCATTGATGTCCCACCAGAAAGGAAAGCAACTCCTTTTTGTCGTGATCAGGACGTTTCGGCTGCGGTTGAGGCTACTCATCGAAGTCCACAAAGTGCTTGCGACGCTGCGTGCCGTGAAGATGACAGCATCGACGTTCTTCTATAATCGAAGTGGCTTACCGCCAAAGTTCTTACTCATTCCACTTGGTTAACCAAAGCAACGTAGACCCCTTGAGATGCTGCTAACACAATGGATCCAGAAGTGGGTTGTCTCCTTAGCATAAGCACTTGAGACACTTGAGAGTTACAAAAAAGGCGGTTGATGGAAATTGACGTTTACCACTCTAGGGTAGCGATACGCCACTTGTCCTACTTTCATGAATATGTGAAGTGGAGTGGATGCGTATTTGACCCAAGCAGTGACTTTTTCGCATAAAATCGGTTAAGTGGGTTAGCTCTTTCGATTTTCGTTGATGCTGACCATTTTCTCCACCAGCTGTTTTTCCCCAGTGACATTTCCAACTGCTTCCATACGAATGTCGTTTGCACAGCTGCAGGTCGCTTGCTCTGGCAATCGTAGCAGTACCTCGCCCAATAACAGTCGAGCCGTCTATTGACTTTTTGAGGGGAAGCTGCTCGTTTTATCTGTAAACCATACGATGGACAATAGACACGTTTCACATTAGGATGTCGTCCGATCGTTGCTTTTGTGGCTACTCTTGAACAGTGACATGTTGCGAAAAGATGTTTGTAGTTGCAATCGCTTGTGCAGGAATAGTTTTGAGATGAAGTTTCTAGAACTGCAGTCCTCGAGTAGTATGAATAGATTCACATCGCTTCTAACCTGTCGTCAGTTGCTTGGGAACTGGAATTTCGAAATTTTCGACTGTCATCTGCAAGGAAGGGCATGCAGCTGCTATTTTTCTTCGATTGTAGCTGAGTCAGACGATCAATGCCACATCTTCCTTCTGACATTTTGTTAAGCAGCAATTCTCGATTTTCTTCCGTTCTCTATTCAGAAAAATCAGGGAACGAATGTGCCCTATTTTACCTGTACTTCCACAGGTCCAGAGGTTGAGAAAACGTCTCAGAAACTTTGCTTTGGATGGGGAGGATATTTGAGGCGCTCATTGTGAATAGTTCCATTATGGGTCTTACGGCAGAGTGCCGGTACGTTACGGTAGGTTACGGGGCGTACCTTTAATGTTAGGGCCTGTTCATACTTCACGACAAGAGCAACTTGTCGCCCGTGCAAAATATGCATATCTATTAAAACTGAGCGCGCGCCGCCGAAAAGTGTTCATACTCGAGCGACGGCGTTGTCGCTCCAGCCGCTCTTGTCGCTCTTGTCGCTGCGCATGCCGCGCATGCCACGCGCGCTGCGCTCGCTACGCTCTCGTCGCTCCCTTCGCCCGTGCAAAACATGCGAATCAATTAAGACAGAGCGCGCGCCGCCGGAAAGGGTTCATACTCGAGCGCCGGCGTTGTCGCTCCAGCCGCTCTTGTCGCTCTTGTCGCTGCGCATGCCGCGCATGCCACGCGCGCTGCGCTCGCTACGCTCTCGTCGCTCCCTTCGCCCGTGCAAAACATGCGAATCAATAAAGACAGAGCGCGCGCCGCCGGAAAGGGTTCATACTCGAGCGCCGGCGTTGTCGCTCCAGCCGCTCTTGTCGCTCTAGTCGCTGCTGTCGCCTGTTCATACTTCCGCAAGCTGCGCTCTTGTCGTTGCTATCGCGAAGTATGAACAGGCCCGAACGTAGTATGGTGTAAGCACTTAATTACGTATTCCACACTCCGTCCGTCGCCCCTGTTGCTTCTCTCGCTCCAGTCACTCTTATCGCTCTCGTCGGTCGAAGTATGAACAGGCCCTTAGGATTACCGGTTTCGCCCATACTTCGTCTAGGGGTGTGGAGGGAAGGATATTTGAGGCGCTCGCGCACGAATATGAAGTCCCTTTTGGCCTCAAATTAGCGCCCCCCCCCCCCCCTCCTAGGCAAAGTGTGGGTGAATTGTGGACCTCTTCATCTCTTTTCGCCTATAGCTTCCGTAGCCCACCCTAATTGGTCAAGATTCTAAAAACGAATGTTATAATTTTTATGAGCTCTGAAGTCGTGGAAGGACTAGAGTTCCAATGAAAGAAGCGAATGCGTGAAGAAAGGAAATCCTCACGCTCTATAGATGTCTTGATAAGGTGACTGGAGCCAAAGTCAAAAGATTATTCTATCGGTATCAAACGAAGACCTGTTCCGTTCTTCTCGCATGCATCTCCTCGTATCCACAACGGCGAAAGGCTTTACGTCGTCGTCTTTTCGTTTCTTGCACTTGGGCTCTCATTTATTGTTCTACCTACATTGGAATAATTTTGTGGGTAGCAGGGATGAGCGGATCAACCGTTATCCGTTATCCGTTATCCGGTTTCCGGGGGTTTTGGCCTATCCGTTTTGTTGTTCGTTATCCGGCGATTTTGTGCCGGATAACGAACAACAAATTAGCTGAATCTTAGCTTTGGACGTGGTGATGGACTATGTACAGGATCCTTCACGATCGTAATAGTGGTCATCAGAAACAACAGAAGTATTCAAATCTATGTAGAAGGGTTAATTGAAGTTTTCTCACTTGGGAAGTGGCTACATAGTTTTAAAGATATCTAACTTCCAGCCTTCGAGAAGGCCGGCTAAGCCTGAACCGTACTTATATGAGGCCTACTCCGCACAGCATTGTTCATTCATCTCAAGTCATGTGCTGACCAAGAAGGCATACAAACTGCTACTAGCAATCGTCAAAAGTGGAGAGCCGCATCCTGGGAAGAATTTTTACCGCCAATCTTTCCGTCGTATCATTTGTGGTTACACGATTGCAGTATGTTCGATTTGATTGCAGGCGGTAATGGTACCTCTTTAGCCATATGCTGTCGCAAATTATCAAAAATACTGCAGTACAGCATACTAGCAAAAGAAGTAGTAGGATTAATCCAAATACATACAGTAAGCAACTTCTCCATTAAAAATTTTAGGGTAGCAATAAACTACTAAACAAACTTATCATCGTGGGTGCTGAAGACATGTAGATTTGTTTTAATTTTTTTTAAAAAATGAAACTTATCTGCAACATAGGGAACGCTTTCGTTTTGGGGCTGGGTGGGATATTCTTCCCCAGATTCAGAAGGTCTGGATGTCTTAACTCTTTGAGTGTGTGTTTGCCGTACACAATTGCTTGCAGATCCAAAAGTTAGTATTCCATCCGTCCCTGATAATTCCACATTGAAGTGCCTTGGATCTTGAGATGCTATCGAGCAGCAACAACAATAACGGTTCATAGCATGTGTAGGACAAGATCGTTATGTGAAGTTTGTTTGGCTGGATTTCTCCTGCCTCCTTCTTATTTCCAGAGACATCGGAAGAATTGCTCTTCCAATGACTATTCTGTTTTTCAACTGCTCTAATTGAAAAAAGAGTTCAGCGCAGAGTAAGGCTGATAAATAAGACAATCCAACCGACCCCTTGGAAGCAGGTGAAAGGCGGGTATGTTGCTGTGCGTTTGTCTTCCTGCGGATGGGCAGAAAACACCATAGAGCGTCGTTAATGTGGCGACTGCAAAACGTTTAATAAACACTAATAAAATGTCTAGAGATGGCTTATAAATTAACAGTGCTTCAAGTCCTGATCTGTTGTTGAAATTAGTGCAATTTAAAACGAGTTTTGATTTTTGTTGTTTGTTCGTTATCCGTTTTTTCCGTTATCCGGCCATTTTCGGGCAAAATTATCCGTTATCCGATATCCGGTTTTCAAAATTTAATTATCCGCTCATCCCTGGTGTGGAGGGAAGGATATTTGAGGCGCTCGCGCACGAATATGAAGTCCGTTTTGGCCTCAAATTAGCGCCCCCCTCCTAGGCGAAGTGTGGGTTAATTGTGGACCTCTTCACCTCTTTTCGCCTATAGCTTCCGTAGCCCACCCTAATTGGTCAAGATTCTAAAAACGAATGTTATAATTTTTATGAGCTCTGAAGTCGTGGAAGGACTAGAGTTCCAATCAATGAAAGAAGCGAGTTCGTGAAGAAAGGAAATCCTCACGCTCTATAGATGTCTTGAAAAGTGACTGGAGCCAAAGTCAAAAGATTATTCTATCGGTATCAAACAAAGACCTGTTCCGTTCTTCTCGCATGCATCTCCTCGTATCCACAACGGCGAAAGACTTTACGTCGTCGTCTTTTCGTTTCTTGCACTTGGGCTCTCATTTATTGTTCTACCTACATTGGAAAGAATCTTGTGGGTAGCACGAAGGCAAAATGGCTCAAGGCGACCTGCTCTTGGTTCTCCTTACTTCTACCCGTCATAACTTTCACTTTCTTCCTAAATGCTCGCCTTTTCTTCTCCATCCATTAGAGGCTAGTCGCTGCTTTTTACAGCTGCTCTTCTTCCTTGTACGTTGTTCCTCTGAACTGAGGTTGTTTTATGCAGGTGTAATTTCAACAATGTCAGCAGATTCTAGCGCCGGAATCAGCTCGAAGGGCACGGACTGCTGAGACGTTACGTATACGTCGTAAAACGCTGCGACCAGAGTTCATCTAGGTTCCTTCAGGGCGTTTATCTTCAGTTGCTCACTGTGCCAATCTCCGTCAGGTTCTGCTACTCTACGACTTGTCTTTCTTTTCTCACCGCTTCTCCAGCTGAATGAGTATTCATCAATCATTTGGTGGAACAGCAGGATTAGGGGGCATATTCACAAGGCATAGGGAGGATTAGATTGACGAGCGGTAGGCGCTATTGATTCGCATGTTCCGTTCTGCAGCGCTAGCAAGTCTTAACAGCATGATCGTCGTTGCTTGTGACTGTTGAGTGACCTTTTTGACCTTATACTTATTGGCGTGTTACTCACACTTGTTGATATGCACATCTCCATGTATCTATTTCTACATTTCCTTTTTTAAATCGTCTTAACGAACTTCGGATGACTTTTTCTTGGGCTTGCGAAAAGACAGTGGACAAAAGATAAAATCATCAAAGGTTGTCATTATTCATTTCATTTTATGGGGCGCACTACGCATCCTATTTCGATATCGTGGATTTGAATACTTATTTGCCCATACAATGGCTTGATGTTGCTAGCAGATGGATGGGTAAGTGCTGTACCCTTCTCAGAGAAGTCTTACCAATTTACCGATCACGGAAGGATGGAAGTCTTGGTTGGCATGGCCGTGGACGGCTGCTTAAGGGCCTGTTCATACTTCGCGACAAAAGCGACAAGAGCGATTGGGGTGACGGATGTAGGTGGTGTACGTAAATAATTACGCATTTCACGCTACATTCGTGCCGGGCGGAGTGTGGAGTACGCAATTATTTTCGTACACCACACTATGACCGTCGCCCCAGTCGCTCTTGTCGCTCCGGTCGCTCTTGTCGCCTTCGTCGCGAAGTAATGAAGAACAGCCCCTAAGCCTTGACCAGGGTGCACGCGTCTCCTTTAGCTTAGGACCTGTCCATACTTCGCGACAAGAGCGACTCGTCGCCCGTGCAAAACATGCATATCAATTAAAAGCAAGCGCGCGCCGCCGAAAAGTGTTCATACTCGAGCGCCGGCGCTGTCGCTCCAGTCGCTGCTGTAGCCTGTTCATATTTCCGCGCGCTGCGCTCTCGTCGCTTCCGTCGTCCGTGCAAAACATGCGAATCGATCGCGCGCCGCCGAAAAGTGTTCATACTTCGGCGCCGGCGCTGTCGCTCCAGTCGCTGCTGTCGCCTGTTCATACCTCCGCGCGTTGCGCACTCGTCTCTTGTCGCTGCTGTCGCGAATATGAACAGGCCTTTACGCTACCGGCGTCTCTTTTGGGGCGGGGGGGGGGGGGGGCTTCCAATTTTTATTTCGCTTCTACCAGCATTGAAACCATTGCTAGCTGTTTACCAGGCGATTACTTCAAGCAGTGTGACACTGACAAGCATCCACAAATAGATTTCGTGTTTTTTTTTAGTTTCCGCAGCAGAGAGAAAATATATTGATATATGAAGTGATCGAAAGGAAAGGACCAACAGCTTAATAAGTTGTCTTTTTTTAGATAGTTTTTAATAAGATCCTGGAGTGGCCTTGAAAACACGTTTTAGATCTTTCCTAGTCCGAGGGGCAGAATTAAAAATTATGTAACAAATTGACTTGACATTCACAGAGCGAATTGAAGAGAGAAGAATAGGGCCTAAGCTGACAAATTTCACAAAGAAAAAGGTTCCAGAAAAAAAAACGGTTTCAAAGCGATTGTAAACAGACAACGTTATGCGCCCCCTCACTATGATGGATCCATGTTATAACATGTCAAGCGGCGGTCAGTACGCGGCATGCAGCTTTATTTGCCCCTCACTATGCTAGATCCGTGTTATAACATGTCAAGTGGCGATCAACTGTGTTTGAATGTGGTTTTCCCGCCGAGACGCCTTTAGAACCTCGGTTATTTGTTTATTTTTTGCTTGTTTTTTCGTTTCGCTCTTTGTTTTTTTAGGCCCTATTCTGCTCTCTTCAATCCGCTCTGTGGCTGTCAAGTCAATTTGTTATATAATTTTTAATTCTGTGCCCTCCCCCCCCCCCCCTCTCCGGACTAGGATAGATCCGACATTTTCAAACAATGTGCTCGCTCAATATTAATCGTAAGCTCAAAAGGCCCGGATGAACTCAAGAGGGTGAATGGGTTAATTAATGGTTTAACTAGGTCTGCTGAAGACCATTTGATGCTCTTCTTCGAAGCGGCACACAAAGGGACACAGAAGTCGGCTACTGAAAGGTCACGGCCCTTCTCCAGTCTTCAACTATCTGCTTGTCTCTGCAAAAGCTCTGAGGAATTGAAACATTTTGTAGAATCCACGGATGCTTGTCACTCTCATACAGTTGGAACTTATCGCCTCGTGAAGATCCAACTTTGATTATTATGTGCGTAAATCGATTAGGAGTTGAAAGATTTAGGGGTTTCGCCTTCATTCCTACTTCAGAGAATCACTTACGGCCTCGATTTTCGATGCACTAGAGAATCTGCTGCATGCGCACGCATGCTGAATTGGATTTATTTCTGCTTCCATACGAATTAGATCTTCCACGCTTCATCGATGATTTGATGTTGAAGTTCTCCGGTAGGGACTACGCGCAGATTCTCATGTCAGCTTAGCCGCTGCCCATTGTGCAGACAAAATGTGCACTTTAAGTGTACCCACATTACTTATGCGTACTGCGCACCAGTTTGACTGCTTATGGACTACCCTTTCCCTTCCATATACTTCTACATTTCCTTTCTTCCTAATGCTATGCTTATTTATGGACATGAATAGGTTATGTTTGGAGGGAAAAGAAAAATCTCCAAAGCTTTGCCTGATTTTTTTTTGATTAATCATCCTTTTCCACGAGGGCAGTTAAAAAATTAATAGAAAAAACCATCAGCGTAGCAATTTTCAGTCCACGACGCATCCTAAAGAGCAGATTAACACTGACCTTTGCCGTTATCTTGCATGGAATCTCGGTCAAAACCTGAAACAATAGCGAGATTGTGCCAAGTAGGTGCATTACACAGTTTTTTTTTACACACTATTCGTCCAGAGAGCTTCGCGTTTGCGATTGCTACGAGGGTTTTTCCTTTATTTTGTGTTTAACTTGTATTTCTCGAATATTAGTGCTGACTAGTTTATGAAGCATTCAGACGGGTGTCCTTCTTTGAATCATTGAGGACCAGGGGCCGAATTCATAAACGACTTACGTAACTTACCGAGAATTGTAAGCTTATCAAGCAATATGGTGCGCTATAAGCTGCGATATCTGAGCCTTTAGCGCGGCTTATCGCTCCCCATATCGCTTGATAAGCTTACAATTCTTCGTTAAAGTTACGTAAGTCGTTGATGAATCCTGCCCCAGTATTGCTCTGCCCAGCACAGTTTTCTATTCAAGTTATGCTACTCATTGTTTCGTACGCATAATAATAAAGGTAAGAGTAAGGTCCCGTTTAGACTTCCGACGCCGAGCGACGCGACGGCGTGTAAGTGGCCAAATTGATCGATCGCGTCGCTTAATTAATATGGCCACTATACGTGGCTCCGCGTCGCTCAGCGTCGAAGTATAAACTGGACTTAACGGTTGGCGCTAATCAAATCGTGGGTGCGCCACGCATTCCATTTCCACGTGATATCACGGGGTCGATTTGACTGCGTGTTCATTCTAGAGAGTGTCTTGCGTTAGCCACGCTATGGACAAGTCAGTATTTTATCCTTCGCAGAAAAATCGGGCACTAATTGGTCGACCGCAGAGGAATGGAAGAATCTGGGTAGTACCGGAAGCGCGAACCGGAGTACTTGCGAAAGCCGGCCGCTCATCCGACTGCGTTACCACCCGCTCTTGCATATTTAAAATAATCGCCTTTGAAGAAGAATTGGATTAGGAATGATAGATTGTTAGAATTAGCCCTATGCTGCATGGTGTAATAGATAAATTTTAGACCCGAAAGCCAATTGTTACAGTACCTGTTGATAACGCCGCACTCCTACCTTATGAAGGGTTTTGACCTCCGATGAGACTTCAGATTGACACCAGGACCATTGAAAGAGCTCGGAATGCTGATAACGAGTATGGGTGTCAAAATTGAAAAATGAAACTCCTAAGCGAGTTGTGACCAGTTAAAATTGGGTGGCCTGACCGCAGGCTGCCCGTGCGAAAGGACTGGCGCGAGAGCGATGAGTCATAGGAGTTCCATAAAACGGTCAGGCAGCTGCGGCGGTGGCGCAGAGGTAGTGCTCTCACTCGTCACGTGTGACGTCGTTGGTTCAGTCCCCATTGCCGCGGGAGTTTTTGCCGCAGAACGACTTATCTTCGAATTGAGCTTTTGTTCTAAATTATGACACGTGCTGGGAAAACTATCATACACGTTTGTAAAAATGCTTGAAGGCAAAAAACTGCTATGGGGACATTTTTATTTACGATTTTGCACAAATAGAGCCAAATCCTATATTGAACAACTGCAGATGTTTCTAATCACCTTGGCATTCATGGAGAAAAGTAAAGGGAAGCAAAAAGGTAAGTTGAATAACGCATGTATGATGAGGAAACCCAAAATGTCGTTGATCTACTGCTTTTTCTTCACTCACTACGTCCTCTTCATCAGCAAAGGTGAAGTCCATTATTCCCGCTGAATTTGCGGTGCCAGACAACAGCGATGCACCAACTCGTGAAGAAAAAAAGTTCGCAGCTATTCTACGGGGATTTTTACAAACGTGTATGGTACTTTTCTCGTCTACTTAATCTAACACTTGTCATAATTTAGAACAAAAGGTCATTTCGAAGATAAATCATGATGTGCAAAAATTCCGGCAGCAGCGGGGACCGAACCAACGACGTCACACGTGACCAGCGAGAGCACTGCCTCTGCACCCCGCCACAGCTGGATGCCCATTCTTACGGGGCCCCTGTGACTCTTCGCTTTCGCGCCAGCTCTTTCGCACGGCCACCTGCGATGAGACCACCCAACTTTGGCAGGTTACAACTCACTCAGGAGTTTCATTTTGCAATTCTGACGCCCATATCGTAATCAGCATTCCGAGCTCGTTCTAATGATACTGGTCTCAACTTCAAATTCCATGGGAGGTCAAAACCGTACTCTGTAAGGTGTCTGATGTGATTTGTAAGGTGTCTAATGAGGCGTTCGCTGATGTTAAAAAACATAAAGGACGGCGTTGCCCAATCCATTTTAGGAGGCGCCAGGCACTCTACTTCTACGGGATGTCGTGGAGGTGGTCTGAATGCGTATTTGCCCATGCATTAACTTGCTGTGGCCAGCCGATGAACAAGTCATCGCTTTATCCTTTCCAGACAAGTGGTACCATTTCACCGACCCCGTACGAATGGAGGGCTTGGTTGATTTGGGCGGGAAATCCGAACCAAGAACCTGGTATCGGGTGCATGCGACGGCCGGCATCTCCTTCGACTGCACTACGCGCGCCTAGTCATTGCTGATGTTAAAATACATCAACACAATAATACATTGATTATGGGGAGCGTGGAAACGACGCTTTTATGTTTCTGAGTGGAATAAGAACGATCAGCGTGCTCAAGGACTGCGAAACGATAGAGCTGCGCCACTGGTTGAGGGCAGTGTGAGAAGTGTTGTACATTGTGCATTTAGAGCCTAGGAGTTTATGAAAGTCCTATGAGTGTTTCAGTGAATGCAGATTCCAGAGCTAGATTTCCTGAACACGATTTGTCTAGTGAGACTTCCCGTGCTGTCTGCTTTCACTTCTTGTAGGCCTATCTATGACTCACATCGCGGCGGCCACCTGGCTTTGTTTTCGTGTTATCCCTCTCTCATAGCTATCTGTGATGTGTGCGCCGGTTTAGACGATCATGAAGCGTCCGCTATCTGGTTTCTCTCAGCCACATCCCTTAGTCGATAATTTCCAGCAGCCGTTCCTGTACGCCGCTAAGCAGTCGACCACATCGGCGACGATCCGCCAGCGAACGCACGCAGCAGTCGGTGGTGTCTTGTGTGGCTCTGTGTTCGTCCAGTTGTGGTGGCCAAATCGAGCAGCGTGCGTCGTCGCGGTTTAAGTGGAAATCGCCCAAGATCGCACCAACACCAACCGACGGCGACAATCGACGCAGCGCGGAGAGAGACGCGATAGAAACATCGGCGGCGACAACGACGACGACGAGGACGACGACGACGTGTGCATCGCTGTGCGGACCGCGGAAGGGATGTCAGCATTGAGCGCCGGCGTGGTGTTGGTATGAAATCCTCGATACTGCTCTCACCGCGTCTCTCTGTCGATACACTCAAGGTACCGCAAGCCACTGTTCATTCGTCTGACGGCCTTTCACCCAACACGCGGATTCTCGTCACGAAGCTCGAGGTGGGTACCGTTACTTTTTCCCATCTATCCCTTTTGGTTCATTTGAATATCGTGACTCATCATGCCTTTTTTCTCATTAATTGTTTGAATTCGTTATTGTTTTGTTGTGAACAAAAATAGGCCGCTTCTTTACTACTCCCTTTAGAAAGCCTTAGAAACTAGCCTAGAAATCAAGAAGCGGCACTATTGTACTTTCTGGACTCCAGAGCTCGAGGAGAGATAGAAAAAAATTTCGCCCAAACTTCGCCCACAGTGGTTATTTAGAGTGCTGGTCACGAATCTGACATCTGTTTTTGAAATTTCGGCCGATTACGGTAGTTTACGGTAGCTACGGGTGGATAAGGCTGTCGAGGTCATAATCACAGATTTCGCCAAATGTTCGCCTAGGGGCTTATTTGTAGTGCTGGTCACGAGTCTGACATCCGTTTTTCGTTTTACGCTGGAGTACGGTAGGTTATGCTAGGTACGGGTGACTAAGGTCATGGTCACCGATTTCGCCCAAACTCCAGCGTAAAACGGAAAACGGATGTCAGATTCGTGATCAGCACTGTAAATAACCCCTCTGGGCGAAGTTGGGTCGAAATTTTTTTCGACCTCTCCTCGACCTCTGCAGTCCCGAAAGTACGATAGTGCCCTAGTAGCTAGTTGAAAAGCTGAGGATTAGAGGGTGTTCGGAGGCATTTCATGGTCAGCCCTCCAAAGCTGAGCGCAAATTTCGCAGTTGACAGCCGGCGTCGGTTTGAAATTGCAGATCGATCGCCTTGAGCCGATTGGCGACTTGGCGACTTTTCATCTCTCTGCGTGGCCTTCTAATTAGTAGCTGGCTTCCTTGAGGAAGATGAAGCGTTGACTTGTATATCAGCTGGTCGTCATATGTCGTTCTATAGACAGATTTCGCGCTTACAAAGCACTATTTCACGGTGATTGCATGGCGCATCTTTAGGGTATTAATCGATGGTATTCTTCCATCCTATGCTACACCGCCGTTTGATATTCTAACATCGATTGGCCACCACAACTCATTATGCGGCCAAAATACACACTGAAGTGGCCTTCAATACGTCTCGTAAAAGTAGAATGTGTGATGCTTTCCTGGGCTTGAATTTGTCCAAGCTGAATCATCTGTCCCTTCCATTTCCTATCCATTACTCTGACATCCCCACTATGTACTTGACCGTAAGCACGCTCGACGAGCGGACGCAACAGCTGAATCTATGCGAAGAACGACGTAGCATTGGGATTCTCTTGCGAGCTATGACGGGGACAATTCGGCCTGACGTTTTAGTGCATAATAGATGGTAATGCGCGTTAGTCGATTCCTTTTGATATGCGCCATGAATTCTATTTGCCAGCGTCATCGTGAAGGCACGTTACGCGTGTTCGTTTATACATATACGTATTTGTATGTGCCCTTGCCCTATACATTGAGTTGATGCAGCTATTTTCATGTCGAATTGGACACTTTTCAAATCAATTTGGACACTCTTCTAAGCTGGCCTATGAATTTTGAAATCAAACTGAACGTCTTCCAAGGCGAAATGAGCCTACTACAGGGTAAACTACAGATCTCCAGGAATATTTTTTTGTTCAAGAAAAATGTAGAGTAATTTTTTGCCTTTTTTTTTACTTCAGCTGCCCGAATCCTACTAATATAAAAGCGTTAGTCCGTCGGTCCGTGTGTGTGTCCGTGTGTCACAAACCTGTGTAAGCCTGTGAAACGTGTCAAACATGTGAAGGTAACCCGAACATACATGTAAAACCTGTCAAGGTTACGCTCACGTGAAATCGATGAAAATGAACGAAAATTGTCTGATTCAAAAAAGAAGGTAGAGGGACTTGATCGGACGACTAACGCCGATCGATATTATCGATTTTCCGCAGAAGTTATTGGTTTTCGCTCAGATTTGTTCTATTGGAGTGGGAGTCACGCGATTTTGATAGCCGATGGGTCGACTTCACTGCAGGTTGTAGGGTTCGATTGGGCGAGCACTATCGATTGATGGTATCGAGTTTTCGCTCAGATTGGATCCATTTTCGTGGTGGTTAGGCGACCGTTTCTTCGAAAGAATTACTAATGCTCGTAGGAATTACTCCAGTATGATGGCGCCCAAGAGAAACTGATGCAACATAACTGAATCGACCCATCGAACAGTATCGATTTATCGATTTTTCTAGAAGACGATTCCCAAAAAGACGTTTGGCCGCCGGAAGGCAGCAGAACGTCTGGCGAGTGTAATAATTTTATACAATTTTTATTTTTTAAGGAAAAATAGCAAATTAAACTTTGTTTTAAAGCGCAGCAAGGCAGCAATTATGAAGTGCATTGAAAAAATGGATCGCGCCATGCACTCGGAAAGCAAGTCGCAATGTTTATCTGATTGATAGTGTAAATACTGCTTACATGCAGCAAGAAAGTCAGGATATGTGTGTTTTTTAGAATTGCTTATGTGCACCGTTTGCAGATGTGAAACTGCATGCTAACAAGAATTTTATAAATCGAATAAAAATCGCGACGTTCCGGACGGGGGCATGGCGCAATCTCTATTTTTTGGCAATGTAAAGTCGCCGCGTTTCTGCCCTTTAAAATAAGCTTTAAATCATTGTTTTCCCTCAAAAAAATTAAGTTTTTATACAATTTCAAACTATATGTTCTCTTATTGGGAAGTAAATTAAAACTTTGAAGAAAGCTATAGTGAAATTTTCCTTGAACAAAAAATTATTATAACATTTTTGAAGAGTCTCTAGTTTAATGTAGAACAGGCTTATTTCGATTTTTTGGAAAAGTTCGCTTTGATTTGGAAAAACTTGGTTAGCTTGGAAGAGTGTCCAATTTGACGTGAAAAATGTCCATTTTGACGTGAAATGTGGCTAGTTTGATTTGAAAAGTGTCCAATTCGACGAAAAAATGGTATATATCAAGACTGGTACCAAAAAGGGCGTGAACCGCAGCGAAAGTCGATTGGTAAGAATTGGTGCGGCGCTCCCGCCACTTGTGGCTTAGGCGCATGGTGTTTGAATACGTAATGATAAAGAAAATCCTTCAATTCCTCTTAGGACACGTTTATACTTCGACGCCGAGCGACACGACGCCACGTATGGTGGCCGTGTTGATTGAGTGACGCGATCGATCAAATTGGCCACTTTACATGCCGCCGCATCGCTCGGCGTCGGAAGTATAAACGGGGCCTTAGGAATGCGCCACGCATTCTATTTCTATGTTGTGGGATGCTGTGAAGAATGTAATTCGATTGCATATTTGACCCATACAGTGACTTGCAGTGCTCGGTTCGTTTATGCCTATCCTTCCCAAACAAGTCTGGCTCCTTTCACCAACACTAGAGGGATAGAAGGCTTGGTTAGCCAGAGGCGGCGTTCTCTGCCAACTATGCTTAGAGTCATTCGCGTTCGTTTAACCTGAAAAACTGGCTGGGTTTAGGTAGATTTGTTTTTTAAACATATTTGTGCTGTAATTAATAGCTTGCCTTTTTAAAACAGCCTTCCCTTTCTGCTTTCTGTCCTAAAGTTCCGGCTGTGATCGACGTTAGCTGAATTGAATTGGCATGATTTTCCCCGCTCTTTGTATTTATACGATGAGTATCTTAACATTATTTGATTAGCATTTGCTCTCAACGATAAGCTCCAAGGCAGGTGTCAGTATTAGTTGGAGAAAACAGGTGAAGATTAGGATCGTAACGCGAGTCTTGTTCGACGATGTAACATTCGTTCCTGGATTAGTAACAGGTTTTCGATCATGAGAAATCATGCCATTACGTAACCGTCCTAGAATTTTCGCGCGCTGTGGTAGTGTAATAGATGGAATAGCAGATAAGGTCTACGTAATCCTGCGCGGCGAAAACATGAACATAGCTCGATTGGAGCGATTTTTAATATTCTTCGAAGCATTTTTGAACCGGAAGGATGCCTTGAGTCTTCTCTAAGGGAACTCAGCATTATTTGGTTACTACTTAATTGCCCTAGATAATTGTCTGCGGTGGTAATCATCCGCTAATGGCGATCATTATAGTCGTAAGAAGTCACTCTCCCACCGGGTTTATGTTACGCACGGTCCATTAGATATGACTGGTTTGATTATGGTCAACAGCAATGTTGTAGAAGACAACGTGGAAACATGAGAATAACAAATGTGGGCATGAAAAAAAAAACCGCTTAAAGGGTAGTGTGATTGTCAGGCCGTCTCGCCCACAGACTTTAGCCTCTAATTTCATTAAGGAAGGCATGGAAGCACATAGAGCATGGAAATGAAGCTCTCTGTCTTTTCGAGGCGACCTTATTGATACTAGGCTTTTCAAGATGGCCGAAGCATTGAGCTCTCCGTATGTGAGCTCTAGAAGGTCGCCTCCTTTTTCCTACAATATATGAAGCACTAATCGGTCCATCTGCCTATAGGTCTATCTGCCCATCTGGTGGTCTAAAAAAGTGATCGAAAAAGGGCTTCGTAGAAGGTAAACAGTATCGATCGGACAGCTATTATCGGTCGATTTTACCGGCTTTGTCGAGAATTAGCCGCTTGAAGGGAGGTGTTCACGCGAATGTGATAGTGATGGAGGCTTCAGAAGTTAGCAATGCTATTATGCTACCCAGGATTTCTTGAGCAAAACTCCAGCTAGTAGTAAAGCTGGCAGCGAGGGGCCGGATTCATCAACGACTTACAGCAATTCAACAGAGAAAATACAGCCGAAATCCCTGATAGCACGGCTTATCAAGCGATATGGTGAGCGATATAAGCCGCGCTATCAGGGATTCCTACTGTAATTTCTCTGTTAAACTGCTGTAAGTCGCTAATGAATCCGGCCATAGGTCGGCATATAGCTGGTAGTCCACACAAATGATGAAGGTTGGCGATGACTCACTTGTTTTACCACGTGTCATGCCCTGTATTTGTGTAGGCAGTTTGACTACGTTGCTCTATGCAGTGACTTGCGGTAGCCAGACGATGAACAGATAAATGTTTTACCCAAGCCTTGTTCCACTATCACTGCCTCGTCCGGATGTTAAACTATGCTGACTTGACTGATTCTTGGATCTCGAATCGATTTGTGGCATGCCTTACACCAAACTCGTTCCGTTAGCGTCACATGTGTCACATAACCATTCAGATGCGTATTCCGCCTGTTTACATTACATTATGCGAAAGAGCGGTAGACTGCGCGTAGTGTCGCGTCAGGGAAGGTGCCGTCTGTCGCGTGCAGCACAAATGAAAGTGCTTGGTTCTGGTCATCCCAGTCAACCACTCTCTCCGAGGTCGATAGATTGGTATCAGACTTATCTGGAAGAAATAAAACGCTGACATCCATCGACGGGCTAACGCAGATCATTCCATAGACCAGATGCGCATTCAGATCGCGTCAGCGGTATCCTGTAGAAATGAAATGCGAGGCGCATCCCAAACAATGGTTGTCCAACGCCGTGTTTTATCCTTGGCCTTATCCTCATTGTACGTGGCAGAAATCGGAGCGTTCGTATTGGTGCGGATTTGCTTGTTCACAGTTTCTTTCTTGTGGAGTTCCGTCATGTGAGTCTGACCAGGATACTATCTCAACGGTAGGTCGGAACGGCGCAAGTGTTGTATATGGGCAGAACCGCCTCTCTCTGGGTAGTAACAAACTGCAGGTATCTCGACCCCAATACAACTCTGCGCAGAGTTAGGGGCGACGGAAGTCGCGGGTTGGCGCCCTGTTGATTCACATGCTCCACAGCTGACGGGCGCGCGCGGGATGAGGGCTCGTATCGGGGCTCAGTGCAGTGCACAGGCGGCGTAGTAGGGAAGCGCTCGGGCTCGTAAACGCGGGGTCGGGGGTTTGGATCCTGCAGACTGCGTTCGTTTTGCACTTTTGCAAAATCCATGTTTATCATATGGGTAATCCACCTAGGGGCATTATAGTGTGTTATAGAGCATGTTAACATATAACATATGCTTCAAACTACAGATTAGCTAGAATGTTCACTTGTGTGTGTCACTTGTTTGAAGCCTATTTTGTGTGACCGTAGTTATGTAACGATAGATATTTTGTGGCACTAGTTAAAAGTTCTGACTCCACCGACAAGACTTCGGTCAAAAAAAAAAAAATCCGCTGAAACTTCGTCTAGGGGGGTTATCTGGGGTGCTGATCACGAATCTGACATCCGTTTTTCAGGATGCGGTCGGAGACCACCCATAGCTTTAACAAGGGTGATCCAGGCAGAGTCACCGATTTCGCTGAAACTTCGTTTAGGGGGTTATTTGGTGTGCTGATCACGAATCTGACATCCGTTTTTCACGATTTTGCTGAATGGATGAATAATATAAATACAGGAAGGCACAGGATTACATTCTTAAAGTTTCTGCCGATAACGGCAGGTAGAGACAGAATCGTGAAAAACGAATGTCAGATTGGTGATCAGCACCCCAAATAACCCTCCTAGATGAAGTTTCAGCGAAATCGGTGACCCTGCCTGGATCACCCTTGTTAACGGTATGGGTGGTCTCCGACCGCATCGTGAAAAACGGATGTCAGATTCGTGATCAGCACCCCAGATAACCCCCCTAGACGAAGTTTCAGCGGAATTTTTTTTTCGACCGAAGTCTTGTCGATGGAGTCAGAACTTTTAACTAGTGCCACAAAATATCTATCGTTACATAACTACGGTCACACAAAATAGGCTTCAAACAAGTGACACACACAAGTGAACATTCAACTAATCTGTAGTTTGAAGCATATGTTATATGTTAACATGCTCTATAACACGCTATAATACCCCTAGGTGGATTACCTATATGATAAACATGGATTTTGCAAAAGTGCAAAACGAGCGCAGTCTGCGGGATCCAAACCCCCGACCCCGCGTTTACGAGCCCGAGCTCTTCCCTACTACGCCACCTGAGCACTGCACTTGGCCACGATACGAGCCTTCATCCCGCGCGTGCCCGTCAGCTGTGGAGCACGTGAATCAACAGGGCGCCAACCCGCGACTTCCGTCGCCCCTAACTCTGCGCAGAGTTGTATTGGGGTCGAGATACCTGCAGTTTGTTACTACCCAGAGAGGGGCGGTTCTGCCCATATACAACACTTGCGCCGTTCCGACCTACCGTTGAGATAGTATCCTGGTGAGTCTAATCCTTCATCCATTATTTATGACGAAAATGCCTGGATCTATCGCGCATGCTATCTCTCCTCAGACTCATTGCGGGCTGAATTCTTCTCTTGACCAACTTCTGAATGGGTCTACATCTTCATCGGCGTGCTAACCAGGGAAATGTCTCAAGCGTATGTCTGAAGGGCAAAAATGAATACCACTACGAGAGTCTCCACCCTTCACATTGAAAACTGGGTACCATTGTGGCAAAGTTTTTGGATCCAAGGGCTTTGCAAAAATGGTACCCAGTTTTCTATGTGAAGTTAGGGACCCAAGGAGTTAGGGACCCTCAAAGTTTACTGTGGGATCGCATGTACACGCCCGTATGTCTGAGCGGTGAAAATGAACACCACTATGAGAAAAATACAAAAATTTGGCAAGACACATGAATCGAACATCTGACCCTGTGCCTTTGCCTCACCGCCGCATCCCACTGAGCTTCTTGCACCACCTCCCTTACCTCCACGAAGGGCGCGCACAAACGTGTTAGGAGCGTGCTGACAGTTCAATTCAAGACTGGACTTTCAGGGGCCCCTAACTCCTTGGGTTCAAGGACTTTGCAAAAATGAAACATACCTTCCTACTATTTCAAGGCGGAGTTTCCCGTGGTGGTATTCATTTTCACCATTCAGACATACGCCTGAGACAGTTTCCTGGTGAGTTCTTCGGTCGTTATACATAAACACATACCCGCTGGCCAGAGTTGTTGGCGAATGAATCTGTTATCAGATCAGCTCATTGGATCAATGTTGTCTTCGTGGTCATTGTTTCGGCGCTCGCTCCTTCAAAAAATGTCTTCGCAATTGATCTCTGGAAGTCTCTGACATGGAGTCATGAGTGCACTGTTGCATGGGCGTACTAATTGAAGATGTTGCAACGTATTCGAGTAGCACAAGCCTATTAGATGTTGAATGCCTGCTCGCTGTAGTTTCAGCAGTGATTGGGTTGGGGAAAGTCTATAGTTCTGCTGCTGCATCACGACGAAAGATCGAGTGGGTCGCTCAGTCGCTCTGTGATTCAGTATAGATGGCCTTTGTGCTCTCCGATTTCTACTCGGCCAAAGCGCAAAACGTCCCTTATTTCTTACTATTCAAGTGCCTAACGCATATCGTAGGAATTGAGAGGATGTTTGTTTTGCAATAGAAGGTAAGCTTTGCCGGGTGTGCTCTATACCTTGGTCGATTCAGATTGTTGGGTTAGCTTTCTTCGACTACAGGCGTTTGAAAGCTCGAATTAGCTGAAGTAGTATCACTAAGCTCGGAGTAAATTTGCAGAGCTCCCTGAGAGGATTCAGCCATCCTTGTTTAGAGATACATTTAGCCATGTAAGCGATACAGGTTTACGATCAGCGCATGCTAGCCGCTTCTATGACTTGCCCTTTTCTTTTAATCTCTTCATGTGTAACATTGTTCTCTGGATCCATGATATTGAGTGCATTTGTTCAGATGAACCCTACTATCTATTAGGTTGGTGCATAAGTTCTCGAACATTTGGGGCATGAAATATTTGTTATCACAACATACGAACAACAATATCAAATCATTTGAAGTAACCACCCTTTACATCAATTGTCTTTCGCCAACGTGCTGCTAAGTCATGGATGCCTTTTCTCCAAAACGTGGCCGGTTGTGATTCGAAAAATGTGAGCAGTGCCTTCTTGACATCCCCTCGGTTCCTAACTTGCTGGCCGTCCAAACAGCGTTGAGGGCTTGAAAACAAAGGATAATCAGAAGGAGCGAGATCTGGTGAGTAAGGTGGATGCGGAAGAGCGGTCCATCCGTAGTCCGCCAACTCGGCCGCCGTCGCTCTAGCAATATGCGGTCCAGCGTTGTCGTGTTGAAGATACACCTTCACTTGCTCTCCTCGTGTGGTTTGAAGGTGGGCCCTCAACTTCCTCAGTTGGTTGACGTAAACCTCTGCCGTCACTGTTATCCCTTCGTCCAGCAGCTCCCAGTATTCTACGCCAAGAACGCTCCACCAAATGCATAGCATCACCTTTTTCACGTGAAGGTCGGGTTTCGGAACGTCCTCTGCCTCTCCAGTTGCGTCAACCCACTGTGCACGCCGGTGGTAATTAGAGTAGAGTATCCACTTCTCATCCCCGGTGACAAGGTTGTCCAGCCATCCGTGGGTACGTCTGAGGGTAAGGAGAGACAGCGACATCGGCTCTGCGATCCATGTCATGTTGGGTCAAGTCGTGAGGTACCCAGCGACCCACCTTGCCAATCGACTTCA
The DNA here is from genome assembly GCA_947359475.1 of Heligmosomoides polygyrus bakeri. Classification (NCBI taxonomy): domain Eukaryota; kingdom Metazoa; phylum Nematoda; class Chromadorea; order Rhabditida; family Heligmosomidae; genus Heligmosomoides; species Heligmosomoides polygyrus. The sequence goes on from OX375866.1 coordinate 104,701,479, forward strand.
GTCCTCGAACGACTGTTGAGTGACTAACACCAAGAGTGCTTGATAGTTCGCTAGTGGTCTGGTATGGGTCCGCTTCCACTCTACTTCGGAGGCCACCCTGTCGTCGGGCGCCCTTCTCGTTCATTACCTTCAACGGAGAATTCACCATCTGCAAACCTCGAGAACCACCGGTACACAGTACTTCGAGCAGAAGCACTCTCGTTGTAAACATCCTTCAGGCGGCGATACGATTCGTTGGCACTGAGGCCAGATTGATGCAGGAATAACATGACGTGCCGTATATGCGTCTCAGTTGGGATGAATTGCTTAGCCATAATAGCCGACGTTAACAACGCAGAAGTAAATGTTAGGAACAGTTTTGTAGCCCTTTCCTCTCTCTATCGATCGATCATTTACGCGTTGATACATGTGAAAAATTTGGCGGGAAAATGCGCTTTCAATTCAGGAGGGATCAAATGTCCGAGAACTTATGCACCAACCTAATAGTTGTTTCGACAATGTCTGAAAACTAGATGCTTATTGAGATAGGATCACATAAAGTAAGGAACTGTCGTACCTCGTAAATCGACTTGAACTAAAGGATTGCCTTCTCGTCATCTCGTCGTTATAAACAGACAGTGAAGGGAAATGAAAACGTTTTCTTGGATTCCGTGAGGCTGTCTTCCCTATCGTGCGTTCCTCGAGCTCATGCATTTGTAGGAGCCTTAGGTTTCGTTCTGTTCTTGGTACTGAAGAAGGCTCAAGGTTTGAGTCAAATGTATAGTAGGATGATGGCGTCTGAGCAGAGAGGGTTTCATGCCATCTCCTACGTGCAAGATGGCAGATCATCCTCACATGCGCAGGTTCTCAGCTTTATCTTGATGGACTGAGCAACTGCGTGACGATTAGCTGTGACAGGTGACGGCGAGAGATCAGATTGATTTCACTGAATCGGAAGCGGAAAAGAAATTTGACGTCACTTACAAAATGTGGACTTTTAGGACAAACCAGGCGCCATTCCTCAGCTGACTCGTTTTGATCGCTAACTATGAACTGGCCATGAGCACCTGCCACTGCTTCTCACTATCGTTATAGTTCTTAGGTGTCCAGTCAGGAATACTTACGAAAGTGTGGCTCGAAGCAAAAGTCTGGAACCAGTTTACTGATCCCTGATTAGGTATCCGTTATTCTGCAACAGTAATAACAGTTGGTTCATATGCACACAAACGTTCTCTATAGATTGGGTTACCAGCATTTGTTTAGCAGTAACCATCTTTATGTCGTAGTGTATAAAGGGCGGCAAATGGCGGCGTTATTCAACCTCTTCTGGGATGCGCTACGCATTCTACCTGTCGTGGAGGTGATTGAATGCGTATTTAGCCATACAATGACTTGCGGTGGCGAGCGGATGAACAAGTCAACGCTTTATCCTTCCCAGACAAGCCTGGTACCAATTCACCAATCCCGGAGAGATGGAAGGCATGGTTGAACTGGGCGGGAACTTCGAACCAGAAACCTGGTATCGGTTGCACGCGACAGCCGGTACCTCCTCCGACTGCCCTACTCGCGCCCCGTAGTATATAAAGAAGGATAACGGACGGCGTCAATGAACCCTTTTGGGTTGCGCCACGCATTCTACTTCAACGCAATGTCGTAGCGGCGATTTGAATGCGTATTTGCAATAACTTGGAGTGGCCAGCCGATGGGCAAGTCAGAGATTTATTCTACACAAACGAGTGTGGTAACAATTTGCCGACTCCGGACGGAAATCGTGGTTGGCCAGGGCGGGAAACCGAAGCACGAACTTGGAATTGGGTGCACACGACATCCGCTGCCTTCGCCGACTGTGCTACGTGCGTCCCGTCTTTGTATATGCAAGAGTTAATCATTCGATGTGTCTGTGTGACTACTTAGGAGTGAATATTACAATTGGTGTTGTCGATCAATGTTCACTCGATGATCGATAGCTTACTTTTTGCGAAGCCATCAAGCAGCCTTCACATCCGTGTCATTCCTGCCTCAACATACACCCCGTAGCAACGAAAATCGATAATATTGAGCTAAAATTTTCCTTCCGGATTGAAGCACCCATTCGAAAGTGAGCGTAGAAAGAGATCAGAGCTTTGTTGTAGGACAGTGTCGATTTTAACTATGATTTAGTGCTTATGATGGGGCAGTAAAACGAGTCTTTATTTATTTATAAATACGTCTGCAAAGACGTGCCAACACATAAGTGAGAAGCAAAAACTGTAAAACAAACTGCAAACTGAACGAAACCCTCCGAAAGATGGCCGAGATTGCGAAAATACAGTAAAAAAAGAACAGATATGAGAAGTGATCGAAGATAAAGGCATTTCCTCGAGACAGTACCTCAACTTCCCAAGCATAGCTGCATATTATAGAAGGCAAAATGGGCAAACGCCGAGCTCCGGGAGATAAATTGCAAGGTGGGGTATTGCAAAGGAGTAAGATCTGAGAGCATTAGCAAGTGAAAGCTGGACCCGATGCCACCAATCCTAGCCAATATAGGTTCGAGGAGGCAGCAGCTTGCATAGTAAAGCACGATTCTTGTTGCTGCTAGACGGGTCTCTTAACATGAAGAAAGAGAGCGTACTTGGCGATCACAAACTTCGTCGATTTCTGATGAACGTCTCGACCAGTGAGGTGATTTGACAGCCTATCGGCTTAAGGCCTAGGGGAAATGTGCGGATGCAACTCCATTTTTTTCTCAAAAGGCCTCCGAATTCGTTGAGGGAGTAACGAAAAGTGTGGCCAACCTATTTGGTGTTATTCTTATTGTTGCGAGAGGTATTGCATAAGAGGCCTAAAGTGTATAGAACGAAGCGCCGCGCTTCGTCAGACTTCTGCAGTGAACCTCGTTGACGGCGTGGTACTCACGATGACGGGTGCCGTGCGTTTCACTAGCGCTGCTCGGTTTTTTGTGCAAGCAGCGCATTGGAGAACTGGTCTGCGCGCGCTGAGTGCATTGGCCGGTTTCGCTAGGACGTGCACTTTCTAGGCTAAGGTGAAAGGATTCTTGTTGCTTGCTGCTTCTGAGTTGATTCTTCGCAATTTTTTAGTGTTTTGTCTGGATTCTTTTTTCAAACGCTTAGTTAGTCGTGTTTTATGTGTACGAAATTTGGCCTTGCATCCCAATATGATGGGCTTCTTCTACAGTTGACTCATTTATGACATCTTGTTTTTAACGTGTACTGCGTTTGAAAAATGCTATATTGGTTTCTGACTCATCTGTTTCGATTAATATACTTCTATGTATGGAACACTGTTCGACGTTTTTTTTTCCAGAGAACGATGCTGCGAAAGAGCCGGTCATTGATGTCGCTGATATTTGGTCGCAGAAAAGCAAAAGGCAAGGACGAAAACGGACACGTCGGCGATAGTGACGCGTCCATTTCACATGCGCTAATAGTGATTTTTCTCGAATATTTCGCCTGGGGACTGCTGACTGTGCCAGTGATTAATGTAAGTTTTACACCATTTTCAAATCGAATTGGACACTTTTCAAATCAAATTGGACACTTTTCAAATCAAATTGGACACCTTTCACGTCAAGTTGAACACTCTTCTAAGCTAGCCTATGAACTTTGAAATCAAATTGAACGTTTTATAAATCGAGACGACCTTCTTACAGGCTAAACTAAAGACTCTCTAAGATTTTTGTTCAAGAAAAACTTAGAATAACTTTTTTTTTGAAATTTTTTACGATAGCTGCCGAATGAGTGAAATAATTTTATGAAATTTTCTTTTGAGAAAAAAATTAAATTCTGTGTTGAGGCGCAGCAATACAGCAATCATGTCCTGCATCAAAAGACTGGATCGCAACATGCACTCAAAAAGTTCAACGCTACGTTTATTTGATTGACAGTGTAAATACTGCTTACATATGTACAGTAAGAAAGTTAGGATATGTGTGTTTTTTACAATTGTAGGTGTTAGGCCCCGTTTATACTTCGTCGCGGCGCGACGCGATAGCCACGCAATGAGGCCAAATTGATCGATCGCGTCGCACAATCAATATGGCCACTATACGTGGCGTCGCCTCGCACCGCGACGAAGTATAAACGGGGCCTTACGCCGTTTGCAGGTGTAGAACTGCATGCAAGCAGAAATTTTGCTATCAATCGAATGAAAATCGCGAAGTTTCGGACGGGGGGTATGGCGCAATCTCTATTTTGGCAAAATGAAATGGCCGCCTTCCTGCTCTTCAAATCAAGCTTTATTTCATTGTTCTTTCTCAAAAAATAAAAATTTTATAAAATTTCAAGCTATGTGTTCTCTTATTGGGAAGTAAACCAAAACTTCAAAGAAAGTTACACTAAAATTTTCTTTGAACAAAAAATTATTCTAACATTTTTGGAGAGCATCTAGTTTAGCGTAGAAGGAGCGATTTGGTAGAGTTCTTTTCGCTTTGAAAAGTCTTAGTTTAGCTTAGAAGAGTGTCTAATTTCACGTGAAAAGTGTCCAGTTTGACTTATAAGTGGCATAAATTGTTACCAGTCTTGCTGCCTACGGTTCTAGTTCAGCGATTATAGGTCTTGGCAGAGACATTTCCTACGAATAAGTTTCTGATGAATGGACTTGTCCTTGGAATAAAGGTGAGTTCTTTGTATCTCGGCATGGTTCAGCTGCCCATCTATCCTCTACGCATGCATTTCCAGGGTATTCTATCGTTTTTGAGTGCTCCACTGGTCGGAGCGTTGTCCGATGTTCATGGCAGAAAGCTGTTCCTGATCCTCACCGTGTTTTGCACATGCATGCCTATTCCATGTTTGAAGATCAGTCCTTGGTGAGTTCGTTCTTTATGTATTGTGGTCATGGCGTTGATGCCGCGCATGGTAGCGCATTCGGAGAATGCGAATCGATGTTCTTTGGTTCGGGTCCCGCCCTGGCCAACGAAGCTTTTCATAGCTTCGGGGTAGGCACCAACTTGTCAATGAAGAATAAAGTACTGAGCTTTCCTTCATCTGGCCACCGCGACTCGCTGCGTAGGAATACACGCTTTCTAATTGCTTCCACGATGTCCCGTAGAAGTAATGTGCGTGACGCATCCCGTAAAGCGGCTAACTAACGCAGACCCTCACCCAGATGACCATTGTTCCCTCTCAAGCTCCCGAACATCAACTTAGTCTTTCTTTGATGGCAGTAGTTTCTAACGAGATGTAGTCCGTTGAATGGGATCCACCTTGCGACATCTCGCCGCCATTTTCGAATGCCCTTGAAAGACTAGACAATGATCGATCACGTAGCATTCACGAGAATTGACGCCTTCGTGACGTCCATTGGATTTTCCCGTTCGTTGGTGACAGAGTGATGGATGTCTTTTTGGTGAAGTAATGCTACAGCTTTTTAGGTGGTACTTCGCGTTGTTCAGCATAAGTGGTTTATTCTCCGTCACGTTCAGCGTCATTCTCGCCTATGTTGCTGATATTACCGAGAAGCAGGTGAGATTGGTTTCTTCTCAGCTTCTTGTATAGGATGTTTATGTTTACGTCTGTCTATTATGTTGCAAAAGGCAGACGCGAGATAGAAGTCGGTCAATACAATCAAACAAACAGCAAATATCAGAAAAATAGCACGATCAAGCGAGAACTAGGTGTAGTCGATCTCCATCACTAGAGTCCCTCAAGCTTAAGTAAAATTTTCGATACATACCGCTAGAGTATAGTATACAGGATTTTGTAGACGATGCTTTTCAGCAGCTGATATGAACAATTGTATTGGTGATTCATGAGGCATGATAGATACAGCTTGTTCTCAAACTTACCACGAAGTCTTAAAAGAAACCTTTGCTGGATAGGATTTTAGGACTTTTACCAGTGTTCACGTCTTTCCAAAAGCCCTCACACTAGGGAAATATGGCGGGCTATTGGCAGGGGCATCCCCTCTTGAGCGTATGAATGGATTGGGCGCATTTCGCGCCCAGGGTGATGACGCACTCGCTTCAGGGTATTCATTGTAGCTATGCTATCTGGGAAGTATAGATTACCGGCTTCTATCTCGGCCGCTTTCACAAGCCATTGTATTGGTCAAATATTGTTCCTAGTGCGTCTTTCAAGTCATGGAAAAGCAGAATGCATGCTTATTCCAAGAGTGGTGATCTAGCGGATCAGTATCCACTAGATTTTTTTTATCAAGGCTCTGTAGCTGCTGATAAACAAAGCCATTGCGGCAAGGTGACCTCGTGTATATACAGGGTATACACTGTTTGAGAGGTGATAGCCTTGCTCACAGTAAAGGTACTGAAGAAGCTAAGAGCTTATATGAAAGCTTGAGAGAATATAAATTTTCTAACATATGAGCGGAATGGACTGCACCATGCACTCGTATGAATTCTTGCAATTTACACTTCATTGATTGTTTTTATCTTGAATACTTTTTGTAATTTCTCCACAAAGTGGCTGTACCGACAGATTTGTGCTTCTTTTAAGGTTTAAAACTTGAAAACAAAGGGCTTGTGGAAAATGCAGGGTATCCTAAAAAAGCAGGTACTATTTGAAAGCTTCTAACCTTTCTGCTAGTGAAGCTTTTGAAGGTGCTTGAGGCTCATATATTAAAGCACATGGTAACGAGATGTGTGTGGCTTGCAAATAGTCAAGATTGCGCCACGCCCCCAACTAATACCTTGCATTTCGGACTCGATTGATTGTGGACGGGCTTAAAGCTTGTTGCCGTCTTGTTACTGTTTGGCCACATTTATCTGTGCTTGTTTCTTTTATCGTTTAGAGCTTGACAATTACATGAAAGGCACGTGAAACGTAATTTTATTGATTGCACAATTCATCACTCCCGCTCTCGCTCTAATTACGCTCTCTACATATCTGCGCCTATAACAGGAGTCATGGTCAGCTCTAGGCTTTCCTTCTAGTAGAAGAAGCTTATCCTGAAGCTCTAAACGTTAAAAGAAGCACATCACAGGTTAATGTAGCCAAGTAGTAAGATTGTAACAAGCATTCAGTCCATGCACAATCAATCGAGTCTGAAATGCAAGGATCCAGGTGGAGATGTGGCGTAATTTTGACAATTGCACGCCGCAGACATCACGTTACCCTGTGCTTTCATATGAGTCTCTTCAAAAGCTTCAATAGCGGCAAGGTTAGAACCTTTCAAATAGTACCTGCTTTTTTAGGATAGCCTGTATTTTTCGCACGCTGTGTTTTTACGTTTTAAACCTTAAAAAAGCACAAATCTGTCGATACGGCCACTTTGTGGAGAAATTAGAACAAGTATTCAAGCGAAAAACAATCAGTCGAGTGTAAATTGCGAGAATTCAGACGAGTGCATAGCGCAGTCCATACCACTCACTAAGAAAATTTCTATTTTCTCAAGCTTTCATATGGGCTCTTAACTTCTTCAGTATCTTTACTATGAGCCAAGTTATCACCTTTCAAACAGTGTATACATTTCTTGAGACACCCTGTATTACATTAAATCGCCTTTGTGCAGGACCGGTCCGCAGCATACGGCCTCGTTTCCGCTACATTCGCTGCCTCGTTGGTGACGTCACCGGCTCTAGGTGCATGGATATCTGACAATTATGGTGATGGAGCAGTTGTGTTGTTGGTGCGTTTTGACTTCACTAATCCTTGTTTTTCCTTTTTTGTCCGTGTTTTTTCCGGTACAACCTTGTTATTTTCGAGCTGCTGTCTACATTTTACTTGACTTTTGTTTGCTTTTTTGGAGTGATCATTGGTAGTTACGTTGTGGCGACAGTCCCTTTTTGTGGTCATGACGTATTCATTCGTATTGTACTTTCGGGAGCCGATTACGATTTCCATGGCTGAAGAGGCAGCCTTTGTATAATGAAGTTTTGACCACCTGGCGGTGCTTTTTCGTCGCCTAGATGGAACGCTGAAACTTCCCCCGTCTAGATGGAACACCACCGAATTCTGACTGGAATCACGATTGGCATAACGTATTCTCACTTGCGAGAGGACTAAAGTCTTATCAGTGATAGAAGAGCTAGAATTTCTTCGTGTACAACTAGACAAAGCTTAGGTGCATTTGGATCATTGTGGAATAAGGTAGTCTTGCAGATGTTTCTGTTCGTTTTGGTGCATCTTTTCTGAAGCAATTTCCTCTTTTTGGTGGATAGGAGTGACCTGGAAGAAGAGTAAGCTTTATATCTAAACAGTGCGACCTCGCGTCCTTCCCTTGTAAGCTCCGAAATGGAGATTGGCAAAGCTCATATTTTGGGAAAATTTCAAGAAGTCTGAACCATTTGTTTAAGTAACGAAGAAAGTTCGTAGTCGAGACTTCGCCTTAGCAAAACGAATTTTGAGTTTACCGCCGCGCGAGTTCCTAGAGGAAGTTGCGTAAAAGTTGTCAGGATGAAGTGGTAATCGTGTAGATCATGAACAAATTGTTTTCTTCCTACGAAGTAATAGAGTAAAAAGACTGAAAACTTTATTGCGAACACTGGCAAGGTGGAGGGGATGTTTGTCGTAGCCAGGAAGCTGTATCTAAAGTTTTCGAGCGATATTGTTCTGCACCGCTCTTAACTTTATTTATTTAATCTGTTCATGTAGAGCATGCACTAACTTTTCTTGTTTGCGCTTGGTAGATGGGTTGAGCAGTGCGGTACCATATTCAATTACGGGCGCACATACCAAGTGTGGGCCAATCTTATGTGTCTGAGTTTGGCCCTATCTGCCTTCGCAGCCCAAATGAAAAACCTGAATCACGCGTCATGCTTCTACCTGAGGTGGAAGTGAGGTTTTACAAACCCCTTATTATGGATTTATATGTTGTATTTAACAACCATATACCAAGAATGAGGTTAGGGAGACTGGCATCCTTCTAACCTATGTGAGGGTGGCTTACAGAGGCGGTGGCCACTATACCTTGACAAGCGATATTTATCGTTTTTTACCGGTTATCCATCGAGGTCATTTTCCACGCATCTGAGGTGAGAAAATTTCGTTTTGACAGGGAGGAGAGGGGAGAGGATGATAGTAGAGAGGGGAATTTCATGGATAGCAAAATAATCAGCAACGACTGTAACTGCTGAAATGAAAGCCACGTCGTGTTTCCTTGTGACCTGAAATTTTTCTCATATAGAACGATCACCTGACCATACGTCGTCTCTTAGCTCCGTTACTAATTGGAGTATTTTTAAAGTAGTATTCTTGTAGAGGCTGGATAGGAGTGAGGTAGAAACTGGCTGGTAAAGTGGTACTGCTAAAGCATGTGTTTAAAAATGCGTCCAAAAATGCTTGTCGACTTTTCCCATTCATAGTTCGAAATGTTTGATTGTGTCGTTTAGTGAATCGATTCGTAGTACCAATTTGCTTGCAGTTTTATAGGAAATCGGATAGAATAGATTGCCTTGTTTGATAAAGTATGTTACAAGCGAAAGAATTCGGGACAGTTCTCGGATCCATCCTAGTCGGGGGGGGGGGGGGGGGAGGGGCACATAGCTAAAAAGTATGTAACAAAATGAGCTGAGACTTACCGAGCGGCTACTAGGGAAAGAGATTGAACCTAAAAACCTAAAACAAACAAAAAAACTAAATCGCCGCGGTTTTACAACCGTCTCGACGGCTAAGGAGCGACGCAATGGAGGCATGCCACACCACCGCCTGACATGTTATAACCAGGATCTAACATGGTGAGGACGGCGCATAAGGCCGCATGCCGCGTGCTGACCGCCGCCTGACATGTTTAACCAGTATCTGTTGTGGTAAGGAGGGCAAATAACTTTGCCGCCTTACAGCCGCGGCAAAAACAAACTTATTTCTTGATAGAAATGATTCAAATCAGTTTCTTTAAGCCTCAATTGGCTGGTACCGAGGATGTAAGCTGTTACGACGATGTTTTGTTGCGATCAAAACTTCTAGCGCCAGGCGGGACTCGAACCCGCACCTCCCTCTCCCTGGCGCTAGAAGTTTTGATCGCAACAAAACATCGTCGTAACAAACTTATTTCTTTCGTTTTTTTTTCTTCGTGAATTTTTCTAGTTTAATGTCCATCTCGTTCTCTTGGAGGTGCTCGGTAAGCCTAAAGTCGACTTCTTACATCCTTTTTAGTTACGTGTCCCCCCCCCCCCCGATTAGGATAGATCATGGTTCTCTAACCATGTATTCAGTGCTGTTTTCACCTGTGAACGACCCTCGGCATGTTGTTGTTAGGGTGGTCCAGCATCTTCGATTAGGCTGTTGGCCAAGATTTCTGTGAACCTTGCCATGAACGAATTTCCTTTAACCTCGACTCCCATTCTTGTGTCATTTTAGATCCTAGATTCTTGGGTTTTCAGAAATCTGTTGCTTAGGCTTAATATGTGGCTTCGTCAATGTTTCATAACTTTGAAATGGCTTAGAATGTGCTTTCCTTGCGTCGTAATACTCTATAGGTGATGATAACAGCATCTCAGCTCCCTGTTGGTTTCTTCTCTCTGTTTTCTATTCAAACTGTTTTCACTTTTTAAACAGAGTGTAATTCTAATTTGGGGGTCAGAAGGTGTTTTGCCTCTTCTTTTAATTCCCCGAATTTCATGGAGAGCCCAATAAATGCCTCATTAAGCTTAAGAGGGGTGTTGTAACAGGACGAAGAAGAGGCCACCATTGAGATTAGCCCCCGAACTAGGATTACATCTTTCATGGATGTCGATAGGGTTATTTTCAGCTTAATTGTGTCAGTAATCGGTTTGCCTTTCATGAGCTGCTAGCACATTGACTTCATTCTACGACTACAACAATAAGGGCTGTTCTAGGCGACGATGATCGCCATCGCCGACGTGCTTTTCATCGTGTTCCGCGTGCCAGAATCGCTACCAGTTAAGCGCACGTCAAGCGATGTGTTCAGTTGGGAGAGCGCGGATCCGTTCGCCACGTTGCGAATTGTCTGGGAGGATAGCCTGGTGAGATACTTTGCTATCAACGTCATTCTCTGTCCGAGATATTTGTGTGTTATGCCTAGCGCCTAGCTGTTTAGGTGCTGCAACTGGCTCTTATTGTATTCCTTTCATATCTACCAGAATCGGGTCAATTTTCGTGTTTCTTCGTCTATCTGAAATTGGTGAGTTTTCGTTCAGAAAGTATTTGTCTGGTTTTATTCATTTTGTTTTATTTTTGACGTGTGTTACAATCAACCGCACGCGTAGAAGACACAAACACAACAAAAATTAAAAATATACAGCTTAAACCATCCGCAAAAGACTTCTCAGGGTTAAGAAAGCTTAAGGCGACATACACAGGTTATTAAAACCGTCAGTTTTGCCATAAAGTAGGTTGAGATCCTTAAAATTCCGATAAGTGAGGAAGTTTGACCCAATCTGTGGCCTTGGCAGGTGGGGTAGTACAGACCTAAGTCTTCCTCCTCTACTCCTCGTTAGCGGGACATCAAAAAACTATGCCTTCAATGGAAATTTCTTCTGTGAGAATTTCAAAAAGCATCATTATATCGGTCCTTTTTCTTTTTTTCGAAGGGAGGGTAGGTCATGTTGCTTACCCTGGGGAGGTGTGGTAAAAACGGCAAGTTGTAGTCAAACCTGGACCCAAAGCGAGGCTTATCTGCATTCGTTTATCTTTTGAACCAAAAATGCTATACACTACTTTATCTGGAGATTTAGTTCTCATTTTCCTTCCTTGGCATTTCATCCCGGTGTTATAGCTTCTGCTGTTTCAGGTTGTTGGATTCACCCCAGAAGCGGTGGCGGCATTCATCGGCTTGGTGGGGATTCTGTCAGTCGTTGCGCAGACGGGCCTGCTGCAGGTCCTCACGGCGTACTTTGGCATGAAGCATGTAATTACGTTAGGTCTCATTTTTCAACTGATCCAGCTCACCTGGTATGGGCTCGGAACACAGTGAGTTGCTTGCCGTTCATTTAAATCCTTTTTCAATGCTGAACAGTGGTATCTGATGTTGTAGATGCTGGATGATGTGGGCAGCGGGTATTCTGGCAGCGATGAGTAGCATCACGTATCCTTCAATTAGTGCCTTTGTGAGTATACTGTCGGACAAGGACAAACAGGGCACCGTTCAGGGTGTGGTGACCGGGATCAGAGGACTCTGCCAAGGTAGGTACATCTTCTTTAGGTGTTAGAAATGCTTACCATGTTGTTAAGCGTTTTATTATCCTTCGCTTTTGCTTGAAAACATTAACACAAGCGGTTTTAGATCTAAGAACGACATAGACCGTAGAGTAGCAAAAATGTATACTTTTGTGATGTCCACTAGCTGCGAAAATCTTGAACATGTCACTTGCAATCTTCTCTTGTGACCTTATATAGGGGTTATTACCGTATTTTCGTTTAGAGCTGGTGGACAGATTTTTAATGCGGTGTTATATTAATATGGTGTCTAAGGTGGACAGTGTGAGGATCCTTCTAATTAAATCGATGATGTGGAGTATTAGACAGGGGAGAGCTCAAACAATTAATTTTCTAGTGGCAATTGTTCTAATGCCGCCGGCATACCCCCCATCGGGCATCGTGGTTAAATGTGGCCTTCCGGGAAATGGTAGATGTCACTATTCTAAAAAGTCAGCTGGCCAATCTGAGTACTGATGGGTTTCGCCACTATGAATATGTAGATACTAACTGAGTGATGTTATTTATTTGTTGTTGATACTAACTGAGTGATGTTATTTATTTGTTGTTGATACTAACTGAGTGATGTTATTTATTTGTTGTTAAGACGGTTCATAGGGGTGCGTGGAAGCGCAGTCGGAGGAGGCGCCGGATATTGTGTGCACCTCGAATTGACGTTTTTGGTTCGGGTTTTGTGTGTAGGCTGGCCAAGCCCTCCATCTCTTCGGGGTCGTTAATTGGCTGGTGATTAGGAGGTGATTGTCACTTGGAACATCAATATGAAGCAAAAGTCTATCAATCTTCAAAATTAAATGAATGGACCCAAGCTCTCGATAAAAGAATTGATGCGGACGTTGTCTACTTTGATTTTATGAAGGCTTTTGATAAAGTTCCATTGAACAAGCTTATCTTCCGGCTTGAAAACATTGGTATCCATCCTAGAATAACTAATTGGATAAGAAACTTTATAACAAATAGATCTTTTCAAGTTAGAGTTAATGAATCATTTCTGAACCACTTCTGGCTACCAGCGATGTCCCTCAAGGAGGTGTTCTCTCCCCAACTCTTTTCAATATTTACACATCTGAGATTCCCTATTTGATCGATCAGCATGGCGTCTCCTGCAAAGTATTTGCGGATGATATAAAAATTTACAAAAATATCGTCGGTGTGGACGACCATGTTGCTCTTCAATCTGCAATTATTACTATTGTGGACTGGTCAGCAAGGTGCAATCTTCCACTGTCAGGCCAAAAATCCCAAGTACTACACCTTGGCGAGCAAGCGAAGAGGAAGGTCTATCATCTTGGTGATGTTCAGCTTAGGAGCACAACTACTTTAAGTGGCCTGGGATTTATTCTAGACTCAACACTGGCATTTAAGAAGCATTGTGATTTGATAGCAAAGAGAGGGGATAGGATTGTGCATAGCATATTTAAGTCGTTAAAAACAAATTCAGCCATCCACATGCTGCTAGCCTACAAAGCATATGTCAGACCTATGCTTGAATATGGTCCCACTGTTTTTAGTCCTAAATACAAGCGTGAAATCGCTAAGCTAGAGTCCGTGCAAAACAGTTTCACAAGAAAGCTCTGGATAAGAGTACACGGTTGTGATTATACCACCATTCCACCTGCCACTGTAAGGAACAAGATCTTCAATTTGCAGTCTCTTGCTTGTAGTAGGAAGCGATACGATTTAATTGCAATTTACAAGTTGATGAATGGCATATGGGGCCTTCGCCTCCGCGATTTCTATTCTGTATCACCTTCTAGCACTAGAGGTGGTCAAAGTAAGATACAAATACCAAGAGCTAGAACTAATGTTTGATCGGCATTTTTTACACATCGGGCTGGCTCTGAGTTCCTAAAGTTTTCTAAGAAAATCGTTGTGCCAAATTCACTGTGGCAGTACAAAAGGCTTATTGACCGGTATCTCCAAGAAGCTTCTTAATGGCTTATCGAGTTGTTCGTGTTTGTACTAGTTATCACCATCTGTGTTTTCCTATTCAGTAATATGGTCGTTTTTGTTTGTTTGTTTTTGTTTTAACCCTGCGTGATTGTTCACGTACAAAATAAATAAATAAATCTACCTATAAGGAAATTTTTCGCGATGTCAACTTCCAAGGGGTAACCCTGAGTGTTGATTGTTGCGATCGAAATGTGGAGCTCTTTGTGGATTTCTGCGCGGAAGAAGGGAATGAGAAACGGGGGCGGGAGAGAGAGAGAGAGAGAGAGAGAGAGAGAGAGAGAGAGAGAGAGAGAAAGGATATGGCAGAGGAACGAATAATTTTTTAAACATATTGTAAGATACCTCTTTTTATGACAAAATCTTGGTGTAGTTCACCTCCTTGTTGGTCACTTCGGCTTGTCCACTTGGTTAACCGACATGCAATTGACAAATCTCTTGTAAGCGTCCAATGGAGGTCGCTAACCTCTGTAAGGCCCCGTGCATACTTCCCGTCGCCGCGATGGAATCGCGGCGATGAATTTTGCAGAGCGACGCGAAAGAATTTGAATTTCTGTGTGCTCGACGCATCGCCCATCGCTCTGCAATGGGGCGCGACGGCGATCCGTCCAGGACCAAACGCTAAACACCGCGCGCGGCGCGAAAAAGTATGCCATGCCCGCGATGGGCGCGGGAAGCCATCGCGCATGCCGACCGTTACTGTTGCGGCGGCCGCGGCGAGGTTTCTTTGACTATTCGACCGCGTGCGGCGGAATGGTCATGAACTGAGCGCCGCGATGGCATCGCAACGATGGAAGTATGCCCCCGGCCTAAAGGGGCCGTTTCGCTATATGAAAATATAGATGTGAGGGTATTTTCTTTACTAGCTGTGTAGTGTTCTATCCGAAATTGGTTTCCTTTCCATGCTTGTCTTACAAAGCAATAGAATAGAAGTGCTTGATTCCAAGATGTAAAGAGTGACCTCAGAATTAGTGTAGCGGTGACATTCAGAAACATGGTGCGCATCTTCACCGTAGTTGAGTCGTTGGAGCTGTTTAATGTGTTCGACTGCTTAAGGATTTGGACCAGCGCTGTTCGGTTTCATCTTCTATCTGTTCGATGTCGACCTGAATGTGGACGGAGAAGCCACGGGCAGTCATGCGGTTCAATTCCCTGTCGTGCGGATACGACCTGCGCAACCGCAAGAGAAGATCTTAGCGCCCACGAGGAATGACACACTTTGGGTGAGTGTTTTTGTCCTTCACAGCTTTGTTAATTCGCATTGAGATGTACTGTGGTGTATTGTTGTTATGTTTTTCTCAATATGACCAATACCTGAGTAGCTAATATAGCATTTTTATTTTATGCTGGGCACTTCATTTTAAAATAGACATTTTTCATTTGAAACTGAACTTTTTTTAGGCTGAAATAAACATATTTAAAATCAAAATAGACGTTTTATAACAAAGGTAAGATCTTTTGTTTATGAAATTTGTTTGAAAAACTCTACAGGGTGTCGAGGAAGAAATATATACACTTTCTGAATGAGCGTTTTAGTTTTATTCCTTTGACAAAACAGTGTCCTAGGTGCATTCTAAAGTGTTCCGACACAAGAAATTGTTCGTGCGAAAAGATTGCGCCTTCTGGTTGTCCAGAACATTCAGTGTTTGTTTAATTGATAGTGTAAATGCTGTTTACCTGAAGTTGTGCGGTAAAGGCTAGTGGTGCATTTATTCTATTGTGGTAGCTTTTGCTGCTTATAAACTGGTAAATGATAAGGATAAACGACAAAGGACGGCGTTACTCAATCACTCTGGGATGCGCCACGAATTCTACTTCTGCGGGATATCGAGGAGGCGATTTGAATGCGTATTTGGCCATACAATGACTTGCGGTGGCCAGCCGATGAACAATTCAGCGCTTCATCCTTCCTAGACGAGTCTGGTACCAATTCACCGACCCCGGAGGGATGGAAGGCTTGGTTGGCTTGAGCGGGAAATCCGAACCAGGCACCTGGTTTCGGGTGTACGCGACAGTCGGCGCCTTCTCCGATTGCGCTACACGCGCCCTAAATGATAAAATTAGTAGACTCTTAAAGTAGAAAACAGTACAGTTCAAGTTCGTTGAGCAGTGGGCGAGGATTCAAATTTAATTAATTAATCAAGTCAAAATAGGGATAAACCTATATGAACCTGCATCTAGTAGTCAACCTTGCAGCATGTTCAAACTTATCAGGTTTGCAGTGGTCCTAGGTCGATACCAGCTGGTGCTTCGGATCATACAGGCTTGCCTTACCCACCTTGATTTGTACTTCTTCTTCTTCTTCAGCGTTTGTCCCGCTTACTTGCGGGGTCCGCTTTCCTGAAATGTTGGCGCCACTTTTCCTGATCAAATGCTTGATCAGGGTGCAGCAAAGCCATCTTCAAGTCCTGATGCAGCGTATCAAGCCACCGCTGTTTTGGTCTCCCTCGTGGCCACCTACCCGGCACATCAAGTTAAGACCATTCTTTCGGACGGTGTCGTCTTTTGCGCGAAGGATGTGGCCGTACTCCCATCTTGAATTGTACATAAAAGCAAAATAGCAGAAAAAATTAAAAAAAGAAAACAAACGAATAACAAAAAAATAATACAAGGTCATGGCTAACTATTTGCCTTAAGCTAGTTGAGGCAATTTTGAACGAATATTCGTTATTTTAATATTTTTTCAGGCCGCTGAACGACCTGCATTCACGTGGCAATTAATACCGGGTCCACCGTTTCTTATGGGAGCCATGCTGGTGTTACTGGCGCTCATGTTCAACTCGGCGCTACCTGCTTCACCCGGTGCCGGCAAACACCTTCGGAGGCTGGTTGTTTGTTTTCCCTTGTGAATCTCTTGGACAATCTCTAATGCCAAACGGCTTTGCGGTTCTTATTTTTGTCTTCTCCCTCCAAGGGGTGCCTATGCCGTTATTTTCTACAAGTTCCTATAGATCTTTTCCTGGAAACGTAAAAGCCTGCTCGCACTCCGCGACGGGAGTGACGGCAACGATCTATGCGAGCAACAAGGCAGAGTATTTGTATCGATTTTTCCTGCGCGATCCTCAGTATCAGTCGGTACGTATGCTTTACCCTGTCGCTCCCATCGTTGCCATCGTCCCCGTCGGGGAGTATGAACAAGCCCTAAGGCTGCCAAAACGTCATTTTTGCACGTGCATGATGATTTTGGGTTTGTATACGCTCTCAGTGCAGGATGGCCCTTCAAATCTACAGCGTGGTGAACTACCAAGCTTGACAATGAAGAACAGCTTACTGATGGTGTGTTTCGTATCTGTCTCCCGATTCAAGTTGATGTGGAACTGCCATGTGTAGACTAGAAGCCATCACATTGTCATGTTGAAGTAAAAGCATGGCGCTTCTGCAGCGAATCGGTTAATTCCACTCTTCTAACTCCCGTAATGCATCTTAATTCCCCTGACCTACCATATGTGGCATAGTTAAAACTGTAGAGTTTCTGATGGACACGCACCTCGCGAAGTGGCTGCTAGTGAAGTGCATATCCAATAGCGATAGAGGCGGATATCTCTGTTGAAATGGAGTCTCATGCGCCATCTTTGCACGTCGAAAGTGTTCTTTGTTCACCGCGAGATGGTTCACATTTGAATGTCGTGCTTCCATGTTGACGTGTGATGGCCACATGCTGACTCATATAACTTTTGTTAACGTTCTCACGTTTAATGTTTTGAATAGTTTCCTTCTCGTTTCTTTTGATGGTTTCTTTTCGAAACAAAGTCCTGTCATATAATAGAAAATTGTCTTTGCACCTGTAGCGGGAAAGGTCTGTGCGCCTGTAGCGGGAAACGGTCCGCATGAAACCCCGTTTAAAAGTGACCAGTTTAAAACAGGCAAGTTAAGATATTGAAACTAGAAGTATTTTGTTTAGGAGAAATGTAGAGCACAACTATTTTACCTTTGATGTTTTTTTAGTCAAACGAAGTTTTAGCATCAACTCTGAAGTATTCGAAGAAAAGCACAAGAAGAACATAATTAGTTTAGTGAATAGGAATGGAAATTGAAAGCTAAATAAGTGCTGACAGTAAGTAAACGATGATAAAAGAATCCTTACGTAAAAGAGCAAAGAAATTAAACCATCTGCCCTCCATCCGAGCGTCTCTACAAAAACAGAGGCCGCTTAGCGAAGTTAGGCCCCGTTTATACTTCCGACGCCGAGCGACGCGACGGCATATAAAGTGGCCAAATTGATCGATCGCGTGGCTCAATCAATATGGCCACTGAACATGGCGCCGCGTCGCTCGGCGTCGAAGTATAAACGGGGCCTTACGGGCATGTCTCGTTTCATCTAACGGATTGATATTCTTGATTATGGCGAGGATTCCAACATAGTCACGAGTTTCATAGCATGAAACAACATTGACCGATGCCTTAAATTTTTGTCAAGAGGAGTTCGCGTGCGGTGAGAACCAAACAAAGTGATGGCCTTGGAAGTGCTTCACACAAGGCCGTGGATCGAACCAGGGCCGCCCGCTTGGCAGGCGAGCATTCTACCACTGAACCACCGATGCACCAAATGAAGCTGTGGTTGGGTTCTGCTCTTTGAACCTATGGTGTCGTTCTATTTTTTGGGCTTGGTTATCGCCATTGGTTTATACACTATTAGTCTAACAATTTATTGCAGACCAAGTACATGCGCACAATTTCTTCGCTCTCCGGCTATTTATGCCGAGAGCTGTATCACTCACGTATCAGTCGCAGGCCCTTCTTTGGAACCCTACGATTAGTTTGGGCACCTTTTCTGCTACCTTATGCATCAACAAACAGGGTAAAGTACAATGGAGGTCACGCAGAGCGGGACACAAAGCGATTTATTTTCTTGGTGACGTTCGAGGTAGAAATCGAGCAAGTATGGTAGTTCCATGATGGATTTCACTTCACGCAAAAGTAAAGAAAAACTCATTAGTATCGATTAATATTACTGGCGTGCATCCAAATTATCCTCTTGGAGGGAATCAAACAATGGTATTCGCAATAGAAAAAAACTAAATCAGTAGTCCAATCAGTAAGGAATAAAAAGGGTAGAGGACGACGCTCTTGAATCTTTCGCTATTTGGTTAAACGATGGACACGTGATATCCTAGTCCGGGGGGGGGCACATAACTAAAGAGTATTATATGTGACAAATTCATTCAAGACTTACAGAGCGGCTCCTACAGAACAACACACGACCTAAACAGGAAAAAGCCACAAAGAAAAAACGAAAAAATTGCATTTGTTACGGTTGTATGAAGGAAAAGTTGAGTGCCCTCCTCACCATGTTAGATCCTGGTTATAACATGTCAAGCGACGGTCAGCACGCTTCATGCGGCTTCATGCCCCCTCCCCACCATGTTAGATCGTGGTTATAACATATCAAGGGGCGGTCAACACGCGGCATTAACTATTTCGTCGCTCTTTGCCCGCCGAGACGGTTGTAAACCGCGGCGATTTTTTTGTTTGTTCGTCCGTTTTGATTCTTTTAGGTTAGCTTTCGTTCTCTAGGAGCCGCTCGGTGAGTAGTAATTCATTTTGTTGCCTAGTTTTTAGTAATGTGGCCCCCCCCCCCGGACTAGGATAGATCCGAAATCTGATACAAATTCATTAACCACTGAGGGGCGGAAGGCTTGGTGGGTCTATCCTAGTCGGGGGAGGGATTCACAGAATTGAAAACCATGCAACAAATTGACTTGAGACTTACCAATCGGCTCCTAGAGAACACAATAGTCCCTAAACAAAAAAAAAATGAACGGCCAAACAAAAAAAAATCGCCGCGGTTTTACAACTGTCTCGGCGGGCAAAGACCGACGCAATGGAGGCATGGCGCATGTTGACCACCGCCTGACATGTTAGAACCAGGATCTAACATGGTGAGGACGGCGCATAAAGCCGCATTCCGCGTGCTGACCGCTGCATGACATGTTATAACAAGGATCTAACAGGGTGAGGAGGGCGCATAACTTTGCCTGCTTACAACCGCGGCGAAAACAAATGTAATTTTTTTCGTTTTTTTCTACGTGAATTTTTCTAGTTTAGGTGTTGTCTTGTTCTGTAGGAGCCGCTCGATAAGTCTCAAGTCAAATTGTTACATAATTTTTAATTCTGTGGTCCCCCGACTAGGATAGATCCAGTTTGGTCTCTGAATGGCATCTAAACCATGAATTGATTCGGGTTCATGCGAGAGTATCGCATTCTCCTTGTGAAGAAAGAGGTCCTTTAAAGGTTTTGTTTGTGTTGAATAGCTCTGAGATCAAGTGAGTATTACAGGTCTCCGGCGCATTCGCGGCAGTCGTCCGACACGGCACGACTTCTTCATGCGGACAATGGGCACTGCTAGTGTTCGCAGCGGATTGTTAGCTAAGTATTCCCGTTGTATAGGTCTATCAATGCGTGTTCACTACATTCACTGGTGATTTTGTTGTTATGTGCTTATTAGCGACATACGAGTTGAAGAAGCAGTGCAGTGCGTCGTTGTCTAAGCCTCGTAAGTGCGCGAGCTACCCTTAGCAATGACTTAGAGTGCATATCGTCAACATATCACAGCCTACAATAATACATGTTGCTCTCTCCACGAAAAACGCTGTCAATGTCGATGTTTCGCATCTTTGTTGTGTGTGTGAGTGGGTCTAATCTACCAGTGCTTCTCTTTGTTGTTTCTCTTTGTATGTTTTCTCCAATTTTACTTATAATCGCCCCGTTGTTGTAGCTCGTTGGTCGCTAGAGCTCCATTTCGTTCTCTTCAGAAGGCGCCAGTCAGGTTTCTAGCATTATATGTCGAGAGATAACCACCATTAAGGTATTGACCGTCATCGTTGTATTTAAACACGTTGTGAGATTTGCACTGTGTTATCGGTTGCTCCTGATAAGTTGTTGTATGTTGAACATGGTTTATACTTCAGTCGCCTTCTCGCGCGGAATATTGACGCATCCAGCGACTTTGTCGATACCCATGGTAGTCGGGCTGGCGCGCGGTGAAGCGGCAGAGGTGTAAATCATGCTTTAGGTGTACGTGACGCTAGGAGGAAAGCTTTCCTCCGGTGAGGCGTCCAATGAGCATAACCATTTCGTTCCGATGTGATGAAAAACCCACTTGTCATTTTGCATAAGGTGTTCGTTATTGTTGTCTTCTGTGTGTGCGTGTGAAAGGATCACTGTCGCCGTGAAATTCTTTGAGATTCTCCGCATTTTTGTATGGTGTGATTTTGACTATTGTCGCGCATAAGCAGTAAATATTTGATGATCACCGGAGACGTTTCATTCCTAATGGTAACTGTTCAGTTCTGGTAGAATATTTCGATTGAATGAGCTTTGATTCTACTGGTTATCGGGTTCAGAGGACCTTTCGCGGTGGCGCAGATGCAGGTTATTAACGACTAGGGCCTTGAGATTTTAAAAAATCTCCATCTTGTTGCTGTTGAACTTCCCCCACCTTAGGATCGCGGCAAAAGACCTTATTTGGTCATCTTTTGACTTCTCAAAAATTTTGTTTTCTTGAGCGCGTGTAGCGCAGTCGGAGGAGGTGCCGGCTGTCGCGTGCTCCCGATATTCCTGTTTCGGATTTCCAACCCAACCAAATTAAGCCTTTCTTCCCTCCGGGTCTGTGAAATGGTACCAGACTTGTCTGAGAAGGATAAAGCACTGATTTGTTCATCGGCTGGCCAGCGTCGGTCATTGTATGACTTACTCGCATTCAAATCGCCTCCACGACATCCGGTAGAAGTAGGATGCGTGGCGTATCCTACCCACACACACATACACACACAACACACACAAGTCTTCTGTATCCCCTACGTTTCATAGCAACTTTGACTTGGAAGAAGAGAGGGCTGGCTTGTCCGTATCGTACCCAGAATGCGTGTTAGACCAGATACGCTATCAGATGGCCCCTACGTTATCACGCGAAGTAAGGTTTAGCCCGAATCTCGAAGGAAATTTATCGAAGTTGACCTTTATCGTTTCTTTTGTGCCCAGAAGCTTCAGAATCTTCTCTTGTGCATGAGCTTTGAGCTTAGTTCCTCTTGGCGGAGGGGTATGGGGTGGATCGTATTCATCTTGTGCCACATCTGATTGCTTTTCAGGGAAATTTTCTGATAGAAGAGGAACTGATGGCTACATGATTGTAGCAAAGTATCATTTTCTTTACTATTGGAAGCCATTATTAAACCTGTTATCTGAATCCATCCTATCTTTAGTTATGAGTTTTGGATCAGTTCACCTCTTATGGTAAAGGTTTGTACTACACATTTCCCGCATGGGCAACTACTGAACACCGAGCAGGTCATCCAGTTAGGCTTAACGATGGGCAGTAGTGGGGATTCATTTGGATGAGCCACACATTCTTCTTCTATGTGATGCCATGAGGATAGGTAGAATACGTGTTTTGCCTACGCAATGACGTGTATTGGCCATCCAATAAACAAATGAGGGTTTTTTTCCTCCGGACGAGCGTGGTATGAATTTATCGACGACAGAGTGTGGGATATGGGGAAGACCACTGTTGTTAAATTCCGGAGATTCAACTGTACCACAGCTATAATCCATTACTAGAAAATACGTAGGAACCGCACAGCAGGAACAAGCTTCACTCTCATGTTTCCAGCGATTCAATACATCGGTCTGATTCAATGTGATCGTATTTGTTAGTGGGACCATTAATCCATCAAACTCCATGTCCTCTCATCTTGGAACCTCGGCATTGGTGTTATTCACATTGTTAACATTATTCCATCCTTCCCCTCTGAGCCCTTGCTAAGCTGCTTGCACAGGGAAATAATCGGGGGCTTGACAGCTTACGAGATTGTGCATCGCTGGAATTATGAGCTCAAGATGAAATGTGTAGCTTTCAGAAGGGTGCTATGAAAAGAGCCCTACTCAATGATGGAATTGACGCGGATGTGCCGGCAAAGTTGATGACAAATGCGTTCCAATTGCAGGTAATTTCTTAATTACCTAGGCATTCTTGCTTACTGGATCTAAAGTAAATCTAGTTATGAGTTATATAGGTGGGTGATAGGGCGCAAAGCGGCTCGGAGGGATCACCTTGCATTCAGTGGTTATCCACCTTTCTAAATGGCACATAAATGCACAGTTACAACAGAGGTGTCCTAGCTCAGTTCACCACAGGGCAGACCACACCAGTGTGGTGCATTTTTTTTAGTGCGACACAAAATATTTAGCAGTACTGGATCACATGGTGACCCGCTCCGAGCCGCTTAGCACCGGTGATAGATCTCAATACAGTCCACTCCCGTTATAACGCCTCCGGATAAGACGCGACTCTCGATATAACGTAGATTTTCTCTGGCCCCGGCCAGCTTACCATTACGCCAAAACAAATCAACTCCGCTTAAGATGCGTCGGATACAACGCTACTCCCATTATAGCGCGGTTTCGAGAGGAACTCTGCGTTCAAAATGACTCCCGTTATAACGCGACCCTGGCACAGTTCCGATCTCACACGGAAAATGAAGAGGAGCAAGGTGCTGAGCGCGTCTGCAATCACAGCTACCCTTCTATTGCCTCGTTCGTAGTCGCGACCAGCACCTGTCCGACAATGAATTAGATCCATGTACTAGGCTGTCCAATAATTCCTGTCCGAAAATTTTCAAAATTCTATAATTTTCCTTAGAAGTGTTATAATATCAGGCAAGTGTAAAAACCTTCTAGAAGGTTCTCCAGAGTTCCACGCTAGGGGTATATAAGGCGCAGTCGGCACGTCCAGCTACCAGTACAAGCTAAAATGGACCAAGGCCGAATTCATACGTTCGTGTACTACGAGTGGCTGCTGGGCAACGACACGGGCACCGCGGTCGCCAACATCTGCAGAGCGTGCACGGAGGATGCAGTGTCCCAACGCACAGTCAGGCGCTGGTTCAATCGTTTCGAGAGCAGCGACACGAGGCTCGAGGGCAGGGAGCAAGCGGAGGCCTTCTACGGTGGATGATGACGAAGTCCGTCGCTGTATCAAGGAGAAGCCGGAAACCACCACCCGTGAACTGGCGACGACGCTCGGCTGCAGCAAATCCACCATGCACAATCGACTCAACTTACTCGGCTACCACAAAGCTCTGGCCCGTTGGATCCTCCATCGTCCCTGACGAGCCTCGGTCCACCTGCTGCACGACAATGCGCCCCCCACGTGGCGAAGGAGACCCAGCAGAAGTTGGCGACGTTCGGCTGGGAGACGGTTGCCTATCCGCCGTATTCCCCGGACCTCACCCCCTCCGACCAGCACTTGTTCCGCCCGCTGAAGCAACATTTGGCCGGAAGAAAATTCACCAACTACGACAACCTCAAATCCGACATCGCGGACTTCTTCGAGTCGCAGCCCCCGGAGTTCTGGGCGAAGGGCATCGGCGACCTGCCCAATCGATGGGCCACTGTTGTTGATAACTGTGGTGATTATATTGTTGATTAGACTTGTTTTTCAATAAAGTTGAAAAAAATTAAAAATAGTGAAATTTTCGGACAAGAAATATTGGACAGCCTGGCAGATGTTTTCATGCGTGCGAGGCCCATCAAAGTGTTTATTGTTGTCCATATTTCATAGCAATATGTCGAGCATAGTGTAAGACTCTCGGTGGTGGTTAAAAGCTACCGTAAATTGGAGGGTTTCCTCTATCAGAAACGGCAGAAAGTGTGGATTAATACTCAGATTATTCACAATAATATCGTACACATTTGTTCTAAGCCTAGAGCAGCTGGTATAGAGGCCATATACTGTCACATATTGTTTGTTGTGCTCAGAACTCTCACGCCATGCAAGACTGTACCGGCACCCTATGCTCTCCAGGTAGGATTACGCTGTTTGATCACACCCAGCACCTGATACGGGTGAGTGCTGAGAGAATATGGCGGATGCGGCGCGCGATTTAATAGCGCTGATAGTGTAGGGAGGGAGTGTGCCTCTGAGAGCAGGACTTCATTATTAAATTAACAATGTTATTTGCCTTCACACTCTTTTATCATCACATATCTCATTACTATAGCCATATTCAGCCATTGTATGCGTTTCTAAACAAGTCTACCCGTAAATGAGTCTAAAAAAGGATATCTCCGGTTAGAACGCGACTCCCGTTATAACGCGGATTTTCTCCGGTCCCTTCAAACGCGTTATAACGAGAGGGGACTGTATATGCTTTTGAATCGCAAGAATTCGGTTGCGGACATCTCGGAACTCCTTCAAAGAAGATTACCGGATGTTGGCCATATAAGATCATTTTCAGTCCTTTTTGGGGGTTTGAATAATCTTCCAAGGGGTTTTTCGAAATTTTGCATAGACCAGAATAGTGCCGTGGCGAATTTACCAGTTTATTGAAATTCACAAAATTCATAATGGTTTGATGATGTGGTTTCAAGCCGCAATTCGCTGTAGCTCAATATTCTTGTCATGTAGTCCTGAAATGTTATGCATGTCTACTTCAATCGCTTGTTTTCAAGTGTGAAGATGCCGAGCGCGATCGCCAAGCCGATCCAAAGGTGGTTTCGAAATGGGAGGAAACGGCCAAGAAAATAGCGGCAGCGATGAGGAACGCAAAACTGAAGCATTCATGTCAGGTAAATGCCTTCCTCTTACTTTTTATGGAACCAATCTTTTTCAAAAGAGTACTGGCCCATGAGCTTGTTGTTGTACAGAATTACAGAGTTGGAGATATACATAGCTCAATAGTATATTATCTACTGCTCTGAGATTCGGCTGGAAATTCGAATCCAAGGGTTTTGATCGGAGCATTAGAGGCTAAAATACGTGAAGGTTCTAGGAGCAGGATCACCACATGATTCGGAGGAAGCGTTTTTCTTTGTTGAGGCGCCTCACAAAACAAAGGGCAGTAAGCATGAAAATAAGCTAGTATAAATATAAGTAACAAGACAAACCCAGTAAACAAAAACAAAAACATTCAAACAAATAGGTATGTAGGACGAAGGGCCACTTGATGAAGGTACTACTTACCAGGAGACTATCTCCACGGTAGGTCGGAATGGCCTATGGGTTGTATGTGGGCGGAATAGCCTCTCTCTGGGAAATAACAAAATGCAAATATCTCGACCCCAATACAGGTCTGCACTGAGTTAGGGACGACAGAAGTCGAACCGTTGGCGGCGTTAGCCCTGTGCCTTCGCGCGGAGGGTGGGCTGAAACTGGCTAGAAACCGCCGTAGCGGACGAGCAATGGTGGTGCAGTGGGTAGGAGAGCGGCGTGGTGAAACGGCGAGGTTTGTGGTTCGGTTCCCTCGTGATTCCCCCTTTTTTGCACTTCCTAAAATAGATTCGCACAATCAACCACATCAACTTCCGCCGTCCCTAACTCTACGCGGAGTTGTATTGGGGTCGAAATACTTGCATTTTGTGTTTACAGAGAGGACGATTCTGTTCACATACAACACTTTGGCCGTTCCGACCTACCGTTGAGATAGTTTCTTGGTTAGGCTAGTAAAAGGTGTGAAAGGGAAAAATATGGTTAGCTCGTTTTCGGTTATCTTGTTTTTACCAACATCACTGTTTCGTGGACGTGATATTGTCAGTTTGACTTCCTATTTCACCAAATACACACCGTGCTGCAATAGTGCTCTTTTCTTAATATGCCTTTTTTCTTCGAAATGAGTGCTAGGTGTTTGAAGCGACCTACTACCACTAAACGTTGTCCTGCTGCCTACGCTAGTCAGATGTTCAACAATTCTTTACTCTTCCTACCTAAGTAGTGCTGCATGGCCGTTGATGTTCCCAGTAATATTACCTCACTAGCTCATTAAGATTATTTAGTCATGTTCAATTGAGGAGGACCAATTCAAAATTTTATAGACTTATGTTCATTAGTATGCTACTACAGTTTCTAACCAGATATCTAACATTTGTTTCTGAACCTAAATATTTACGTAGACCAGGATCACAATTGCGCGTAGTATAAATTCTTTGCTGTTAAATGGCTGAAATCCTTCAGTGTTTGCTTTTAAAAAGTGGCATTTTTTAGTACAAGGATCTGGATTGGTGGAGTATACACAACTTCGATCATCCACTGTCTGAACATGCGGTAGCGATTGGGAAGACAACGTCAAGTGTAGTGACGTACGAGTGGGCTCCTCCAAAAGAGGTACTGGTTGTCTATGACCTTATTGGCTTAGTCAGGACCTACTTTGATCTATTGCAGGTAACGATTCTCGGCGAGTCTGCCATTAATTTGTTGTCGTCGAGCTGTTTCGTTGTGGAGATGTTTGTTACTCTTCCAGATGTGGGTTTATTCCCCCATATATAGTCTTTTGTCTTCCTCTGCGGTATCCCATCATTGATCGTTTCCAGAGCCTGTTCGGGAAGCGGGACTACGTGAACCTCACTTATCCAGCGAAACGTGCCCATTACTTGTGCAGCACTGTAGTGGCTCTTCGAGAAACATTTGGTGACCTTGATGCGAATGTCGTGCCGGGATTTGCCAACGACAATGTCTTCCCGAATGTTCAACTTAGCGGTTCGTGGGGTTTGCGTTTCGTATTGCAAAGTGTCGGAGCTAGGCCATACGAACTATGTGGTTTACCAATCGTTACCCATCTTTCGTGTGATGCTCTCTGGCCACATATCAGCTTAAATGAACTGGTACAATTCAAAACACGGATCTATCCTAGTCGGGGGGGGAGGAGGGGGTCCACAGAATTAAAAATTATGTAACAAATTGACTTAAGACTTGCCGAGCGGCTTGTATAGAAAAAGAAAGGACCTAACTAGAAAAATTCTCGACAAAAACGAAAAAATTACATTTGTTTTCGCCGCGGTTGTACGCAGGCAAAGTTATGAGCCCTCCTCACCATGTTAGATCCTGGTTATAACATGTCAGGCGGCGGTCAGCACGCGGCATGCGGCTTTATGCTCCGTCCTTACCATGTTAGATCCTGGTTCTAACATGTCAGGCGGTGGTCAACATGCGCCATGCCTCCATTGCGTCGGTCTTTGCCCGCCGAGACAGTTGTCACACCGCGGCGCTTTCATTTTATTTTTTGTTTGGCCGTTCATTTTTTGTTTCTTTTAGGGCCTATCGTGTTCTTCTCTGGGAGCCTTGGGAAGTCTCAAGTCAATTTGTTGTATAATTTTCAATTCTGTGCCCCCCCCCACACACACACTAGGATAGATCCCAAAACTTTTGTCCAAGCTCCATGTCATTGTCATATTACTCTGCTCTTCTTCTTGCGAGTAACGTGTTCTACTTCTTCCGAGCAAGGTAGTCCCTGTGACTAGGGTCGCCTTCCGTTACTAAGGTGCTAGTGCTACTTTGCAGTCAATCCCTTTCCTTAGAAGCTTTCAAGCCGTTTGCTATGTGGTAGATTTCTATTGTCGTAATTTAACTAAAGTGGATTTAGCCCCTACAGTTCATGTAAATGATGTGCTAAGGAAAAAAAGCTCTAAATTTTTTCTCAGCACGTTTTACATTCAAAGGATTACGAGTTATGGAATATTTAATGTTTGACTGTCCTTGAATTTTGGTATGTTCTTTACTTGTGCTGTAGGATCTCGTGTAAAGCTGTTGATTCAAGAGCTTGGTTATGAAATATTTTTCATTTTCAGACAAGACATGTTCTGGAAAGGTTCTGATCCACTTTGGTGCATCGGAGAATACGTTGGCGAAGAACTCTCGGTTTTCTCCAAGCTCCTCCAACCTCCGAGCGTCCACCATATATCCGAATGTCACCGATAAAGGTTGGTCATTCCACCGTTTCGCGAGACAAAACTAACCACGGCTCAGTGACACTGAGTCAGTTTCACCGTTTTTCTTTTTGTGAGCCGTTTGAGGTCAGCAGACGAGACATTCTTCTATCCAGATGAGGAGCCGACACCGTATTTCAATCAACGGGTGCTTAGGACGATACTTGAGTCAGGACTTATTCGACGAGTTTCGGTGGAGCTACGACACAAGGAGACTTTAACGGCCGCGCTCGCTTTGATTAATCGCTGGTTTGCATGCAGAGGGTTAAAACAGGTCAGTGGAGGTTAGGATATTTCATTTCATTTCATTTATTACGCTGTTTAAGACAGACGTTATACAGAACCCAAACCACATCAACACAACCAGAACAACAATAGGATAATAGAGCGTCTGTAGACATGGAGGATCAATAGGATAGTAAATGGTTGGATGACTGGAAACGTGGAGAACGCACCACCGGATTTCCTATTTTGCACTGAATATAGTCGCTTTTGCCATACGTTTGAACGAAGGAAGAGAAGTCGGCACAGTCCTCGTCTTACTCCATTTGAGATACCTCAAACCAGCTCTAACCGTAAAGAAGGTGGCTCTTAGTGAGGTTTTAGGTGATTTAAAAAACAGCTTATCGGTTCCACCCCTAGTGACTGAGGGTCGTAGGGTGTAAAATTTTGTGCAGGAAACTGGGATCAGGTGGTTGATTAGTTTATAGACCATAACTATATCGAAGTAGTATCTCCTTGACTTGAGTGACGGAATACCCAGATAAGCATTCCTAATGCTAGCTCTAGGGATTCTGCCATACAGAAATCCACCATTTCGCAATAGAATCTTCCTGGTGAAATTGTTCTGAATCTTCTCTATCATCAGAACATCTTTCTGTTTAGCAGGGCAGAACACGGAACATGAACTCTCGACGAGCGGTCTCATATTGAGGGGCTTTTATTCTAGCGGGCGCGTGTAGCGCAGTCGGAGGAGGCGTCGACTGTCGCGAGCACCCGATACCAGGTTCCTGGTTCGGATTTCCCGCCCAGGACGACCAAGCCTTCCATCCCTCGGGGTCGGTGAATTGGTACCAGACTTGTCTGGGAAGGATAGAGCGCGGACATGTTCAGCGGATGGCCACCGCAAGTCGTTGTATGGCCAAATACGCATTCAAATCGCCTCCACGATATACCGTAGAAGTAGAATGCGTGGCGCATCCCAAAAGGGATTGAACAACGCCGTCCTTTATCTTTTATTCTAGCATTTATTTAGTCCTGTATTAAGTGCACAGGTTTTCCTTCTGGAAGTGCTGGGTGAAACTTGCAGTGTAGTCTCCTTGTGAAACTGTTCTCGTTTGGCCTTCATTGCCAAGAAAAATGCCTTGAGTGTGATCTGCATGGTTGTCAACTAGCTGCTTCCATGTAAAAGGTTGGGAACTCTTCGAGAAGATAAGCTGTTGTCAGAAACGTCTGAAGGAATATTTTGTTCCTACTAACTATGGGAAAGAACTAGAATGTTCTGTTTTGAAATTGATACAGCTGGTAGAGATGTCCGAGACAGTATTTTGTTCCTGATAACTTCTGAGAAAGAACTAGGACACGAGGAATTGGCCCAAGAAAGGAAATAGGTATCCATCGGCGGTCTGAGGAGATGGTTTCCGAGAGGGATTAAATGGCATGGGCCTCTAATCTCATCCTTTATCGAGGAACTGTGGTCACACCAGACAGCAATTTTTCAGTTCGACTCTGTGTTCCTAGCGTGCTTCATGGTGAAGCTGTTGGAGGACAACGTAGTTGTCAAACAGCAAGACCTGCTTACTGTGCTGAAGAACTTCTTCACCAGCGTAGGTAAGTGTTTCGGCATTATTTCAGCATTGGGACAATGCAGACTGTACCATTAGTAGGTATATTTATTTATTTATTTATGAATACACCCATAAGGATGCGCCAAAAAACATCATACTTGTAAACAAACAAAAATTTCCAGTGCGCAATGAAAAGAGAAGAACTCAAAAGAACAGAGGAAAAAAACATAGGTGTCTTCTAAAAATAGAGCGAGAGCGTCGAGAGGAAGAAATATATGAAGTTAAATGTTTCTTGTATTACCTAGTAAGGCTATTTCTTTCAGTAAACTGGGACACATCTTCCGTAATGGGATTCCATCCCGACGATATCGAAGACGGTACGATAAGTGCTCATCTCGCGACTTTCCCAGTGGTTTTCCTTGATCACTCTGGGTACTGGAATGTGGCCAGCGAGATTTCAAACGACTCCCTTCTACTGGTAGGTTAGGATAGATGTCCTTGTTGATTTTTCCTTGACTAACAATCTTTACACTTGAGTTTCTTCTTGCTATTAGTAATATGAAACGGGACAATTTGCAGGCGAAGGCTGATATCGGTAGATCGCTGTTGGTGCTTGGAGATTTCCTCGCGTTTGACACACTTTTCCTGGAACGGCATCATTTCTTCTCGTCGTTCGATCATTACTTCAGGTGAGACTTGAAGAACATTTGGGTCTAGAGTCGTCTATTTCCCTACTTATTGTAGACTGGACATATCGCCGGAAAACTTGAAGTCGTTGTCAAAGCTTCCGGATCTCTTTGTAGACACCGTTGACGAGAACGATCGTCTTTCGCGGTTCATGGCGAATTTTATGGATGTAAGTGGATTGCTTTCGTTGGAAAACGAGTTTTGAGGAAGTTGAGCTTTATAATGATTTTCAGCATGTTCACAAGTGTATGGAGGAGAGATTCGACAACGTTTGCGTCGAGAGATTGGAAAAGGAGAAGGTCTGCATCAAAGTGTTAATGTATTATGCTGTTAACGTTGTGTGTAGGTATAACAGCGGTTGGATGGGGTGCTCAGAATTGAGGTTATTGCTTCGGGTCCCGCTCAGGGCAACGAAACATTCCTTTCCTCCGGGAGCGATGAATTTGTACCGTCTTGTCTGGGAAGGATAAAGGGCTGACTTGTTCATCGACTGCCCACCGCAAGTCATTGTATAGGCCAATTAGACATTCAAATTGCCTCCAGAATATCCCGTAGAAGCAGAATAAGTAGCGTATCCCACGAAATGATTGATTAACGACATTCTTTACTGAACTACGTTTCGAGCTATTGAACTATGTTCTTTATTCAAGACAGTTTCATTAAGCCTCAAGTGGCTGCTTTCGAGGTTGTAAGCTACAACGTTGTTTTGTTGCGATGAAAACTCTAGCCCCAGGCGGACTCGAACCTGCACCTCCTGCTGACCGGGCGGGAATGCTCTACGCCGTTACACCATCGGCAGTGTTTGATCGAACGCATCCTCGATACCAGCCACTTGAGGCTTAATGGAATTGACTTGAATCATTTCTATTGACACCTTCCTTTTACTGGTTCAATGCTGATATCAGCGGCGGCTCATCGCGATATACGGGTGAGTGCTGATGGGTCCCACGAGGTTAGGATGTTGCGTTCGATCAAACGGCGCCGGTGGCGTAATGGCGTAGAGCATTCCCGCGCGGTCAGCAAGAGGAGCAGGTTCAAGTCCCGTCTAGCACTAGAGTTTTGATTGCAACAAAACATCGTTATGTTCTTTGTTCTGTATCCTTTACGATGCATAATGAATGCTAAAGTGATAGGGCTCTCGAGCAAAAGAGAATCTGTTGTTGAAGTTCGAGTCCGATTTTGGCATTCTTGCGGTTTCATTGACTTACTAACTTGTATCTATCCTATCAAATGAATACCAACTGTCGTCTCTTGGTGACGCGGAAGAGCTCAGGCGCGTGCATAGCGCCTGCGGTCACCCCCGTCGTGTGCCAGAGCGACCCAGTGAGTCCACCGTGTTAAAGGAACGTGAATAGCTTTGAAATCCGATCCATTACGTTCATTAAGAGTTACAACCAATTCGTTGATGAGTGCTCTTTAGCTTTTCTCACAATCTGCCGGCTACAGCCATCGCCCCGCGGGGTCTTCGAGGCACGTCGCTTTGTCGACCCATCTGGTCTTTGAGAATTGTGCCCAGGCAACAGCATTTATGAATGTCGACGTACCTCAGAACTCGAGAAGCCTCTCACCTTCGTGAGTCGTGTCAATCCGAGCACTGTACTCACGATTCTTCTCCTCACGACGTTGAACGCACGTTTCTCCTGCGTTAGAATTCCGAGAGGTCCATTTGCGCAGAAAGAACTGCGAAGTTGAACAAGTGGGCACGGAATCGGACGTCCTATAGCTTCTTCGCGACCTCTTTGACACCCTTTGGAGCTCGTCAATCCGTTCGGTGCCTGCCTTTTTCGCACGGGTTCAGTTCATTGGTCACCTCAACTTCGCGACTAAGATTCATATCACGTCATTACCGTAGCATGCGGTATCGGATGCCCCGTTTATACTCCATCCGGCGCGCCCTATTAAATATTGGTGAATATCACTACGACACGCCATCGGGCGATTGAAGTATAAACGGGAACTAACGGTCTGGAAGCGCTCGTGCAGTCAATTTGAGCGCGTATTTGGCCGATACAATGACATGTGGTGGCAACCTGATGGAGAAGTGAGTGTTTCATCCTTTCTGGGAAGAGTCTTGTACCAATCCATCCCGGAAGGAGGGAGAACCTCGCTAACCTTGGAGGGATCCGAACCGAGAACATAGATTTGGTGCCTCGGCCGACTACGCTACCGCCCGCCATCCTTTACCGTAACACTCCAAAGGCGCCCATTTAAGACAGTAAGCGGGAGGTTGTGGCAAGCGCAATCTGTTCGGTTTAGCCTTTTTGATGCGCGACTAATTAATGAGCTGGACCTCCAATTCTCTAGTGTGGGACTAACAAGCAACCAAACTGTCTTCTGACCTTACGATGAACCGGTGTGTGTTGAGTAGTTTAGCTAAGGAGCTACAGTTTAGTAAAACCTACAACCTTCAGGACATAACTTCATATCTAATTGGATTCCGTTCCAAAAGAGACTGGTCGAATCCGATCACTATGGGACCGGTGGCAACGGATCCGGCTTCGAAAGGTTCGTCGTGGATGTTTTAAGATATTCTAACCTCAGCCCTTGACATGAGGTGTTATCCTTTATTTTGGAGATTCCATTTATATTTACATTTAAAACGTTCTCCGCTTGATTTAAACCTGCGCCGTTCAGCCTTCCGCGCCTTGTGGAAAGAAAAGACTCAGCTTCGAAAATTTGCCGATGCTCGCATATGCGAGTGTATGGTGTGGGCAGACTCGCCTTCGCCAGCGGTACCTCATTCGATCCTTCAGTTTATACTTGTGAAGTAAGCTATTCAGAACCGCTATTACTTATCGAAACCTTTATCTTGTTATGCACTTTCCTTTGCAGCCACTTCGATCTTCCGGCTGGCTGCGTATCATGGCGGTCCGTGTTCCCAGAAGCATTTTCGTCAAAGAAGGACGTGAATGCGAAGATCACGAGCGCTTTCGCTAATCTTAGTGGAATTCTTCGAACAGCAAAGGGTCTCCCGCTGATGATCACCAATATTCATGGCATGAGCCCGTATCTGAGAGACACTGAGGTGAGAGGATCGTGAAGGTGCTTAACTGGAAAGAGCGAGGAATTTTAGGTGTGGTTTTAAAGAAGGGTTCTTACATGATTAGTGAATTGCGGCAGAGGCACCTGCTTCAGGCGCGACTATAATTCAGAGAGTTTAGTTTTGAAGTTAGTATTTTGCCATCGTGGCGCCAACGGTGTCCTCGGCAACTCAACCAGTCCTGATTTGCAATGCATTGAACCAGTTGATATCACCACGGTATTGAATAGGGTGATGTTGATGTAGTAGTGAGCGTATTGCCTCTAAGCTTCAAGCCGAAATCTCAAACCCTATGAAACCTTTGTTAGCAGCTTGAGGCGTTATTACTGCTATACATTGGGTGTAATAGCAGTTACAATGCTACGGCTACAATTACAAATGTTAACCTATCCTGTGTTTGGCAGCTTCCTTCTTGCTGCTATACGTAGCTTTTTGTTATATTATCGTCCTTGTATCTGTAAGGAATCAGCAAATATCTGGCTGTGCCACTTAGCTACATAAGAATGCCGGGATCTATTCTAGTCGGGGGGGGGGGGGGGGTGGTACACATAACTAAAAATTATACAACAAATTGACTTGGGACTCATGGAGCGGGTTTCAGGAGACAAAATAGGGCCCAAGCTGACAAAATTCACAAAAAATTACAACAAAAACGAAAAAATTTTAACCACGGCTGTAAAGATATGTGCCCCTCCCGCCCCTCACCATGACTGATCCTGGTTATAACATGTCTGGCGACGGTCAGCACGCGGTATACGGCTTTACATGCCCCTCTCACCATGATAGATTCCGGCTATAACATGTCAGGCGGTGGTCAGCTGTGTTTGAATACGCCTTGCCCGCCAGAACGTCCTAAAAACGGCGCGTATTTGTTTGTTTTTTGTTTGTTTGTGTTTCTTTCTTTGCTTTTTGGGGTTCTTTAGAAGCCGCTCTGTAAGTCCTAAGTCGTTGGTTGCGCTTTGGTTGCGCAATTTTTAGTTATGTGGACTCTCCCCCCCCCCCGACTAGGATAGATCCAAATGCCCTTATTAACACGAATAGTCGAAAATCGATCCAATTCGCAACCGAGGTGTACTATGAAAGTCTAATGCGAGGCGGACCTCTAAATATTTGTCGAACCGATCTGCTTATTTTCCAGCCATGCGCTTCTGAAGTGCTGTGCAGGACTGAGCAAGGAGCTGTGGAGAACGAACACCGTCTACTGGCAGCTCGTGCTGTGCCACCCTATACTGGCTGTATCACTGGTTAGTCTGGGCTTTTTCTTCATACTATTTCATTGTTATTTGAATTGAGTGTGAGCGACATAGTGCCTAAGGCGTTAACAATCGTAGAAGATCGTGGATGTTGCGTTCGATCAAACGGCGCCGGTGATGTAATGGCGTAGAGCATTCCCGCCCGGTCAGAGGGAAGTGTGGGTTCGAGTCCCGCCTGGCGCTAGAAGTTTTGATCGCAACAAGACATCGTTGTGACAGCTTACAACCTCGTTACCAGCCAATTGA
Source organism: Heligmosomoides polygyrus bakeri (assembly GCA_947359475.1). Classification (NCBI taxonomy): domain Eukaryota; kingdom Metazoa; phylum Nematoda; class Chromadorea; order Rhabditida; family Heligmosomidae; genus Heligmosomoides; species Heligmosomoides polygyrus. The sequence goes on from OX375866.1 coordinate 104,737,180, forward strand.
GGCTTAAAGAAACTGATTTGAATTGTTTCTATCAAGACCATCAGCTTAACTGGTCCCATGCTGATATCAGCGGCCAGCTCATCCCGGATACGGGTGGGTGCTGATCGGCCCCACGAGGTGTGGATGTTGCGTTCGATCAAACGGCGCCGGTGGTGTAATGGCGTAGAGCATTCCCGCCCGGTCAGAGGGAAGTGCGGGTTCGAGTCCCGCCTGGCGCTAGAAGTTTTGATCGCAAAAAGTCATCGTTGTGACAGCTTACAACCTCGTTACCAGCCAATTGAGGCTTAAAGAAACTGATTTGAATCGTAGAAGAATTAACCACGAATTCGCTACCTAAGTGTCCACTTGCATGTCTGGGATCAAAGTACGTAACATGACACGCTGCGTTTTTTACTTCTTTGCGATGTCATCACTTGGTTCTTAAGAGGTTTGTTTCGGCTACAGACTTTCTGTCGGTGACCAGCCGAGTGCCATTTTCTCATGAATATGAGAAGTGGACACTTTGGTTACTGTCTTGTTCACAGCTGCCGTTATTGACTATGAATAGGTGCATTAAATTGTGGCTTGGAGTATAGAAGGTAAGGGTATTAAACATTCCCTAGTCCGGGATGCGCCGCGCAGTCTTTCTACGGAATCTCGTAGATGCGGTTTGGATCTGTTTCTGGTCTATACTGGTCCGTTTAGTGTTTCTCTTTTGTTGGATAATTCTGTTACCAAATCACTGACTCTGAAGCAATGGAAGCCTTGGTTGGTTTCAGCTGGACCCGAATTAGTACTCCGATTCGGGGAGCGTGCGACTCCGGCGTCTCCTCCGACTGAGATACCACGTCTGCCGCGAAGAATAAGATCATCTTTTAGCGTGGCTATTAGAAGCTGATCTCGAACTTGCTCCCTCCGGCTGGATATGAACGCAGTTCTTTGATCCTTCAAGCTTTGGGCTTAGTCTTTCACACTATTAGGACTTGTCCACCCTTATTCATCTGCCGGGATGTTTTTAATTGCCTCCTTTCATCTGCTTTGGTACAGAGGGGTATGCTAATGATGTTCAAGTCATGATTTACAGTGCACATCAAACTGGAATACTCAGGAAAGTGGGGTGATACGATTGCCGGTGTACGACAGCTCTCCGCTGCGTTCTATATTGAGGTAAAGTGGATGCGGTATAGATTTTTTCAGCTGGCTTCAGGTTTGTCTATGCTCTGTGTTCAGATAGGAAAGTATCTCAAGGAGAAACATGGCTTGATAGCTGTTCCAACGGTGGATCAGCTGTTTGTAGTAAAGGTGAGTGCTTGAGGCTTTTGTGTTTCGCAAACTTCTAAATGTTTTCTTTTCTCTAAAAGAGGCCCTCTATCAGTTGGTAGCCAGTTATTCTGCGTTCGGATCTGCCGGCGGATACATCCGATGATGTAGCCAAGCTAGCAAATGCCCTGATCTGACTACTCTTTGTTCTGGAGCTATCTAAAAAGCACCGATCTGTATCAAGAGCACTGTGGAAAAAATATTGCTCAACAGTAATAGTGGTTTAAGTCTATGTGTCTATTAGGTTGTAACGAAATAAATGGCACTGAACCACTGTAAATTTAAACAGTTAATATCTCGGCTTGTAGGCAAGTTTATTAATCGAAATAAAAACCTTCTGATTCTACACATCTTTGCCAACGTGACACAAGCTTTTTTATCCCAGCAGCATAAAAATCAGAAGTTCTGGAATTGACGAAATCTTCGAAGGCACTTTCGGCATCCTGTTGGTATTTGAATATTTTCCCTACCAAGAAGTCGCCAAGATGCTTGAAGAAATGGTAGACTGTTGGGGAGAGGTCGGGAGAAAACGGAGGATGTGGTAGAGTTTCAATGCTCAGCTCATTCAATTTATGCAACGTCATTCGTGCTACATGGGGGCGAGCATTGTCGCGCAGAAGGAGAACTCGCCTTCGGTTTACCAAGGCCGGCCGGATATCCTTCAACTTTTTCATCATTTCTTCAATTTCAATGCAGTACTTCTCTGCCGTGATGGATTCACCGGGAGGGAGGAAGCTGTGGTGAATAATTCCCAGCGAACACCACCATACTGTCACCATTACTTTCTTTTGGTGCAATTCCGGCTTCGCAAAAACCTTGGGGCTCTCATCGCTGTCCACCCACTGTGCCGATCGTCGCCTGTTGTCGTACATTATCCGTTTCTCGTCACAGGTTACGATGCGATCAAGTAATGGGTCCGTTTCGTTCCGTAGAAGCAGTGCGGACGAGATCTATATCGTCGGTTTCTTTGCTCCTCAGACAGCTCGTGAGGCACCCACCTTTCCAGCCTTTTGGTCTCTCCAATTTCCTTCAGATGCCGGGCAGCTGTGTTGTGACTGACGCCAAGAACCTTCGCTATCTCCCTGGTAGCTTTGTGTGGATCCTCCTCTACCACATCTCTCAGCTTGTCCTCATCAACATCGCTATGCCTCCCACGACCTTCATGTTCTTCCAAGCTCGCATCTCCATTCCGGAACTTCTGATACCAACGATACGCCGTCCGAATTGTGGAACATCCTTGACCGAATGCGGCGTTGATCTTCTCGTCCGCCTCCTAAGCTGCAGTGCCCAGCTTGAATTCATACAAGTAAATGCCTCGGATTACCCTTTTGTCCATCTGCAAAAAAGTCAATAAAACTCTAAAGTTTTCCCACTTTTGCATAGAAAATTTGGTACTCACCGGTAGAGCAAAGTTTGCGCTTCTAAATGATATGCCACATGTTACGGTTTGTTCTTGATCAAACGCGTAAAGACGCGCCAAAAAATGGCGCGAGCCAGTGCTATTTAATTCGTTACAACCTAATAGTTCCAAATTAATTAAGGATTTGGGGATTTTATTTATCTCCTATTCTCCGTCAACACCGCAGATTCCGCCATAAACGGTAGTTCTGAATTTCAACAGGAAATCACTTTCTTAGTGTCTATTTGAAGGGTATTCAGCTTTTATCTAAACCATTTTTAGGACGGTGTTGTGTTCAAGCTTGTTTTGGTTCTCGACAAGGTTCTAAAGATACTTGAACAACGGCTGGCTGAAGTGAAAGCGAGTGGTGCGACGAAAATTGAGATGAGTGCTGAAGGACAGCGATTAGCGGCGTGGAAGAAGCAGTAGGTTTATTTGACTAGGGTTTCTGAAAGGCGTTTCGATGGTCTTCCAAGAAGGGTTTGATTTTTCGCCCATATCACTAAAGAGGTCCGCAATGACTTCATTGCGTTCACGACCGCGTTGAAAGGGTAAGCCGTTGAATGAACAAAATTTTAGTCTCACGAAGAGACTATCTCAACGGTAGGGTTGAACGGCCCAAGTGCTGTATATGGGAAGAATCGGATCTTTCTGGAAATCAACAAAATGCAGGTATATCCACCCGAGTACAACATTGGGCAAAGTTATGGCCGACGGAAGTTGGACCATTGGCGGCACTAGCCCGCTATCTGCCCAATCACAGGAGGGCGAGCTCAGGCTGGAAACAGCGCTGGCCAGTCAGCAGTGGTGGCGCAGTGGATAGAGGAGCGGCGTAGTGAGAACGAGTGGTTTGTGGTTCGACTCTCCTATGGTGGAAAATTTTTGCACTTCCTAAAAACTGTCACCAAATTCAAGCAAAGCACTCTATGTAAAATCGCAACGAAAATGGTCGCCAGAAAGGAACAACCTGATTCAAAACTACTGCCATACATTCACAAGTCCAGGTGTGAAAAAATTTTCTTCGCCTTAACATACGCGGCGTGCAGAGGTTATTTAAGGCGCTGATCACTTACCCAAAGTATCTTGTTACAGGATGTTTTGTTGCGATCAAAACTCTTGCGCCAGGCGGGACTCGAACCCGTATCTTCTGCTTTCCGGGCAGCGATGCTCGCCTTACACAACCGGCGCTGTTTGACCGCACGTAACATCCGCGATATCCTCGAGGCCTGTCAGCACCCACTCGTGATACGGGATGGGCCGGTCGCTGATATCAGCATGGAGCCGGTTAAGCTGAAGACCTTACTGTAACAATGTTTTAACACATTTGCTTGAGCCTGGAGCGGCTGGTAGAGAGGCTATATGTTGTTACAGGATGTTTTGTTGCGATCAAAACTTCCGTATCACGAGTGGGTGCTGACAGGCCTCGAGGATATCGCGGATGTTACGTGCGGTCGAACAGCGCCGGTGGCGTAAGGCGAACATCGCTGCACGGAAAGCAGAAGATGCGGGTTCGAGTCCCGCCTGGCGCAAGAGTTTTGATCGCAACAAAACATCCTGTAACAACATATAGCCTCTCTACCAGCCGCTCCAGGCTTAAGCAAATGTGTTAGAACATTGCTACCCAAAGTATGTTTTTAAAATTTCCAGAAATAAAAAGGAAAGAAAAGGAATGCGTTGAGTGACACACTAGTCAGCAGCGCAGATCTTTTCGCTTCGATGAAGTTTTGCTTGGAAATTTGTTCAAATTTACAATCTTGTCTACGTGGATGAGACCATTTTGCAGTCCGCGCTACTGAAAGCAGCAATCGCACATTCTCTATTGTTAGGACTACACTTCGATTCATTTCTCATTCAAAATTTTGCGCTTGAGGTGGTCTCTATTCAAAGTTCTGAACGCCCACCCTTATGTGTGGGTAGTGGAGTCATGGTCATCGATTTTCGCCCAAACGTCGACTGGGGAGGTTATTTAATGCGCTGTTCACTTATATGAGATTCGTTTTTAGAATCTCGACTACGGTGAGTTACGGTAGGTACGGGTGAGTAAGGGTCTTTCACCCATGCTAATCCTATATTCACGGTAACCCACCGTAATCAATCGAAATTTTAAAAAGAACTTAAAGGATCTTAAGTACCTTAAAGAGTACCTTAATTAAGCGCTTAAATAACCTATGTACGACGTATATGTTTAGGCTAAGAAACTTTTCCACCGCTGGGGTTGTGAATGTACGACAGAAGCTTTGAATCAGGTTGTTCCTTTCTAGCCATCCATTTCATTGCGATTTTCCATAGAGTACTTTGGTTGTTTGTGGTGGCTGTTTTTAGGGAATGCAAAATTTCCGCATCATAGGAGAGTCGAACTGCAAGCCCACGGTCTCACCACGCCGCTCCGCTATCCACCACGACACCTCTGCTCACCAGCCTGCTCGAGTTCGCTGTCCTGTGACTGGTGAACTCTGCGTGCAGACAGAGAGCTAACGCTGTCAATGGTCCAACTTCCATCGGCTCTAACTCTGCGCAAAGGTGGAGATGGCTACACCTTTGCGCAGAGTTAGGTTGTTTCCCAGAAAGAGCAATCTCTTTCCATATGGAACACCTGGTCTGCTCTGACCTACTGTTGGGAGTCATCTGGTCAGAAGGAGCCTCGCTACCAGAGTATATAGCAACCTTGATTCTAATAAATTCTATCGGGCGGATTTCATGCTTTTATAGCTGGAATACCGCCAAATTTAAGTATCCGCGGTACATAATTGATACTTTGAATTCTTATTTGCTTGCCATATTTTTCTCCAAGCGGATAATGAAGTATGAACTGCTTCACAGACCTCACATAATCGAAAGGAAATGCCGTTATTAATTTGTTTGCTGCCCCTCCATCAAGCTTCTGCTTCAGGTATGTGCATGAAGCCCTCCTTCAAGCCTCGCTGCAGTCGTTTGCCACGAAGCATCCCACATTTGGAGAGACGGTTCAGATTATGAAGAAGTAAGAGCTTTACGATGCTATAATATATCCTACAGAGATGACTGGTATGAACCAAGTGCTGACCTCTTGGTGTAACTCGAACCCAAATACGCTGTTTTCTACGAAAAATGATATATTTTGTTCGACCAACGATTGCCGTACAGGCTATTCAGTGTTCTGTTTGCGCCCATAAATTTGCCTCTCGCTGTATATTGGTGTTGAACGTCATACGGCTGCAAAGCTATTTAGTGGGCCACGAATCCCTGCGGATGGCTGGAGTCTGGACTGGGGCCAACGGTTTGTCCCTAGCTCACGGTCCTCGTTCTTTATATGTTACAGAATTTTTCTCCAATACAAGTAAACTCAAATTAACTGACACATAACGAGGACAGAACAGCACTGATAAAATTTATACGTTATTGGTGATTAGTGTGGGACAACTAGAACAAGGCTTTCAGCTGTTGTTGCGGAGCTAGGGACCGCACGATGAACTTTATATGGAACGAAACAGCGTTTGTACTTTTGCCGACATCAATTTAGCCGAAGGAACGATCTACACTATCTTTACGTCGAATTGGAGACTTTTCATACCAATCTGAACGCTTTTGAAATCGAAATGAACATCTCCCAATTTGAAGTGAACATTTTTTAGACTAGACCATATCCGACAAAGTCAAGAAGGCCTTGTTTTGAAAATATTTACTATGAGCTTCTTTGGGCGCGTGTAGCGCAGTCGGAGGAGGCGCGACTGTCGCGTGCACCCGATACCAGGTTCCTGGTTCGGATTTCCCGCCCAGGCCAACCAAGCCTTCCATCCCTCCGGGGTCGGTGAATTGGTACCAGACTTGTCTGGGAAGGATAAAGCGCTGACTTGTTCATCGGCTGGCCACCGCAAGTCATTGTATGGCCAAATACGCATTCATGTCGCCTCCACGACAACCCGTAGAAGTAGAATGCGCTGGCGCATCCCAGAAGGGATTGAGTAACGCCGTCCTTTATCCTTTTATCCTTTTATGAGCTTCTTTGGAAACTTATAATTCTCCCGGCCAAATAGAGAAATACCGTATCTGAAAGTTCATAATGTTTTTATTTCTAAGGAATCTCATACCGCCTGATTGAAATTGTTTGTCTGATAACCCATGCATGCGTTTTTAGTGTGGACAAGTCCTATGGTAAATAGTTGCCGTTAGACGTTGTTCAGCTCGCATTGTCGCAAGGTTGTAGCAGTGTTTCAGGTTTACTATAGTGTTTTTCCTTCAGATGGCTGGCGATTCACCTGCTTTCTGACGCTATACCTGATCTTGCCCTCGAGATGATTGTCGCAGCCGCATTTGAGCACGTTGTGCTGCCACCACCGAGGTGAGTGAGGTTTCATACGTTAGCAGACGTACGGCAATTGATAATTCGTCGATATTGATTCTGTGCGCTGCCTAATCGATATCAATGCTCCGCTCGCAACATTGAGTTTATGGCTGGTAGTACGAACATAGAAGTTTTCGCAGTCCTCTGCCGCACGCGCGATGAATCGCCACTGACGCATCGCTCCTGGGTGGGCTGTTATGGGGGAAACGGAGCTCCACCAAACTCTCGAGTTATGCTGTATTGTATCTAGATATGTGGCTTTTAGAAATGAAGCTTCGTGCCATGAAAGAACACGAAACGTTTCACAATAGCAGCAATTGTCTGTTGCTTGGGTTTGGTCACCCAATTCCCACCCAAAATAACCATTTCCTCTAACTAAGTGCACCGGAGGACTCTCAAGCAGAGGTATCCAAAGCAGTTTATGCAGTTACAAGAGCGTTAGACTTCGTAACTGTAGCAGCACACACTATGTCGATGTCGCGCTTGCCGCTGCAGTCGCCGCCGCTGCCGCGCGTTTTTGTATGTTCAGCTTGCTCCCCTGAGTTTATAGGCTGTGCCTGCCACAGCGATGTTGCTTTGTTGGGTGCAAGTAGCTGTTGGCTTCTTCTGCAGTAATGTCGCGAAGGTGGGTAGCATCGAGAAGTGGGAACGCGCCAGCCAATTATAACCAAACGCAGCACCGACTGAACACATGTCAACCAATCAGGCTACGAGCCGTACACGCTCTGTGTGGATGGGACGTCCATTCGATGCGGACTGATAGGCTGGAGCGTTCCCACCTCCCAATGCTGCCCACCTTCGCGACTAGTACCGTAGAAATGTTAGAAAATCTACACATTTACCAGAATGTGAAGGCTCGTTCTTTTTGCAGAACCGCAATGGCGGCTTTCCGTCGGGTGTTACAACTGATCGTCAGGCACAACTGGACGGCTCGGCCGCTTTTCGTCGACTTCGACAATGCGTGGAACGGTAGGTGTAGAGATTTTCCGTCCATTTCTACTCTGAAATTTCCTCATTTTTGGGATATTAAGCAGCTATATGTTTCTACAGAGGATGAGATCGCGAGTTTGGAGTCGAATTTCGTGAAAATGCGCCCGATTTTGCCGCCAATGGTGATCATTACGAATGAGGATACGGTTGGATCGAAGTGAGTAACGCTGTGCTCAGACTCAGCTTCAGCTAATATTGGGTTAAAAGCTAATTCAACGCCGTTTTTCAACATTTTGTTCTGAATTTCGCTGAACGTTCATTGCATAACGTTATATACCTTTCGAAAGAGAAGGATTTGCTTTATCAGCTAGTGTTCCGACTTTTATCCCATTTCGATTTTTTCAATTTTCAGGTCATTAAAATGGGTAGTCAAAGAAAAAGTACAATGACCTTCGCCGACAGCTTCTTCTCTGTGCATGCGTTTGACTTTTTGCACAATGTCGTAGACCATTCGAAGGAGGATGATTTGCTCTACAAGAGTATGTATGCGTTGGGCTTTTTCGTTCGAATGATGAAAAAAAAAAACTGAAGCAAAAACAGAGAGAAGGAGCTGTCGGCGAAGGTCATTTTCTTTTTTCTGATTTTTCATTTTAATGTTACAAAATTGGTAAAAATTGAGCTGGGAAAAGGGAAACACGTCTTCTGATAGACCAAACCATTCTCTTTCGAATTTTATGTAATGTTATTCAAATAAAAGGCACATTTCGCGGAGATGGGCAGCATGGGGAGTCAGGAACTCGTCAGCCTTTCATGACCAAGCAGAGTACCGAGCGAACACACTCCAGCCAATCAGGATTCTGACCATACAAGCCCTCTATGAATGCCATTAGGATTTGATGCGATTCGAATGACTGACGCGTTTCCGACTCCCCATGCTGCCCATCTTCGCGACATGTACCGGGTGTTCCTGGGTGGGACCTCGTCAAACAACTTGACCCTATGAAGACTGTTTAGAAAGGGGTTAAGTAGAATACGCTTTGTGGTGTGGTTGTCAGGTGATTCTAAAGCGTAGCGCTCATCGAGGTCTTTTTGTTTCAGATGGACGCGTGACGGTCCGACGCCGCTTATGTTGAAGCGAATTATAGCCCTAGCGAATGCGATGCTTAAAGTGCTGGACCTGAACTATGAGAACTTGAAGCGGGTCGATGTTGAGGTAAGACCAGATCTGGGAGTACTTCCCGCTTGAAGCAGAAGTAGTTGATCAATACGCATTTTTGTGTGGGTTTCTCTGACAGAACCTCTCTTTAATTCTTCTTAATGTCAGGCAGCTCTTTCGGCAGTGGACTTGTCGGTCTATGATGCGGTAGCTGAGATATTTCCAAAGGTGGTGGTACGCAATAGCAACAGCAGTGAAGCAAAAGTTCCCGAGAAAATTGAGGTAATGCCTACAATCTTGGCCTTGCCCTCGAGATGCTCTTACTTTGATTCGTTTCGTAGCACTGTGTCAGTTTACTAGGGGCAAGTGATCCACTCAAGTCAGTTTCACTGGGAAGATTCCTATTTTCAGGCGTTGCCAGTGGTGAACTTCGATCCGGTCGAAGAGTTGGTGTTCGCGCTGAATTCACACTTCCAGCACGTTGCGCTGTTCTTCTGGAATAAGTACGGCGGTGATCGGATTGGCATCAAGTGGAAGCCGCACGAGTTGGAGGTGCCGGCAAAGGTGAGCTGATGGCAGACAGGCGCAGTCGCCTTCTGTTAGAATGGTCGTGAAATTCTTTGTGGTCTTACCAGGATACTATCTCAACGGTAGGTCGGAGCGGCCCAAGTGTTGTATATGGGCAGAACCGCCTCTTCCTGGGTAGTAACAAACTGCAGGTATCTCGACCCCAATACAACTCTGCGCAAAGTTAGGGGCGACGGAAGTCGCCTGTTGGCGCCCTGTTGATTCACGTGCTCCACAGCTGACGGGCGCGCGCGGGATGAGGGCTGGTATCGAGGATCGGCGCAGTGCACAGGTGGTGTAGTAGGGAAGGGTTCGGGCTCGTGAGCGAGTGGTCGGGGGTTTAGATCCCGCAGACTGTGTTTCTTTTGCACTATTGCAAAATCCATGTTTATCATATAGGTAATCCACCTAGGGTATTATAGTGTGTTATAGAGCATGTTTACACATAACATACCACCCATACCGTTAACAATGGTGGTCCAGGCAGGGTCACCGATTTCGCTGAAACTTCTTCTAAGAGGGTTATTTGGGGTGCTGATCACGAATCTGATATCCATTCTTCACGATTCGGCTGGATAATATAAATACAGGAAGGCACAGGATTACATCCCTAAAGTTTCTGCCGGTGACGGCAGTTAGAGACAGAATCGTGAAAAACGGATGTCAGATTCGTGATTAACACCCCAAATTACCCCCTAGACGAACCTTCAGCGAAATCGGTAACCCTGCCTGGACCACTCTTGTTAACGGTATGAGTGGTATGTTATTTTGTATGTAATTTGTTATTTTGTATATGTAAACATGCTCTATAACACACTATAATACCCCTAGCTGGATTACCTATATGATAAACATGGATTTTGCAAAAGTGCAAAAAAAAACACAGTCTGCGAGACCCAAACCCCGACACCTCGCTCACGAGCCCGAGCTCTTCCCTACTACGCCACCTGTGCACTGCGCCGATCCTCGGTACCAGCCCTCATAACGCGCGCGCCCGTCAGCTGTGGAGCACGTGAATCAACAGGGCGCCAACAGGCGACTTCCGTCGCCCCTAACTTTGCGCAGAGTTGTATTGGGGTCGAGATACCTGCAGTTTCTTACTTCCCAGGAAGAGACGGTTCTGCCCATATACAACACTTGCGCCGTTCCGACCTACCGTTGAGATAGTATCCTGGTCAGGAAATTATTGCAATCGAGAGAAATTTGATGTCGTTTAGATTTCGCGGTGTTGTACTCATTACGCAAAGAACGCTGAAGCTTCCACTCTCACACTGAACAAGGAAGAAGTCCTAGAAGGCATTCGGATACTTGGAAGAGGAATAGTCAAGACGATTCAGTGCAGAGATTGACATGCAGTGGAATGTTGCCTGATGTGTTTAATTGCACTTGGTGTCCGTATTTGTTATGATATGATTCATCAGCGCCAGCTTGCAAGGTTCTACAAACCGTTTATTGATCCCTATCGATCGCATGCGATTAGCTTGTTCGGCCCATATTGTAAAAATATGTGATCGCTTCTGTTCGCATTCTGTGGATTCTCATTCTGAATGTGCGTCGGCACTTTGTTAAGTTTGTCATTCTGTCGATACTCGTTGATTTATTTGTTGACTGTTATTGTTTATTTGTTGGCCGCGTTCGGCGTATTTATCGTTCGCGATTAGCTCCTCGCCTAGTATGAACGTTGGTGTTGTTTATTCTTTGCTTGAAGAGATATATAAACGTTCAAAATTCTATTCCTATTGAAATTCATTTAAGTGGCTTTTGCTGCCAATGTGTACTGTTACTTGAATTTGTCTGCCACGTTTAGGATATAGCCAGGCATAGACTCTTGCTTTCGTTCAGTCACCCATACTTCAGTTCAGTAATTTGTTAGGCATGCGCGTTGTAGCGCAATCGGAAGAGGTGCTGGCTGTCGCATGCACTCGATACCAGGTTCATGGTTCGGATTTCCCGCACAGCTCAACCCAAGCCTTTCATCCAGTCGGGGTCGGAAATTGTTACCAGACTTATCTGAGAAGGATGAAGCACTGACTTGTTCATCGGCTGGCCACCGCAAGTCATTGTATGGCCAAATACGCACTCAAATCTCCTACACGACATCCCGTAGAAGTAGAATGCGTGGCGCTTCCCAAAAGGGATTGAGTATCCCGTCCTTTATCCTTCCCTTCTCTTTTATCACTTTAACGATTGTTCGGCAGACGCCTGGTAGTACAGTCGAAGGAGGCGTCGGATGCTGTCGCGCGCACCTGATTCCAGATTCTTAGTTCGGGTTCGTTACCAGTGCAACCAAAGCATTGATTCCTCCGGGGTTGGTGGATTAGTAGCAGACTTGTCTGGAAAGGATAAAATACTGACTTGTTTATTGGCTGGTGACTGCGTACGCATTCAAATCGCTTCCACGTCATTCCGTAGAAGTAGAATGCGTGGCGCATCCCAAAATGGATAGGGTAACGCTGTCCTTCATCCTTATTTTGTTAGATAACGGTGGTGCGAAAGGAAAAGTTGAGGCAGTTGCGTTGTCACTGATGGCGGAGAGCCGTGCAAGCCCCTAGCACAAGAGTGGGACCTTGGGCATCGCCCTGTTTATGTCGTCATTCACTTAAAGTAGTTGTCTTCTTAAGTTCTGTGGGTGACGATGTCGGCACTGGAGATAGGAGAACTAGTGGCCTAGGTAGCTACCGGGTTACGCAAGATGTCAGAGCAGCTCCAGGATGCTCGAGTACAAAGTGACCGAGCTACCTTCTAAAGTGGCGCCCTACCCAGTTAGATATACCTGGCAAAGGGAAGCCAGGGGCCGGATTCATCAACAATTGAATCCATGGGTATGTGGGGTATAAGGGGTAGAGATAAGATAAGAATCAGGTAGAGATAAGGTAGCAGTCAGAGATGCACGCTTCATCATGGGTATCTCTAGCCCTATACCCGCGGGTTAGTCGTTGAAGAATCCGCCCCGGAAGTCGGCTTCATCAACGATTAAAACCGGTGATATTCAGCGCAGAAGAGGGAAACACACCCACGAAGTAGCACTCATCATATACCTCACCCACCCATTCGTGGGGATACTGCTAGATGGAGGATATTCGACGATCGTTGTGTCTCTGCATATTCATGAGAATATCTTTGCCCTTACCCCAAAATTGATTAATTCGGCCCCAGGGAGAATTGAGCGCTTTTCCCTTACAGTGTTGACGATGAGCTCAGCTGCTATGCGAGTAGTTGCGCTCCTGATGCACACTTCCATAGAAAGGAAGAAGTTGAAGGGAAAAAGACGGCGTTGATCCACTCCTTTGTGATCCACGTTGTGCTTTCTACTTCACCGGAATGTCTTGTAGTTTGTTCAAACCCATATTTGGTCAAAGCAATATTTTGCGATTTTTTGGATTGGCCAATCGAAAGGTCGATGTATTACTTCTCCTTCTGTGCGCGGAGTTTCGAAACGGGATGATCATCAACCCTGCAGAACTGGTTGAATGAGATTGACGTAGTAGTCTGTTTCGGTGAGATCATCTTGGAGATAGGAAATGGTGCAACGTGAGGGTTGATGCGCGCATTTTGTTGGACATTGCTGAAATGTAAAGAACAAAGGACGGCGTTAATCAGTTCTTACTGGAACCGCACTTTCTATTTCTATTGGACGTGTGCGCAATCTGAGTACATATTTGGCCTATACAATGACGTGAAGTGGCCAGTCGAGGAACGAGTCTGTGTTTTCTCCTTCCCAGACAAGTATGGTACCAATTCATCTACTCCGAATAGATGCAAGGCTTAGTTGGTCTGGGCCATAAACCAATGGTGAACCCGGTTCGCAAGCTTTTCGCAAAATGATTTAGGAAGTAGGCACTCTACCTAACACTTATTAGCTCTTCTCTCTCAGTTTCTTAGTGTGGGATGAAATAGTGGATTCTTTTTGGAACACCTGCTTTTACTACGTTCCATGATTCAGTTCTATTATCAGGTTGAGATGGACGAAATAGACGCTCTAGTGGGCCAGCTGACGGAAGCGCAAGTGGATCCGACGGCGTTGGGTATGGTATCGTTTCGTGAAACTTGTAGTTGTTGTGGACGAAGTTCATGAGCTGGAGGGGAGAGTTGCAGTGCAAAGAGTTGCTGCCGGAATAGTAGTAAGCGGACCCTGATCTGCTTTCTTTTCTGCGGAGATGTCAGAGGTAATCAGGGGCGCCCACTAGTTCTTGTCGATTATTTTCTCAGAGGGCTGACGCTTATAATGTCTGTTAGGCGACGAAGACACATTGGGCTGCTCTGACACGTTAGTGACGCATGAAGACATTAGGTGCTCACTGGAGATGTGCGTAATAAGGGTGCTAACTATGTACAGTTTTATACAAAAATAGTTCGCCAATTTAGAAAACATAAGTACGAGATTTCTATTTTAAGAGCTTTTTTGGTGCTATTCAAATTGTGTGGAATGAACCTGCACGACCCAATTTGAACCTGTATCACCTGTCGTCCCGTTGATCATCGACTTGCTCGAGCGGGCGCCAGCAGCGTCTCCATTCGTCCCTGTCGCGTGCCAGAGTGGTCCAATGGATCCTCCTCGCTCGAGGGACACGAAGAGCGTCATATCGGTCGTTCAGGGCTTTCACGAAGAAGTCCGACCAACGCGTTGGTGGGCGTCCTGGTGTTCTTTTGACATCTCGCGGAATCCAGTCTGTGACGGCTCTCGTCCATCGGGTGTCTGCGAATCGCATTACGTGGCCGGCCCACCTAATTTTCGACGACTTGGCCCATGCGACAGCGTCTCTGATCTTCGAACGTCGGCGAAGCTCGGAACTCCGGAGGCCTTCTCTCACTTGCGTGAGTCGTGTCACTCCGAGCATCGTCCTCTCGATTCCACGCTGCGCGACGCTGATCGCGTGTTCATCCTGCTTTCGTATAGCCCAGGTCTCTGAGGCGTATGTTAGGGCAGGAAGAACAGTGGAGTCGAATAGGTGGGCACGGAGTCGGACGTTCTTCGTTTTCTTCACAACTTCTTCGACGCTCTTGAAAGCTCCCCAAGCCGCTCGTTTCCTCCTGCTCAGCTCTGGTGCTAGATCGTTGGCCATGTTGACTTCGCGACCCAGATACACATAGCTGGAGCATTCGAAGATGTTCGTTCCGTTGAGCGAGAATGGGGCATCAGAAACCCATCCGTTCTTCATGAACATCGTCTTCGTAAGATTCAGCTGCAGTCCAACGCTTCCACATACACGATCGAAGTCGGCCAGCATTCGCTCCGCCTGACTGATGCTCGGTGTTATGAGAACGATGTCGTCAGCGAAGCGAAGATGGTGCAGTTGCCGGCCGTCGACCTTCACTCCCATGTCATCCCATTCTAGTTCGCGCATGACGTTTTCGAGGGTGGCGCTGAAGAGCTTCGGGGATATGGTATCCCCTTGTCGAACCCCTCTCTTCACGTCAATGACGACGTCGTTGTAGAATGGAGAGATCTTGGTCGTGAATCCACTGTACAGCTCTCGAAGGATTCTGATGTATTGAGTAGGAACGCCCTGAGTGAGCAGGGCTTCGGGGACCGCTTCAGTCTCGACGGAGTCGAATGCCTTCTTCAGGTCAATGAACGTAAGGCACAGCGGCAGCTTGTACTCTCGCGACACTTCGATGAGCTTCGTAATGGTGTGTATGTGGTCGATCGTGCTGAATCCTCTCCGAAATCCTGCTTGTTCGCATGGCTGTCCTTCGTCCAGCGTTCTACTAATCCTATTCAGGATGACTCGAGTGAACAGCTTGTAGACTACGGACAACAGGCAGATCGGGCGATAGTTGCCAATGTCGTGCACGTCTCCCTTCTTGTACAGCAAGACGGTCTTGCTGGTCTTCCACTGAGATGGAACCTTGCACTCCGACAGGTAGCGTGTGAAGAGCCGCGCCAAGATGTTGATGAGCGCTGGCGGGAGGTTCTTCAGGTGTTCAGCTCTGATCCTGTCAGGACCGGGTGCTGTACGTTTCTTCACTGACGAGATGGCGTGTCGGATCTCGGAAGGGAGAACAGAGGGGATGACGTATCCATCCTGCGGAAGATGGCGTAGGGGCAGGTGGACGTGGCTATCGAAGAGATCGGAGTAGAAGTCGTGGATGACTTTCTCCATGGTCCTTCTGGAAGAGGTGACGGTTCCGTCAGGACATCGGAGAGCGGTCATCTTGGTCTTGAAGTTGGCGAAGTTCCGGCGGGCATTGCGGATGCTCAGCCCTGCCTCTGCTGCTTCAGCCAACACTTCCGCCCTTCTCTCCTTCAGATCTTCCTTTATTGCCGCTCTGCATAGCTTTGCAAGCTCGGACGTCAGTTGATAGTTGCCTGACGCTCGTGCTGCTCCACGCTGGCGTATCAGCTCGAGAGTTTCCGGAGACAGGCGTCTCTTGGTGGTCTTCAAGCTCTCGGCTCCCTTAGCACTATCGTGGAGATGGTGCACGAAGCGATCGTATTCCTCATCGACGTTGTCCATGACGGCATCTTCCCAAAGGCCGACAAGAGAGGTGTAGAGATCCCAGTTGATGGTCGTTCTGGGACTCCTCTTCTTGAACTTCGCGGCCTTCTCTCCTTGACGCGAAAAGCGGAACCTCGCGCGAAGGAGGCGGTGGTCCGATCCCGTGTAGAACTTGGCGATTGAAGATGATGTGGTCGATCTCGTTGTGGAACTGGCCACCGGGGGATTCCCAGGTCCATCGTAGGGAGGGAGGCTTCTGGAACTGCGAGTTTCCATGGATGGTCTTGGTCGACATGATAAACTCAGACAGCCTTTCACCTTGCTCGTTCCACTCCAAACCGTGGGTTCCGATGTGAGGTTCTTCCGGCGACCTTCGTGGCCCGATCTTGGCGTTGAAGTCGCCGACGATCACCTTGTAGAAGGTGTGATCTTCCTTATAGAACTTCTTCAGCTCCACGTAGAAGGCCTCGACGTCTTCGTCGTCGTAGTCGGATGTTGGGGCATACGCGACGAACACAGTCAAGGCTGGCACGGAGCCACATCGCTTCAGTCGCAGACGTCCGATTCGGCTTGTCAGAGACTCGTACGAATCGATGTTCATGGCCAAGTGCGTGTTGACGAGGACACCAACGCCGCCTACTCCCCTGCTGTCGCATGTTCCGAGGAACAGTTCTTCTCCGGAGTCGTAGGCGGCGTGTAGGGGGTGGTGTCTTCTCGTCTCGGTCAGTCCGATGACGTCGTACTTGATCTTCCTGGCTTGCATCATCAGGTCCTCGACGGATGCTTCCGACGCAAGCGTGCGGGCGTTGTAAGTACAGATCGTCATCCTAGTCCTTCTCAGTTTGCGCAGCCTGGTTAGGCCCTGAGATTTTAGCAGCCTCTCCGTACTCGTCCTTCCCATCGCTGCAGAAATGGGGGCTCTTTCGGGGTCAGGGGAATGAGGCCCTTTAGTGCTGCTGTGTTTGACTGGAATACAACACGGGTAGCTAGTCAGGCTCTGTCGTGCGGGCGGGGTACTCCGGGCAGCCAGCCAGACTGCCCGAAGGGACGGGCGAGACTTAAGGCGGCCTCGAATCGCCTTACATGTACTCCCAGTCTACCGAGTGCAAGCTTTTGGCCGAGCCGACACAGTTACAATCCGCACAGTCACGGACACATCCACGCACACAGTGCACGAACATGCCGCTCCCACGCACAAGGAACGCATCGACCCGACACAGCAGGAGCAAGGAGTCCATCCCACCTGCATCCCACCTGCGTCTCTGGGCAGTACACGGTCGCATTTGGTTCGCGTTTAATTCCCTTATCCACCACCCGGGGACGCGCCACGTGGCCCTGCGACAAGCGGCCCGAGATCCCTCTTAACAAGAGAGCCCGAAGGCTCTCTATCGAGGGAGATCCGTGGAAATCCAATTTGAACAGCACCACAAAAATGCAGCCAAAAACAGGAATTTCATGCTTATACTTACTAAACTCCCGTCCTGGGGCCGGATTCATCAACGATTTACGTAACTTCAACGGAGAATTGTAACCTTATCAGGCGATATGGTGAGCGATAAGCCGCGTCATCTGGGGCCGTATGCTATTCTCGCCCGACTCGGGGACGGGGACGGCGCGAAAAATCGATGGCGCATGATGTGCATACCGGGGATGTGGGCGGAGACCGCCTCATACCCGGCCGGGGACGGATGGGGAGAGAATAGCATACGGACCCTGAGCTTCTAACGAGGCTTTTCGCTCGCCATATCGCTTGATAAGCTTACAATTCTCCGTTGATGTTACGTAAGTCGTTGATGAATCCGGCCCCAGTTTTCCAGACGAAAAAGCAGTATAAGGTCTCAGTTTTTCATTTGCGGTGCTGGCTTAGAATCTTTGAAGTTATCTAAGAAACGCGTCTTACCAAACTCTTTAGGGCAATATAAAAACTTCTTGACCGGTATCTTCAGTATGTAGCTTGGTAGCTTCCTCCTTACTGTTAAGGCTGATTCTTACTGCTTGTTTTTTTTCTGCTTATAATAACATTAAGTTCCGTTCATTTGCTTTATTTTGCTCTTGCAGGGTTATCTGTATACAGAATAAATAAATAAATAAATAAACTAGCGAAAATGCTACTTGGCTCGGCGAAAACAGTTGTGACAGTTTTAACCGTGCGCTAAAGACGTCTGCTACAGCAGCCAAGGATAGTTTTTACACCCAGTTTGCACTTCATGAAGCTTTATCGTAACTAATTTGAACTGCATCCATTCTGTAGGGCTGAATCTCCAGTTAAATTGGTCTATTTTCTATCGAATCCACATTGTTTTTACCTGAAGACATGTAGGGCCACTCGACGTTCTGGTCCATTTAGGAGAGCATCCGCGATTCAGCAAATTCAAGAATGCAGGACGAGCAGCCGAGCAGCAGGCACGACGGAGAGAAGATGTGAGTGGACCCGTGGATTTCTTGTTCTGGAACATTATCTTAATGAAGAATGATTTTATTTTTATTTAGTCCATTCTGAGGCTCGTATTGGACTCACCTACGGGTTATCCTATGCGTTAGCCTAGCCTGTATATATCTTGTGCTCTAGGCAATGGAAAGGCAACGGAACAGTCGATTCGATCACTTCAACCATACCAGGAAGCTGGCCGAGAACGAAGAGGAAGAAGTGATCATCGAAGCCGAGCAGCAGCAAGCCGATGGCGAGGAGGTGGCGCAAGATCTCAGAAAGAAGCGATACAAATCTAGGTAAGTCTGGTAGACGCCACCACCTCCTTCAGCAGTTCTAACAGTGAGTCCTTCCATTCAGGTATGCCGACGAGCTGATGCTGAGCGAGTGGCTGGTGGACATACCGGAGCAGCTGTCCTCAGAGTGGATGATGGTGCCGTCGCCTGTCGGCAAACGGGTGCTTGTTGTAGCAGCGAAGGTGAGCCTTAGAAATCGCGTGTAGGCCGTTTAGGTCCTGCGGCCTCAGTGATGTGTACGTCATTGTTGTAGGGATTCACAACGGCCTACAACAAAGCCGGCAAGACGATCACGCAGTTCCGTTCCAAATTGCCGGGAGGATCGGGAAAGACAAGTAAGTGGGTTGTTGTTGGAGTCACGTGGAGGACTTAGGCGGGGTGCCATCAATCTTTTAAATCTTGATAGAAACGATACAAGTCGGTTTCTTTAAACCTCAAGTGGCTGATATCGAGGTTGTAAGCTGATACAACAATGTTTTGTTGTGGTCAAAACTCTAGCGCCAGGCGGGGCTCGAACCCACACCTCCTGATGACCGGATGAGAATGCTCTACGCCATTAATCCACCGGCGAACGTAACATTCACACCTCGTGGGACCATCAGCACTCACCTGTATGTCGGTATGAGTCGGCCGATGAATGCTGATGGGTCCCACGATGGGTGGATGTTGCATTCGATCAAACAGCGCTGGTGGTGTAATAGTGTAGAGCATTCCCGCCCGGTCAGGTCAGCAGGAGGTACCAGAGTTTTAATTGCAACAAAACATCATTGTATTTGTCAATCCTTTACATCGTTACAACCGAGGGCTTGAGTTCAGAGATTGTGTCTACATCTAGAAGCAAATCGAGGTCTTCTTAAAAGTCTTCACGCTTCTCAGGCTACATGGCGAACCCAAGCTGGGGCCGGATTCATCGACGACTTACAGAGATTTAACGGAGAAATTAAACCGAAATTCCTGAAATAACGCGAATTAACGCGGTTTATCAACAGGCGATATGGTGAAATGTTGGCGTTATCAAGAATTTTGGCTGTAATTTCTCCGTTAAATCTCTGGAAGTCGTTGATGAATCTGACCCCTGGTGGTCAAAGGAATGAATCGGAAGGTGAATGCGACCGTGTACTGTTGCAGTGGGCGGGGTGCAACTGAATTCTTTTTCCTCGGCTTAGACTTTTTGTGTGGACGTGGCATGTTCATGTACAGAGTGCGTGGGTGTGTTCGCGTCTGTGCAGTTTGTATCTCCTGCGTGTCGCGCTGGTCGGCCGAAAGCTCGCACTTGGTAGACTAGAAGAGCATCGAAGGGCGATTCGAGGCCGCTTGGAAAGACTCGCACGTCCCATCGAACAGTGCCCCATTTCTGCAGCAATGTGAAGGACGACAGAAAGCGTACTCGTGACTGAGTTCTCCAACCTGTACGACAGAAAACGGAAAGCCTGATGATTTGCCGAAACAGCAGCACTAAACGGCCTCATTTCCGTGATCCCGAAAGAGCCCCGATCTCTGCAGCGATGAGAAGGACGAGTACGGAGAGGCTGCTAAAATCTCAAGTCCTAACCAAGCTGCGCAAATTGAGAAGGACTGATGACGATCTGTGCTTTCAACGCTTGCAAGCTGACATCGGAAGCATCCGTCGAGATCCTGATGTTTGAATCCAGGAAGGCCAAGTTCGACGTCATCGACTGACCGAGACGAGAACACACCACACCCTACACGCCGCCTACGAATGGAGAAGAACTGTTCCTCGGAACATCGACAGCAGGGGAGTAGGCGGCGTTGGTGTCCTCGTCAACACGCACTTGGCCATGAACGTCGATTCGTACGAGACTCTGACAAGCCGAATCGGACGTCTGCGACTGAAGCATGTGGCTCCGTGCAAGGTTTGACTGTATTCGTCGCGTATGCCCCAACATCCGACTACGACGACGAAGAGGTCGAAGCCTTTATGTGGAGCTGAAGAAGTTCCATAAGGAAGATCTCACCTTCTACAAGGTGATCGTCGGCGACTTCAACTCTAAGATCGGGCCAGGAAGGTCGCCGGAAGAACTTCACATCGGAACCCACGGTTTGGAGAGGAGCAAGGCGAAAGGCTGTCTGAGTTCATCATGTCGAGCAAGGCCATCCATGTAAACTCGCTGTTCCAGAAGCATCCCGCTTTACAATGGACCTGGGAATCTCCAGTGGCCAGTTCCCTTTCTTTTTGCCTTCTGTTTGGAGCTGGAGATGTTCTTCAAGTAGGATCACATCTTATAAAGGAGAGATCGGCGGCATCAACACCAAGATCAGGAACGAAGATCGGTTGAAAAACGTCACATCGGGACCCACGGTTCGGAATGGAATATGAAGAGCGAAAGGCTGATCGAGTTCATTACATTGACCAAGATAACCTTTGAAAAGTTACAGAAGCCTCCTTCCTGTTGAGGGGCCTTCTGGAACTGGTGTTGAGTTCCCATAGCTGGGACTCGGAATCACCCGGTGGCCGCTCCACAACGAGATCGACCACGACAGCTTCAACAACAGGCACTGCTTGACCGATGCCTTTGTAGTCCCAAAATTCTTCACGGCTCTTATCATTGTTCAATTTTTTCTTCTGTTAAAAGAACTCATGATTCGTAGGTACTAGATATAAAAGGTTCTGATCCACTCCATATGCATCGTTGTTCAGGTGTATACACGATTCTGGACTGCATCCTGGACTCCAAAAAGACGTTCTATTGCCTTGACGTATTAGCGTGGAACGGAATGGATATGAGCGCGAATCCGTTCGACTTTCGGCAGTTCATGCTCAGCTCAAAGTTGCAGGAGTGCAAGGAAGTGGCCGTGGCGACAAAACACTACCCGTAGGTATTTTATCGCGTGATAAAAGTATAAACGATGTATTAGGCCTATGTTATACTTCGGCGACGCTGTTGTCGGCGACGTCGGTGACAGTGTTGAGCGGGTGCTTCGCAGTGCATATAACATAGGCCTTATTCATGCTCTACGAGGGATGGCCTGCCTTGGATGACTGGATCCAACTTGTGTTGCTGAGGGGAAAAATGTCATCAATCCGGTAGCTGTTCCTCTTTTCACCGTTCCGTAGGGACACATACCAAGCTATTCCCTTGAAAAATCTCCTTGAAAATGAGATTTCAGTACTTCCACGGATTTTCTTCAGGTATCGATTTCTACCGCTGCCATGCTGCAAGTGTGAACGAGCGCTGATGGAGGACATGATGAGGAATGGATTCGAGTAAGTCGATAACCAATACCATTTCAATCTGTGGCATAGAGTGGTATGGTGTAGAGAGACATTTCCAGTTTCGAACTGGATGGCCTGCTGTACTACCACAGCGCCGTAGTCTACGAAGCTGGCCAAAGTCCGTTGGTTGGCTGGTTGAAGCCGTGGATGCTGCCGGAGATTCTGAACGTGACAGTGCCGGAGAAGTGAGTCGATGGTTCACTCTGTTGTGTACATTGCATTTTGTCCCGAATGTTTGGATTATTGGAATTATTGGATGATTCGGCTAACGACGATTCTGGCAAAAAGGGTGTCAAAGTATTTTGGCTCCCTTTATAGGGTGGGGCGACTCTGTTACTTGTATTTGAATCACCTATCTGCGCATAGATAATATTAGTTTCTCAGCTCAGTAATGTGCACTAGAGCTCACACGCCTTATCCAAGTTATTTGTCATCTTTGTAGTCTGCATGTAACTATTCGCTTGGAAGTAACTGGTATATGCGATCCTCGTACTAGCATTGATCAATTCTACATACTGTAGTGATGGTCCCATACAGGTGCTGATGTATTAGATTGGAAACTAAGTCTCCGCCGTTTTATTCAACATTTTATTCTTAGTTTCGCTGAATGTTTTTACACATAATGTTATATACTTTTCGAAAGAGAATAACTTGCTCCATTAGAAAATATGTTTTGCTTTTTTCCCCATTTCGATTTTTGTCAATTTCTAGATCATTAAAATGGAAAGTCAGAAAGGAGGGATGACTTTCTCCGACAGCTCCTTCTTTCTGCTTACTTTCCTGTTCTTTTTCAAAATATTATAAGCCCTTCGAAAGAGAACGATTTTCTCTACAAAGCTATGTGATGGCTGTTTTCGTTCACCTTCATTTTTGTGAATTTTAAGGGCATTAAAGTGGAGTGTCTTGAAGGTTTGCATTATTTTTCCCAGCGGCTCCTACTTTTTGGTTATTTTTCACTCTACAGGGTGCGCCATAAATATGGTCACTCAATAAATAGCGAATTACTCGAAAGCGAAATTGGTCAGGAAACGGCGAAACTTCCTCAACAATTTGATAACAATCTATTTAACAAGAAAAATGGATATCATTCAATACGATTAGCGCTGACACGAATGACAGCCGTCAGACTCCTAGGGTAGGACTTAGTGTCGGCACGCTAGGTTGCTTGCGGAATTTCCTCCCATGCTTTTTATAGTAAGAATATCGTGCCATGAATCGTAGTGTGTCGGTTAGCGCATGCTCTTTCCTCTAGAATAGACCAACGCAGTAATCCATAACATTCAAATCTTAAGAGTTTGCCGGCCATTCAGAAGCGGGGATGAAGTTGGGAAGATCCCTCGCGCACCACTCCTGACTCTTCTTGGACTTATGATCGTCTGCGCCGTCCTCTTGAAAGGTCCATGCTACACTTCCAAGGTGATCCTGAGCCCGGGAAAGCAACTCCTTGGAAGTGTAGCATGTCGAATGTCGTTCACGTAAGCATTGGTGTTGAATTTCGCTCCTTTTTTTTAAATGAAAACCAACCGTCGTCCTGTGGCGCAAACTCTGCCCCAAACCATCAGGGAAGCTGCATGAGAGTTTCTGTGAACAATGTCTGCATCCTCACCACTTTCAGCCAATATCCGCGAGTTTTGGCGGTTAAAAGACTGTCCAATTGAGAAAAGTTTCTCATCGGTGAAGAGCGCCGTGCAGTGGTCGTGCCGCTCGAGGAGTCATGGACAGTTTTTTCGTCCTTCCATCTGTGCAGGCGTCAGTCCGTGCAGTTGATGGAACTTGTAGGGGTTAGTCCAAGTTCATTCTTAACAACTCGCCTCATTCTCGTGGCCGATACGTTGAGCTCGGATGCCATCTGTCTCATGCTGCGGCCTGAATTCCGCTTGATTTGTTCTTTCACGATTTTTCGGTGACTGCTCTTAGCTACGGATACCGGGGGCTAGGTCGGGGACGAACAACGACAGAGTTACGTTCCACACAGCGATGTTGGGAACAGATGGTCCTGTCCTTCTCAGATCCAAGATTGCACCTCTTTGACAGCAAGACTTTACCATTTCTAATAGAAGCAGTGTGGAGATGCAGAAAACACTATATACGATAAGATAGCGCGTAGAATCCGAAGAAACGATGATAACATAAAAACCTTTACAAACAAATAGAAAAAATGACGCTAGAAAAAGTGGCCATATTTATGGCGCACCCTGTGCTTTTATGACCTGCGATGGGCTTTATCTTGGGGATTCCTGTGAATTTGACTAAAACACATGTCCCTCATATGGGAAACACTTATTTTTTAATTAGGCTTAATTAATTACACTTAATTACAGCTTTAATGATAAGGTTTTAATGAGCACAGAAGAAATACGGGACCTTGGAATTCTCATCAATGTTGATTTAGACTTCGAACCACACATTAACTTGATTGTTCGAAAAGCATTTGGGTTCTCTTCATCCTATCTAGAAGTACTATGTGCAGCAATCCCCAAATGTTGGTCAAGTTATACATACAAGGTGTACGTTATTCCCATCCTGGAATATGGATCTCATATCTGTAGCCTTGCCACCAAAAAGCTCTAAAATACGTATTGAAAAGGTCTAGCAGACGTTCACTATAATTTTGATGTACTTTTCTGTGCTGTGCCTGAAGTGCTTTCCTGACCAGAAGTACCCCAAGCTATGCCTTGCTATAAGGAGATTAAGTATTTTTAAGCTTGATAGTTTGCTCTACCGCGCCGCTCTTTCAAGGACCTAGTGTTCTGCTTTAAGATTTTTAAGGGAGAATCGAAATTGAAAACTAGCAAGTACTGAGTTTTCAAACTTTGCAGAGGACGCGCTTACAGAACATCAAACCAGATATGTTACCAAGCTTTAGAGTCCTTTATGGTTTTTCTTCCGCACCACAAAATGAATGCTGTTTGAAGTAATTTCTTCGCCTTGCAGTTCAATATTCTGAACAAGACTGAGACTGAGAACAAGAAAAGATTCAACGTCTTGCAGTTTTAAAGATTTGTGATCGCTTATTGTTTGACAACAATTGCTTTCCTTTATTTTACAGATTCGTTGCAGCAGTGTTCTACGGTTTCTTCTAGTTTGCCAGCAGGTCGTTTCAAGCAGTCGTGAACTATATGTTGGGGATTGCTGATGAAGTTTCTCACTGCTCGGGATTTGATACCAGATTAGCCACATTATGGGTCCTGCTTCTACATGATCTTGAATATTTCTTTGGTTTTTCGCTGCTGCGAGGATTAGTACTATGTATAACTCTTCTTCTCTACTATGGGCAGCAACTTTTCTGTCAGTTTCCTTTCTTGGTATGTTTTTTGGGACTCATCCATGTGGGTCTCTAGGCTAGGCTGTAGCTTACTATGACATTCTCCCTAAAATGATAGTATTTTCCGTGTCCCACAGGTAGTAGGTGGTTGGTTTGCCCTAGTTGCCGGTCCCATGGGGCTGCCAGCGTGTCCATGTAAGGGCGTCATAGTTGGCTGACGCGGACAAACAAACTTCGTTGGCGCGCAATAGCTGTATTTCGATGATTACTAGAACCATGAAGTTAGTAGCTTATTCGAGTAGCCCAATTTAGATTTACCCAATTCTCTGGTTTTGTCGAATCCCATTTCCATGTGCCCTCTCACTTTTCTCCATCTTAAAATCACATACAGTCAGGGATCTACGTGGCTATGTCTCTAGCGCATTTTTCGATTACTGAAGAAGCCCCACTGTCCTGTGCTGATTGTTGTTCTTTTTGCTATTAGGTCGAGTCATAAATTTTGCAATGAAATTTGTCCTACAGCAAAAATAAGATTATAGAACAAAAGAAAAATGATTGACATGAACGAAGTAATTGGCGTTATTCTCAATGAGTTTCTTCCGCCTTTCGTGGACTGAGTGGATTACATCTCTGTAGAATTTGGCCGGTTTCGACAAGGGGCCGAATTCAGCAACGACTTACGTAACTTTAACGGAGAATTGTAGGCTTATCAAGCGATATGGTGAGCGATAAGCCGCGTTATCTGTGCTTTTAACGCGGCTTATCGTTCACATATCGCTTGATAAGCTTACATTTCTCCGTTAAAGTTACGAGAGTCGTGGATGAATCCGGCTCCAGAAGAATTCGTGCATCACCGCCGTGACCTCGTCCACTTCGGCGAAGCGCCTACCGTGAGGAAGTGATCCATCGACCGAAGCAGATGGCAGTCAGACGGCATAGTGTCCGGGGTGTATGGTGGTTGCTTGATTTTGATCCAGCCCAATTTCTAGATTTTTCCAGCATCTGAAGGGCCATAAGCGGTCGGCTGTTGCCCTGATGGATGGAACATTATCTTGTATCAACTTCTTTTGGTTCATTCATTCATTTCATTTGGTTCATGGACTTGATCGATCGGTCAATGGTCCGAAGCTACCATCTGGGGGATTATGACTGAACGCCTCTAAGTCAGAATCCCACCTAGTCAAGGCAGCGATAACTTTGTTTCCCGGTGTCGGGAGGCAACTATCTGGTGGCAACACGAGAGCTTATGCCTTAGTAAATGACCTTGCCGGTATTCCACTAATTGTTGCTGGAACTAGTTGATTTCTTGGAAAAAGCGACCGTCGAGAAGGACTTGACTACAACGAGCAGCTCCCGATGCACTGGACCACTACACATTCTCCAAACGCACAGCAGGACCTTCTTTTGGCGGAGCCCCGGTTTCGGCGTCAGATCCCAGTTCGTTGCGTTCCATCTATTGCTTTCCGACTTTGCAGTTGCAGCGAAGCATCCGCTTTTCACCGTTAGTAAAGTTTCGATCCGGGCCCCCTCGCTTGAACCGGTGCCGGTGCTGCCTGCAGTCGGAAGCACAGCGATTTGCTTGGATTTCCGTCAAAGCATCAGGCACTGACGAAGGCGATTTTGGCGACCTTCCAACCTTCTGCAGCCGACGAGCTGTGGTTCACTGGGAGGTGTGAAGATCAGTGGTCAGTCCTAGGTGGTTCGAGAAGAATTCGACTCGATGGATACACGCAGGCACCTTTTGTTCACAGCAGTTGATCTTCCCGGGTGTGTTTTGCCATTGTTGATCTTCTAGGCGGAAAGTAACTTCTGATACCTGTCACCTGTCACCTGTCGTCCCGTTGATCATCGACTTGCTCGAGCGGGCGCCAGCAGCGTCTCCATTCGTCCCTGTCGCGTGCCAGAGTGGTCCAATGGATCCTCCTCGCTCGAGGGACACGAAGAGCGTCATATCGGTCGTTCAGGGCTTTCACGAAGAAGTCCGACCAACGCGTTGGTGGGCGTCCCGGTGTTCTCTTGACATCCCGCGGAATCCAGTCGGTAACGGCTCTCGTCCAGCGGGTGTCTGCGAAGCGCATTACGTGGCCGGCCCACCTAATTTTCGACAACTTGGCCCACGCGACAGCGTCTCTGATCTTCGAACGTCGGCGAAGCTCGGAACTCCGGAGGCCTTCTCTCACTTGTGTGACTCATGTCACTCCGAGCATCGTCCTCTCGATTCTACGCTGCACGACGCTAATCGCGTGTTCATCCTGCTTTCGTATAGCCCAGGTCTCTGAGGCGTATGTTAGGGCAGGAAGAACGGTAGAGTCGAATAGGTGGGCACGGAGTCGGACGTTCTTCGTCTTCTTCGCGACTTCTTCGACGCTCTTAAAAGCTCCCCAAGCCGCTCTTTTCCTCCTGCTCAGCTCCGGCGCTAGGAACTTCTGATACCATCTCCAACAATTTGTTCGGTTAAGAACGAGCTTGACGGTGACTTCCTGGGGCCGGATTCATCAACGACTTGCGTAACTTTAACGGAGAACTGTGAGCTTATCAAGCGATATGGTGAGCGGTAAGCCTCGTTGAAAGCTCAGATAACGCGGCTTTTCGCTCACCATATCGCTTGATAAGCTTACAATTCTCCGTTAAAGTTACGTAAGTCGTTGATGAATCCGGTCACTGAATGCGCTTGACCCCGTCGCTGGGTTGCTGCCGAGCTTGAACTAATTGAAAATGAAATCACACAATCACATCTTCGAGTGGTCACCGTTCTAGTAATTAAAACATTTCAACAACGCAAGAAAAATTAACGAATCATAACTCAAAACGATCGCTAGAAAACAGGCGTTCAAACAGAGTATAATCTTCAGCGGGTTTACTTTGAATTCCAGAAAAAATAGAAATATTGCAAAATTTATGGCTCAACCTAATAGTTTTCTTTTTTTATTTTCTTTGTTGCGCGCGTGTATGGTTTCCCTTTCATTTTTCTCGATTTTTGAGCACGTCTTCTTGACGTATAAAACAAATAATTAAATGACCTGAAAATTATTAGAGTTCAGAATAACCAAAGAACAAAAGATATACTCTGATAGAACGAAACATCCACTTTTAAGTGACGTACGACACTGGCCGGAAAATAGAAAGGTAAAGATTATTTTTATTTATTCTTTAAACATTCCGCTAAGAAAGATCAGCATGAGCAACAAAACGCAACAAACTTTGGCAGAGCGAAACATTCTCTTTCGAATGACATATAACGTTGTCCAAAAAATTTAGGCAAAGAGTAGAAGCTGTTGGTGAAATAATGCATCTCTTCTGGGGTCGGATTCATCAACGACTTACCTAACCTTAACAGAGAATTCACAGCGGAAAACGCAGATAACGCGGCACCATATCGCTTGATAAGCCGCGCTGTCAAGGATTTCGGCGCAATTTTCTCTGTCAAATTGCTGTAAGTTGTTAATGAATCCGGCCCCAAGACACTCCACTTCAATGACGTGAAAATCAAAACGAAAAAATCCAACACAAATTCATGCAGAGCAAATGGTCGTCCTTTCGAATGGTCTATAACTTTGCGCAAAAAAACCTCATACGTAATAAGAGAGAAGAAGCTGTCGGCGGAGATCATCTTTCTTTTTGGACTTTCTATTTTATTGGCGTAAAATTTAACAAAAATCGAAATGAACAGAAAAGTGAAACATACGTTCTGTTAGAGCGAATTATTCCCGTCCAAATGGTAACCTTAACAATATAACATATAACGTCATGCAAAAAAACCTTTCAGCGAAATTCAGAATAAAATGTTTGAGAAAAACGGATGGGATCTAGTCTTCAACCCCATAGTTGTGAGAACAGGTTACGATCAGAATCCTCTTCAAGCTCCTCGTTTCTTCATTAGCGAGTTCTCTCAAATTGTTGCATGGACCAAATGTGTATCCAAGTTTTCGTGACTAAAATGCGGGCGTATCTCTGCATGAGTGAATAGTACCGATCTTTGTCTCTCGATCTTTTCTCAAAATGAAGGAGTGCGCCATGCATTCTGGCTTCACTTCTTCTTCTTCTTCCTCTTCCTCTTCTTCTTCTTCCTTCTTCTTCATCATCTTCTTCCCTCTTCTTCTTCGTCTTCGTCGTCGTCGTCGTCTTCTTCTTCTTCTTCTTCAGCGTTTGTCCCGCTTTGTAGCGGGGTCCGCCTTCCTGGAATGCTGGCACCACTTTTCCCGATCAAATGCCTGATCAGGGTGCAGCCTAGCCATCTTCAAGTCCTGATGCAGCGAATCAAGCCACCGCTGTTTTGGTCGCCCTCGTGGTCGCCTACCGGACACATCAAGGTTAAAATCAATCTTCTGGACGGTGTCATCTTTTGCGCGAAGGACCTGGCCGTACCATCGCAGACGAGCTTCGCGCTTCTTCTCAAATATCGGAGTGGCACCGAACCTCTGCCGTATGGAGTCGTTGCGTACTCGATCCTAGCGCGTAACTCCGACCATCCACCGCAGTTCGTTTCCATTAGCCCTAGTTTATACTTTCACCGCTGCGCGGCGCAGCACGATGGTTGGGATAGATATCGACCGGGTGTCGGGAAAAATCGATATCTATGACGATCGTGGTGCCGCGCCACGTGGCGGCGCAAGTATAAACTAGGGCTTGCACTGACGTGCCTTTCAATTTCTTTGGTAATGGACCAGCACTCAGCTCCGTAAATAGCCAACGGTCGGACGACTGTTCTATAGATCTTCGATTCTGGCTTCACGCTAGTCTATCTATTTTTCTATTTGCTTTGTGCAATGTCTTACGGAGCCAAACAAATATATGTACATGGTGTTTCATAGTATTTAGAATAACATTCAAGTTGCATCCTGCTAAACTTCTTTTAAACGTTCTTAATCTTTCGCCTCAAGCACCGGCGCTTCCTTTTACTGTGCTATCACGTGCCTGCCATGCAACGGTACTGATGGTGAGATTAATGAAGAGTCTTTTAGACGTGATAATTGTTGGTTTCTTTATCTGTGTTGTAGATTCTCGTAAAACGGTTAATGTCAATTTCTTGCTCAGAGATCTTAAAACTCATTTAAGATCAGACATTTTCTTTCAACTACGACACGGCAGAGAATTGTTATTGGAAGATTCAAATCAGTTTCTTTAAGCCTCAATTGGCTGGTACCGAGGATGTAAGCTGTTAGACCGATGTTTTGTTGCGATTAAATCTTCTAGCGCCAGGCGGGACTCGAACCCGCTCTTCCCTCTGACCGGGCTGGAATGCTCTACGCCATGACAACGCCGGTAATGGCGTAGAGCATTCCCGCCCGGTCAAAGGGAGGTGCGGGTTCGAGTCCCGCCTGGCGCTAGAAGTTTTGATCGCAACAAAACATCGTTCTAACAGTTATCGGAAGAGTTAGAGATATTGGGAGTCGAAGTTTCGTCAAGCTATGTTTGGCGAAGTTTTTCTTCACAAGTGTGGTGGTTGAAATGAAATATTCCAAGAATTGATAGTATTGTTTTACCACCATGGGAAATAAGAACCCTTAACCTGCACAAAAGGGTGAACAAACATAGATGGAGGTCGCACCCCTGTGTCATTTTTGACCATAAACGTGAGTTAATCGCCTAAACGTTTAGTGGTTGTACGATCATTCTTGTGAAGGGATCAGCTATGTTGTCGGAACCCTTTAGCTCAATGGCCGATCAGTTAGATGCCATGGTTTTCCAGGAAGTGGGTCAGAAGAGGGCCGTAAAAGACCCGCGAGGCTGGAGGTCAGCGGCCTGGGGCCGGATTCATCAACGACTTACGTAACTTTAACGGAGAATTGTAAGCTTATCAAGCGATACGGTGAGCGATAAGCCGCGTTAAAAGCTTAGATAACGCGACTTATCGCTCACTATATCGTTTGATAAGCTTAAAATTCTGCGTTAAAAGTTACGTAAGTCGTTGATGAATCCGCCCCTGGTTGGTGACTGGATCAAGCTAACTCTGACGTGCTGGGGCCGGATTCGTCAACGACTTGCAGCAGTTTAACGAAGAATATACAGCCGAAATCCCTGATAGCGGCTGTATATTATTATCAAGCGATATGGTGAGATGGATCGCGTTGATAAGTTTCGCTATCAGGAATTTCGGCTGTATCGTCTCCGTCAAATTGCTGTAAGTCGTTGATGAATCCCACCCCTGGTGTACAGCCTTAATGATGCGGGTGAAAGGAGAAGGAGCGTTTTAAAAGGAAGTAGAGTGAGTACATACTGCGCAGGGTAATGCAAGCAAAACTTTCGACCCAAATGGTTGTCGAACTTGAACCGTGTGCTTCCACTGCAAGTGTCTTCTGGGGCCAGATTCATCAACGATACCGCCGGTATCATCTCGCCATACCGACTTCTATAGTAAACAATACACAGATTTCGACCCCAAATTTATCACACCACATGTTGATGAATCGCGATGTCAGTAGGTTTGGCGGTGCTTTTCACCGTTACCGGCTGGTAAGCGGTGGATGGATAGCACCGGTATAGTCTCGGACCCAGTCACTTCGACTATGAACGTCATGTTTCAGGTTCCTGAACGAGAATCTTCTGCAACAGTCGTCTCAGCAGTTCATCGACGCCTTCAACATTGAGCATGGTCACAAGTCGAAGATCAACAAGACCATGGAGACCGAATGATTAAGAGCCAGACTTTTTAAGAAGGGCAGTAAGGGAATTACGTACTTGCACATACCAGGCACTGCCAATTTTAAAGGGGTGCTGCTCTAAGGTCTTCAAATACATATTTCGGATCTATCCTAGTCCGGGGGGGGGGACCACATAACTAAAAGGTAGGTAACAAAATGAATTGAGACTTACCGAACGGCTTCCAGGGAACGAGATGGAATCTAAAATAGGCCAAAAAACGAGGAAACAAATAAAAAAACAAAAAATCGCCGCGGTTTACAACCGTCTCGGCGGGCAAAAAGCGACGGAATGGAGGCATGCCGCGTGGTGACATGTTATTACCAGAATCTAACATGGTGGGAAGGGCGCATGAAGCCGCATGCCGCGTGCTGACCGTCGCTTGACATGTTATAACCAGGATCTAACATGGTGAGGAGGGCACACAATTTTGCCTGCTTACAACCGCAACAAATGTAATTTTTTGTTTTTTCTTTGTGACTTTTCTTGTTTAGGTCCCATGTTGTTCTGTAGAGGCCGCTCGGTAAGTCTCACGTGGATTTGTTACATATAAACTTTTTAGTTATGTGCCCCCCCGGACTAGGATAGACCCCATATTTCTTCTAATGGCCATCATAACGGTGTTGTTCTCGGTTTGCTTATTGTTGTTCTTTGCTACTGGTTGAAGTCTTCTGAAGCTGTGCTGTGGTTTATTTGGTTGTAATAAGGCTGATTGTATGTCTCATCATTACTGGCTTCTAATGACCGTATAACTGGTAGTGAATCTCTGTCAGCCCGTTGACGGCCTTCTTACTCGTACCCGAATACAGATACCATCGTTGCTAACAAGAAAGGTTGCCAACTCAAGGTGGACTTTTGCGATGCTATTTTGACAGGATATAGGGCCATATGAGCGGAGTCCAGAATCACAGTTAGTTTTTGCTGAACGGGAAAAATGGGTGTAAAAACGTGTACGCAACACTCATCAAACCCTATAACAACCCACAAGATGTGCCCCGGTGGCGCAGTCGGTAGGAGTGCTGCCCCATAGGAGCACACCGGCGGGATTTTGAGTTCGAGTCCGCGTGCTGCCAGTATTTTTGCACATATTAGTTTGTTGTTGTTACGCCTTCTCATGATCACAATAGTCAATTTTATACCATCAATGCCTACTACAAACCAAGGCTGTCTATTTGCGCCTTTATATGTGCAAGGGAAGAGCAATAAGGCTCTTTATTTCCAGAGAAAAGATATGGTGCAGATACGCATCGTTGAAGAACTAGCACATGTGAAGGCGCAAATAGACAGCCTTGGTTTGTTGTAAGCATTGATGGTCTAAAATTGACTTCTGTGATCGTGAGAAGGCGTAATAACAACAGACTAATATGTGCAAAAATATTGGCTGTACGCGGACTCGAACTCAAAAGCTCGCCGGTGTGCTCCCACAGGCGGCACTCCTACCGACTGCGCCACAGAGCCACATCTCGTCGGGTGTCGTAGGGGTTGATGATGGCTGCGCACACATTTTCCACCTCTTTTTCAGGTCTTTAAGAAGGCGTTCAGCAAAAACTGACTGTGCTTCTGGACTCCGCTCACCAGGCCCTTCATCCTATCAAAACAGCATCGCAAAATCTCACAACAATTGGGGAACCTTTCCTTATAAGGAGCGGTGTAAGTACACCCTAACTTTTGTAATTTCTTCTAAAATGCGCCATGCATTCCATCGGGGTTAGGCTGGTTCAGGGTTGGGTGAAGGGGCCGTCAATGGTACAAACGTTGCCAAATGGTGTTTGTGAACTGTTGCTATTCGTCTTTCTAGTTCCGTTTACAAATTTTCCGCAGTGTTTCTGTTTGGGCGACGGGGTCTTGCAGATAACCAAAATCCGAAAGGATGTGTTCTACTAACGGTAAGTGTGCTGTTGTAAATTTGTATTGATGTGAGATTGTATACTATTCACGT
This sequence comes from Heligmosomoides polygyrus bakeri, assembly GCA_947359475.1. Taxonomy (NCBI): domain Eukaryota; kingdom Metazoa; phylum Nematoda; class Chromadorea; order Rhabditida; family Heligmosomidae; genus Heligmosomoides; species Heligmosomoides polygyrus. The sequence goes on from OX375866.1 coordinate 104,771,094, forward strand.
TGATCATTGATGAAGATGTGCGGTTGAGTTCCACGTTGTATGCAGCTCACGGGGCGCGTGTAGCGCAGTCGGACGAGGCGCCGACTGTCGCGTGCACCTGGTACCAGGTTCCTGGTTCGGATTTTCCGTCCAGGCCCAAAAAGCCTTCCATCCCTCCGGGGTCGGTGAGTTGGTACCAGACTTGTCTGGGAAGGATAAAGCGCTGACTTGTTCATCGACTGGCCACCGCAAGTCATTGTAGGGCCAAATACGCATTCAAGTCGCCTCCATGACATCCCGTAGAGGTGGAATGCGTGGCGCATCCCAAAAGGGATTGAGTAACGCCGCCCTTCTCCTTTTATCTTTATGCAGCTCACGGAGAAGCTGTTGTCCAGTCGCGTCTACGCGATGTCAAATTGTTCAGCATTGTTGTTCCTACTCGAAATATGTGCAGGGATTGGCCGATTGAAGTTCAGGTAATCAAAGGGAGATAACAAAACGAAAGCAATCGTCTGCTCGTGCTCTGCGAATCCAGGGGCCAGATTCATCAACCGCTTACTGCCCTCTAACGGTGAAAATACCGCCAAACCCCCTGATATGACATTGACCAGCATCAGGTTTGGCGTTACTTTTCACCGTTACCGCTCGGCATGCGGTTGATGAATCTTGCCCCAGGAGGCTGGGTAACGTAGACAGTCTGGTAAAATGATAACGCTAAATTTTCTGTTCACCTCTAACTCCATTTATGCCATTTAACGTCGAACTGGATAAACTAGAGTGCTAGTATGTCGGTGGTTCAGAATATGTCCTTCGGTACACACATACATCAGTTGTTCGGCACGGTTTACCTCAAACTTGGGTAATTAAACCAAATCTAAACAAATACAGTACACATTAGAGCTTCCTAAAAACGTCCTACAAAAAAATGAAGAATGGAAAAAATGAAACATGAGAAGACCGCCATGTGAATTTTCCCATATGACTCTCTGATAGGGAGTTTTTTGTTTGCATAGCTGCACAATCTGATAAATCTCTAAGCGAAATCCCTCACAATATCCCACGAAATCGTCCTATGATCGCGAGAAAGTCGCGATACTGGACACTTCAAATCACATTGGACACTCTTTTAAGCCAACCTGCGTCTTTTGAAAATCAGATCCCATTCCTCCAAGTCGAAATGAGCTTCTCCTACACTAGACCACCTGTCGTCCCGTTGGTCATCGACTTGCTCGAGCGGGCGCCAGCAGTGTCTCCATTCGTCCCTGTCGCGTGCCAGAGTGCTCCAGTGGATCCTCCTCGCTTGACGGACACGACGATCGTCATATCGGTCGTTCAGGGCTTCCACGATGAAGTCCGACCAAGGCGTCCTGGCCTTCTCTTCACATCCCGCGAAATCTAGTCGGTGACGGTTCTCGTCCAGCGGGTGTCTGCGAAACGCATTACGTGGCTGGCCCACCTACATTGGATACTCTCCAAAAATGTTAGCATAAGTTTTTGTTCAGGAAATTTTTTCGAATGACTTTCCTTGATGTTTTAATCAATTCCCGACAAGTGAACGTATTGTTTCGAAATTTTATAAGATTATCATTTGTTTGGGGAAAAATAATGGTTTAAAGCTTCCTTTAAAGAGAAAGAAGACGATTTTTTTGTGCCAAAAAAGATTACGCCATACCCTCGTTTTTATTCGATTGATAGCAGAGCTTTTGATTTCATGGAGTTTCACACCTGTTAACGACACAATAAATGCTGTGTAGAACACACATTTGTACATATGCTCTCCATGATCTCAAATGCTAAATATCCAGTTGCAATACAAACTGGCTGGCTACAAAATGGCACCTTATCAGCCCATGAGGGTTCCCATCATCAGTGTGCACTTCAGCGGTGCTTCGGTGAACATCTCCAAAATTTTTGCTGTCGAAGCAGCGGTGAACCATCAAAACGACGCTACGCTTGCCAAATCAGTAGCCGAGCCAACGAAGCGAGAAGGATTCGTGAACGCTAGTGAAATCCGGAATAATGGTTTGCGCCGTTGACACACCTATGCGGAAAAGGCACCGTTGTTCTTCGGCAAAAATGGGGAGAAAACGAACTTCAAAATCCATTTGAAGATATTCTGGAAAAGACTTCGATCCCTGGAGCAGTTTGATCTTCAAGGACAAGCCGCCGTTCATCTCACAACAGGACTCGGCTCATAAAGCGAAGACCGTGCAAGAGTGTTGTCGCGATAAGCTTCCTGACTTTATCAGCTCAGAAGAACGGCCTCTGTATAGCCCCGACCTCAACGCTATGGACTTCTACATTCGGCCCTACTTGAAGACTGCGGTCTGCTCTAAAAAACGTCAGTTGACGTCACGTAGCTTCACTTTGGTGGATCATGTAAGTGGCGTTGACATTAGTAATCAAATGAAAACTGAACTTTTCGAGTACGTGGCGCGATCTGATCTTCTAACGTGCTATATGCTTGCTTCTTTGCTGTTCATTAAGACACATTTGAACTTTATATATTATTTATTACTATTAAAACACATTCTAATAAATAATAAAAAATGAAAAATAATAATAAATAATATAATAAGCTAAAATTTGTCTTAATGAGGAGTAATAATTTCATAAAATTTTTATTTTTTAAGAAAAAATTTATTTTTTGAAAAATAAAAATTTTATGGAATTATTACTCTTCATTAAGACACATTTTAACTTACTATATTATTTATTATTATTTTTTAGATTATTTTTTATTATCTATTATTATTTTTATCTCAAAAAATGAAAATTTTATGAAATTATTACTTTTACTCGCCATGCATTCTGGCTTCACTTCTTCTTCTTCTTCCTCTTCCTCTTCTTCCCTCTTCTTCTTCGTCTTCGTCGTCTCTTCTTCTTGTTCTTCCTCTTCGTCGTCGTCTTCTTCTTCGTCTTCTTCTTCTTCGTCGTCGTCTTCTTCTTCTTTTTCTTCTTCTTCTTCAGCATTTGTCCCGCTTTGTAGCGGGGTCCGCCTTCCTGGAATGCTGGCACCACTTTTCCCGATCAAATGCCTGATCAGGGTGCAGCCTAGCCATCTTCAAGTCCTGATGCAGCGTATCAAGCCACCGCTGTTTTGGTCGCCCTCGCGGCCGCCTACCGGGCACATCAAGGTTAAAATCAATCTTCTGGACGGTGTCATCTTTTGCGCGAAGGACCTGGCCGTACCATCGCAGACGAGCTTCGCGCTTCTTCTCAAATATCGGAGCGGCACCGAACCTCTGCCGTATAGAGTCGTTGCGTACTCGATCCTAGCGCGGAACTCCGTCCATCCACCGCAGTTCGTTTCCATTAGCCCTAGTTTATACTTTCACCGCTGCGCTGCGCGGCACGATGGTTGGGATAGATATCGACCGGGTGGCGGGAAAAATCGATATCTATGGCGATCGTGGTGCAAGTATAAACTAGGGTTTACGCTGAGGCGCCTTTCAATTTCTTCGGTAATGGACCAGCACTCAGCTGCGTAAATAGCCAACGGTCGGACGACTTCTCTGTAGATATTCGATCCTGGCTTCACGCTGGTCTATTTATTTTTGTATTTGCTCTGTGTAATGTCTTACGGAGCCAAAAAAAAATATGTACATGGTGTTTCATAATATATACTATCACATTCTTGTTGGTTTCTTTATCTGTGTTGTAAGTTCTCGTAAAGCGGTTAATGTCAATTTCTTGCTCAGGGATATTCTTGGAAACATAGATGGAGGTCGCACCCCTATGTCGTTTTTGTCCATAAACGCGAGTTAATCTCCTAAACGTTTAGTGGTTGTACGACCATTCTTGAGGTCACCGATCAGTTGCCGTGGTTTTTCGGGAAGTAGGTCAGAAGAGGGCCATAAAAGACCGGCTAGAAGGCCAGTGGTTAGCCGTCTTTTGGTGACTGGATCTAGATAACTCTAACGAACAGGTATACAGCCCTAAAGATCCTGAAATGGAGGAGAAGCATCGTTTTTAAAAGGGGAAAGAGTGGCTAGATACTGAGCAGTAGGCAGGTAGAATGCAAGCAGAGCCTTGGACCCACGCGGTTTTTGAAAGTGAACCGCCTGCCTCCATTGCAAGTGTCTTCTGGAGCGAGATTCAGCAACGATACCGCCGGTATCATCTCACCATACCGTCTTACATAGTAACCGATACAGAGATTTCGACCAAAAATTTATCACACCGTATGTTGATGAATCGCGGTATCAGTAGGTTTGGCGGTACTTTTCACCGTCATCGGCCGGTAAACGGTTGATGAATAGCACCGGTATAGTCTCGGAACCAGTCACTTCGACTATGAATGTCATGTTTCAGGTTTCTGAACGAGAATCTTCTGCAACAGTCGTCTCAGCAGTTCATCGACGCCTTCAACATTGAGCATGGTCACAAGTCGAAGATCAACAAGACCATGGAGACCGAATGAGCGCCAGACTTTTCAAGACGGGCCGTAATGGGCTTCTGTATCTGCAAATACCAAGCACTGCCAATTTTGAAGGGGTGCTGTTCTAAGGTCTTCAAATACATATTTCGGATCTATCCTAGTCCGGGGGCCAGATAACTAGAAAGTAGGTAACAAAATGAATTGAGACTTACCGAGCGGCTCCCAGGGAACGAGATGGAATCTAAAATAGGCCAAAAAACGAGGAAACAAATAAAAAACATAAAAAATCGCCACGGTTTACAACTGTCTCGGCGGGAAAAAAGCGGCGGAATGGAGGCATGCCGCGTGGTGACATGTTATTACCAGAATCTAACATGGTGAGAAGGGCGCATGAAGCCGCATGCCGCGTGCTGACCGTCGCTTGACATGTTATAACCAGGATCTAACATGGTGAGGAGGGCACACAACTTTGCCTGCTTACAACCGCAACAAATGTAATTTTTTTGTTTTTTCTTTGTGACTTTTCTTGTTTAGGTCCCATGTTGTTCTGTAGAGGCCGCTCGGTAAGTCTCATGTGGATTTGTTACATATAATACTTTTTACTTATGTGCCCCCCCTCCCCCCCCCCCCTCGGACTAGGATAGATCCCATATTTCTTCTAATGGCCATCATAACGGTGTTGTTCTCGGTTTGTTTATTGTTGTTCTTTGCTACTGGTTGAAGTCTTCTGAAGCTGTGCTGTGGTTTATTTGGTTGTAATAAGGCTGATTGTATGTCTCATCATTACTGGCTTCTAATGACCGTATAACTGGTAGTGAATCTCTGTCAGCCCGTTGACGGCCTTCTTACTCGTACCCGAATACAGACAGCGTCGTTGCTAACAAGAAAGGTTGCCAACTCAAGGTGGACTTTTGCGCTTTTGCGATGCTATTTTGACAGGATCTAGGGCCATATGAGCGGAGTCCAGAACCACAGTTAGTTTTTGCTGAACGCTTTTTTAAAAGCCGGAAAAATGGGTGTAAAAACGTGTACGCAACACTCATCAAACCCTATAACAACCCACAAGATGTGCCCCGGTGGCGCAGTCGGTAGGAGTGCTGCCCCATAGGAGCACACCGGCGGGATTTTGAGTTCGAGTCCGCGTACTGCCAGTATTTTTGCACATATTAGTTTGCTGTTGTTACGCCTTCTCATGATCACAAAAGTCAATTTTAGACCATCAATGCTTACAACAAACCAAGGCTGCGCCTTTATATGTGCAAGGGAAGAGCAAGGCTCTTTATTTCCAGAGAAATGATATGGTGCAGATACGCATCGTTGAAGAACTAGCACATATGAAGGCGCAAATAGACAGCCTTGGTTTGTTGTAAGCATTGATGGTCTAAAATTGACTCCTGTGATCGTGAGAAGGCGTAATAACAACAGACTAATATGTGCAAAAATATTGGCTGTATGCGGACTCGAACTTAAAAGCTCGCCGGTGTGCTCCCACAGGCGGCACTCCTACCGACTGCGCCACAGAGCCACATCTCGTCGGGTGTCGTAGGGGTTGATGATGGCTGCGCACACATTTTCCACCTCTTTTTCAGGTCTTTGAAAAGGCGTTCTGCAAAAACTGACTGTGCTTCTGGACTCCGCTCACCAGGCCCTTCATCCTATCAAAATAGCATCGCAAAATCTCACAACAATTGGGGAACCTTTCCTTATAAGGAGCGGTGTAAGTACACCCTAACTTTTCTAATTTCTTCTAAAATGCGCCATGCATTCCATCGGGGTTAGGCTGGTTCAAGGTTGGGTGAAGAGGCCGTCAGTGGTACAAATGTTGCCAAAAGGTGTTTGTGAACTGTTGCTCTTCGTCTTTCTAGTTCCGTTTACAAATTTTCCGCAGTGTGTTTGTTTGGGCGACGGGGTCTTGCAAATAACCAAAATCCGAAACGATGTGTTCTACTAAGTGTACTGTTGTAAATTTGTGTTGATGTGAGATTTGTATACTATTCACGTTGACATTGATGAAGATGTGCGGTTGAGTTCTACGACGTTGTATGCAGAAGCCTTTGTCCACTCGCATCTACTTGATGTCAAGTTTCTCAGCATTGCTGTTCCTACTCGAAATATGTGCAGGGATTGACTGACTGCAGTTCAGATAAACAAAGGGAGATAAAGGATAAAAGGATAAAGGACGGCGTTACTCAATCCCTTCTGGGATGCGCCAGCGCATTCTACTTCTACGGGATGTCGTGGAGGCGACATGAATGCGTATTTGGCCTTACAATGACTTGCGGTGGCCAGGCGATGAACAAGTCAGCGCTTTATCCTTTCCAGACAAGTCTGGTACCAATTCACCGACCCCGGAGGGATGGAAGGCTTGGTTGGCCTGGGCGGGAAATCCGAACCAGGAACCTGGTATCGGGTGCACGCGACAGTCGCGCCTCCTCCGACTGCGCTACACGCGCCCATCTCAACAAAGGGAGATAACAGAACAAAAGACGGTGTGCTCATGCTGTGCGAATCCAGGGGAGAGTTCAGCAACCGCTTACCGGCCGGTAACGGTGAAAAGTACTGCGAAACCCCCTGATATGACAATTGGTTTGGCGGTACTTTTCACCGTTACCGCCCGGTAAGCGGTTGATGAATCTTGCCCGACCAGGAGGCTGGGTAACGTAGACAGTCTGGTAAAATGATAACGCTAAATTTTCTGCTCACATCTAACTCCATTTATACCATTTTCACGTCGATCTGGACACTTCAAATCACATTGAACACCCTTTGAAGCCAACCAAATCTTTTGAAAATCAAATCGAATTCCTCCAAGACGAAATGAGCTTCTCCTACATTAGATCACCTGTCGTCCCGTTGATCATCGACTTGCTCGAGCGTGCGCCAGCAGCGTCTCCACTCGTCCCTATCGCGTGCCAGAGTGCTCCAATGGGTTCACCTCGCTCGAGTGCCACGAAGAGCGTGATAGCGTTCGTTCAGGGTTTTCACGAAAAAGCCCGACCAATGCGTAGGTGGGTGTCCTGGTGTTCTCTTGACGTGCCGCGAGATCTAGTCGGTGACGGCTCTTGTCCAGCAAGTGTCTGCGAAACGCATTACGTGACCGCCCACCTACACTGGGTACTCTCCAAAAATTTTTGCATAATTTTTTGTTCAAGAGAATTTTTATCAGGTTGTAACGAAATAAATGGCACTGAACCACTGTAAATTTAAAGAGTTAATATCTCGGCTTGTAGGCAAGTTTATTAATCGAAATAAAAGCCTTCTGATTCTACACATCTTTGCCAACGTGACACAAGCTTTTTTATCCCAGTAGCATAAAAATCAGAAGTTCTGGAATTGACGAAATCTTCGAAGGCACTTTCGGCATCCTGTTGGTATTTGAGTATTTTCCCTACCAAGAAGTCGCCAAGATGCTTGAAGAAATGGTAGTCTGTCGGGGAGAGGTCGGGAGAAAACGGAGGATGTGGCAGAGTTTCAATGCTCAGCTCATTCAATTTCTCCAACGCCATTCGTACTACATGGGGGCGAGCATTGTCGTGTAGAAGGAGAACTCGCCTTCGGTTTACCAAGGCCGGCCGGATATCCTTCAACTTTTTCATCATTTCTTCAATTTCGATGCAGTACTTCTCTGCCGTGATGGATTCACAGGGAGGGAGGAAGCTGTGGTGAATAATTCCCAGCGAACACCACCATACTGTCACCATTACTTTCTTTTGGTGCAATTCCGGCTTCGCAAAAACCTTGGGGCTCTCATCGCTGTCCACCCACTGTGCCGATCGTCGCCTGTTGTCGTACATTATCCATTTCTCGTCACAGGTTACGATGCGATCAAGGAATGGGTCCGTTTCGTTCCGTAGAAGCAGTGCGGACAAGATCTCATATCGTCGGTTTCTTTGCTCCTCAGACAGCTCGCGAGGCACCCATCTTTCCAGCTTTTTGGTCTTTCCAATTTCCTTCAGATGCCGGGCAGCTGTGTTGTGACTGACGCCAAGAACCTTCGCTATCTCCCTGGTACCTTTGTGGGGATCCTCCTCTACCTCATCTCTCAGCTTGTCCTCATCAACATCACTATGCCTCCCACGACCTTCATGTTCTTCCAAGCTCTCGTCTCCATTCCGGAACTTCTGATACCAACGATACGCCGTCCGAATTGTGGAACATCCTTGACCGAATGCGGCGCTGATCTTCTCGTCCGCCTCCTTAGCTGTAGTGCCCAGCTTGAATTCATTCAAGTAAATGCCTCGGATTACCCTTTTGTCCATCTGCAAAAAAGTTAATGAAACTCTACAGTTTTCCCACTTTTACATAGAAAATTTGGTACTCGCCGGTAGAGCAAAGTTTGCGCTTCTAAATGATATGCCACATGTTACGGTTTGTTCTTGATCAAACGCGTAAAGACGCGCCAAAAAATGGCGCGAGCCAGTGCCATTTAATTCGTTACAACCTAATAGAATGACTTTCCTTGAAGGTTTAATTCAATTCCCAATAAGTGAACATAGTGCTTCGAAATTTTATAAAATTCTCATTTTTTGACGAAAAACAGTGGTTTAAAGCTTCTAAAGAGCAAGAAAGCGGCCATTTTTTAGTGCCAAAAAGTTTGCGCCATGCCCTCGTTTTTGCTGGATTGATAGCAGAGCTTTAGGTTTCCATGGAGTTTCACACCTGTTAACTATACAACCTATGCTGTATAGAACACACATAGCTTCACTTTGGTGGATCATGTAAGTGGCGTTTACACTAGTAATCAAATAAAAGTTGCGGTGAACTTTTTGAGTACATGGCGCGATCTGATCTTTTAATGCGCTATATGCTTGCTTCATTGCTGTGTTGTAAGGCACATTTTAATTTATAATTTTTTCTTAAAAAACAAAAATTTTATGAAGTGATTCAATTCAGTTTCTTTAAGCCTCAATTGGCTGGGTGCCACGAGGTGTGGATGTTGCGTTCGATCAAACGGCGCCGATGGCGTAATGGCGTAGAGCATTCCCGCCCGGTCAGAGGGAGATGCGGGTTCGAGTCCCGCCTGGTGCTAGGGTTTTGATCGCAACAAAACATCGTTGTAAAAATTTTATGAAATTATTGCTCTTATTGGGGCAGGTGAACTAAAAAAATTTCAAAGAATGTTATATCAAATTTTCCTTGAACTAAAAATTATTCTAACCATCTTACTGAGTTTGTTGTCTAACCTGGAGTTTATTTCGATTTTGAAGAGTTCGATTTGATTTCAAAAGGCTTGAAGCTTAGATCAGAAGAATGCCCAATTTGATTTGAAAAGTGTTCAATTCGACGAGAAAATGGTGTATACAAATTATTTTTGGGTCAAGTTGAACAACGTACTAAGCAAGTTTGACGGTTTTGAATTCCAACTGAACATCCTCCAATCGAAAACGAATTTCTTCCACTAGAGACTCTCCGAGGAGGCTAGGAGCATTTTTTCGCGTAACGGTTTCTTTAAATGACTTTTTGAATTTGCCAAATTCAGCAGCCTCCATGAGTGAATGCTCTGTCTGAAATTTCATAAAAAATTTGCTTTCAAGGAAAAAATAGTTGTTCGTGCTTGTTAAAAGAAGAGACCATTAATTCCAAGAGAGAAGGGTGTTGATTAGCCGTTCGTGGACGCGCAGGTATCACTTCAAGGCATTATCTCGAACACTGACAACAACAGGAATGCATGCACTGCGACCGGAAAGTATAGGGACACCAGCAAATTGCGTAATTCTGCTAGCTACCCGCAGGAATTGATCTGAAAATTATACTATGGAATTCCTCACGGCAAAAAACATATATACGAAAGAAATGGGCAAAATCCCCCGAGGTGGCAAGGAACGGGAAAGGATCACGTACGGGACCCTGTTTTTGAGTGACCAGAAAGGGGACACCACCAAATAAGGTGCGCGGAGAAAGGTACGTTGTTGAAAACTATTTTGCTATGCAATATCACCTGCGTCCCTGTCGCGTGCCAGAGTGGTCCAATGGATCCTCCTCGCTCGAGGGACACGAAGAGCGTCATATCGGTTGTTCAGGGCTTTCACGAAGAAGTCCGACCAACGCGTTGGTGGGCGTCCTGGTGTTCTTTTGACATCCCGCGGAATCCAATCTGTGACGGCTCTCGTCCAGCGGGTGTCTGCGAATCGCATTACGTGGTCGGCCCACCTAATTTTCGACGACTTGGCCCATGCGACAGCGTCTCTGATCTTCGAACGTCGGCGAAGCTCGGAACTCCGGAGGCCTTCTCTCACTTGCGTGAGTCGTGTCACTCCGAGCATCGTCCTCTCGATTCCACGCTGCGCGACGCTGATCGCGTGTTCATCCTGCTTTCGTATAGCCCAGGTCTCTGAGGCGTATGTTAGGGCAGGAAGAACGGTAGAGTCGAATAGGTGGGCACGGAGTCGGACGTTCTTCGTTTTCTTCACAACTTCTTCGACGCTCTTGAAAGCTCCCCAAGCCGCTCGTTTCCTCCTGCTCAGCTCTGGCGCTAGGTCGTTGGCCATATTGACTTCGCGACCCAGATAGACGTATCTGGAGCATTCGGAGACGTTCGTTCCGTTGAGCGAGAATGGGGCATCAGAAACCCATCCGTTCTTCATGAACATCGTCTTCGTAAGATTCAGCTGCAGTCCAACGCTTCCACATACACGATCGAAGTCGGCCAGCATTCGTTCCGCCTGACTGATGCTCGGTGTTATGAGCACGATGTCGTCAGCGAAGCGAAGATGGTGCAGTTGCCGGCCGTCGACCTTCACTCCCATGTCTTCCCATTCTAGTTCGCGCATGACGTTTTCGAGGGTGGCGCTGAAGAGCTTCGGGGATATGGTATCCCCTTGTCGAACCCCTCTCTTCACGTCAATGACGACGTCGTTGTAGAATGGTGAGATCTTGGTCGTGAATCCACTGTACAGCTCTCGAAGGACTCTGATGTACTGAGTAGGAACGCCCTGGGTGAGCAGGGCTTCCATAACCGCTTCAGTCTCGACGGAGTCGAATGCCTTCTTCAGGTCAATGAACGTAAGGCAAAGCGGCAGCTTGTACTCTCGCGACACTTCGATGAGCTTCGTAATGGTGTGTATGTGGTCGATCGTGCTGAATCCTCTCCGAAATCCTGCTTGTTCGCGTGGCTGTCCTTCATCCAGCGTTCTACTAATCCTATTCGGGATGACCCGAGTGAACAGCTTGTAGACTACGGACAACAGGCAGATCGGGCGATAGTTGCCAATGTCGTGCACGTCTCCCTTCTTGTACAGCAAGACGGTCTTGCTGGCCTTCCACTGAGATGGAACCTTGCATTCGGACAGGTAGCGTGTGAAGAGCCGCGCCAAGGTGTTGATGAGCGCTGGCGGGAGGTTCTTCAGGTGTTCAGCTCTGATCCTGTCAGGGCCGGGTGCTGTACGTTTCTTCACCGACGAGATGGCGTGTCGGATTTCGGAAGAGAGAACAGAGGGGACGACGTATCCATGCTGCGGAAGATGGCATGGGGGCAGGTGGACGTGGCTATCGAAGAGATCGGAGTAGAAGTCGTGGATGACTTTCTCCATGGTCCTTCTGGAAGAGGTGATGGTTCCGTCAGACGTCGGAGAGCGGTCATCTTGGTCTTGAAGTTGGCGAAGTGCAATATGCAATATACTGCCTCATAATTTGCTCATTGTAAGGATGGGTCGCGGATCGATGCTATCAATAGAGGAACAAGCTCAAATCGAGGCCCTCGGAGATGCAGGACTCAGCATACGCCAAATTTCGACTCAACTGGGACGATCAAAGAACGTTATTAGCAAATTTCTACGCAGTCCTGATCTATATCACTCGAGGAAGTCTTCAGGACGTCCCAGGCTTCTTTCGACTCGGGACGAGAGGCAAATCGTGCGAATGGTTTCCAATAAATCAATCAGTTTGGGGAAGTGCGCAAGAGTTTGAGTAAGAAAGTCTCGAAAGAAACGAATCGGTGCTGCTTAAAACGCAATGGGAATGTTGGGTATATGTCACGTAGGTGAGCAGCATTGGTAGGTGGGAACGCCTAAACCAATCAGATCGCATTGAATAGGCATGCCATTCAGAGAGAGCATCTGCAGTTTGTACACAGGTGGGCTGGCATGTGTTCGGTCTGTGCTGTTTGGTTTTCATTGGCTGGCGCGCTTCCATCTACCCATGCTGCTCACCTACGCGACATGTACCGAATGTTGTATATACCCAGCTCCGTTCTGCTCCACGTTTGACAGAAACGCACAAAAGGAACAGGCTCGAGTTCGTCTCCAAGAACAAACGACGTCTTTGGACTAAGGCAGATTTTTCTCAGTTCTGACGCTAGGTATTTTAACATTCATAGTCCAGGTGATCTTCTCGGACGAAAAGCGCTTTAACCTCGATGGTCCAGATGGGAACCGATTCTACTGGCATGACTTACGCAAAGAGACAGAGTATTTCCCAAGAATGAATTTTGGAGGCGGCACAGAAATGGTGTGGGCGGCATTCCACGCAGAAGGACAGCTCCCTCTTGCCTTCACGTCAGCAAGGATGGACGCAGATGAATACCAGCAACTGTTGGAAACCCATCTGCTCCAATTCCTTCAACAGAATGCTGGTCAGGGATGGGTTTTTCAACAGGACAATGCACCGCCGCATGCCAGCAGATCCACAAAAGGCTTCCTCAGAAGAAATTCTGTTGAAGTTCTCGACTGGCCTGCATGTTCTCCCGATATGAACCCAATGGAAAATATCTGGGGACACCTTGTAAGGAAGATTTACGAGCATAACCAGACATATTCGTCTCTGCAAGGACTTCAATCAGCAATTCTACGCGCTTGGGATGAACTTCCTCTACAAGCACTTCGAAATCATGCTGCTTCGACGCCAGCCCGACTTGTAGATGTTGCAATGAACCGCGGAGGACCAATTCAGTACTAGTTATCAACGACTGTTCTTTATCTTGACAATGAAGTTGTTTTTTACTAGTGTCCCTATACTTTCTGGTCGCAGTGTATGTTAGTGCTATCGCTAACTGATGCTGTGTTCGACTACGAACTGCGATACCTCCCTTCTCTACGTATGGCTGAGCTGGAGATGAGCACCGATTATAGCCAGTCAGTCGTCAAAAGCAATCTGCTGTTCGATTCCACCCCTGGATCTGGAACACCTTCAGCGATGGCGTAAGCCTTCACTTCAGGCGCGTTAAGTCCCTTCAACGCAAAAATGGGCTGCTGCTTTCAGCGTCGAGTTTGTCGCGTCGGCCGTCGGCTTCAGCCAGCATCGTTCTCGCCTTAAGTAGATGAAGGTGACAGGAGCTCGAGCGTATCCAGTCCGGATAGCCGCTAGCTGCTATCAATGCCAAATCCGGTTGCGCCATGCGCGATGACGGATCGTCACCGTGACGTCGTCGAAGCGGCGTGCGCACGACGCCCAGGTGGGCCGGAACTGGCGCACCTCGTGGCTTCAGCCAACCATCTCGCGCTTCTCGTCGAGACTCCGCGCGTCTTCTAGTCCTCTAGTCCTCTAAAGCCATGCAGTTCCATCTTTGAAGACGTTTGTGAAGATCCTGCTTATTCCAGAAAGAAGCTTTTGCCATGGCAACACTCATACACTTTTGCATCTCCTTGCATTAATTTAGGGTCGGAATTTATCAAACTAAGTGAAAAGATCTGTACCGGTTGATTTCAAGTGTTTCCTGAAGATGTTGAACTGTCATCTGAATCCTATTTGATCGCAGTTGTTCCTAATTATCATCAGGATTGAATTTATGGGAATGGTCCTGTACGATTGTATTCATAAGATAAATGTCTGACTCCGTCCTTGTTTGTTCTCGGTTTGTATTTTTGATCTATTATAGCTTGTGCATGGCGGCGTTTTATGTTACTATTTTTCATTCGTCTATTATTAACTAAGGTTTAACTTAATAGGTTGTAACGAAATAAATGCCACTGAACCACTGTAAATTTAAACAGTTAATATCTCGGCTTATAGGTAAATTTATTAATCGAAATAAAAACTTTCTGATTCTACACATCTTTGCCAACGTGACACAAGCTTTTTTATCCCAGTAGCATACAAATCAGAAGTTCTGGAATTGACGAAATCTTCGAAGGCACTTTCGGCATCCTGTTGGTATTTGAATATTTTCCCTACCAAGAAGTCGCCAAGATGCTTGAAGAAATGGTAGACTGTTGGGGAGGGGTCGGGAGAAAACGGAGGATGTGGTAGAGATTCAATGCTCAGCTCGTTCAATTTCTGCAACGTCATTCGTGCTACATGGGGACGGGGACGAGCATTGTCGTGCAGAGGGAGAACTCGCCTTCGGTTTACCAAGGCCGGCCGGATATCCTTCAACTTTTTCATCATTTCTTCAATTTCAATGCAGTACTTCTCTGCCGTGATGGATTCACCGGGAGGGAGGAAGCTGTGGTGAATAATTCCCAGCGAACACCACCACACTGTCACCATTACTTTCTTTTGGTGCAATTCCGGCTTCGCAAAAACCTTGGGGCTCTCATCGCTGTCCACCCACTGTGCCGATCGTCGCCTGTTGTCGTACATTATCCACTTCTCGTCACAGGTTACGATGCGATCAAGGAATGGGTCCGTTTCGTTCCGTAGAAGCAGTGCGGACGAGATCTCATACCGTCGGTTTCTTTGCTCCTCAGACAGCTCGTGAGGCACCCATCTTTCCAGCTTTTTGGTCTTTCCAATTTCCTTCAGATGCCGGGCAGCTGTGTTGCGACTGACGCCAAGAACCTTCGCTATCTCCCTGGTACCTTTGTGTGGATCCTCCTCTACCACGTCTCTCAGCTTGTCCTCATCAACATCACTATTCCTCCCACGACCTTCATGTTCTTCCGAGCTCTCATCTCCATTCCGGAGCTTCTGATACCAAGGATACGCCGTCCGAATTGTGGAACATCCTTGACCGAATGCGGCGTTGATCTTCTCGTCCGCCTCCTTAGCTGTAGTGCCCAGCTTGAATTCACACAAGTAAATGCCTCGGATTACCCTTTTGTCCATCTGCAAAAAAGTCAATAAAACTCTAAAGTTTTCCCACTTTTACATGGAAAATTTGGTACTCAGCGATAGAGCAAAGTTTGCGCTTCTAAATGATATGCCACATGTTACGGTTTGTTCTTGATCAAACGCGCAAAGACGCGCCAAAAAATGGCGCGAGCCAGTGCCATTTAATTCGTTACAACCTAATACATTGCGCACTAATGTTACTGTCTACATAGAATTTTTCGCTCCATCTGACTAAATATGTTGTGTTTCCGAACGATATTTTGTTTTAACTTCGAATTGGGACAATCCGCAGCCGAGACAGCTCGACGAATCATTCAAATGTGGGGGTCTAATAGTACTGGAGGAAGCACTGTGTGTCAGTGGTTCAGTGAATTTCGGACCGAAGATTTCCGCCTCGAAGATGACTCCCGTAGCGGTCGACCTAGAGCAAACCTGGACGACGAGTTGAAAGAATTGGTGGAAACCGAACCAGCTCAAGCAGTTCGCGGAATCGCGGGATAGCTAGACATCAGCAGAGATGCTGTTGCGGATGCTTTGAAACGCCTTTGGAAGGTGAAAAAGCTCGAAAAGTGGGTGCCCCACGAGTTGAGTGAGCGGCAAAAATCGTCACGTTTCGAGGTTTGTTCTTCTCTACTTTTACGCAACAAATCTGACCCGTTTTTGAGTCGAATCAACATTTGTGATGAAAAGTGGATTCTGCATGATAACAGGAAACGTTCCGGACAGTGGTTGGACTCCGACGAACCACCTAGGCATTTTCCAAAGGCAAACCTCCACCAAAAAAGGTAATGGTCACCGTGTGGTTGCGGCGACTGGTGTGATCCATTACAACTTTCTGGCAGCAGGCCAAGCGATCACAGCAGAGTCTTACTGCAGGGATATCGACGAAGCACTCAAAAATTACGTCAACTTCAGCCGGCATTGATCAACAGAAGAGGCCCGATTCCTCTGCACGATAACGCCAGCCCACACGTTTCAATGATCACTATTCGAAAATTGAACGAATCAAGGTTGAAATGTTGCCTCACTCGCCATATTCTCCAGACCTCTCACCAGCCGACTACCACCTTTTCAAACACTTTCAGAACTGTCACAACTATGTTTTGTTGCGATCAAAACTTCTAGCGCCAGGCGGGACTCGAACCCGCACCTCCCTCTAACCGGGCAGGAATGCTCTACGCCATTACACCACCGGCGCCGTTTGATCGAACGCAACATCCACACATCCAACTGATTTGAACTGTTTCTATCAACACCATCAGCTTAACTGGTCCCATGCTGATGTCAGCGGCCAGCTCATCCCGGATACGGGTGGGTGCTGATCGGTCCCACGAGGTGTGGATGTTGCGTTCGATCAAACGGCGCCGGTGGTGTAAAGGCGTAGAGCATTCCCGCCCGTTAGAGGGAGGTGCGGGTTCGAGTCCCGCCTGGTGCTAGAAGTTTTGATCGCAACAAAACATAGTTGTGACAGCTTACAACCTCGATACCAGCCAATTGAGGCTTAAAGAAACTGATTTGAACTTTCAGAACTTTCTCGCTGGCAAAACCTTCACCAATCAGGACCAAGCCAAAACAGTTTTCGTGGATTTTTTCGAATTTCGACGACCTAATTTTTTCGCTGATGGAATAAGTCGACTGGTGGCCCGTTGGCAAAAGTGTGCTGATTCGAATGGTGCTCATTTCGACTAAATCCGATAAAATTTGAGAACGTTATGGTAGTTTCAAAGTGAAGCACTCAAAACGCTGAGAACGTTCCGGACAACCTAATAGGTTGGTCATAAGTTCAGAAATTCTTGTCTGTTGGACATTTTTCTATTAGGGGGGGGGCAAAAGTAATGAGACAAATTGAAAAAAATCTTTATCTCTCTATAACTCAATTACAACTCAACGATGCTGAGGAATGTATTAGCCATTAAGGGCAATGACCTTAATGCTATCGCTCAGCTAACTTCCTGATCCCATCCTTCCAGAACTGCTTGGGCCTGGTGTTGATCAACTGCTCGATATGGTTGTCAAGCACTGCTTGGGTTCTTGTGTCCCTTCCGACCAGGAAGTCCTGTAGGCTCAAGAAGTAGTGGTAGTCGCATGGAGAGATGTCCAGCGAATACTGTGGGTGAGGCATGTGAACGTAGCCCAGCTGGCCAAGCTTATCCGTGGTTACTTGTTCCAGATGGGGTGCGGCGTTGTCGAAGAGGAGAACCTTCTTGAAGCGCAGCGAATGAATAAGAGCGAGTCGCCGGCCCATCTCTTCTATTTCGTTCACCATGGCCTTGGAGTTGATCGTAGTGCTCTTGGTAAACAGCTTCCGGTAAACCGATCCATGGGCGCAGACCCAAAAGCTTCAAAGATGCTTCTCGCCGTGAACATCTCGCCGAACGAAGGTCGGTAACAGGTTACCAGGCCTCACCCAGACTCGCTGCTTGGCAGAATTAAGGTAGAAGACGTACTTCTCATCTTGCGTGAATATTGAGCTCTGGCTGCTCGTGGTTGGGAATTGGGGGAGATTTGCGCGACACAGGTCGACTCGTCAGACTGGGGTTTGGGCATGAGACAGTCTGCGGTTTTGGCATGCTTCTGGAAAGGGCGGAAGTGGTAACTTCCCAGGTGGCCTTCAGTAGGTAGCATACAAACATACAAATAGATAAGCACGAAACCAGACTCCAGCCACGAGATATATGGACATGGGGTGTCTCATTACTTTTGCCCCCCCCCCCCCTAATATTTTATTTTTTACTCAGTATTCACTAGAGTTTATTCGCAAATGTACTCACCTCTGTTAGTCACTTCAATCTCCCACCAGGGAAGATCAGCGATTCGTCTCTAGCAGAACGTGGGGGGAACAGAAGTCAAAGAAATCGCTGACCGCCTTTTCAAGATCTCCAGCTTTGGTGAATTTTTTCTCCGCTGAGGTAGACAGAAACACGTCTCGGCCGTTTTTCTCGACCAGCCTTCGCCAATTCCTGAACTTGATTGGCGCAAATGCTACCGGCACCTGTGTGTTTTTGCGGGAGCAATTCGTAATACAACAGTCCTCGCGAATCTCAGAAGCTGCAGAGCGGACACTTCTTGGGGAGAAGATCGGGTTTGGCTTGCGTCGGCGATCTTCTTTCACAGAAAGCCCTACGGCACTGTGCGCTCTAGAATTGCCAACCCTCATCTGCAGTAATCAGGTCTTCCATAACTCCTTTCGGTGCGGGTGGAGAAGAAGAAACTGACAAATGGATAGCGGGGTATACCGCTTGGTGTCGGACAAGGCCTAGTTTATAGTTGCTTCACCGTGCGGCGCGGCACCATAGCCGGAATGGATATCGATCGGGCCGCGCGAAAAATCGATATCTACGGCGATCGTGGTGCCGCGCCGCGTGGCGGTGGAAGTAAAACTAGAACTAAGACAGTAAAGACTCATCGAGTCAGCACTTTTCTGTAGTCAATGCTGAGGACTACTGAATGTGAACACCCCAGCCTCGTTGCAAGTGCGCTGGTGCTAACCTCCGGATCCTCTCTGAAAGAGTCGAGAGAAAGGGCGCAGGCTGTCGAGTGCACCCGATACCAGGTTCCTGGTTCGGATTTCCCGCTCACGCCAACCAAGCCTTTCATTCCTTCGGATCCGTGAATTGGTACCAGACTTGTCTGGGAAGGATAAACCGCTGACTTATTCATCGGCTGGCCACCGCAAGTCATTGTAATGCGCGCTGAAATCGCCACAATCGATATCCCATAAAAGTGGAATGCGTGGCGCATCCAAGAAGGGATTGAGTAAAACTTTATCCTTCATCCTACAGGGTCGACAATGGCGGAGGTTTCTACTGCGTGAAGGCGTCCTGACCGAGAGTTGTCTTTGAATTCCGTGTCTTCTCCTTTGAAGTGGGCGAACCAGCGCCAAACAGTGCCGATGGAAGTGGTACCCTCTTCCAATTCGCCGTTGACGTTTCGAACGGTTGCCATCGCTCTAGTGCCTTGACGTCATCTATAGAAGACGATGACTCAAAAACGGGTACCGTGACATAAAGTAATGGAAGGCAACGTGGCCAATGGGCATGTTTACCTATCATCAGGAATAGAAGGTTCTGAAACCTTCACAAAATCGGTCCAACACTAAATAACCTATTAGGTTGTAACGAAATAAATGGCACTGAACCACTGTAAATTTAAGCAGTTAATATCTCGGCTTGTAGGCAAGTTTATTAATCGAAATAAAAACCTTCTGATTCTACACATCCTTGCCAACGTGACACAAGCTTTTTATCCCAGTAGCATAAAAATCCGAAAGTTCTGGAATTGGCGAAATCTTCGAAGGCACTTTCGGCATCCTGTTGGTGTTTGAATATTTTCCCTACCAAGAAGTCGCCAAGATGCTTGAAGAAATGGTAGTCTGTTGGGGAGAGGTCGGGAGAAAACGGAGGATGTGGTAGAGTTTCAATGCTCGGCTCATTCAATTTCTGCAACGTCATTCGTGCTACATGAGGGCGAGCATTGTCGTGCAGAAGGAGAACTCGCCTTCGGTTTACCAAGGCCGGCCGGATATCCTTCAACTTTTTCGTCATTTCTTCAATTTCAATGCAGTACTTCTCTGCCGTGGTGGATTCACCGGGAGGGAGGAAGCAGTGGTGAATAATTCCCAGCGAACACCACCATACTGTCACCATTACTTTCTTTTGGTGCAACTCCCGCTTCGCAAAAACCTTGGGGCTCTCATCGCTGTCCACCCAGTGCCGATCGTCGCCCGTTGTCATCCATTATCCATTTCTCGTCACAGGTTACGATGCGATCAAGGAATGGGTCCGTTTCGTTCCGTAGAAGCAGTGCGGACGAAATCTCATATCGTCGGTTTCTTTGCTCCTCAGACAGCTCGTGAGGCACCCATCTTTCCAGCTTTTTGGTCTTTCCAATTTCCTTCAAATGCCGGGCAGCTGTGTTGTGACTGACGCCAAGAACCTTCGCTATCTCACTGGTACCCTTGTGTGGATCCTCCTCTACCACATCTCTCAGCTTGTCCTCACCAACATCACCATGCCTCCCACGACCTTCATGTTCTTCCTAGCTCTCATCTCCATTCCGGAACTTCTGATACCAACGATACGCCGTCCGAATTGTGGAACATCCTTGACCGAATGCGGATGATCTTCTCGTCCGCCTCCTTAGCTGTAGTGCCCAGCTTGAATTCATACAAGTAAATGCCTCGGATTACCCTTTTGTCCATCTGCAAAAAAGTCAATAAAACTCTAAAGTTTTCCCACTTTTACATAGAAAATTTGGTACTCACCGGTAGAGCAAAGTTTGCGCTTCTAAATGATATGCCTCATGTTACGGTTTGTTTTTGATCAAACGCGTAAAGACGCGCCAAAAAATGGCGCGAGCCAGTGCCATTTAATTCGTTACAACCTAATAGAATGAGGCTCATCCTCCAGGGTGCTACACCACTAGGTCGAGATGCCCGTTGTCCGTTAAACTCTCGTTTTGATCATGATCGATCTCTATTCAACCATGAACCAAAGGAAGAGCTTAGTTTGTGCAAGGAAATCATCTCACGATCATCAACAGCGAAACCATCGCCAAGCATCCGACCGTGAGTGTTCTCGGCCGATCCCACCTTCTCTACCCTTTGAAGACTAAAGCGTCCTATCTGTGGGAATGGGACGATAAAGGCTACCTTGTCGACGGTAAACGGATCAGTAACCTTCGCTTCGCCGACGATATTGTTCTCATCTCTACCAGCACGGCAGAAGTCGAGGAAATGCTGAACGAGCTCAAAGTGGCAAGTATGAAGATTGGATTGGACATGAACATGTCCAAAACGCAGTTTATGGTCAACCAGTGGTGTGACACGGGACTCGTAAGGTTAAATGGAGTTGCTCTACAACAGGTCGACTCCTACGCCTATCTGGGAAGAGAGCTGAACATGGATAACGACCTCGCTCCTGAAATCGCCCGCAGGAGACGCGCAGCATGGGCAGCCTTCAGTTCGACCCGCGAAGTCACCGATCAGGTCAAGGATGCCGGCCTCAGAGCCTCGATATTCAACGCCTCTGTACTGCCTGCGATGTGTTACGCGACGGAAACCTGGCCCGACAACAAGACAATCGCCAAAGCAATGCAAACTACGCATCGTGCACTGGAGAGATGTCTTCTGAGGACAAGCCTTCGGGAGAAGTCGCAATTAGCAGACCCTCTACAGTACATGAAGAAGTCCAAATACCACTGGGCCGGACACCTGCTTCGACGAAAGGACGATAGATGGAGTCTCCGTGTCACAGAATGGCTCCCGAGAGACCATAAGAGACCACTGGGACGACCGCCAACGCGACGGGCAGACTCATTCTCAAGATCTTTCAGAGAGTGGAGTCTGCCTCACTGGATGCAAGCAGCCAGAGATCGAGCGGTCTGGAAGAGTTGTGGTCCCCGCTGAGAAGACCTCCAGCCGACAAAAGGACCATCAAAGTATCAAAGTAAAGTATCTGTGGGAATAGAAGCCACTTTTACTTTTCCCTCTGCAGAACTCCTGCCGTGAAGAAATCTCCATTTTTTGACGGCCCATATCAGTCATTGTAACCTTGATGTTGGTGTCGTTGAACTCGACCGATTGTCGGCGCGTGAGAGCGGCGGTTGAACGATTACTGTTCCGTCGTTCGCGTTCATCCTAATTGCATGA
This sequence comes from Heligmosomoides polygyrus bakeri, assembly GCA_947359475.1. Lineage (NCBI taxonomy): Eukaryota > Metazoa > Nematoda > Chromadorea > Rhabditida > Heligmosomidae > Heligmosomoides > Heligmosomoides polygyrus. The sequence continues at coordinate 104,793,089 of OX375866.1, forward strand.
GAATCTTTCCTCTTTGAATCGATCGATGAATTAAATTCTAATGAATTTTTATAGTAATGATTTTATGAGGATAAAGGGTAAAGGACGGTGTTAGTCAATCCTTTGGGATGCGCCACGCATTCTACTTCTACGGGATGTCGTGGAAGCGATTTGAAGATGCATTTGGCGTATACAATGAGCTGCCGTAACCAGCCGATGAGAAAGCCAACGCTTAATCTTTCCCAGACAAGTCTGATACCAATTCACTGACTGCGGAGGGGTGGAAATCTTGGCTGGCCTGGGCGGGATACCGAACCAGAAGCCTGGCATCGGGTGCACGTGGCAGCCGCCACCTCCTCCACGCTACATCTGCCCTTTTCGGTTCTGATTTTATAACTCTTTAAAACGGGAACAGTCTTGAGGAAAAATTGTTTAAAGCCTCTAGGAAGCACTGTTTTCGTACCCAATAGTGACATCCTACGTTCTTCTCACGGTTCCGTCGGTGTGTCAGTTATTGAAATTGTGCAAGAAATTTTTGACAGGTACTGTGTTTTCATCTCTGTTTCTGCTTTTGTTGGGAGTGAAGCAGTCATCGAAGCCTGCTCACATAGTGTGTTCCTCCTCAGTACACCAGAGTCTTTCGAGAGGTGTACAGTGGATTCACGATCAAGATCTCACCGTTCTACAATGACGGCGTCCTCAACGTAAGGAGAGGGATTCCATGTCCCCGAAGCTCTTCAGCTCCACTCTCGAAAGCTCCGTCTTGCGTGAACTAGAATGGGAAGACATGGGAGTGAAGGTCGACGACCGGCAACTGCACCATTTTCGCTTCGCTGACGACATCGTGCTCATAACACCGAGCAGCAGCCAGGCGGAGCGAATGCTGGCCGACTTCGATCGCGTATGTGGGAACGTTGGACTGCAGCTGAATCTTACGAAGGCGATGTTCATGAGGAACGGACAAGTTTCTGATGCCCCATTCTCGCTCAACGGAACGAACATCTCCGAATGCTCCAGCTACGTGTATCTGGGTCGCGAAGTCAATATGGCCAACGACCTAGCGGCGGAGCTGAGTAGGAGGAACCGAGCGACTTGGGGAGCTTTCAAGAGCGTCGAAGAAGTCTCGAAGAAAACGAAGAACGTCCGACTCCGTGCCCACCTATTCGACTCTACCGTTCTTCCTGCCCTAACATACGCCTCAGAGACCTGGGCTATGCGAAAGCAGGATGAACACGCGATCAGCGTCGCGCAGCGTGGAATCGAGAGGACGATGCTCGGAGTGACACGACTCACGCAAGTGAGAGAATGCCTCCGAGTTTCAGAGCTTCGTCGACGTTTGAAGATCAGAGACGCTGTCGCGTGGGCCAAGTTGTCGAAGATTTGGTGGGCCGGCCACGTAATGCGCTTCGCAGACACCCGCTGGACGAGAGCCGTCACCGACTGGATTCCGCGGGATGTCAAGAGAACACCAGGACGCCCACCAACGCGTTGGTCGGACTTCTTCGTGAAACCCTGAACGACCGTTATGACGCTCTTCGTGTCCCTCGAGCGAGGAGGATCCATTGGAGCACTCTGGTACGCAACAGGGGCGAATGGAGACGTTGATGGCGTCCGTTCAAGCATCGCAATGATCGACGGCACAACAGGTGATACAGGTGATACAGTGTTTTCGTATCGTAAGTGCAATTTTGGTATATTCATGAATAAATAAGCAAGTAAGGATAAAGGACAAAAGACGGCGCTATTCAATGCCTTTTGGGATGCGCCACGCATCATGCCTGCTGGATATAGTGGAGGCGATTTGAATGCGTATTTGGAATACACAATGATTTGTGTGAGCCGATGAACAACTCAGCCTTCCCAGAAAAGTCTGGAACTCACTCACCGACCTGGAAGGATGGAAGGCTTGATTGGCCTGGAAAAAAGAAATTAGAACCAGGAACCTGGTATCGGGAGCGACAGCCGGCACCGCTTCCGACTGCGCTTATATGCGTTCAAATAAAAATGAAATACAAATGGGGGTTTATGCTGTCACTATGTTGCTGACATTGAAACTACGCTCTCGGCATGGGATATGTCTGCATAAGCATGCGTGTATTGGTGGTTCCACGTAGAGTGACTTCTGCAATGTCCTAAGTCTCGGAAACCAAGCTTCTAAGGAATGGACGGCAATAAAAACGCCATTTGGCCCCTCTACGTACAGCTTCTTCAATTCAGTGCAGCACAGTCAGCACTAGCATGTGCATGGCGCAGTCGTTGCTGTTGATGAACTACGTGTTTGGAGCGAGTTCATCCACCGTGAAAGTCCTTGACACGTGGTGTCGCATAAAAGCACTCGATGGCACAACACAATACATGCCGGCGCGCACACTTCAGAGGGGCAGGAGGTCCTCAACTGATGGCGAGTAGACAGTGGTGAGGTTAGCAGCGGCTGCTGCGCCGCATCGTCGCTTCTTCTCGCACCGTCGCCCTCACGACGACGACGACGACGACCGGTTCTGTCGTCGACGGCAGCGCGAAATCGCGCTGCGTGGACGTGACGGCGGTCTCGGCTCGCTCGATGGCCAAGTCGTCTGCCGTAAAAGTCGACTGAGCCGTTGCCAGGTTGTCAAGTGTTTATTGCCGACCTTCAGATGCGTTTCCATGGCTCACAGCGCGCCTGGTGGTACTGGTCGTGGTCGGACGAGCCTACATAGGCGCCCATGTGTCGCCTATGGCTGAAATCCTGCCCTTCTTACAATTAGTGGACCGCTTTTGCACGTACCGTTCCGTTTATACTGATCGGCTGTTGGAATACCAGGTGCTGCTCATAATTTGCTATCGCTCGACAAAACATATAGTCCACAAACTATGTTGCCGTGATGTAGCACTAGCAATTGTCGCCCAAGTTGGACGAGTTTTTCCTACAGCCGTCTGTCCGTCAACGCGGTGCATTCCAACCTCTAAAAAAAGGAAGCGGCTTTATGCTATAATCATTCCTCCAATCTCTCGAAATTTTTAGGGTCTCTAGCCCGCTTCCTCTTCTTTTTTCGTGCTTTGAAGACTGCCTCATTTTCACGTTCCTTGACAATTTTCCTCATGTTTGTGGCGTTTTCTCTTTTCCAGTCAGTCGAGTATCCTTTTTAAGACTTCGTGCTTCGTGGCTGTTTTCATGTTCGGTAAGACTGCCGTTATCATGCAAATAGCGAAAATGGAACTGGTAATCGAAAAGAAAGCGGTCTAAAAGCCAAAAAATGAAGGAACACAGCAAAACGTTGATCAGTAGAGGCTTTCATTTTCGAGTGAATCGGATGGAACCTTTCATTACTTCTGAAATCATAAGAGAAACCAGTTCAACTTTCATTACCGTACTCTACTCTTTTTGGTGCCTTGTGTTGTGTTACCGATAGCTTGCAGCGGAGTTTAGCGCTTATACTCTTCGTTCTCGCCATCGCGCGGTAGCGCAGTCGGAAGAGGCGCTGGTTGCTTCGATTCAAGATTGTTGATCCGGACTTCCCGGCGAGGCTAGCCAAGACTTCCACCCGTCCGCAGTCGGTAACAGTTGGCAACAGGCTTGTCTGGGAAGGGTAGAATACTGACGACGGCCCAGTACGAATTCATATTGCCTCCGAGAAATTTCGTAGAAATCGGATGCGCTGCAAACCTCATTGTCAGAGAGGATTGACTAGCGCAAACCTTTGTCGTACACTTTAGCAAAATGGTTTTAGTAAGAAATGTACTGTTAAAAACATATTAGAATGTATTTATAAAAACAAACAAGTTTTCTAGAAATATGCCATAATGGATAACAACATAATTATTAAAGTGGTTGTTTTTATCAAAAATCTTGAATAAATAAAACTAGACGCTATTTGACCGTTGTTTAAGTAGTGTACCCACCCAAGTTTTGTGAATTTTCTTATATGATAAAGCTAGAATCTAGTCGGCTCGAATACATTTATACATACCAACATCTAAAATACTAAGATTCTGTATACCTTCTGCTTATATATAATTCAGATTATGGATGATCGTTTGGATCAATTTTAATGATACAATGACGATTTTGATTTTTTAAAATGATTTTAATGATACATTAGGCAGCTTGGTAAGTAGTCTTGGTTTTCGCTTCCTTGGTTCGTAAGAAGGAACAATAGTGAATTCGTTTAAATATCATTTTAAAGGTAGTAATTTATTGTAGCATCTCCCTGCTTCACCGACCATCAACGACTTACAGCAGTTTAACAGAGAATGTTTCACCATTTCGCTTGGTAAGCCGCGCTATCAGGGATTTCGGTTGTATTTTCTCTGCTAAATTGCTGTGAGTCGACCCCTGGTCCGGCCCCGGAGCTACCGGGCAGGTGCTGCAACAAAAAGGTTCGTATGAAGGACGTGGCGAAACCAACTTTTATTGTAGCAAATTTTGTTTGGATTATTCACGTTCGACAAACGCGGTTTAAGTGTGTTGTTTATTGTCTCACCTTGTTTCACTTTTTCTATCTTATTCACCCTTTCTGCTCCTCTTTGGGCCATAGTGAGCATGGAGCTAAGAGTTCGCACCATGAGGCTTTCAATTCTCGCGTTCCTCTGTTCTAATCGCCTAACCTTGACGCCATGGCTAATTTGCACCAAATTCGTTCGTGGGTCTTGAGTTGCAAACGGCGATGGGTGTGAACAATGAATTGGTTCAAGGATAGCACGTAAAGACCGCAGAGCAAGGCCCATAGCGGTCATCCTCTTAAGGGCCACTTTCTCGGTTTTTCGTCAATTTTATCAACTCTTGAGAAGTAATGCGTGTAGGTTCGTGCACCCATTGCAGTTCCTTCCCAAGCTGGTCAGGTCTGTAGCCTATTTGTTAGCCTTTGTTCTGGTCGATCGATGACAACCAGACAGAGTCGTCAGTATGGTGGTTGGGTAACCTACCGCTACGAGTAATTCGAGTGTTTACGACCGGTTAGTTTGGCAGTTTTTTTTTTGTCGATTCAGAAAACTCCCCGTAGTCTGTGAAAGAGATTGCTGCAGTTAGAGTTAGTCGACGAGGAGAGGCAGACATCTTAACCTAATTTTTAAGCATTCATTCAGCGTATTTCTTTTTTATTTCGCAGCCTCATTTCGAGCATAATTGTCGAATTCCATTTCCGCGTCAAATTGGACACTTTTCGTACCAAATTGGTCACTTCTGAAGCTAAATTGAACGGGAGCAAAATAACAGTCAATAGAAAACACAAGAAAAGAAAGGAAAGAAACAACTTAAACTAACTAGTGAGAAGAAATGAGAATAGAGGAGAGAGGAGAAAATTAAAGAAAAAGTAGGAGAAATGTTCGTGATTCAACGTAAATGGTCGTCGTTCAGGTAACGCTAGACACGCTGAAGGAAGGTCGAAATGAAGTTTTGATTGTAAACAACTCTCCTTGGTTTTCCCCTAAAATATGTTTTTCATCAGTCCGAAAAATGAAGTTACATACATTATGTAGAGCTGTACTCGAAATCTGTTTAAATTTTTATGAAATTTTTACTCTGTTGACTGCAAAAACAGTTTCAGGCTTAATTAATCTTACCTAAATTCGAAAAAAATGGTGAGAAAGTGTGCCATAAGAGGAGATCGCGCCATGCACTTGTCAACAGAGCAGTTATATTTAGTCCACTGATTTTTACTCACTAGAGGTCATTTTCCTTGTGGGTAATCCAAAGCATTGACGATTCCTTGACTAGAAATCCTTATGCCTTTTAGAGTTTTTTTTATCAAATCTAGACCCTAATAATGTTAGCCTTCCCATTTCTGTTGGATTCATGTAGGTCAAGATCCAGCACATCTTGCTGAGTAGGAATATATAGAAGGAAACACTCAGTCGAAGCGTTTCTTAACCGGAATGGAGAAACTGAAACGGAGAAAGGTCATATAGGTTAACTACCTATTTTGAAATTTTCTGTTTTCTGGTGTGTTTGGCGTTTCTGTGTACTGTTCTATGACGTTGTGGGGGAATTTTTAAAATTTCTGCTGGTATATGTCGCGTAGGTGAGCAGCATTGATAGGTGGGAAAGCGTAAACCGATCAAACCGCATTGTATGGGTATGCCATTCAGAGAGGGCGTATTCCATCGGTACCCTGATGAGCTGGCTTGTGTTTGGCCTGTGCTCTGCTTGGTTATTATTGGCTGGCGTGCTCCCACCCACCAATGCTGCTCACCTACGCGACATGTACCCCATGACCTCCTGAGGCTCGTGATGGCTAATTGGCTGTACTAGTAAACTTGTTTTTCTTGCCGTTTTCCTTCATTTAACAACTTCTTTCCAAAAACTTCGTACTGAACTATAGTGTCATGTCATACTGGTTTATGGCGCTTTCGTTGTTGTCCGACTGAAATTTCAAAAATAACCAGTGGCCGGATTCATCGACAATTAAACCTGTGGGTATGCGGGTTATAAGGAGTAGAGATAAGGTAAGAGACAGAGACGCAGGCTACATCGTGGGTATCTCTAACCCCTACACCCACGGGTTAGTCGTTGATGAATCCAGCCCCCCAGATCTACTGATAGCAGCGTGTGGAAATTAATCGAGATAAACAGGTTCGGGGAAAGTCGAAGGTTATACTTTCCCTTCTCTCGTTTTAGATGCGCCACACGGTGCGACACCTGACACTTTTTTGCGACTTCTCGCCGACGCTGCTACTTCCATCGGTGTGTCGCGCCAGTCGAACACCTTCTGCGCGACGGCGGTGCGGTGCATCGTCGGCGCGCTTCCCAGACCACCACTTCGCCGAACCAGCTTCGGATCCGCATCGTCTCTGCACTTTTTGTATCGATTACGCTGCGGTCGATACTCGTCAAATTCTCAGTTCTGGCACCTTCATAAGTTCCGTTTTGCGTGTTCTAGTTCTAGCAACGTTCGAGCCCTTAGGTTTATTTCCTAATTTTCACAATAACGTTCGTATATCGTTGCCATGGTCACGTTCTCCGCTCTAGTGATGATACTGTTCGGAAGACTAGCCTCAACATAGATGTGCCGCAAAATATTTACGGACGCCTGATTCTGCGGGGTTTTTCGACCGTAACTTTGGAACGTGTGGGCGCAGCCTGGGCGCGTGTGGCGCAGTCGGAGGAGGCGCCGACTGTCGCCTGCACCCGACGCCAGATTCCTGGTTCGGATTTCCCGCCCAGGCCAAAGAAGCCTTCCATCCCTCCGGGGTCGGCGAATTGGTACCAGACTTGTCTGGGAAGACTAAAGCGCTGACTTGTTCATCAACTGGCCACCGCAAATCATTGTATGGCCAAATACGCATTGAAACCGCCTCCACGACATTCCGTAGAAGTAGAATGCGTGGCGCATCCCAAAAGAGATTGGGTAACGCCGTCCTTTATCCTTTATCCTTATCTAACTTTGGAACTAAGGAGCCTAGAGAAAACCGTGTAGGTTTTTAGAATTCTCGGAAAATTCTCTACAACAAGCAATTCAGTCGTTTCCTTGATGATGCTGAATTTACAGAGAAATTCGAGTAAAAGGAAAACGGTCATGAGGTAATGGATGCGGGGGATAGCATTCCACGCTTCCTTGATGACACCTCCTCAAAATCACATAGTATTACAATAGATCAACAGAACACATTTATTATCGAAGATCTGATCAGTACTTGGTTGGATAGCCCTTGTTCTTGATCACAGCCAGACATCGGTTCTGCATTGGGTCGACCAACTTGATGCACCGCTCCACTGGGATAGCATTCCACGCTTCCCTGATGACTGTTTCCAATTCATCCAGATTTTTCAGTCTCAAGCGCTTAACCACTTTGTCCACGTCGCTTCAAAGGTGTTCTATAGGGTTTAAATCGGGAGATTGCGCAGGCCACTACAAAACGTTGATCCTTTTCGCCTCAAGCCACTGATTGACCTTTCGGCTTGTATGCTTTGGGTCGTTGTTGTGCTGGAAAATAAAACCTCTTCTCATTTCCTTCCGGCGTACGGATTCATCACATTTTTCAGAGGGTCCGTATACAGGTTGTTCTATAGTTCCAAGGATTTAATGTACTGGTTCTTGCCCGTGTCTGCTCAGTGCCGCCCATACCAGAACCGAACCTCCTCCTCCTTTGACAATGCGTTGTGTACAGTTGGGATTGAATTCCTCATCGACACGTCGACGAGCATAGCATATTCCGTCAGATCCGAGCCTGTTGAAATTCGATTCGTCTGAAAATAGCACTTTTTTCAACCTTCGGCCTTCCACTCCAGATGTTCTCTTGCGAATCTGACGCGTGTTATTCGATTACACGACGAGACCAACGGCTTTCGTCGAGCCACGCGTCCTCAGTCCAAACTCAGCTAAATGATTCCGAATGCATCGAACCGAAAGTCTTATGGTTCCGCTTGCTGTTATTTTTCTGTGGACATCAGCAACCGTTTTAAAACGATCTCTTAATGAAAGACGAGGAAGATCACATACCTGCCTGGGTGTCGTCTTAGGCGTTCGTTGCTTCCTCTTCCTTTCGTGTTCTCCTCCATTCGCCTGCGCATCCTTGTACGCTTGAAAAATAGTAGACCTCGGCAAATGGAGCTTTCTTCCGATGTCGGCGTAGGACCATTTCAATTCAATTGAACTGCGGTTAGCCACTTGTCTTTCGCCATCTTCAGGAGGGCTGCATGAAGATAAGGATGACAATAATCGGTAATCACTATGCAAAGCTGTTTGTCCCCCAAATGATCGATCTTAGCGTTGATCATTATGATCTACTGTAATACAGTGTGATTTTAAGGTGTTTCCCATCCATTACCTCATGAGCATTTTCCTTTCATTCGAATTTCACTGTAAGTTTAGCGTTGCCAAGACAACATTTAGTTGCTTTTGGTAGAGAATTTTTAGAGGATTCTAAAAACCTACTCACTTTTTTGCTAGCCTCTTTGATTCCAAAGTTGCGACCGAAAAATGCCGCAGAGATAGTTGTCCGTAAATATTTTGCCCCCACTGTAGATGTGCCCGGAAAACGGCCTAAAGGGCGGCCGAAGCAGCGTGAGCTTGATACGTTGCTCCTGAAGATTGCTGCTACCCACCCCGATCAAGCATTTGATCGCGAAATTAGCGTCATCACACCAGAAGAGCGGAACCCTCCTCGAAGCAGCACAAACGCTGAAGAAGAACGTTAATATCCGAGCAAAATAAAAAGCTTCAGGTAGGATTTGAGCCCAGGGGTCAGATTCATCAACGACTTACAGAGATTTAACGGAGAAATTACAGCCGAAATTCCTGACAACGCCAACATTCCACCGCTATTGATAAGCCGCACTATATAACTCGAGTTTTTTCAAGATTTTCGGCTGTAATTTCTCCGTTAAATCTCTGTAAGTCGTTGATAAATCCGGACCCAGAGCTTGCAGGTTTCTTACCATGTGCTTCATTCTCTCCATCGCCCGGTTTGTACAGTTTTTCAACCCTCATCCGTTACCTATCAGGGGAAACGGTTGTTGCTGTTTTGCTAAAAAACGCGCTTTCCCACGTCATATATTCTTACTCCACGAGATATCCTGAAAAGGCGCGTGTAGCGCAATCGGAGGAGGTGCCGGCTGTCGCGTGCACTTAATCGTTAACGGTTCGAATTTCTCGCCCAGGTCAACCAAGCCCTCCATCTCTCTGAGGTCGGTGGATTGGCCCTGAGTTGGGAGTTGTCCGCTAAGATTACAACGCTGACGTTTTCGTAGGCTGGCCGCAGCAAGTCATTGTATGGCTAAATGCGCCTTCAAATGCCTCCACGACATCCCGTAGAATGCGTGGCGCATCCCGAAAGGGATTGAGTAACACCATCCTTTATCCTTTAAGCTTTATACTTATACTGAAAGGACTAAGAAAACAGCTGAGCCAATATGAACGAGTGATTCAAAAAAGAGGCACCATCTATACAACAGGCTTTAGATTCCACTCGTCTCACGCTTGTCAATACACCTCTTATTCAGGGTGCACCAAAATAACGTGGACAAGATTTTTTATCATAATTATAAAGCAACCAACAATTCGAGAAAACAACTAAATTACAATAATACAAATATTAAGGTACGTCATGTTCAAGTGTTTTCGTAGTGGTCTCCCTTGGAGTGGAAGCATAGGGCCAAACTCTTCGCGAGGTTTTGGGGCGATGGGCCGCAGGTCCTCAGGAAACAATCGTTCACTCCTAGCATTAGGCTTCCTTCAGGGACTGGAGACTGCGGTGGCGCTTGACACCGACCCTAGCCTCTAAAATGCCCACACATTGTAGTCCATTGGATTCAAATCCGGAGAATACGGCGGCCATTCCGAAGGCGTGATGGAATCGGGGAAATTGGCCTTGCACCACGCCTGCGTACTCCTCGCGCTATGGTCGGGTGTAGAGTCCTGTTGGAACGTCCAATGGGCATCAGCGAGCTGTTACTGGACCCAAGGAAGAACTACGGACTCGAGAATGTCTCGCTGGTGCACAACTTTTCCGATTTTCACTCCTTTATCCTCGAAAACCAGAGGGGCTCTGTCAGAGGGATGATTCCGCCACAAACCATGGCCGATTATGGGTTCTGGCGGTATTCGACGATAACAGAGCTGCTTGGTGCCTCTGTAGACCAGATCGTATCATTTTGGCGATTGTGCACCTGCTCCACGGTGAACAGCTTCTCATCCGTGAACAGAAGCTGTTCCCAGGTACGACCTGCGGCCGAACGTCGAAAAATTCGCGAAATGTTTGGCCCTCTGCATCCGCTCCATGGGAGGCCACTACGAAACCACTTGAACGTGTAGCCGTCTCTTGGCCCGATTTTATGCATGGCGACAGTACAAGTGATGGCACCCCATTTCGCCTTTGCCTCTCAGAGCGATTATGGCGGTGATCTGTAGGCAGTAGGGGAGATCGGAGGAAGTGGAACATTCAGTTCGTGACCATTGTTGAAAAAGCATCGCCTATCAGGCGCCGTTAGGTTGAGCTCGAATGGGCGTCTGGCGTCTATCTACATTCGTTGAGTGTGAGTTAGAGTGTCGAAGACGTCTGTGGCGGTTCTTCCTCGCTCGAGAGACAGGGAGAGCGTTATACCATTTTCACGTCGAATTGGACACTTTTCAAATCAAATTGGACACGTTTCACGTCAAATTGGGCACTCTTCTAAGCTGGCCTAGGACCTCTGAAAACGAAGCGAACGCTTCCAAATCGAAATGACTTTTAGGCAGGTTAAACTACAGACTAACTAAGATGGTTTGAATATTTTTTTTGTTTAAGAAAAATGTGATATAACTTTCATTCAGATTTTTTTTAGTTCACCTGTCTGGTGGTGATGGGTAATAATTTTGTACAATTCTATTTTTTTCAGAAAAAATAATAAATTAAACTTTATCTTAAAGCGCTGCAAGGCAGCAAACAAGTAGGACATTAAAAGACTAGATCGTGCCATGCACTCAAAAAGTTCAACGCAACGCTTATTTGATTGATAGTGTAAACACTGCTTACATGCAGAAAGAAAGTCAGGATGTGTGTATTTTTTATTGTGTTGCACCGCTTGCAGGTGTGAACCTGCATGCAAACAGAGATTTCGATATCAATCGAATGAAAATCGCGAAGTTTCGGACGGGGGCATGACGCAACCTCGGTTTTGCTAACATAAAATTGCCGCCTTCCTGCTCTTCAAAACAAGCTTTAACTCATTGTTGTTCCTCAAAAAATAAAATTTTTATAAAATTTGGAACTATGTGTTCTCTTATTGGGAAGTAAATTAAAGCTTCAAAGAAGGTTATACTAAAATTTTCCTTGAACAAAAAATTATTCTAACCTTTTTGGAGAGTCTCTTGTTTAATGTAGAAGAGCTCATTTCGATTTGGAAGAGTTCTCTTTGATTCGAAAAGTCTTAGGTTAGCTTAGAAGGGTGCCCATTTTGATTTCAAACGTGTCCAGATTGACGTGAAAAGTGTCCAATTTGGTTTGAGAAATGTCCAACTTGATTTGAAAGGCGTCCATTTCGACGTGAAAATTGTAGATATGTACTATTGGTTTCACGTCTCTTAGGGAGAGGCCCTGTCTACGCGATGGTGGGCGTTTAGGTGTTCTCAGGATATCTATACATTTCACCGAAAATCCCTGTAATAGAAACCGTCGCCGCCGGACCGGATCTCACAGAAGAATGCGCCACGCACTAGGATCCTGGAGGCAGTTTGAATGCATATTTGGCCAAAACAATAACTTGCCTTGGTCATCACCTGATGATGGAGTCAGTGTTTTGTCTTTCTTTCACCGACCTCGAATGGTCGGAAGCTTTGGCTAGTCTGGCGAAGTGCCGAACCTTTAGTCTTGACCCGGAATGCACTGGCGAACCACCGTCTCCTTCGGCTGCTCTACGCGCACCCTTCAGAACGTTTTTTTATAAAAATAAATCACGTATTGGAAGCTCATAGTGTCACTGGGAAATGCGGACACTTTTCTTCAAGGTGGCCCTATATTTCAGGTTTTTCGCCGAATTGTTACAGCCGGGCAGCCACTTCGCTGATCGTCATCGGTTTGTTTTGGAAGATGTGGTTTGTGTCGAACAAGTCTAGGTAATAGATTGCAGCAGTAAGACTGTAGATTTCTTGAATAACCGCAGAGGAGTGAAAGACCATTTCTGGTTCACGGTGGAGAGCTCTGGATGGCACTTTTTTCTTCAAAGGCAAACCTACAGCTCATTGCTGTGATAGCTTCTCCTCACCCAGGTTCGATGGTTCAACTGGCCATCGAGAGGCACCTTCGGGTCATGGTTTAAAGCGACCATGAGAGATTGCTGTAAGACTACACTCTGTCACTTGTAGGCTACACTGCACACCGTGTGCATCTTATGAAAAGTTGACGTACGTTGCATCTCTCTCGTGCTCCTCCAGTCTTGTGAACACCTCAGGTGTTTGACGCATACATTTGTAACACGGTGCATGGCGTATTCCTCTTGAAATCATTCATTATTTCTCTGACACTTGACTTTTTGAGTTTCGGTATTAATTCCAGATTCGTTCCACTGCTCCGTTCTTCTGAATTTGGGTCTTGGACTGTAAGAGCTGTTTAGTAAGAAGTAATTAAATTAATATTGTATAGAATTTTACCCGATTCTAGCTATTCTAACAGCCAGTGTTGTCACAGCGGTTGAAGACGCCTATTCCTTTACAAAAATGGACATAGAGCCACGTATGTTTAACCCTGTCTCCTTTTCTGGGACTAATAGGCTGGTAATACCTTCTGGGCGCGGGTGACAAAGTGGAAGGAAGTACTGGCTGTCGCGTGCACCCGATATCTTGTTCCTGGTTCGGATTTTCCGCCAGGGCCAATCAAACCTTCCATCCCTCCGGGGTCCGTTAATTGATACCATAGCTGTCTGGGAAGAATAAAGCGCTGACTTGTTCATGGGCTGGCCGCCGCAAGTCATTGTATGGCCAAATACGCATTCATATCGCCTTCACAATATCCCTTGGAAGTAGAATGCATGGCGCATCCTAAAAGGGATTGAGTAATGCCGTCCTTTATCCTATATATATTTTAATATCCTCTCTTCGTAAAGGAAGGAAAACCTTTAGAGAAAACTTTACGCCAACAAACTCAACAAATTGAATACGCAAAGTGATTCGTTAATTCCGTTACACGGAAAATGATAAAGGAGGGCAACAATCAGCCCCTGTTTGGGATGTGCCGCGCACTCTACATCCATAAGACATCGTGGAGGCAAATTGAACGCTTGCTTGGCCTGGAATGGCTTTTAGTACGCCGATGTCAATGTCTATTTTTCATAGACCTGTGTGGCACCGATTCATCGACTCCAGATAGATGATGAGATGGTCCCATCTAGGGCCGGATTTAGAGCAAATTAACAGAGAAAATTACAGCCGAAATTCCTCATAGCCGCTGCTTCTCAAGCGATATGGTGAGCGATAAGCCGCGTTATCTGACTTTTCCGCTGTGAATTCCCTGCTAAAGTCATGTAAGTCGTTGATGACAGCGACCACTGGAAGGCTTGTTTGGCCTGCAATTCGAAGCAGTAATCCCGATCCGGATTGTACACGACAGCTAGCGCACCCTACTACTGCGACATCAAATGACCTTGTGAGTAGTTGCTATTTTTGCCGAACACATTACCCAGTACTGCTCTCTATTGCTTGCGTACTATGGATAAAAGATAAAGGGCAGCGCTACTCAGTGTCTTTGGGGAATTGCCACGCATTCTACTTCTGCGGGACGTCATGGAGGCGATTCAGAAAATAAAAAAAAATAAAAAAATAAACAAAAACATCCGCTTGAAACACCCTGCGTAGGTTTTCAAGACTTTTTAGGACTGCGCTACACGCGTTTGCTTAATAATTACGTAATTTTTACTTTCAACCTGCGGTGGCCAGCCGATGAAGAAGTAAGCGCTCTATCCTTCCCAGACAAGTCTGGTACCAATTCACCGACCCCGGAGGGATGGAAGGCTTGGTTGGTCTGGGCGGGAAATCCGAACCAGGAACTTGGTATTGAGTGCATGGAACAGCCAGCACCTTCTCGGACTGCGCTGCACGCGTTTGCTTAATAATTACGTAATTTTTCCTTTCAACCTGCGTTGGCCAGCCGATGAACAAGTCAGCGCTCTATCCTTCCCAGACAAGTCTGGTACCAATTCTCCGACCCTGGAGGGATGGAAGGCTTGGTTGGTCTGGGCGGGAAATCCGAACCAGGAACCTGGTATTGAGTGCATGGAACAGCCAGCACCTTCTCGGACTGCGCTGCACGCGTTTGCTTAATAATTACGTAATTTTTCCTTTCAAATGTGCAGTGTAAGGAAAGCAATTCATTACGGAAATAACGGCAACTACCGAACATGTTGTATGCCTTTCAAATAAAGCAGCGAATACAAAAGTAAAAACGAAGAGTCAAAAAAAAGAAAGCAACCTAAACATCCGCTTGGAGTGCCCTGCGTTGGTTTTTTCAAGATGGCCAAATGTTCGCCGCTAGCACACCTATCATTGCTCTGCCAAAGAGGAAACTATGTGAGATTGAATTGTTTCTGGCATCAAGTATCCCCTTATCTCCATTCATTACCCCTGTAACTCTGCTATATGAGTGGTCTAGTGAAAATTTCGTACTGGAATGCAAAACGTCTTCCCATGCCGGGAATCGAACCCGGGCCGCGTGGGTGAAAACCACGAATCCTAACCACTAGACCACATGGGACACATCGACCTCGCCGTCGACGCGCATAACTAGTCTGTCTGCAATCGACTAGGCAGCGATAGGGACAATAAATAGGAAATGCCCGAGACACAAAATGGGGCAGTGCTTCTGACAACCTTACTTATGGAGGGTGTGAGGAAGATTTTTATCGAAAAAGTAAAAGTTTATGTAAAGTGTGCGGAATGCATGACTTTTCATGCAATAATGGACTCCTTGCATTAATTCTCCGGCATTGCTAACTTCAGTTTATATAAATTTCCCATGGAAATATGAAGCACTGTGTTGATTCTTGAGGACTTTCTTTTTATTTTCTATGTAGTTATTTAAGTTACTCATTCTCTGTGCCCATTTTGTTCCATAACTGCTTGTAATGCACATGTAATTGCAGAGCAAATGAATAAATAAATAAAACTTAAGAGTTACGGAAATGTGATTGAGGAAACCACTGGACAAGCGCTGAAAGACAGTGTCTTGTTTGTATACTGAAGGCCATGTTGGCAGACGCCATAAATGGGGCAGTTCGGCGAAGTACGACGTCTCCTAGCGGAGTGCGTGAGTACGTCTAGGTCAAGTCATCGCGGGAGAGCCTGTTGGTGATGTTAGTGAGGTGATCTAATGGAGTGCTCCTAGAGAAATATCTGGCAGGTGATGGCAGAACTGGTTTCTGTGACATCTGATGCCGATTGCCTCCTACTACAAAACTTTCACATCCAGTGCATGATGTCTTACCCTAATCGTTTTAAACGAAGTTTGAATGTGGCAAATTTTAATGAAACCGGCCCGTTTGTTTCTTGTTTCTAAAATTTTCTCGCTTTTCTCAACTTTTCATCCAATTTTGCTTTTTTCTGTTTTAAATATTTATTTACTTCTTCATCAAGGCAGCCGGCTAGTATGAAGATTGTAAGAAAACAAAGAAAACAACATAATATGAGGAGAATGTAATGATCAGCCATGAAAGAAACAAAAAACAACACATATTGCAGCACTGTTTGACTCTTACCATCTGGTAAATCTTCTACAGCCCTGAGCAGGCTCCTAGATCTTCATATTTGCTCAGCAGCAGGTTGAATTCCTTAAGAGTTCGATAGGATGAGAAGTCTGACTCGATTCGCGTTTTAGCAGCTAAAACCTGAAGTTTCAGCCATTTTCCTCATTCTTATCTTTTATTATTCTGGAGGGCGCGTTTAGCGCAGTCGCAAGAGGCGCCGCCGCTGACTTGTTCATCGGCTGGCCACCGCAAGTCATTGTATGGCCAAATACGCATTCAACTCGCCTTCACGACATTTCATAGAAGTGGAAGCGTGGCGCATCCCAAAGGGGATTGAATAACGCCGTCCTGTATCCTTTATCCTTATCCTTTTATTGGTCGCTTGAAACTGCCTTTAAAATGTATAAATGGTGGGTGCACACGCTTTCTGGGAAATGTCACAAGCTCTACTCTGTGTCGAAACATTTTAATGAGTATTTGGCCTGGACGACTTGTGTTGTACTTGTACGGTCATTAGGAAACTGTCATTCATATCGAAGATTGAATCCAGTTGGTTTGGATAAATGAGCATACAGATGCGGATAGGTGCTAATAAGCATCACCTGTATCACCTGTCGTCCCGTTGATCATCGACTTGCTCGAGCGGGCGCCAGCAGCGTCTCCATTCGTCCCTGTCGCGTGCCAGAGTGGTCCAATGGATCCTCCTCGCTCGAGGGACACGAAGAGCGTCATATCGGTCGTTCAGGGCTTTCACGAAGAAGTCCGACCAACGCGTTGGTGGGCGTCCTGGTGTTCTTTTGACATCCCGCGGAATCCAGTCTGTGACGGCTCTCGTCCAGCGGGTGTCTGCGAATCGCATTACGTGGCCGGCCCACCTAATTTTCGACGACTTGGCCCATGCGACAGCGTCTCTGATCTTCGAACGTCGTCGAAGCTCGGAACTCCGGAGGCCTTCTCTCACTTGCGTGAGTCGTGTCACTCCGAGCATCGTCCTCTCGATTCCACGCTGCGCGACGCTGATCGCGTGTTCATCCTGCTTTCGTATAGCCCAGGTCTCTGAGTCGTATGTTAGGGCAGGAAGAACGGTAGAGTCGAATAGGTGGGCACGGAGTCGGACGTTCTTCGTCTTCTTCGCGACTTCTTCGACGCTCTTGAAAGCTCCCCAAGCCGCTCGTTTCCTCCTGCTCAGCTCTGGTGCTAGGTCGTTGGCCATGTTGACTTCGCGATCCAGATACACATAGCTGGAGCATTCGGAGATGTTCGTTCCGTTGAGCGAGAATGGGGCATCAGAAACCCATCCGTTCTTCATGAACATCGTCTTCGTAAGATTCAGCTGCAGTCCAACGCTTCCACATACACGATCGAAGTCGGCCAGCATTCGTTCCGCCTGACTGATGCTCGGTGTTATGAGCACGATGTCGTCAGCGAAGCGAAGATGGTGCAGTTGCCGGCCGTCGACCTTCACTCCCATGTCATCCCATTCTAGTTCGCGCATGACGTTTTCGAGGGTGGCGCTGAAGAGCTTCGGGGATATGGTATCCCCTTATCGAACCCCTCTCTTCACGTCAATGACGACGTCGTTGTAGAATGGTGAGATCTTGGTCGTGAATCCACTGTACAGCTCTCGAAGGACTCTGATGTACTGAGTAGGAACGCCCTGGGTGAGCAGGGCTTCCATGACCGCTTCAGTCTCGACGGAGTCGAATGCCTTCTTCAGGTCGATGAAAGTAAGGCACAGCGGCAGCTTGTACTCTCGCGACACTTCGATGAGCTTCGTAATGGTGTGTATGTGGTCGATCGTGCTGAATCCTCTCCGAAATCCTGCTTGTTCGCATGGCTGTCCTTCGTCCAGCGTTCTACTAATCCTATTCAGGATGACTCGAGTGAACAGCTTGTAGACTACGGACAACAGGCAGATCGGGCGATAGTTGCCAATGTCGTGCACGTCTCCCTTCTTGTACAGCAAGACGGTCTTGCTGGTCTTCCACTGAGATGGAACCTTGCACTCGGACAGGTAGCGTGTGAAGAGCCGCACCAAGGTGTTGATGAGCGCTGGCGGGAGGTTCTTCAGGTGTTCAGCTCTAATCCTGTCAGGACCGGGTGCTGTACGTTTCTTCACCGACGAGATGGCGTGTCGGATCTCGGAAGGGAGAACAGAGGGGATGACGTATCCATCCTGCGGAAGATGGCGTAGGGGCAGGTGGACGTGGCTATCGAAGAGATCGGAGTAGAAGTCGTGGATGACTTTCTCCATGGTCCTTCTGGAAGAGGTGACGGTTCCGTCAGGACGTCGGAGAGCGGTCATCTTGGTCTTGAAGTTGGCGAAGTTCCGGCGGGCATTGCGGATGCTCAGCCCTGCCTCTGCTGCTTCGGCCAACACTTCCGCCCTTCTCTCCTTCAGATCTTCCTTTATCGCCGCTCTGCATAGCTTTGCAAGCTCGGACGTCAGTTGATAGTTGCCTGACGCTCGTGCTGCTCCACGCTGGCGTATCAGCTCGAGAGTTTCCGGAGACAGGCGTCTCTTGGTGGTCTTCAAGCTCTCGGCTCCCTTAGCACTATCGTGGAGATGGTGCACGAAGCGATCGTATTCCTCGTCGACGTTGTCCATGACGGCATCTTCCCAAAGGCCGACAAGAGAGGTGTAGAGATCCCAGTTGATGGTCGTTCTGGGACTCCTCTTTTTGAACTTCGCGGCCTTCTCTCCTTGACGCGAAAAGCGGAACCTCGCGCGAAGGAGGCGGTGGTCCGATCCCGTGTAGAACTTGGGGACAACGGAGACATCGGTCAGGCAATACTTGCGATTGAAGATGATGTGGTCGATCTCGTTGTGGAACTGGCCACCGGGGGATTCCCAGGTCCATCGTAGGGAGGGAGGCTTCTGGAACTGCGAGTTTCCATGGATGGTTTTGGTCGACATGATAAACTCAGACAGCCTTTCACCTTGCTCGTTCCACTCCAAACCGTGGGTTCCGATGTGAAGTTCTTCCGGCGACCTTCGTGGCCCGATCTTGGCGTTGAAGTCGCCGACGATCACCTTGTAGAAGGTGTGATCTTCCTCATAGAACTTCTCCAGCTCCACATAGAAGGCCTCGACGTCTTCGTCGTCGTAGTCGGATGTTGGGGCATACGCGACGAACACAGTCAAGGTTGGCACGGAGCCACATCGCTTCAGTCGCAGACGTCCGATTCGGCTTGTCAGAGACTCGTACGAATCGATGTTCATGGCCAAGTGCGTGTTGACGAGGACACCAACGCCGCCTACTCCCCTGCTGTCGCATGTTCCGAGGAACAGTTCTTCTCCGGAGTCGTAGGCGGCGTGTAGGGGGTGGTGTCTTCTTGTCTCGGTCAGTCCGATGACGTCGTACTTGATCTTCCTGGCTTGCATCATCAGGTCCTCGACGGATGCTTCCGACGCAAGCGTGCGGGCGTTGTAAGTACAGATCGTCATCCTAGTCCTTCTCAGTTTGCGCAGCCTGGTTAGGCCCTGAGATTTTAGCAGCCTCCCCGTACTCGTCCTTCCCATCGCTGCAGAAATGGGGGCTCTTTCGGGGTCAGGGGAATGAGGCCCTTTAGTGCTGCTGTGTTTGACTGGAATACAACACGGGTAGCTAGTCAGGCTCTGTCGTGCGGGCGAAGAACTCCGGGCAGCCAGCCAGACTGCCCGAAGGGACGGGGCGAGACTTAAGGCGGCCTCGAATCGCCTTACATGTACTCCCAGTCTACCGAGTGCAAGCTTTTGGCCAAGCCGACACAGTTACAATCCGCACCGTCACGGACACATCCACGCACACAGTGCACGAACATGCTGCTCCCACGCACAAGGAACGCATCGACCCGACACAGCAGGAGCAAGGAGTCCATCCCCTGCATCCCACCTGCGTCTCTGGGCAGTACACGGTCGCATTTGGTTCGCGTTTAATTCCCCTATCCACCACCTGGGGACGCGCCACGTGGCCCTGCGACAAGCGGCCCGAGATCCCTCTTAACAAGAGAGCCCGAAGGCTCTCTATCGAGGGAGATCCGTGGCTAATAAGCATATAATGAAGTAATGTGGAAGCTGCAGACTGAAAAATAGAGATGTGGGCTTAGATTTTTGATTTTTTTTTGAAATTTTGAGTTTTGAAGTTTATAAATTGTTTTAAATCGATTTTTTGTTGATTGAAGTTGAGGTTGTTGAAGTTTATATTTTAAAATTTTGAAGTTTCTATGGGTTTTCGTAAAGTTGTTACTATATGTATACGTTGTCGAAATAGTTGTTGTACGCACAATTGTAGCGCAAACGAAATAAATAAGTAAAGTAAGTAAAACTTGAGGCAATGCGGATGAAGGAAAATTGATGAGCGGAAAGTCGTAATAAAAGTGAAACGCATGGCGTACTCTTAGGGCACCATACTGAAATGATAGCGCTGATGCTTTTTATTTATCAACTTCTCATTTTTAATGTCTCAATATGGTCAGAAAGACTTGACTAAAATAACTTGAAGTTATACTTTAAAATGTGAGGCAACGTCTATCCGCTACATATCATCCCTGTATCTGTGGTTTTTTAAAGCTTATTTTTTCTTCCTGCTTGTCCTCATACGTTATCTCGTTCTCTTTGCGTTCTCCGTTCTATTTCTAATTAAATCATTAACCTTTGTTGATATTTTTATGAATTTTGTGATGTCATTGCTTTCAATCTGTTGGCGGCTTAGTTGCTTTTTCGTGACAACTGATCCTAACCCACATTTGGGTTAGGCTGGTTTCGTTATACTTGTGGATATTACCTGCTGAATTTCAGATGCAACGGTTGTTAGGCCTATCAGCTTTAATCAGTTTTGTACATTGCCAGCTGAACTGTGATATATTAGATCCGGAATGTAGAGCATTATATAGGTATGCCGTTTCAATGATTCTTCCTCTCCATTCAATTTTCAATTCGTTTTTGTCTATTTTCTATCTCTCTTCCGTTTAAAATATTCAGTCAATGTTACAGAACTGGAACAAAAAATAACGATCTTCGACGAAAAGTGAAAAACCATTGCAATTATCAGGATGTGTGGTTGATACCAGGTCGAGCGGACGCCTCCTGTAGTAGGTTTATTTTAATCCGTTCTCATTCCTTTAATACCTAGAGTTATGATGACCGCAATGCCCGAAAGTTGATAGTTCAGTTTATGTCCGTTTTCCTCGGGACACAACACATACACGAGTCGTAGATCACCGTTTACCTCAAACTTGGGTAATTAAACAACATTGCATGATTTTATAAATACATTGCATACGAGAGCAACTAAAAATTCATCCTACAAAAAACTAATATGAAGAATAAATAAACAGGAACAATAAGAAGAGCACCATATGTGAATTATTACTCAGATGACCCTTTTTTAAGTTTTTTATTCATAGCGCAACAGTCTGATACAGCTCAAAGCCAATTCCTTTACAATATCCTACGAGTCGTCCTATAATCGCGAGAAAGTCGCGTTATTCCTATTCTGACAACGGCGTGCTCCACCTGTAGGTAATAGACTTTCCACGAAAATGTTGACCGTCTTCGTAGTCCTAATTTTTCTTCTTGCAATGCTACAAATAGTTTACATGTCGCGAATATGGGCAGAATGGGGTGTCGGAAACCCATCAGCTATTCTAATCGCATCAAATTCTAATGCTATTCAGAGAGGGCTTGTACGGTCGCAAACCTGATTGGCTGGAGTGTGTTCGCTCGGTACTCTGCTTGGTTATGAATGACTGACGCGTTCCTGATTTCCCATGCTGCCCATCTCCGCGACATGTACCACAACTACGTAGCTTAGGCCAAAGGCCTTTCTAGGGCTCAGCTCGAGGGCCTGAAGTCTATTTTCTAGATATGAATACACAAAAGCCAACGTAGCTGAAAAAAGATGAGGTATTAGAATATCTTTAGTCGGACGAAAACTGAACATTCATCTCTCAAATTTTGCAGCATTTTGCTTGAGACCAGCGAGCCCTACGACTCTTGGGTTCGGCAGTTATATTGCCCTTGAACAAAATTATTATATTAACAAATTCAAGCATTTTATGCGAATTTTTCCTCTATTTTCCTATCTTTCAAGCCACTTTTTGGACCGCAGATAATTTTGGATTAATACCCCAATGGAGGTCCGCACCATACCCTACCCTCAACGGCAAGGTTCGAGTATCGTGTTGCTGCCTCGAAAATATGACATTCCCCCTAAGTCTCACACGACATGTGAGCAATCTAAGGAGAGATTCGTCCAAAAGTACAAAACATCTTCCCATGCCGGGAATCGAACCCGGGCCGCGTGGGTGAAAACCACGAATCCTAACCACTAGACCACATGGGACACAGCGCTCAAATCGTTCCGGCGCTCAACGAGGCCGCCGCCGAGAGTCGCGAACACCAGTGAGCACTGCGCCAGTTATCGCTAACGGGCGCCGAACCGGCTGACGCAGCGAAGGCCTCTGCCATGCTCATGGGGGGGGGCTGCGGGTTCCTGAGACTTCAGATGGTTCCCAACGTTACTTTTCATCTCCCACGCCATTTCATTCCAGCCTAGTGCGTGCAGAAGGTAGATAAGATCTCCGACGCTAGCTCTTGTCTGTCTGAAAAAGGCAGCTGAAGCAGGTTTCTGGACATAAAAAGGTACATGTCGAGAAGGTGAGCAGCATTGGCAGGTGGGAGCGCACTAGCCAATAATAGCCAAGCAGAGCACGGACCAAATACATGCCAGCCGATCAGGGCACCGAATGTTACACGCCCCCTCCGAATGGCACGCCATTCAATGCGGTCTGATTGGATGGGGCGCTCCCACCTGCCAATGCTGCTCGTCTTCGCGACATGTACCCATAAAAATGATCTTCTACAAGCTTTCTGTCATGTTGTTCACTAAACCTATGCAATTACAGCCATACAGGTCCTTGTTTATAATCCAAACTTTGTTCATAAAATTGTTGTTGTTGTATGTTCAAAATGTGTTTATGAAATTGTCAATGGTCACGTCGGCATTGACAAAAATGATTTCTTTTTCATCATTCAATGGTGAGACATAGCCTCTGTATTCCACTTCGAAAAGCGCATTCTAAAGTCGTTCAAGAAGCCTTTAAGACCCGGGTTGTTGAAACTTGGAATGAGCTACCTCCAACACTAACTTACTGTCTTCCGAAGGCATTCAACTTCAAGCCGGTAACTTTGCTAAAACAAAAAGGCATTTTCTGATATTGACTACGGCCTTTTCAGGGAATAATGAATGAGAAAAATAAAAGAATTTTGCATTCCAAATGAATCATTGGAGACCAATACTAGAAAATAATAACAGAAAGTAATAAAAAGTAAGTCAACAGAATTAAAAAAATTCAGGAAACGATCCTATTTCGCCCATCTACTTCATAATGTTTAGAACAAGTGTGATATTGCATCATGCTTTGCCTAGAAACCTTTCTTCTTCTTCCTCTTCGTCTTTTTTCAGCAAACAAACAACAAAATTGCCTTAGAAAAAAGCAATTTCTACTTTAGGCAAAGCAAGGAAGAGACCACTCTAGCTAATCTTTAAAAAAGACAGCGTTAGGTGTAATTTTTGTGCTATCTCTTTTTGAATGAATAACTTCTGTGCTTTGCTTTTGCCACTCTTAAAAAAGGAACCTCTTACTGCACTTGCTGAACTTGTTTTGTGTCTCTTTTGGCTTAATAAAGGTGCCGTTCTGTACTGTTATCAAGTACGATATATTCTTCATAAGGTGTTCACCAAGATTTGTAACTGTTCAATTCGGCCGACGTTTTGCCAGCTTTGCCCTTGGAGCCTGCAAAAGTCAGAAACGTTCACATTCATTCAGTTAATAAACATTCAATCTTTGTTTGTTGTTTGGCTAAAGCACGCCATGCAGGTTTCTTTATATCGAAGCATAGATATGTTTTAATAAATACTCGTCTGATGCTTCCCGCTGCAAAAACATTTTTATTTTTGTTTATTTATTTATTGTTTATTGTATGTTCTGAGGCGCATTAAAACGCTGAAAATATTGCACTTTACGTTTTTGAGAATCAAACAACGGGGAGTAACACCGGATAGGAGGAATAAATTACTGATTAAATTGGAACAATAACCCAGCATTGAAGTAAACAACCGAACAAGGAGGTTAAAGAAAAAGGGAAAGAAGGTACGGAAAAGGAGAACATCGTACACTGTGAAACCAGAAACCAGAATTGGGGTAAAATCGTCCGCTTTCTCATGTTCATGGTCGAGAACTTCTTCTTCTTCTTCAGCGTTTGTCCCGCTTTCTTGCGGGGTCCGCTTTCCTGGAATACTGGCGCCACTTTTCCCGATCAAATGCCTGGTCAGGGTGTAACTCAGCCACCTTCAAGTACTGGTGCAGCGAATCAAACCAGCGCTGCTTTGCTCTCCCTCGTGGCCGCTTTCCGGGCACCTCGAAGTTAAGGCCAGTCTTTCGGACAGAGTCACCGCTTGCGCGAAGAACGTGGCCGTACCATCTCAGACGAGCTTCACGCAATTCATGGTTCATGGTCGAGAACAAATTTCAAAATCAAAGAGCACTAGGTGGGATGGGTGGTGAAAAGCAGTGTCGAGCTAGCCACATCAACCCTAAACCGTAGCAGAACGTTTCCATTTGAAATACTGAATGTGAACATAACCTTTGCGACTCTGGTGTTTTGCCCTGCGCCAAGTGCACACATTGCAGAAATTGCAGGTTTTAATACCTTTATAACGCTAGGGCATCTGGTAGCGCAGTTGGTGGGGATGCCGGCTGTCGCGTGCACCCGATTCCAGTATCCTGGTTCGGATCTCTCGTTCAGGTTTACCAAGCTTTCCATCCCTCCGTGGTGGTGAATTGGTACAAGACTTTTCTATGAAGGATAGAACATAATAAAACAGCTACCATGCCATGGGTTATTATAAAAACCGGTAGTAAGACTTATGAAATACGCAAAAAATGTAATTTTTTTTTGC
Source organism: Heligmosomoides polygyrus bakeri (assembly GCA_947359475.1). NCBI lineage: Eukaryota > Metazoa > Nematoda > Chromadorea > Rhabditida > Heligmosomidae > Heligmosomoides > Heligmosomoides polygyrus. The sequence continues at coordinate 104,818,136 of OX375866.1, forward strand.
GATTTTTCTTATTTTCTGTATACGACTACTTGAATGAGAATTTATTTGCATTATAAGCCTGTTAGCCTACTTATATAACCGTCGATTGTAGTATTTTGATTTGTTCATCGATTAGCCACTGGTATTGTGTAGGCCAAATAGGCAGTAGATTTGACTCCACGACATCCCGAAGAAGTAGAATGCGTGGCGCATCGCGAAAAAACTGAAATAACCCCTTTTCCGTCTTTTATCTTTTATATAACTTTATTACTTTTTTAAATGCTTCATTGTTCATTTGGTTTTAGCCAATCTACGTTAGTTCCTACATTTGCAACTGATCCTTTTAACACCAGTGTTTGCGCACACTTTCGGTGTGTTGAATAAATAAATAAATAAATAAATAACACAAAATTCAGCTCGACCTGGTGCGAAGCGAGTGCTGGAAATCAATCCCGGCCAAGTACACATCCGACCAGACGTTGTTCGATTACCCGGCTGCTTCACGCTTGAGATTAAGAACTTGCGGGTGAGCCATGGTTTTCCACGTGCTACATATACACGTTTTTCTTCACTTATTTATATTTATTCATGTAGTTGGGCTCGTGGTAGCGCATCCGAAAGAGGCGCTGACTGTCGCGTTCACAGGATTTGCATTTTGACTACATGTTGTGCAAGAAGACGCTATGAAAAGCACTCCATTTATGCACATTCCTTTACTTTACGAAGAAGAAGGTCCCTGAAGATAGAGCTGAATGACCTGACGCTTTGTCAGGCAACAGAGGAAGTACTTTTGGAAATCTATGACATCCTTCCTTACTAGGAAAATTGAAAAAAAATGTAAAAATGTCGAAATTAGTAGGTGCGGAAACCGCTTTGAAAGGTTTTAGCCTACTCGAAAATAAACTATGCCACTCTCGATTGATTGTATTTCGGTACATACCATTTTCACGTCGATTTGGACACTTTTCAAATCAAATTGTACACTTTTCTTAGCTAGCCCCAGACTTTTGAAATCAAAGCGAACTCTTCCAAATCAAAATGGTCTTCTTCTACATTAAACTAGGGACTCTCAAAAAATGTTAATTTTTATTCAGGGGAAATTTTAGTGTAACTTTCTTTGAAGTTTTAGTTCATCTAACCAATAAGGGAACGCACTGTTTGAACTTTTATAAAATTCTTATCGTTTGAGGAAGAATAATGGTTTAAACCTTATTTTATAGAAGAGGAAGCGGCCATTCCTAGTACTACAAAAGAAAGAGGTTGCGCCATGCCCTCGTCCAAAATGCTGCGACTTTTATTCAATCGTTGGCACAACAAAAACAACAGTGAAGAACACATATATCTTCATTTAGATGCCTGTAAGCAGCATTTACACTATCAATCAAATAAAAACTGCGACGAGCTTTTTCAGTGCATGGCACGATCTAATCTTTCAACGCGCTATGTGACTGATTCCCTGCCATGCTTTAAGGCAATTTTTAATTTATTATTTTTCCCCTAAATAAAGGTGGTTTTATAAAATGTTTAGCTTTATTGGGGTAGACAAACTAAAAATGTCAAAGAATGCTACACCAAATTTTCCTTGAACAAAAAATTATTCTAAACATCTAGTTGAATCTGCGGTTTAACCTACGTGAAGCTCATTTCGATTTGGTAGACTTCGCCTGGATTTCGAAATTCTGAAAGCCCTCCAGCCTTGCAAAATTCTTAGAAGAGTATCGAGTTTGATTAGACACTCTTCTAAGCTGGCCTGTGAACTTTGTAATCAAGTTGAACGTCTTCCAAATCGAGAGAGCTTCTTGCAGGTTAAACTACAAACTCTTCAAGATGGTTAGAATTTTTTTTTGTTCAAGGAAAACTCAGAAGAACTTTTTTGATTTTTTTTTTTTACTTTAGCTGCGGAATGAGTGAAATAATTTTATAGATTTTTAACTTTGTTTGAGCCTAAAGCGGCTGGTATAGAAGATACAAGATGTTAGATGGATGTCTAGTTGCGATCAAAACTCTTGCGCCAGGCTGGACTAGAACCCGCACCTTCTGCTTTCCGGGCAGCGATGTTCTCCTTACACCACCGGCGCTGTTTGGTCGAACTGAACATCCACGATATCTTCCTAGCAAGTACTCACCTATCAGCACACACCCGTTGGATGAGGATATTGTGGATGTTCAGTTCGACCAAACAGCGCCGTTGGTGTAAGGCGAACATCGCTGCCCGGAAAGCAGAAGATGCGGGTTCGAGTCCCGCCTGGCGCAAGAGGTTTGATCGCGACTAGACATCCATCTAATAATTTTATAGATTTTTTTGAGAAAAATAATGAATTAAACTTCGTGTTAAGGAGCAGCAAAGCCGCAATCACGTCCTGCATCAAAAGACTAGATCGCGCTATGCACTCAAAAAGTTCAACGCAACGTTTATCTGATTGATAGTATAAATACTGCTTACATACAGCAAAAAAATTAGGATATGTGTGTTTTTTTTGCAATCGTTTGTGTTGCACCGCTTGCAGGTGTGAAGCTGCATGCAAACAGAAATTTTACCATCAATCGAACGAAAACCGTGAAGTTCTTGACCGGGGCATGGCGCAATCTCTGTTTTGACAATATAAAATGGCCGCCTTCCTGCTCTTCAAAACAAGCTTTAATTCATTGTTTTTCCTCAAAAATAAAATTTTTATAAAATTTCAAACTATGTGTTCTCTTATTAGGAAGTAAATTAAAGCTTCAAAGACGGTTATACTAAAATTTTCCTTGAACAAAATCCTAACCTTTGGAGAGTCTCTTGTTTAATGTAGAAGAAGCTCGTTTCGATTTGGAAGAGTTCGCTTTGATTTGAAAAGTCTTCGGTTAGCTTAGAAGAGTGCCCAGCTTGATTTAAAAAGTGTCCAGATTGACGTGAAAAGTGTCCAATTCGAGGTGGAAATGGTATATATTGGCTTTCGTATTCCTAGCTCGGGTTCTTCTCAGCCCACCCAAGCATTCCATCCCTTCCAAGTCGGCGAACTGTGCTTTCCTGCTGACGTTTGGCGGCTGAACGTTTTGGTGAAAGATGCTCGTCGCTATCCATTCTCCAGCCTACATCTGGGGATAGCAGCAAGAAGTCGTCAGTGATTGAAGGACGTTTAAGGCGGTCGTTTATTCTGCGATTTCTTCTGAAAATCCAGGATGCTTCTAAGGCACTTCCTGTCTAAATTTCTGACTCTATGGCGAGAAGCTTGTATCAAAATCGCTACCGTCACGATAAACTGCCCTGTGCCTCTTAAATTAACACGATCTTCAGAAATACATTTCAGGTTAAGGACGATCCTGACGCGATCGGGAACTCGTTTTTCGCGAAAGCCGAGTATCAGTGGTGGAACGTGAAGGACTTCTCGAACTTGAAATGCCAGAATGCTTCGAATAACGGCTGCGGTGGATACGGAAATAACTGGTAAGCTATAATAGAACATCAGCACGTGTACGCTCGAAAGGAATCGCAGAAGGAACATGGATTAACGTAGAACTACTCCATATGAAGCTATATGGAATTTTGGGCTGATCAGTCGTGTTGCCCGGGAGATCGCGCCATGCATTCGTCCAAACTTCCCCTGTGTTGAGCTATTTGATTAGTCGTTTAGCTACTACTGCGACGTGTGTCACTCGCTGACCGAGATCGAGCACGGCGAGACGGACATGTCGGACTCGTTCGCCACTCAACTGCGAGGAATCAAGTGCCCCAAGCGGCCGGGCTTCTACACATTCAGAAAGGTAGAAGAGATCTAACTTCACGCCTATTATTTGGCCACCTATTGTGAGCCTTAGGTAGCCCACGTCACACGATTCAGTAGATTTGAAATGTTGCGAATAAAATGGCCTCTTCACAGCTACTCTAATCATTATGACTGCTCAAGTCAGGCAATCTTGAGACCTTTTGGAAAGACCCATCGTGATTTTTTATTAATCAAGTGTCGTATTAAAGGAGGCAAATCAGAAAAGTTAGATCCTCATTATTCACTAATCGAGCATGGGTTGAATTTTTGAAGGTTTATAGGAAGAATAACCTACCGACCAATCTACGGCTGCTTAAGAAACTAGCTGACAGTTATCTCCAGGGAACTTTATAGTTTGCTGATGTTTTTGAGGTTTTGCTTTGTTATGTATACTATTATAGAATCACTTACTTATTTTGCCGCTGTTGGTTTTGAGTTGTATAATATTTGGTCTAATTGTAATTGTGTGGCTCTCCACGTGTAGAATAAATAAATAAATAAATAAATAAATAAATCCTAATGCGGGTTCTCCAACCCTGACAGGTCTCCTAAAATCTCTCCATGTCTCTGAAAGTAGCCTTTGACCTTCTTCTCGGTGGAGAGCTAGCGTCGATAGAGAAGGAGTACGCGAGACATCCAACGGAGTCGGACTTCAGCAAACTTTTCAGAGGCAGAACATTCGTGAACCAATGAATGAACATATCATTTGATCAGTACAATCACCGCGTCTTATTCAAGCTCGAACAGCTAGGGCTTTAAATTAAGAAGAACACTGTCGAATTCTCTGCTAACGCTGACGTTGTAGGAGTTCTGCTTCAACGACTGGTCGGCGTTCGACGCTGACGGCGACTGCGAGATGGACTTTCTACAAGGCGACAAGGGCGACTACAAAGGCGCTTTGTCCAGTCTGCAACAAGTTGGCTACGTAAGTACCATGTTTCTTGGAGTTTTATAGCCAGTCCTAGAGAGAATTTTCACTTCTATACTTCTAAATGCACTAGACAATTCATGCTATTCAATGTAATCTATTAGGATGTAACGAATTAAATGGCACTGGCTCGCGCCATTTTTTGGCGCGTCTTTACGCGTTTGATCAAGAACAAACCGTAACATGTGGCATATCACTTAGAAGCGCAAACTTTGCTCTACCGGTGAGTACCAAATTTTCTATGTAAAAGTGGGGAGACTTTAGAGTTTTATTGACTTTTTTGCTGATGGACAAAAGGAGAATCCGAGGCATTTACTTGTATGAATTCAAGCTCGGCACTACAGTTAAGGAGGCGGACGAGAAGATCAACGCCGCATTCGGTCAAAGATGTTCCACAATTCGGACGGCGTATCGTTGGTATCAGAAGTTCCGGAATGGGGATGAGAGCTTGGAAGAACATGAAGGTCGTGGGAGGCATAGTGATGTTGATGAGGACAAGCTGAGAGATGTGGTAGAGGAGGATCCACACAAAGGTACCAGGGAGATAGCGAAGGTTCTTGGCGTCAGTCACAACACAGCTGCCCGGCATCTGAAGGAAATTGGAAAGACCAAAAAGCTGGAAAGATGGGTGCCTCACGAGCTGTCTGAGGAGCAAAGAAACCGACGATATGAGATCCCGTCCGCACTGCTTCTGCGGAACGAAACGGACCCATTCCTTGATCGCATCGTAACCTGTGACGAGAAATGGATAATATACGACAACAGGCGACGATCGGCACAGTGGGTGGACAGCGATGAGAGCCCCAAGGTTTTTGCGAAGCCGGAATCGCACCAAAAGAAAGTAATGGTGACAGTATGGTGGTGTTCGCTGGGAATTATTCACCACAGCTTCCTCCCTCCCGGTGAATCCATCACGGCAGAGAAATGCTGCATTGAAATTGAAGAAATGATGAAAAAGTTGAAGGATATCCGGCCGGCCTTGGTAAACCGAAGGCGAGTTCTCCTTCTGCACGACAATGCTCGCCCCCATGTAGCACGAATGACGTTGCAGAAATTGAATGAGCTGAGCATTGAAACTCTACCACATCCTCCGTTTTCTCCCGACCTCTCCCCGACAGACTACCATTTCTTCAAGCATCTTGGCGACTTCTTGGTAGGGAAAATATTCAAATACCAACAGGATGCCGAAAGAGCCTTCGAAGATTTCGTCAATTCCAGAACTTCTGATTTTTATGCTACTGGGATAAAAAAGCTTGTGTCACGTTGGCAAAGATGTGTAGAATCAGAAGGTTTTTATTCCGATTAATAAACTTGCCTACAAGCCGAGATATTAACTGATTAAATTTACGGTGGTTCAGTGCCATTTATTTCGTTACAACCTAATATTATGTCGTACCTAAAATTTCTGGCGTTCTCAACTTCTAAATTCAAATGACCATAACGCTGGTTGATCGCTTTATAGAGATAAGAACTGGCAGGTTTGATACTTCTTTTACGATGAAGGAAATTGGAAGGAGCTTCCGGATCTATCCTAGTCCGGGGGGGGGGGGGGGCACATAACTAAAAACTAGGCAACAAAATGAATTAATTCTTACCGAGCGGCTCCTAGAGAACGAAACCTAACCTAAAAGAAACCGAAAACGGACGAACAAACAAAAAAAAATCGCCGCGGTTTACCACAGTCTCGGCGGACAATGGGCGACGGAATAGAATCATGCCGTGTGCTGACGGCCGCTTGACATGTTAGAACCAGGATCTAACATGGTGGGGAGGGCGCATGAGGCCGCATGCCGCGTGCTGACCGTGGCTTGACATGTTATTAGGTTGTAACGAAATAAATGGCACTGAACCACCGTAAATTTAAACAGTTAATATCTCGGCTTGTAGGCAAGTTTATTAATCGAAATAAAAACCTTCTGATTCTACACATCTTTGCAAACGTGACACAAGCTTTTTTATCCCAGTAGCATAAAAATCAGAAGTTCTGGAATTGACGAAATCTTCGAAGGCACTTTCGGCATCCTGTTGGTATTTGAGTATTTTCCCTACCAAGAAGTCGCCAAGATGCTTGGAGAAATGGTAGTCTGTTGGGGAGAGGTAGGGAGAAAACGGAGGATGTGGTAGAGTTTCAATGCTCAGCTCATTCAATTTCTGCAACGTCATTCGTGCTACATGGGGCGAGCATTGTCGTGCAGAAGGAGAACTCGCCTTCGGTTTACCAAGGCCGGCCGGATATCCTTCAACTTTTCATCATTTCTTCAATTTCAATGCAGTACTTCTCTGCCGTGATGGATTCACCGGGAGGGAGGAAGCTGTGGTGAATAATTCCCAGCGAACACCACCATACTGTCACCATTACTTTCTTTTGGTGCCATTCCGGCTTCGCAAAAACCTTGGGGCTCTCATCGCTGTCCACCCACTGTGCCGATCGTCGCCTGTTGTCGTACATTATCCATTTCTCGTCACAGGCTACGATGCGATCAAGGAATGGGTCCGTTTCGTTCCGTAGAAGCAGTGCGGACGAGATCTCACATCGTCGGTTTCTTTGCTCCTCAGACAGCTCGTGAGGCACCCATCTTTCCAGCTTTTTGGCCTTTCCAATTTCCTTCAGATGCCGGGCAGCTGTGTTGTGACTGACGCCAAGAACCTTCGCTATCTCCCTGGTACCTTTGTGTGGATTCTCCTCTACCACATCTCTCAGCTTGTCCTCATCAACATCACTATGCCTCCCACGACCTTCGTGTTCTTCCAAGCTCTCATCTCCATTCCCGAACTTCTGATACCAACGATACGCCATCCGAATTGTGGAACATCCTTGACCGAATGCGGCGTTGATCTTCTCGTCCGCCTCCTCAGCTGTAGTGCCCAGCTTGAATTCATACAAGTAAATGCCTCGGATTACCCTTTTGTCCATCTGCAAAAAAGTCAATAAAACTCTAAAGTTTTCCCACTTTTACATAGAAAATTTGGTACTCACCGGTAGAGCAAAGTTTGCGCTTCTAAATGATATGCCACATGTTACGGTTTGTTCTTGATCAAACGCGTAAAGACGCGCCAAAAAATGGCGCAAGCCAGTGCCATTTAATTCGTTACAACCTAATATAACCAGGATCTAACATGGTGAGGAGGGCACACAACTTTGCCTTCTTACAACCGTAACAAATGCAATTTTTTCGTTTTTTTTCTTTGTGACTTCTTCTTGTATAGGTCCTGTGTTGTTCTGTAGGAGCCGCTCTGTAAGTCCTAAGTGAATTTGTCACATATAATACTTTTTAGTTATGTGCCCCCCCCGGACTAGGATAGATCCGAGTTTCCTAGTTATGAATAATTGGGCTGCTACAGCTTCTGAACTATCAGAAGCATTTTTGTCAACCACCTGAACATAATTTATTGTATTTCTCCTCTGCAGCTTTTATCAGATAATCGAAACACAACAGCGTGTAGACAATATGTCTGAAGGTGATGCACGACAACGGTAAGCTTTAATGCTAATCCCAAATTATACGGTCAATTTAGAGGTATGCCACTTGACCTTGCCGCAGTCCTTTACCCTGAGACGGAGTGGAATGTTCTATACTTCCCAATATTTGATAAATTCGCTGCAGTTTTTCTCAATTTGTCTTTAAATCCTCACAAGCCGGAACTTTTGAAATCGATCAGCTCAAAATCGAGATTTTATGATAAGTCGTCACACCACGAATGATCCTCCTCAGAGATCAGATATGATAGCTGAAGAGAGCCGGGTCTTGTCGAAATTTTCCGCATTTTTTTTTCGGTTTTGCGGTTTTTGTCGACAGTACCATCATAATGAAAGCAAAATGAGAAGAGCATGAAGAGCCCTCAATTCGCTTTAATAAAAAGAGAATCCCATCACTGCTGCTGTTCGACTACGCCTCAGATTACAGAGCACCGACTAAGCAAACTTTTATCTATTTATTTGCGTACGCTGTGTGTAGCGCAGTCGGAGGAGGCGCGACTGTCGCGTGCACCCGATACCAGGTTCCTGGTTCGGATTTCCCGCCCAGGCCAACCAAGCCTTCCATCCCTCCGGGGTCGGTGAATTGGTACCAGACGTGTCTGGGAAGGATAGAGCGCTGACTTGTTCATCGGCTGGCCACCGCAAGTCATTGTATGGCCAAATACGCATTCATACGGCCTCCACGACATCCAGTAGAAGTAGAATGCGCTGGCGCATCCCAGAAGGGATTGAGTAACGCCGTCCTTTATCCTTATCCTTATCCTTGCGTACGCTGTATAAGACAGACTTCAGATAAAGCAACAACAACTTGGAAAATGTACCTATAAATGCTCTACGATACAACTATGCTGAGAGGCGTTTGAAGGAGGCTATGGAATCTGGGATTGGAGCAGTTTTAAGGAGGTGAAAATATGTAAATCCTGCTCTAACAGTGAAGAAGTTGGCTCTGATTGCGGTTTTTTTTTGTTTTTGGTTTTAACTTTCCGTTTTTCTTAGTACTTGCACGTCTCCAAGTAGGGTCCTGGTCAGCAAAACTCGCCGTAAATGAAAAAAAAGTAACTTCTCCTTTATTTCTTCTTATTGCATATGACCATTCATTTGGTGAAAGGCCTTTCCTAAATTCCAAGTTCTGTGTCTCTATTACGAAACACTCTTTCACTATCGCTCTTAGATCATTTTATCCTAATAGGGGCGCGTATAGCGCTGTCGGAGGAGGCGCCGACTGTCGCCTGCACCCGATACCAGGTTCCTGGTTCGGATTTCCCGCCCAGGCCAACCAAGCCTTCCATCCCTCCGGGGTCGGTGAATTGGTACCAGACTTGTCTGGGAAGGATACAGCTCTGACTTGCTCATACGCTGGTCATCGCAGGTCACTGTATGGTCAAAGACGCATTCAAATCGCCTCCACGACATGTCGTAGAAGTAGAATGCATGGCGCATCCCAAAAGCGATTGAGTAACGCCGTCTTTTATTCGTATCCTAATGTGTAGTCCAAATTTTGATCCAATTCTAGCACACAATTTCTAGGAATACGCCATGAAGAGTTAAGAGGCAAAAATTTTGACTTTTCATCTTTCACAAAGAAGGTGAGGGAAAAGGTCGGCGTTCTTCAACGCCCAATCACACGCAGACTTCCCAGTTAAATCAAGATCCCTTTAAAGCCATACCGAAGTCTCATCAAGAAGCCTATTCCAAAGGCTAATGAACATGCCTAAGCCCCAGACTTGTTCCTTGTCTTAATTGTATACTAATTTCTCGACAGCCCAAGGCTCAACACGGAGCTGAAACGGGCCATAATTAGAATTTCTTGAGCAATTCAAATTCAAATGATCGAACGAACTTCAGGGCTCAGTGATTGCGAAAATTCGACTCGCATTCAACGCCACCGGTACCGTACAACGGAAGCGGCTACTGAAGGAAGCACAGATAGAAGAGACCGTTGCCAAGTGAGTTTCGCCTCATCGCATACGCACGCTGAGTACGCTGCTACTCCTTTATATCCATGTAGTCTTCCCTATCGTCGTTGTAACTCGTTCGTCTTCAGAGAACTGGAGGAGCGACGTCGTACGTGGGATGTAAACAACGGACAGTTCGACAAGTTCAGTCAGTGGTACATCGAGTATCGGAAGAACATCTGGCACAAGTAAGTATAGAAATTTCCTGCAGACGTGAGAAGTCCCGAGAGATCGTCACTGTTTTTACAGACGCTGCCTTCAAACGTTTTCATTTTTATTACATTCCACGCTACCATAGTAAACTGAGGGCCTGTTCATACTTCGCGACAAGAGCGACTGGGGCGACGGATGTAGTGTGGTGTACGTAAATAATTGCGTACTCCACACTCCGTTCGCGACGAATGTAGTGTGAAATGCGTAATTATTTACGTACACCACACTACATCGGTCGCCCCAGTCGCTCTTGTCGCGAAGTATGAACAGGCCCTGAGCAACAGCTGACGAGACGGGGGGGGGGGGGCGTTCCCTTTACAGTTTATGTACTTGAGAACTCTAAAAGAATTGGAACCGACAGCCACTTCTATTGCTTCCGTCCATGTCTCCACAGAAAACTGTGGATTTGCAACCACTCGGTTTAGACTGTATCAAATTTTTAAGCTTTTAAAGGATAAAGGATAAAGGGCGGTATTATTCAATCCCTTTGGGATGCGCCACGCATTCTACTTCTACGAGATGTCGTGGAGGCGAGTTAAATGCATATTTGGCCTATACAACGACTTGCGGTGGTCAGCCGATGAATAAATCAGCGCTTTATCCTTCCCGGACATGTCTGATACCAATTCAGCGACACCTGAGGGATGAAAGGCTTGGTTGGGCCGGGCGGGAAATCCGAACCAGGAACCTGGTATCGGGTGCAAGCGACAGGCAGCACCTCCTCCAATTGCACTACAAAATAATAAATGAATAAACTCTTCTTCTTCTTCTTCTTCTCCTGAGTGTTTTAGTCCCGCGCAGTCGCAGGGTCCGCTGTTCTTGTGATCTGTCGCCACCTCGGGCGTCATCTGCCGTGGCGCCGACTTCGGCGAGATCTCTATTGATGACGTCCTTCCATCTTTTCCTTGGGGCTCCTCTCGGGCGCTTTCCGGGTGCCTCGAAATCTAGGGCCAACCTTATGGGGTGATTCTCTGGTCTTCTGAGGACGTGTCCATACCACCTCAGGCGCTGCTCTCTCATCTTCAGCTGGATCGGGGCTGTCTTCATCACTGCCCTAACATCCTCGTTTCGCACCCTGTCCCGAGGGTCCATCCACATGCCCACCTCAGCATCCTCATCTCCGCCGCGTGCAGTTGCCGCTTCTGCGCCTTGCCCAGGGCCCAGCACTCACTGCCGTAGAGGAGGGCAGGTCTCACAACTGTTCTATAGAGCTTGCCTTTGAGCGTCCTGGAGCATCTACGGTCGCAGAGGATCCCTGTGGACTCCCTCCACTTGAGCCAGGCTGCGTTTATCCGTCCCCTGACCGCCTGGTCCACACTTCCTTCCTCGGACAGGTCACTTCCGAAGTAGCGGAATTCCTCCACCTTCTCGATCGATTCCCCTTGGCAGTCTAGGATCGATCCAGCGCACTGCTCAGAGCTGATGAACTTCGTCTTCTTCACGTTCAGCCGTAGGCCGTTGTCTGCGAGGGCTCTCTGCCACAGCTGCACCTTCTCCTCCAGCTCCTCCTGGTTGTCGGCTACTAGGGCGATGTCGTCCGCGTAGAGGATCGTTCTGAGAAGGCCTTCCTCAAGGTGGTTCACTATAGAGTCAAGCGTCAGCAGGAAGAGGAACGGACTCAGAGCCGACCCTTGGTGTACCCCCACTGTGACGTCCACTTTCCTTGCCACCCCGTGTGGAGTTCGTATCGCCGCTTTCGACCCTTCGTACATGTCCTTTATGACCGTGATCAGACGTTCCGGGACACCCCTCCCTCGAAGGGCATTCCAGATTACGGCCCGAGCTAGCCTGTCGTAGGCCTTCTCCAGGTCCAGGAATGCCAGGTCGCAGGGTTTTCGTTTCTCCCGATATTTTTCCATCACCTGACGAGCGATGAAGATGGCGTCTGTGGTGGACCTCTCAGGCATGAAGCCCCACTGCACCTGGGAGATGGGTACCATCTCCCTCAGCCTTGAGTCGAACAGTCGTTCGTAGATCTCCATCGTGTGTGAGATCAGTTTGATCCCTCGGTAGTTGGAACATTTGGAAGCGTCTCCCTTCTGCTTGAAGATGGGACTATGGTGCTGTTCCTCCAGTCATCCGGCATCTTACCTTCTTTCGTGATTCTGTTGAGGAACTGCGTCAGCCAGTTGATTCCGAGGTCCCCGAGCACCTTCCAAGCCTCTACTGGCACACCGTCAGGCCCTGCTGCCTTTCCGAGTTTCATCTTCCCTATGGCCTTGCGAACCTCTTCTTGCGTCCAGGGTGGGATGGGTCCTACCGTTGCTTGTTCTTCCTCGGCCTCCCGACGAGGGAACTCCTCGTTCAGGAGTTCCTTGAAGTACTCCTCCCATCTCCCTCTGACCTCGACCGGCTTCCGTAACACCCTACCGTCAGCACTCTTCACAGTCTTCACTACTCGAATGTCGAGGCTAGCACTATGACGCGCCTTGGCCAGGCGGATGGCGAACTTCTCTCCCTCTGGCCCGTCTAGTTTCTCGTACAGGGCATCCATTTCCGCGTTCTTTGCCTTCGCTACAGCTGTTTTTGCCAGCCTCTTCAGTTTCCTGTAGGCTGTGAGATGCTTGGGTGCCCTTGTCTTCTGCCACAGCTTGTAGGCCTCCTTCTTCCTCTTCACCGCAGCCTGCACCTCTTCGTTCCAGAACCATGCCGATTTATCCCCTCTGGTTCCTCCCTTTGTTTCTCCCAGGTTTTCATAATAAATGAATAAACAACAGTACTAATAGTTGGTGTTGGTGTTGGTGTGTTGTATTTGTTGCATTGTCATACTGCTCTCTTTTCTATTAATCAGATGATTTACGCCTGTGACAATAACTCGCGTCGTTAAATTAAATTCAAATGATAGAGGAATGATGCTGAAAAATCAGCCCTTGAAACGACTTTTACAGAAACCTCGCTAAATAGCAACTAAGCAAGGTCTGCAGCATAAGAAGCCGATCGCAACTGCCTCCTTCTTTCCATACGAAAAAATCTTCAGATTTCTCTTGGCGAAAATCCAGTCGTATTAAAAACGCTTAGAATGGACCCAATTTGGCACAATCCAAAACACTATTTGATCACGCAGTAGAGACTGATGACGGACAAGCAGGCCGGCAACAATCGTCACTCGCCGGCTACTGATGTTCATTCATCACACGGACATATTCAACGATTTTTGCACAGAATTGTGACTGGCGGTGAAAGATAGTTTGTACGTCAACCAGGGTTCTAATGCCTTAGTCGCACTAGAATCCTGGTTGAAAGCAAAGAGAAGGTGCCAAACGGGCTCATCCTTGTCGAACTGGAACTGCTCCATTTTCATGGCATGAAAATTAGCAAAAATTTAAACGGCAGAAGAACAAATCATATATTCTGGTAGAACAAGACATGCACTTTCGAGTGTCATATCAATCGTCATATAAAACGGAGCAAGGCCGACTGAACAAGGAGAAGGAGTTGTTGGTGAAGATGATTTTTCTCTTCCTGATTTTCGACAGAAATCAGCATGAGCCAATAAACGCGATACAAATTCTTATAGAGCGAGACATTCTCTTTCGAACGACATATAACACCGAGCAAAAGAGCCCCACCACAGAGGAGTTTCGGTAAAAGTTCGGACGGAAAAGTCGGACGTCCCAATTTGATGGCCTAAAAATCAATAAAGGACAAGTGAGAAAATATTAGGTTGTAACGAAATAAATGGCACTGAACCACTGTAAATTTAAACAGTTAATATCTCGGCTTGTAGGCAAGTTTATTAATCGAAATCAAAACCTTCTGATTCTACACATCTTTGCCAACGTGACACAAGCTTTTTTATCCCAGTAGCATAAAAATCAGAAGTTCTGGAATTGACGAAATCTTCGAAGGCACTTTCGGCATCCTGCTGGTATTTGAATATTTTCCCTACCAAGAAGTCGCCAAGATGCTTGAAGAAATGGTAGTCTGTTGGGGAGAGGTCGGGAGAAAAGGAGGATGTGGTAGAGTTTCAATGCTCAGCTCATTCAATTCTGCAACGTCATTCGTGGTACATGGAGGCGAGCATTGTCGTGCAGAAGGAGAACTCGCCTTCGGTTTACCAAGGCCGGCCGGATATCCTTCAACTTTTTCATCATTTCTTCAATTTCGATGCAGTACTTCTCTGCCGTGATGGATTCACCGGGAGGGAGGAAGCTGTGGTGAATAATTCCCAGCGAACACCACCATACTGTCACCATTACTTTCTTTTGGTGCAATTCCGGCTTCGCAAAAACCTTGGGGCTCTCATCGCTGTCCACCCACTGTGCCGATCGTCGCCTGTTGTCGTACATTATCCATTTCTCGTCACAGGTTACGATGCGATCAAGGAATGGGTCCGTTTCGTTCCGTAGAAGCAGTGCGGACGAGATCTCGTATCGTCGGTTTCTTTGCTCCTCAGACAGCTCGTGAGGCACCCATCTTTCCAGCTTTTTGGTCTTTCCAATTTCCTTCAGATGCCGGGCAGCTGTGTTGTGACTGACGCCAAGAACCTTCGCTATCTCCCTGGTACCTTTGTGTGGATCCTCCTCTACCACATCTCTCAGCTTGTCCTCATCAACATCACTATGCCTCCCACGACCTTCATGTTCTTCCAAGCCCTCATCTCCATTCCGGAACTTCTGATACCAACGATACGCCGTCCGAATTGTGGAACATCCTTGACCGAATGCGGCGTTGATCTTCTCGTCCGCCTCCTTAGCTGTAGTGCCCAGCTTGAATTCATACAAGTAAATGCCTCGGATTACCCTTTTGTCCATCTGCAAAAAAGTCAATAAACCTCTAAAGTTTTCCCACTTCTACATAGAAAATTTGGTACTCACCGGTAGAGCAAAGTTTGCGCTTCTAAATGATATGCCACTTGTTACGGTTTGTTCTTGATTAAACGCGTAAAGACGCGCCAAAAAATGGCGCGAGCCAGTGCCATTTAATTCGTTACAACCTAATAGCTCCGACACGAACTCTTGTAGAACAGAACATTGTCTTCCAAATGCTATAAAAACCGCGCAAAAAATTCTAAACCTAAGCGGAGAGAACAGCTGCGCAGATGGTCACTTTTCCACTTTTCACTTTAACCACTTAAAAATAGACAAAATTCAGGATGAAAAAAGAAACGCAATACATGTTCTGATAGAGCAAATCATTCTTTCGAAAGCTGTATAGCGCTATGCAAGAGACCGCCGGCGAAATCCGCAATGAATCGTTGAAAAAAAAAAACGGCGGGACTTATGGAACAACCTAATATATTGCATCAGCAATCCAACGGAACGTGATTAAAATCCTGACGGGCCGTCCACATAATGCAATGTGTTACCGTACGGTTGGATTAAAACCGACTTCCTTACTCGCATCTAAATACCAACACAACTTTGACAGCTTTATTCAATAATCTATTTGTAAATACAAAAAACACACACAGCGTTAGCCTATTTCTAGGCTTAACTAGTATATGTACATATGTTACAGTGAGATCAGTAGTCACGCGTCTACTTTCAGGGACGACTACCTTCCATGGCTGCTATACGAGAACGAGATCTCTTGCCTCAAAATAACGTTCGACGTTTGTGAGAAGCCACCGCGTCGAATCAACTACGGCGGACGAGTCAGATACACATGCGAGAACTAGATATGGAGCCTATTCTGAATCATTCCAATCAGTTACACTGAAATTCTAGCCGAATTCCTCTACAGCTTGGCGATTCTAGTCGATGTAGCTCATCTGAAACGCTCTGGAGTAATGACCTTAGAGAATATCTTCCATTTGGTGGCGGCACAGTCGATTTTATGGGGCTTTAGCTCAATTTGGGACTTGAGGAACATCACTCTCCTTTCTTAAATTGGCCTTTAAAGCAGCGTCTCTACTTTAGTAGCGCCACCTCGCCGCTTGACAGAAGTCTAAATGTGTCTGACGGTGAGCAACATCGTCTAGAACTCCAAGAAAACCTAAATGACACGGAAACAGATATATTTTCTCTACAAACATACAAAAACGAAACGGATTTCACATGCACATCACGTAAGCATACTTCCTTCTTGATCTCAACGAGTCGTAGGATTTGCCTGAACATTTCATTTCATTTTGTTATTGATTCGAACAGAATGAAGTATTTTTTGAACTGGTCGTAAGAAAACATCGTTGTGACACTTGCAACCTCGGCACCAGACATTTGAGGCTTAAAGAAACTGGTTTGAATCGTTTCTATCAAGACCATCAGCTTAACTAGTTCTATGCTGATATCAGCGGCCAGCTCATCCCGGATACGGGTGAGTGCTGATCGTTCCCACGAGGTGTGGATGTTGCGTTCGATCCAACGGCGCCGGTGGTGTAAAGGCGTAGAGCATTCCCGCCCGGTCAGAGGGAGGTGCGGGTTCGAGTCCCGCCTGGCGCTAGAAGTTTTGATCGCAACAAAACATCGTTGTAACCAACTCCAAACCATTATTTTCCATTGAAAATAATGAGCTAAGAACGTGTTAATCACAGCGTTCACTTATTGGGGCAAGTAAAATGAAGAATTTCGAAAATGTTCAATTTTCGTTGAACAAAAAATTATTCCAACCGCCCCGAAGAATCCTTAGCTTAATCTGGAAGACGCTCGTTTTGATTTGAAAGTTGTTAGATTTGATTTAAAAAGTGCCAAGCATATTGAGGAGGCAAGACGTAGGTCCAAACAAGTCCGCTTCACCCAACTTCCACTCCACTAACCTATGATGGCTTTATATCTGCTTATGAGGGAGCTGTGTCTGTCAGGACTGCGCCGGAAATCCTGGCACAATACACGAATGAGTTGAGAGCATTGATGGAATGTTACCGTAGCCTAATAAAGCTCAGAAAAATATGCTCTCCCAATCAGACGGGGCCATTCCGAATGCTCGCAGCATGCTGTGATATACATTAGGCAGACCCTTCCCCTCTCTACAAGAATTTCTCCCAGATAAATATTGCCGGCCTAATCAGTGAAGAGGTGACGGAGTATAATTGCCTCCACAAAGCGACATCCTGGGGCCGGATTCATCAACGACTTACATAACTTTAACAGAGAATTCACAGCGGAAAACTCAGATAACGCGGCTTATCGCTCACCGTCCCATCGCTTGATAAGCCGCGTTATCTGAGTTTACCGCTGTGATTTTTCTGTTAATGTTATGTAAGTCGTTGATCAATCCGACCCCTGGAGTGGCGAGCCCAACCTCCATAATCTGACATGACTAGAGCAGTTCACACAAATGTTACCAGACTAGCTCCACCCAACTAGGAAAGCGAGCGGGAGAAGACAGCCATCAAACCAGTCACCAATGCCCTAAACATCCCTGAGGTGATGGTCATTCATGCGACTACTCACCCTGTTGAACCTGTTCGCCTCATTCTGCGCCTGCCGTTTTAACCGAATACCTTCCGCAGCTTTCCGCTTCTCGGCAACACGATCCGCATGGAGACGTTCTTGCGCTTGGCGCCCTCGTTCGAGCGCTTGAATCGCATCATCTTTGGTGAATATGTGGCGGTGACGGCGAGGTGTTCGTGCAGACGAGCGCTAAAGCAGCAGCATACACATGCATCAGCAAGTCAGAGGCGGAAACTCTTAAAGCGCGGTCAAAACATACCCTACGCGTGTTAGATGGCAGAAAAGAAGAGTCGAGCGGGAGCGGTAACTGCACACCATCACGTTGTTCTTCGGATCCGGATCCGGCTTCGGACATCACTTCAGAGACCGATCTGCGCAGCTCTTTTCTGAAGAAGAAAAATTGCAGTAAGAGCGAACATCTGTGGAATCGGCGTAGAGTTGTGGACTCGGCTTAGAGCTACGTCTACTTCGAACATGGGGCTGAATAGAATCTGGACACTAGATTCATCAACGACTTACAGCAATTTAACGGAGATCATCGTCGGACAGAAGTTTCATCACGGTATGAAGGGAACATTAGCCCCATTTAGTGCCAGTTAAAGGGACGCAACGGGAGCGACTGAGTGCTTTTGGAAAGCACACGAATCGATTAAAACCAAGTGATCGTCCTTCAGAAGTCGAGAAGAACGCTTTACACGAACGTCCATTTTCATTCTAGAGTTTTTCTGCGGACTACGAATAAGGCCTTAATCCCAGTTGGGCTACTGTACTAGCCGAGTGCATTTGATCGAGGTCTTACCATACTTTTACAGCTATACAGAACTAGCGCTAACTACACTAAATATCCTAGTACTCCTCAAGTAGTAGCAAGCGGTGTTCCACTTTTTTTAGTCTTTGATCATACCGAGTTGGGCGGGGGGGGGGGGGGGGGGGTAGAGAGTTTACTGTGAAATCCATCAAGTCTTTTTTCCGACTTGGTTTTGCAGTTGCTATATTCTTCTTTTAGCTCCTCGTATGACTTTTGGAGAAGCTCTCTTCCATTTTGCAGCTGCTTTAGGCCACATTCTAGAAGGGTTATACTCGCTCGGGATTTTTTGCAGTTCTCCTCGTCTGCCGTGGTATAGTCTATGCCGATCGTATATTCTTGGAAGCGCATGACTAAATTTTTTAGAGATTGGATCTACCCATTATCTCCACTTTTTGGAAATGAATTGCCATTATTTATGTTTGGCTATTTCTTTTTCTTCCTTTTTTTCACTAATTTGTGAAAGATGGTTCCTTCTTAATGGAAACCTTTTTCTGACTAGCAGAAGGCTTGCTCCAAGTACTTTTTACGTACGGGAGACTTTGTTTCTGGCTCGCAGAAGATTTGCTCCAGGTACAGAGTACGGGAGACTTTGTTATCTGACTCGCAGAAGGTTGCTCCAGGTACAGAGTACGGGGGACTTGCCCAGTTAAGGGATTTGCGGTCTTGAATTCCACCGACTTTAAGCTCAGATGGAGCTTTGTCTCTTCTCCAGGGATCAAAGATGTCACTCTTTGACGCGGGAGTTGGTTGGCTTATTAGGCCGATGCACCAAAATGTTGTGGGCGCTTGAGACGTGAGGATTGCTTCTTCCTCTTTCACCGTTATGGGTGGTTCAGTGGGTTGCGGAAATACAAGGATAACAGAAGAGTGGATGAATTGGCTTTATTTAGGAACGTCGCTCCTCATAGCGTACAGGTGAACGTCTGCCAGGGCAAGTCACACCCAGTTTGGGTGCAGCGAGGCCCCGCCCCTTTACTACCGTATGAGCATCACCGGAGTCGGTGATAAACAGTCTCACAGCGAAATAGTTTTCAAACATCGAATATGCAAGACAAGCAAAGATGCGGCACCAAAGGCACGCGTTCAGGTGTCCCATACCTACCGTTGCAGCATTTTTGCATACGTTTGGAAGGTATTGCCTTGTGCGACTGTGCAATTCCATAGTAAACTGTCATTGCCCTAACTTGGTAGGTTCAACAACACTGCAAGATTGGAACATACTTTTGTACTTTTCGAATGGTGGAGATTCTCACTGTAGTACTCATTTTCGTCATCCGAGATTCTTCCCTGATAAGTATACTTTGCCTCGCTTGCATCTAACCGCTTTATCCTTCCAAGGCAGATATGGTATCAATTCATCGAACTCGTAGGGATGGAAGGTTTGGTTGGCCGGAGCGAGAAATCCGAACCAGGAATCCGGTATTGGGTGCACGCGACACCTGGCACCCCTCCGACTGCTCTATACGCGCCCTGACATCTACAGGAGATAAAGAAGTGCAGAACCTGCTGATGAACTTCAATCCCTTACGGACCTGTGTATAAAGACAGAAGAGTGAAGCGCGGCATTGCTCAATCCCTTTTGGGATGCGCCTCGCATTCTGCTCCTACGTGATGCCGTGTAGGCAATTTGAATGCGAGTTTGGCTTATACAATGGCCAGTCGATGGAAAAGTCAGTGTTTTACCCATCGCAGACGACACCAAGTCACCGTGCCCGGAAGGATAGAGGGCTTGGTTGGGAAGTCCGAGCCGAGAAGTTCGATTCGAGGTACAGACGACAATCGGCAGCTCCTTCCACTGCACAACATCGCAGTGAGCGAGTAAGTCTACCTTCACAAAAAATTCTGGAGGCAGTTAGAGTGCATCCCTAGAGTATTCGTAGTTAGAGAGTCCATCGGGTATATGAGCAGTCTCCCACCTTCCTAAGATCGTACTAGGGCACCTGGAGCCCCATCGGAGGAGATGTGATTCTTGCGCCTCGAATCGCTTGTGTTTGCTCCCCATCAACGCCTCCTAAGCGTTTTCTCAGAGCGTGTGAATTGGTACCGGACTTCTTTGGGAGGGATACAACGCTAAGGGACCGTTCATAGTTCGTCACAAGAGCGACTAGTCGCCCGCACAAAACAAATCGATTGAAACCGAGCGCACGCCGCCGAAAAGTGCTCATACTCAAGCGCCGGCGCTGTCGCTGCAGTCGCTGTTGTCGCTGCAGTCGCGAGGTATGAACAGGCTCTAACTCGTTCATCGGCCGGACATAAAATGATCTCCACCATATTTCGCAAAAGCAGAGCGCATGGTGCGTACAACACGTGTTTGATTAATGTCGGCCTTTACCCTCTACGCGCTCCGGTTCACGAAGGTACACTAACCTTCGTGGACCAGAGGAAAAAAAAAAGAAATAAGTTAGTCTAGGTTCTAGCAAAGGACAGACCAGGGCTAGTGGTAACAGGGTCATCTCCCACAACCACAGAAAACGCAACCGATCAATAAAGTGATCACAAGCTTCAAACAAATGGAACAGGTCAAAGAATTCTGAAGCCTAAGTTGGTAGACGATGACAATGAATGAGTATTGACCCATGGGATCACCATACTTCACACTGTTTGACTAATACCACCCACCTCATCTCCTCCACCATGGTTTTCTTCTGATTTTGTAAGTTTTGCCGCATCAGCCGAGCATTTTCGTCCGCTTGTTGGCGCACCTGAATAGGTAATTTTAACAACAAACAGTAATTCAATTTCTTCAACTAGTGGTCATAAGTGGGCCAGCTGCTCCAACTGAGTTTTTTTTTAGTTTGAAGTCAAACAACGCTCTAGGTAATCAACATCTCCATAGCATCCCAAGGAGGGATGTGTGACACCGTCTTTTATCCTTTATATCTTCTTCACGGAAAATTTCATAGAGTGCCCCCCCCCCCCCATCCGAGAAACCTACCAGCAGATTTTCGTCCAGTAATCCTATCCAAATGATTCCTACTATATATAAGTAATAAGCCTGTGATAAAACTAAAGTGCTAAGTAGCCTAAGTAGCATGCGTCGGCGCAAATAGGGTCAGTGGGGTCACCCCTACACAGTGGTTGTTTGTATGTATGTATGTATATACATATATACATATATATATATATATGTGTGTGTGTGTGTGTGTGTGTGTGTGTGTGTGTGTGTGTGTGTGTGTGTGTGTGTGTGTGTGTGTGTGTGTGTGTGTGTGTGTGTGTGTGTGTGTGTGTGTGTGTGTGTGTGTGTGTGTGTGTGTGTGTGTGTGTGTGTGTGTGTGTGTGTGTGTGTGTGTGTGTGTGTGTGTGTGTGTGTGTGTGTGTGTGTGTGAAATTACATCGGAAATAACCTAGGGCTAGAACAATCCTGTGCTGAAAAAAAAAACCCGGTTTCAAAAAGCACAAACCGTTGTGTAGAGGGCGACCCCTCCCCGAACCTATTTGCGCCCATGCGTCTAGCGCCTAGCGTCTCTGCTAGGAAACTGTGGAGACGTTCTCAATACGTTAGCGACTTATGGAAATGTTTGAAGATCTGCTCAGAGAATACGCGACGTAAAATGAACATCCTCACCATGAAGAGGGAAAGAATGGAACAAGATTGTAAACGGCGGACATCTGGATCGGCTTACCGTAACCTTAAGCATCGGGTGAGACGTCTTTTGTGCAATCGCAGAACTAGGCTAGGGAAGGGACTCCAGGGTGTGTGCCATACAAGCTGCCCGTATGGAAACTGCTTTCGCCGCTCAGGGTGAGTCCGCGGCTGGGTTCTGCGTTCTTCGAGCGGCGAAGAGTATACGGCTGAAACAATGCGCAAAGAATGCGCAATGTTGTGTAGACGTCGAAACCTCTCAGACCTCAGATATTCAGCTGAAATGCAAGAATGCCACGACTCAGAAGAACCGAACCCCCGAAATTCCTCACATGAAGCGATCCCGCTACCCACTGCACCACGACCCGCTTGGCGAGAGAGCTATCGCGGGCTTAGAAGAGGTCGATCGAGTCTCACCGTGGACGCTGACGCGATCTCTAATGTAGGAGGGCGCAGACAGCAAAAGTCTCGGCGTGACCAGCACCTCGGTTACGGTAAGCCGGTCCTGATATCCGCCGTTTATAATTCGCTAAGAATGGGTCCAGAACACGAATTGGGCGATAGAATTTCTCACACCAGCGAGTGATAAAATATAACAATCGATATGGGATAAACAAGAAGATGGCTATGCGCAACTGATCCGTCACAATCCTTCCCCACAAGGTAGAATGAACTTTATCGATCTTCTAGGAATGAAACACTTGATGGAGGACTGGGCAGCACTTGCACATGTGAGTGGATTCACACTCACATCGACGATTTCTTGACACGCGGCAACGTCTTACACCATGAACCTTGGTCTAGTAGACTTTTCGCTTGCTCGTAAGGGACAAAGCGCTGAATTGTCCCTAGAATGCTTCTCTATTCCCCAAGAGCACAGGACAACACGAATTTGACTGGCAATAGAAGGTT
Source organism: Heligmosomoides polygyrus bakeri (assembly GCA_947359475.1). NCBI lineage: Eukaryota > Metazoa > Nematoda > Chromadorea > Rhabditida > Heligmosomidae > Heligmosomoides > Heligmosomoides polygyrus. The sequence continues at coordinate 104,841,072 of OX375866.1, forward strand.
ATTGCCTAGGGGCCCGTTTATATTAGGTTGTCCCATAAGTCTTCGCCGTTTTTTTCAACGATTCACTGCAGATTTCGCCGCCGGTCTCTTGCATAGCGCTGCATAGCTTTCGAAAGAGAATGATTTGCTCTATCAGAGCATGTATTGCATTTCTTCCTTCATCATGAATTTTGCCATTTTTTAGTTCGTTGAAGTGAAAAGTGAAAAAGTAGCCATTTGCGCACTTGTTTTCTCCGCTTAGGTTTGTAATTTTTTTTGCGCAGTTTTTTATAGCATTCGGAAGACAATGTTCTGTACTACAAGAATGCTCATTTGTCCTTTATTGATTTTTAGGTCATCAAATTGGGACGTCCGAAGGAGGATTGTTGTTTTTGCCGACAGCTCCTGCTCTGTGGTTGGGTTGGTGTTATACGTCATTCGAAAGAGAATGCCTTGCTCTATAAGAATATGTGTCGCGTTTATTGATTTCTGTCGAATATCAACAAAATGCCAAAAAGAGAAAAGTCGTCTTCACCAACAACTCCTTCTCCTTCTTCAGTTGTTGATATTCGACAGAAATCAGCGGGAGCCAATAAACGCGAGGCAAATTCTTACTGAGCAAGACATCCTCTTCCAAACGACATATAACACCAAGCAAAAAAGTCCAACCAAGAACCGGAGTTTTGGTAAAAAAAATTCGGACGGAAAAGTCGGACGTCCCAATTTGATGGCCTAAAAATCAATAAAGGGCAAGTGAGAAAATAGGACCAACACACATTCTTGTAGTAGAGAACATGTTCTTCCAAATGCTATAAAAAACTGCGCAAAAAATTACAAACCTAAGCAGAGAGAACAAGTGCACAAATGGCTACTTTTTCACTTTTCACTTTTCACTTCAACGACCTAAAAATTGACAAAGTTCATGATGAAGAAAGAAATGCAATACATGTTCCGATTGAGCAAATCATTCTCTTTCAAAAGCTATGCAGCGCTATGCAAGAGACCGCCGGCGAAATCTGCAGTGAATCGTTGAAAAAAAAACGGCGGGACTTATGGGACAACCTAATACTTCGACGCCGAGCGACGCGACGCCACGAATTGTAGCCACATTGATCGAGCGACGCAATCAATCAATTTGGCCTCAATGCATAGCCATCGCGTCGGGCCGCGACGAAGTATAAACGGAGCCTAAGGCCCCGCTTATACTTCGTCGCGGCGCGACGCGATGGGCATGTAATGAGGCCAAATTGATCAATCGCGTCGCACAATCAATATGGCCACTATACGTGGCGTGGCGTCGCGCCGCGACGAAGTATAAACGGGGCCTAATGCCTTATGACACCGTCTTTTAAGTTATATCGGCACTAATGCACTCTCGGGACTCCAGAGATCGAGGAGAGTTCAAAAAAAAATTTCGCCAAAGCTTCACCTAAGGTGTATTTGTGGTGCTGATCATGAATCTGACATCCGTTTTCGTTTTGCGCTGGACTACGGTAGGTTACGGTAGGTACCGGTGACTAAGTTGACGAGGTCATAATCACGGACTTCGCCCAAACTTCGCTTGGGGGGGGGTAATTGGGGTGCTGACCACGAAACTGACATTGGTTTCTGAAATTTCAGCCGATTACGATAAAACAATACTTCCGCGATGTCTGCTGCGAGTATTTCCGAAGAATACCCCGATTCTTGGAGGGTTTGTGGTCACGGTTGAACTCGATGAAACTTTCGTGACCAAGAGGAAGTACAATAGAAAGCGCTGCGTGCGCCGGCACCAATGGCTATTCGGAATATACGAACGGAAAATGGCATATCGTTCCTGAGGTTGGTGCGCAGGACGGACTCGAACCCCTTAGAAGCTGACTAGATGCCGCCTGCTGTCAAAGTTAAGATACTTGTTCATATATTTTCAAGCGTTACTTACTGGGCGAAATTCGGGCGAAATCGGTTACCAGTACCTACCGTGACCTACTGTACTCCAGTTAAAACGAAAAACGGATGTCAGATGCGTGGTCAGCGCCCCAAATAACCTCTATAGGCGAACTTTAGGCGAAATTGGTGACCATGACCTCGACACCCTTAGTCACCGGTACCTACTGTAACCGACCGTAATCGGCCGAAATTTCAAAAGTGGATGTCAAATTCGTGATCAGCACCCCAAATACCCCCACAAGCGAAGTTTGGGCGGAAATTTTTCGTTCGACCTCTCCTCGACCTCTGAAGTCCCGAAAATTCAATAATGCCGGTATACCTTCTTGTCATAAATAACATATAGAGCTATGAGAGGAAGAAAATCCACGAATGATTCAATCGTATAAAATTAGAATGCGTGGTGCATTCTGAAGCAACTGTTCAACATCTCTAACGATCAAATTCACCTGGATCCCAACTAACTACTTTTCAAATCAGCAGAAGTTCAACACCTTCGAATAACTGTAGGCATACAATTTTAAGAGGTATGAAGGCAGATATTCCATAGCTTCGCCACAGAAGACATGAAGTATGTAGGATTTATTCTATCAACAATGAGCGCGAGCTCGATATCAAGCAACAAGAGATCAAGGCAGGTGATCATCCGACGAGTTCCTAGCCTCCGTAGCCGTAGATCGTGTATCCGCGGCGCTTCAACGCATAGACGATGTCCATCGCGGTGACGGTGGTTCGCTTCGCATGTTCGCAGTACAGGACAGCTCCACGAATTACGTCCTCCAGGAAGACCCTGAGGACGCCTCGAACCTCCTCATAGACGAGCCCAGAAATACGCACCACTCCAGCTCGACGGGCAAGACGACGGATCGCCGGCTTGGTGATGCCGGAGATGTTGTCGCGCAACACCATGCGATATCGCTTCGGAAAGCGTTTCGCGTTGTGCACACCGCGCATGACGAGCAGTGTATGGCCGACTGTTTCGAAAGACACACCAGCCGTTGGCTGTTGTGGCATGGGTTGCCCCGGCGGGACCCTTCCCCCTTTCGCCATCACGTGCTCTTTCGCAACCTCACTCACTGCATCTTCCATCTTCATGTAGCGGAACGTATTCCGAGGAGTGGCTCGTCTTATTATCATCTCGCCATCAAGCTCATGACATTTCATATGACCGTCCTTTTAGGGTTTAATGTCAAGTTCTCATCGGAATACCGTGACTACTGGGAAGTGCCTCTAGAGTACCATGATAGCCTGGTTTCAAGGGACGTATGACTTCGAAAACTCATCCACCGCCGCTGAAGTCACATTGAAAAGGGTCTCAGTTACGTGTACGCTGCAGTTACGTGTTCCTATGGTAAATTTCGCGTGTTTAGTTAGGCGCGTGGTAGCGCAGTCGGAAGGAGCGGCCATCTGGAAATCTAATTCATGTCCTTATTTCGGGTCCCGTTCAGGTCAGGGAAGCCTTTCAACCCTCCAGAATAGATTAATAGGTAACAAACATGGCTAGAAAAGATGCGTCAGTTACGCTGGTTTTCCTCTCCAATCATCGCATAGGCAATACGAGTATAGATCTCCATGGTATCCCGTAGAAGGAGAAGAGGTGGTGCATCCCATAAAGTAATTGATTAGCTCCGTACTTCAGTCACCTTTTCCATGGGCTTTATGTTCTGTTACATCAAATCTGCGGATTTCCTAATTGAGCTATGGAAGCCCATAGCTGTGGTTCATTATTATGCCAACCAGTTCTACCTCAGACCTATCCATCCGCCGAGTCCGCAAGTTGTGAAAGGCCGGTGAAGAGTAAAGGAGGAAGATCAGCGTTAAATCAGTCCCTTTCCAAGACACGCCATGCATTCTGCTTCTATGAGATATCGAAAAGGGGTCATGAATGAGGACTTAGTGGATCGTGGCCGGAGAAAAAGAATGAGAAAGAACGCCAAGGTCATCAACTGAGCAGTGCACTGACCCATTCAGGACTGTCTAGAAGACACCCTTGAAAGCATGGACGTGCTATTACACCTCGGGAGTGACCTGCTCTTCAAAGAAAAAAAAAGTGGACCAGATTGCCACTGGAGGAAAGAAAGAATGTCGGCCCAAAAGAGAGAGTACACTAGAATCCTGGGATCTATCCGAGTCCGGGGACCACATAACTAAAAAGCATATGTAATAAATCCACTTGAGACTTGCAGAGCGGCTCCTACAGAACAACATAGGACCCTAAACAAGGAAAGTCACAAAGAAAAAAACGAAAAATTACTTTTGTTGCGGTTGTAAGCCGGCAAAGTTGTGTGCCCTCCTCACGCGGCGATTTTTTGTTGCTTGTTCGTTCGTTTTTGGTTTCTTTTGGGTTTCAGCTCGTTCTCTAGGAGGCGCTCGGTAAGTCTCAATTCCTTTTGTTACCTACTTTTTAGTTATGTGGCTCCCACGGACTAGGATAGATCCTGAATGGGGTTGAGGACTTGGTGGATCGTGGCCGAGAAAGAGGATGAGAAAGACCGCTAAGGTTATCAACTGACAAGGAAGGGTTCCCAATGTGAGCTTTAGTGGTGCTATTTTGACAGGATGTAGTGCCGCATCAGCGGAGCCCAGAATAACAGTAGGTTTTGGCTGTACGCTCTTTTAAAGACCGGAAAAGGAGGTGTCAAAACGTGTGCGTACCAATCGCCAACCCCTATAGCACCCCAGGAGATGCGCCTCGGTGGTGCAGTCGGTAGGGTTGCCGTCTTATAGCACACCGGTGGGGTTTTGAGTTGGAGTCCGCGTACTGCCAATACTTTTGTGCATATTAGTTTGTTGTTATTACGCTTTCTCAAGATCAGAAGAGTCAACTTTAGGCCAGCAATACTTATAACAAGTCAAAACTCTATTTGCGCCTTTATATGTGCTAGTTTTTCAACGACGCGTATTTGCACCACCACCATATCATGCCATATCACCAATGATACCGTAACTGCACACAATTACCCGGGCCTATTATGAACCCGGGCCATATCGGCACATAAGCGTACTAGAAATAAGGCGCAAATAGACACCGTTGGCCTGTTGTAAACATTGATTGTCTAAAATTGACTCCTGTCAGTGATCATAAGAAAGCGTAATAACAACAAATTAATATGTACAAAAAAAATTTGCAGTACGCGGACTTGAACTCCAAAGCCCAACGGTGTGCTCCTATGAGGCGGCACTCCTACCGACTGTGCCACCGAGGCACATCTCATCGAGTGTCATAGGGGTTGATGATTGATGCGAACACGTTTTTACACCCCCTTTTCCGGTCTTTGAAAAGTATTCAGCAAAAACTATCTGTATTTCTGGACTCCGCTCACAAGACACTTCTTTCTTCAGAATAGCATCGGAAAAGCTCACCATGGGACCCTTTCATTGAGCAGTGCACTGACCGATTCAGGATTGTCTAGGAGAGACTAATGAAAGCTTGAAGGAGCTATTACACCTCGGTAGTAACCTATTTTTTAAAGACAAAAGAGTGGATCAGATTGCCACTGGTGGAAAGAACGGATATCAGTCCAAATAAGGGAATACACTAGAATCCTGTGATTAGGAGTGAGAAGCGGACCTTGGCCAAGGCTCAAGAGAAACATCTGCTCTCTACTGAGATAGGAGTGTCCAAACTAGCATGAAACAGGACTCGAGAGATTAAGATGCGGCATGAAGATATCGGAACAGTGACGATTAAGCCGCAATTCAAGGTGTACGTGAGGGAGCGCAATACGGATTGGTCGACCAATTGGATTTTGGTTTTATTTGTGTTTCTATAGATTAAGTACTACATATGGATTGAGACTCGCACGATCAGTTTCTCGCCGCGTAGAGAACGGATACTCTGGAGAATAAATCGCTTAAGTGCGATAGAGGGACAGGCTTCATAGGCGCAGTTCTACTAAAGATTTGCCCTATCTGCTATACTGCTCTACATAGTAAGACCAATTCAGTGAAAGTAAGAAGACTTAAAGAGGAAGGGTTCCCAACCAAACATTTGACGGTCGGTAGACCGCTGAACGTCTGGTGAGAGGAATATAGGAGTGTTGAGTTGTATCGATATTGCATCTCTTGTGTGGTACGAGGCACGAAAAAGCTCAGCGTCCGCGAAGAATTTCACAGCGACTGTCGAGACGTACCTGGAGTATCCTCGCTACTCGTCTCCGTTGGCGTTCCTCGCGAATCAGCCGCTCTCGCTCCCGTGGCGTTATATGGATGTTTATGACCATTCGCCGCGAACGAAAATGCTAAACATTTTAGGCTTAACTGCTTCTTCTGCACGTCAAAGAACTTGTGGATGAATCGCGGTGGACAAATTAACCTCCAGCATGTTCAAGCACATGATGTAATCGCTATCACTGCATGGAGATGGATCTTACAAGGAGAGCCTTCAGAGTGGCGGTGAGCTTTTGCGATGCAGTTTTTACAGGATGTAGGGTCCCGTGTGGGGAGTCCAAAACCATAGCTATTTTCCTCGGAATGCTCTTCTGTGGTCGAAAAAAGGCGTGTGGAAGCGCTAACGCGAAGTTCATTACGCCACCGAAACCAATGTGGCGTCGGCTGGCGCAGTGTGTAGCGATGACAGTATTATAAAAATCCGACTCCTGACTTTGACACCGTAACCCCGCCGGGCCCTGCGAGCGCGGTTGCGAGTGCGGCGCGGCAGATTCGAAACGGGCGCGAATGTTTCCATACTTGGTTCGAGTGTGAATCACGAGCTCATGATCGCGGTGAACGAGTCTCCAAGAATTACGGCTAGGATTACGGCTTACGAATCTAGGCACGATGACGGCCTTTTAAATCTACAGGGACTGAGACCAACCACACAACGCTAAGGCCGGTTGCATTGACACTCTAGGAGGATACATTGAAGCCGTTGCGACCAATTATAGGAAGGAATATCTTTCAAGGAGTGAAAGAGCTAATCACGACTCATATCCTCCAAGCAAATAACTTCTCTAAGCACACTGCAGAGCTCTCTAAGGATGAAGAAAAGCTCTCTGTCTTTGAGACTTTCGAGGTCTAACTAGACGCATGAATATCCTCATAGTAATATTAATAACAGAGGCCTACCAATGCTCCTAAGATCTTTCCTACCGTTTTCACGACAGTGGATGGCATGATCCGACACATACCGTGTAAATATTTTAAGACAGCTCAAAAACAGGAGGACTAAATTGAGATGAAGATTATTGGTCATATGTCTCTCATTTTTCTCTCCATGATCTCATGAACACTTTCTCACTCTAAACGTATGATTTTCCGTATAATGAAGGGGTGAGGACAGCACGAAGCAGCGTCTTGTGTTGTACGACTGAGCTAGGCCGTTTCTTATATAATTTGACATACATACACCTTCTTATCAAGGCAGATAGCCACTGAGTACATGATGATTCCTCCCCTCCCCCTTCCCCCGAGCCAATTCGCGCTTGCAGCCGTGGGCCTTTTGTTACCTATCATCCTGGCAGGTCCGCAAACACCTCGAAGGAATCTCGCTGAATACCTGAAGACGCCCGGGACTCATTTCTGGCGTTAAACACAGAAAATAAGGGCTCGGTGTCTGATGCAAAAGCCACCATCACGCATAGCATGGTCTATTAGAGGTAAATATGATAGACCTTTCCCTATCCCTGGTTAGGATGCTCGAAGCACTCCACATACTGACACAAGATACCGTCGAAGCTATGAAACAATTGCTTTTTCGAGATCTCCCATTGTGGAGGCAGTCTTCACCAGATACCTACCAAGCCTACCATCTAACAGACTCTCTTATGGAGGGGCTCCAGCTGCTATAAACTCCTTGGACGAAGTCTACTTGAACATCTACAAGACATCGTTCGCACCAGTGTGCTTGCAAGCATGCTAAGTTAAGGCCTAGTGTTACGTCACAGCTGACCACCAGAACAAGATTCAAAAGTTCTGCTAGAGGAAGCCAAGGTATTCGAGACCTGTTCGATCAGCCCTAACATTACTTCGCATGACTGCGCAGATCCTTCAAAACATCACAATAGCAGGATGTTCGAAGCTCCTGTCCACACCCGCTCCATACTGTGCGATTACGTCACGAGTTTAAGAGACCGACCGCGCCCCAATCGAACGCCGGGTTACGGTGTCAAATTCAGGAGTCGGATTTTTATAATACTGTGTAGCGATGTCGTCCCTAGGCCGGACAAAGTGAGTTTTACGGTTCGACCCCGGTGTTGCCATAGTTTTTGCACACATCGGGTCGCTATTATTTTGTGCTTGCGTGACCACAGGAGTCAATTTGTACACTATTATTGCTTTTAGTAAGTAAATGTACCTCTTTCCTGCGTTCATTTGAGCTATCTCTTAGTGGATTGAGTTTGCACTGCATTATATCAACAACAATATCGTAAATCCACACAAACACATACACTTCACGGTATAGGTCATGAATTTGGTTTGATACTGGTAAATACTTAACAGTTCCTAAAAGCAATAATGATGTACAGATTGACTCCTGTGATCACGCAAGCACATAATAATAATGACCCGATGTGTGCAAAACAATGGCGATACCGGAGGTCGAACCGTCAAACTCACCGAGTCCGGCCGAGAGGCGACATCGCTACCCACTGCGCCAGTCGACCACGTTCGCTTAGGTGGCCGCAGGGCGTAATGAACTTCGCGCTCGCGCTTCCACACGCCTTTTTTCGATCACAGAAGAGCATTCCGAAAAAAAATTAACTTCGGCTTTGGACTCCTCGCGCGGTACCCTGCATCCTGTAAAAATTGCATCACAAAAGCTCACCTTCACTTTGGAGGCTCTTGTTATTAAAGAGACGACTTATGAGTTCAGTGACCTGAGGAGGATTCATCAAACTGGAGACGGATGTAAATGAGTCCTCTTTTGTATGAGGAGATAGATATCCACGGGGATCGTCAAGTATTTTCCACCTAGCAGGATACCCACGATTGAATCGGTAAGGTCTATGATGCATGCCACGTAGTGGGCATGTTTCTCCCTGCTACACCACGTGCCCTGGGCTCAATAGTTGATGAATTCGGGCCCCTTCTGGGTCTTCAGCCAAAAGAACTGAACACCCATACTCGCCGATACACTTGCAACCGGGAAAAAACCCGTCCGAGTTGTCCGGGCTGCAACGCCCACATCCGCACGATTCGAACCTGGTTTTTATTAACCATGGAACGCCCTTACTACAGGCTTTATACGTTGGAGCCAGGGATGAAAGACATTAACGACGCTACGACGCTCTATGGGATTTTCTGCCCATCAGAAGCTCCCTTCCCCCGACCGTATTTGCGCCGTAGAAGCATGCAAGCAAATATCAATAGCTGCAGCGACTGATTCGCAGAGGGATATGCAACTCGGTCCCGTAACGATTTCCCTGAATTTCACTCCGAAACTACGGTGAATAACTCAGACGGGTTTTTTCCGGTTGTAAGTTTATCAAACACTAACACCCACAAGTTTGAAGACGTTCAGATCTAGTTTGGCTCAAATTCTAAGCTGGGGTAGTAGGTACAAAGATTTAGATCATTCAGATTTAGTGTTTTCTAAATGTGGCTTCATTTAAAAAAACATCGACCCTTATTGGGCGAGCTAAACTGCAGGAATGACAACAAATGAAGCATCTACTTGTAAAGCGAAAAGATGAAGAAGAATCTATTGGTGGGCTGGATATAGCCGTAACTTAGCCTCGGTCAGGCTATTGACCAGATAAGCATTTTCTGCTCGTCCTCGTTTGGTACATTTTTCGCTATCGGAACATGTTCACATCTTGGGGTCGGATTCATCAACGACTTACATAACTTTAACAGAGAATTCACAGCGGAAAACTCAGATAACGCGGCTTATCGCTCTCCATATCGCCCGATAAGCCACGCAATCAGGAATTTCGGCTGTAATTTTCTCTGTTAAATTGCTGTAAGTCGTTGATGAATCCGGCCCCTGTTCTTTATTCGCTACAGAAGCACAAAACGTTCCTAGATTTGTTTTCCACTATCTGACTTTTAATGGGAATAAAACCCTTGCTGAGAAAATTGTGCAATCTCAGAAAGTGCTCCACCCTATAACGAGATGTGCGTCTTATGTTTCCCTTTCAACTATTATTTAAAAATGTATCTATAAGGTGGACCGGGGCAGCCACAGTTGGCAACTAATCTGGCCCTTCCTACTACACTTTCAGTTCTCTTGATTTTGCTTGATTGACCTCATGGTCCAGTTTCGAAGGGTAGTAACTACTTTCAACTTTTGCTGTACTCTTTTGGGCCCAGATGATTTTGTATCTCTATTGGCTCAATAAATGTTCTACGTTCTACTTTTCGTCAAATTAGAAAAGTAAGCGTGTGAAGTCGTTAGGCCAGGCAATCATATTCTTCCACTCGTCCTCATTTGATATCCCTTATTGGGATTGCCCCGAGAAAGAGCTGGACAGAAAGCTGATGTTTTGATGTACTGTAATACTATAAAAAGAAAGAAAGTGAATCGAGGAAGGAGAGAAAAATATCAAATGAGGACGAGTGGAATATGATTGCTTGGCCTAGCGACTTCACACGCTTATTTTCCTAATTTGACGAAAAGTAGAACATAGAACATTTATTGAGCCAGAAGAGATACAGAATCATCTGAGCCCAAAAGATAACAGCAAAAGTTGAAAGTAGTTTCTGCGCTACGAAACTGGACCATGAGCAGGGGTGCACACAAAATTCTGTGCGTAAAATTTTTTAACGAAATTTCTTAACGGAAAATTTTCGTTAAATTTCCGGTAAATCGTTAAATTTCGTTAAAAAGTACCATTAGCTGCAAACCATTACTTTAAGTGACAAAAATCAAGGAAAAACTTCTAGGCTTCAACTTTAAAAGATCAACAACTAAAGTTCAAGGAATGGAGTGTAATACTGCAATGTAAATTAATCAATTGAACATCAACAAACGTAGAAAAATAAACAAGCTCTCAGCAAAAAATTACCCACATGTGTGGAATAAGAACAGCCATGGGAATTATCATTGAAGATGACCACCGGCAGGGCATCTTAAAATGTGTCATCAGGCAGAACCCGGATTCCCCCTCCCCTCCTTTCCTAGTTCTTTGCGAAACTGTTCTGTGTGACTAGTACAGAAAGAGTTAATAAAAAATACAATTAAAAGCCCATCAGTGGCATGTTAACACGTTGTTAAACGCACGATTTTCGAGTGCCTGGTGGGCGTGACCAAACCATTTTTTTTTTGCAACGTCGGGACCGTGACACGAGATCATGTCACACGGTCTCACACAGCCTAAAAAGTGTAACACCTCGTCAAAGTGTTAACGTTGAGGAAAAGTAGCTTTCATAGTTTTTGTTATTAGCGTTTTTCTGAAATCGTTTAAAATACGTCCAGCAGCCGAAAACGTTCTCTCCGTCTGGACTGTTCTAGGTGGCTGGCAAACGTATTCTGGGACAGGCAACGCCAAGTGAGGATAGGCATATCTTACCAGGGATTAGATCAGTATCTTTGTGGATTCGTTGACGTGCATGCTGGTTCGGCGAAGAAATTTCTATCTCCAAAATGCATTAATGGATTAGGATAGAGGACGGCGTTACTCACTCCCCTTTGGGATGCGCCATTCTACTTCTAAGGGATATCCTGAAGGCGATCTGATTGCGTATTGGGCCGTGAAATGACTTGCGGTAGCCAGCCGATGAAGAAGTCAGCGCTCTTCACTTCCCAGACAACTCTGGTACCAATTCTCCGACACTGGAGGGATGGAAGGTTTGATTGGCCTGAGCGGGAAATGCGAACCAGGAACATGGTATCGGGCGCACGCGAGCACCTCCTCCGACTGCTCCACACGTGCCCCAGGACGCATTATTTCCAAAAACTCAAACAAATTCATGAAAACATTAAAATATTCCTGCTGACTACAACAGTTTCTTCAGGAGCAGTCCTAATCGGGGGGATGAGAGACCTGCAACATTAGTGAAGACTAAGAGTAGATGTGATAAACTCACTGATAAAAATGTCCGTTAAAAATTCCGTTAAATTCCTAAAGATTCCCGTTAAGTCGTTAAGCCAGAATTTAACGAAAAATGCCGTTAATTCGTTAAATTCGTTAAATCGTTAACCGTTAAATGTGCACCCCTGACCATGAGGTCAGTCAAGCAGTCAAGAGAACTGAAAGCTAAGCAGAGAGGATCAGGCTAGTTCCACCACTGTGTCTGCCCCGGCCGGATTAGGATCCTTAACATGGTTAAAATATCACCAAAATTGGCTACTACAACGATTCTGTTGCTGATGCTTTCAGTTTTAACACAAACAACCACTCCTCTCGAAAATCCCACTCTCGAATCTCACCATTACAGTCTGTATCGGAACACCGTCAAGTCAAAGATTATTTTGATAAATTCCTTAAGTGAAGTCGAGAAGTAATGGGTGAAAACGGATGTAAATAAAATGTTTTTTAAAACTCCGACATTTCGCGCTTGGTGGCACTGGGTCAAATTTCTTGATTGGAGCGCGCCATATCGCTGTTGACAGCCCGGAACAGGTGATCGCGAACTCGGTGTAGGATGCGAGACACTCCAAGGAAGTACAGATCAGCTTTAACTGTAGAATTCACATTCTGATGCAAGTCTGTAAGATTTTCAGGCACTATTGTACTTTACGGACTCCAGAGGACGAGGAGGGGTAAAAAAAATTCGCCCAAACTTCGCCTAGGGGGTTATTTGGGGTGCTGATCACGAATCTGACATCCGTTTTTCGTTTTACGCTGGAGCACGGTAGGTTACGGTAATTGCGGTTGACTAAGGCTGCCAAGGTCATGGTCACCGATTGCGAGCAATCCCATCCTTCTAAGCCATTCCTGGAAATCGGCTGCGTCCATGTTTTTTGTTTCATGTTTTGTCAAAGACGTCCTTCAGCTTGAAGTCGCGCAGTTCTTCCTGGCGGCGGTTGTGGAACAGTGCCCGGAGGGTCATGATGCTTAGATTGCTATCTCTCGATTAAGGCGCCTTTTATACTCCCGCCGCGGCGCGGCGCGCCAATTTGGGGAGCGGCGCGGCCAGTCGCGCCGCGCCCGAAATTGACGCGCCGCTGCGCGATTGCGGTTAGAAAGGGGAGCGTCAGCGACGCGCGGCCACAAGCTTCTGCGCACTACGGCCCGTGCTCCGAAAAAGCTCCATGAGTCATTGAGGGAGCAAAACAGAAAGGATTCGTCTGGCTGATCAGCAATGCATCTTGTCAATGTTTGTCGTGGGATTCCTATGGGAGCGACGAATCCTCTCTTAAGCCTGGAGTCGAAGTCGTCACCTACGGCTACGGTTGAAACTGGTGAGTGTGGTATTGAGTCGAATCCCCTGCAATGCAAACGGCACTAAACCACCCCTTATTTTGCTATATGGGCGGGTCCAAAAGTAAAACTGCTGGAAGATACTCATCGTCGATAACCACTCAAAATTCTTTCTCATATGACCATTCTGGGGTCACTGTGCACTAAGCATATCTTTAGCGTTGTATACGAAGCTTCGTGAATGTCTACAGATCTCCATTCTCTTCCTAGGTTACAGAAGGTACAGACTAAGGTCATGGTCACCGATTTCGCCCAAGCTCCCTAATCATCCAAACCTAGTAATCGCCTGTAACTTCAGAAAACGATGCCAGATTCGTGATCAGCTCCCTAAATACCTCCTCCTCCTTCCCAATAGGAGAACTTTGGTCGAAAAGGTGAAATCTCCCACCCTACACCGAGTCTGCCGCGGCTGATCGCGCCGCGCCGCGCCCTTCCCCTCAGCGGCGCGATTCGCCGAATACCGTAAGGCCCCGTTTATACTTCATCGCGGCGCGATGCGATGGCCACGCAATGAGGCCAAATTGATCGATCGCGTCGCACAATCAATATAGCCACTATACGTGGCGTCGCATCGCGCCGCGACGAAGTATAAACGAGGCCTAACCCAAAATTCCGTCAAGTGTGGTGTTTTGCGGCGTCGGAGTATAGAAGCGATGCGGCGCCGCCTCGCGGCGCGAAAAATCGATAGCCATGCCGACCATCACGCCGCGCCGCGGGGCGGCGCAAGTATAAAAGGCGCCTAAGCCTTCGCCTATCGAAGAACTTCCCGCAAAAATGGTTTCCCGCAGATCTGCGGATTTTCAGGCGATCGTTGCGGGACCTTCTGCATGCTGTGCTCACCCGTAGCACCACAGATAACCCCTACAGCCGAAGTTTGGGCGAAATCGGTGACCATGACCTTGGCAGGCTTAGTCACCCGCACCTACCGTAACCTACCGTATTTCAGCTTAAAACGAAAAACTGATGTCAGATTCGTGATCAGCACCCCAAATAACTTCTCTAGGCAAAGTTTGGGCAAAATCGGTGATTATGACCTCGACAGTCTTAGTCACCGGTAGCTACCGTAACCTACCGTAATCGGGCCGAAATTTCAAAGACGGATGTCAGATTCGTGATCAGCACCCCAAATAACCCCCTGGGCGAAGTTTGGGCGAGAAAATTTTCTCGACCTCTCCTCGTCCTCTGGAGTCCGTAAAGTACAATAGTGCCGATTTTCACCCCGACTTTCGCCCACAAAGTCCTTAGAATTTTTCCAGAAACTTGTGAAATAAAAGGATTAAATTCGGGTAAATATGAACTATACTGCACTAGAACCTGTTTTGGGAGGGAAAAACTTTTAGGTTCGGAATACACTGGTGGACACTGTCTTGATTTACACCCACGTTCTTGGCAGTTTGTGATAGCGCAGTTGAGCTATAAACGCCTGCTGTCGCGTGCACCCCGGTTCGAGTTACCTCGTGGTGCTGCCCAGGCCAACCAAGCCTTCCATCCCCCGGGTAGTGAATAGCTACCATAGTTGTGCTGTCGAATTTTTTCGAATATTCGAATGGTTTCGAATGCTCGTAAATTTCTAAATATATTCGAGAAAAGCGATTTTTCCGAATAATCGAATTCGAGTGCTTAATCGAATAGGTCATTCGAGCACAACTATAGTAGCTACCAGGCTTGCCTGGGATGGCTAAATCACTTATTGGATCTATCCTAGTCCGGGGGGGGCCACATAACTAAAAAATAGGCAACAAAATAAATTGAAACTTACCGAGCGGCTCCTAGAGGACGAAATGGAACCTAAAAGGGACTAAAAAGCGAACGAACCATCATAAAATAAATAAAAAATCGCCCCGACTTACAACCGTCTCGGCGGGCAAAGAGCGACGGAATGGAGGCATGCCGCGTGCTGACATGTTATAACCAGGGTCTACCATGGTGAGCAAGGCGCATGAAGCCGCATGCCGTGTGCTGACCGCCGCTTGACATGTTATCACCAGGATCTAACATGGTGAGGGGGCACACAACTTTGCCTGCTTACAACCGCAACAAATGTGTTTTTTCGTTGTTTTTTTTTGCGACTTTTCTTGTTTAGGTTTAGATGTTGTTCTGTAGGAGCCGCTCGGTAAGTCTCAAATGGATTCGTTACATATAATACTTTTTATTTATGTGGCCCCCGGACTAGGATAGATCCCACTTATTTGTCAATCGACCGTCCACTGCAAATAAGTTGACAGGTCAAATACACATTTAAATTACTCCCACGATAGAATAAGGAGCACATCGCAAACAAGGATTGATTAACGCCATCTTTCATCCGTCCGGCCATTGGCTTAAAGGCCTGTTCATACTTCGCGACAAGAGCGACTTGTCGTTCGTGCAAAACATGCAAATCGATCAAAACCGAGCGCGCTCCGCCGTGAAGTGTTCATTCTCAAGCGCCGGCGCTGTCGCGGCTTGATCCATTTAGACACAGGTGAATTTTGGGGAATTTCCGACACGTTCGCAGCACGTATGGCACACGGCATTGGGCAGGCGGGGCGGGGGGGGGGGGGGCACTCCCTCCTAGGGGTGGATTTCTTCGATGGGCAGCTCATGGATGGGCAGCATGTTGCGCCTTCCATTCTGCGAACCACCCCAGCTCTGGGATACCGTTGGAATTCGAAGCTATAGTGTGGAAAAGGGAATAAGGGGAGTGGTCGCCACAACAGTGCGTCCGTTTCTACCATTCCCTCTCAAATTCATCACGAGTGGTTTAGGATTTGTTGCTGTAGTTCACCTCCAATTCTCTCTTTTCTCAGCTCATATCGCAGCCGCTCTTCTCTTAATACGCCGTTCCGGTGGTACTGGTCAGCTGGCAAACGTCTCTGGTGAGATGGAATTTACGTGCAAAGACGTGTGGAAGTAAGCGAAACACGTCGAGCACGTGCGGGAATCTAATTGGTCAGAGTGGACTTGGTGTCTAAAGGGATTTGGCCGTTGTCGCTCCAGTCACTCCAGTCGCTGCTGTCGCCTGTCCATACTTCCGCGTGCGCACGCTGTGCACGCCACGCGCGCTGCGCTCTTGTCGCTGCTGTCTCGAAGTATGAGCAGGCCCTTAAAAGGCCCCACAGAGTTCTGCGGCAACGCCGCTCGCCGCTATGGTTAAGGATAGAGCAGGGACGCCTCCGGCGGCGAGCTCTGCGTCTCTGCCCTGTGGTTAAGCATAGGGCCGCGGCGCTGCCGCAGAACTCTGTGGGGGCCTTAAGGCCCCCCAGACTTCTGCGACGAGCGGCGTACGGCGAAATCGCTGAGCCACGCCTCTCAACGGCGACGGCGAGGTGCTGTAGTCTTTCTAATCGGGACCAACTGGTGCTTAACAATAACGCGCCCCGATGACGATCGCGCGCCCGCATCAACCTGATTACATGAGAACTGGTCCATGACTCATTCCGCCACGCGCGTGCGGCGTGAGTCAGATAGGAAGAGTGAGCCTCTGCGTCTTAGCTACTTGCGAGTGCCCGCCATCCGCCGTCTCCTCGAACAGCAGACTCACGTGAATAGAACGTGAAGACGGTCGGAACCGTAGGGAGAGTTGGTGGAGTCGCATAGAATCGACAACTTAACAAGTATTGGTTGTGTTACAACTGTTTCATGGATATGCAAAAAAAGGGGATTGAAGTGATTTAGCTCGAGGACTGGTTTTTCCTAATTTAAAATATGCATTGATCCGCTTATCACATAAAGTTTATCTTAAACGTCACAATGGTAATATTAATAATACCATGAGCAGGAAAAGAAAAACAAAACAAATATCACCAATGTGCTAATCTAGCGGCAAGTACATCGAGCTGGTCCTTGCATTCTCTTGTAGTAGGCGGCCGGCCTGCGGTTCTCAAAAATTGGAGGAACCTCCAGGGCTCGGTGAGCACTTCCACTTGTCGTTGTTGCTCATCAGTCCTGATGTGCCGTGGTGTAACTTCACCTTGACGAAGTTTTATACTTAATCCTAATACTATAAGATGGTGTGCGCTATGATTTACCAATCAGCTGGACTTGACTGACCTCTCACACAGCATTCGTCTCGTAGGGATGTGGTGAGATAGCAGTACTGATTCCAAAACGCTGCTTGGATTAGCAATTTCACCCTGCTTGGCCGTTTTGTAGCATGTAACTGCAAGGTCTGAAGTGCCTGTCATACTTCCCTTGAGAGCGCAGTGAGACTGTGTTAATGCTATGCACTAATTTCCATTTAATTACTCTCACTGTAGCCTCAACAGAGGTGTAATGGGGCTCTGAAGATCTGCAGCTACATTAGATGTCCTCAATGTTTGTTACAGGTGTTTATGCTGATTTGATCAATCGGTCCACTACTCATAAGATCTATTATTGGTCCCCCTGGTCTCTCAGCTGTTGTCGCTATTTGACTATGCTCATTCCGTCTTCGAATCATCTCCACTACTGGTAGTCTCGCACCCAACTTGCGCGCACGTGGCCTCAACGGGGGAGTTATAGGCAATGCGCTCATGAGTGAGAGGCCCGTCGATTAGCCAAGAGTCGAGGTACATGTTGGGTGTGAGAAGCGGCAGACGCTAAAGACACGAGCGGGATGCATGTGAGGCGCGAGAGGGTGCGAGACATGGCTGCAGAAAACCCGCGCGCCGCGCTGGCACCTTGCCCATGGACCAGTTCTCCGGCAACAGCATCAACCTGCATCAGCTGTTCGATTACATATGAACTGGTCCCCGAAAAATTCCGTCACGCGCGAGCGGCGAGACTCAGATGAGCAGAGTGAGCGCAGGGCAGAGTCCGCTGTCGCGGAGGAGAGCACAGATTGGGCTAGGGAAGGGACTCCGGGGTGTAGCGAGCAGGGAGGCGTGGACTGCGCGAGACGGCACGACGAAAAACCGCGCGCCGCCTCGGCTCCATGCCAAGCGGACCAGTTCTCCGGCAACGCAGCTGTTCAGGCTGGTTTCATCAAGGCTCGTGCACAGTTTCACTGCGCTGTGGCACCGCGCTGAGGGGATAATTTTTTGCCACATCCCCCACGTCAGCGCGGTGCGGCAGCGCTGCGCACCTGGAAGGTTGCCAGCAGAGGGGCGATCGATGGCAGCCATTTTCCTCGCCTTACACCGCAGAATCCGCAGTGTTTTCGTTGTTCTAGACGTTCTTTTTGTTGGAATTAATTCGTGATTGTGTAGGATATGTGAACAGGCATTATAATTGTGCTAGTACAGTTATTTTCAGGTAATCTGACGTCCCGTCCGCTTGTCACCGCTGGTAGGAAGCCACTGAATCTCATATCAAGTTTCCATACTTGTTTCGTGCTTCCATCCGACCGGACATTGAGAGCTTTATTCAAATGCTCACCCACAAACGCCAGACACACGCTGTTCAGGCGCTCGCCGGTTAGTTGTTTGTTTTTCTGTTTCATATTGAATTTTTCGTTTGTACTCACAATTATTGTTTTGCACATGTCATTGGGTTTCTTATCGTTAATGATGTCATTCTCTTGGAACTGAAGATCATTAGTTGTGCTAGAAGGGAATATCTCTGACGCTGGCTTCTCTGCACAAAAAGGAAATTGTCTTACTGAATAGTATTGACGAAGTATCGTAATAACTTATTCATGAAGGAGGTGGACTGCTCCGATGCACCTCATATCAAACATTTTTGATGTGAGGTGCATCGGAGCAGTAGCCTTTCTCTGTAAAACAACTGGTATCGGCAGGCTGATACATTGTTTATTAATATGCGCATTAATACATTAAAATTGCAGATAAGAAGGCATTGTTCAGCATTGAAAACAAATCGGAAACGCCTCAAGTATCAAACCTAAAGGTTGGTTCATTCCGTTGAATCAGATATGTCATTTACCCACTACCTGTAGTTATCAATCAGTGTTCAGGCTCATATTATGTTGCTCACTGGTCACGAGGAGATTTTCGCCGTTCCCTTCAGCAGCGACAAAACGTCTGGTTTCGAAGGTAGAATCGGAAGGTAGAATCTTTACCGTTTATTAGATTTCTGAACCTTTTGTGCATAATTTATAATTCTAGACATTCCTATGGAATTTATACGGTGATTAGGAGAACGTCTCCTTGACTCGGGGTCATACAGGAGCCGCTATGGATCTTCACTCCAACATGGATTCAAGGTACTGCTCTGATGCTTGTCTAATCTGCGGACATGTAGAATGCCTTTCTCTTCTTTAGTTTACTACTCACCGGTGCCACTGGCAAGACAGTTGTTGCGCATGGAGACTGGCGAGTATACTCCAAAGTTGAAATCCCACGTTGACGTCGTGAACTCCTGTAATTCCCCACGCTGAAGATCACAGTTAATTTGCTCGTGTGGTAACGATGGATTGGTCAAGGTGAGTTAGATATCTAGCCTGGTGTTATGTCGGTTTTGCAGTCTAGATTCTGTTTGAGTTCTACGCGATATGTTAGGAATTGTTATGAAAGCAGAAAGCATGTTGAACGGTTCTGCCTCGTTCATCTGGGACTTGGTGTGTAGATTAACTCTGAGGTTTGGTTAGTAGAACGAACGACATTAGAGTATGCAAAGTAGAGATTCACTGTATTAGTTGTGTCAAATGTGGAATCCAAGCAGCAAGAGACTGCATTCAAAACAGAGCTTAGGTTTAAATCGCTTACAAGGTATGTCATAGAAGTTGAATGCGTGCTGCACCTATATCGGGATAGTTAATGCTAATAGCGGAAGAACCGTTAAGTCGCACGAGCTCAACTTCTTCACCACACGCACTACTCGTTTATTAGTGAGAATGATTGTTACATGCTGCATTGTTTCAGGGTATTCACGAAGTTTTCGAAAAGGCTACCAAGGCGGCACTTTCTACATCTTCCGATCTTTGATGTCGTGCCGCAAATCCTCGTCGATCAGTACTCCTCCATCCGCAGACTTAGCTCTTCAAAGCATTGGTTTTCTGATCGAATAGGATTCTTGCACCATCAGTGAGAAAAGTTCTACATGCATGCCTAGAACAAGTTGTGGCGAGTGCAAAAGCAGAAATTTAGTGTAGCTGATAGTACTCGTCTGATTTTAATCTTCCAGTGGAATGGTCTTCGCTCTTTTGTAGTTGCTTCAGTCTTTTAATAACGCTTACAACAATAACAATTCTAACAACACGCTGAATGAGCAGGTCAGTGAGAGTAATGGTGGATAATAACACGTTCCAATGCGAAAATCGCGCCTAATGAGAAGGTAGGACGGCTAACGCGGTCCAATGAGAAGGTAGGACGGCCACCTATGATGAGAAAAAGGAACCACCACCACCTATGAAACCACCTATGAAAGGAAAAAAGAAAAAACAGCTGGAGGAGCAGCCGAAGGAGGCGGATTTGCGGCGACAGCTGGCTCTGCAAAGCTGCCGCCACATTTGGCGTCCAACAAGCGCATGGTACGCAATCCCACAAGCCACACGCCACACCTCGGCACAGCGCAGTGAAAATGGGAGCTCCAATTCCCTCAGCGCAGTGGCACTGCGCGGTGGCACTGCGCGGTGAGTGTGCACGGCCCCTCACCGCGCGGTGCCACCGCGCTGTGGCACAGCGCAGTGAACCGCCTATGCTACAACATGGGTGGTTCACTGCGCTGTCGAACTGTGCACCAGCCTTCACTTTTTTTTTAAATGAGAAACGCTGTAAACGTTGACCGCTCCAAATCGCCCTCCTGACTTCTTCATCGATATGCCAAATCTCAATTCGGCCAAATCTCAATTCGGCGCTATGGTAGTTGGGGGGGGGGGGGGTCACCATGGCCTGCCACGGCGGGCAGTCGCGGAGAGTACAAGAATCTAGATTACGGAAAATGCAGTGCCGACTAACCCAAAATTGCATAAGCGGTGTGTTGTGCAATCACGACACGCCCTGTTTCACGGTGAACGCTTAAAGAAAGTACTCTACAACAGCTCTTACGAAAACGGGAGACAGTGAATGCGAAGGAAATGCACTTTGGAACTGCTCCTACGAACCGGGGTTTTAAAATTCAGTTCCTTACTAAGTTTATGTGTCACGCAGTCGGCTTTGTTCATGCAGCTCTCCTAGAATCTACATTTTCTTAAGGAATCGCGTCCACTTCAACGTTGTTGTTCTATTAGTTCGATCGAAGGCTGTCGGATTTAAGCCGCTACAGTCAAATTAAAGTATCTCCGCTCAGACTCAATCTTAATGAATTCTATTGGAATCTACAGAATTGCTGGTAAGGGCTACGAAGTCCAATGTGCGCAGGAGTTCAGAAGACCTGCCGAATACGGCGTCCAATGTGCGTAGGGATTCAGAAGACGTGCCGAACACGGCGTCCAATCTGCGTAGGGGTTCAGAAGAAGAGTCGAACACGGCGTCCAATGTGCGTAGGGGTTCAGAAGAAGAGTCGAACACGGCGTCCAATGTTCCAATATAGAATTCGGAGAGTGGTAACTATTCCAGAGTGTAAATTCGCTTGCTAGGTCTGCCGTTGATATAAATGTGCACTAAATTCACCAGTATTTACCACGTCGGCGTGCTCCGCGCATTGTACTTCCACTTGGTGCTCTTGATACTGAATGTTAAACTGAAAAAATGTGAAACTGAATGTTAAATATGGTTTTGATTTACATCCCGGTAACTAGTCTTCCTTCATTTATCTAGTTTAACCTTTTTCGTCCACATACCAACAAACAAACAACCGTTCAACTGTGCTACGATTAGGAGAATAGAGATGTTACGATAACCACAAACTCCAAGAAGAAGAAACCGCGGGATCTATCCTAGTCCGGGGGGCCACATAACAAAAAAGTAGGTAACAAAATGAATTGAAACTTACCGAGCGGCTCCTAGAGAACGAGCTGGAGCCTAAAAGAAACCGAAAACGAGCGAATAAACGAAAAAAAAAATAAAGAATCGCCGCGGTTTACAACCGTCTCGGCCGACAAACTTTGACGGAATGGAGGCATGCCGCGTGCTGGCCGCCGGCTGACATGTTATAACCAGGAATTGGTGCAATCCTAGTTGGTGGTGGCCACTCTTAAACGATTTCATAAAAACTGAATGTGTTCAGTATTGAAATATACTGAACTTACTCGTCCTTTAGGAAGCAACTGCACTAACGAAGTCAAAATAAATAACACAGAAAACACGAGAATATATTACATTTGTGAACTACGGAGGTTTGCAAATGACTAAGACATGAAGTACACTGTCTTGTCTGTGTTCAAAACGTAAATTGATGGTGTCTTGGCCCAATTTTATTTTATTTTACTGGTATTTTATTTTATCTTTTTTCATTGCTTGAAGATGATCCACTCACTGTACAATTCTAGTAAGGAGTCTTCCTTTACTAGAAATGCACCCAGAATGGTCCTTTTTTAGGTTGCCCGCTCCCGACTAGGAACTAGGCAATAGATTGGCGTAGTCTACCTATTTCTACGTTTGTTGCCCATTTATTGATTGTCGTTGTGCCGGGAAATCGTTTAAGAGTGGCCACCACCAACTAGGATTGCACCCAGGAATCTAACATGGTAAGGAGGGCACACAACTTTGCCTGCTTACAACCGCAACAAATGTAATTTTTTTCGTTTTTTTCTTCATGACTTTTCTTGTTTAGGTCTCATGTTGTTCTGTAGGAGCCGCTCGGTAACTCTCAAATGGATTCGTTACATATAATACTTTTTATTTATGTGGCCCTCCGGACTAGGAAAGATCCAAACCGCGTTAAAGGAGGACTAGGAAAAACGTTTGCCTGATTTTACACAAGAAATTCTATGATTCATTGACGTTAACCTTAAGATATTAACAATTAAGTGCTTTTCCTCGAATAAAACTGGTTTTATACTAAACATCTGGACAATTCCGCACTATTTCTTACCTTTAATCAGCTGGGGAATTATTCCCAAAGCATGCTCCTTGTACATCGCGTGAAAATCCCGGAACAGGGCGTGTCGTGATTGCACAACACACCGCTTACGCAATTTTGGGTTACGGTAAGTCGGCACTGCATTTGGTGCGATTGATTCGCACTTAGGCGGACGCTCTGAGTCATCGCCCCGACCAATGGCGCGCGGCCGATGACTCACACTGTCTGAGGTCTTCTAGCGGTATACAGCAGGTACAGCTGAAACCGTGGTGAGAAAGCGCTCTTTCAGTTGTTTTATATTCCGAAGAGGAGTACGCATTGCCTCTAAGCACTTGTGAACAGTACCCTTGCACTCGTGTTGTATTCTGTTCTCGACTATAGGCTATAGCTATCAGGATTTTGTAGAAGTAGAGTAGAATCATGATCCATCTATCATGATTTAGGAAACAAAAAATGCTCAGTATAATGAAGAACGAGGAGCTCCGTATTTGTACACATGCAGTAGTTAAGCAGTTAGCTGAAAGCTACACAAAAGTAGTATAGGAGCTAGTGTCTTGCAGATCAATAAAACCTTCCATAATCCAAGGACAGTAAGTGGTGCTCCCTCGTTTTAAGAACTTTAACCACATTTGCTCACGAATTCACTGATTTCTTGGCCTTCCATATGGGACTAGCCGTAGTTAAAACTTTATGACTCATTTTCTGGTTGGCAACACATGGAGGTTGGATCTTCCCGAAGTGAAAGGAAACAATAAAAAAGCAGGAATCTGTTTTGGCACCTCAGGAAACAAATGCACTGTGGACTAGATAAGGCTATTAGTAGCATGGGTGCTTGTGCTATTGCATTCGCGAATGAACGCCTTTTCTGCCCAATATATCAAGAGTGCTTTCACTATCACCCGCTTCTTGACGACAACTGAGGTGAGGAATAGGTGGAGGATGGACTGAAGATTAGCACTGCTACTGCTTTTCCAATCTGCACTTCAAAACTAAGGACGAGAAGGTCGACATTAAGAGCGGTATAATGTTAAAAATTGAAGCAATTTGTTTATAATGACGTTTTCGCGCAGTTTTCGCCACTGCCATTGGAAAACAACTGCGTTTACTTCACGCTGTTCTCCTCAAGGCACCTTATCATACTCCCACACCCTTCGTGTGGATGCGGACGTATGAATCATCCGGCTGCCGGCCGGCCGCGCGCCATTGGTCGGGGCGATGACTCAGAGCGTCCGCCTAAGTGCGAATCAATCGCACCCACTGCATTTTCCGTAGATTCTTGTGCGGAGAGTAGCTACATACAGCGAATGTGAATGCAGTCTGATCTCCACTTTTCTATTACATTTTCGCGTTTTATCTGCTTCCGAATTTGGCAAGAGAGGGAACTCCAGGATGTAGACAATTTTAGCACGGGTGCGTCACTCGAGCCACACCACTCGCGTCTAAGGCATCTGTTATACTCCCGCGGGAGCATCCGCGGAACGTCCGCGGGCCAATGGTGCACGGCGGAGGCGGGCGTGGCGAGGCGCGGCGATTGGCCAGGTGAGGAGTCTCGGCGCGATTCCCGCCCTTCCGCGGATGCTCCCGCGGGAGTATAACTCAGGCCTAAAGCGACATGGTAGTGACGAGTTTTCCGGGGCGGGTTGGACGAGTTTTCGCACAGTATGCAGGCGATCGTTGCGGGACCCAAGTTCTCCAATCAATCATCAAGGAACCAACGGGCGGGCGTAGGCTTCTGTACTCAGCATGAATCTATGAAAGTTGAATTGAAAAGGAGACGAAGGCTAGGAATGAGCAGTAACTACAATCATGGAGCTGGAAGGAATAGAAAACCCTCAATTCCCTAAAAATGTTTGCAAACGTTTGCACTGTTGGGATGGGCATGAGCTTCTGTTTTCGCTTCCACTAGAGAATTGACTATGGCTCACATGTTATATTTGTTTTGAAGAACTGATCCATACACCTGTCCACATTGTTCATTGATGGTGGAAATTCAATTTAAGCGGAGTTCTGCAGTAGATGTTGAACGATTTTCTTAGTCTGCTATAACGAACTATGCCGCTATGGTAGTTGTGGGGGGGGGGGGTCACCTTATAAAGTGTCACTAACACGAACAAAAGGAAATGATGGCAAACCTATAATGAGGAAAACAAATAAACAATGCTATAGCTATGTTCTATGCTCTTGATTTAAGCAGGGGAAGGGACTCCAGGATGTGGCTGGAGTGATGCACCCGTGTTAAAATTGCCTACATCCTGGAGCTCCTTCCATCGCCCAATACGGAAGCAGACAAAATACGGACCTGTAATCGAAAATAAGAGATAAGACTGCATTTACATTGGCTGTATGTAGCTACTCCACTCCCGCACCCCACGGTATGCTATGGTGACCCTTCCCCTAACTACCAGATACCAATAGTTCTCTATTTTAAAGCAGAAATCTCGATTGCCTGAGGCTGCCCCACAACTTGGTCCCAAGCCTACAAGAGCCATAGCCTATCTAAATAACAGTGGATTTGGTCTTTTGCGCTCCGAAGCAACGTTTGAAACCTTCTGTGGCTAACGCTTTCCTTCTGCGTTGACATCACCCACAACGTTGTAGCCGCTGGGAGCACTGCAGTAAAATCTTCTTCGTATTGGAATAAAACATGCTATAATCGTTCATTGATGAAGGTTTTTTCGTTTCCGTCTGCAAGTCCAAAAACAACAAAGGAACATAAACAAAGGAACTTAAGAACGTCGGAAAATGGTTTTAGCAGAAGTGTCCTACCTCCTTTAATCCGCACTTAAAACTATTATCCTTCTCTTAGTGGAGCCTAAGGACCATAGGCACACTTGGTGTTACCTCCCGAAATGGAAGGTCTTATATGTCTGTAAACCTTGTATTTTGTTCCCACCCTTGATCGAGTCACGGAACAGTTCAGCCCGACGAGGCTTCGGTTGGCTGCGACCACGTGGCAGCCGCCAGTCGGTCCCGCAACGATCGCCTGCATACTGTGCGAAAACTCGTCTAACCCGCCCCGGAAAACTCGTCACTACCATGTCGCTTTAGACGCGAGTAGCCACACCCTGGTGTCCCTTCCCCTGCCTAAACAGAACAGAGCTATAGCATTGCTTGGTTGTTTTCTTTACTGTCAGTGTGTTACCGTTTCTTTTTTTCGTGTCTGTTACCATAGCGCCCTCAATTCCTCCCCTCCTTTTCTACTTAGGTGCGGTAGCGCAGTAGGAAATGACTTGTGTACGCCAAGCACCCATTAAATTTCCTGCATACATTACATATTATTAGCATAAGTACTTTTCTACGGGAGTCAACATATAATCAGTGTAGCCAGATGGTAATTACTAAAGTGGTTTTAGAGGTTATTTTGTTTGTTTGTCGACTTCGTTGACGTTGTAGTGCATCCTAGAGTGCAATTAAATAAATAAATAATAACGTCTACTTCGTGGCCTAAAATATCAAGTGAATAGGGGTGTTCATGTCTAACTATTCAATTGCATTAGTTTTTGGAAACTGAAATAGACAAAAGCAAACAGTTATATTAGTAAAAAGTCTCTGGAAGCTGAAACAAACACAAGCAAACAGTTATATGTTTAGTCAAAAAAGTTGTTCGAAACTGAAACAGACAGAAGCGAACAATCATATTACCTACATCGTCAGTGTGGCACTCAAAATAGACACAAAAGCATTCCTTACCTTTGTATGAAGAACGGCAGAACCGGAAACGTTTCCATCCAGCACTAGTGCGCCTTCCAGGACTAGTGCGGTGCAATTACGTACTCCACACTCCGTTCGTCGCCCAAGTCGCTCGAGTCGCTTCCGGCGCCGGCGCGAAGTATGAACAGGCGACAAGAGCGACAAGAGCGAATGGAGCGACGGCGCCGGCGCTCGTGTATGAACACTTTTCGGAAGCGCGCGCTCGGTTTTAACCGATATGCATGTTATGCAAGGGCGACGAGTCGCTCTTGTCGCGAAGTATGAACGGGCCCTAAAGTAGGTGCGAGGTCGTCTCTCGCACCTACTTTTATCCTTCTTTCGAGACTGAAAGGGTTCGTTCCGTTCTGAATTGTAACTATATAGAATTGTGTTTTCATAGTGAGGAATAAGGAGATGAAGTTGGGGCGGAGGGAGCGACCGCTGCCCCCTTTTAACTTCAGAACTAACACTTGAATAACACTTTAGTCGAATAGAACCAAGTATTAGATAATATAGTTAGCATCCATCTCTATAATACTCCATAATAACGGGTGAAGCGATTAGCGATGGAGCACGTCAAGAAATAGGGGCGGAAGCATCAGGCGCGCGAAAATAGCAGAAAATACCCAGACGCCTTCTACGTGCCTGGCGATGCCGTGGACGTGCCGAACTCGTCGACAACCGTGCATCGCGAGCCGTAGACGTGCTGAAGACGTCGGCAACCCTGCATGGCGAGCCGTAGACTCTATAAAACGAAATACTTTTCTTTAATAATAGGTGATTGTGCCGATATTTCCTAAAAGCAGAATGCATGGCGTGTCTTGTAAATGGCCAGATTTAACGCTGATCTTCCTCCTGTACTCTGCACTGCCCCAACTAGGATTACGCCCTCGTTCATTCTCTTTTCGTTCGTCCGTATGCGTACGTATGAAAATTTGTATTCACCTTAATGCTACGCAAGAGTACTTCGCCGTTTCATGTTTCAGATGGAGGAAGGCGAAGGCACGCCTCGAATGCGATTCGTCGCGGGCCAGTGCGGGAGGGACGACAAGAAGCCCTACATGCGGATGTTGCAGGCGGTGAGTAAATAACTGAGAGGGAATGGGAGCCACAGCAGGAACATATCTAATTTAAGGGTCAGAAGAGGTCGATTAGAGATCGGTCTCCTGAGCGGAATTCCGACGAGGACATCGACATCATGGGAGACGTGCGTGTATTGAAATGAACTTTTGAAGTATTATCACCAGAGGTGTTTTCATGGACAACATTTTTAGACTCCGTCGTCACAGCCGTCCACGCCCAGAGGGGCTTTCCAGAAGAGGATGAAAGCCGCAAAGGAGCCAAAAACAGGATCCGGTGCGGGTGATCCACCGACGAAATGGATTTTTTTCGAGGCGATGCAGTCTCCTCTGGACTTCATTGATGAAGAGTACGTTGTAGCATTACTTTACTATAATCTGAAATCGTGATGTTGTCGTTGCAGGCCCACCATGTCAAACGTCGGTCAGTACGGGCACAGCAGTGCGGGCACGTCGACGGTGCACTACGCGGCAAGCGAATCGAGCAGTGGAAGCAACTCGCCCGCACTGTCAACGTTCGGCTTTCGTGCAGATGTCCCAAGGAAGACTGCACTGGAAAAGAAAAAAGAAGATGCATCCAAAATCGCAGGTACATCCCTCTCTTGTCTCCCTTTACTACATATAATCAAGTCATGGAGTCTTGTTTTAGTTCTTTCCCGTATCTGCGATGAGCTGAGAATCATGAACCAAAGCCAACAGACCGTGGATCAGTTTGACGCATTCGGTAGGAGCATACTTATTAAATACTGCATAAATTTTTTGTCGTTAATACGCTTATGGTTTTATGAAGAAATGATGAACTATTTCTAGGCGTCTTCGCGTCGACAACACTTCGCAAACTCGCCGCTAGTGATGAAGAAGCGGCCGAGTGGACGGTTCTGGAGCTAACAGAGCATCTGACGAAGTTGGTTCGGGAGGCCCTCGCGAGGAAACGCTCTGTGAGATGAAGATATCTATTCATTACATTGTTATGATTACCTCGTTGCTACTAACTACGTGTCTTGACTACCTTATCACTATGTTGTTATGGCTGCATTATGTGGTATTATAAACTTGCGGTCTCTCAATGAAAGGGTGGCGAAGTTCATTGAATTCACAGTAATATGCACACAGTATACAGATGATTGCGACGTTCACAGAAGGCAATCTCTTCTGGCGAAGTATTCCTTCAAAACGTCCCTAGTAGTTTTCGAATTGTAGGAAACGTTCCCTGAAACTCCCGGCTGCTCAGCTTCATGGATAGGCTCACTCAATCCATATCGCTGCACTGCGACCTCCGCACCCACACTGTCGACCAGCAAGTTGTGGAGGATCTCAATCTTACGCCATATATCATGTGATAACCAATCCAAGAATGGTCGCTTCACCATTATGGCCAACGTGATTTGCCTCGCCGTCGCAGGATGCTCTGTTATTTCTCGCACAAGGATTCTCAATCGGTTCGCGAGAATGCCGAAGTAGTTTTCGACAACCCGCATAGCCCTGCCAAATGTGCTGCCATATTCGCGATCCGTTCATTGACTTTTCTCAAGTACCGTATACCTTGAATGCACGAGGTTAAAGTGCGCACATTTAATGTTTTTAGAAGCCTCCACCTGCGAATATGGCCTGATGGATCGGACCGTTTGACGGAACCCCTTATCCACCATGAAGTGGCATGGCACCTACGGAACGCAATTCCTTGGTATCATCGACGAACCGCATTAGGAAATATAATATCTCCTACTTTCCCGATGTTGGCCAATTGCTGAGGCGACGGGAAGTCGTCGTCGTGATCTTCAAGGAACCTTTTCATTTCGCTTCTCGAGAAGACTCCAGCATCCGACGAGCGGCCTTTGGCTCCTGAACGACAGAAGCTCATTGCAGCCCTCTTAGTAGCTATGTAAATTTTCGCATGCTTAAATCATATATGATGCATCTGGAGTCGGCATCAACAAGGGCTAGCAGGACGATGCGGTAGTACCCTTTGCAGTTGTAGTACAGCGACCCGCTTTCCGATAGGCGCTGAATAAACCATGAAATAGCACTTATTCTGACATTGGCATGTAGGCCACTTACTACAAGAGCTTTATGCTTCCCATCCAATGCACCCATGGCAGCCGGATAATTCGTTGAGCGCCGAAATCCAGAGGGTGCTGCCATCCGCGCTCGATCCGTGGGCTGAGGGAAGGCCGTTGCGTGGAGCACTTAAAAGTGTACTTCATATTCTCGTAGCTTAGTAGAGTACAAACTGCTTCACCATCTATGATCGCTGTCGCCACTTCGCGAACTATTGCGGAAGCCGTCGAGCTTCCGATCGTGAATTCCCCACTCATTTGAGTCCATGTGCCTCCACGACCTGCATATTTGAACATGCCCCCGATTACCACATGCTTACACTGCGTGAATCCACTAGCTGCTGGGCTCACCGCAGAAAAACGACCAGCCTATGTCGCGTTCCTATCGGCCCAATGTGCGTGGCTGCATGCACAAGCTTGGGATAGAGATGGCGGTGGAATTCGAACTCGAATTCCTGTGGGTACATCCTCACGAACTTGTGGCAGCTGTTTGGGTTCAGAGATGCCAGGTAGGCCTAGAAAATCTTGAACCTGGTCTCCACAAAGGGCACATGAGCTCGTTCATGTACTCTCTGCCACCCGTGAACGAAGTCACGAGGAGCTCCATGAGTGCAGCCAGTCTCCTTGTCCCGTCGTCGATGAAGATCTGCGAATAGGCTTACACTGACAACAAATCCGTCGTAATCTTCGTGAAGTATCAAGTTGTCCCCCCACCCCTCGCAGCGCCTCGCACCAAAGCGATACGGTCGGGCGCGAAACATCCCTCTTCCAATGGCACTGTTGCGCGTGACGTGCATTACGATCTAAAGATTCATCTTGGAGACAACTCCAGAAGCCTATACCTTTCTGCTACACGAAAGGCGGAGAAATGACTGGTCACACGAGAAGAGACTTGCATAGGTGGACAGTATTGGTCTCCCCTCTCCTTATCTGAACAGCTCTTCTTCGCTGGTACTAGGCCTCTACTTGGGGTCCGTCCTTGTTGCAGAACAACGTATTGGGCACGTCTTCTCTTATAGGCCAACCTAGTTTAATTTTTATGTTCTAGTTTTCTAAAATCCCGACTTTACTATTCTATTTTTCATTGCGCCGTATACTTCTGCAAGCTTCATTTTCAAGCGCAAAGCGTTTCCTGAGTTTCAGATTTTCGCGTGCTTTTCGTGGCACCAATTTGCTGCTTTTAGGGCGCCGTGACATCATTCCAATGTAGAATGAGCCGCAGCTCACTGCGGTTTGTGGGCCCTAACTCAAGGAACACAACTCAGGCCACTCTAGTCGTCTCGAAACTCGAAGGTAAAGGATCATCCGGAAGAACCTTGCGACAGGATGCGGAACCGGTGAATGTTGTGCCTAGACCGTCCCTCGAAAATGATAACACAAGCACTTTCGAGCTTTCGTTAAGCCCAGACTTCACATTCGAACCATCACATCGTACTTTTTTTTCAACTGGCTTCTGGATTACAGCAACGCTTCAGTGGAGGTACACCACATTGTCTCCAAAAACGTTTATCTTCTCTATCTTTATCAGCTAGCCGAAGACGAACAAATTTCCAGGGATTACTTGAGGTAAGAAGGTAGCTGCACGATGAGAAATGTTACGATAACAGCTCATGCTATCTCGGTGATATAATGCTAACGGATGAAGATTTTCAACGGCTAAGCAATACAAAGTACTTCCCATTCCAAGGCTTTTCAGAGCTACTTGTACATGGAGGCAAGCAATACGCTGTGAAATCTCTGTCTCGAACACAACAGAACCCGAGAGATCTTATATTTGTCCTTGTAGTTATGTTACAACGTGCAAACTGAAAGGAAGAGATCATGCTGAACTGTACAATTCGAGATAATTGCGATGAATCCTAGCGAACACGATAAAGCATATTCCGCTGCATCTTGTACCGCACATCACCTCGTCGTACCATGTTCGTGATCATCTAGAGAAATCTTGAATTACATAGAACTGCGGGAGACAAGCAGTGATATCCATACCTTCTTCTGCAACGTCTCGTTGTAGTGCTGGCGCGTTACAAAGTCTTCCATCCTGGCCTCGATCCCGGCCTTCAGCGACCTGAAAACGGACATAAATTGGTTACCAATAAGCTAACACTAATACACATGTAACACACAAAGAGAACAAAACCACACAAGACAACAGCAACAACCAAACATCCACCAGCAAAAACAAAAGTTGAGCAAACACTCACCTTTGAGGGATGTTCCGGCCGGTCGCCGCGATCCCGGCCTTCAGCGACCTGAAAACGAACATGAATTTGTTTGTTTGTTCGTTTTCATGTCGTTTGTTGTTGTTCTGTCGCCTGTTCATAATTCCGGGCTCTGCGCGCGCTGCGCTCTCGTCGTTCTTGTCGCTTCTGTCGAGAAGTGTGAACATGCCCTTATTCACCGTGCTTGATTAACATGGTGTAACACATATTAGGTTGGCCCATCGCTCAATATATCGCTTCATAAGCCGAGCTATCACGAATTTCAGCTGTATTTTCTCTGTTAAACTGTAAGTCGTTGATGGATCTGGCCCATAGATCCTGTGATTGCTTATCTTTTGGCTATCGTCGTAATCCAGTGGCATCTCGCAGCTGAAGGTTAGGAGTTTTGTCGGAACACGGGCGCTTTTTTTCCTAGTCAGACGCTTCGTGATAGCTCGGCTTATCGCTTCATAAGCCGAGCTATCACGAATTTCAGCTGTATTTTCTCTGTTAAACTGTAAGTCGTTGATGGATCTGGCCCATAGATCCTGTGATTGCTTATCTTTTGGCTATCGTCGTAATCCAGTGGCATCTCGCAGCTGAAGGTTAGGAGTTTTAGGAGTTTTGTCGGAACACGGGCGCTATCATTCCTAGTCAGAGGGAAAATCGTACAACTAGCAATATTTTAAGCCTAGCAAGTCTATGAGATATTCAAAGCTGACCTGTCCAGCAATAGAAGAACGTCTGGTCATTAGCTACAGTGCTCTTTGTGGCAGCTTCGGTTGTCACATATCAATGCGTCTCTAGCTCCACCCCAGTTTTTCACGCCTCCTTGTTTCTTACCGCTAGTATGATTCATCAGCAATTTGAATTGGATTTTGAATCTCGGAAAGGTCTCGAAACGCCTCCCGCGCTTTCGCCAAAAGGCGCCAAAACAGGGCATAAAAGCCGGTCTAGACTTGTAACAGGGTTCAGCTTCCCTTTTCATCAGTGCCGTTTTGTCTTTTCCGATTCTCGCTCGTCTCACATTGTCGTTATTTGGATAAAGTACTTCATTTCTGGTGTTTTCGCCGTGTCTTCCCGGTCGCATCCTGGTTATTGTTGTATCGGGGAGTCGCTAAGTCGGCCTAGGGCCGGCACACGGTTAAGACCGGTTTTTCATTCGGTTTCTGTGCTTCTGAACTGTAGCAACAGCGAGGAGTAAACATACTTTTATTCACAGGCTTAAGATGACAAAGAAGGCGAAAAATCAGTGATTCATTTAAGGACTGCTACTTGTTCCATGCCGCATCCAACTGCTCGAAATATCGCCGGGAAGTATTCTCCGGCAGCGATATGGACTGTACCATAGACGTGGTGCTGGAGGACATGCCACACTTGAGAAGGAATCTCTGCATGGCGGGAAACTGCTCACTGATGCGCCTATGCTCTCCGATATGGATGAGAGTGACGGTGAGCAGAGGTATTGCTGATCTGCAATGACATGGGATAAATTTCTTTAAATTCGCTTGAATCCCATACATTACCTCTCTGTTTTAAGTCACTATTTTATTCGAAAAATAAAGTTTCGAAGGCAGTTCCAGTTGTATGCGATCCCGAGAATCCCAAAGCTAGGATGCGCCATGTCCTCTACTCCAATAGGAACTCGTGGAGGCGATTAGTGTAGCGTATTAGTGTCTAGCCTAATCATTGCCTTGCAGTGTTGAGCCAATGGAAAGGCAGTTGCTAAACGATGTTTGTTGTGATCAAAAGTCTTGCGCCAGGCGGGACTCGAACCACTCGCACCTTCCGCTTTCCGGGTAGCGATGCTACGGCAGTGAAAAAAATCAGTGTTCTATCCTTTCTATGCCTAGGCAGCTATGGTACCAATGAATCAGTCGTGGATGAATGGCAAGCCTGTTCGGCGTTCTATACTTTTAGTGGATTAAGGGGGAATGCGACAGTCGGGGACTCCATCGGCAGCGCTTCGGAGGCGAATGCCGTGCGATGTAACATTTCTGGACCTTAGTGAGTGGAGAGGGAGGAGGGGAGCCAAATATGGGGTAATCTGCGCGCTCTGTTCTAGAAAGCCATTCAAGGGTATTCCAGAACGTCTGATTACAGTCACAAAGAACGTGTTCCAATAGATCGAACGCGGCGATACTAACTAGACCTGGAGTAGTAATAAAGGTCGACGTAACAGTGGGTGTTTATCGAGAATCGGCTCTGAGTCCGTTAGGAGTTGAAGGAAGGCATCCTTCCGTGGAAGGCTGTCGTATAAGACCCCGTCCAGCGACCGAACGTAAAGAAGACGAAGTTCATCAACTCCAAAAAAAATTCTCGACATCCTTTCATCAACGACTTACAGCAGTTTAACTGAGAAAATACAGCCGGAATTCCTGATAGCGCGGCTTATATCGCTCACCATATCACTTGATAAGCCGCGCCATCAGGAATTTTGGCTGTATTTTTTCGTTAAATTGCTGTAAGGCGCTGATGAGTCCGGTCCCTGGACTCAAAAGTTGAGGAGGCCATGGGAAGGAGAAGTTACGATGCCTTGAAAGCGAAGGGAGTACTGCCCGCGCTGTCAGGTGAGAAATAAAGGATACTTGGAAAGGAGCCCCACCCCCCTCCCCCCTCCCAGACATGCTCCACGGACTGAACAGGAAGCTCTATGCGACTGTAGGTATGTAGGCTTACTGGAGGCTGTGACCTATCTAGATAACGTACAAAACCAGCAACCGCACGCTGCTGAAATGGGAGGCTCCAGGAGCCGGATTGAACAGCGACTTACAGCGATTTAACAGAGAAAATACAGCCGAAATTTCTGATAGCGTAGGATTTACCAACAAGCGGTATGGTGAAATATTTCCCACAGGGGTCGTATTCATTGCAACAATTTAACAGAGAAAGTACAGCCGAAATCCTTGATAGCGCGGGGAAATGTTTGACCATATTAGTCACTGCATCCCAAAGTGACTACCGTAATCCATAATAAATACTTATCAATATTCTATCAACTTAACATATCGCTTGATAAGCCGCGCTATCAGGTATTTCGGCTGTATTTTCTCTGTTACATTGCTGTAAGTCGGTGATGAATCCGGCCCTAGGAGGGCAAACGGGTGAAAGTTTGGAAGTTCGGAGATAGGGTACGACTTGAACTGGACTGACACCGCCAGTCAAACGGAGGCAAAGGACGACGTCTGACGAAGTATGGACACATGCCAGAGAGCTGTCCTGTGAGAAAGGCTGGCATTAGAGTAAAGTACCGCACCAGAAGGGCACTAGAAGGAGCCCCAAGAAGAGCCTGGAAGAATCTCATCAGGAAAGATCTCAGCGGACGGCAAGAAAATGAGTTGTCGACGGATTATAAGGTGACAATGAATTAACGGGACTAAACGCTGAGAAAGAGGGAATAATTCCATCGTAAACTAGAGTGGCTTAAAGCGTAAGTGACCTAACTAGAGTGGCTCTTAACAAGCTTTTCTGGAGTTCACCACCACACGCAATGTAGATGGAGATCGGAGAGCACAAAGGGCGTGAGAAACCCTACTCGGATACGATAAGGGTTTGATTCGGCTGTTCGTTAACAGAGACCGCTTCCTTGGTTCCTGTTTAATACTGGGTACAGGACTTGCGGTTGCTCTGCAGTCTTATTCCTAACGAACCGTGGAATTCTTAATCAATATGTTTTCCAAAACCAATAAAAAATAAAGATAAGTAATTTCTACAACTCACAAAGGCACGAGAAGATCGTGGCAAGCGAAGCATAGCTGTGCCTCCTCAGGATGATTACTGAACTTGACGAACGCCATTGTTAACAGCGTAAGACTGCACATGATAACTGCTCCAATATAGCAAAATGACAGCACAACTGTCTAAATATTAATTTTATTAGAATATTTATTTGATGAATACCTGCTCATCACTTGTTTAAATATACTTGAGATTTATTGAGAATATACTTGAGATTGTAAAGTCCAAGGTATTTTCAACCTGATTTCGCAAAGTGGAGATGAACAGATTGGTAGTTGTGGTAAATGAATTAAGGATAAAGGATAAAGTACGACGTTACTCAATCCCTTCTGGGATGCGCCAGCGCATTCTACTTCTACGGGATGTCGTGGAGGCGACATGAATGCGTATTTGGCCATACAATGACTTGCGGTGGCCAGCCGATGAACAAGTCAGCGCTTTATCCTTCCCAGACAAGTCTGGTACCAATTCACCGACCCCGGAGGGATGAAAGGCCAGGCCTGGCCTGGGCGGGAAATCCGAACCAGGAACCTGGTATCGGGTGCACGTGACAGTCGCGCCTCATCCGACTGCGCTACACGCGCCCTTGGTAAATGAATTAGCGAATATATAATACAAAAGACATAGGCTTAAACGTCGGCGTTAGTCAAGAGGGATGCGCCACGCATTTGACTTCTATGCAATGTCGAGGAGGCAACTGTAATGTGTATTTGGCCTATACACAGTGACTTGCTGTGGTCACCAGATGAACAAGTCAGTGTTTTATTTTTCCCTCTCCCCATTCAAGTTTGGTACCAATTCACCGGTCCCGGAGGAATGGAAGCCTTGGTGGCCTGGGTGGGAAATCAGAACCGTAAAACTAGAGTTGGGTGCATGCCACAGTCGGCGCCTCTTCCGACTGCGCTACGCGCGCCTAAATAAATAAAGGATAAAGGATAAAGGACGGCGTTACTCAATCCCTTCTGGGATGTGCCAGCGCATTCTACTTCTATGGGATGTCGTGGAGGCGACATGAATGCGTATTTGGCCATAGAATGACTTGCGGTGGTCAGCCGATGGACAAGTCAGCGCTTTATCCTTCCCAGGCAAGTTTGGTACCAATTCACCGACCCCGGAGGGATGGAAGGCTTGGTTGGCCTGGGCGGGAAATTCGAACCAGGAACCTGGTATCGGGTGCACGCGGCAGTCGCGCCTCCGACTGCGCTACACGCGCATCAAATAAATAAATAAATTCCTTTAGCGCTTGTCCCACTTGGTAGCGGGGTCCGCTCATTTGGTGTGTTGACGCCATTTTTTGATCGGGATGAACACCAGCTACCTTCAAGTCCAAATGCAACGTATCTAGCCAACGTTGCTTCATACGTTCTCTGGGCCAAATAAATAAATAGATGAATAAAAGCTGTTACAACGATGTTCTGTTGCGATCAAAACTCCAGAGCCAGACGGGACTCGAACCCGCCACACTTTCTGTTGACCGGGCGAGAGTGCTCTACGCCACTACACCACCGACGTTGTTGATGAAACAATTGTTGATGAACCAATCGTTCGTTGGTTCATCAACAATTAAACCTGCGGGAATGAGGGATGTAAGGGGAAGAGATAAGACAAGACACA
Source organism: Heligmosomoides polygyrus bakeri (assembly GCA_947359475.1). NCBI lineage: Eukaryota > Metazoa > Nematoda > Chromadorea > Rhabditida > Heligmosomidae > Heligmosomoides > Heligmosomoides polygyrus. The sequence goes on from OX375866.1 coordinate 104,878,484, forward strand.
GAGACGCAGGCTTCATCATAGGTATCTCTCCGGTCAGCAGGAGGAGCGGGTTCGAGTCCCGCCTGGCGCTAGAGTTTTGATGGCAACAAAACATCGTTGTAACAGCTTACAATCTCGATACCAGCCATCTGAAGCTTAAAGAAACTGACTTGAAAGATAAATAAAAGTTATAAAAAGATAATAATATACAGACTGATAGAGGAAAGCTCGAAGGTTAAAGGACGTTGCCGATCAGTCCTTTCGTAGGGGTTCTAGCTCTACATGTATTGAGGAACAATTCCAGCTACAGCACCAATCAAGAGTAGTAAATAAAGGATAAAGGACAGTGTTAATCAATCATCTTTTGGGATGCGCCACGCATCCTTCCTTCACAGAATGGCGTGGAGGGAATGCTATTGTTTTGCCCTGTGCAACGTGTGGTGGCCAGCTGATGGACAGGGCACTGTTGTATCCTTCTTGGACAAGTCTGGCACCAATTCACCGATCACGGAGGTACGGAAGGCTTGGTTAGCCTGGGCGGGAAATCCGAACCGGGAACCTGGAATCGGGGACACGCGACAGCCGGCACTTCATCGGACTGCGCCATCACCCACCGGAGTAGTAAATGATAGAAAACAAGACGTGTTAGAATTTCCTTGGAATGAAAGGGATAAACGGTAAGCAGCAACGATCGCAGTTAAGAAGTCCTAGTATGGAATAAGCCACTCGTTCCTGTTCTGCGGGAGATCATGAATGCAAGTTGAGCTCGTGTTTGAACTAGACAATGATTCTACGGTGGCTAGCCAGTGGTTGAGTCAGAGCTTTATCTTTCCCAGGTAAGTATCGCAATCCAATCCGCCATTGCCGGAGAAGCAGAAGGATTGCTTGGCCTGAGCGAGAAATCCGAACCAGGAACCTGATATCGGGTGCACGCAACAAAAGGCACCTCCTCCGGCGGAGAGTCGTTGGATACACCTCCCTCTGAAAGGGGCGGGGCGAGGAGCGCGCCGAGGACAAGATGTCCGGGTCTCTGTCTTCACATGGAGGCATCCCATTTCTAATCACTTCCCTTGGCCCTGCATCTCTATCCTGTACTGATTTCGTTCTTGAGACAAGAGTTAGAACATTGTTCACCATATTTGGAACAAAAGTTCCCGAAAATGCCGAAAATTTAAAGAATTGGCGTGAAAACTGAAAGAATCTAGAGAGAAGAATGACGTTCTCCTTTCCTCAACTGCCTCCATAGCCGAACCGAACTGGAAAATGACTTCAGAGTTCCCCGAGATGCGCTTCCCAATCGTCCCCTATCAGTTGTTAGGTTTTTGGACGATGTCACTCCATTTAACGACGGTTTCAAACGCAGCAAACTTGTCCAAATAGGGCGGCGCTGGCAGGGCGGGAAGTGGGCGGCGGGCAGCACGGTGTACCGAACGACTGCCCCCCCCCCCCCCACCTCCTCCGACTGCGCCACACACGCCCAAAATAATCCTACTATATATAAGCGAGAACGGTCGTTTGTCTGGGTGTGTGCTTGTTTGTTTGCACAGAAGTGCTGGAGTGTGTTGGGAGGAAGTATGGGAATGGGAGGGTTGTAGTTGTATGGTGTCACCTACGTGGTGTTGAAGAGGGGTCAGAAGACGTATTGCCAATGTCACGCAAAGGACTTCCGAGTTCCGAACGTGTGTCATCGACGTCGTGAAAGCGAGCGTCTGGGGTTAGAAGACATGTCACCAATGTCGCACAAAGGACGTCCAAGTTGAGAAGAGTGTCACCGACGTCGTTCACCAGGTGCCTGGGTTCAGAAGAGGTGTCACTGATGTCTCGTAATGGGTGTCTGAGTTAAGGAGACGTGTAACTGATGTCACACAAAGGACGTCCGGCTTGAGAATACATGTCACTGAGGTCCTTCATCAGGTGCCCGGGTTGAGAAGAGGTGTCATCAATGTCGCGAAATGTCTGGATTCAGACGACGTGTCAACTATGTCGTTCTGTCGGTATTGAGAACACATATCACCGACGTCGTTCATCAGGTGCCTGGGTTCGGAAGAGGTGTCACTGATGTCGTGCAAGGGTGTGTTCGGATTCAGACGACGTGTCACTGATGTCGCGTAATGGGTGTCTGGATTGAGAACACGTGTAACTGATGTCACGCAAAGAGAGGACGTCCGGCTTGAGAAGACATGTCACCGAGTCGTTCATCAGGTGCCTGGGTTCAGAAGAGGTGTCACTGATGTCGCGAAAGGACTGTCCGGATTGTTACCGACATGTTACCGGTCAAAGTGGGACGAGTAATGGGGGAGCGGTGAAGAGGGGGGGGGGGGGTCCAGTGAAGGGGCGACCGGTGAAGGATAGGGGGACCAGTGAAGAGGGCACCATTAAATCGAGGTCCAGTGAAGGTGAGAGCAGTAGTAGGAACCGACGAAGAGGGGAGACCAGTGAAGGGTGAACCGGAAAAGGGTGACAATAAAGGGGGAATCACTGAAGAGGAACTAGTGAAAGGGGGACCAGTGAAAGTGGGAGCGGTGAAGGAGGGGTCCAGTGAAGGTGGGGGAGCCTGTAAAGGGTTCACCTATAAAGGGGACCCAGTGGAAGTGGGACCAGTAATGGAGAGCGTTGAAGGGGTGGGGTCCAGTGAAGGGGACCAATAAATGGGGTACCAGTGAAGAACCAGTCCAGGGGGACCAGTAAGGGAGCCAATAAAGAGAACACCAGTTAAGGAGGTTCAGTAAAGGGTCCAGTAATAGAACCATTAAACAAGGACCATAATTAGTAAATAGAACGAGTACTTCAGAGAATGAATCGCGTACGTGCAATAGAGGGTGAGGCACCATAGGAGCAGTTTTGAAGATTTTGCCCTGCCGTGTAGTCTGCTATACCATTCTATCTGGCAAAACCAGTTTTTTTTACTATAATGAATGAGAGAAGGCCTAAAGAGGACAAGAAGACGTTCGAGGTGTTCTATTCTCCGGGTTTGGGGCGAAGCCCCCAATCAGACGTTCGGCGGCCGGCAGTCCGTTGAACGTCTGGTGAACGAATAAATAACAACACTAGTAGTTCCAGCGGTTTAATCGGGCAAAGGTCCATTCCCTAATGGTTACCGAACACTCGGCAGTGAACCCCCTATGTAGCGCCAAACATTTAAGAAGCTGCAATCAAACCTTCATCACGCGTATGTTTTCCACCAACTGAAACTTCATGCTCAACGTATAGCTTATTGATGTCCGCACTTTTGTCTGCAGTAGACCACGCAGTTGATAATGATTTCGACGGAATATGAAAGCTGAAGAGAGCAGGCAAATAATGACGCCAATTCCGCTGGTTGCTAGAGTTGTCTCCACAGAGTACGTCACTGAAAGAAATCTTGTAATGTCCAGAATTCTCTCATGATTTAATTTTTATTCCTTGGGGACGTGGTCGGAATTTTGTATCACAGATAATTGTGTAGTTGGCCAGCTCTTTTCTGCAGTTGAATCTTGGAATTTTGAAAATTTTACTGGGAAGGACACCAGATAGACTTGTTCACTGCCTGATTACCACGAGTCATTGCGTAAGCCAAATACCCATTCAAATTCCTCCACGATATCCCGTAGAAGTGTAATGCGTGGCGCATCCGCAAGGAATTTGACGGCGCTTTCTAGGATGACAGCCTGGACCGCCATGTATGTAGTCACGTTCGACTCTGGGATTGGTCGTCGCCGTGGAGCGTGTGTGATGCTCATGGCAGTGCTGGCCATCGTCCTCGAAAGTACCGGCTTTTTCAGTATCTACCTTTACACCTCTCTACTGCTCTGAGCACAATCAGCTCCATTCAATGAAGTTCAACTACCCCTGCTGCCGGATGCATCACCAATTATGCGGGGCACAAGGGCTAGAGATAAGGGGTGAAGATGCATGTTTCATCGTGGGTATCTCTACCCCTTCAAACCCGCATGGATTTTCTTTGGGGTACCCATGGTGTAGGGCGCGTGTAGCGTAGTCGGAGGAGGCGTGACTGTCGCGTGCACCCGATACCAGGTAGCTGGTTCGGATTTCCCGCCCAGGCCAACCAAGCCTTCCATCCCTCCGGGGTCGGTGAATTGGTACCAGACCTGTCTGGGAAGGATAAAGCGCTGACTTGTTCATCGGCTGGCCACCGCAAATCATTGTATGGCCAAATACGCATTCATGTCACCTCCACGACATCCCGTAGAAGTAGAATGCGCTGGCGCATCCCAGAAGGGATTCAGTAACGCTGTCCTTTATCCTTTTATCCATGGTGTTTAAGTGAGATATTGAGTAGAAATAATTACGAGGAAGCTCCGACACACCATTTATCTGATTATCTGATTAGATAATGACAGAATCATACCTTTTTTTTTCGTGCCAAGTGAAAGATCATAGATTAGAGATTTGGTTCTTCACAGTTATATGGCATACATGGTAGGTAAAAAAGGAGTTTGATGACTGGATTGCAGATCATTTCATTTTATAAGCGTTATTCCACTCACTGAACATGAACGTGATTGTGAGCACCATGGACATGATCAAAGAGAAGCCGATTATCACTGTGGAGATCCATCGACGTGCCTTCTTCTCATAGTCGGCTATGAAATAGGAGGCACATGCCCGTTCCATTAGGACCGCCACCAAGCAGACGGCCGAAGTCACATAGAACCACTCGCGGAAAAGCGATGCCAAGAATAGAGGTATCTTCGAGAGAAGGTCATCTGAACAATCATTGTAAACGTCATTGGCATTTAAACGCTTTGAGACCTTCAGCAATCAAAATCACAGTGGCATTGCAATAGAAGAAGCCTACATTCAGGAGCTTTCATGTGCTCACTGACTGCTTTTAAAGCTTCAATTCGAAGTAATGCATTTCCCAATTAAGGGGACAATATACAGTGGCGTCCAAAAGTTTATGAACGCTTGGACTTCTCGTCATAACATGCCTTAAAAAAGCCCAAACAGAATGAAATTTGGATATGTGGTAGCAAACTAGATCACAATAACGAGCCTTTGACGCATTTTCGTCGTTATCGATTTTTTTTGCAAGTCCAGGGCCCGAATTCGTTAACGCGCATACCCATGGGTATGCTGGGTGTAGGGGTAGACAAAATGGCGCTCCAGTGAGATCATCTGTTTTCGCGAAAGACCTAGTTGTACCTTACCCTTGATTCCTTTCATGAATACGATTCGCAGCCACTACCCATTGCTGGTATCACCTGTATCACCTGTCGTCCCGTTGATCATCGACTTGCTCGAGCGGGCGCCAGCAGCGTCTCCATTCGTCCCTGTCGCGTGCCAGAGTGGTCCAATGGATCCTCCTCGCTCGAGGGACACGAAGAGCGTCATATCGGTCGTTCAGGGCTTTCACGAAGAAGTCCGACCAACGCGTTGGTGGGCGTCCTGGTGTTCTTTTGACATCCCGCGGAATCCAGTCTGTGACGGCTCTCGTCCAGCGGGTGTCTGCGAAGCGCAATACGTGGCCGACCCACCTAAATTTCGACGACTTGGCCCACGCGACAGCGTCTCTGATCTTCGAACGTCGGCGAAGCTCGGAACTCCGGAGGCCTTCTCTCACTTGCGTGAGTCGTGTCACTCCGAGCATCGTCCTCTCGATTCCACGCTGCGCGACGCTGATCGCGTGTTCATCCTGCTTTCGTATAGCCCAGGTCTCTGAGGCGTATGTTAGGGCAGGAAGAACAGTGGAGTCGAATAGGTGGGCACGGAGTCGGACGTTCTTCGTTTTCTTCACGACTTCTTCGACGCTCTTGAAAGCTCCCCAAGCCGCTCGTTTCCTCCTGCTCAGCTCTGGTGCTAGGTCGTTGGCCATGTTGACTTCGCGACCCAGATACACATAGCTGGAGCATTCGGAGATGTTCGTTCCGTTGAGCGAGAATGGGGCATCAGAAACCCATCCGTTCTTCATGAACATCGTCTTCGTAAGATTCAGCTGCAGTCCAACGCTTCCACATACACGATCGAAGTCGGCCAGCATTCGCTCCGCCTGACTGATGCTCGGTGTTATGAGAACGATGTCGTCAGCGAAGCGAAGATGGTGCAGTTGCCGGCCGTCGACCTTCACTCCCATGTCATCCCATTCTAGTTCGCGCATGACGTTTTCGAGGGTGGCGCTGAAGAGCTTCGGGGATATGGTATCCCCTTGTCGAACCCCTCTCTTCACGTCAATGACGACGTCGTTGTAGAATGGTGAGATCTTGGTCGTGAATCCACTGTACAGCTCTCGAAGGACTCTGATGTACTGAGTAGGAACGCCCTGGGTGAGCAGGGCTTCCATGACCGCTTCAGTCTCGACGGAGTCGAATGCCTTCTTCAGGTCAATGAACGTAAGGCACAGCGGCAGCTTGTACTCTCGCGACACTTCGATGAGCTTCGTAATGGTGTGTATGTGGTCGATCGTGCTGAATCCTCTCCGAAATCCTGCTTGTTCGCATGGCTGTCCTTCGTCCAGCGTTCTACTAATCCTATTCAGGATGACTCGAGTGAACAGCTTGTAGACTACGGACAACAGGCAGATCGGGCGATAGTTGCCAATGTCGTGCACGTCTCCCTTCTTGTACAGCAAGACGGTCTTGCTGGTCTTCCACTGAGATGGAACCTTGCATTCGGACAGGTAGCGTGTGAAGAGCCGCGCCAAGGTGTTGATGAGCGCTGGCGGGAGGTTCTTCAGGTGTTCAGCTCTGATCCTGTCAGGACCGGGTGCTGTACGTTTCTTCACCGACGAGATGGATCTCGGAAGGGAGAACAGAGGGGATGACGTATCCATCCTGCGGAAGATGGCGTAGGGGCAGGTGGACGTGGCTATCGAAGAGATCGGAGTAGAAGTCGTGGATGACTTTCTCCATGGTCCTTCTGGAAGAGGTGACGGTTCCGTCAGGACGTCGGAGAGCGGTCATCTTGGTCTTGAAGTTGGCGAAGTTCCGGCGGGCATTGCGGATGCTCAGCCCTGCCTCTGCTGCTTCAGCCAACACTTCCGCCCTTTTCTCCTTCAGATCTTCCTTTATCGCCGCTCTGCATAGCTTTGCAAGCTCGGACGTCAGTTGATAGTTGCCTGACGCTCGTGCTGCTCCACGCTGGCGTATCAGCTCGAGAGTTTCCGGAGACAGGCGTCTCTTGGTGGTCTTCAAGCTCTCGGCTCCCTTAGCACTATCGTGGAGATGGTGCACGAAGCGATCGTATTCCTCGTCGACGTTGTCCATGACGGCATCTTCCCAAAGGCCGACAAGAGAGGTGTAGAGATCCCAGTTGATGGTCGTTCTGGGACTCCTCTTCTTGAACTTCGCGGCCTTCTCTCCTTGACGCGAAAAGCGGAACCTCGCGCGAAGGAGGCGGTGGTCCGATCCCGTGTAGAACTTGGGGACAACGGAGACATCGGTCAGGCAATACTTGCGATTGAAGATGATGTGGTCGATCTCGTTGTGGAACTGGCCACCGGGGGATTCCCAGGTCCATCGTAGGGAGGGAGGCTTCTGGAACTGCGAGTTTCCATGGATGGTCTTGGTCGACATGATAAACTCAGACAGCCTTTCACCTTGCTCGTTCCACTCCAAACCGTGGGTTCCGATGTGAAGTTCTTCCGGCGACCTTCGTGGCCCGATCTTGGCGTTGAAGTCGCCGACGATCACCTTGTAGAAGGTGTGATCTTCCTTATAGAACTTCTCCAGCTCCACGTAGAAGGCCTCGACGTCTTCGTCGTCGTAGTCGGATGTTGTGGCATACGCGACGAACACAGTCAAGGCTGGCACGGAGCCACATCGCTTCAGTCGCAGACGTCCGATTCGGCTTGTCAGAGACTCGTACGAATCGATGTTCATGGCCAAGTGCGTGTTGACGAGGACACCAACGCCGCCTACTCCCCTGCTGTCGCATGTTCCGAGGAACAGTTCTTCTCCGGAGTCGTAGGCAGCGTGTAGGGGGTGGTGTCTTCTCGTCTCGGTCAGTCCGATGACGTCGTACTTGATCTTCCTGGCTTGCATCATCAGGTCCTCGACGGATGCTTCCGACGCAAGCGTGCGGGCGTTGTAAGTACAGATCGTCATCCTAGTCCTTCTCAGTTTGCGCAGCCTGGTTAGGCCCTGAGATTTTAGCAGCCTCTCCGTACTCGTCCTTCCCATCGCCATTGCTGGTAGTGGGTATGATTCCCTTACGGTATCTCTACCTATACCCATTGCTTAATGAATCCGGGCCCAGGGTGATTCGTACGCAACGGTCAAAGGGTAGCTGCTAAAGCATCGAGTGTATTTTTCAATACATTTTCTTATGAAGCCAGCATAGTAGCGTTTTGATATGGTGTGGTCTTTAGCAGACCCTCTGTTATGCAGAGAGGAAAGAATATCTCTGCTGAAGTACAATAAGGCGTTTTCGACTCGTCCAGAAGAAAGTGTCTTATCGACAGGTAGGACTACTTTTCGGATGCGCTATTTCGACAGTTGCTGCTATAGTCAAGAGTAAAGCAGTCCGGAACAGTGAAAGACGCTCGCAAGTCATGCAGACCACGGATTACAAGTTCTAGAAAAGACTCCATCATCCAGAGGATGTCGAGGTGTAGCCCATCGCTGAGCGACGTCGATATAAAGGAGTCTGTAGTCGCTTAGATGTGAGCGTGAGCACGGTAAAATGTCTCTGGCCTGTACGAAAAACGTCTCGTTTAAAAATCTTTCATCAGCGAGAAGAATAGGAAGGCTAGACTTCGTTTTGCCAAGGAGCATTTGAGCTAGACGATAGAGGATTGAACAAAAGTGCTTTTCAGCGACGAGAGCAAATTCAACCTATTTGGATCTGATGGACCACACCACGTAAGACGGCCAAAAGGCGCAAGCAGGGATGTGCGGAAATTTTTATGGAAAAAGCGGAAGACGAAAGACGGAACGGAAACGCTCAAAAATGGCCGGAAACCGGAATACGAAACGCGGAGACGGAAATAACACATACTCGCTATTTTCTCAAACGTGCATCTGAAACGGCGTCAAAAGCGGCTTCTATTGCACTTCTCTTGAATAGAACTTTGCGAGCAGCAGAACTTCCCATAGTTTAATGCTCATCCTCATCATTACATAACATAACGAAGCACCTCAAGGGGGTGTCCTTTCACCTGTTCTTTTCAACATCTACACGAGTGGCTTACCACAGATCGTTCAGGAACTTGGCATTTCGATAAAAATGTATGCGGATGACGTGAAAATATACAAACCGATTGCGGAAACAGATGATTCTCATAAAATGCAATTGACAATTGATTCCTTAGTAAACTGGACGAAGGAATGGCAGTTGCCTCTTTCTGCAGAAAAAACGACTTTTCTGCAGCTTACAGCTAATTCACCTCATCGTGTTCATTCCTACACCGTGGACAGGGTTACAATTTTTCCTACCAATTCCGTTAGAGATCTAGGCTTTCACTACAATAGCGACCTAGATTTCTCTGAGTACATCAGAGCTCGATGTAAGATCGCAACTGTGCGTACCTTTCATATTTTTAAAGGCCTTAGTACCAAGAACAAGTCAATTCTTCTCCGAGTTTATAAATCATATGTTCGTCTAATTGTGGAGTCTAGTGGCACAGTATTCAACCCGTCTAAGAAGAAAGACATATACTGCATTGAAAGAGTTCAAAATAGTTTCACTCGTAAGCTTCTAGCCCGGTCTGGAGCATACAGTTACGACAGGATTCCAAATGCCGTAAGAAACCAACATCTAGAACTTCCATCGCTTGTTTCTGGCGTAAACTTTTCGATGTGTGTATGGCTCATAAATTGTTACACCTCAGGCTCACTAGAAAAGGAGTAGACATGAAGCAGTTATTTGCCATAGCTTATTCACGAACTAGAGGTGGTCTACTAAAAATCACTTTATCTCGCCCAAAAACCAGACTGTAGCCAACACTTTCAAGTATAGAGCAGGAAGTGCGTATCTAAAGCTCACGAAAAATATGCCCGATGCTTTATCAATAAATCGATTCAAGCGCTTTGCTAGCCGAGCATTATTTAGATATGACGTTTCTTGAGATGAATCAATAAGTAATACCGACTACCTTTTCCGATTTGGTGTTTGTTCTTGTGTGCTAATCTGCGTTTTCTTGAATTACTTCCTTGTTGTTGGTTTGTTTTTTCTCACATTTGCCTTTTGCAGATGTAATAAACTGTAAAACTGTAAAACTGTAAGCACGAATTCATAATATTGATATGATAACCTTTTAGCTACGGCTAGAGCAATAAACAAAAAACAAATTCAGGGTCCTATCTCATTATTTCTCACCAAAACGCATTCAGCCTTTCCATATCTAGTTCCTGCGACGGGTTTCTCACTGACTTTTTTGATATTTTTTGAACGGTAGACTTAACCGACTTAATTACTTGAGGTTACTTACAGACCCGCACTTTAAAAAAACTGACTCGGGTGAAGTCTAAAACTGGAGTAGCCACCTAGACCATTTTCCGACCAGAAAAGAGATTCCTCTCAACACTTTTATGAACCAGTGGCATCACGGACGATTTGATGACTGCACGGATATCTGTATACGCAACATTAGCAGTTACATTGTAGTCACCAAGACCAGTTCTCACGATCAGTATTTATTCTAGGATCTAAGATGATAACTGGATGACTGATTAGTCATGGTGGGTCCACACTTCCACAGGAATATTCAGTGTGTGCCCGCCTAGAAACCCTACGCCCAAGGTGACACAGCTGGACAGTACCTAGATGGTATTAGTTTTGTGTCAGAATTCAGTAATTCACCATAGTCAGTCAAAATAACAGCTCATGGTAGATATGATGCTTCATTGAAAAATGAATCGCACAACTTAAAATGGATGCATACCACACCTAACGAAATTAAATATTGAAATTTGCACCTTTGATCAGGAACACTGATGTAATGTTGGAGCAGACAACCACATGCCACAAACTTCACTCAATCCTTTGCTTCACGATACTGCGTTATATGCTTGCAAAGTTTTTGTAGCTATTTTTAACTACTGTTTGGATCAAGAATTTTCTGATCATTCAAATGTTGAGAGCATCTTAGCATAGAATCCATACATAGCCTTTGTGGCACATTAATTTTGCCCTGCACCCAGCCGTTGCCATTTTTGAGTGCTTTTTTGGTAGTCTAACCAAATTCAAGTGTATTGATACTAATACTAATAATAGAATATTAATAATAAGAATATTAGGGTTGTTAAACAGTATTTCTCTCACAATTTTATTAAGGAGTACTTTTTTAATTGATAAGCTGATTGTGTTCAATAGAAAACTAGTGTGGAACAGTGCCCATTTCCGTTTCCGCCTTCCGGCCCAAAAACAGGCGGAACACATAACGGAACGGAAGAGCCCAAAATGGCCGGAAACCGGAATTCGGAACACGGAAACGGAAATTCCACACATCCCTGGGTGCAAGGTACGACAGAGTGAGTCAACTGCCAACTACTAAACATGGAGGAAGAAATTATGGTTTGGGGATGCTTCAGTGTACACCGAACAGGCCCCATTTGCCACATTCAGGAAGTTATCGACTAAAAACGCTACAAGGAGATTTTGAGCAATGTTATGCTTCCACACACACGCCAGAACAACTTTCCAAACACAGTGGATTTCTCAGCAGGACAACGACTCGAAACATGTTTCGAAGACGGTGAAGGAGTGGTTCAGTGAAAATGGAATTCACCTGATGTCGTGGCCTTCCCAGTCACCGGATCTGAACCCAACTGAACACCTTTGGGAACACCGTTCTAGAAGTTTGTTAGGTCTCAGCACGAAAGAAGACCGAAAAGTTTGAACAATGAGGCAGGAGTGAGGAGAGATATCGAACCCGACGTGATCAACAAACTTCTACAGTCCATGCCAAGGAGATGTGCAGCTGTATTTGAAGCAAAAGGTTTTGCTACTACTTGCTAATTGTAAGGCTTGTATTGTTTCAGTGTACAACTTGTCTGACTTTGGTGATAAAGAAGGCTGCTGAAGCGCTGTAACCTATATGGTAGATTTCACGGTTTTTCCGTTTTTATGCGTGAAATATGGAAAGGACCTTCATAGAACAGCAATGCGATGTGAGAAGATTTGTCAAGAAGAAGAAAAATTGTCACAACATATCCGAATATCACCTTTTAAGGCTTATTTGAAGCGAGTTCTGGCTAAAAATGCAAGCGTTCACAAAGATTTGGACGCCACTGTAATAGGTGGAAGCTTTTCAAACATTTTATTCTGAATTTCGCTGAAAGCTTTTGCATAACGTTACATATCATTCGCCAAAAATAGCTTGATCTATCAAAAAATATGTGTAGCATTTTTTCGGTATCGATTTTGCGCATTTTTTCGGGTGAATAAAGTGAAAGGTTGAAAAGGAAAAATGACCTTTGCCGACAGCTCCTTGTCTCTGTTTACGTTCAAGAGTTTTTGCACAAGATTATACGTCGTTACAAAAATTATGATTTTCCCCACCATATGTGCTGAATGTTTTAGTTCATTTCATTTTTCGGTAAATTTCAGGATATTAAAGTGGAGAATCCAGAAGAGACAAATTATTTTTTACCATCAGCCCATACTCATTGGGTAATTTTTTGGACAGGGTTATGTGTCGTTCGAAAGAGAATGTTTTGCTTTCGTTTTTTTTCTTGTGCTGGCTTTTGCAAATTTTTGTCGGAATATTAAAAAACGAGAAAAATGACCTTCACCAATTTTTTTGCACAGTATCGTATGTCATTTAGAAGAAAATGTTTTGTTCTGTCAGAACGTATGCTTTGTTCTTTGGTATTTCTGAATTTTGCCTATTTTTAGATCAGAAGGTTCAGATTTAAAAATTAATCGTCGGCTGTGTGCACCCCTAATCGTGGTTCTTGGTACGGATCCAGGCTGGGGCAATAAAGCCATCCATCCTTACTGTGTGGATACATAGGTACCAGACGTGTCTGATGGTAAGAAGGATAAAATATTACGTGAGCCATCGTCTGGGTACCGCGAGACCTCAAGACGTTGTGTAGTCCAAATGTCGCTGGCCTCCACGATATACCGTAGAATACATGGTGGTCCACATGAAGTGTTACGGGCTACAGAAAGTTCAATTTTGGAAATATCTCTTACATTTTGTGTTTTGCTGTGGTGTTATCCGTTTTCTCCGTATCTTTTAGTCTACCTATGGTCAATCTTATTCTCCGTTTTCAGGTAAACATGGTTTCGTTTGAGGATCGTTGAGCAGTAGTCGCTATGTTGAAACGCGGGTCTTCCGTTTTCACGACTTCAATGATGCTCAAACTGCATCGGATGCAACTACACCGCGTCATCAAACGTCTCGAAGAGACTGGAGGGGTAGAAAATCGTCCGAGAGGAAGACTACGACAAACTGCAAGGAGTCATGCCCTTCGAAAGGCTGTCGAAGACAGGTTATGTACACCGAAATCCTGCAAGAAACATCAGGGAAACATCTAGCTAAGTAGCACAACGTATACGACCTATGGGTCGTTCTACTAGTAAACGACTGATCAGGGATGATCTGTGATTGTACTCCTACAAACTCACCAAAGTACAGCACCTCAGTGAGGAAATGATGGCTTCAAAATTGGAGAAATGTAGAAAGATGAAGGTCCTTACGCGCGGTGACAAGCGCGACCGAGTTTCCTTCACAGACGAGAAGATATTTACCGCCAAACCACTCCAAAACGCGCAGAATCAACGGAAACTGCTGCCAGAAGGATCCGCGAAAGCCGTCAACGTCGGATGAGCTCATTTTCTACAGTCCTTGATGGTATAGGCTGGAGTATCGGGCCTGAGCAAGACCAAATTTGTTTTTATTCAAAGACAAGTCAAGATCAATGCCGAAATCTAGGAGAAGCGAATCCTGGAGAACTGTGTAATACCTTGGCACAAGAAAATGCTAAGGACGTAGACTGGACCTTCCAGCACGATTGGGCACCAGCTCACGGTGCCAAGAAGACTCTGGAGTGGTGTGAGGCCAATCTCCTGGATTTGTGGACGAAGGAGGTTTGGCCTTCAAACTCGCCCGATCTCAACCACATGGATTTCGCCATCTGGTCAATCCTGGAGCAAAAAGCTTGCTCTTTCAGACACAGTTCACTGGATTCGCTGAAAAGAGCTCTGGAGAAGGCATGGGACGAAATTTCACCTGAAATGATCGCGCGCATCCTCAAGAATTTCCGAAAGAGATTGGACGCCTGCATTGAAGTCAAAGGAGCACATCTTGAATGTGATGTATGATATGTTATGTAGAATTTTCTTGTCTTTCGAATGGTTGTACATTTTTCTTATTTGTGTTTGTTTGTACAAAGTTGTCTATAGTTTTCTGTGTAACACACTTCATATGGACCACTCTGTACGTGATGTACCCCCCCCCAAAAGAAGAAGAGAAAGAGTAGCTATTACGAGCTTTTATCCTTGACACGGGCGCATATGGCGCAGTCGGAGGAGGTGCCGGCTGTCGCATGCATCCGATACCAGGTTCATGGTTCGGTTTCTCCGCCCAGGCCAACAACCAAGCCTTCCATCCCTCCAGGGTCGGTGACTTGATAGAAGAGTTGTCTACAGTGTTTGCGGAAGTGCTGACTTGTTCATGGCCAAATACCCATTCAAACCACCTCCACGACATCCCGTAGAAGTAGAGTGTGTGGCGCATCCTAGAAGAGAATGCGTAACGCTGTTTTTTTTCCCTTATTCTTATCCGTGACATATTTGGTGTCGCATAGCTATATGAAAGGGACAAAATCAGAGTGTAGCTTACCGTGGTAACGTAAAAAACCGCTTTGGTACAGTAATAATACGAATCGACTGATTGCAGCGACGTAGTACATGAATGATTGTGCCTGTGGGGAATGTAAATATTAAGAGGAAAAAGTTCTAAAGTAAAATTTGTTCTGCTATGTAGCACCGAATCAGTTGAGAAAAGTACCTGTGCAATGCGACAGAGGTTTCGATGAAAGGCGGTTGTTCGCGACAGGCCTCGAATCGTCAGGTAATTCAGAGGTATCGTGGCGACAGAAGCTAGTGTCTCGAATAGGTAGACGGACTTCAGAGCGATGTGCAGCGGGCTGTTGACGGTGTCGTTCGGCGAAAGGAAGACGGGAACGTAGACGGACACATTTCCGCTAAGCAACAGGACCGTTCGCTCAATAGCGGCTGTCATTCTGAAAACACGTCGACAGAGGTTCAGCGGTGCCCGTATTCGCCTAGATTACCACAGAACGACATATAGCAGTGGAATGTTTCGAATAAGCACTGCAAATTGTATAGAAACTTCAGCAGTCATGGCGTCATAACAGAATGAAGCTAACACACATCACCTGACTGTGGCCAGTGTGAGTCTCCGAGGCGACCGAACTCCACCTGTCCATTGTTGGCAACCACATCCTCGGCGCTACAGACATGGGCACATCCTACATGTGTAAAGCATCTACCAAAGTTTTTGAAACTGTATTCATGAGCGCCCTCGGATCTGTCCTAGTCCGGGGGGGGGGCACATAACCAAAAAAATACTAAATGTAACAGATCCACTTGAAACTTACCAAGCGGCTCCTACAGAACAACATGAGACCTAAACAAGAAAAGTCACAAAGAAAAAAACGAAAAAAATGCATTTGTTGCGGTTGTAAGCCGGCAAAGTTGTGTGCCCTCCTCACCATGTTGGATCCTTGTTATAACTTGTCAGGCGGCGGTCAGCACGCGGCATGCGGCTTCATGCGCCCTATCCACCATGTTAAATCCCGGTTATAACATGTCAGCCCGCGGTCAGCACGCGGCATGCCTCCATTCCGTCGCTCTTTGCCCGCCGAGACGGCTGTAAACCTCGGCGATTTTTTACTTTTTTTCGTTTGTTCGCTCATTCTCGGTTTCTTTTAGGTTCCAGCTCGTTCTCTAGTAGCCGCTCGGTAAGTTTCAACTCATATTGTTGCCTATTTTTAGTTATGTGCCCCTCCCCCGGACTAGGATAGATCCGCGCCTTCATGTATGACGGGCGCTCTCGGAATTTCCTCCAAAAATGTTCCAGAAGATCTAAAAGTTCCGTATTCTATCTCGTGCCCCAACTTTAAAAGAGTTATATTGGTCAATCTATTAGGTTGTAACGAAATAAATGGCACTGAACCACTGTAAATTTAAAGAGTTAATATCTCGGCTTGTAGGCGAGTTTATTAATTGAAATAAAAACCTTCTGATTCTACACATCTTTGCCAACGTGACACAAGCTTTTTTATCCCAGTAGTATAAAAATCAGAAGTTCTGGAATTGACGAAATCCTCGAAGGCACTCTCGGCATCCTGTTGGTATTTGAATATTTTCCCTACCAAGAAGTCGCCAAGATGCTTGAAGAAATGGTAGTCTGTTGGGGAGAGGTCGGGAGGAAACGGAGGATGTGGTAGAGTTTCATTGCTCAGCTCATTCAATTTCTGCAACGTCATTCGTGCTACATGGGGGCGAGCATTGTCGTGCAGAAGGAGAACTCGCCTTCGGTTTACCAAGGCCGGCCGGATATCCTTCAACTTTTTCATCATTTCTTCAATTTCAATGCAGTACTTCTCTGCCGTGATGGATTCACCGGGAGGGAGGAAGCTGTGGTGAATAATTCCCAGCGAACATCACCATACTGTCACCATTACTTTCTTTTGGTGCAATTCCGGCTTCGCAAAAGCCTTGGGGCTCTCATCGCTGTCCACCCACTGTGCCGGTCGTCGCCTGTTGTCGTACATTATCCATTTCTCGTCACAGGTTACGATGCGATCAAGGAATGGGTCCGTTTCCTTCCGTAGAAGCAGTGCGGACGAGATCTCATATCGTCGGTTTCTTTGCTCCTCAGACAGCTCGTGAGGCATCCATCTTTCCAGCTTTTTGGTCTCTCCAATTTCCTTCAGATGCCGGCCAGCTGTGTTGTGACTGACGCCAAGAACCTTCGCTATCTCCCTGGTACCTTTGTGTGGATCCTCCTCTACTACATCTCTCCGCTTGTCCTCATCAACATCACTATGCCTCCCACGACCTTCATCTTCTTCCGAGCTCTCATCTCCATTCCGGAACTTCTGATACCAACGATACGCCGTCCGAATTGTGGAACATCCTTGACCGAATGCGGCGTTGATCTTCTCGTCCGCCTCCTTAGCTGTAGTGCACAGCTTGAATTCATACAAGTAAATGCCTCGGATTACCCTTTTGTCCATCTGCAAAAAAGTCAATAAAACTCTAAAGTTTTCCCACTTCTACATAGAAACTTTGGTACTCACCGGTAGAGCAAAGTTTGCGCTTCTAAATGATATGCCACATGTTACGGTGTGTTCTTGATCAAACGCGTAAAGACGCGCCAAAAAATGGCGCGAGCCAGTGCCATTTAATTCGTTACGACCTAATAGCTGAAGTCACAATTTCTTTTGGCCTCTGTAGTTATTCGTTGGAATAAAACGATGGAAAGCGTCCATGTTGCAGTTTTCAGCTCGTGGAGCAGGAAATGGTAAGCGTGATTTTTAGGCAAAATATTAGGTTGTCGGGAGATAAATGCAGGTTTTCGACCTCCATCTTTAGAGCGAGATTTATTGGCAAATCGTCGCCTTGAAATAGCGTATAGTTGTACACTGTTACAAAGCCGGTTTTGTGCGTTTTTTCAATGTGCTATTCTATTTTGATATAAATCACTTCACGGCAGATTTTGTAGGCTATAAATGGACGTATCAAAGCAGCAATTTCGGCAAATTTACTTCTATGAGTTCAAACTCGGTCGTACTGCAACTCGGATCATCAACCAGGTATGGGGCCAAGGAAGTGTTAACGACCTCGACGTATAAGTTACAATGGTGTTCTCGAAATTATCAGATCTTTTGTCAACTGTACGTAGCCTATAGTATTCGCATTCATCCACAAATCACTATGCAATGCTTATATATTAGGTTGGTGCATAAGTTCTCGGACATTTGATCCCTCCTGAATTGAAAGCGCATTTTCCCGCCAAATTTCTCACATGTACCAACGCGTAAATGATCGATCGATAGAGAAAGGAAAGGGCTACAAAACTGTTCCTGACATTTACTTCTGCGTTGTTAACGTCAGCTATTATGGCTAAACAATTCATCCCAACTGAGACGCATATTCGGCACGTCATGTTATTCCTGCATCAATCTGGCCTCGATGCCAACGAATCGTATCGTCGCCTGAAGGATGTTCACAACGAGAGTGCTCCTGCTCGAAGTACTGTGTACCAGCGGTTCTCGAAGTTTGCAGTTGGTGAATTCTCCGTTGAAGATAATGAACGAGAAGGGCGCTCGATGACACTGGATTTGGATGGCCACCGAAGTAGAGTGGAAGCGGACCCATACCAAATCACTCGCGAACTATCAAGCACTCTTGGTGTTAGTCACTCAACAGTCGTTCGAGGATTGAAGTCGATTGGCAAGGTGCAAAAATTGGGTCGCTGGGTACCTCACGACTTGACACAACATGACATGGATCGCAGAGCCGATGTCGCTCTGTCTCTCCTTACCCTCAGACGTACCCACGGATGGCTGGACAACCTTGTCACTGGGGATGAGAAGTGGATACTCTACTCTAATTATCGCCTGCGTGCACAGTGGGTTGACGCAACTGGAGAGGCAGAGGACGTCTCGAAACCCGACCTTCACGTGAAAAAGGTGATGCTATGCATTTGGTGGAGCGTTCTTGGCGTAGAATACTGGGAGCTGCTGGACGAAGGGATAACAGTGACGGCAGAGGTTTACGTCAACCAACTGAGGAAGTTGAGGGCCACCTTCAAACCACACGAGGAGAGCAAGTGAAGGTGTATTTTCAACACGACAACGCCAGACCGCATACTGCTAGAGCGACGGCAGCTGAGATGGCGGACTACGGATGGACCGCTCTTCCACATCCACCTTACTCACCAGATTTCGCTCCTTCTGATTATCATTTGTTTTCAGGCCTTCAACGCTATTTGGACGGCCAGCAATTTAGGAACCGAGAGGATGTCAAGGAGGCACTGCTCACATTTTTCGAATCACAACCGGCCACGTTTTGGAGAAAAGGCATCCATGACTTACCAGCACGTTGGCGAAAGACAATTGATGTAAAGGGTGGTGACTTCAAACGATTTGATATTGTTGTTCGTATGTTGTGATAATAGATATTTCAGGCCCCAAATGTCCGAGAACTTATGCACCAACCTAATAACATCAATTGCATGTATTTACAGTATACATAGCAAAGGACATATCTCAACACATGATAGAGCACGTACCAACAGCGCAATAAACCTCTCTCCAAATCCTTGATATTATGTAACAATATGTAGTACAAAATAGATTTTATACCAGAGTGTAGCGGAGGAACGGAATAAGGAATGAAGTCGAATGTCGAAGAGCAAACTAACGTAGTGCGTAGAGGAATGGATCTTCTCTGTTTTTTGCCCAGTACGTGGTTAGTTCGAAAGCCTCCACGCACCACCACTCAACGCAGCTCCAGGAGGGAGTCAAACCGTTTTTCCGAATCAAAATGGAACCTAAGGTCGATGTGCCCGCACGCGGACTGACTCCTATGCCATTAATTATGGCCAATTGATCTTCCCTAGAGAATTAAACGAAGCGTAATCGCTGAGATTAGCAAGAGTGGATGCGATGGATACACGATCTTTGACTAGAAGGCTGCCGTTGTTCAGAATTACAGGGGGTGTGCAGAGGAGTTGGTCAGCTCCAGTAATATAAACACAGGGTGCGTAAAAAGTATTGACGAAGTGAATGGCGGTTGTGGAAAAAGTAATGAACTGTAAGATTTAACACATTCAGCTCCAAAATATGGGAAAGGATGTTACGAACACGATAGAATAACTCGTAATCGATATTGGTTCCTCTACTGTGAAGGCAGGAGCGAAAAGGATGGGAAGCTCATCGGCGGTGCGCCGCAAGTACTCACCTCTGTAGGAGGTAGCTCAGACCTTTCTCTCCAAATTGCCTAAAACGAGTAATCCAGTGGATTCATGTTTAAGCGGTGCTGGCCTAAGAAGCTGTCTACACCTGCGCGCGTTATCTGTTTACCGTAATCGGACAGAGATTGACAATTTTGGAATTGAACGTCATCGCGCTTGGACATCTTACAAACATCATCTGTTATGACAGAGCCGTAGCTGACTTTTAGGTTGTTGACCTCTTTTCTCACCGACCGTTTCGAACAGCGTCTAATTCTTTTGTTAACGAAGTATTCATTTCTTTTGGTAACAGCCAAGAAAGGACCACCTAGCGAGGACGGTATCATGTTTCTTCAGTTTTCTCGAGTTATTTTTTGAACACAATACGGGCATCAAAAGTAACACACAAAAACCTTGAAAAGTAGAAAAAGAAAGCTGGAACTGGAACAAAAGAAGGTGCGTCAATACTTTTTACGCACCATGTATTTACTTATTTATTACCGTAAGTGAAGCAACTTCAGCGCCACCCTCGAAACCTTCAGCACCACCCTCGAAAACGTCATACGCGAAATAGAATGGGAAGACATGGGAGTGAAGGTCGACGGCCGGCAACTACATCATCTTCGCTTCGCTGACGACATCGTGCTCATAACACCGAGCATCAGCCAGGCGGAGCGAATGCTGGCCGACTTCAATCGTGTATGTGGGAACGTTGGACTGCAGCTGAATCTTACGAAGACGATGTTCATGAGGAACGGACAAGTTTCTGATGCCCCATTCTCGCTCAACGGAACGAACATCTCCGAATGCTCCAGCTACGTCTATCTGGGTCGCGAAGTCAACATGGCCAACGACCTAGTGCAGGAGCTGAGAGGGAGGAAAAGAGCGGCTTGGGGAGCTTTCAAGAGCGTCGAAGAAGTCGCGAAGAAGACGAAGAACGTCCGACTCTGTGCCTGCCCACCTATTCGACTCCACTGTTCGTCCTGCCCTAACATACGCCTCAGAGGACCTGGGCCATACGAAAGCAGGATGAACACGCGATGAGCGTCGCACAGCGTGGAATTGAGAGGACGATGCTCGGAGTGACACGACTCACGCAAGCGAGAGAAGGCCTCCGGAGTTCCGAGCTTCGCCGACGTTCGAGGATCAGAGACGCTGTCGCGTGGGCCAAGCTGTCGAAATTTAGGTGGGCCGGCCACGTATTGCGCTTCGCAGACACCCGCTGGACGAGAGCCGTCACCGACTGGATTCCGCGGGATGTCAAGAGAACACCAGGACGCCCACCAACGCGTTGGTCGGACTTCTTCGTGAAAGCCCTGAACGACCGATATGACGCTCATCGTGTCCCTCGAGCGAGGAGGATCCATTGGAGCACTCTGGCACGCGACAGGGACGAATGGAGACGCTGCTGGCGCCCGCTCGAGCAAGTCGATGATCAACGGGACGACAGGTGATACAGGACAGGTGAAGTGAAGCAAACAAAACTATTTTGAATCAACTACTAAAAGTGGCAATGCACACAACGAGAAGGACGAGAAGAAAGAAGAATGTCCGTTCGCGTGACAGAACAATACTGTAACTGCCAGCTATTACTTCGCAATGTCCTTAAACGTATATTCAGCGGGCAAAGTCAACCCTATGCTGCAATATCTGTCGGTTTTATCTATCTAATACCCACTGAGGTAACAAACGTAATTGTCTTCGCGCCTCCGGGAAAAAGGTTTGTTTCCACTCTAGAGGGGCAAAGCTTCCAGCTAGCAGACCAGTCAGCAACAGTTGGGACTGCCGACTACAGAGCCACGTGAGCCACGTTGTCAGCTTTCTGAATATTCTGAGCAGTTTGATGTCATTTGGCAAGAGACGCTAGACGATCTTATTGAACTCAGTATAAACAATAGTGGTTCATAAATAAGCGGATTCGGCAAAAACAACTGAGTTAATGATGATGGGCAGACCTCTGTGGAGTAGAGCCCCAGAGGGATGCACCTGTTCACAACATCGAGCAGTCATTTACTTGACATCTAGCCTGCGAGCTCTGTCTAATTGGAGTGAGAAGTAATGAATGAGAGTCTGGGATAATAAAGCCCATAGGAATGCGTCATGCTTTCTATTAGGTTGGCAACTAATTTCGTGGACTCTCAAGCGCCTTCAACAAAAGTGTTCATAAACAAATAACAAATAACAGTTTTCAACCAAAGTAAGATCTGTTGGAACGCGGGACTGCTTCCCATTTATCAGCTACCTGGCCCATCCCACAGCTGTAGAATTTTTTGCTTTTGAAGCCAAGAATCCTTGGAGGTGCATTTTGACATGGTCCACATTAATGAATCGTCCTCCAACCAAGAAGTGCTGCAGCGAGCTATAAAGGTGCTAGTCATTTGGCGCACAGCCTGTGCTGTAAGGTGCGTGAGTTAGACGCTCCCAGCTAAGGTCTTCGATTTTTTGAAGCTCCCGATCCGTGACGGTGATCTGGCGTTATCTTGCTGATAGATAATTCCGCTCCTGAAAATCTGTCTGAACCGATTCCATCAGAGTTCAGCCTGCGCGCGGCCAGGTTGAGAAGAGTAGATTACAGCATTGGTGCTGGAACCGTTCTTGACGAGCTCCCAGAAGTTAATACCTTCTTGACACCACCAAACGAAGGGAACGTAGCGAACCGGTCGCCTCAAAAATAGAAGACCTTGACTGGGAGTGTCAAACTCATCCACCTCACAGCCCAGACCTTGCGCCGAGCGACTACCACATTTTTAGTTCGGTGCAGTACTTCTTGGTTGGAAGACGATTTAATAATGTGGACCGGGTGAAAATGCACCTCCAAAGATTCTTGGCCTTAAAAGCACAATAATTCTATGGCCGTGGGATAGACCAGCTACCTGATATATGGGAAGCACTTCTGCATTCCGAGGGATCTTATTTTAATTAAAGAATGTCATTAGTTATTTGTTAATAAGTACTTTGCTGAAGATTCTTGAGAGTCCACGAAATTATTTGCCAACCTAATATATCTCCGCTATGTATGGTGGTGTTTAGAAGGTTATTTCGCAGTCTTGGGAATGCAAAGTGTATTAGGGTGGGGGGGGGGGAAAGGTAATGAGACTCTCCATGTCCACATATGTCGTGACTGGAGTCCGATTTCGTGCTTCTCGTATTTGTGTGTTTGTTTGCTACTTACTGAAGGCCACCTGAAAAGTTATCAATTCCGCCCTTTCCAGGAGCATGCCAAAATCCCAGTCTGTCTCATGCCGAAACCACAGTCTGACGAGTCGACCTGTGAAAAAAAATCTCGCCGAATTTCCAACTCCGAGTAGCCTGAGCTCAATATTCACGCAAGATGAGAAGCACGTCTTCTTCCTTAACCCTGCCAAGCAGCGAGTCTGGGTGAGGCCTGGTGACCTGTTACCGACCTTCGTTCCGCGAGATGTTCACGGCGAGAAGCACCTTTGGAGCTTTTGAGTCTGCGTCCATGGATCGGTTTACCGGAAGCTGTTTCCCAAGAGCACTACGAAGAACTCCAAGGCCATGGTGAACGAAATAGAAGAGATGGGCCGGCGACTCGCTCTTATTCATTCGCAGCGCTTCAAGAAGGTTCTCCTCTTCGACAACACCGCACCCCATCGGGAACAAGTAACCACGCATAAGCTTGCTCAGCTAGGCTACGTTCACATGCCTCACCCACCGTATTCGCCGGACATCTCTCCATGCGACTACCACTACTTCTTGAGCCTACGGAACTTCCTGGTCGGAAGGGACACAAGGACCCTAGCAGACCTCGACAGCCATAACGAGCAGTGGATCAACACCAGGCCTAAGCAGTTCTGGAAGGATGGGATCAGGAAGTTGGCTGGTCGATGGCAGCGAGGTCACTGACCTTAATGGCGAATACATTCCTTGGGAACGTTGAGTTGTAATTGAGTTATAAAGAGATAAAAAAAATTTGTTGAATTTGTCTCATTACTTTTGGCCCACCCTAATAGGAGGTTATTTCGCCTTCTAGAGAATGCAAGGCGTAGTTCAGGTCAGTAGGATCAATTCTTAATGCAAAGACGTCCTTCTATAGGGAAGAAATCGCTTGCCAACTTGTTAATGCGTCTTTTAAAGATGTCCTGCTGCCTCGAATATGAGATCATTCCTCCATTTTCTATCAGCACCTAAATGGGACCAGTCTCGCTGTAGAAGGAACACGTCCTCTAGATAGACAAACTTGCATCTGTTTCTTGCTCATTCTCATCAAGTTGTTCACTCGAGTCACCCTGAATAGGATCGCCAGAACTCCAGACGAAGGACAGCTATGCGAACAAGCAGGATTTCGGAGAGGATTCAGCACGATCGACCACATATCACGAAGTTTGTAGAAGTATCGTGAGAGTACAAGCTGCCGCTGTGCCTTACGTTCATCGACATGAAGAAGGCATTGGACTCTGTCGAAACTGAAGCGGTCCTCGAAGTCCTGCTCACTCAGGGCGTTCCTACTCAGTACATCAGAGTGCTTCGAGAACGGTACAGTGGGTTCACGACCAAGATTTCACCATTCTACATCGACGTCGTCGACTACGCCTAGACGGAGGCTTGACAATGGTATACCATACCCGCGAAAGCTCGTCAGCAGGGGTGCACATTTAACGGTTAACAATTTAATGAATTCAGCGAATTAACGGCATTTTCATTAAAATCTGGCTTAACGACAACGAAGATTTTTAGAGATGTAAGGGATTTTTTTTTAACGGACTTTTTCTCAGTGAGTTTATCACTTTCATCTTTAGTGCTCACTATTGTCGCAGGCCTAATCCTTCCGATTAGGACAGATCCTGAAAAACTATTGAAATCGGCAAAATTAGTTTTATATTTCCATGCTATTCTCATCTCTTTTATGGTGCATATGAATTTTTGGAAATGCAGGGTGTTCAAAAATAACGTGATGAAGGTTTTAATTATAAGTATGAAACAACTAACAAGTTTACAAATTAATACATAAATAACAACAACATAGACACTAGGCAACACTACCGATTCGAGGTGGCTTCCATTTGCCACGAGTGCAGAAGTCAAAACGTTTGGTGAAGTCTTTGGGAATGGACCATAGGTCATGTGGAGATAGTCGTTTCCACTCCCGACGCAGATTCCTCCTGGACCTCCAGGCCGTGGTTTCGCATGGCACGGACCCTGGCCTTCAAAATGGAGAATGGATCCTTCTCGGATCTGAATCCGACGGACCACGCGTCTTAGTCCGTCGGATTCAGATCCGAGAAGTCCGGAAAGCTGACCTTGCACAATGCTTGCGTGCTTTTCGCCCTGTATGCGGGAGATTGAGTCTCCTTGAAATGTCCACTGTGCATCGCTGAAGTACTGCTGGAACCAGAGAAGTACAGTAGTCTCGAAGATGTCCAGTCGGTACACATTTTGATTTATTTTTACTCCTTCGTCCACAAAACCATGGGGTCTTTCTGTTGCTTTAGATTCCTCCTTAAACCATGAGGCGCCTGCGAATTTGACAATGTTTGGAGATGGCAGAGGTGGCTGGAGCTCTCCTGATCAGATACTGCCGTTTTAGGAGTTGTGGGTTTACTTCACGTGGGCTTCTGGTCCGTGAAAAGTGTTCGCCCCCACCCGCGACCTGCGGCTCACAGTTTGAGCTGACAGCATCGATGGAGCCGTTCGCACTTATTCTTGTCCATCAAGAGGTGGAATTGGAATTTAGGGAGCTTGTAGGGCTTCAGTCCGCGTTTCTTTCTGGCTGTTCGATGCACCGATGTGAGACGGACACCGATATCACGGGCGATTTTTCTCGGGAGACCCTCGGATTTGGGATTTTTCGCTTTTAGAGGAATTTCCGGATCTGCGACTTACTGACAGTGCGATTTCTCACTTGTCCTGGACGACCACCCCGACTCGATCCATTGAGCATGGGCTTAGTGGGTGGTGCTTTGGAGAAGAAGTCGCTAAACTGCCTCTGCACTTCGACAATGTGTTCGTACTTTCAGTAGCACTTCAGGATAAACTTCTTCTCCTTGAAGGAAAGCCTAGAGCTGGGCATGACTTCTGTTATGGGCACAGATATGTAGAGAGTGTTATTAGAGCGATAGCGATATCGATAAGTTGAGTAATGAAAAAACTCACATGTTACGTGTCTTTCACGTGAGTGTCAAGTTCTAAAAGTTAAAAGAAGCACAGCACAGGTTAATGTGGCCAAATAGCAACAATATTGTAACAAGCTTTCAAGTTCGCTTTGATTTCAAAAGTCTTAAGCTAGCTTAGAAGAGTGCCAATTTGATCTGAAAAGTGTCCAATTCCAACTCGACGTGAAAGCGGTATATTAGGTCAGCTCTTTGCTAATTGCCTTTACCACTCGTAGTGCAGCTGTTTCACTACAAATATTTTTTTGAACAGAGAAATTAATAAATTAGAGTTGATTGGGCTCAACAACAGCTGCTGAAATTCATTCTGTGTGAAGCTTACTCACTGGCCAACACATTCAAGCTACGATCCATGCAATCCGGAAAAGTCGAAAACTCATCAAGACTTGGCAGCATGGATCGATCATGGTGGACAAAGTCGAAACGGGAGAGAAATGAGAGACTCGTTGGCCATGCAGCCGAGTGCAATGTCTCTGTAAGGCATGTCAGGTCAGCGCAATTATGATAGAAGGCCTCTACATCAGTGCTCGATCTGCTGCGTCAAAATATTGGCGTCCAATCTGCACTCAGCATGAAACGCTGTTGAAACGCAGTCACACTTTTGAAGGAAGTCGTCACCTTGTGAAAAAAATTGTGCCAGAAATTGTGCCACCTGTTCACCAGGCCTCTCAGTATTTGATATTTAGAGTCTCTACATTGTGTACGGTTATATTTTGTCAACATATTTTTAGACTAACTCATCCGTTTAGGAGATAGGTATTCGCAGCCGAAGAGTGCTGTTTACCAAATGTTCACTTGCAGTTTTGATGAACTGCAAGAAGCACCCAAATTCCCAAAATAAACTCGCCACGTAAATTTTCTATGTCGTTTTCCTTCTTTAAGCATGAGTAGATGGCAAGCTACAATCACAGGTTTTAGATTGAGAATTCTTCCGTTGAAATAAACGAAATCTGTCGCAGCTCAAACTGATTATCTTCTTGCCAAATTTGGTACGTCTTTTGAATAGACGCCGAAAAAACCGCGCTTTTGCGGTTTTTGCGTCTTTTTGCTATAACTCGCCGAAATGTCATCCATTTGAAAAACCGAGAGCATATTTGAGCTCAGGAGATCGAGCTCTATCGTATGGTATATACAATTCATATGAAAGATCAAAAATGGCCAAAATTGAAAACTTGCGCTCCATTGAGAAGGCCGGCCGCGGACGAGTTGTCGGCCGCAAGGCGCCGAAAAGGTTGCAGGCTCACAATTCCTCCAATTTGAGGTTTTGTGAGAAACGATTGATACCGTTCGACTCGTCTCTTCGAGATCTACACAACCATGTATATAACTTCGCCAAACCACCGCATCTTCGCAGTGGGTGGTCAAAGATGTCTGGAGCAGACTTTTGCTATTGGAGAAGCTTACCTTCCAGGGCTTGCATGTTCTCGGAGCATCTTAAGCATGGCGTGAAGTGTTTTGTCATGTCAGGAATCCTCTGAGAGTGCGCCGTGCACAATGCATATAGGATCTAACCTATCAATCGAGGGGGGGACATATGTAGAGTGGGCGTTTGGGTAGTTTTACAGAATTTCCCAGCCGCCCTACTCAGGAATTGCTGTACTCTGTCTCGACGAAACTTTGGAGTGCGCCGTGCACAATGCATATAGGATCGAACCTATCAATCGACTGGGCGCGACAGCTTGTAGAGTGGGCGTTTGAAGAGTTTTTATCAGAAATTCGCAGCCGCCCTACTCAGACATTGCTGTACTGTCTCCGGCGAGACTTAGGAGTGCGCCGGGGGCAATATATATGTAGAATCGAACCTATCAATCGAGTGGAGCAACCGCTCGCAGATTGCACGCGCGGGCGTTTTCAGAGCGCAGTAACTCTGTAAAATTCGAGTCGTTTCGGCTGCAACTCCTGGGTCTTGTAGTTAGTAGAACGGTCAAATAGTACGCTAAAGTAGAGCGCGGTAGCTTAGGAAGAGGCGATGTTACAGGGGTGCGAACATGAAGGTGAGGCTTGTGTGACGTATTTTTTCCGATTTCGGTGTACCACTGCGGGAAGACGCGGGAAGCTAACAGCCTCAAAACGCGTCGGCGAACAGTCCGTTTAGGGTGCTTTACGACTACATGCTCTGAACACCTCAGCTGCGTAAACTGCCTTAGCTTCAGCTGCCAGTTTGAAGCGGCAGAAGATAGCAGTTAGAAGCTTCTTGCGCTCTTACTCGGCCAGAATTGAGTTCTCGACACTCGCTATGGTACCATTCTGTTCATCATGAAAAGCGCTATCGAACGGTATCAATTTCGACCGATTTCGGGAACATCGACTTTTGGCGGTTTCCCATCGAGGACGAGGCCGCTGGAGACCGCGGCCCGCGGCAGGCGGGCGGTGACGTCATCGAAAATCGATGTCTTCAAATTGTGCCATGCTTGATACCATTCGATAGAGCTTCTCATGCTGAATTGAACGGTGTTACTAAAAGCAGACAGAACTGTAATCTGGGCGAGTAAGAGCGAGGAGAACATCGACCGTTGTTGTGCTAAATTGCAGGCGCGGGCGAGTTTGCAGCGCAATATCTCTGTCAAGTTCGACTCTTTCCGATGCAACTTCAGGACATTATAGGCAGCACAAGTTTCTTGGCGTGATCTAAACACAACGGTGTGGCTGATGAATGGACTAAGTTACAGCGCTGCGAAAGTGCGGGTGAGGCTTGAGTGACATATTTTTCCGATTTCAGTCGACCTCAGCGGGAAGGCGCTGAGAGCTAACGGCCTGCAAATGTGCACGCGAGCAGAACACCTCAAGTGCTTTAAGACGACGTGCTCACAGCTTCCTAGCTGTTTAAACTGCCTTAGCCCCAGCTGCCGTTTTAGGGTAGCGGACCTCGGTTGAAGTTTCCTGCGCCCTTACTCGCCCATTTTAGAGTTTTCGACACTCGCAATGACACCATTAGCTTCAGCCTGAAAAGCTCTATCGAACAAAATAAATCTCGACCAGTTTCAGAAAAATCGATTTTTAAACTAATTGTCATCGTGGACGGGTGCGCTCCGGGCCGAGCCTGCGCTGACGATGACGTCATCGAAAATCGATGTTTTCGAAATTGGCCAAATTTCCTCGTCCAAAATCATCTAGGGGTTATTTGGGGCGCTGATTACGAATCCGACATCCGTTTTTAGAAATTCCGCCGTATTCCGAGATTTCAGTAGGTTACTTCTCGTTTGAGGGTGGCCGGGTCAGGATCACCAATCATCCTCAGTTATCAGTTTGGGTGGTCTCCTGCCGTAGACGTCCAAATGGACTTCGGCATCATGTTCGGCACCCCGAATAAGACCCGCCCCTAAAGAGAGCTGTTATCTGGGTGAGTAAAGCACGGAGAACATAGACCGTTGTAAATTGCACGCGCGGGCGTGTTCGGAGCGCGATAACTCTGTCAGCTTCCAATCTTTCTGGCTGGAGCGTGTAGATTCCGTAGGCAGTAATACGCTCTAGTAAAGCGCCAAAGCACAGCAAAGTATCCTTTGAATTGGCAAGGTTGCGGCGGTGCGAAAATGCAGGTTGGGCCTGTGCGACACGATTTTTTCAGATTTCGGTCGACCGCTGCAGGTACACGAGGAGAGCTAACGGCATGCAAACTCGCAGACGAGCAAAGCACCGAAGGCACTTTACGATGATCTGCTCCTAACTCTCCAGCTGCCTAAACCTTTACCCCATCTGCCATTTTAGAGCGGCGGACGGCAGCGGTGAAGCTTCTTCCCTTACTCGCCCACATTTGAGTTTTTGACCCACTTGATGGTACCGTTCTGTTCTGCTCGAAAAGCTCTATCGAACAGTTTCAATATCGCCCAATTCCGGGAAAATTGATTTTTTTGGCAATTCGACCCCTCGAAGACGGGAGCGCTCTTCGCCGAGCCTGCCCGGACGATGACGTCATCGAAAGTAGACGATTTCGAATTTTTTCAAATTTTCTTCTCCAAACTTTGTCCTAGGGGTTAAATGAGGCGCTGATTATGAATCCGTCGTCCGTTTTTGAAAATACCGCCGATTTCGATAGGTTCTGGATTTTCTTCTGGATAATTGAGGGTGGTCGTGTCAGGAACACCGATTTACCGATTACCGAAAACTGCTTTTAATAACACCGTTCACTTCAGCATGAGAAGCTCTATCGAATGGTATCAAGCATGGCACAATTTGAAGACATCGATTTTCGATGACGTCACCGCCCGCCTGCCGCGGGCCGCGGTCTCCAGCGGCCTCGTCCTCGATGGGAAACCGCCAAAAGTCGATGTTCCCGAAATCGGTCGAAATTGATACCGTTCGATAGCGCTTTTCATGATGAACAGAATGGTACCATAGCGAGTGTCGAGAACTCAATTCTGGCCGAGTAAGAGCGCAAGAAGCTTCTAACTGCTATCTTCTGCCGCTTCAAACTGGCAGCTGAAGCTAAGGCAATTTACGCAGCTGAGGTGTTCAGAGCATGTAGTCGTAAAGCACCCTAAACGGACTGTTCGCCGACGCGTTTTGAGGCTGTTAGCTTCCCGCGTCTTCCCGCAGTGGTACACCGAAATCGGAAAAAATACGTCACACAAGCCTCACCTTCATGTTCGCACCCCTGTAACATCGCCTCTTCCTAAGCTACCGCGCTCTACTTTAGCTTACTATTAGACCGTTCTACTAACTACAAGACCCAGGAGTTGCAGCCGAAACGACTCGAATTTTACAGAGTTACTGCGCTCTGAAAACGCCCGCGCGTGCAATCTGCGAGCGGTTGCCCCACTCGATTGATAGGTTCGATTCTACATATATATTGCCCCCGGCGCACTCCTAAGTCTCGCCGGAGACAGTACAGCAATGCCTGAGTAGGGCGGCTGCGAATTTCTGATAAAAACTCTTCAAACGCCCACTCTACAAGCTGTCGCGCCCAGTCGATTGATAGGTTCGATCCTATATGCATTGTGCACGGCGCACTCCAAAGTTTCGTCGAGACAGAGTACAGCAATTCCTGAGTAGGGCGGCTGGGAAATTCTGTAAAACTACCCAAACGCCCACTCTACATACGTCCCCCCCCCCCTCGATTGATAGGTTAGATCCTATATGCATTGTGCACGGCGCACTCTCAGAGGATTCCTGACATGACAAAACACTTCACGCCATGCTTAAGATGCTCCGAGAACATGCAAGCCCTGGAAGGTAAGCTTCTCCAATAGCAAAAGTCTGCTCCAGACATCTTTGACCACCCACCGCGAAGATGCGGTGGTTTGGCGAAGTTATATACATGGTTGTGTAGATCTCGAAGAGACGAGTCGAACGGTATCAATCGTTTCTCACAAAACCTCAAATTGGAGGAATTGTGAGCCTGCAACCTTTTCGGCGCCTTGCGGCCGACAACTCGTCCGCGGCCGGCCTTCTCAATGGAGCGCAAGTTTTCAATTTTGGCCATTTTTGATCTTTCATATGAATTGTATATACCATACGATAGAGCTCGATCTCCTGAGCTCAAATATGCTCTCGGTTTTTTAAATGGATGACATTTCGGCGAGTTATAGCAAAAAGACGCAAAAACCGCAAAAGCAAAAGTTTTTTCGGCGTCTATTCAAAAGACGCGTCCGGTACTGTATGTACCCAGGCACAAGTGGTGCTGCCCAGTTGAATTTTAATATTCTTAAACCTAATTAAATTTTATTTTCCAGCTATTGACGACCTTCCTCTGGCTGCGGCAATTCTTTTGGTACCAAATTTGGCAAGAAGATAATCAGTTTGAGCTGCGACAGATTTCGTTTATTTCAACGGAAGTATTCTCAATCCAAAACCTGTGTTTGTAGCTTGCTGTCTACTCATGTTTAAGTAAGGAAACGACATAGAAAATTGACGTGTGGAACTCATTTTCGGAATTTGCGTGCCTCTTGCAGTTCATCAAAACTGCAAGTGAACATTTGGTAAACAGCACTCTTCGGCAGCGAATATCTATCTTCTAAGCGAACGAGTTAGTCTAAAAATATGTTGACTAACCAGACACAATGTAGAGACTCTAAGTATCAAATATCGAGAAGCCTGGTGATCAGGTGGCACAATTTCAACCGGTTAAGTTGACGACTTCCTTCAAAAGTGTGACTGCGTTTCAACAGCGTTTCATGCTGAGTCTTCGCAGAATGAAAGCTGGAAAGCCCGTATTGTAATTGTGTAATTTTTCGCTCAAATTTTTCAAACAGTTCGGACGCCAATATTTTGACGCAGCAGATCGAGCACTGATATAGAGGCCTTCTATCATAATTGCGCTGACCTGGCATGCCTTACAGAGACATTGCACTCGGCTGCATGGCCAACGAGTCTCTCATTTCTCTCCCGTTTCGACTTTGTCCACCATGATCGATCCATGCTGCCAAGTCTTGATGAGTTTTCGACTTTTCCGGATTGCGTGGATCGTAGCTTGAATGTGTTGGCCAGTGAGTAAGCTTCACACAGAATAAATTTCAGCAGCTGTTGTTGAGCCCAATCAACTCTAATTTATTAATTTCTCTGTTCAAAAAAATATTTGTAGTGAAACAGCTGCACTACGAGTGGAAAGGCAATTAGCAAGGAGCTGACCTAATATGCCGCTTTCACGTCGAGTTGGAATCGGACACTTTTCAGATCAATTTGGCACTCTTCTAAGCTAGCCTAAGACTTTTGAAATCAAAGCGAACTTGAAAGCTTGTTACAATATTGTTGCTATTTGGCCACATTAACCTGTGCTGTGCTTCTTTTAACTTTTAGAACTTGACACTCACGTGAAAGACACGTAACATGTGAGTTTTTTCATTACTCAACTTATCGATATCGCTATCGCTCTAATAACACTCTCTACATATCTGTGCCCATAACAGAAGTCATGCCCAGCTCTAGGCTTTCCTTCAAGGAGAAGAAGTTTATCCTGAAGTGCTACTGAAAGTACGAACACATTGTCGAAGTGCAGAGGCAGTTTAGCGACTTCTTCTCCAAAGCACCACCCACTAAGCCCATGCACAATGGATCGAGTCGGGGTGGTCGTCCAGGACAAGTGAGAAATCGCACTGTCAGTAAGTCGCAGATCCGGAAATTCCTCTAAAAGCGAAAAATCCCAAATCCGAGGGTCTCCCGAGAAAAATCGCCCGTGATATCGGTGTCCGTCTCACATCGGTGCATCGAACAGCCAGAAAGAAACGCGGACTGAAGCCCTACAAGTTCCCTAAATTCCAATTCCACCTCTTGATGGATAAGAATAAGTGCGAACGGCTCCGTCGATGCTGTCAGCTCAAACTGTGAGCCGCAGGTCGCGGGTGGGAGCAAACACTTTTCACGGACCAGAAGCCCACGTGAAGTAAACCCACAACTCCTAAAACGGCAGTATCTGATCAGGAGAGTACAGCCACTTCTGCCATCGTCAAACATTGTCAAAATTCGCAGGCACCTCATGGTTTAGGAAGGAATCTAAAGCAACGGAAAGACCCTCTGATTTTTGTGGACGAAGGAGTAAAAATAAATCAAGATGTGCACCGATTGGACATCTTCGAGACTACGGTACTTTTCTGGTGCCAGCAGTACTTCAGCGATGCACAGTGGACATTTCAAGAAGACTCAATCCCTGCATACAGGGTGAAAAGCACGCAAGCATTGTGCAAGGCCAGCTTTCCGGACTTCTCGGATCTGAATCCGACGGACTAAAACGCGTGGTCCATTTTGAAGGCCAAGATCCGTGCCAAGCGCCACCACGGCCCGGAGGCTCAGGAGGAATCTGCGTCGGGAGTGGAAACGACTATCTCCAGATGACCTATGGTCCATTCCCAAAGACTTCACCAAACGTTTTGACTTCTGCACTCGTGGCAAATGGAAGCCACCTCGAATCCGGTAGTGTTGCCTAGTGTCTATGTTGTTGTTATTTATGTATTGATTTGTAAACTTGTTGGTTGTTTCATACTTATAATTAAAACCTTCATCACGTTATTTTGGAACACCCTGTATTTCCAAAAATACATATGCACCATAAAAGAGATGAGAATAGCATGGAAATAAATAACTAATCTTGCCAATTTTAATATTAGGTTGTAACGAATTAAATGGCACTGGCTCGCGCCATTTTTTGACGCGTCTTTACGCGTTTGATGAAGAACAAACCGTAACATGTGGCATATCATTTAGAAGCGCAAACTTTGCTCTACCGGTGAGTACCAAATTCTCTATGTAAAAGTAGGAAAACTTTAGAGTTTTATTGACTTTTTTGCAGATGGACAAAAGGGTAATCCGAGGCATTTACTTGTATGAATTCAAGCTGGGCACTACAGCTAAGGAGGCGGACGAGAAGATCAACGCCGCATTCGGTCAAGGATGTTCCACAATTCGGACGGCGTATCGTTGGTATCAGAAGTTTCGGAATGGAGATGAGAGCTTGGAAGAACATGAAGGTCGTGGGAGGCATAGTGATGTTGATGAGGACAAGCTGAGAGATGTGGCAGAGGAGGATCCACACAAAGGTACCAGGGAGATAGCGAAGTTTCTTGGCGTCAGTCACAACACAGCTGCCAGGCATCTGAAGGAAATTGGAAAGACCAAAAAGCTGGAAAGATGGGTGCCTCACGAGCTGTCTGAGGAGCAAAGAAACCGACGATATGAGATCTCGTCCGCACTGCTTCGACGCAACGAAACGGACCCATTCCTTGATCGCATCGTAACCTGTGACGAGGAATGGATAATGTACGACAACAGGCGACGATCGGCACAGTGGGTGGACAGCGACGAGAGCCCCAAGGTTTTTGCGAAGCCGGAATTGCACCAAAAGAAAGTAATGGTGACAGTATGGTGGTGTTCGCTGGGAATTATTCACCACAGCTTCCTCCCTCCCGGTGAACCCATCACGGCAGAGAAGTACTGCATTGAAATTGAAGAAATGATGAAAAAGTTGAAGGATATCCGGTCGGCCTTGGTAAACCGAAGGCGAGTTCTCCTTCTGCACGACAATGCTCGCCCCATGTAGCACGAATGACGTTGCAGAAATTGAATGAGCTGAGCATTGAAACTCTACCACATCCTCCGTTTTCTCCCGACCTCTCCCCAACAGACTGCCATTTCTTCAAGCATCTTGGCGACTTCCTGGTAGGGAAAATATTCAAATACCAACAGGATGCCGAAAGTGCCTTCGAAGATTTCGTCAATTCCAGAACTTCTGATTTTATGCTACTGGGATAAAAAAGCTTGTGTCACGTTGGCAAAGATGTGTAGAATCAGAAGGTTTTTATTTAATAAACTTTTTTTTCTTTCGAACGAGGTTCGATTCTATATATATATTGCCCCCGGCGCACTCCTAAGTCTCGCCGGAGACAGTACAGCAATGCCTGAGTAGGGCGGCTGCGAATTTCTGATAAAAACTCTTCAAACGCCCACTCTACAAGCTGTCGCGCCCAGTCGATTGATAGGTTCGATCCTATATGCATTGTGCACGGCGCACTCCAAAGTTTCGTCGAGACAGAGTACAGCAATTCCTGAGTAGGGCGGCTGGGAAATTCTGTAAAACTACCCAAACGCCCACTCTACATATGTCCCCCCCTCGATTGATAGGTTAGATCCTATATGCATTGTGCACGGCGCACTCTCAGAGGATTCCTGACATGACAAAACACTTCACGCCATGCTTAAGATGCTCCGAGAACATGCAAGCCCTGGAAGGTAAGCTTCTCCAATAGCAAAAGTCTGCTCCAGACATCTTTGACCACCCACTGCGAAGATGCGGTGGTTTGGCGAAGTTATATACATGGTTGTGTAGATCTCGAAGAGACGAGTCGAACGGTATCAATCGTTTCTCACAAAACCTCAAATTGGAGGAATTGTGAGCCTGCAACCTTTTCGGCGCCTTGCGGCCGACAACTCGTCCGCGGCCGGCCTTCTCAATGGAGCGCAAGTTTTCAATTTTGGCCATTTTTGATCTTTCATATGAATTGTATATACCATACGATAGAGCTCGATCTCCTGAGCTCAAATATGCTCTCGGTTTTTCAAATGGATGACATTTCGGCGAGTTATAGCAAAAAGACGCAAAAACCGCAAAAGCGCGGTTTTTTCGGCGTCTATTCAAAAGACGCGTCCGGTACTGTAATTAAGCGAGACTCGGCGACGGTTTTGGGCCAGGTCACAGTAATTAAGGCCTCCTCAATTGCGGCACTGGTTTTCAGGCTTCCGCATATTTTTTAACGGCGATCGCATGCCCAGTGGTAGGTAGGATGATGCTAAGCGCCTCTGTGAATTTTGGTGAGAATGTCTTTCTTTTGGACAAAGTTATCGTGATGCGACGCAAAAAACGCGTTTTTGCGTCGCAAACGTCATTTGGTACTGTATTAGCCAATGTCAGAATGTTTAGCGGTGGTACTCTATTAGCCGTTCCAGGCATCAATAAATGTGTTAAAACATTATCCGGAATGCTTTTGCTCGCCACCAGGAACAGTCGAGAAGGAGAGAAGGTTTTCGGCCGCTGGACGTCTTTTTAATCGATTTTAGAAAAACGCTAATAACAAAAATTTGGGTTGACGACGTGTCACACCCTTTTGTCAGTGTGGGACCGTGTGATGTGTCGTGTCACGGTCCCGACGTTGCAAAAAAATGGATTGGTCCCGCGCAAAAGGCGCGCGAAAATCGTGCGTTCGACAACGTGTTAAATTCTACTGAAAGTCTTTTAATTGTACTTTTATTAATTAATATATAATATATAATAATTAATTTTTTATTGTTTCTGTACTTGCAAATTTTCTAGTTTAATACTCTTCAATTCGCTTTATTACAAGGGAAGTGTCTAAAGCGTATGTCTGAACGGAGAGAGTGAGTCATATAGGAAGAATCTCCATCCCTCAATTAGTATAAAAATGGGTTTCTTTTTTGCCAAGTCGCTAAGTCCAAGGAGTAGGGCGATTCTTGACATTACAATGGAATCGGCACGAGATCGGGGTCTTGTACACAAGCGATGCCTCTGCGGGCAAGCGGCTTGAAGCGCAGTGGATAATGACGTTGCTTCATACGAGGGAGGTCGGGGGTTCGAGTCTCTTGGGCTGTGTATTTTTGCATGTCATCTGATTGGTTGAGATTTGAAGGATTCTGACGTCTATACCATTTTTTGTCTACGTTTATTGTCTAATTTTCTAGCCCAAATACCGTATGAAACAGAAGGACTGGTCACAATACGGAGCGTATATAAAAGCTGCAGGCTCACAGTCCGTTTCCATACATGGACCAATGACCTCGGAAAAACCATCCTGCTCGGATTTTCAAAAGAGACCATTGGCCAGATTCATCAACCGTTTACCGTGTAACGGTGTATCGGTTGTCGTATCTGTATCTCTGAATCTCTCTGTATCACTTACTACGTAGGCCGATAAATGGAGAATCCGTCGTGAGATGATATCGGCGGTATTGTTTGTGAGTCCGGAAACAGCATACGACATTAAAGGTGGTTAAAATGTGCAACGAGGTCTGAGGATTCCGGGAACTGGCTTAAACGGCCATCGATACACTCTTTTACTCATCTTTGTCTGTCATCTGGAAATCAGAGATCTGCGGAAGGTTTTCTAGAACCTAACACCAACAATGTCCGCCGACGGCCGAGTGGTGATCCACCTGCTACGCTGAAGTGTCGCCCACCTTTAGACAAAGAATCTTCGAGGGAAGAAATCAAGCTGGCCGAACGGATGGCCAGCATACTCAAGGACTTCGAAGCACCTCATCTTGAAGTTGACGAAGACGAACAGCTGGAAGTGGTGGAAGAAGAAGAGGAATATGGGATCCGCAAGATGAACTGATGGACGTGGAGAGGCAAGCAAGCAGTGGACATATGATAACGTTTTCGGGTGGAACTCTGGTTTCGGAGGAAAGGGTACGTCTTCAATTGGATTTCTAATATGGAGCCGATGGGTCCATGTATGGAAGCAAACTGTGAAGAGCCTGTAGCCTTTATACGCTGTCTGTATTGCGAACAGTGCTTCTGTTTCACCACTTTGTGCCTGTGTAACACTGATGTTGAACGTTCATACATCAATATGTTGGAAAGCTTTCTCATTGCATTTTGGTTAAAAAAATCGGTCAGTAATAAACAAGTTGCAAGAAAGTTACTCTCCACATCATACATCTGGAAAACTGCACGGAAAACGTCTGAAGATGGTATACACGTCAGAATCTCCCAAATCATAACCAGTCAGTTGAAATGCAAAAATGCAACAGCGCAGAGGAACCGAACCCCCGACCTTCTTCGCAAGAAGCAACGTCACTTTCACTGCGCTCCGAGACCCCTTGCCGGCAGAGGCAAGCGCGGGCGAACAAGACAGCCGAACTCGTGAGGCGCCGATTCCATTGTAACTCCAAGGACCCCTACTCCTTGTGTCTAACGACTTGACAAAAAAGAAACACATTTTTATACTTGTTGAGGTGAGAGGATTCTTCCTATATGACTCGCTCTCCCCATTCTGACATACGCTTCAGACCCTTTCCTTGTTAGTGCGCTGGTGGCCGCATCGAGATTGTATATGTTCAAAGAACACAAAACGGTTCCGCAAAGAACTAGGAAGGGGGAATTCCGGGGTCTGCCTCATGTAACTTACATTTTATGATGCCCTGCCCACTAAGTACCGTTACCTTGAATGATGATTCCGCACCTGTTCTTATTCACAGCCTGTTGTTAATTCATTGATGAAGTATTGTTTGCGTTGCTGTCCACACTGTGTTGATAGTGGATTGTTTATTTTACATTGCAGTGTTACACTCCTTGCCTTGAGCTTTAGCTATTTACCTGTTGAAATTGGAACGTATAACGTTCCCCTTGATTTTTTTTACTTAAAGTGATAGTTTGCAGATAATTGCATTTTTAACGAAAATTTCCGTTAAAAATTTCGTTAAAAAATCAACGCACAGAACTCTGTGTGCCCCTGCTCCTCAGCGCCATCTGACCCTTCGCATCGAGCTCATAGCTCTGGCTGTTCAGCAAGTGAATGTCGTCCGACTTTGATTGTGTATGCGGTGAGTGGGACTCAGGGTCTTTGAGTTATGAAACAGCAAGTGAATGTCGTCCGACTTTGACGCTGTCAGAATGGATATAGATAGCATATGTGAAATAGTAATACAGCCTGCTGACGTATGTACTTTGAGTTATGAAACAGCTTAAACCTTCTATGTCGGCAACATTCGATGGAATCTCGCAGATTGTTTTCAAAAGATGTGTACATTCACTTTGCAAGTCCGTGGCAGTGATCTTCAGTACCTCGTTAATGTACAAAGAAGTTCCTGAAATTTGGAAGGAGTCCATTATCACGGGTATTCCGAAAAAACCGAATTCCGTGCTACTCTCCTCCTTTCGTCCCATAAGTATTACACTTACTCCAATAAAAATCATGGAAAAAATTTTGCGATACGGAATAATGGGACACCTGTCAAGAAACAGATTAATTCCTTTTGAACAGCACGGTTTTACGGCAGGTGCCTCTACAGTTACTCAACTTTCCGATTGTGTCTTTGATTGGAACTTCGCGTTAAACAATGGAAACTCAGTTGACGTTATCTACTTTGATTTGTCAAAAGCTTTTGACAAGGTGTGTCACGAAAAACTTGTTACTAAGCTATACCATCTTGGCATTAGACAGCCTCTTCTGGGAAGGATTCATTCTTATTTGAATGGAAGGCATATGCGTGTTAAAGTTGGAAATAGCTTTTGAAGATCCTACGACTGCAAAAGTGGAGTGCCACAGGGTGGCGTACTTTCGCCGATTCTGTTCCTTGTATACACTTGTGATCTCCCTGCAGCTCTCACTGTTGATCCACACGTAAAGGTGCAAATGTACGCGGACGACATCAAAATTTACGGCACATCCTTTCAATGGTCTTCGCTCGTGAAACTGCATGGCACTTTAATGATTAATAAGGCGTAAACAGAAAATTCGAGAAAATCATACAGACAACAAGAAATGCACTACGTTGCCTCCCATGTCTTATTAAGCTGGTTGAAGTACTGCTGGCTGATCATGTTGGGATCGCGTACTTTCTGGGAGAACGAGTCGCCTCTCAGTGAAGAGAAAACTCGGCCCAGATGGCGTTGAAGCGGAGGACAATGCTGAATGATTCTGCGCCACTCGCCAAGGATGTAGGTGCAGAACATCAGGGCGACCACAGCTGATCTGGAAAATAGTAAATTTAGGTGTGATAACATCAATTGTGCTCCAGGATGTCCGTGGACGCTAGACTAATTCTAGCAATCAGAACTAAACCTCTTTAAATTCTTGAAGAAGATCTTTAAAAACCTTAGCTGCTTGGAAATCAGCTGCTGTCCTTAAACATCAGGCATAAGCCTGAATTTCTTAGCAGTTAAACTCAGGTAAGCTATTCTTGATATCAAGATTATATCCATAACACATTGACGACAATACGTTGCATTTATAGTGCGTAAGCGAGCGGTCGTGTGTGACAATGCGCATCATTTTTTTGTTGCGTAACCTTTAACTCGATTTTCCTTCAAAGTGGAGCAATTCTGTGCAAATTTTTTGCACTGTTCTGATAGGCTGTATCTAAAAGAAGCATCAGCAGTCGTGAAATAGGAAGTACTTTGGTGATACTGGAGAAATTTTAAAACATAGTACGTGGACAATGTCACCGTATTGCTACAGTCCCTTTTGAGGTCGTATAATGAGAACAGGTTATTTCTTTCCTATAAGTAGTATGTACTATATTAATGTAAGAAATTTAAGGGCGGGAAAGACGACAACAAAAAATAATTAATTGTACAAGGTTTAGGTTTGTCGAAATACTGCTTACACAGATAAAATGAACATCGCAGTATGATATAGATACACGGAGACCTTTTTGTCAAAACATTCTATTCTGGGACCTTATATTTTAATTTGACATTTTTAAAGTAGCAGATCATGTATTCCACATCTTATCCTTTTGCCTAACGAGATAACTTCGAAAGATAAGGATGAAGGAAGGCGTTAATCAGTCCCTTTTAGGCTGCAAAAAAGACGTGGGATGATGGCGATATGTTGACAAAGGCTACCCTCCATGTTTTGCTTACAGATGGTGTCGTTCTCATAACCTCATTACCATATGGGAGTGGATGTGACTAGTGTTTAGTCATGTGCGCAAGAAGATCTTCTTGTTGCTTAGCCAACCGAGGGTGATGTTAGTAGTGATGATTGTTTCGGAAGATGAAAACTCAAGAAAAATGCGATCTTTGAACAACAGTATAGAGGGCGGTAAATGGGGCCCACATCTCTTTCATTAAAACAACTTTGTAGTTATTACAGTCTGTTAGGACATCATAAAATATAAAGAATTACGGATGGTGTAGGATGGGATTTCACTGATAAGGGATAGTATAGAGGAATGTTGAAAAGACGAAGATAATGGGATAAAAGCCGGTGTTAATCAATTGGAATGGGCAGCGCATTCTAGTTCTATGGGGTGTTTTAGTGGCAACTGCGTGCGTATTTCACAACCAGCACAACAATAAACATACTTACTACACTTTCTGTTGTTAGGAAAGATAGGTTCCGTGACAGGAAAAAACATAAGAAAAGTAACAAGGATCTTGACATTAACCGTATGATTGAAGACGTTAATGCTTGTAATAGCACTTATGACCTTTATAAATTTGTTAGGTCATTCGAAAAAAAGAAAAAAAGAAAGGAAATAAACCAATTGCATTGTGCTATGATAATTTATTTCCTTCTAGATTGAGTACTAACAACGAATTTAAATTAATTTATATACTGTGCAATCAACATTTTAAGGACTATAAGGCATCTCATAAAAATAATTCTTCGTTCTTTATAGTGGAGGCTAGATAAATCCACAGTTCACTAGATAACATTAACAAATTAGTTAATTCAGTAGATATCAGAGGAGCCAAAGGTATATACAGGTGTGAAAAGTATTCTCTTATTTTCTCGTATAACCTTCCAATTTCACGTAACATCTTTAGCTGCAACACAACTGCGGGGTTTCTTAATAAAGATAGGCTGCACGACAAAATCAGCAATAATTGCCTTTGTGATAAGGATCATTATAAAGATTTCTTAGCAACAGGCCTATAGCATGTTATTACTGGGGATTTAAACATAGTTAAAGATAAAGTACAACATCATGACAAAAGGTACAAAATTTAGATTATTTATTTATTTATACGTGTATGACAACACGCGACGAAATAAACATCAGCAAGACAACACATTGGTAATAAACACAAAAATACAAAAAACGGCGAATTAGCGAGTCTTAAGATAACTACCAACGAGCTTTTTATATTGGTTAAACGAAAATGGCAAAGTATGTTTTTTGGTAAACATCAAGAATTCAGAACCGGCGCTTTGAGTAAAAAAGGAGGCACGAACACAACTTTTGGCCGTAGAATAGTAAATTTTAGATCTACAACCCCTAGTGGTAGAATGATGGACTGTGTAAAGCTCAGTAAGTGGAAGTGCAACTTTTCCAGTCATCATCTTGAAAATCATAATTAGATCGATTCGCTTCCTACGAATAGCAAGCGATTCCAGCTCGAATATTTTATTACGATCAGGTGCTGATGGAATGGAGGTGTAGTCATAGCCATTTAAGCGTAACCATAGCTTTCTAGTGTAGCTATTCTAAACGGATTCTAGCCTCTGTATGAAGCGCTTAAGGTGAGGACTGAACACAGTGGTGCCATACTCCAATATAGGGCGAACATATGATTTGTATGCAAGAAGCAAGTGAGTTTTTGAATTTGTAGACAACGCTCCAAAAATGTTGTAAGTAACTCTTTCAGCTTTCTTTGCAATCGTCTCGCAATGCTCTGAAAAACTAAGCTTTTTGTCTAAGATGAAGCCCAGTCACGCAGACTGTTTTCACTGAGTAGGTTGCAACCACCAAGGCTGTAAATGTGTTTAACCGAATTTGAATAGCCTAGATGAAAAACCCGAGTTTTTTGAGCTGAGATTGGTAATTTCCACCTGTCCGACCAATCGGCAACATCTGAAACTGCACATTGGAGGGCAAAGTGATCCTCTTCACTGGTAATATACCTGTATTCTTTTATATCATCTGCAAACATTTTGCACTTAACACCACGCCTTTCAACTAAGACAGGTAAATCGGAAGTGTAGATGATGAAAAGAATCGGTGACAATACACCTCCCTGACAATACATTATCTATATCCATTGATCAGGATAGCGGTGAAGTTTGGATTAGCCCATTGACGACCGCGCGGAAAATCGCGTGCCTGGCGCGTGGGACCGCGCGCGGGGACCACACGGACGCTGCAATCTCGTGAAAACACTACTTCACGATATTTCGAATGAAGCTCCCTCTCCAAAAGCTTCCTCTCATATTGGAGAAGACCGGAACAGGCTTCAAGCAAAACATAGAAGATGAATTTGCTTTTGTAAGAAGGTCTACGAAGAAAAAGGACGCATGTTTGCCGCGAATCGTGCAAATAAGGTGACCACATGATGTAGCAGGTGTTTGACATACTTTTGTATAGATTGTTTTCAAAATTTTTACAAGAAATGTGACTAGTTAGTTGTTTTTCTGCATCACCATTTTTATAAGATGCGAGTAGCTGTTTGTGAATAGTGCCAATCTTTGTGCAGGTTGAATAGTGTGTAGTGTTGATTATTTGTTTTTATCAGTGCTTAAAAGTAAATAACTGCTGGACCACAGCACAGTAGCATTGTTAGGATCCAAAATATCTAATGATCACTCGTAAACTACGAAAAAAGTGAGAAATAGACCGTAGCGAACGGTTTTATAACCGCGGGCCAAAATCGGCCCGCGCGGTCCCACGCGACAGAAAAACTGCGGGTCGAAAATGGCCCGCGCGGTCGTCAATGGGTTAACGAAGCCGTTACTAAGATTACCAAAAAAATTAGAAACAAAAACAAGCTGGATAATGTTAAGTGTGTACTTTAACAACATACTTTAAGACTCTTTTAAGCACCATCAGAAACGCTCTTTAGCTAACGAGAATTTAAATGTAGATTACAATAATGTAAATTATTATAGATTATTACGCTTTTAAGTATAACCACTATTATCTTAAGTTTCTTCAGAAGTGTTTTATAACTTGCCCCTTAAACAAAGCAAGTAATAACCACGACATAATCTGCAAAAAACTTCACATTACTGCAATAGCTCACGGGATGGGTTTTAATCTGGATACCTTTACAGTCGATAGTTCCAATAATACCTATAAT
The DNA here is from genome assembly GCA_947359475.1 of Heligmosomoides polygyrus bakeri. Taxonomy (NCBI): domain Eukaryota; kingdom Metazoa; phylum Nematoda; class Chromadorea; order Rhabditida; family Heligmosomidae; genus Heligmosomoides; species Heligmosomoides polygyrus. The sequence goes on from OX375866.1 coordinate 104,922,654, forward strand.
GCTCACTCTGCGAGCGGTCACGCCCACTCGATTAATTTTGACGAGCCTATATGCACTGCTCACAGAGCGCGCCACGGTGGCAGTTAGTTCTACACAGAAGACCATGCTCTTCTAAACACATGAATAAACTCGAATAACAAAAATTAAGCGCAACGTCCAGAAGCGCCCAAAGCGCTTTGCGTCCAGCGCAACGCGGGTGCCCCTGAAACGGCGCTCTTCGGAGCAAAAATAAGCCCCTAATGCGCCGCTTTTCTTCTTGCGCGCTGCTTGGGCTTGTTGACCTGAGCGGTAGTGTAGTTTACGGACTGATTCCTTTCTATACACTTCCATGTAGTGTGACACAGACTCGCTACCCTGTCTGGCAAGACCATTGATAATGTCTAGTACCAGATTTTTTCTTTTATTAAAGTGCCACAGGTGTCCCTTTAGAATACTACTCCAGTAATGGATGAAGTGTACATTTTCTGGATTAACACATAAAAAGCGAATAGACTTTGTAAATGACGTCTGAACCCCATCTGCACATTGGAGAATTAAGCTCTTGATAGCTCTGTTTTTTCTGTTTTTGTTCAATTTACTTGATAAATTGTTTTATGAAAACGACTTACACTGCTACTAGTAGATCCAGAAGAACGAAGCATAGATGGGCTTCCATCGGCAGCTCACAAAATGTCACGAATATCAGTACTATTAGACCCAGGCCACATGCGACCAGAGCAGTAGTTATAAGTACGTTAATCATAACAACCTGCAAATTAAAATGGTTAGCGAGACCTAGGGAGATCCATCAAAGTGAACCTCTCGATATACTACTCCAATATCGTAACGTGGGTCTTCTCTTGTTATAGATAGTCGTCACTGACTCTCTAGACATTAAGCAGTTATCAGCGATGTAAATCGTGATGCAGTCCCACGTGCCACAATCTTTTTTTTGAGGAAAGTGCGGGAACTCTTGGAAAAGAAAAAAAAAGCTCAGAAACTTCACAATATCGTGTAACATGTCACGCCTTTAACCTCAGCACCTTTATGGTTGGCACATGGTGAATCTTTGTGCAATCCTAACTATAAGAAGGAGAAATCCTAAGCAGACATACTGAATAGGGATGACAATATTAGTAGCGAACGCAAGCTACTTGAGGGGCATCTGTATTAATAGAACAGCGGCCAAAATAGCCCGAAAATTATCTGAAAAAGCATCCTTCGGATTAAGCTACCGTTGTATGCAACAGCCTCAATATCTAATTCATCGAACGCCTCTCTGCTTGCTGTTCTTTTTATCATTGCTTGTTTTGCTGTCTAAAGTTTCTCAACTTTTGTACAATGAATGTTCTAACTCCTGTAAGTTAGGGTTTGTTCACAAGTTGTTCTGATTTTCTATGTTTTGCCCTGATTCTACTTATTGTTACTATTCAGTTGGACATCGGTGGATAACCACCCGTATAATGAGCATAGCAAATCATAGCATAACATTCTGAGCTAAAATTGCCGGAGGGTGTAATGATGTAAAATCTTGCTCAGAAACGAATAGAAAATGGAAAATTTGAGTCAAGCTTCGCTTTAATTCACACTTGTGAGAATAGTATCCGCACAACTATGTCACCTGCGCTACATTAATCATTGAGTTGCTCCGTTGAATTGTCTGCTCTAAACACCAACAATGTCTCAATTCCTTCTTGTTTCGTGCCAAAGTGGCCCACTGATCGCTGGCTAGTGCATGGTGCTATAAGTTCCATTCCAAAAGTTGCGAATTCGAACACACTGTTAAACTATAGACCAATTAGTATCACTCCTACACCGATAAAGGTAATGGAGAAGATTATACGTGAGAAACTAATAAATTGGTTAGACCGTTGTAAGTTACTGCCGTCCGAACAGCATGGGTTTCTCAGAGGTGCTTCAACTACCACTCAGTTACTGGATAGTACCTCTGATTGGTATTGGGCTGAATCGCAATCTTTCTGTGGACATCATATACTTTGATCTTTCAAAAGCGTTTGACAGAGTTAACCACTTTAAGCTCGTCCTTAGGTTGAATCAGATCGGAATTGATGGTATTCTCCTAAAGTGGTTTGAGTCGTACTTATCAGAGCGACACTTGTGGGTCAGAATAAATGACAGTTTCTCGAGTCGTTACCCTTGCTTGAGCGGGGTCCCTCAGGGTGGAGTGCTATCACCCCTGCTTTTATTATCTATTGTTTTGACCTTCCTGACTTTCTGAAAACACACCCGTCGATAAAGGTGCAAGTTTTTGCGGATGATATAAAGGTGTATGGTGTCTATGGGAAGGAGGATAAACATGTCATTCATACTGCCCTGAGTGAGTTTATTTGTAGACTGATGAAATGGACTGATTTATGGGATCTCCCCGTTAATCTCTCAAAAACTTATGTATTGCACATGGGGCAAGATCATGGAATGCAGTATATGTACTCTGACACTGTATTCCAAAACTGCAACGAGGTGAGGGATCTAGGCGTTTTAATAAACGAATCCCTCAATTTTCAAACACACATAAATCACATCGTTCGTAAAGCTTTTAGTAGTGTGTTCTTTCCTTTTAAAAATATATATTCAAACGACGCGAGCATTTTTCTGAGGCTCTACAAAGCTTATGTGCTCCCACAGTTGGAGTACTGTTGTCAGCTGTGGAATCCTCACGGAAATAGGGGACTCCAGACTCAAATTGAAAAGGTTCAGCAGACCTTTACTAGGATGCTCATGTATAGGATCTCGAACACAAGAGAGCACAACTCATTACCAAGCTACACTACAAGACTTAAGAATTTTGGTTTGAAGAGTCTATTGTATCGTAGAGTTTATCATGACATCGTCCTTTGCTTTAGAATACTACGGATGGAACCTAAGCTTAAACCTAGCAAGTACAGGGTTTTCAGTCCTACCTTAGGCCGTACAACTACCTTCATGATTGACTGCCCTCCCCTTAGAAGGCAGCACTGGTCTAAAATTTACAGCTCTTTCTTTTATCGTACGGCTCGATGGTTTCAGCTACTGCCAGAGGATATTCTTAAGTCTCGTAGTGTTTCGGAATTTCGAAGCAGACTCAATAAAATTGACATTCTCTCTTTACTCAATATTCAGGATTTTTAGAGTCTAATATGTATTTTCAGGTCCTAATGAATGTCCACGTGGTGCTATGCCGTAAGTAGTGTAGATTGCTATGTGTTTCTAGCACTTTTCAGCCTCTAATTCTCATGGTTGATGTGATGATACATTGTGTTTTCTGGCAGGCTTATCATAGGAATTTCGAGCCACTCTAGTTCTGCGACGGAATCCAGATTAGCCAGTGCCAGATAGGAAATAGTCCTCTGAGTGCTCCTGAGTTTTTTTTGCATCAACTCTATTCGGCGAAAAGAGCAGCACTTTCTTTGCGTCTTTTTAGTGGTTCGTGTTCCAAAACTGAATCCCTGTTTTCTTCTTCGTCTTCACTTTGTTCACTAAGCCATTTGTGTTTGTTTCTTTCTGACTGTCAAAAATTTCTGATGTTAGTTTCGTTTCTGAGCTAGGGTCTTCCTAAAATTGGATGCCTTCTTTTTTCTCTTCACTTGGTTCCTTGAATCATTATGCCTGCCATCATTCTTTTTTTCTGATGTTAGTGGTTGCCTAGATGCTAGTTACGGAGGAGCCCATGCAACTTCCCCTCAGATATTTTTTTGTTCTTCGATCAAATATTTATTTATTTATTTTTCGGAGTCAATATCGTATACGGCTCTACTTCCTAGCAGTGTTTTATTGCGAGTTCGGTTAGGTCAACTCAGTTCCTATGGAAGCAGCTTTAAATGGAAGCGTAATGGTGGCCTAGGTTTGCCCGGAATTAAGACCGGACCCCTAGGTGCTTCCTTCTTTTTAGCTGCTCGAAAGTGATCTCCTCATCCTCGGAATCACGCCATAGGACATACTGATTGACTAGCCTGAGACTTGCATTGCTACACAATAGTCAATCTACTTTATTTAGTTGTATTAAATGAAGTGGACTTTTTAATTTTATTCTCATTGTTTTATGACCACTCATCGTTCAGGCTCCTTGTATATTTTTCTTTCTCTAGTGGCAACACGTTACCGAAAAATACGAAATTGCAGTGCATAATGATTCTCTAATTTTGCCTTGCTGACCAGCGTTGTTGACAATATTTGTGCGGATTGCTTTTTTTGTGTTTCTGGATTGCTGTTTGCGATTCTGCCCTGTTTTGTTATGAGCGCACTCAAGGTGCAATTATAAATAAATAAATAAATAAGTACGATGTCGTCGAGAAAGCTTACCAGGATCTGAACGGTAGGTCGAAACGACCCGAGAGTTGTATATGGGCAGAATCGCCTCTCCCTGGGAAGTAAGAAACTGCTGGTGTTAGAGTGTAAGCAAAAGGTTAGCTCACCGAACCCACGCAGACCCCTGGAATGTAGGCACGGTCGACTCCGTTGACAGAAAACGTGCCCCAAGTAAGATAGGCGAGATGTAGGGTAAGAAACGATATAGGAGATGGCAAACGCGCTCCGGCGAGATAGCCAAGGCGAGGGAAGCGGGTTAACGGGGGAGCCCGCCAAAAGTGTTAATAGCCGGACGGCCTAGGAGTCCTGGTTCTTCTGGCTCGTCGCGAGCCTGTCCTGGTGTTCGTCTGGCTCTTCGTGAGTGTGTCCTAGTGTTCTTGCTCTTCGTGAGCGTGTCCTGGTGTTCTGGCTCTTAGTGAGCGAATGAATTGGCTCTAGTGCTCTGTGTGAGCGTGTACCGTCGACCTTTGTTCTTGTTGCTCTTAGTGAGCATAGTCAGTGTGTTTTGCGCTCGCGGGCGGACGCACCTTCGTTCGGTTTCCTTAGTGGATCGCCGCGTATCCGTTCAGTTCTCCGTAATTGCGGTTCACTAGTGCATCGCTTCTTAAGCTAGACAGTGGTCATCTTCTTCGTGGTTCTTCTGTGTCGTCAAGGATTTACTCCTAATCTTTTTCGTGACTTCTCTGTGCTGCCCAGGTCATTCGGGATTTTTGACTTCTGTGTGATTGCTGTCGACTAGACATTGGATCCGGCTCCGATTTTCCGGATAATCGGATGATTCGGATAGGCCATTTTTTCAAACCTCGGATCATCGGATGATTCAGATGAGGGCAATTTCGAAAACCCCGGATCTTCGGATGATTCAGATAATGCCATTTTCGGCCGAGCCGAATTTCGGATATCCGTTTCGGATACAACCGGATAAGTGATATAATAGGGGCATGCAACCTCTTAAAAACGGAACACATCATAACACCGCGTTTATTTCATTGACCAATTGAAGTCACAAGCGCGCAAAGCAGCTTGGAGCGCCTCACCTTGAAAAGTGGTTATATGCCTGGTAGCAAGGCACATGAATGCCCAATTACATCATAGCTGGTCTAGCTCAGTTCACCAATGGAGGGGGACACATCAGCGCTACGTAGAAGATGTCGTATTTGGCTGCCTTACGAGGGGAGCCCTCCCTAGAGCTATTTTGCGCTTTCAGAACAAACAAGAAATAGCATAAAGACCCCAATGAGCCAAAACCCACTCAATAGTGAGTTGGCAATGCACAGCGAAGTCTTTTAAAGTACAATAATGAAGCGATCACGAGACGTCCCGCAAAAAATTTCTCGTGCTCTGAAAAGGGAAGGGTTTGAAGCGTATGTCTGAACGGGGAGAGCGAGTCATATTCTTTTTTCCAGGTCGATAAAGCCGAGGCGTGGGGGATCCTTGAAGTTACCGTGGAGTCGGCGCCTTACGAGTTCGGGCGTATTGTATGCCCGCGATGCCGCCGGCGGGAAGCGGCTTGTAGCGCAGTGGATAGCGCCGTTACTCTATGAGAGGGAGGTAGAGGGTTCGACTTTTCTGCGCTGCTGCATCTTTGCATTTCAACTGATTCTGACATTTATACCATTTTACATGTTTGCTGCGTAGTGTTTGCAGATGTATGCCGTGGAAAGCAACTTTCTTGCGACTTTTTTATTACCCATTTTTTTAAAACCAAAACTCAATGGGAAAGCTGTTCAACATAACGATGTACGAACGTTTAACATCAGTGATACACAGACACGAAGTGCATGGAACATAAGCACTGATCACAATACGCGCAGTGCATAAAGGCTACTGGCTCCTCACAGTTTGCTTCCATATATGGACAAATGAGATCGGCTCCATAGTCGAAATCCAACTGAAGACGTTCCCTTTCCTCCGAAGCAAGAGTTCCACCTGGAAACTTTGTCATATGTCCAATGCTTGCCAGTCTTTCCACGCTATCAGTTCATCTTGCGGATCCCAATATTCTTCTTCTTTCGCCGCTTCCAGCTGTTCGTCTTCGTTAACTTCATGTTGACGTGCTTCGAGGTCCTTGAGTATGCTGGCCATCCGTTCGGTCACGTTGGTGTTATTCCCTTGAAGGCTCCTTATCAAAAGGTGGACCACACTTCAGCGTGAGCAAGGGATCACCACTCGAGCATCGGCAACATTGTTGGACCTCTGATTTCCAGATGACAGGCAAAGATGAGAGAAAGAGTGTATCGATGCCATTTAGGTCAATTTGCGGGATCCACAGACTTTCTCGTTTTAACCACATGTGACGTCACATCATGGTCTCCTTTGAAAATCCGAGTAGGATGGTTTTGCCAGGGGTAATTGGTCGCTGTGATTGGAACAAACTGTGAGGAGCCTGTAACCTTTATGCGCTGCCCGTATTGTGCCCAGTTCTGCTTCATGCACTTTGTACCTGTGTATCACTGGTGTTGAATATTTGTGCATCATCATGTTGAGTACCACAGCCTGCAGCTGGAAAATGCGCAGAAAACGTCTGAAAATGGTATAGACGTCAGAATCCCTCAACTCTCAACCAATCAGTTGAGAAGCAGGAATGCAGCAGCGCATGAGGATCGAACCCCCGACCTTCCTCCGATGAAGCATCGTCACTACCCATTGCGCTCCGAGCTGCATGCCGACAGAGGCATCGAGGTCGTACAAGACCCCCAAACTCGTGATGCGCCGTGTTCCATTGTGACTTCAAGGACCCCCACTCCTTGGGTTTAACGACTTGGCAAAAAAAGCACATTTTTATACTAATTGAGGGGTGGGAATTATTCCTATTTAATACGATGACTCCCTCTCCCTGTTCAGACATACGCTATCAAACCCTTCCCTTGTGAGAGAATTCCCGCTAAATGATTGCAAATCTGCCCCAAAAAGTCAGGTTATGTATAGCGCAGAGTTTGCCAGCAAGGCGCGCTAACCTCCTATTATCCGATTTTTATCCGATTTCATCCGAATCATTGCGTTTTTCAAAACCCCGGTTCTTCGGATGATTCAGATGAGGGCAATTTTAGAAACCCCGGATCTTCGGATGATTCAGATGAGGGCAATTTTCGGCCGAGCCGGATTTCGGATAATCCGAAACCGGATAAATCCGGCCGGATATCCGAAAATGCATGATTCGGATCCCATGTCTACTGTCGACCCGTGCCAGCCTTTAAAGTTCCAGGGATCTGTTTGATTCGTGTCTTAGTCACTGTGTCATTATCTTGCCTTGCGTTCTCGGTATAAAGTGTGTTTGTTTATTTTGTTGGCTTGTTGAATTTTAGTGTGTTGTATTGCAATAAAACTTCTTTATCGAAGGTGTCGATGATTTAATCTTGACCCGAATACAACTCTGCGCAAAGTTAGGGACGACGGAAGTTGGGCCGTTCTCGGCATATTGATCCACGTGCTTCGCAGATGACGGGCGTGTGCGAAAAGAAGGCTAGTATCGCTGGCACATACAGCGATCAGATGGCGTAGCAGGGAGCGACTCGGACTCGCGAGCGAGGGATCGGGGGTTTGGATCCCGCGGACTGCGTTTGCTTTGCACTTTTGTAAAGCACATGGTTTTCATGTATGTGATCCACCTAGTGGTATTATATAATAGTATGCTATCCATATCCATAGGGCGCGTGTAGCGCAGTCAGAGGAGGCGCGACTGTTCCTGGTTCGAATTTCCCGCCCAGGCCAACCAAGCCTTCCTCCCTCCGGTGTCGGTGAATTGGTACCAGACTTGTCCGGGAAGGATAAAGCGCTGACTTGTTCATCGGCTGGCCACCGCAAGTACGGCCAAATACGCATTCAAATCGTCTCCACGACATCCCGTAGAAGTAGAATGCGCTGGCGCATCCCAGAAGGGATTGAGTAACGCCGTCCTTCCTTTATCCTTTTTATGATATCCATGCATTTACACATAACACATGATTCAAACTACAGAGTAGCTAAAATACTTAATTCGAAAAAACCGAAGCAGTTCTCCATAGCCATCCAACATCCATCCGCCGTCTAACCGCTGCGGTTGGCCGCGATACATGCCCTCATCACGAAGGCGCCTGTCAACTGCTAAGCACGTTCATCAATAGTTCGAAACCGGTCCAACTTCCGTCGTCCATAACTCTGCGCAGAGTTGTATTGGGGTCGAGATACCTACAGTTTGTTACTTCCCAGGAAGAGGCGATTCTGCCCGTATACAACTCTTGGGCCGCTCCGACCTACCGTTGAGATAGTCTCCTGGTTAGACTAGCAGCTACAAGACTTTAAGCACTTTGCGCCTAGTTCTGGTTTCTTCATATTTCGATGTATTTTGAGCAGTCCTCGTGCTCTTCAATGCTTTCGTGGCAGTCGAAGCCATTTTGGGTGATCATTGAGTGACATAGGGGAAGAAGTGACGTGTCAGCGGAGGTGAGCAAGCTTTGGGCACTGGATGGGGCCCCCGGGGGTGGCTCGAGTGACGCACCCGTGCTAAAAATTGTCTACATCCTGGAGTTCCCTCTTTTGCCCAATACGAAAGCAAATAAGACGCGGATCTGTAAACGAAACGAAGAGATGAGACCGCATCTACCTTCGCTGCATGTAGCTACTCACCACGTCGGCCCGCAGCGGCATGCTATGGTGACCCCCCGAGCCTATTCGCGCCTTGAAGAGTCCTAGCCAGACGTTGTAGCTAGCCACCATCGAATCAACCTTTGTGTTGCATTCAGCATAGCTATAGAGGCGTGCAATAGGAGGCTGCTCGTTATCTTTTTAATGAGCGCCGGTTTGAGTTCTCACCACATGCGAATGCTGAGTAGTAAGCAGGAAAAGGAGTCAAGCCGGTGGAAAATATCCTTCTTAAGAACCCACTCTAGACCTAATCTCTCCGAGCGTTGCTTCACGTCCTACCATAAACCACTTGATTTTCAAATCCTCGGTCTGAAGTCGCCCCTCCCTCGCTTACTGCCACTAATGGCGGTTCTCGACGAATGCTTCTTAAACACATCGGCTACCATCCAGTTGTTCGATCGAAAGCTTAAAATTCCTATTGGGAAGGGGGTACGGTAGGGAGACACGATTTCTCCTAAGGTATTCACAGCGGTAGTCCAGGATGTCATGAAGGACTTGAACTGGGACGATAAAGGCTACCTTGTCGACGGTAAACGGATCAGCAACCTTCGCTTCGCCGACGACATTGTTCTCGTCTCTACCAGCACGGCAGACGTCAAGGAAATGGTGAACGAGCTCAATGTGGCAGGTATGAAGATCTCGTAAGGTTAAATGGAGTCGCCCTACAACAGGTCGACTCCTACGTCTATCTGGGAAGAGAGCTGAACATGGATAACGACCTCGCTCCTGAAATCGCCCACAGGAGACGCGCAGCATGGGCAGCCTTCAGTTCGATTCGCGAAGTCACCGATCAGGTCAAGGATCCCGGCCTCAGGGCCTCGATATTCAACTCTGTACTCTGTGCTGCCTGCGACGTGTTACGCGACGGAAACCTGGCTCGACAACAAGACAATCGCCAGAGCGATGCAAACCACGCATCGTGCACTGGAGAGATGTCTTCTGAGGACAAGCCTTCGTCAGCAATGGCAAGAGGGCCTATGAAGCTCGGAGCTAAGAGAGAAGTCGCAAATAGCAGGCCCGCTGCAGTACATGATGAAGTCCAAATCCATGGGCAGACTCATTCTCAAGATCTTTCAGAGAGCGGAGTCTGCCTCAGTTTTGTTTGATCCCGAGGCTTCATCGATCGCGGTGTACGTTTCCCAAGTGGATTTTGCTCGAAACGTGCTGTTAAATCAATAATGCAATAAAAAGTGCAGTTAAATTAATAATAGGACATAGAAGAGAATGATAATGGGACATACCTTCATCGTACGAAGGTTCTCGATGAGCTGGAACTTCATGCTTAACGTGTAGTTAGCAGCTGGTACGATACTCGTTCCCCTTAGATTCCAAAGTTTTAGAAGATTTCGTCGATACAGAATAGTTGCTATCACCACAGAAATTAGAACCATCATAATGCAGGCAATGAGAATGGCAAGTGTTCCTGGTATCCCTGAAAATCATACTGTAGGTAGCGATCAGCTTGTATGATGTTTGAAATCGTTTTTGAACGAGCCAAGTTCTCAAGGTGAGGAACTTTCTACGGAAAACTGCATTCTATGGTTAGAGAAAGTGATGGGGAGGGTAAGAGGGAAGGGGTCGGCGTTATTCTAAAGGATGCGCCACGCATTCGATTTCTACGTCAGTCGTGGAGGGAATTTGAAAGGGCTTTTAGGATCTATCCTAGTTGGAAGGGGGCATCCGTAAAGTACCAACTGCGTAGTTTATTCCATGTCACGCCACCGCGACTCCTGAATTTAGTGGAAAGCCCTTGTATCATAAGATGCTAGCTGAAGGCCTTGTACATGGAAACTCAAGCGAAGGAATGAAGCCGCGACTCACTGTATGCCCCTTCCGATTAGGATAGATCCGGAATTTATACAATTTTCACGTCGAATTGGACACTTTTTAAATCAAATTGAACATTCTTTGAAACAAACTTTATGCTTCTGAAATTAAAGTGAACATCTTTCAAATCGAAATGAGCTTCCTACAGGTTAAACTAGAGACTCTCCAAGATGGTAGGAACAATTTTTTGTTCAAGAAAAACTTTGTATAACTTTATTTTGATTTTTTAGTTCACCTGCACCAGTAAGTATAATAATTTTACAAAATTTTTATTTTTAAAGAGAAATAATAAGGTAAGTGTTGCTTTAAAGTGCCACAAAGAAGCAATCATGTCGTGCATTAAACGACGGGATCGTGTACCCGAAAAGCTCGTTGCGATGTTTATTTGATTGATAGTGTAAATACTGCTTACACGCGACACCAAAGTGAGGATATGTGTGTTTGTTTAATTGTTTATGTTGCATCGTTTTCAGGTGTAAAACTCCATGCAAAAAAAATTCTTTTCAATCGAATAAAAATTGCGACGTCTTGGACGAGTGTATGGCGCAATCTTTGCTTTGTCATTAAAAAACTGCTCTTAAAGGCAAGTTTATACCAATGTTTTTCCTCGAAAAATGAAAATTTTCTAAAACTTCAAGCTATAATTTGTCCACTTACAGGGAGTTGAGTCAAAACCTCAATGAAAGGTGGACTAAAATTTTCCTGTATCACCTGTCGTTCCGTTGATCATCGACTTGCTCGAGCGGGCGCCAGCAGCGTCTCCATTCGTCCCTGTCGCGTGCCAGAGTGCTCCAATGGCTCCTCCTCACTCGAGGAAGACGAAGGGCGTCGTATTGTTCGTTCAGGGCTTCCACGAAGAAGTCCGACCAACGCGTTAGTGAGCGTCCCGGTGTTCTCTTGACATCCCGCGGAATCCAGTCGGTAACGGCTCTCGTCCAGCGGGTGTCTGCGAAGCGCATTACGTGGCCGGCCTACCTAATTTTCGACAACTTGGCCCACGCGACAGCGTCTCTGATCTTCGAACGTCGGCGAGGCTCGGAACTCCGGAGGCCTTCTCTCACTAAAATTTTCCTCGAACAAAAATTGTTCTAACCGTTTTGGAGAGTCTCTAGTTTTTTGTAGAAGAAGATTATTTCGATTTGGAAGTGTTCGCTTAGATTTCAAAAGTCTTAGGGTAGCTTAGAAGAGTGTCCAATTTGTTTTGAAAAGCGTCCATTTTGACGTGAAAATGGTATGGATTAGCATCGATTGTGGTGCGAAATCGATGGAAGAGTCACTGTGTTATCCTTCCCGGACACGTCTGATAACACATCACCCATCGTTCGAGAGGGCTTAGTTGGCGTAATGAGCCTGTGGCAAAACTGGTATTGATAAACATATTTGTAAGCCCAATTTTTTTAGGCAAAAATTCTATAAGACCACTTATTTAGTCTATGGCATTGGAAAGTGGATGGAAGCCCAATCACAAACGGCGCGTATTCTCCCATGCGGTCCGACTCAACTCACGGTTTGGATCCCGCCTAGAACAACCATGCCCTTTCCAGAGTCAGTGAATCGGTCACATGGAGGACTGACAGAACAGTGCCTTTGCTTTCAGTTGGACACCGCAAACAAGTGAACAAATACACTGAATTTGTCCTCAGGATGTCTCGTAGAACTACAATGCATGGCGCATTCCATAAAGGGATTGATTGACGCCGTATGCTTATTCAACAAACACCTCGGAATTATTACCTTTCCAAATAGGTCCACCACTAATTCAAAGAAAGCGAAAGAGTGGAATAGCTGTCATCCACAACTACGGCAACAAGAAGTTATTAGGTTGTAACGAAATAAATGGCACTGAAGCACTGTGAATTTAAACAGTTAATATCTCGGCTTGTAGGCAAGTTTATTAATCGAAATAAAAACCTTCTGATTCTACACATCTTTGCCAACGTGACACAAACTTCTTTATCCCAGTAGCATAAAAATCAGAAGTTCTGGAATTGACGAAATCTTCGAAGGCACTTTCGGCATCCTGTTGGTGTTTGAATATTTTCCCTACCAAGAAGTCGCCAAGATGCTTGAAGAAATGGTAGTCTGTTGGGGAGAGGTCGGGAGAAAACGGAGGGTGTGGGAGAGTTTCAGTGCTCAGCTCATTCAATTTCTGCAACGTCATTCGTGCTACATGGGGGCGAGCATTGGCGTGCAGAAGGAGAACTCGCCTTCGGTTTACCAAGGCCGGCCGGATATCCTTCAACTTTTTCATCATTTCGTCAATTTCAATGCAGTACTTCTCTGCCGTGATGGATTCACCGGGAGGGAGGAAGCTGTGGTGAATAATTCCCAGCGAACACCACCATACTGTCACCATTACTTTCTTTTGGTGCAATTCCGGCTTCGCAAAAACCTTGGGGCTCTCATCGCTGTCCACCCACTGTGCCGATCGTCGCCTGTTGTCGTACATTATCCATTTCTCGTCACAGGTTACGATGCGATCAAGGAATGGGTCCGCTTCGTTCCGTAGAAGCAGTGCGGACGAGATCTCATATCGTCGGTTTCTTTGCTCCTCAGACAGCTCGTGAGGCACCCACCTTTCCAGCTTTTTGGTCTTTCCAATTTCCTTCAGATGCCGGGCAGCTGTGTTGTGACTGACACCAAGAACCTTCGCTATCTCCCTGGTACCTTTGTGTGGATCCTCCTCTACCGCATCTCTCAGCTTGTCCTCATCAACATCACTATACCTCCCACGACCTTCATGTCCTTCCAAGCTCTCATCTCCATTCCGGAACTTCTGATACCAACGATACGCCGTCCGAATTGTGGAACATCCTTGACCGAATGCGGCGTTGATCTTCTCGTCCGCCTCCTTAGCTGTAGTGCCCAGCTTGAATTCATACAAGTAAATGCCTCGGATTACCCTTTTGTCCATCTGCAAAAAAGTCAATAAAACTCTAAAGTTTTCCCACTTTTACATAGAAAATTTGGTACTCACCGGTAGAGCAAGGTTTGCGCTTCTAAATGATATGCCACATGTTACGGTTTGTTCTTGATCAAACGCGTAAAGACGCGCCAAAAAATGGCGCAAGCCAGTGCCATTTAATTCGTTACAACCTAATAGAAATATGACGAAGATGTTAAAGAAAGTAACTTGGATAAAGGCGTTACTCATTCCTTTTAGGATGCGCCACGCATTGCACTTGTACATGATGACATGGAGGCGATTTTAATGCGTATTTGGCCTATACAATGACTTGTGGTGGCCAGCGGATGAACAAATCTGTGCTTTATCCCTTACTGACAAGTCTGGCTCCCCAATTCAACGACTCCGTAGGGTGGAAGCTTTGGCTGGCCCGGGTGGGAAATCCGAACCAGAACCTGATATCGGGTGCACACGACAGGCGGAACCTTCTCCGACTGCGTTCCAATAGCAAGGATTCATGTTCTCCATAGTATATCAAGGTCATGGAGGGCTAGCAGGTGATTGTTTATGGTTAATTAGATACGCGTTGATATGTCCTCCAGGGGCCGGATCTATCAACGACTTACAACAGTTTAATAAAGAAATCACACCCGAAATTCCTGAAGAAACGCGAATTAACGCGGCTTATCAACAAGCGATATGGTGAAATGTTATCGTTATCAGGAGTGTAGACTGTAATTTCTCTGTTAAACTGCTGTAAGTCGTTGATGAAACCGGTCCCAGGCCTCCACGATCCCGTTGAAGTACTATAGAGTGCGTGAAGTGTCCAGCAAAGTGGTAGACTGACGCCAGTATGTATTCGGAATCTTATCAATTCCCAGAACTGATCGGCCAGGAGGTGAGACAGTCGTAGGGGTGCCGGCTGTCGCGTGAACTCCGAGAAAACATCACCGGTTCGGATCCGGATTTTCCGCCTAGGCTAACCACTTCACTCATTCCTCCGATCTTCTTGAATTGGTGCCATATTTATCTAAGGAGGACAAAACACTATCTGTCCAAGTGGCCATTGCAAGCCATTGTTAATATTGTACATTCCAAACGTAGTTTAAAGTGGAATGCGTGGCGTATCCCAAAAGGGATTGAATAAAGCCGAATTTTACTCTTTTCCCGCTGTTATAATTCAAAAATGTGAAACGGCGCTCACTCAGCAAGAACGACACCACAGCGATCAGCGATGCTGACATTGAGATGGCGAGCAGCGCGGATGATATCCAAGAACGACGTCTTGCCTCGTAATCGGATATGAAGAACGTAGCGAAGATCCGCTCAATGACTACGCACTGAACGAAGCTGATCGGCGCAAGAAGAAACCACAGTCGAAGCAGAGCAGCGCCGCTGAGAACAATCTTCAGCGAGAAGCTGTCTGAAAGAAGTCCGATTTAAGCCCGTTTCCACGATTTTATAGGGCCTCTCAGGAGATGTTTACACTGCAGGAGTGACCATAGGTCCCGTTTATACTTCAACGCGTTCAGCGACGCGACGGCATGGGAAGTGGCCAAATTGATCGATCGCGCCGCTCAATCAATACGGCCACTATACGTGGCGTGGCGTCGTTCGTCGTCGAAGTCTAAACGGGGCCATAGGTCATATCTCTTTAACTAGAGCACTGCACTATCGCTCATTTTAGGTAGCAAAGCTTACGCCGTGTATCTGCCCAGTGCCGCATAGCGATTCTCATTTGTGTTTGTTCTTCAAATGCCAATAACTAGCACAAATTTAGAGGGTTTTGCTCAACGATTGCTGAGCCATTATTTTGGGCACCAATTATAATTCTCTAGGGCTGTTAGCAAAATTTTAGGAGCTTTCATGACTTCAAAGGTCAAAGACCGGTAAAACATTTTAACCTAACATCGTTGTGGAGGATTATTTAGCGTGCTGATCGCGGTTATTATGTGCGTGTTCAATATTTTGTCCCCCTATGGCAGGTTACGGTAGCTACAGGGTGAGTATGTCTGCCGAGATCATGATCATCGATTCCATTGCCGATTGGAGTGATTTCGGGCGGTGTAACACCTTTTTTGAATGATAGATTTTCCGTGCCCTAAATACATCTTAAACCAGAAGATCGAAAAAGGAATTCTACCACACAGCTGGAGAAGACGATTCTACTGACGTAGACAGCACCAAACCTACCGTAACCCACCGTAATGGTCGAAGTTTTCAAAACAGATGTCATATTTGAAAAAAAATCCAAAAATAGCATCCAGAATAGGTCTCAGTGGGAAGAATTTGAGCGATATCGGTGATCTAGACTTCTCCAGCTTTAATTCAATCGTACCTGCCGGTTATCATATTTGAAGTCTGCCAAACAGTTTCAGGCGTTTAGGGTATAGATCAACACGGATGTCAGTTCGATCGCAGAATCAAATTTTTGATCTCCAATATCGCGCGCCAAATCGTCTATATAAGGAGGGCTCGAGCCGGGGTGATTCGCTTGTGATTAGTTTGCTCTTGTTTCATTTTTCTCGGGCGTTCTTCTCGCGACTTGTTATTTGTGCGATAAATTGGTTCCTTCTCCAATCTCTTCTGCTCAGAGTCGGATTAACCGCAATCGTTTTTACGTCTCAAAGAGTGATCAGGCCGGGTAACCGGCATTATAACTCAGCGCCCTAAATGATGTCGACTAAGAGGACCCTGTTTTGAAACAGTTCTCCCAACTTTTTTCGAAAATCTTCCTCTTAAGCGAGAAATAGTGCGGCTATCCAGCCTTTCGGATCATCTCTTAGCACTAACTTCGATTTCTTCCAGGGAGGTCAATGAACTTTACATGGAGGTTTCAAATGTGGCCTATTGGGGGCGCTATAGAGCAGTGTCTAGGAAGCACCCAGGTGGTTTTCAAGATTTCTGCGGGCACCTCGCTAGGTAGGCAAAAAGATTCAAAGAACTGTAGCACTTACGTGGGGCTAAGAAGGCTAAAGTCACGCCTTAAATGACCTGTACATGTATCCTTGCGAAAATTCAATTTTTGCCCTAAAATAGGGGTTCCGCAAAAGCATTCAAAAATGGCAGTTTAAATCCTGGATGGCAAACTAAAGTGTGAGCGCTGGTATGAAGAAAAGTAGTAGAAGAAAATAGTTTATCTCCCTTTTGTCTAACTAAGGGAAGGGTCTGAAGCGTATGTCTGAACGGGGAGAGTGAGTCATAGGGGGAGAATCTCCACCCCACAATTAGTATACAAATATATTTTTTCCAAGTCGTTTAACACAAGGAGTAGGGTGTCCTTGAAGTTACTATGGAATCGGCGCCTCACGTGTTTGGGTGTATTCTACGCCCGCGATGCCCTGTCCGCAACAGGCTCGGAGCGCAGAGGATAGTGATGTTGCTTCGTGGGAAGGAGGTCGGGGGTTCGATTCTTCTGCGCTGCTGCATTTTTGCACTTCATATTGGTTGAGAATTGAACAATTCCGACATCTACACCATTTCGGAGGTTTTCTTACCTTATAATTCTTATAATTTTCTAGCTGCATGCTGTGATATATAACATGGTGATGTATGTATAATACGGGAAGTGTATTCTGCCCAGTGCTAGCGTAAAGGCTACAGACTCCTCACAATCTGATTCCACACATGGACCAATGACCTCGGGAAAAGCAATTCTGCTCGGATTTTCAAAGGAGACCACATTGTGACGTCGGAGGTGGTTCAAATGAGAAACGAGGTGTGCGGATTCCGCAAATTAAGCTGAACGTCATCGATACACTCTTTCCCTCATGTCTGCCTGTCACCTGGAAATCAGAGGTCTGCTGAAGGTTTTCTAGAACCTAAACCAACAACGTCCGCCGATGCTCGAGTGGTGATCCAGCTGGTCACGATGAAGTGTGGCCCATGTTTTGACAAGGAACCTTCGAGGGAAGAAATCAAGCTGGCCGAACAGATGGCTAGCATGCCCAAGGACTTCGAAGCACGTCAACATGAAGTTGACGAAGACGAACAGCTGGAAGTAGTGGAAGAACAAGAAGATTAGGATCCACAAGATGAACTGATAGACGCGGAAAGGCAAGCAAGAAATGGACATATGATAACGTTTTCGGGAGGAAATCTTGTTTCAGAGGAAAGGGTACGGCTTCAATTGAATTTCTAATATGGAGCCGATGGGTCCATGTATGGAAGCGAACTGGGTAGAGCCTGTAGCCTTTATACGCTGTCTGTATTGTGACCAGTGCTTCTGTTTCACCACTTTGTGCCTGTGTAACACTGATTTTGAACGTTCATACATCAATATGTTGGATAGCTTTCTCGTTACCTTTTGGATTGAAAAAACCCGGTCAGGAATAAACAAGTCGCAAAAAAGTTACTCTCTACATCATACAGCTAGAAAAATGCACAGAAAACGTCTGAAAATGGTGCAGACGTCAGAATGCCTCAGATCTCAACCAGTCAGTCGAAATGCAAAAATGCAGCAGCGCAGAAGAATCGAACCCCCGACCTCCTTCCCACGAAGCAACGTCACTATCCACTGCGCTTCGAGCCGCTTACCGGCAGAGGCATCGCGGAGGTACAGGACCCCCAAACTCGTAGTGCGCTGTATTCCATTGTAACTTCAAGGTCCTCCTAATCCTTGGCTTTAAGGAATTGACAAAAAGAGAAACACATTTTTACACTAATTGAGTAATGAGGATTCTCCCAATATGACTCACTCTCCCCGTTTAGACACACGCTTCTGACCCTTCCCTTCTAGAGCTAGAGTTTTGTCTCGCCCAATCAAATATTGTAAAAATAAAAATTTTGTTGGCACATGCGTATGATTCATGAAAAGAATCGATAATTACAAAAACAAAGTCCGAGTAGAGAGATTACCTTCATAATTCAGCAAATCGATTTCGTACAGAAATAGCACAATTCGGCCAAAAAATCCAAGGCAGCAGATGAATATATGAGCCTGAAGAGTTGCAGATAGTCGAAAATGAAACAGCGTCAACAAATAAAGAGACATCGAAACAAATAGGCAGAATTAAAAACTATAAATTAACGCAAAAAGTAATAAAAAATTATAAAAATATTGATAAAATGCTAAAAATGAGTAAAGTATTAAATAAAGACACGTAGCTAAAATTAGATACCATTTTGACGGCAAATTGGACACCTGAAATCAAACTAAAGGCTTTTGAAATTAAGTTGGTCAATGCTTCACACAAGTTTTGAAATCAGAAGCATCTCCCAAGTCGGAGCGTGCGTCTTCCGAATTAAACTGGAAGCTCTGCGAGAAGTTTAGAATAATTTCTTGTCAAACGAAAATTAAGGACTTTGGTGTGATGTAAACACGTTGTTTGAAATGTTGTTAATTTTTCTAGTTTTTAAGAAAGACAGTGATTTATAGCTTGTTTCAAAATGAAGGAAGTCAACAACTTTTATTTTTCAAGAACAGATTGCGCCATGCGCTTGTCCAGGACGTCGGGGGATCTTCCGCTTAATTGCAAAAATTCTGATTGTTTCGAGTTGCATACTTTTCAGCGGTACATCAAAGAGATTTGTAGAAAACACTCATATCTTAATTTTGCTGTTCCAAGTGAACGGCATTTGCACTATCAATCAAATACAAATCGCGATGATGCATGGTGCGATCTCTTATTCTAATACGCAAAGATTGCTTATTTCTTTCTGAATTTTGGAATAAATTTTAAAATATTGTATATTTTTGGCGCATGGATCGCAGGAGGAGGTGTCGGCTGTCGTGCGCATCCGATGCCATGTTGCTGCTTCGGACTTCCATCATCCCAGTCCAATCAAGCCTCTCTTCCCTCTAGGGTTTGTGGGTTTGTGAATTTGCACGAGACTGGTCAGGGAAAAGCAGAACACTGACTTGTTCCTGGTTACCGAAGGTATATGGTAAATACGCGTTCAAATTACTTCCATGACATTCTAGTGGAAGTAGAAAGCGTGGCGCATCCAAAAAGGAATTGACTAACGCCGTCCATTGCCACTTATTATTAAAGCTTTATCCTTTACAATTTTGCTCAAAAATAAAAATTTATGAAATTTCAAACAGTGTTATGATAGGGCAGATGATGAAGTTTCGAAAAAGTCATTCTAGATTGTCTCTGGAGAAAAATTTCCAGCTTTCTTGAGAAATTTCTAGTTCAT
The DNA here is from genome assembly GCA_947359475.1 of Heligmosomoides polygyrus bakeri. Classification (NCBI taxonomy): domain Eukaryota; kingdom Metazoa; phylum Nematoda; class Chromadorea; order Rhabditida; family Heligmosomidae; genus Heligmosomoides; species Heligmosomoides polygyrus. The sequence continues at coordinate 104,942,434 of OX375866.1, forward strand.
TCTGGAGTGCTCTGCTTTTGTTTTGGAGGCTGCTCACAACAATTTAACTTTAAAAGCGTCAAGCTTGCTTTGCTTTGTCATGCCTGGAGTGCTCCGAGAGTGCGCCGTGCACAATGTGTATAGGATGGAACCTTCAATCGAGTGGGAGAGAGCATGTTCACTCCGCTTCTATCTTCACTTACTGGAAAATGTAAAGCCTTCAAGACTATCTTGCACCGTTTGGAGAATTTTATGAGAAATTTCTGGCCGTCCTACTCAGGATTTGCTCCAGTCAGTCCGACGATACTTTGGAGTGCACCGTGCACAATGCATATACGATAGACCCGTTTTTTTCGAGTGGGGCGGCCACTCGCAGATGCACGCACGAGTTGGCAGCGCAATACCTCTATCAAGTTCGAATCTTTCCGGCTGCAACTCGAGGACTTGGTAAGCAGCGCAAGGTTCTTAAAATGCACTAATGCGTAGCGGTGTAGCTCATGAATGGACTAAATTACAGTGCTGCGAAAATGCAGGTGAGGCTTCAATTGTTTCCGATTTCTGTCGACCACTGCGCGAAGACACGGCGAGCCAACGGCGTGCAAATGCTTAGGCGAGCAGAACACCTAAGGTGCTTTAAGGCTATATGGTCGCAAAATCCCAGCTTACTAAACTGCCTTAGCCCCATCTGCCATTTTGGGGTGGCGGACTTAGCGGTTGAAGTTTCCTGCCTTCTTACGTCATTATAATAACAGAACTGCAAAACTTCAATACAAGAGGTAATTTCCGTTAATATCAATGGCATATCGCTAACGTCCTTGAGAAGAATGGATGCCTTTTTTGAAGAACTTTGGTGGCTTCGACTCGAAGAAGTTGGACACCCAAATTTCGACTTCGTCTCGGTTCTTGAAGTTTTTCTCCGCCAAGGCGTGCTGCATCGACCGCAAAAGATATTAGTCTGGTGGCGCAATGTCTGGGCTATCAGGCTGGTGAGGCAGAAGTTCCCAGCCCAACTTCTCAGTTTTTTGCAGCCTGATATTTGCGGTCGAGCGCTGTCATGGAGGAATTTCACAGTTACCGTGTCCACTCCTTGTTGACGCAGTGCTTGCTCCACACGGCTCAGCTGTTCTTTGTAAAGGTCCTCCGCAACTGTTTGGCCTGGATCCAGCACCTCAAAGTGCAATAGACCTCTACTGTTCCACCAAGCACAGAGCCGAACTTTCTTCAGTGATTGTCAAGTTTCTTCGTTGTCTTCAGAACCTCACCGGGCTCAACTATCGCCACTTTCGTGTGTTATTGTCGTAGTGGATCCACTTCTCATCCGACGTTACGATGGAGTCATAGAAACCCTCGTTCTTGGTTTTGCGGATGAGAATTCCAGCGATGGCAACTCGTGCTGCCTTGTTTGTTTCGCTGAAGTGATGAGGTACCCATTTTCCACACCGACTTCTTGATTTTCCCATTGCATGCAAACGACCGGCAATGGTAGAATGGTGACAAACGAACCTCTGTGCGAGCTCACGTGTAGTTTGTGCTGGACAGCTTCCTTAATTCCTGGCTATCCACAACTTCATGCCGCCGACGATGTTCTTCGACTTCAAGGTTCTCATCACTGTCTTGAAAACGTTGAAACCATCGCTGGCATTGACGTAAAGATGGAACTTTTTTACCAAATACCTCAGATAAGCTGCCGTGAGATTCTGCAGCATTTCTTCCTTACTTGAAGTCGTACAGCAAGCAAACCCTCTCCTACCTCATTGCTGCTCTGACAGCATGCAAAACACTTCTCCTGTTAATATTTTCACTTTGAAATATCTAACCTATGATGAGCTATGCATGAGCTAGGATAAGAGTAAAATAGCTCTTATAATTCCTTTTGGTTACTTCTTTTTGGCTCCTAGCCTTCTATAAATCACTTAGTATTACAGTTGTGCTCGCCCAAAAATTCCAAATGACCGAATATATTCGAATAGCGACGATTTTCAAGCATTCGAATAAGAAAATTTGATTTCGAATAGAATTATTCGAATTCGAATGTTCGAATATTCATTCGGGCACAACTATACTTAGTAGAGAGCTTTGCGACGGAGGTTGCCATAGGATCGCTAGCCAGATGGCAATTACTAAATTAGTGCGGTTTGTAGTTTAAATGTAACTGAGTGCTAGTTTTACTGTTACTTTTTGACAGTTATTTTGTTTGTTCGAAGATTTTGTTGACGTTGTTGCGCATCCTTGAGTGCTCTTTAAATAAATAAATAAAACCGCACACGGTACTTTTGCTCGACCATCGTTAATCTAAAAAGTTTTTAAAAAAAAAAAAATCAACGAGAGGGAATAAAACTAGGTCAGAAGATGCGGTATATGTCGCGAAGATGAGCAGCATTGATAGATGGGGACGGCCCATCCAATCAGATCGCAATGAATGAGCATGCCATTCAGAGAGGGCGTGTACAGTCGGTGTCCTGATCGGCTGGCATGTGTTCGGTTTGCGTTCTGCTTGGTTACTATTGGCTGGCGCGCTCCCACCTACCAATGCTGCTCACTTTCGCGACATGTACCTAAGATGCCCTTGAAAACGCTTCTTGCATGAGTTCAGTGGGCTAGGAATTATTAATAGCAGAGAAACAGCAAATTGAATGCAGGCGACATTACTTTTTCGACAACCTAATAATATGTATGCTGCCCTATTTGGAAAAATCAAATTGACGTGAAAATGGCATGAATCGGTAGACAATTAAGTAGTCACTAATTGGTTTTTCTAGATCGTAAAGAAGGCTAAAAATAGAGTAAAAACGCCAAGAAGACTACATTCATACACTCTGCAAGAAGCGAACGGAAATTCTGGAAGTACCTGCGTGATGCAACGAATATTCCAATGAAACAATGCCGTTCGAGACATTGCCGCCATGAAAACGTAGGTGAGCGGAAAGCACACTGCAATGGCCAGCATCTCAACGGCGTATAGGACAGGTATGACGGCGTATGTCCCAGAGTAGTCCTCGTCTTGATGTGGAATAAATACAGGCACAAATATGGTCGTATCGTTGGTTATTTCAACAAGCATGTGATGGTAGATACATACTCTGTGATTAAAGAGCGGATTGCTCATGCCAGCTGTTAGCTTCAACCCTGGACGAGAACAGAAATTCCTTCCTATTGCAGCTCTGCAATACAAAACAATTCCTTTTGGAGGAAATTACGTTGGAGCAAATGATTACGCGTAGAGGTTTGAGCATTCTGAAGAGCATATGTTTGCTACTGGGTTTGAACTGCGAATGTCGAGATTCACACGCCATAAAGGATGAGCTCGGTTGCATAGAACCAAGACGTGGTGAATCAAGTATGTAAACACATGATGATGATGATGACGAGGTCGCCTAGGCAGTTACGACGAGAGAAGTCCTGTGCCTTACCGAATAACCTCACCGCAGTACAAAATTTGATTCAAGGAATGTTGCTCCATGAAGTGAACGAGGCAGAAGACGATGGCGATGACAAGGGGTACATTACCCATTACACGACGCCTGAGGGGCGGAGAAAAGGCGGCGAAGTAGATCGCCGCCGACAATGGAGGATAAAGTTGATCGTTGTTCAGTCTCTGACTGGGGTTCGACATGTTCAAAAAGAAATTTTTGGATGCGTCATTTTTGTAACAAGTCTAGATTCGACCTCTAGCTTCCAGGAACCGTCTACGCTATTCTTTGCGACTGTCATCGAACGGTTTTGCCATCAACTGTTTCTTCCTCTATGATTCTTGAGCTCACCTTTAAGAGTGTGTAAAATAAACAAATTGTATTTATTTATTTATTTATTTACCAGTCGTTCAGCGGCCTAGCGGCCGCCTCCGACTGGTTGGGGGCTTCGCCCCCAAACCCCGAGAAGAGAACACTCCGACCATCTTCTTTTCCCAACTTTTAGACCTTCATACCTCAAAAACAAACTTCAGATTCGTGTTCAGCGACCTCGATTACCCCCAGGGCCGAAGTTTCGCGCCGCTTGAACGCCATCCTCAAAAAATCGATAATATCGATCGATATCGATTGATCCGACTTCAAATTCGTGTTCAGCGACCTCGATTACCCCCAGGACCAAAGTTTCGCGCCGCTTGAACGCTATCCTCAAAAAATCGATAATATCGATCGATATCGATTGGTCGACTTCAAATTCGACTTCAGCGACCTCGATTACCCCCAGGGCCAAAGTTTCGCGCCGCTTGAACGCCATCCTCAAAAAATCGATAATATCGATCGATATCGATTGGTCGACTTCAAATTCGAGTTCAGCGACCTCGATTACCCCCAGGGCCAAAGTTTCGCGCCACTTGAGCGCCATTCTCAAAAAATCGATAATATCGATCGATATCGATTGGTCGACTTCAGATTCGTGTTCAGCGACCTCGATTACCCCCAGGGCCGAAGTTTCGTGCCGCCTGAACAAAATCCTCAAAAAATCGATAATATCGATCGATATCGATTGGTCGTCTTCAAATTCGAGTTCAGCGACCTCGATTACCCCCAGGGCCAAAGTTTCGCGCCACTTGAGCGCCATTCTCAAAAAATCGATAATATCGATCGATATCGATTGGTCGACTTCAGATTCGTGTTCAGCGACCTCGATTACCCCCAGGGCTGAAGTTTCGTGCCGCCTGAACAAAATCCTCAAAAAATCGATAATATCGATCGATATCGATTGGTCGTCTTCAAATTCGAGTTCAGCGACCTCGATTACCCCCAGGGCCAAAGTTTCGCGCCACTTGAGCGCCATCCTCAAAAAATCGATAATATCGATCGATATCGATTGGTCGACTTCAAATTCGAGTTCAGCGACCTCGATTACCCCCACGGCCAAAGTTTCGCGCCACTTGAGCGTCATCCTCAAAAAATCGATAATATCGATCGATATCGATTGGTCGACTTCAAATTCGAGTTCAGCGACCTCGATTACCCCCAGGGCCAAAGTTTCGCGCCACTTAAACGCCATCCTCAAAAAATCGATAATATCGATCGATATCGATTGGTCGACTTCAGATTCGTGTTCAGCGACCTCGATTACCCCCACGGCCAAAGTTTCGCGCCACTTGAGCGTCATCCTCAAAAAATCGATAATATCGATCGATATCGATTGGTCGACTTCAAATTCGAGTTCAGCGACCTCGATTACCCCCAGGGCCAAAGTTTCGCGCCACTTAAACGCCATCCTCAAAAAATCGATAATATCGATCGATATCGATTGGTCGACTTCAGATTCGTGTTCAGCGACCTCGATTACCCCCACGGCCAAAGTTTCGCGCCACTTGAGCGTCATCCTCAAAAAATCGATAATATCGATCGATATCGATTGGTCGACTTCAGATTCGAGTTCAGCGACCTCGATTACCCCCACGGCCAAAGTTTCGCGCCACTTGAGCGTCATCCTCAAAAAATCGATAATATCGATCGATATCGATTGGTCGTCTTCAAATTCGAGTTCAGCGACCTCGATTACCCCCAGGGCCAAAGTTTCGCGCCACTTGAGCGCCATTCTCAAAAAATCGATAATATCGATCGATATCGATTGGTCGACTTCAGATTCGTGTTCAGCGACCTCGATTACCCCCAGGGCTGAAGTTTCGTGCCGCCTGAACAAAATCCTCAAAAAATCGATAATATCGATCGATATCGATTGGTCGTCTTCAAATTCGAGTTCAGCGACCTCGATTACCCCCAGGGCCAAAGTTTCGCGCCACTTGAGCGTCATCCTCAAAAAATCGATAATATTGATCGATATCGATTGGTCGACTTCAAATTCGAGTTCAGCGACCTCGATTACCCCCAGGGCCGAAGTTTCGCGCCGCTTAAACGCCATCCTCAAAAAATCGATAATATCGATCGATATCGATTGGTCGACTTCAGATTCGAGTTCAGCGACCTCGATTACCCCCACGGCCAAAGTTTCGCGCCACTTGAGCGTCATCCTCAAAAAATCGATAATATTGATCGATATCGATTGGTCGACTTCAAATTCGAGTTCAGCGACCTCGATTACCCCCAGGGCCGAAGTTTCGCGCCGCTTAAACGCCATCCTCAAAAAATCGATAATATCGATCGATATCGATTGGTCGACTTCAGATTCGTGTTCAGCGACCTCGATTACCCCCACGGCCAAAGTTTCGCGCCACTTGAGCGTCATCCTCAAAAAATCGATAATATCGATCGATATCGATTGGTCGACTTCAGATTCGTGTTCAGCGACCTCGATTACCCCCAGGGCCGAAGTTTCGCGCCGCTTAAACGCCATCCTCAAAAAATCGATAATATCGATCGATATCGATTGGTCGACTTCAAATTCGAGTTCAGCGACCTCGATTACCCCCAGGGCCAAAGTTTCGCGCCACTTGAGCGTCATCCTCAAAAAATCGATAATATCGATCGATATCGATTGGTCGACTTCAGATTCGAGTTCAGCGACCTCGACTACCCCCACGGCCAAAGTTTCGCGCCACTTGAGCGTCATCCTCAAAAAATCGATAATATCGATCGATATCGATTGGTCGACTTCAGATTCGAGTTCAGCGACCTCGACTACCCCCACGGCCAAAGTTTCGCGCCACTTGAGCGTCATCCTCAAAAAATCGATAATATCGATCGATATCGATTGGTCGACTTCAGATTCGTGTTCAGCGACCTCGATTACCCCCAGGGCCGAAGTTTCGCGCCGCTTAAACGCCATCCTCAAAAAATCGATAATATCGATCGATATCGATTGGTCGACTTCAGATTCGAGTTCAGCGACCTCGATTACCCCCAGGGCCAAAGTTTCGCGCCACTTGAGCGTCATCCTCAAAAAATCGATAATATCGATCGATATCGATTGGTCGACTTCAAATTCGAGTTCAGCGACCTCGATTACCCCCAGGGCCAAAGTTTCGCGCCACTTGAGCGTCATCCTCAAAAAATCGATAATATCGATCGATATCGATTGGTCGACTTCAGATTCGAGTTCAGCGACCTCGACTACCCCCACGGCCAAAGTTTCGCGCCACTTGAGCGTCATCCTCAAAAAATCGATAATATCGATCGATATCGATTGGTCGACTTCAGATTCGTGTTCAGCGACCTCGATTACCCCCAGGGCCGAAGTTTCGCGCCGCTTAAACGCCATCCTCAAAAAATCGATAATATCGATCGATATCGATTGGTCGACTTCAGATTCGTGTTCAGCGACCTCGATTACCCCCAAGGCTGAAGTTTCGTGCCGCCTGAACAAAATCCTCAAAAAATCGATAATATCGATCGATATCGATTGGTCGACTTCAGATTCGTGTTCAGCGACCTCGATTACCCCCAGGGCTGAAGTTTCGTGCCGCCGACGTGTTCGGCACGTCTACGGCACGCCATGCAGGGTTGCCGACGTGTTTGGCACGTCTACGGCATCGCCAGGCACGGTTGCCGACGTGTTCGGCACGTCTCCGGCTCGCCATGCACGGTTGCCGACGTGCTCGGCACGTCTACGGCTCGCCATGCACGGTCGCCGACGTGTTAGGCACGTCTACGGCTCGCCATGCATGATTGCCGACGTGTTTGGCACGTCTACGGCTCGCCATGCGCGGTCGCCGACGTGCTCGGCACGTCTACGGCTCGCCATGCGCGGTCGCCGACGTGTTCGGCACGTCTGCAGCTCGCCATGCGCGGTCGCCGACGTGTTCGGCACGTCTGCGGCTCGCCATGCGCGGTCGCCGACGTGTTCGGCACGTCTGCGGCTCGCCATGCGCGGTCGCCGACGTGTTCGGCACGTCTGCGGCTCGCCATGCGCGGTCGCCGACGTGTTCGGCACGTCTGCGGCTCGCCATGCACGGTCGCCGACGTGTTCGGCTGCCGCGCCCCAACTCAGTGGGACGGACGGACGGTGTGACACACACAGTGACACACACACACAGTGACACACGCTTGCTGCTTTATATATAGTAGGATTATATTCATTTATTGGCTACGCCACTAAGGGGCATGCTAAGAACTTTAACAAAAAGACAAGGTTAGTAGGACAGAGTACCGAGCCAAGAAAGGAATTAGAAAATTGACGAAAAAAAAAACCAACAATTCTAATGGTAAGTAATGGTTCTGAGTTGTCGCGCCAAACGCAACTTTAAAATTGGCGCCGTCTACCGTCTCATGCAATCTATCGTACCTCGTCAACGACGATTCGCGCAATTTTGGGCCAGAAGTGGATCAAATACGCGGTGCTGCTGCCCGTTGACTGGACGTCGAATCCCGCTCCTCCTCTCCGACAGCACCGTTAAAAGGACTCCACGGATCCAGCTCCTCAATTCGAAAATCCCCTCAACAGGACTCCCGAATCCCGCTCCTCAATTCGAGAATCCCATCAGCAGGACTTCCGAATCCCGCTCCTCAATTCGAGAATCAGGACTTCCGAACCCTGCTCTTCCTCTCCAAGAGCCCCGTCGACAGGACGCCCGAGGCTGCTCCTTCTCTCCGAGAGCCTCTCATCTAGACTCCAGGAATCCCACCCCTTCTTCCTCCAGCCTACCCTTTCCTGTGTCTTATCGACTCGAGCTTGATGGGGCATTTTATTGTTTGTTTGAGTAACTCAGTAGGAACCTTTCTTTGTTCTGTTATTGACTGATAAAATTAGCAATGTCGGGAAGGTATAGAAGGCTGCAAAAGGACATGAGTGATAAGCATTACTCTCAGTCAATCCAATGGTAGAAAACTGTCTATATAAACCGCTATCTATATAAACCGGAGCACGCTTCAGACGCGAGCAACGAGAGTTGTAACTGAAAAAGTTTTCTTGGAGCATCCTATTATACTATAGCACGGAAAACAAGTTGCAGTGAGATGAGCCAAACTGCTGTTTATTGGCAACAGCCGGAGCGGCTGTGGAAAACCAGTGGTATAGTTTGTGATCCAGGTAATCCAGAAACGCACCACCAGGCGGACTCCGTATGTCAGGAATCTCATTATACTGGAACGCACACAAGGGCGGCTCGAGAGGCCGGCCCTCGCGTGCATGCTGCATTGCTTCAAACTATATGTCACTCGTTGAACATTTAATTTGAGCGAATTGGAATTAAGCTTGTAAGCAAAGGATGAAACAATTGGCCGACCACCTAACTGGTTGTGTATGCCAAGTTCGCATTTAAACTAAAAGTAGAACGCATGGTGCATCAAAGAAGACTAGAATTTGTTGACGCAGAACTTTATCGTTATCCTTGTCCTTGATTGAACTACACAACTGCCGGGTGCGTGCTAGCACAGCCGGAAGAGAAGTTGGCTTTCATGTGCGCTCGATTCCGCGATTCCCGTTTCGGATTTCACGGTCATGATCAGTTCAAGTAAGCCTCCAGGGGCCGAATTCATCAACGACTTACATAATTTTGGGCTGTAATTTTCTCTGTTAAATTGCTGTAAGTCGTTGATGAATCCGGCCACAGGCCGGCGAGTTGATACAAAGCCTGCATGGGAAGGAAACAGACAGTATACTTAACAACATTTATAATAATGTAATGAAACTTAAAAAACACATATCAATCCCTATAACTAATTTTCTGTTCTAGACTTAACCATGCATATGCATAATGGTTAAATTATTACTTAGCAGTATACTAAGACTGGCGGTCTTAAAGTCTCTAGACTCCCACATAGTGGTACTTATGTTTCAGAGAGACTAAAAACAGTCAGTGATTTATACAGAAACTCTTAGAATTGCTCGCAATTGCATAAAGTACATAGATTTTGTAGTTTGTGTAACCCTATACGTATTCTAATTGAACTGGAGTACGACAAAAAGTTTATTTATTCGGCAATATTCTTATGCATACTTAAAAATAAGTACATTGCTTATAAATACAATAAACTTAGTAGTACACTCGTAGGTGCTAGAAAATCTGTAACAAGAATTTGAGGATGTACTAGCTTACCATGCATCATTTACTTAGAATTCCTATATGGTTCAAAAACAATGGGTCTATTTTCGCGCCTTCTTTCGATCTCCACGCAGCATAAAAGGAGGAACTTGCAGTTAGTTCGCAGGACTCCTACCCTACTGATGAGCCTAAGTAGTGTGTTAGATTTTTTCTCAGTACACTCCCTGTCTAGGGTTCATAGGCGAAACCGGCATAATATAGGTTGGTGCATAAGCTCGCGGACATTTGGGGCAAGAAATATTTATTATCACAACATACGAACAACAATATCAAATCATTTGAAGTAACCACCCTTTACATCAATTGTCTTTCGCCAACGTGCTGGTACGTCATGGATGCCTTTTCTCCAAAACGTGGCCGGTTGTGGTTCGAAAAATGTGAGCAGTGCCTCCTTGACATCCTCTCGGTTCCTAAATTGCTGGCCGTCCAAGTAGCGTTGAAGGCTTGAAAACAAATGATAATCAGAAGGAGCGAGATCTGATGAGTAAGGTGGACGTGGAAGAACGGTCCACCCGTAGTCCGCCAACTCAGCCGCCGTCGCTCTAGCAGTATGCGGTCTAGCGTTGTCGTGTTGGAAATACCCCTTCACTTGCTCTCCTCGTGTGGTTTGAAGGTGGGCCCTCAACTTCCTCAGTTGGTTAACGTAAACCTTTGCCGTCACTGCTATGCCTTCGTCCAGCAGCTCCCAGTACTCTACGCCAAGAACGCTCCACCAAATGCATAGCATCACCTTTTTGACGTGAAGGTTGGGTTTCGGAGCGTCCTCTGCCTCTCCAGTTGCATCAACCCACTGTGCATGCCGGTGATAATTAGAGAAGAGTATCCACTTCTCATCCCCGGTGACAAGGTTGTCCAGCCATCCGTGGGTACGTCTGAGGGTAAGGAGAGACAGAGCGACATCGGCTCTGCGATCCATGTCATGTAGTGTCAAGTCGTGAGGTACCCAGCGACCCAATTTTTGCACCTTACCAATCGACTTCAACCCTCGAACGACTGTTGAGTGACTAACACCAAGAGTGCTTGATAGTTCGCGAGTGGTTTGGTATGGGTCCGCTTCCACTCTACTTCGGAGGCCATCCAAATCCAGTGTCATCGGGCGCCCTTCTCGTTCATTATCTTCAACGGAGAAATCACCAACTGCAGACTTCGAGAACCACCGGTACACAGTACTTCGAGCAGGAGCACTCTCGTTGTAAACATCCTTCAGGCGATGATACGATTCGTTGGCACTGAGGCCAGATTGAAGCAGGAATAACATGACGTTCCGAATATGCGTCTCAGTTGGGATGAATTGCTTAGCCATAATAGCTGAGGTTGACAACGCAGAAGTGAATGTTAGGAACATTTTTGTAGCCCTTTCCTTTCTCTATCGATCGATCATTTACGCGCTGATATATGTGAGAAATTTGGCGGGAAAATGCACTTTCAATTCAGGAGGGATCAAATGTCCGAGAACTTATGCACCAACCTAATACTTTTTTGTCCATAGGCTGGCCACCGCAAGTCACTGTAATGTGCCAAATACGCGTTCAAGTTGCCTCTACAATCGCTCGCTGACGTTGAAGGCGTGGCGAATTTCGCAAATGGATTGACTATTGCGGACCTTTGTCCACTACTCTTTATACAAAGGTGGTCAACCGAGTTCTATTTTAGCCGAAAAAACTTCCTGGTTGGACCTTGGCTTTCGAAGACTTTTTCCGCTTTCGATATCCTACTTCGGGTGGCTTTAACTTCGACCAATGCTGACAATTTTATTTTCTGTAAAAAAAAACTATTACAGTTGGTATTTCTATGCTAAGAAGTATATCAGTACCAGCTCTTTTATATGCAAAAAGATGGAAAGTTAGAACTTACGCACAAAATATTTTTTGATGACTTCGTATATCATAGGACTTTTATGTGCACGGGAAAGGCTATCTACAGTACTATAAAAAACATATAAAAGCATAAAATAAAAAGTGCACAAGATTGGTGTTCTTTCAAATAAAAGAACAGTATAACAAAAACGCAAATGTCCTTTACCAGATTGGAAGTTGCACAAAGGACAACGGCGTGCTCACACCTCAATTAATTTTACTGATTCTAAATTCATAGACACGATAGCAGTACAGTCAATCTAATTATCACGGCTATTATAAGCTTGGTTACGTGAAGAAGCTGGATGTCAGGGTTCCTCAAAGAAATCCACCTCACCAAACGCAATGACATATGCGAGGGTATTGGCGGAGAGTCGCTGGATACACCGCCCTCACAAAGGGGCGGCGCGAGGGGCGCGCCGAGGACAAGATGTCCGGGTCCCTCCTTCACATGGAGGCGTCGCATTTCTAACCACTTCCCTTGGCCCTGCAGCTCTATCCTGAACTGATTTCATTCTTGAGACAAGAGTCAGAATCTTGTTCACCATATTTGGAGGAAAAGTTTTCAGCTGCAGCGCCAAGGCTTTCTTCAGGTCCCGCCACATTGCTCAGTACTAAGGCGTCGTCCGCATTTTCCGACAAGTACAGAAGCATCTTAGCGAGATATGTCATGACAACAACGCGACCATCCACTAGAAAGTTCTTCAACACAAGGGGAATTGTCTGATCCTTGGAAAGAGAGAACGGTGAGCCGGTTTACATAATTACGGATAAGCCTTCAATGTAGAACTCCTGACCGGAATCACCCATAGTCTCTAGTTGGGGCGAAAACTTAAAGAACTGTGGTGAAAAGTGAAAGAATCTAGAGAGAGGAGCGACGTCCTCCTCTCCTCAACTGCCTCCATAACCGAACCGACTGGAAAATGACTTCAGAGTTCCCCGAGATGCGCTTCCCGATCGTCTACTATCAGCTGTTAGGTTTTTGACTACGTCACGCCAATTAACGACGGTTTCGCGCGCAGCAAACTTGTCCAAATAGTGCGGCGCGGGCAGGGCGGGAAGCGGGCGGCGGGCAGCACGGTGTACGGAACGACCGCCCCCTCCCAAGAATATTGCCTACTTTGAGCTGCTTCCAAAAAACCAAACTCTTGATTCGAATGTCTACACTATACGCCCTGAACTGGCCAACCGCAAAGGCGTTCCATCATGACAAGGCCGGACCATATAGCTCTTTGATAACCGGTTAGAAATTAACAGAGCTCAATTGGGAACTGAGGCCACACCCACCATGTCATGTAGCCCTGACTTGGCGCCATCAGACTAGAATTTGCTTCGCTCCCTTCAAAACCATTTAAGTGGTAGACCTTTTGATTCCGGTCATGCTGTTAAAAAAAGTTGCACCAGTTGTTCCCTTCGAAAAACCAAGGCTTCTTCCTACATGGAATTTTTCAACTAACCGAAAGATGCAAAAGTCACATTAACAAAAGACATTAATCAGTGATATACTGACCAACAAATTGATCAGTATATCACTGATTAATGTCTTTTGTTAATGTAAATAAATTCACTTTGAAAAGTACGAAAAAACGATATTAATTATCGAACAACCCAATATAAGCATCCGAAAATGCGCTGAGAAATGCTTCGAGGAAATCTGTTACTATCAACCGTTGTAAATGCATCTACATAAATGAATCGGTGAGATGGCGAGAAAAATGAGAGGATTGATAGATTACATTCAGAGCTATCGATCATATTTATAGATAATTGTTTAGAAGAATACTAAAAATAACCTCCAAAAGCAGACCGACAGATTTAAGAGTTAACGACTAAAGTTCAACCAGAAAGACTTCCTCCTAGATGCAGTTGACTCCTCGTATTACGCCACGGGCACGCAGAAGACACGGGTTTTTCACGCTGACGTTACAAATGACCTGTCGGGGCCAATTTAGGTCCTATTCATTGGAAAAAATAATGGGCTCAAATATCCAAGCAACATGGATAAGTAATCGAAAACAAGCTAACATTCGAATAGAATTTCTTTTAAGAAGGTCTGCCTGCCACTGTCTGGTAAATGAATGCAGGCCAAGGGTCGAGCTTAAGTAATCCTTTGGGAAGAGTACATTAACCCTCTTATGCCTGCTCTGTTTTTGTGCTTGACGTCGGCGGCTGTTATTCGAAGTTAAAGTACAGAGGAGCCTATGCGGTACACTAATCCTACGTCTTTCTCTTTTTGTTTTCTTTATATATAATGTAAATATAGCCTTATTGTTGACTTTGATACAGTGTACTACTGCAAGTTCGGTTTGATTCTCTCAGTTGCTATGGAAGCAGCCTCGAATGGAAGCGTAATGAAGGCCTAGGAATGATCGGAATTAAGACCGGACTCCTAGATGCTTCCTTCTGTCTAGCTGCTCGAAAGTGCGGGGGCAGACAGAACTCCAACGCCGCGCGAACCCCTCTGGCGTCGCGCACGGTGCGCGATGAAATTGGACGAGTTGTCGCGGTCCGACTGCTTCCGATAAAGACGGCTAGTGACTCGCGCTAGAGTGCGAAAGTGTGGCTGGCGAGATGAGCATGAGACAAATCTGATGTCTCCTTATAGGAAAGTGAGAGTGATTATTAACAAAGTGCGGGCGAATGGGACTCAAACTATTTTAAATGAGTGAAAGGAAATGGTCAACGATCTGGTGAGGGGAATTCGAAACAAGAACTGGGACGGGATTACTAACTAGAAGTTTCGGAAGCAAGTGTTTGTAAGTTTCTATTGGGGGGGGGGGGGGATGAGCGCACTAATCCATAGCTTTTCCCTTAATTCTAAGTTTACGCTACACTTGACGGTCACCAATTCACTTGCCATAGTTTACGTGCAATGCCGGCAAGCATCCCTTTAGCAATCACTAAGGATCTCCGTATTTCTCCAATATACAAGCATTTCTGCATTTTACTGCTACCTTTTTCTTCCAAGTGCCCCCACCAAAAGAGTTCCTCCTCTATTTAATTTGGGGCTCCCTGTGGCAAAAAACTAGTCGAGGAGCTTAAAGACTGACAAAATTTGGTGCTCCGTGGCTAACCACGCGTCACCGAGCGCATGTCTGCGTTTCAGCGCCGCGACGTAGCATGCGGCTAGCGCGCGACGTCGCGTTGGAGTTACGTCCTGGAGCCTCGAAAGTGATTTCCCTACTCCATCGGAATCACGCCATAGTTATACTGTCCGATCCGATCACTGCATCCAAGACTTCAATAAAGTTATTTGCTTAAGTTCCTTTCAGTTAATCATACACTACTTTTAAGTCTCATTACACGTTTGTTTGTGATTGCAGTCTCCTTGCACTTAGGCTTTTGAATTGCTGCAAAACACTAGGCCCTACCAAAGTTGCAGTGTGTACTGATAATATGCTTCACTTGCTTCACCATTGTTCTTTATTGCGCACGTTGTGCATAAATAAATAAATAAACTCGAACTCAAGAGACAAGAGAAACAGAACGCATGGCGCATTGCCACGAAGTGAAAAAGTCATGGGAAAGCATAACAAAGAACAGATCAACTTCATAGACGCCTCATATAATAAAAGGACGATTTGCGACGAAGCTTTCCAGGGCGTCGCCGATGGCTCACATGCCTCACCAGCTCGCACCAATCATATTTGAAGAAAAGATTCTGGCTTTAGAAAATTTATGATTGTATGTGACCTTTTAGGTGTTATCGTTAAAAATTACTCTTCTGAAACGTACCATTTGAGCACGGTCACGAGCATTCCGTGCATAACGTTCATTGCAGGATTGCTGCCTTGCATGGATTTCGTGGCAAAAACAGGAAAGCCGATACACGCGAACTAAGCATTCAGGAGCCACGTTTCTAGACGTTTTCCCAAATTCTAGCAAAATCTTGAGTTCGGCATAGAATATTTATTTATTTATTTATTTATTCACGTCGGAAAGAACGTGCCATACTCACTAGTAATGAATCAGACAGAATCCAAACATCCTACTATATATAAGCGAGAACGGTCGTTTGTCTGTGGGTGAGTGCGTGTGTTTGTG
This sequence comes from Heligmosomoides polygyrus bakeri, assembly GCA_947359475.1. Taxonomy (NCBI): domain Eukaryota; kingdom Metazoa; phylum Nematoda; class Chromadorea; order Rhabditida; family Heligmosomidae; genus Heligmosomoides; species Heligmosomoides polygyrus. Next base: position 104,958,232 of record OX375866.1, read on the forward strand.
GGTGTGTTTGTTTGCACAGAAGTGCTGAAGGAGTGTGTTGGGAGGAAGTATGGGGAAGGGGGGGGGGGGAGGGGTTGTAGTTGTCACCAGTTGTCAACTGTTGTAGTTGTCGACAGGCGTCCATGTTCAGATGACATGTCACCAATGTCGCGCAAAGGACGTTCGGGTTGAGAACACATGTCACCGACGTTGCTTAACAGGCGTCCGGGTTCGGAAGAGCTGTCACCGATGTCGCGCGGGGATTCCGGATTCAGACGATGTGTTACCGGTGAAGGTGGGACCAGTAATGGGGGACCAGTGAAGGATGGGGTCCCAGTAAGGGGGACCGGTAAAGGGTTGACCAATAAAGGAGGGACCAGTGAAGGTGGGACCAGCAATGGGGACCTGTGAGGGGGATCCAGTGAAGAGGAACCGGTGAAGGAGTGGAGAGGGGTCCAGTGAAGGGGACCGGTGAAGGAGGGGGGAGGGGTCCAATGAAGATGGGACCGGTGAGGAAGGTACCAGTAATGGGGATCGGTGAAGGGGGAAGTGGCCCAGTGAAGGGTGGACCGGTGAAGGAGGGGGAGGGGACCAGTGAAGGGGGACCGGTCAATGTTGACCAGTAAAGAGGGGACCAGGTGAAGGAAGGACCACTGAAGGTGAGACCAGAAATGGGGACCGGTAAGGGGGGATCCAGTGAAGGGAACCATCGAAGGAGGGGGGAGCGGTCCAATGAAGATGGGACCGGTGAGGAAGGTACCAGTAATGGGGACCGGTGAATGGGGGGGGGGAAGGGGTCCAGTGAAGGGACCAGTGGAGGAAAAAGGCTGCCAGTAAAGGGGAACCAGTGATGAGGAACCAGTTAAGGGGGGGGGGGGGGGGTCCAGTGAAGGTGATGGACCTGTTTTGCCCTATTCCGCTATACCATTCTATGTAGCAAAACCAGTTTTTTTTTACTGTAATGAATGAGAGAAGGCCTAAAGGGGAGAAGAAGACGTTCGGGTGTTCTACTCTCCGGGTTTGGGGCGAAGCCCCAACCAAACGTTTGGCGGCCGGCAGGCCGTTGAACGTCTGGTGTAATAAAAGCAAGAACAGTGACAGCGCCACCATGGCTACAAAATCGGGCAGCTATCACAGCAAGTGATAGCTAACTGTAGGAAGATAATCAAAATCACAAACCAAGTGGGTTGTAGAACAGAACGCGGTTTTCCCAACCTGGTTAGGGAAGAGAGTACACGGCCAGGAGCAACGCTTCTACCACCACGACCTTATCTCTGAAACTGAGTGCAGGGAAACAACTGACACTGACAACCAGTTTTAGTCAGAGCGGACTTTCATTTTTTGAGAGGATTTCTTTGAGATAAAGGCATTTGGAGGGTATGTACAGGGCGAGAAAACGCTGACTCACTGAGTCACCACCACCTGTACTCACGCACAGTGTAAGATCAGCTGCGTAATGAGAATTCCAGTCGCGGTCGAACACGTCGTGCAGCTGTCGGACAACACCCTTTCCGTCGCGACTAGTCATGGAAACACCAACTCCTGCCGTCGAGATGAAGTAGTCTCCGGCCCAGTTTGACGTTCCTGAAAAAAATACAGTTGGTGTTTTGGCCACAGACCACCAAACTCTATATGTACATCTGCATAGGATATACCACTTCTGACTTCACAGGGAATCAGGTCGCAGTGGCACTTTGAGATGAAATTTTTACCATAGGACGCAGATTTGAACCTGATCTCAAATTTGTATTCTATGACTGCAACGGACATCGGGAAGCGAAATACGAAATAATGGGCCATTTTCCCTTTGCGACGAATGCACTTTGCTAATGTAGACGTAAACCCCGCCGTCGAGCAAGCAATAGTGGCAAAGTGGACAGAGAAACAGTGTGGTGCGAGGCGTGGTAGGTGATATAGTTGTGCTTTTGAAAAAAATTATTGAATAGATAAATTCGATGTCGAAAAATTTCGAGCGAATGAACAAACGAATTTATTCGCTCATCATTTTTTCGAAAAAAGTCGAATGAGCCCATTTTTCGTTTGCTCGAATTTTCTAATAGTCGAAGAATTTGTTCGGATTAGGTTCTGCGTTTGTCGATTTAAAGTTTTTGATACTTGAATAAAATATTTGATTTTCGAAAAAATTTCGAAAATGCCTCTCTATCGTTGTTCCATTTCGAGCCAATATTCGACTTTTTGGACCATCGATGTTCGAATTCAAAAGAACATTCTAAAATCCAGAAATATAGAGTATTCGACTATTCGAACAATTGTTTGAGTAATTATTCGAATATATTCGTTCGAGCGCAACTACAGTATATGGCTCGACTACCTAGTAAAACAGCTCTTTTACACCTCGTGAAAAATTGCACCTAAGCTTTGCCTAGGCAGGATATTTAAGGAGCTGATCACGAATACGGTATCCTATTAGGGTGTCCGGAAAGTATCTGCAGAAATACAACAAATTTTTAAAAATAACACAATTTTTATCTATATTTTATTAATCAACCAAATAATTTCCATCAACATCGATTACTCTCCGCCAACGTTCCACAAGACTTCGAATTCCTCTGGCGTAGAAATCCGGCGACCTGATAGCTAAAAAAAAAAGTTCGGAGGTCATTTTCGAGGTGGTCACGGTCTTCATAACGCTTCCCTTCCAGATGATGCTGAAGTGATCGAAAAGGTGGAAGTCACTTGGGGCCAGGTCTGGGCCGTTCAGTGGGTGTGGCAGAACTCCCCATTTGAGTGCCAGAATTTTCTGAGAAGTCGTCTTCGCGATGTCTGTGCGCGCGTTATCATGCAGCAAGCGAACATTGTCGAGCCTCGGCTGTTCCTTGCACATGTTGTCGGCCAGTCTCTGCAGTTGGGTAGCGTAGACCTCGGCAGTGACAGCAGTGCTGTCAAGAAGCAGCTCGAGATGGTAGATGCCATAAACTCCCCACCAGACGCTCAGCGTGACTGTCCTCGCATGATATTTACCTTTTGCAAAAGATTTCGGCACTTCATCGCGTCGGCACCACGCACGTTTATGAGCGTCGTTGACGTAGGGGACCTATTTTTTGTCTCCTGTGACGATGGTGTCCAGCCAGTTGAAGGTGCGACTTCGGGAGAGCAGCTGAGTGCATGTGTCCAGACGTCTTCGCCGGTTGTCGTCGGTCAGTTCGTGTGGGAGCCACTGACCGAGCTTTTTAGCCACTCCAAGAGATCGCAGTCCATTGTCCACGGTGGATCGGGAACAGCCAAGAGCAGCAGCCAAATAACGCACACCTTCATATGGATGCTGCTCCGCCAGTTTCCTCAGTTCATCCGAAGATGTCGTTGTCAGTCGACCAGCGCGAGGCTCATCTTCGAGACTCCTGTTCCTGCTTCTGAAGCGTCCGAACCAGCCATGCACAGACCGTACTGAAGGAGTTTCAAAGCCGAATACACGACACAGGTTTCGATGCACTTCTGCAGCGGAGTGCCAAGATTGAAACTCGTCAAGGAGTACGTATCTAATGTGGGTAGACAGTTCGACCATCGTACGGCGAAAAAGAAGACGGAGCTGGATATGTTATGCAGACATAGCAGGATAGTGTCTTTATATAGCACTTATGTTGAAATCTTCAGAACATTTATTTATTTATTTATCTCATACCCTCAACAAAGGTGTGCTCAACAAAAAACATAGGAAGAAGCAGAGAGTATACTGAAAAGGCAACAATAGAAAGTGTAAATTGTTCTTAAGTCATTGGGCGCAGGTTTTTTTTAAATAGTAGTGTGCCGGTATACCAACCTCCCACGTGGAGCCGACAGGTTGGGTAATGCAGGCTAGCGGGATGCAGGTTGCAGTGATAGTAACCCCTTTAGACATTCAGGGTTGGATGGAGTTACTTAGCCTGCGCCACCACTTACTGTATGAAAACTCTATGCATGTAAAAGACTGACTGATATCATCAAGGAGTAAAACGATTAAAACTGATATCGTCAAGGAATAAAACGTTGAAAACTAATTCCAAAATGCTCAGGATTGGTTGAGGCCAAAGACGATGAATACAATTCTATAGCACTGCATCTGAAATGAATTCGGATCACTGGGAACGAGATTGAAGTAACATACGGAGAAGATTAAGCTTATCCAGTTTACTCCTGAATGCGCCACCGTTCGTAGCCTGAAAGACCTCCGGTGGAGCAATTGGAACCACCTTGGAGATCTGATAAAAACGTTATTAAACATCATGGCGTATCTCTTTCTATGGACCTTCAAATAGTGAATGTTAAACCCACTGGTAGGTCTAAACACCCAGTTCTTACTTGCCATAAGATTGAGTTCTCTGCGAAGAATTCGAAATGAAAGGGTAAGGTCCAAGCTTGCTCGCCTTTCCTCTAGCGTTTTAAGCCGAAGGTTTAGAAGCCTTTGGGGTAGCTTGGGATATCTGTCTATCACTAGTGGGTGTTAATCTGTACCAAAGAAGGCGAGTGAAAACTTGCTGTACTCTTTCGATTTTGTTGACATCCTTTCTTAAGTGGGGACTCCATACCGGCGAACAGTATTCCAAGTGGGGTAATACGTACAGCTTATAGAGGCGCAACAGTATTCCCTCATCTGAACACTTCATATTTCAAAGAATCGAAAACAGGCTCGAATAAGCTTTTCTTACGACAGTGTCAACTTGACTGGAGAACTTAAGGCTATCATCAATTATAATTCCAAGGTCTCTGAGTGAGTTACAGTGTTTCAGTATTGTACCATTGATATCGTATAATGGGGTTTCCCTACTTCCCATGCGCATTACAGCGCATTGATTTCTGGAGGGCCGAGCGAACCTCAATGCTGTCGTTGAAATCATAAGTGCCATAAATTTTGACATCGTCCGCATACAGCTTTATGCTAATGTTATTAGATGTTCTCAGCACATGAGAAAGATCAACCGTGTACATCAAGAAGAAAAGAGGTGAAAGAACTCCTCCCTGATGGACACCACTTAGACAGGTGTATCTCGTAGAGAAACTCGATCCAACTCTAACAGTCATGCCCCTGTTAAGCAAGTAAGACTGAAACCACTTAAGAAGATTGCCTTGAACACCATGCATTTCTAATCTTGCTAGTAGTTTTTGATGACAGACCTTGTCAAAGGCCTTCGAAAGATCAACGTATATAACGTCTACAAGTTTTCCGCTGTTGATTGCTCGGCTAAAGTCATACACGGTATCAGCCAGATTTGTCAACGTAGAAGCACCTTGTAAGAAGCCGTGCTGTTCCGGCGGAATCATATGAAACTTGCTAAGCCATGAAAGGAATTTAGAAAACAACATTCTAGAAAAATGTGCAATATTGCAAAGTTTTCTGCAGATACTTTCTCGACACCCAATAACTGATGGGGCGTCAAACAGGAGGTATTCATCAGGCATTGGGTAAGCCTTCATAAGTTTTTTGAAGGAAGAATAACGGGATGGAACGTTGACTTTCTTGCTCGTTCAAAAGTATTTGGCGAACGTACGGTTAGTGAAGAAATACTTCCTGCAATTTCATCTAGCCCTAGATAAGATCGGTTTGCGCAAAATATCCCAGGCGGGAGAAGGTTTCACGTAGAGAAAAGATCCTAGCTGTAGACCAGTTCGCCGGTGCATTATTTTGTGAAACGAGAGCAAGTCGAACTTACGCCTTCTGAAGGCAAAAGTGTACAAATTGAGATTGATACTCCTTTCATGGACAGACAGACAATTTACGAGCAATGTCTTTCACTATTAGGGCAGGTAGTTTATACTTGAAATTCTCTAAGCACATTTAGCTTCCCCTAACATCGAGACAATTCAGAAGCTGAGTTGAAAGTTTGTTGTTCAGATATGAAGTTGGTTGAATAAAATGACTGTTTGTAAGTATTGTCTCTCTATTTGTATGTTTTCGTCCCGCTGATCTTTTTTGTGATTGTTTCTGTGTTTGTTTTCTAACTATTGCCTCGTGCAATCGTAATAAAACAATAACAATAAGAATAACAATGGTATGTTTTCGTAGTTTAACCCTATTGATGTGATCATGAGTTTCCATGTGAAGCTGTTTCAACTTTCTCTAGTTTGTCGATAACTTATTTTATTTATTTATTTATTTATTTATTTATTTATTTATTTATTGTACGTGGCAATCCACGCAAAAAAAACACAACAACAGAAATAACCCAAAACACAGAGAATACGAGTAGAAAATAGGAGGATGCGGTTAGTACAACACCACAATCAACCATACCAAAGTTCTAAGGAACTTCCTGCAGATACCTGTCAATGAGGATTTTGCATTGCCCTATAGAATTTGGTAATCCATTTTTCTTAGAGAATTTTAGGAATTCGTTGCCAGCTCGATTTGTGAAAAAAGAAGATCTTATGTTGCTACTAGCTCTAGAAACTAGGATCTTCCACTGAGCGCCTCTTGTGTTGGAATGAGACATTGAATAGAATTCGTTAAGGGGAAGACCCACCATGCCTTTTATCATCTTATAAACCGTTACCAAATCGAACTTTCTTCGGCGGCAAGCAAGAGTGCGTAAATTGAAGAATTTGTTCCTTCCAGACGCCGGCGGAATGCTATTATAGTCACACCCATATACTCTGATCCAGAGCTTTCTTGTAAAATTGTTTTGCACAGCTTCCAATCTGGCGACATCTCTCTTAGTAGTAGGACTATACACCGTAGTACCATGCTCTAACATGGGCCTCACGTAGGCCTTGTATGCTGATAATAAATGAGCTATTGAACTAGTTTTCAGAGATTTAAATATATAATGCACTACTCTTTCAGCTCTCTTAGCCGTGTAATCACAGTGCTGACTGAAGGAAAGTTTAGTGTCTAGAATAAATCCTAGGTCACGTAAAGAAAGCGTACTATTGAGTTGCTGTTCACCAAGACAATAAGAGTTTCTGTTGTATTGCTGTCCAAGATGAAGCACTTTGGTTTTTTCACCTGATAAGGGAAGCTCCCACCTCCTTGACCAATCCGCAACAGCATCTATTGCAGACTGGAGGGCAGCATGGTCATCCTCCTCAACAATGTTTCTGTATATTTTAATGTCATCAGCAAACATTTTACAGGTGACCCCAAACTCTTCAACCAGAGAGGGAATCATGGAAGTGTAGATGATAAAAAGAACTGGTGAGAGAACACCCCCTTGGGGGACCCCACTGGTAGCAGGAATGGATTCGGAGTACGACTCGTTGACTCTAACCTGAAAGGATCTGTCGCTTATGAAGTTTTTTATCCACTTAATTATCCTTGGATGAACACCGATTTTCTCCAGCTGGTAGATCAGTTTACTTAATGGAACCTTATCGAAAGCTTTCATAAAATCGAAATAAACGACGTCCACGTTTATTTTTTGATCAAGCGCCTTTGTCCAATCATTTAGCGCTGACAGCATTAATGTTTCCGTTGACCTACCGCTGCGAAAACCGTGCTGATTTTTAGGAATTAGAGAATTTGACTCAAGATAATTGACGAGAGCAGCCTTGAGTTTCCTTTCGAAAACTCTTGCAAAAACTGATGTGATACTAATGGGGCGATAACTGGTAACCAGATTGTAGGGCGCTTTCTTGGGTATCGAAGTAACGAACGCATGCTTCCAACGACCAGGAACCTCGCCTAGCATGAAGCTAGCATTAAATATGTGCTCCAACGGGTAAGAGATAGCTATGGCGATTTTCCGAATAAAGTATGGTGGTACATAATCCGGGGTAACGGTAAAGGTTGCAGGTAGCGCACATAATGCATTGTAGATCTCTTCTTTGTGGAACCAAATTGTGCTTTCCATACTCTGAGTAGAGCTCACAGTATCGAAAGCATCACTGTAGGAAGACGACTCCGAATAAGACTTTTGAAAGTATTTCGCTAGCATAGACGCTTTAGACTCATCAGTTACTGCAGATTGTCCAGTTAAATCTTTTAGGGTTGGAATTCGCTCAGGTCGTTTCAGCACCGAATTTAACAAGGTATAAAGGGAAGATTTCCCAGGTTTTTCAAGAATTTTCCTTTCGACATACTTATGGTATCTATTCAAAAGTCGATCAAACTTGTCACTTAAAGCTTTAAAGCTATTCAAGTTGTTCACGGTTGGGTGAATTTGATAATTCATCCATCTCATTTGTCTTTGTTCAAAAAGCCTGACCAAATTTGGTGGTAGCTTACCATAATTCATAGGATGCCTTTCAATAGGTACGAACTCTTCGATACATTTATGTAAAATAGATAAGAAAAGCTCATATTTGTCATCTACAGAAGGATATCCCTCAAGGAGCGTTCTCCAGTCCAGCGACAACAAAAACTGACAAATAGCGTCATAGTTAGCCTTATGAAATGATCTTCGGAGACGGAAAGTGGGCTTTTTTATGAAGCACTGAATACGAAAATAAATACATGAGTGATCACTAGATCCAATAGGCGGCAAGATTTCAATATCTTTAACAAGATGCAAGTGACTGGTAAGGATGAGGTCCAACAAGCTGTCATATCGAGTTGGCTTCGAAACTTTTTGATGGAGCTTGCATGATGTGCACATCTCCACAAAGAGTTTCGATGCCATGTTTACACTGGAGGGATAACTTTTGGACCAATCAATATCAGGCAAATTGAAGTCTCCCATAATAACACACTGTGCTTTGCAAGAGCATAAGTCGCTTATTGCCTTTATCATTTGAATAGTGTTGTTAATAGAAGCAGTAGGCGTCCTGTAGACAGCAGGACGCCTACTGCTTCTATTAACAACAGCAGGACGCCTACTGTTTATATGGGTTAAACACAGCTGTCCAAGACTCGACCAACGGCCTAACAAATGACTTGTAAGCTTGAAGCTGAATAGCAGAGTTCCTTTTTGATCAAAGACGAAAGACGCGGTACATAGCAAGAGATGCTTTGGACATAATGCAGTCGCAATGTACCAGGCTGTCCAATAATTCCTGTCCGAAAATTTTCAAAATTCTATAATTTTCCTTAGAAGTGTTATAATATCAGGCAAGTGTAAAAACCTTCTAGAAGGTTCTCCAGAGTTCCACGCTAGGGGTATATAAGGCGCAGTCGCCGCGTCTAGCTACCAGTACAAGCTAAAATGGACCAAGGTCGAATTCGTACGTTCGTGTACTACGAGTGGCTGCTGGGCAACGACACGGGCCCCGCGGTCGCCAACATCTGCAGAGCGTGCAAGGAGGATACACTGTCCCAACGCACAGTCAGGCGCTGGTTCAATCGTTTCGAGAGCGGCGACACGAGCCTCGAGGACAGGGAACACCCGCTGAAGATCATGCTCTGCTGCTGGTGGGACGCCAAGGGCATGCTGTACTTCGAGCTGTTCCCGCAAGGCAGGACGGTCACCGCCTCCATCTACACCGATCAGCTCGAGAAACTAGCGGCCGCCATCCAAGAAAAGCGTCCCCGACGGGCCTCGGTCCACCTGCTGCACGACAACGCGCACCCCCACGTGGCGAAGGAGACCCAGCAGAAGTCGGCGACGCTCGGCTGGGAGACGGTTGCCTATCCGCTGTATTCCCCGGGCCTCGTCCCCTCCGACTACCACTTGTTCCGCCCGCTGAAGCACCATTCGGCCGGAAGAAAATTCTCCAACTACGACAACCTCAGGGCCGACATCGCGGACTTCTTCTAGTCGCAGCCCCCGGAGTTCTGGGCGAAGGGCATCGGCGACGTAAACAATCGATGGGTCACTGTTGTGGATAACTGTGGTGATTATATTGTTGATAGACTTGCTTTTCAATAAGGTTGAAAAAATTAAAAATGGTGAAATTTGCGGACAAGAATTATCGGACAGCCTGGTATGTCAAAGCTGTGGTCGCGTTGAACCAGGAACCTCAGATCGGTGACTGTTCAAAGTTCCGATTAGTGACGTACCCAAACGATAGCCATGCTTATTATTCATACTTCCTAGATGACGGCTTTCTTTATGGTGTTAAACCAAGGAGAGAAAATTTAATACACTTATGCAGTGAAACATATGTTATTTCAAAGCTCGTGGGGTATTTACGATGTTTTAAGATTTAGGAGATTTCTTTTCGGCTGAAAAGCCCGATTATCCTGCCATCAAGCTTTTCATCTTGAACCTCTCAAACGCTGTTTCTATTTTGAATTAAAATTCAACCACTAAAAAATTCAGTCCTAAGACCCTCTCAGCGAGGCATTGACACGAACCCTTTCAATTAAGAATATAATATTATGCATAATCTTACAATGATGAAGAGACCACTCAGAATAGACCCTCACTCAAATAAAAACAAAGCCCAATAGTGTCCCCGCAATGTAGCCCAGTATTTAACATAACCAAAAGTACTCTGCTGACAAGAAAAAGACCGAAGTTCGCCTAGCCTCTACTCTATGATCAACCTACTCGACAAATGGGTAGGGTGGCAACGGCTTCTGACTTCTTTCTTAAATGGAAGAAGAACGAACGTCTTCTCGAAAGAGCATGCACAAGAAGTGTAAGAGTTTCGCGAAAATTCTAAACATTAACTAGCCTCCTTGAACCAAAACAAAGCTTCCAGCTCTCACTCATTTTTGATTGTTTTTCGTTCTGTTGCCTCTGCAATTAGGAAAAGAATACGATACTCAATTTAGTAGTTTATCATAGGCGAAGTTGTTGATGACAGTTCGTAGAGAAATTGTTATAACCTGTCGCTAATATGTTCCGCTTGGATAAATAAAGACTCCCTAGCCACCCGAACAGCAAATAACACATATCACATCGAAATAAATAACACATCGTCAGATTCATCCACACGAGATCTGTAGGACTTGGATTATCATGTTCTACCTGATTGTGGGCAATGTTCGCATAAGGAACTTACACAATCTTATTTTTTTTCGGATTCCTAGAATTGCTTCAAGAAGGGAAATCTAGCCGCGAACAATTAGACTTTAAAATTATACTTCGATAGTTTACCACGAAGTGAATAGAGATCACCGGGACGCCCACCAACGCGTTGGTCGGACTTCTTCGTGAAAGCCCTGAACGACCGATATGACGCTCTTCGTGTCCCTCGAGCGAGGAGGATCCATTGGTCCACTCTGGCACGCGACAGAGACGAATGGAGACACTGCTGGCGCCCGCTCGATCAGCATCGACTTCAGCAAGTCGATGATCAACGGGACGACAGGTGATACAGGTGATAGTTCATGCGCCCTAACTGCCGAATTGTTCACAACTAGAAAAATCGGATCAGTCGCTGTCGGGGTGGGGGGGGGGGGGGCAAACGACTAAAAAGTATGTAACAATTCGACTTGACACTTGCCGAGCGACTCCTAGAGGACGAAATGGGACCCAAAAGAAGCAAAAAACGAACGTACAAAAGATACAGGGTACGTAAAAAGTATTGACGCACTAAACGTAAACTTTAGAAATGACAACACATAAAATTTAACAAATTTATGTACAAAATGTCAACAATGATCTAGCGAACATAATAGCATCACTTCCATTTTATATGGGCTTCTTGGCTACGAAGACGCCGAGGAAAGGCATCGACACGTCGATTTCCTTCCATGCTTTGACCAGATCATCCTTCACTGACTTCATACTTTTGTGGGAAATAGCGCTAGCTTTGTTCTCTAAAACTTCCTATACAGAGTAATTCAGCGGATTCAAATCCGGCCCATACAGAGGTCATTCCTCTGTCGAAATGAAGCCTTCAAGTTGGCGCAGCACCGGTCCTGAACAATCCTCGACTCTGCGCAGGAGTCTATTCCTATTGAAAGACACGGCTTACTCTCGAGGTAGGATTCAAGCCAAGGAACCTGTTGCTTCTTCAGGACATCAATACAGATAGTTGTACTGATTTATTTTCACTCCCGTATCCACGAAAACGAGAGGCGCTTGTGGTGAATGCACAAACCGTGATACTGGCCAGATTCGCCTCCCTTGCAGCGAGCCCTCCGCCAGAATTAGCACTTTGGAGGTCCTTGAAAAGTATGTAACACTTTTGCGAGTTGAATGCACAAAAGTATCAAGTCACTGAAGGTCAAAGAATGCAGCAAAATCGAAGTGGACTACTTGCGGCGCACTGTCGATGACTTTCTTCGTCGTCTTCGCCCCTGCAACAAAGAAGGCCATATATACCATTTTCAGTTGAAGTTCAACATTTTTCAAATCAAACTCAACATTTTTCAGAACAAATTCAACGCTTTTCAGAGCAAATTCAATGTTTTCCAAGCAAATTTAACGTTTCTCAAAAACAATTTCAACCTTGTTGTACGGGAAGATACCAGAAGAACGTTGAAATTGACTCGAAAAACGTTGAAATTGTTTTGAACATCGTTGCATTTGTTCTGAAAAACGTTGAATTTGTTTTGAAAAACGTTGAATTTGAATAGGAAAACGTTGAATTTCAACTGAAAATGGTATAAAATACAGGTGATGCTATTCTGTTCGCTAGTCATTGTTGACGTTTTATATATTAAATTATTAAATTTTATGATGTGTTGTTATTTCTTGCGTTTACGTTTAGTGCGTCAATACTTTTTACGCACCCTGTAAATCGCCGCGGTTTTACAACTGCCTCGACGGGCAAAGAGCGACGGAATGGAGGCATGCCGCGTGCTGACCGCCGCCTGACATGTTTAACCATGATCTAACATGGCGAGGAAGGCGCATAAAGCAGCATACAATCTGCTGACCGCTGCCTGACATGTCATAACCAGGATCTAACATGGTTAAAACGCCATATACATAACCTTGCCTGCTTACAACCGTATGTATTTTTTTCATTTTCTTTATGCTAGCAGCCGCTCGGTGAGTCTCAAGTCGAATTGTTTCATACTTTCTAGTTGTGTACCCCTCCCGACCAGGATAAATCCAAAAAACATATCAGTTGCTTTTATTGAAGTAGATATTTTGAATGTAAGCCTTTACTTTAAAATACTACGTTTGAACCATCATCATTTTCATTAGCCCCTGTCCCGCTTGTTGCGGAGTCCGCTCTTCTGATGTGGTGACGCAATTTCCCTCAATCAAATGCTTGATCAGGATGCACAACTGCTATCTTTAAGTCCAAGTGTAACGTATCTAGGCATCGTTGCTTTGGATGCTATCTGGGCCGCTTTCTAGAGACATCAAGGTTCATGCCAGTCATAACCCATTCAGGACCGCGAGGGCCGATTTCCGTCCGTGGTTTAGAACTGTTCGCTTCGGCCCACTTCTCCCTTTTTCGTAGTTAAGGAGTATTCGTTCGAGATGTTGGATCCTAGCAATGCTACTGCATTGTGGTCCGCGAGTCATTTACTTCTAAGCATTGATAAAAACAAATAATCAACACTACACACTATTCGAGTTTCACAGAAATCGTCACTATTCACGGACAACTACTCACATCTTGCAAAAATGGACATGCACCAAATAACTAGTCTCATTTTGTTGTGAACATTTTGAAAAGCGAACGTGCGCCCTTTTTCGTTGCACACTTTTTTTAATAGCAGCAAATGCATCTTCTACATTCTGCATTCGAACCTGTTCTGGCCTTCTACAATATGTGGCTAACCCTTGGAGAGGGAATTTTATTCGGAATAACGTGAAGTAGTGATTCCAGGTGATTCAAGCGTCCGCGCGATCTTAGCGTGCGGTCCCTCGCGTCATACCTAAGTTATACTCCCGCGGGAGCATCCGCGGGCCGTCCGCAGACGGAAGGTGCACCTTGGACGGTCGTCGTCGTCCTGGGGAGGCTAGCATAGCATTGGAGCGGGTTTCCCGCGCCGAACTCCATGGGACGACAGCCTTCCGCGGTGCACTGCACTTCGATCCTGGCGATTCCCGCCCGTCCGCGGATGGTCCCGCGGGAGTATAACATAGGCCTCAGACACGCGATTTGCCGCGCGATCGTGAATGGGTTAAGAACGGTGTCCTCGTTAGCGCGAAGGAGTGGCCGTATCATCGCAGACGAGCTTCGCTCAGCTTGTAGGCTCTCAGGGCGACACTGAGGAGGCTCTCAACGTCCTTATAATGATTCATGGGCCAGCACCGAATATTGCTACTGGGTGGAAATCTGTTCTATAAACCTTTGATCTGGGGTTCTCAGTGACTGTCTTGTCGCATTCACCTGCAACTTTCGCTGCTGTCGGACGTATGCTGGTTTTGAAAGATGTAACTCGTGAGAGCTCAGTACCATTAATCTTAATGGAACCATGCTCGTTCACATCCATCGTCAAGTACTCGGTCTTTAGTGAAGTTTAGCTTGAGTCGAACAATACCAAGCGATCTTCCCACGCTTGTACCTGTCGCTCGAGCTCGGCTTTCTCCTCACATGCAAGCATGACATCAGCAGCATTTAGCGGCGTTCAAGGTGCCGCCACTTGGAGATCTCGTGAGATTGCATCCACGGAAACCACGAATAGGACTGGGGATAGAGCAAGTCCCTGGTGCACCCCTACAGAGATGGAAAATTCCATCGAGGTGCCTGCTGGCGCTCGCAAACAACTCCTGGGGTAAGAGTACAGAATGCGCACCCATTCAATAAGCTCTTCAGGGACACCATGTTGTCGCAATACGTGTCATATAACATCTTCACACGATCAAAACTGCTCTCTTCCCGGATCCTTTACGTACGCCGTTAGGTAGGCGTTAGGTCTTTCACATGACATTCACTTTGTGTCCGAACATCTCCAGGCGTTCCAGCCAACGTGCACCTCTATTTTCACAACTGTGCATCACTTCATCGGTATAAAGCAGCACCCCTGAAATAGTTTTTGCTGAAGATCTCGTGTAATTGCATCCATGGCGACAACAGAGAGCAGTGGGGAGAAAACGCAGAACGTTGGTATACCATGACCGAGACGGTAAACTCCACTGAAGTCCTTGGTGCAGCTTGCACACTGCTCTTTGAGCAGTAATGGAGCATTAGCGCCCACTCTACAAGTTTCTCGTCCGTTGTGTTGTTTGTAGTCGTACCATATAACCTTACGCTGTATGCGATCGAAGGCATTCTCCAAGTCGAGTAAGGCTATACGCCCCTCTTCTTTTCCTTGCGGTGCTTCTCTACTAGAAGGCGTACGGCGTGTATAGCATCGCGTCTTACTACTGTGGCAGCACTGGGTATTTTCATCTCCGTTAGAACATAGTCGAAAAACTAGCCAACTATTCAGCAGGATACCAGAGCTTCGATTTCAATATTTCCATTAGATCATCTCTTCCAAATCGTTCACGTTTGGATAAGGTAACCCATAGTAATCACGTTGCGTCTGGGAAACATAACAGCAGTCATTCGCAATCCCTTGTCGAGCCTCACAACGATCAAACAAACACCTTATGTCCAGCAGTGTTTCATAACCGTTATTCTCCGTTGGAAAACGTTTAAGGCATGGGAAAAGTTTAGATTCAATCACATCCTGCGCTCTAGCTAATATCAGATCAATCGTGAAAATAAATATGACTTGATTAGTCTTATGAGACAAAACACTGGTCTTATCATGGTGACTGGAACACAGATTCATGAGCACGTTGACATAACCCCCATATTGGACGGCAGTTGCTCTAAGTGTGCAACTTTTCGTTGCGATCGTTATGTTAAAAGAGGTGGAGGTGTTCCTTTGCTTGCACCTGTTCCCTCACAAATCTTCAAAGAGTCGTTTTAGATTCTTATGAGGTGTGATGCTGCAATCTGCATATAGGAATGACCGTCATTTGCCTCATTATAGCATACAAAACACCAGCCTGCACTACTGCTATGTCAAATCAATTAACTAATGGTAAGGTCATAAATGAGTTGTTAGCCTGTAATTAACGGTGCGTTTTGGTAGGCGATTTTAATTTCCCGGAGATCACTTGGAGTGGGAAACCTATAACCAAACGGGCAAGAAACAAAACCACAAACACAACTTCTCGGTCAAAGTCTCAAACAAGCGTTTAGTTTCAATATAGTTGGCTATAAAAACATTGTGAAACCTTGTCACATTACGGACATGCTCCAAAAAGTCGACGATGAACGGTACACACAGAACTGTCAAAATCCATTCCTATTCCCATGCTTGGCGTAACTGCTCAAAGTAGTGCTCGGTGTCTCCTCGACGATCATTGACGCGATCCATTCGTTTCGGACTATGCAGTTGCAGAGTGAGCCCGCTGCAGAACTTCTTGACGAAGTCGTATTCCCTCATAACTCGCTTCCATTCTTCAAATAAGCTCATAAAAGCGAAGAATCCAATAGCACTGGAGCTGAAATAAGCCAAGCATTAGTATTTTTGTCTGACGTTCATGGCACCTAGTCAGTAATCCAGATTAGATTTATTTTTTTTCTGTCACGTAGGTTTGTTATGATCAAGCAACGCTTACAGTGGCTTAAAGTTCAGTAGAATTAGTCTTTTTAAAGTCGTGAGAGAACTTCGATTTGTTAAGATCAGACACACACTTTACATAGAGCCAACTGCTCTAGCTCAAACTGCAAAGAAAGAACCTTTAACGTTGAAATCGCTAGCACTTACATACTGGCAAAGTTGCTCATAGCACTTCTTTGCATTTACCACGCCTTTTTCTCATGAGTAAAGTGACCACAGAATCATTTCCTTCACGAAAGAAATACAGGGATTTGGAAGCATATGAAAACTCCTTATAGTCTATCACGGGTCAGATTTCGACTAGACTAGAAGGCATTTTAGCCACTACGCAGCAAGCTTACTCCAAATGCGAACTGAGTGTTGTTTAAAAAATTGTTCAAAATGGAGAAATATCCTACGATTGCATTAACCAGTTAAATCTGACTTTAACGATGGTACGACTTTAATTTTTCATATATTTGCACCGGTTTATTACAATTCCAATCTCCAGTAGCTAGTTGGGACCCATATTAGGTTTGAAGGCAGCCCCGCGCCTGCCCTCGTGACCCTTCGCGCCATTTGAGAACGCCGTAAATCACCTAACCAAAGTATTTACACTTTCGAGATTGCGTTATTGACCTTTTTCCATTCTTATTTGCTTTATTTCTATTTTCAATTTAATTTCTACACTACTAAGATTTTTATTTATGACCTTTTCATTTGTATTTTTTGGGACCATGACGGTGGGCGTTGAGGAGCTAAGTAACGCGGGAGTGCGTGGCGCATCACAGAAAGCTTTAAGTTCTAACACGAACTAACTACATAGAATTTTATCCAAATTGGTTTGTTTGTTTGTTTGCACCGAGGCTAACCAGGCCTTACCAAGCCGAATTTCGCTCAATCTGTTTGTTACGATATTGAAACAACCACGTGGTTGCAGATTAATCAACTGAGGCTGCAGGTTACATCTGGGGGTAAGGTGACCTAAACGATCGTGTGGATTTGGTATGTCTCTTCTTATTCTGTCACATTGATCGATGTCACGTGATGCAAACATTGGGAGTTCAATGATTCACTCTATTAGCTACCTTATCTTGGGGAGTCTGGTGTTGATCTTCTGGCTAGAAGATGTCTTCAAAGTCTAATGGCCGTATCCATGTCCGCCGCTGTTTGCTGAACTTCTACCGTTCTGGGATCACGAAGAGGCAGGCGACAGAACTGACGCACAGGCATTTTGGCCAAGACGTTCCCTCTTGCAACTGGGTGACAGCCTTTATGGTATGAATCTTGCACGCTCCCACAGAACGAGGCTGCTGAGCTCGCTGATATGACAGCATGAAAAGTGGATCCACTACCGTAATCCAGCTCACATCTCACTCTTGGTTGACTAGGACGTGCGTCCTCCCACTCGTGCAAAGAGGGATCCCCGTGGGAAAAAGTTGTTGCTGTTTTTTGGTCCTCATGCCAAGAAAAGTGCACTACAATCTGGCTGCCGAAGAACACCACAGTTACCTTCTAAAAAGTATGTGAAGAACTGCGAGAGACCAAGTCCAACGTACTTCTCCTGTCTTTAAATTTCTTCTATTGCGGGATAACGCCAGATCTCACAAGTCTTCAACCCTAGAGTATCTCGGAATCGAAACCCTACCCTACCCACCATATAGTCCGGATATCTCGCCATGTGATTACCACATCTTCCGGCCTCTCCGGTACTACTGCGATGGGAAGGAGTTCAACACGCGCGACGATCTCGAGAGGGATGCACTGGCGTGGATCGAGTCGCGGAGCGCAGACTTCAGGAAACGTGGAGTTGACAGTCATCCGGATCGTTGGGAAGGAGTTGTGTGCAGCCGTGGTGAATATTTGATTAATTTGTTGATTTGTTGATTTGTTTACCTTGAGCTACAAAGAAATGAAAATAGAAAATGAATTTCACACACTTCTGGGTCACCTTACTACTATCCCGTTTTCTAACACGATTTGCAACAAAGAAGCAAGTGTTCACAAATTCCTGGACTCCACTGTGTTTGTAATGATAAATTTGAAGTAAAAATTGACAACTTACAGAGCCACAAACAAATCAAGCACGGCAAAGCACAATCGCCCCAGTTCCGGTTGTCGTTCAAAGACAAACACTGCCACCGCTATCAGAGCCAAAGAGATGATTATAAGAACGCTGCCAACACAGTATGCCAACATCACGAGCTAAAGTCAGTGTGTTACCAAGGAGATGCCTTCCGTACCAAACATTCCCTATCAACGTTCCAACAAAAATGTAAAACACCCAAAGAAGCGGGCGCTTTCCCCCTACTCACCCTCATGATTCGTAAATTTTCCATCAACTGGAATTTGATACTGAGCGTGTTCAGAGTCCTCGTGTTGCGCACTCCATTTCGTAATTCACGCAGTCGCAGAAGATCTCTACGATACATAGCCAGTAGGATGATTACCAACACAGCTACGCATACTGTACATCCAACGACGAAAACCACAGAGGAATACGCCCCTGAACTGCAGGTTTCAGGCTGATGTTATTGTTTTCGGAGCCATAGACAGCTATTTAATAGCCTGTCGCAAAATTTAACAACCGCGAAATTCCGAAACGGGCCGCTTATGATCTATTAGGTTGGCAACTAATTTCGTGGACTCTCAAGAATCTTCAGCAAAAGTATTTATTAACAAATAACTAATGACAATCTTCAATCAAAATAAGATCCCTCGGAACGCAGAAGTGCTTCTTATATATCAGGTAGCTGGTCTATCCCACGGCCACCGAGTTATTGTGCTTTTAAGGCCAAGAATCTTTGGAGGTGCATTTTGACCCGGTCCACATTATTAAATCGTCTTCCAACCAAGAAGTACTGCACCGAACTAAAAATGTGGTAGTCACTCGGCGCAAGGTCTGGGCTGTAAGGTGGATGAGTTTGACGCTTCCAGTCAAGGTCTTCTATTTTTTTAGGCGTCCGGTTCGCTACGTTCCCTCCGTTTGGTGGTGTCGAGAAGGTATTATCTTCTGGAAGCTCGTCAAGAACGGTTCCAGCATTAATGCTGTAATCTACATTTCTCAACCTGGCCGCGCGCAGGCTGAACTCCGCCGGAATCGGTTCAGACAGATTTTCAGGAGCGGAATTATCTATCAGCAAGATAACGCCAGATCACACGTCGCGAATCGGGAGCTTCAAAAAATCGAAGACCTTAGCTGAGAGCATGTAACTCACCCAGCTTACAGCACAGGCTGTGCGCCAAATGAGTGGCACCTTTATAGCACG
The DNA here is from genome assembly GCA_947359475.1 of Heligmosomoides polygyrus bakeri. NCBI lineage: Eukaryota > Metazoa > Nematoda > Chromadorea > Rhabditida > Heligmosomidae > Heligmosomoides > Heligmosomoides polygyrus. Next base: position 104,977,744 of record OX375866.1, read on the forward strand.
CTGCAGCACTTCTTGCTTGGAGGACAATCTATTAATGTGGACCATGCCAAAATGCACCTCCAAGGATTCTTGGCTTCAAAAGCACAAGAGTTCTACAGCTGTGCGATGGGCCAGGTAGCTGACAAATGGGAAGCAGTCCCGCGTTCCAACAGATCTTACTTTAGTTGAAAACTGTTACTTGTTATTTGCTTATGAACACTTTTGTTGAAGGCGCTTGAGAGTCCACGAAATTAGTTGCCAACCTAATATATAATTGTTGGGCAAGACAAGGAAGATTAGCATTGAGGCAGTAAGTTTACCAGGCGATTTTTTCTTTTCGTTTCGACATGAAGCGTGCTAGACAAGAATGGAGACCATCGAGACAAAAAATTCTGACCCACATTTGGGTTAAAACTTAAAAGCTCACACAAATTCGGTTTAAAGTGAGCGCGTCATAAAGACCGGCACTAGTTGCATGAAGGAGGACCTCCCTTAGATGTGATGCTATAGGTAACAATTTTTCTTCCATTTTTGGACCACTCTGTGGCCCGCAGCAAGGACGACATTCCCCTGTGCTCCTCGCTAGATGTCCCGCAGTACAGTCCTTGTTAAGAATTTCACAGACACCCTTGTAAGTATTGGGAGCATCGGTAGGAGGTTCCAGTCACACACGCTACGAATTGATTTTAGGTTCGAATAGCGCTTAAGTCAATGAAATCTTCCAATCCTCAGGAGTGAGGTCACCAGGCGTGGAATGCGTTACGCATTCATTTCATTCTTTCAACGGACAGAACCACTTACGAATCATTATTGACACCGTAAATAAAAACGTCGTTGGCGTGGAGAGAGCAATTATACCAGTAGATATCCATATACGTGGTTTTTTCTCGTAGTCGACAACTAAGTAAGAAGCGAACGTCCGCTCCACTATCAGTTCGCCAAGAAATGCCAAAGTCGTCGAGAAGTACCACAGACGTATAATTGAAGCAACGAAAAGCGGTACTTTAGAGGACAAGCTTGTTTCTGAAAGTAAGTTTTGACTGCTTTTTAAAACATTTTGAAACTGTAGAATGTACAGTACCCAAGGATTGGAAAAAGGATGCGGTAGGAGTATTATGCGCGTTCTTTTTGTTCTTTTGCTGCAGCCGTCCTATTCTTAATCCTTTTTGAAAAACTCACATAGCATCGTGATCTCCTCGACGAAATCTACCCCGTGCCAAAAAACGTTTTTCTTTACAGGAGATACTCATTAGCGAGGGACGTCATTACTAATTGCGAGGATATTTAAGCGCGCGGATTCAAAACCCGCAAGACTGGCATCATTGACAGAAGCTAACCTTGGAAAAAAATCCGTAGACCGAGAAGATCATAAGACCACAGACATGGTTATATTCAATCTTTTTTATTTTTTATTTTTCAATTCTTTGAATTTTTGCGAGGGATTTTTGATATTAAATCTAGATTAACTGTACTGTTAAAGTGACGTATGTTTAAGAGAGACAGCATATTAAAAATCCTTATTGAGTTTAAATCTACATATTGCATTTCGCAGCAGAATTCTTTCCTCTCATGAGGTAAGTACACCCACACGTTTCACTAATTACTTGCGTGATCCGTTAAAGAGTTGCATGAGATCTTAAGGCCCATGCACACTTCTGCGACACCGTAGCGCGGCAAGTGGAGCGACGGCTACCTCCGCGAAATCCGGCGATCGCAGCGCGGTCGCGTTAGAGCATCGTTATAGGTAACGGGACCGACGTGCTCGTGAATGCCGCGCCGCCATGGATGAGTCGAACCATTCCAGTCCTGCGGCACTCAGCGCGGCGTCGCCTGCAATAGCCGCAAGGGTGTGCATGCCTCCCCCCCCCCTGCGGCACGTGTCGGAGTGCCGCGCCGCGGTCGTCACGGCCCTATGCTTCATCATGGCCGCGCCGCGCTGTGGCAGAAGTGTGCATCGGCCTTTAGTCCTCTCAACCTTCTTTAGCAGGTTTGACGTAAGCGAGTTACTGCGATCAATCCGATTGCAAACACTGCCAAATTTGGGTGGTACGAACCCTTTCTCCGACGAGTTCGCAAGGACGTTTTTTTCAATTTTGCCCCACCCCTATTTTCCAGGCATCAACGTAGGCTAATGAATTTATATCTGTAAAGTGCAAAGTAGAGTGTGTTCTCTTAACTACGATAAAGAAATGCAATCTCTAGACTGGAAAACAGCTCTAATTTGTGGCTGCAAACATAACTGTTTCATCCGTTGCACTGATTTTTCTTACTTTGAAGCGCATGATGTAACTGTCTCGGGAAGCAACTTGAAGTGGTCTTTTCCCAGTGCGTAGGAGCATTCGCTGCATGTTGCATGTTAGCGACAGTTTAAGCCTATACTGCAAAAAAATTCTTACCGTTGTAGTGGACTATGCCGATCTGGTAGAAAAGTATCACAACGCGTCCAACGATTGCAAAGTAATATCCGCTAAAAAATACCTAAACAATGCCATGTAGAATTATGAGTGGAACAGTTAAAAAATACTTTTAAAAACACACTGAATCCAATAAAAAAGCGAAACGTACATAAAATCAGAACGTTCTATTTTTTATTTTTTTACTGCGTGCGCCAAAAATACGTACCCAACCTCTCGTCTCTCTGGAAAAGCTTCATTGTCAGAAATTAACTCGAGCGGCCTATATGCAAGACTGCATTCACAACGCCGCAGCAGAACATAAAAAAGCAAATAGAAAGTGGCAGTGAGCTATGTATGAGGGAACTCATTAAAAGTGGGTAGATCGTTATAACCCAAACTGTATCACGTCATGTGGACGTCTGTCATCTGTGGAGCGAAGATCACATTTACGAATATTTAGGATTTACGACCCAATATCTCGTGAACCCTAAATCGTAATTACGCACACCCCTGATTAGGACGCGTCAATGGTTAGCAAAGTAATAGGTGGATCTATCCTAGGCCGGGGGGGGCCACATAACTAAACAGTATTGTATGTAACAAATTCACTTGAGACTTACCGAGCGACTCCTACAGAACAACGCAGAACCCTAAACAAGAAAAACTCACCAAGAAAAAAACGAAAATTACATTTGTTGTGGTTGTAAGCCGGCAAAATTGTGTGCCCTCCTCGCCATGTTAGATCCTGGTCATAACATGTCAGGCAGCGGTCAGCACGCGGCGTGCGGCTTCATGCGCCCTCCTCGGCATGTCAGATTCTGGTTATAACATGTCAGGCGGTGGTCAGTACGCGGCAGGCCTCCATTGCCTTACTCTTTACCCGCCGATACGGTTGTAAGAACCGCGGCGGTGTAATTTTTTTGTTCGCTCGTTGGCTTTTTCTTCCTTTTAGGTCCTCTCGAGTCCTTCAGGATCCGCTCGGTAAGTCCCATGTCGATTTGATAGATAATTTTTAGATATGTGGCCCCCCCCGGACTAGGATAGATCCTAATAGGTCTTCTGCTGGTTTCGACCCTCGGGCAGAACAATGGTTTAGTAGCAGCTGATAAAGCTATGCAAATCACGCCTGAAGAAGTCAGGCCTTTTTACTTTGTACTGGTCGCATTATAAAATAATTTAGCCACCACTGCTGGTATTGAAATTGACAGTGTACAGGAAACCCGGACCTTGGTGTTATGATTTCTAAGGATCACTGCTGTGATCAACATTGTGAACCTATTTCTCACAGAGCGACTACTGTAGTTAACAAAATGTTCAGAGCGCCATCAACTCGGGACGTAAAAGTTCTTCGTCATGCCTACAAAACCTGACTACGGCTTATACCGGAGTATGGCAGCACCGTTTTCACTCCAGCGTAAAGTGGCAGCATTTACAAGCTAAAAAAAAAGTTTGAAACGGCTTTTCAGGGACCTGATGACTTGAGCCGTGGGGTCTTTCATGAGGTGATTCTATTCAACACAGAACGGAACGCAAACTTAAGCCTAACGATACTGTTACATATAAGGAAACCCATAGACTTTCTCTTGCTTCATAAAATCACCCATTGGCTTAGGTCTTAATTCTGAGACCCTGGCATCAATCAGAACCACGTACTCTAGGAGGGCTCGATTAGACTCCAGGTCAAATCAGCAAGCTCAACAGCGGACAATTTCACTTTACTACATAATATAATAGAACAGAGGCCGTTGGAAAGGTTGTCTAAAAAGGGTCTTTCGGATTAAGCTATCGTGTAACTAAAAATCTGATGTGCAAGGACCTCAACATCTAAATCTTCCCTCGTTTTCTATTGGGGTGGGGGGGGGGGGGCAAAAGTAATGAGACACCCCATGCCGTGTCCACATATCTCGTGGCTGGAGTCTGGTTTCGTGCTTGTCGTATTGGTATGTTTGTATGCTACTTACTGAAGCCCATCTGAGAAGTTACCACTTCCGCCCTTTCCAGAAGCATGCCAAAAACCCCAGCCTGTCTCATGCCGAAACCCCAGTCTGACGAGTCGACCTGTGTCGCGCAAGTCTCCCCTAATTCCCAACCCCGAGCAGCCTGGTCTCAATATTCACGCAGGATGAGAACTACGTCGTCTACCTTAATCCTGCCAAGCAGCGAGTCTGGGTGAGGCCTGGTGACCTGTTACCAACCTTCGTTCGGCGAGATGTTCACGGCGAGAAGCATCTTTGGAGCTTTTGGGTCTGCGCCCATGGATCGGTTTATGGAAGCTGTTTCCCAAGAGCACTACGATGACTCCAAGGGCATGGTGAACGAAATAGAAGAGATGGGCCGGCGACTCGCTCTTATTCATTCGCAGCGCTTCAAGAAGGTTCTCCTCTTCGACAACGCCGCACCCCATCGGGAACAAGTAACCACGGATAAGCTTGACCAGCTGGGCTACGTTCACATGCTTCACCCACCGTATTCGCTGGACATCTCTCCCTGCGACTACCACTACTACTTGAGCCTACAGGACTTCCTAGTCGGAAGGGACACAAGAACCCAAGCAGTCCTTGACAACCATGTCGAGCAGTTGATCAACACTAGGCCCAAGCAGTTCTGGAAGGATGGGATCAGGAAGTTGGCTGAGCGATGGCAGCAAGGTCCTTGCCCTTAATGGCAAATACAATCCTCAGCCTCGTTGAGTTGTAATTGAGTTATAGAGAGATAAATATATTTTTTCATTTTGTCTCATTACTTTTGCCCCCCCCCCCTAATACTTGCTCTTCATTTTATCGTTGCTTGTATTGCTGTCTCAAGTTTCTCTTCTTCTATTCTATGGATGTTTTAATTCGTTTCAGTTAGGATTCGTTTACGGATTGTGTTGAATTTCGATGTTCTAACGCAGATTCTGCTTTACTGTTATTGTCCAGTTTTGCATGCGTGATAACCACCGTAAAATGAACGTAACATAACATATCAACCCAGGCATCGTACCTGCGCCATTCGGATGATATTCGGGTGAAAAATAGTGGTGCGCGAGAGGCAGTAGTTGAGAAACGAGGTCGTCGGCAGTGAGAGGGCGATGGCGACGATCTCGACGACGTAAATCACTTTCAGTGCATAGAAGTTGAATGTCTCAGGGCCATCGGTAACATTCAGAAATGCTGGCACGAATATGTAGATGTCCCCAGCTAGGCGATACATCATGGAGTCCATAATCAACATATTATCGGTATACATCTCAGAATCCGATGCTAAAGCGCTCCCTGAAAAGGTAATGTTTCCAATTAACTGTTCGAAGTACAACCCCACAAAGTCATTATGCTATCGCCTCATTCGACTACAATGCCTAAAACGAGGATTTAGTGGCGAAGTGACGACGAATGGGTATTAGAGGCCAGCTGGGTCACTCTGGCACACTTCAAGGATACTACCCTCTTTTTGGAAATGGCCCAACACATGCGTGACAAGAATCGAAACAGTTCGTGATTTTTTATCGTGGACTTTTGAGCTGAGTCCACTCGATGACAAATTTTTCAATGTAACAAAGGTTGTTCTTAAGTTAACAGCGCGTGAATCGGGATTACCAGGGATTTTCTACTCATTCAAGGACAATGTCAAATAGGTCAAATAGTTAAATTTCGTTAACATTTTCACGAAAAATGCCGGTAAATCCTCTAAAGCGCCTCTGGTGGAAATGCAAGCCCAATTAATCCCGATTAAACACTTTCACTTGTTGAATACAAATTTTTAATTATAATAACAAATTCCTCCCCAGTAAGGAGTTTCCCCTTTTAAGTAGATAGACGACATATTAATTATTCGTAATTCAGAAGATAATTGCATAGATGGTATTATATCTTCTTCTTCTTATTCTTCAGCGTTTGTCCCGCATCGTCGCGGGGTCCGCTCTTCTGGTGTTACGACGCCACCTTTCCCGATCCTGCGCTTGATCAGGGTGGACACCAGCTACTTTCAAGTCCGTATGTAACGTATCAGCCCAGCGCTGCTTCGGGCGTCCTCTAGGCCGCTTTCCAGATACTTCCAACTCAAGGCCTATCTTGCGGACGCTGTCTTCTTTCCCACGCAGAACGTGGCCGTACCATCGCAAGCGAGCTTCGCGCATCTTGTCCGCTATCGGCGCGACACCGAACTTCTGCCGAATAGCATCATTTCTGATGCGGTCCATGCGCGTGACTCCAGCCGTCCAGCGCAGCATCTTCGTCTCCATGACGCTGAGGCGCGTTTCAACTTCCTTAGTCGCAGGCCAACACTCAGCGCCGTACATCGCTACCGGGCGCACGACGGCTCTGTAAATCTTCGACTTCAGGTGCTCTGGTATCCTCCTATCGCAGAGCACGCCAGTCAGCGAACGCCACTTGGACCAAGCTGCACTCACGCGTGAGTTCACTTCAACCATCAGACCGCCGTCAGACGCTATTGCTGATCCCAGGTATTTAAACACCGAAGTGCGTGCAAGTTCAGTACCGTTAATCTTAATGGAGCCGGACTCGTTCACGTCAGTCGTTAGGTACTCGGTCTTCTTGACGTTCAATTTGAGTCCGAACCTTGCCAGACGGTCGCACCAAGCTTGCACCTGCCGCTCGAGATCGTCTTTCTCTTCGCAAGCGAGCATCACGTCATCAGCATAAAGCAGCGTCCATGGAACAGGCTGCTGAAGATCTCGCGTAATGGCATCCATGACGACAACAAAGAGGAGTGGAGAAAGCGCAGAACCCTGGTGCACCCCAACAGAGATGGGAAACTCCATTGAGGTTCCAGCTGCAGCTTGCACTCTACTCTTTGGGCAAGAGTAGAGCATCCGCACCCACTCTATAAGTTCCTCAGGTACGTTGTGTCGTCGCAAGGCGTACCATATAAGCTCACGCGGTACGCGGTCGAAGGCCTTCTCCAAGTCGAGAAAGGCTATATGCACCGGCTTCTGTCTCTCGCGATGCTTCTCCACCAGGAGGCGGACGGCGTGTATAGCATCAATGGTCCCACAACCAGACACGAAACCGCACTGGTTTTCGGAGAGATTGACGATTTCACGAATTCGTCTATCGAGGATTCGCTCGAAGATCTTCATGCTGTGCGAAAGCAAGCGAATCGGACGGTAATTGAAGCAGTCCGCAGGACTGCCCTTCGTCTTCCAAATCGGAATCGTCGTACTGTTGTGCCAACACTCCGGTACTTTCTTCTCCTTTACTACCTGGTTGAAGAACTCAGCCAACCACTCAGCAGGATACCAGAGCTTCGACTTCCAAACATCGGCTGCCAGATCATCCGGTCCTGTCGCCTTACCGGGCTTCATCTTCTTTAGAGCCGCTTCTGTTTCCTCCACGGTGATCTTGCGAACGGGACCGTGAACAGAAGCCACAGAAGGGATGGCCGGATGAGGAAATTCCATAGTGGAAGTTTCCTCAAAGTAATCACGCCATCGCTTCAGCGCCTTTTTGCGGTTTGTCAGAAGATGGCCGCTCTCATCATTGATGCCAACAAACTTTTCAATGTCCTCGGTTTGGCGATGGCGGGTCTTAGCAAGTCGGTACAAATACCGCTCACCACATAGATGGTATTATATCAAGTTTTTATAAAAATTGTCTAAAAAGAACCACTAGAAGAAATGAAAATTCTGCTGAATGAAATTTATTAGATTTACCAATTAATGTTTACGAAGGACAGTTATATGCAAAGCATATAATAAAACAGATTACTTTAACTTTAAAGTAAAAATGTTTGCACACTACGACTCATATAAAGCCATCTCCTTTAAAAGATAGGTTAATTGTGTTGTTCTGTGTAGTGTTCTGTTGTATTTGTGTACATTATTGCAGTGTATCTGTATTTTCCCAGCAGCGTGATCGATCGATCGCCGTCCGCCTCGCCTGTGCCCAGCGCCGGCCATTCGGAGGCGGCTGGGTGGCGCGTGTCCAATTAGCGGCCGGCCTTTCCCGCGCGCAACTCTATATAAAGGGGCTCGTCGGGCTCAGTCTGCACTGGTGTCGAGGTCGCGAGCGGCCGGTTTTGAGACTTCACTGGTGTCGAGGTCGCGAGCGGCCGGTCTTGAGTCTTCACTGGTGTCGAGGTCGAGAGCAGCTGGTCTTGGAGTCTTCACCTGGTGCAAGGTGGCAAGCGGCCGGTCTCGGATTCTTGACTCGGTGGTACCTGGCGAGCGGCCGGTACGGAGCGGAGCGCCGGCACAGCAGGCGGACGGACCGACCCCTGCTGGTGCCATAGAAGGCAAATAAATCGATTTCCTGCCCGGTTCAGGCCACATCCCTAGACATCCAGCTCCCGGGTGAAACACCCCGGCGTTACATGCAAAGTATACTGAAGTGCATTCTTCATAACAGGAGCATCTGCTGCAAGTATGGTTTTTTAAACTCGTATAAAGAAACACGCATTTTCATTCTAACGCTGCTAGATTAATTATAGCCTCTTAGAGGTCAACCACGTTGCTTAGCCGCAAAGCTCACCTCTGGCCCACAATGACCTATAAATCGCCCGCCACACTTGACCTAGTTAGGGATCTCTACGCCTAGGACGTACTGAAGCTCCTGCCCTATTGGTGTTCCTCGGGGAGATAACTGCAGTACCACTATACCCCTATTGAAGTAATGAATCCTGAATAGAGCTGAGGTGAACAGGACATCATCTGCACATTCCTTAAATAAAACAGCATGTAAGTTTACTTATGGTTATAGGCAGACGACGTCAACGAAAAAGTGAAAGAGAAGAAAAGAATATATCATGCTTTCTCAGCAACAAAACAGCAGACAATTGACGTAAATGCCAAGAAGCGAAGAGGGCAGCTAAGATGGCTGTCTGTTGCAAAAACCTTTCATTATGATGATGGCAACGAGAAACTCGAGAAGCGCGATGATGAACGACATCTTTATCGGCTTTACAAAGCACGCTACTGCCAGATTGAGGATATTGGGAAGTTCTTTGATATCAATGATGAGAATGATCATCTGCGGTTGAACCGCAAAATGGCTATGGAACGATGGCATGACTACTCCGAGAGAATTTCAACAATATAGTTTGCCAATCCGCCTATTCCTTGCGTCACTCCAACGCACGATCCTGTGCAGAAGATCACTATGAAGGAAACTGAAGAAGGTGAATCCAGATAAAACAACAGGTTCCGACGACTTAGCGGCAGACCCATGGAAGTTGAGGTGCTGGCACCCCACCGAATGATTGACGACGTTTTTCAACCAGGCTGTTGCCGAGAAGAAGATTCCTGGTAGTTGGCAGCAAAACACGACGATGCCGACATGGAAGAAGAGGGCCGTTTGTGCGGACTGCACAAACTACCTTCCCATCAGATTGCTCTCGTACAGCATGAAAATTTTGAGCAAATTGTGAATGGGCGATTTCGAGAGACCGTCCGGCCTTCCACCAACCAGTGTGGCTTCGTAGCCGGCTGTGGCAAAATCGTTGCCATTCATTCTGTTCGTCTTTTTGAAAGACTGCTGAATCTTGCTTTTCTCGACTTCGAGAAAACATTCGATCGTGCATTGCGTTAGTCCATCCGGTCCGCCTTACGACCTCACGATGTTCCCGAAGAACTTATTGAGTGGGTGCACATTTTTTACCCTTATTGTAAGAGTCAAGTGCGAGAGCCCTGCCGGCACATCGACGGAGTTTGCATTCTCCGTTGATGTGCCGGCCTCTTTCTCCACTCCTTTTCATTGCTGTAATGGATACCACTTCGCGAGACCTTCAGAAACCTACTCCTTGGACGCTGCTATATGCAGATGACGTAATGCTTGCGATCGACGAGAGGGCCCAACTTGAGCAACAAGTGCAAACTTGGTGTGACCGCTTGGCGGCGTTCGGGCTCAAGCTAAACGTCAAAAAATCTGAGTACTGGACGACAGACCTAAACGAGACTGAGTCCGTTGAGATAAATGGCACTGCGCTCGTACGAGCGACAGATTTCAAGTACCTTGGATCTGCCATTGTGTCTGATGGCAATTTGACGTTGGAGGTGAGCTCGCGCGTGAGCGCAGCGTGGTCCAAATGGCGCTCAATGACAGGAGTTGCGACAGGAAGATACCGGCCCGCCTTAGATCAAAGAACCGTCGTCCGACCAGTAGCGATGTACGGTGCTGAGTGGTGGCCTGCAACGAGGGAGGTGAGAGCCACCTCAGCTTGATGGAGACGAAAATGCTGCGTTGGACGGCTGGTGTCACGCGCTTGGACTATGTTCGTAATGTCTCCATACTCAAAGGTTTCGCGTCGCTCGAATTGTTGAGAAGCTACGTGAAGTTCGCCTAGTGTGCTAGAGAGTGTCCAAAATAGTTTTACTCGAAAGCTATATATGAGAAGTTTTGAAAGAGACTATAACGCCGTTCCAAACGGCATTAGGAGGGCTAGGGATGTTGCACTTCAAATCTTCCAGAACAGACGTAAGAAAGCAGATTTGATCATGATGTTCAAGATCCTGACAAAAACAGTTTCAATTGATTCAGTAATTTTTTTTTGAGCACCACTGAAGACATCAAGAAGCGGAAGGCTCAGGTTTTATATTCCTGTACCAATATCCCAGATTAGGCCAGTTTCTTTACGTATAGAAACCTGCGGGAGTTCAACAAATTACTTTGTAAAGAGGAAAATATCCAAGAACTATCCGTTCAAGCTTTTCAAATCTTATTATTCGCAAAATGTTTGGTCAACATTGATGGATACTACTCGGTTTAGACTTGATCAATACTTTCAATACTTTATTCCAACAAGGCTAACTACTTTTCTTCTTTTTTTTCTCTCCGTCTCCTCAGATTGTTTCTTCTAAAGGCCGCCACAGACTGCTGCGGCGCCGCTCGGCGGCGCCGCTGCCCTATGCTTAACCATAGGGCAGAGACGCAGAGCTCGCCTCCAGCGGCACCGGCGGCGTCGCTGGCGGAAATGACTTGAATCATTCCACCCGGCGGCGCCGCTCCAGCGTCTGTCTGTCTGCGCTCTGCGCTCTGCCCTTTCGCGGCGGGATACAGAGCGGAGACGGTCGATGCGGGCGCGCGATCGTCATCGGGGCGCGTTATTGTTAAGCACCAGTCGGTCCCGACTAGAAACAGTACAGTACCTCGCCGTCACCGCTTCCACTGATGATGAGTCAAGCCGCTGAGCGGCGCCGCTCAGCGGTTTCGCCGTTCGCCGTCGCCGCTCGGCGGCGCCGCTGAGCGGTGCCGCAGAAGTCTGTGGCGGCCTTAAGTGTCACTGTATGTCACAGTGCCACTGCCTGATGTTCGTCTCTGACATATCCCTTGCTTGATTATCACGTGTGTTTATATTACACGTCAATAAATAAATAATGTGGTATCTTCGTGCGAATGATGAGACCATTCGGAAGATTGGCCTCAACATAGATGTGTCCCGAAAACGGTCTGAAGTACGCCTAGGCAACGGTGGCTTGATACGTTGCACGTGGACTTAAAATAAGTTGGTATTCAACCCGATCGAGCATTTGATCGTGCAAATTGGCGTCACCATACCAGAAGATCAGACCCCGCTGCTAAAATAAACGAGGCAGACAAAGACGAAGGCCAGACAAACGCTGTAGAAAAAGAACAATCATAATATGCAGTTAGCAATTGTTCGACTTTTATGCTAATTTTTCTACTAATGCAGTCCAAGGTACACGAACGTACAATTACAGGGTGCGTAAAAAGTATTGACACACCTACATTTTGTTTCAGCTCCAGCTTTCTCTTTCTACCTCTCTAGGTTTTTGTGTGTTATTTTTGTTACTTGTATTGTCCTCAAAAAACACTCACGAAAAAAACTGATGAAACATGACCATCGTCGCTACGGTGGCCCTTTTTTGTTTGTTACCCGAAGAGCTGAATATTTCCTTAACAAGAGAATTAGGCGCTGTTCGAAACGGTTGGTGAGGAAAGAGGTCAGCAACCCAAACGTCAGCCACGGCTCTGTCATAACAGATGATGATTACAATATGTTCAAACACGATAACGTTCAAATCCAAAATTATCACTCTCTGTCCGATAACGGCAAGCAGGTGACGCGCACAGGTGTGGACAGCTTCTCAGACGAACACAGCTTAAACATGAATCCGCTGGATTACTCTTTTTAGGCGATTTTGGAGAATGAGGTCTGGGCTACTTTCAACAGAAGTGACCAGTCGCAGAAGGCTACTCTGTTAGAAGCACGGGACGAAATCCAAGCGAGTACTTGCGGCGCGTGCTCATGAATTTTTCCGCCGTTTTCGCTCCTGTATTCACAGTAAAGGAGCCGATGTCAATTACGAGTTGCTCTATCGTGTTCGCAAGATCGTTTTCCATATCTCTCAAGTGAACATTTTAAAACTTACTGCGCAATACTATTTCCACAGCCGTCATTTACTGCGTCAACACTTTTTACGCACCCTGTACAATGTAAAAAAGCACCGAAGGCTATAGACAAGCATTTTAGGCTCTTTCAAAGAAACTGTCAAAGCAGGGGCCAGATTCGTAAACGACTTACAGAGATTTAACGGAGAAATTGCTGCCGAAATTCCTGATAACGCCAGCATTTCACCATATCGTCTGTTGATAAGCCGCGTTAATTCGCGGTTTTTAGGAATTTCCGTTGTAATTTCTCCGTTGTAACTTTGTAAGTCGTTGATTATGCTCCAGGACACAATAGATGCTTGAAAAAGACACTTCACATAGAATTGCTTCAATGGTGAAAGGCCTTGTAGGTGAGAAGATGATCATTGATGCTGAGTTGTTTCCGGGGGGAGAAAAATACTTAAAGTGCGAACTTGTCACGTGAAAATTTTTCAAAGCACAGTGTTTGATAACGAAATAAAGGAAATATGACAAAACGGAGTTAGTTATTACTATAGCAGTTGCGTATATCAATTATAGCGCTCGTAAACAGGAAGATGAAACGTCATTTTCTAGAGCGCATTGACAACATTTTTCCAGCTAATTTCATTTCATTTTAAACGTTGGGCACAATGCATGAAACATATTGAGTTGATTCGGTCACATCCAGATTCTTTGAGATACTCCACGCACTCTAGATGCTCAGGGACGTGTGGAATTTTTTTCGAGAAATGCGGAACCCGGGATGCGAATCGGAAGAGCTCAAAAAATGGGCGAAAATCGGAATGCGAGACACGACAACTGAGGTAATACGAAACCCATCAGTTTATTTTTTCTCATAAATATGACAAAATGGTGGCAATAACTACATTACCGTTGACGCATTTAGGTAGCAGACAAGTCAGCATGCAACTCTTCAGCAACAACATGTAACAACAAAAGATCCGTATCACTATTAGAATGAGTTTTCAAATATTACTAGAGTGATAAGTCGAAGTTTATGTTAAATCTTCCTGTAGGTAGGAAGGAATATCTACCACTATATAATTGAGTTAGCGGTCAATGACGTTTGAGTGATCTAACCTAAGTGAGATACGCCGCATCACCCACAGCGGGCAAAATCTGCTATTGAACGTGGGATGTTGCTGCAGCGGGGGAAGCGCAGCCCTTTACTGCTTAACACAACAGCACCTACGCGCGTTCCTGAGCGTCCAGATTCAGAATTTCGTGCCATTAGCATAAGAAGACCACTAAAGGGGTTAGAGTAGAAGGGGGACTTCGAGGGTAGACAACCGACAGCGATCAGGAGGGGGCGACCTGGAGGAGGCATCGTCGGGATGCGGGGGGGGGGGGGGGGGGAGGGGTCAATAACAACGAAGCAGGCCATGAGGTGGCACCAAGAAGGGTTTAGGCAATAAGGAGGGACCAGTAGGGAGTTACCAATCAGGGGGGGGGGAGGCAGTAAGAAGAATCAGCAAGGGTATCCGTTACCAGTAAGGGAGACCGGATTTAGAAAATGTGAGACCGAAGTCCCGCAATGGGCGTTTAGTCGCCGTCATCCTGTCGTGAGCGTGGGAGGGCTGCTTAATTGGGGTAGAGTAGTGAGGAGGATTCCGAGAGGAGGAGGGATCTACCTAGAAGAAGGGACCTGGAGTCGGGACCAGCACAAGGCACCAACAAGAAGGGAGCAGTAGGGGAACAAGAAATCTGCCATATGCATAGCCTCTTCATGCTCGGCACAGCGCGCTTCTAAGCTTCTGGATCCGGAGGACGGGTCTTCTGAGCTTCTGGATCCAGAAAACAGGCCCGTCCTGAAAACAAGCGTCCTGATTCTGACTACGTGTCACCGACGTCTGCCGTGAGCATAGGAGGCCCACTAAGGGGATGGTGGAGAAGGGCAGTAAGGGGACCTCTAGGGTGGACCAGGAGACCAGGAAGGAAAGGAACAACAGGAGCAGGGGCCAGGACGGGGAATCCAGGAAGAAGAGACCAGTAGGGGTCAATAGCGGAAACAAAGAAGTGGGCTAGGAGTTGGGACCAGGAAGGTGGGCGACTAAAGAGGGGGGGGGGGGGGGGGGGAAGAACAATAAAGGCGGACCAGCAATTAGATCCAGCAAGAAGAAACGAGTGAAGGAAACCTGGCTTCGGAAGACATGTCAAAGATCCGGAAACGTTGCTGTTGAGCATGAGAACGGTTGCGCAAGCGCAACCTGACGAACAGAAATGCTGCGCAGCACAAGCCAATGACGTTAGTGGACGGTCCGGAGAGAATGTCTATGATGAAGGCACCGACGTGGTGAACGGCTTGATGCCGATAAAGCACGTAGCAGGTCCTAGATGTTAGCGAATTTTAAGCTTCACAAAAACTACCTTCCATAGGTGTGTGATGCTGCAAAGTCGCGCGAAGCGCGCAAGTGCGAGACATGCGTTAGGCGTGTCGGAGCACTTGTTTTAAACATAATGGAGCTGGCATTTTCTGACAATCACAACACTTAATCAGTCTTATTGAATCTTTGTATGAAAAGTACTGCTAGCAACCTAACCCGGTAAGATTGTTTGTAAAGCTCTGAGCTAGAGTTGGTGTTCCAAGACGACTGACGATTACTCAATAAACTTTGCACTCTTATTTTGGCAAAAGGAAGCTCCTCTCTAATTCGAAGACTTACCGGCTTGACATGCCGCAAACCGAACTGTTGTTGACACTGAAAGGAACAAATTCACAGAGCGCTTAGTTTGCGCTCAGCTAGTCTTCCAAGACCGCAATGCATACCCAACAGCACCAGATAACAAGGAGAACAATTAGCAAGAACAGATAAACAATGTTAAGTGCTTCACAAGAAGTGGAGTAGTCACACATGAACGATCTCATTAGTACAGGAAACGAGTAGAATATACAGATTACCTCGGTGTGATTCCGAAATGAAGCTTAACTTAACCGCAGTATATGTGTCACCTCAATTCGCGCATGATAGGGTGGACCTCACAAGGAAAGGTTCCCAACACATGGCGAGCTTTTGCGATGCTATTTTGACAGGATCACTCATCAACCCCTATGACTCCCCACGAGATGTGCCTCAGTGGCGCAGTCAGTAGGAGCGCCGCCACATAGAAGCCCACCGGTGGGGTTTTGCTTAGAGTCTGCGTACTGCAAATATTTCTGCACATATTAGTTTGTTGTTGTTACGCTTTCTCATGATCACAGGAGTCAATTTTAGAGCATCAAATCTTGCAGTAAACAAAGGCTGTCTATTTGCGCCTTCGTATATGCTAGTTTTTCAACGATGCGCATCTGCTCCACTAGCATATCCTACTATATATAAAAGAGCAAGCGTGTGTGCGTCTGTCTGTCTGTCTGTCCGTCCGTCACGACTAGAGTGGGGGCACGTTGGCAACAGTGCATGGGCATTTAGATGATCATCGACGGGGGGGGGGGGGGGTTCACAGCAGGGGAGGCAATCGATATCGATCGATATTATCGATTTTTTGTGGATGTCGTTCAAGCGGAACGAAGCTTCATCCCTGAGGGTAATCTAGGCTGAACACGAGTCTGAAGTCAACCAATCGATATCGATCGATAATAACGATTTTTTGAGGATGGCGTTCAAGCGGCATGAAACTTTTGCACTGGGGGTAATCAAGGCGCTGAACACGAATCTGAAGTTCGTTTTTGAACTATCGATCGCCATCAATCGATATTGGTCAAATAGTCGTTTTTTGTGGATGTCGTCCATTTTTTTGGTTTTTTTTTTCTAGCTTTCCCCAATAGACGTAGTTAAGATGTTCTTCCTGAAGAAACCATGACATAGGTAGCCGACAGGGCGCTCTGACGGCTGTACTCTATATAGTAAAATCAGTTCTTTACCGCAATGAAAGTATGAAGGTCTAAAAGTTGTGAAAAGAAGATGGTCGGATTGTTTACTTCTCGGGGTTTGGGGGCGAAGCCCCCAACCAGTCGTGAGCTGCCGCTAGGCCGCTGAACGACTGGTCATACCATATCACCCAATGATACCGTAAAATTCGTGCAATTCGCATACGTTACGGTTGAATACTATGAACACAAGGCATATTTATTTATTTATTGACATGGGCAAAATGCACACGCGATTCATCAAAAAAAAAACGCTAGAAGATAACAGATAACTAGCGATAAGTTAGAACACAGTGATGGGCAAATTACAAACTCAATACCATTGCTCAAAACTCAAATGGCTTGTTTAAACTGATGAATCATTTAGGAGCCTTGTTACCAACGTCTTAAAGAGAGAGACTTTCAGTGGGGCGGATGCTGTCTTGAAAAAACTGTTAAAATTGCTTATTGGTCGGTAGGCAAAGAAATCTCTGCGGATTTTAGTTCTCAACGATGGCAGAACCAATTCTGTAGACCAACCTCGAGTGACTGAGTCTCAAAAGACAGCATCCTGCGGTCAACTTGGATTAGGTTAAAAATAATTTTGTAAAGCATCAGCATCTCTACATAAGTGTCATAAAAATGTCGTTCTCACCGAGATACTGCTGGTGTGACAAGTGCTTGTGTTTAACTTGTTTCATATTTTTGTCCCATAGCTGTTGAGTAAAAGGGAAGAGCAATAAGACTTTTCAGAGGAATATTATGGCTCAGATACGTATCGTTGAAAAACTAGCACATATGAAGGCGCAAATAGACTGCCTTGGTTTGTTGTAAGCACTGATGGTCTAAAATTGAGCCCTGTGATCATGAGAAATCCTAATAGCAACAAACTAATATGTGCAGAAATATTTGCAGTACGCAGACTCTAGGCAAAACCCCACCGGTTGGCTTCAATGAGGCGGCGCTCCTACCGACTTCGCCACTACGGTCATTCTGTTCTTGTAGCGAAATTTCTCTTTGAGCAAAAACGACATTTATAGTCCGACAACCTAATAGAAAGTTGTTTTGAGTGATTGTGTTTTTCTCCGATGTCTACCTCATGTAGCGTTTCGAATAAATAAATAAATAAATAAATAAATAAATAAATGTTTAATGAATGACATGTAATCATTTCGAATTGGGATTTAAAGTCATAACAGCAGGTAAGTGGATGAGTATCTCGCTAGGCATCAGTGCTCACAAAGTCGTTAAAAATGAACGCTAATACTTGTCTTCCGTCTAAATTATCATTATTTATTAGGGGGGGGGGGGGCAAAAGTAATGAGACAAAATGAAAAAAATCTTTATCTCTTCATAACTCAATTACAACTCAACGATGCTGAGGAATGTATTTGCCATTAAGGGCGAGGACCTTGCTGCCATCGCTCAGCCAACTTCCTGATCCCATCCTTCCAGAACTGCTTGGGCCTGGTGTTGATCAACTGCTCGACATGGTTGTCAAGGACTGCTTGGGTTCTTGTGTCCCTTCCGACAAGGAAGTCCTGTAGGCTCAAGTAGTAGTGGTAGCCGCATGGAGAGATGTCCAGCGAATACGGTGGGTGAGGCATGTGAACGTAGCCCAGCTGGCCAAGCTTATCCGTGCTTACTTGTTCCCGATGGGGTGCGGCGTTGTCGAATAGGAGAACCTTCTTGAAGCGCTGCGACAGAATAAGAGCGAGTCGCCGGCCCATCTCTTCTATTTCGTTCACTATGGCCTTGGAGTTCATCGTAGTGCTCTTGGGAAAAAGCTTCCGGTAAACCGATCCATGGGCACAGACCCAAAAGCTCCAAAGATGCTTCTCGCCGTGAACATCTCGCCGAACGAAGGTCGGTAGCAGGTCACCAGGCCTCACCCAGACTCGCTGCTTGGCAGGGTTAAGGTAGAAGACGTACTTCTCATCTTGCGTGAATATTGAGCCCAGGCTGCTCGGGGTTGGGAATTGGGCGAGATTTGCGCGACACAGGTCGACTCGTCAGACTGGGGTTTCGGCATGAGACAGGCTGGGGTTTTGGCATGCTTCTGGAAAGGGCGGAAGTGGTAACTTCTCAGATGGGCTTCAGTAAGTAGCATACAAACATACAAATACGACAAGCACGAAACCAGACTCCAGCCACGATATATATATGGACACGGCATGGGGTGTCTCATTACTTTTGCCCCCCCCCCCCTAATATTACATGGCTAAAATCCATGGGAAGAACAATGGAATTAGAAACAGTATAGAATAACATTCATATGAATTGGCAAACGACCAAGGCCAAAGTAGAATAATCAGAAGGAACATGCATTGACAGACACCCAGGAGAATAGAAGGGAGAACAAACAAAGAGGGGCTCTGCCGCAAGATCTCGTTATATTCTAGAATTACCTATGAATCGACATGCATTCTCGATAAATGGCTTCAGCTTGTACGGAATAGCTCATATAATCCGAACCTGCCGTTATAACAAACAAATTATGCTGAATTTAGGATTCTGCAGTATTTAATGAAAGTTTCGTTCCTCCACCTCGGGTTCTAGATAGTCTCACCAGGAAAAAGTCACGGTTATCAAGTCCACAGAAACCATGGAGAATTTTGTGAATCATTACGAGGTCGTATATTCTTCGTCTGTATGAAAGTGTCTGTAGTCCAAGTTGTTTGTTTCTTACTTCTCTCTTAGAAATTGCATGGTAATCGAAACCACATTCCTGATGAATAGTTTTCTAATAAAGCTATTTTAAACTTTTTCAAGTCTAAAATACTTACTTAGACTTGAAAAAGTCTAAATAGCTTCATTAGAAAACTATTCATCAGGAATGTGGTTTCAATTACCATGCTATTCCCAACAGAGATGTAAGAAACAAACAACTTGGACTACAGACACTTTCATACAGGCGAAGAATTAACTGGGTAAAAAATTGTTGTTCCATATTCAAGTGTCGGCCTAAGTCCTAGTTTACACTTGCGTCGCCACGCGGCGCGGCACCACGATCGCCATAGATATCGATTTTTCGCGCCGCCCAGTCGATATCTATCCCAACCATCGTGCCGCTCCGCGCAGCGGCGTAAGTATAAACTGGGGCTAACATAAGTTTTATAGGGTTTGACGAGGACAGAGTGGATCTTTGTGAAAAGACTTCTAAAGAGACTGTGTACTACAGCCATCGCTTTATTTGCAATCTGTTCGCAATGCGGGTCCAAAGTCAAACTTACATCGAGGAGAAACCCAAGACTGTCTGTCGCTTCATCAGCGCTTCTAATCTCATTTTCACCTAACTTCTATGCGTAGCCGGGATTTGTTCTTCCTAAGTGAAGCATCTTAGCTTTTCTTTTGACAAAGGGAGTCGCCACTTATGAGGCCCCATCAACAGCATCTATGACTCGTTGCAGAAGGTTTTGGAATATGGAGTAGTGAGCTATGGGAAATTTTCAAGTCATCCGCAAAAGCTGTGCATTTCACTCCTGTGCTCGCTATTAATGGCAGTGGTTCGTAGATATAAATATTGAGCAGAATAGGGGAAAGAACGCAACCTTGTGGAACGCTACTAATAGCGGTTGAGGTGCTGAATAATTGCTGAATTATAATAATTTCAGCATTTGATTACAGCATTTGCAAGGAAGATGTGACGTCTCTGTAGATGTTGTGTCAGGCTTAGCTTAACGGCCAGTAGTGTTTCAATATAAAGCCACCAGTAAGCGACACCTTTTCCTTGCCTGTGGGAGCATAAATAAACGATGAAGATTTAAGGGGGAGAGGAACGCGAGTGCTAGTTTCGACGCAGGTGGAACTTCCGATTAATCGTGCGGCAAAAGGTGAGTGTCTAATTCTACTCTTTGCTGCGAGAAGGTATCGTTCTATTCCCAAAGACGAAGCGAACAAGCGTTCACTCTGTATTTACAACGCCTCGTGAAGGGCCCATTAAAACAGTGTTTAGCCCTGGCTAATGCTGCATTCTGAAAAAGAGTTTGTCGCTTTTTCTCCAGTAGGCGTTACCAGAAAAGTTTAGCAATAGGTGAAAAATTGGCCTTTCAAACGGATCATTTATTAGCCAGCAAATAAGTACATAATTATGTAGCTGGAACTAAGTTTTATCTAAAACCGCGATGTAGCTGGAAAAATATCACGTGTGTTATTGGGAGACACTCGTTAAGATGCATGTGTCATCAT
Source organism: Heligmosomoides polygyrus bakeri (assembly GCA_947359475.1). Lineage (NCBI taxonomy): Eukaryota > Metazoa > Nematoda > Chromadorea > Rhabditida > Heligmosomidae > Heligmosomoides > Heligmosomoides polygyrus. The sequence continues at coordinate 104,998,476 of OX375866.1, forward strand.
GTTGCAGTGATGTATAGCAAATTTCACGCTTCGGAACACCGAAAAGCTGAAGAACCGCGATTACGTAGCCGTTCATGTTGCTCACCATGCTAAGACGCATCTTATCTACACTACACTAACAGGAGAAGCAAGCGCATCCGGTGATAGGCATAAGGATACGTGCGGAAAGAATCAAAAAACTAATTTGGATAAAGTTGAAGTAGCCATGGTCTAAAGTATCATTAATTTTTTAAAATTTTAAGCTAAATTTGAAAAAACTAATTTAGCTCGTTGAACAATCAAAGGCGAAATAACTATTAGCATAGGAGGTGTCGGAAAATAAAACCAAAAACAGCGTTAAAAGCGGAAACGAATGAAATTGAAAGAAAAAACAAGTGAAAAATTGGGGAAAAAGTGGCTTGTTAAGAAGAAGGATATTAAGCAGAAAAGAAATGATAATAGGCATGAATGTAAAAGCAACCTGGAATACGACCGCGCGCGATGTGGCCTATTTGCCCCTGAATATGTCAAATGAACATGAGCCTTTGTTTCTAATAGGGTGTCCCATAATTCTCTTGGCTATTTGAACCATGAGTGTTTGGCGCGTTGCAATTTCTTTATACAAGATGCAAACGGGATGTTCTCTTGGCACACAAGGCGATTCGAATACATTTCGCAATACACCCAATCCGTACCCTGGACGACGACGCCCTTCTACCGATAGCAACGCCCTGCTGTAAGATAGCGGCACCGGGCTACGCCACCGACAGTCACGTCTACGCCACCCACACCGGAGGGTCGTCTGGTACCGTCAGCTTCCAGTGAGAGGGCAGGCCAGCGCTCTCACCCCACGTCCCCCTCTTCCCCTCTTTTATCGTACAGTATGATACTAATAAACATACATACTGAGTAGTGTGTTCTGTAACCTAGGAATAGAATAGAAACTCCGTAGGATGGTTCAAGTGAGGAATAGCTAACCTTTAACTTGATATGTAGCATATCGATTACCTCTATCGGTCTACCGCCCGCACTTTCGCCATTTCTTGAAAATGAAATTGTCGACTGGAGAAATCGCGACTTGCTTCTTCATCGCTTTCGTTCTGGACTGTCTGCGTACGCTGCTCACAAAGCTATCGTTGCTTTGTTAGGTCCAGACGCCTGCACAAGTCAACGTGTGAAACGTGGTTCAATCGTTCCCGGAAGGGAATGTGCAGAGTTACGGATAAGAAGCATACAGGAGGACCGATCGGAGCGTCGCACTACTCGCTCTTACCGGATGGACAGACGATTACAGCTGACTTGTTCATTGAAGATATGCTGAAAATAAAGCGTAAGCTGCTTGAGCAGTACCCGAAATTTGGTACTATTCGTGTGTTAATGGATATTGCAGGACCGCATCGAGCGAAACGAACGCAGGAGACGATGAGGAAGGAGCCTATCGAAACTGTTGCACATCCTGCGTATTCACCAGACATCAGCCCTTGTGACTATGCAGTATTCAGTCTTGCTTCGTGAACAAACGATGCTAGCAACGCAAAGAAGTTCAGAGCGCAATCGATGAATGGATCGGCAGCAGGACGCTTCTTCCTGGGAGAATGCGATCAACTCCCTGCCCAATCGTTGAAGAAAAGTTGTGGCCACAGATGGAGAATACCCCTTGTCATTATATTGTTGTAATAGGTTTTAATAAAAATGGTGTAATAGCCCAGGAAAATTATGGGGCACCCTAAACATAATTGTAAGCATTCTACTGCACAAAATAGGCAAGTCGAGAAAGTTTTACGATGCAGTGTTAGATATTTGTTCTACCAAATCATTCTGAGTAACCAAGTCTCACTACCCGCTTACACTTGGCGTAAATAGGCAAACCGTGCCAAATGGAAGCCACGTACAGGTGTCGTAAGGCCCTCCGAATTGCAAATGAAGTAGTATAATGGAAAAGGAACAAAAGGGACGGGAGAATACGTCTTCCAAATTGCTTGTAAGAGTTTGATGAGCAATTTCTCTTGAAAACTTTAGGAATTCAGTGTTCAAACACGAAAGCCCCATCATTTTTTTTAATCCTTCGAGTGCTACAAAAGTTTTGCTAAAGTTCCTGATGTTACCAAGGCCCAACAACTTCATTAGCATTAGCTAGTGCATTACAAAAAAGTAACACAAACTCTGTTACAGTAATGTACAGCACACTATACAATTAGGTTGTCGTGAAATTTCTTTTAAATAAAAACGACATTGTAAATGTCGTTTTGTTTTTGCTTAAAAGAAATTTCGCTACAAGAAAAGAATGGCCATTAACCTTAATACATGTGGTAATCTCCATTTTTATCAGTGACATGCCGCCAATGTCCTCGCAAAGAATGGGTGCTTTTCTTGAAGAGCTCTGGTGGCTGCGACTCGACGAAGTTGGACACCTAAATTTTGACTTCGTTACGGTTCTTGAATTTTTTCTCCGCCAAGGCGCGTGAACCAAGCAAGTGTCAACAACGAGAGAACACATGATCTGTGAAATCCATCCATGACAGCGCTCGACCGCACCCCTCAAATATCACGCTGCAAAAAATTGAGGAGTTGGGCTGGGAACTCCGCCTTATAGCGCGGACCTTGCGCCATCAGACTACCATTTCTTCGATGCGTGCTGCATCGAAGAAATGGTAGTCTGATGGCGTGGTTCACGCGGCTCAGTTGTTCTTTTAAAGGTCTGCCGTAACTCTTTGGCCTGGATCCGGCACCTCAAAATGCACCAGACCTCTACTGTTCAGCCAAGCACAGATGACTTTTTTCTGTGTAAGTCAGGCTTCGTCGTTGTCTTCGGAACCTCACCGGGGCTCAACCATTGCTGCTTCCGTGTGGCATTGTCGCAGTGGATCCATTTCCCATCCGACGTCAGGATGGAGTCATAGAAACCGCTGTTCTTAGTTATGCGATGAGTATTCCAACAATGGCGACTCGTGCTGCCTTGTTTGTGTCGATGAACTAATGTAGCACCCATTTTCCACACCGATTTAACTTTCCAATTGCACGCAAACGGTCGGCAATCGTAGAATGGTGACAACTGAACCTCTGTTCGAGCTAACGTTTGTGTGGATCCGACTCGACAGCATCCTTTAATTCCTGGCCCAGGGTCATCTTTCAAAAAGGAAACCTGACCGGATTCATCAACGAAAGAGTCAGTAAACCACACATTAACCTATCCAGAAACTTATCGGCATTTTTAATTCACGAAGCTCACAGTGAAGGATGCTGGTAAGTTGGCCGCTATTGCGCATTGACCGCAGCCACACCACCCGCCGCGCAAAGGGCAGCAAGGATATTCCGTTGAAGTGATGACTTCGACATTTGTTCTGGTTTGCGACGCCTTTCAAGGCCATGATATTTTGCCGTAGTGCACTTTTTCAAAAATTTCTTTTGGGTTCTCGACGCTATTTGACGCCGAACAACAGAGCGAGGTCTGGAGTCCTAAAAACACAAACGAACCTGTGAATCAGGTTTTCTTTCTGGCGGTTTTTGTTGCAATTTCACGTAGAGTGCTTTGCTTGGTTGTGGTGGATCTTTTTACGAAGTGAAGAGTGTTGTACCGGAAGAGAGTTAAACTACAATCCATCCGTCCCACTACGCTGCTCCCTATCCACTATACATTGGATCCGATCGAAGATCTTCGGAGAATTGGATGACTCGGATAAGGGCGATTTTGCGGACCCCGGATTTTTAGATGATTCTTATAACGGCAATTTTGAGGGCCGGATTTCTGAATGATTCGGATAATGGCAATTTGGCGGACCCCGGATTTGGGATATCCTAGTCAGATATCCGACTCATTAACGCAAGACGCAGTTTATCAGAATACTGCCATCCTTACCAACAACAACAACAACATTGGCAGACTCTGTGCTGCGCGCAAACAGAGGGCTCAGAAGGCAAACTGAAAATGGTACACAACTCCATTCTCAGGACCGTTTAGCAAATATGGAACACATATTTAGAACCAGGTTCAAAGCTGCAGTGATGCAATATACATATCATCTTCTATGGACGCCTGGCTTCTTTCCCTTCTTAGTAAGCTATGTAAAGTTTGAGTCACATAGGCAGATTTTGGGCTTGCTTCAAGAATGCGAAGAGGAACGGTGCACGCGTAACTGTCAAAATCCGTCCTTATTCCCATGCTTGTCGTAACTGCTCAAAATAGTGCTCGGTCTCTCCTCGACGATCATTGACGCGATCCTTCCGCTTCGGACTATGCAATCGCAGAGTGAGGCCGCTGCAGAACTTCTTAACGAAGCCGCACTCCCTCATCACTCGTCTCCATTCTCCAAATAAGCTCAGAAAAGCGAAGAAGCCAATAGCACCAGAGCTGAAATAAATCAAGCATCAGTGTCTTTGTAGCCAGGACAGGTTTGACAATTTTGTGCAACGCTGATATGTTGTAATATAATGAACCGGTCGAAATGTTTGGGCCAACGGCGGCTTCTGACGAACTACCAGAGAGGCGGTTGTTCATACTTCGCGACGGAAGCGATAGCGGGGCGCTGTGTACATACACAACAGTAGCCCATGAGAGGAAAAACGTTGAAGTCCTGACATGAAGCGCCTGCCTGCCGATTAACTTTAATTTTTCTTTCTTTTCTTTTTTCGAATGAAGCAATCACTACATATATCTACTGTACATGAGAATGGTTTGAACCGCATGAATTCTGTGAGCAGTGTGAATTTTCTTTTAATCTGCATGAAAATCTGAAGGAACCTTGGAGCTGTGCATTTCGCCGTACCACTCTCTGAATGTCAAGCTAAAACTCATTGAATATGCTTCTGAATAATTTAACGAGCGCAGGTGCAAATTTCGAACTCTTCCGGTCTTCAGCGGCAGTAGATTACGCGTTCCAACGCTAGCACTGTCGCTGCCGGTGCTAGAGTCGCCAGCGAGAAGTATGAACAGGCAAAGGGAGCAACAGGAGCGATAGCGACAGCGATCGAGTATGAACAGGTTTCAAGGTGATCGCTTGGTTTTAATCGATTTGCATTATTTGCCTAGCCGATCAACTGCTCCCGCCGCGAAGTATGGACAGACGCTCACGCATCTTGGCGCTGAAGCGCGAAATTTTTCCCTCCGCGCGTGGAGCTGAATGGAATCTAAAATTGGTGGCTCTCGGAAGACGCGTGGACAACCAAATTTTCCATCCTTCAGTCATCGGTGGTGGCTTTGTCTAGTGGAAAGAAGTACTAATCAAGCAAACAGCGGCGCCGCTAAAAAGCGCGCGCTGCTGTCTGTTGCGCGCATCCTTTATCCGCATGCACACTTGGCAGCGGCAGCAGCGGTGATTAAGCATAGGAGCATCGATTCCCGCCAAATCGATGCTCCTGTGCTTATTCACAGCTGCCGCTGTCGCCGCTGCCGAGTGTGCATGCGGCTTTTGCGAAAGCAGTGCGCACCCCCTTCTGCTGCTCAAGAGGGGTTCGCTGCCACAGCAAAGTGTGCTCGAGTCTTAATACTCACACTGACATTTAGGCCCCTGTTATACTCCCGCGGGAGCTTCCGCGGATGGGCGGAAATCGCGTCGGGACCACGCGTCGGGCCACTCGTCGCGGCCCGCCACGCCCGCCGTTCGCGGATCGCCGCCGACAGACGACGAGAGGGGTGTTATACGGGAGGGCAGCCGTCCGCGGTGCACTGCACGACGACGACCGTCCGCGGTGCACCGTCCGTCCGCAGACGTCCCGCGGAAGCTCCCGCGGGAGTATAACAGGGGCCTTAGTGGGCACGAGTTTCGGCGACAAAATGGCCCAATACGATACGAGAATGCGCGCACAAACAATGCAGAACTTCAACTTCTTTTCATCTCCTATAACAGCATAGCAGAAGCAGAAGTACGCCAACGCCAATTGTGAGCGCCTTCTAGAAAGATGAGGAACAGGTATGGGCGGAATTTCTGTCTTTGTTTTCTGGCTTTCTGGCCATTTTAGACAAATTTCTTCTGGTTTCTTTTTTCTGTGAATATTGTATCAGTTTGTTAGAAAACAAAAAAACTAAGCTGCGTGCAAAATTTTATCATAGCAATCCAATAACAACGAATCCGTCAACCACTGCGCGGTTTTCGCTCGTCACAAACTCGTGTTCATTCGGCGGCGCGGGATCGTGTGGGGAATCCTACACTCCCCCCCCCCCCCTCTTTAAGTCGTTAAGAGAGAATGCCGTCAATTCGTTGAAATCGTTGAATCGTTGACCGTTAAATATAGAGCCGTGCAGCGCAGTCCAACTTCGCATCATCCCGTTCGCGTTTTCTAGACTTGTAACGAAGAAGCAAGCGTTCACAAACTCGAGGACTCCACCGCATTTGTAAATTGATTAATTCAAAGAGAAAATTAATGACTTACAGAGCGACCAATAAATCAAGTAGAGCGAAGCACAGTCGCCCCAATTCCGGTTTGTGTTCAAAAGCAAAGACTGCCACCGTTATCAGAGCCAAGCCGATGATTATAAGAACGCTAGCAACACAATATGCAAGCATGACGAGCTAAAGTTTGTATCAAGAAGATTTCTTTCGTCTCCAAGCCTTATGATCGCTCTAACAAAAAGGTAAGATGCTTACTTTCAATATCAAAGGGAGGGACCACTGCATAATGACTTGTAAATCCTAGTTACCACAAATACATACAACATAACACATGTACTGCCTTACCTTACCTGATCCCTTCCTTGGAAATCTCCGATACTGGCAATGGAACATTTTAAAAAATTCGTTCTCAAAGTATGGAGAGGCTGCAGCAGCGCTGCTCGTAATACCCGTTTGAATTCCCGCGCTACCCGGCGTGCGCGTCGATTCATCGTGGGGGCGCCTGCGGGCTCTACCTATCGCCCACGGCCTACTTCTGTTGTTGTATGTGGTCCGCGTCGGTCGCTTACTTTTCTGCATTGTTTACTGTATTTCTATTGTATCTATCTATGTATCTATTTCTGGTGACTTCTATCTGGAGAGGGGACGGGGAGTGTGGGGGAGGGGAATCTAGTGAATGTCTTATGTTTTCATAAGGCAGTCACTAGATTCTATTGAGATGAAGTGGCCTCCTCCTTTGTGATTGAGCCGAAATTTATTTAAAAAACGGGCACGTTCCTCCAACTCACCCTCATAATTCGTAAATTTTCCATTAATTGGAATTTGATGCTGAGTGTGTTCAGTGTTCTCGAGTTGACCACCCCACTTCGCAATTCACGAAGTCGCAGCAGATCTCTTCGATACATCGTCATTAGGACGATTACCAATACGGCGACACATGCTGTGCATCCAATAATGAGAACCAAGGAGGAATACACCCCTGAAAATGCAGATTTCAGACTGAAACTATTGTTTTAGAAAGAGGCTATTTGTTCCAACAGTAGAGTGAATAGCGCAATAGAATTATAAAACTTATAAGTGGGGATAGGCGTGGAGCAAAATTCTGGATGCCCGGTCCTACGTGCACATGAATTGATCCTGGGATTGAATTGCGCTAAAGTGAAGTCTTTTACTCTTCAAAAAAGAGAATACCACCTTCACCTATGGGTCACGTTCTGAGTCCTTCCAGAAACCAGAGAACGGGTTCAACTGCGGCGTATGCCAGCCGGCTGTTGAGCGTCACCCTGAGCGACCATCACCAAATTTATATCCTTACCAGCCGATCGCTACATTTCTGGCATACAGCGTAGCGTAACAGGTATCTAGCCTTCGTATCCAGAAGACGTGTCATGATTGTTTTGCAGCAAGCGTACAGGTACAGAAGACTCGCTCCAGAAGTTATGCAGCAAACATCCAAAATGTAATACTACTACGGAGACAAGTTGAATATAATCGACGTTGGAGAGTAAACAACACGGGTCAGCCGACCAATCTATTAATTTTATCTATCTTTCTCAGGGCAAGGCAGTTTGGAGGAGCCTATATAATAAGCGGGGGAATCTCTGTGTGCGTCTGCATCTTGCTACTTATTCTAGCTCATGGTTTTCCTTTAAAAAAAATTTATTAAATTGAAATATAATTATAATTTAAATTTAAATTCTCAAATTAACCTATAATGGATAAAGGAGGTGTCACTGAACTCCTTTCCAAATTATTAAATTTTAAAAAATTGAAATTATCAGGTTATTTAATTCAATCATTGTGTTCTCTTATTGTAGTAAGTGAATTAAAAACTTTCAAAAGAAGACTAACTAAAAAACTAAAGAAAGATAATAAATTTTTCTTGAACAACAAATTGTTATGACCATCTCACGAAGCCTCTATTGTGATGCGGAAAATCTCGTTTTTTTGTAAAAACAGTTAAACTTCTGCTTGATTTTAAAAGCGTTTAGCTTTTTTGAAGGAGCACCAAGTTTAACGTGAAAATGGTATAGTGAGGTGAGTGCGATGGAGCGTGGACAACCTACACAGACCCCATTTCGAAGATCCTACCCTATACCATCCTAATATTAGGGTGTGCAGAAAGTTTTGCAAGAGTATGAGTGTCTTCCTTTGAACGAAGGTAGGCTAACGCGCCAAAATGATGCCACGGTTTAAAACACCATATTAAATGAGAGTATATATAAGTTCCAGCCAATCATTTTCTGAAACCGTCGCTACCGCTGAATACCGTTGTCCAAACCATGTGGGATCGTCACGACTACCGGCGTCTATTGCTTCAACGCTATCGTTCTGGCCGCTTTGCAGCTCAAGCTCACCGTGAGTTGGTGTCGTCGAAGGGCAGCCATGTCCCCTCCTACACTACCTGCTGCAGATGGTACAAGCGATTCGATGAGGGCAACTTTTCCTTGGAGGAATCCTTCCGCTGTGGACGTCCGCACTCTTCAAAAACCTGTGCTTTTCTGGCCTACGTGCAGAGTTATCCAGCACAGAGTTTAAGGGAAATGAGCAGGGCTACAAGTACTTTTTTCGACAGTTTGAGCGATCCTCACTCGTTGGAGGCGAACATCGAGTTAAGCGTCCTGGGACCACTGCTAGGACCCGTACCGTTGTGCGACATCGTAGGCGAGTGGAGGTGTGTCGAGATCTTCTCAGTCGTGAAAGAACGAAGGCGTGGATCAAGTTCGTTATTGCGCAGGATGAAAAATGGGTGTCACACGAGAATCCTGAAGGAAAGCTGCAGTGGATTCCTGTAGGTCGCAGGCCGCAGCTCGTTCCCAAGAGACGAAAGCTCTGCAAAAAAAGAACTGCTCTCATTCTTCTTTTCCTCAGATCCTTTTTCCTCTTTACTATGACATCCTGTCTAAGGGCGAGACGAGAGATGTTTGCCACGATCGCTCATTCTGTGCTATGGCGTGGAAAACTCTACATGACCATGAACAACGCGAGGACCCCACCAAGCGAAGGCAACACAGAACGTGCTGCGCAGGCTGGGTATCATATGGCTACCACATCTGCCGTACTCTCCAGACCTTAGCCCCTGTGATTATCATGCCTTCAGGAGCCTCCAAGCTTTCTGTGCAGGTAAGAGCTTCAACGATCGTAACTACGTCAAGCGCGCTGTGGAGGATTGGATCGCTTCACGTTCTTCTTCGTTCTGGAGAGACGGGATCTCTGCCTTACCTGATCATTGGAGCAATGTTGTGGCCACAGATAGCGATCACTGCGAATAGTGATCCATCGTTTTTAATGTTGTCATTACTTATTGAATAAAATCACTCAATTCTTGCAAAACTTTCTGCACACCCTAATAGCTTTCTTTATATCATATATTACCGTTTTAAAGGGGACGCAATGACCTCAGTCAGATGCTTTTAGTAGAGTTGGATTGCGTAACGCATTCACGTCCTATTTTCAACAGACAGAACCACTCACGAATCATCATTGTAACAGTGAATAAAAGCGTTGATGGCAGCGTGACAGCAATTACACCAGTAGATATCCAGATACGTGGATTTTTCTCGTAATCAACGACCATGTAAGAAGCGAAAGTTCGTTCCACTATCAATTCGCCAAGAAATGCCAACGTTGTCGAGAAGAACCATAGACGTGCAATTGAAGCAACGAAAAGCGGCACTTTGGAGGATAAACTCGTTTCTGAAATTCCTTGATTACATTTTGAGTTTTTTGGATCTGCAGAGTATGATGCATAGAAGTTTTCCTTATTGTTCTTGGAACTAACACAACAGAAACAGCGCCATAACACAGGTGATAAATAGTCACAGATAAAGTAGTCATTCTTTAGAAGCTGCAAGAGCTGAAGTCTGGGAGATGCAAGACATATACAGGTGTTGTGTAAGACATTAGTTAGGAAAGAGGCTGTACTGATGAAGTTCATCGTTTACCTGGGGTATTCGTTTGCAAGCACTTCAGAATGTTCTCAGCTGACTTTCCCTAATGTATCACCTGTATCACCTGTCGTCCCGTTGATCATCGACTTGCTCGAGCGGGCGCCAGCAGCGTCTCCATTCGTCCCTGTCGCGTGCCAGAGTGGTCCAATGGATCCTCCTCGCTCGAGGGACACGAAGAGCGTCATATCGGTCGTTCAGGGCTTTCACGAAGAAGTCCGACCAACGCGTTGGTGGGCGTCCTGGTGTTCTTTTGACATCCCGCGGAATCCAGTCTGTGACAGCTCTCGTCCAGCGGGTGTCTGCGAATCGCATTACGTGGCCGGCCCACCTAATTTTCGACGACTTGGCCCATGCGACAGCGTCTCTGATCTTCGAACGTCGGCGAAGCTCGGAACTCCGGTGGCCTTCTCTCACTTGCGTGAGTCGTGTCACTCCGAGCATCGTCCTCTCGATTCCACGCTGCGCGACGCTGATCGCGTGTTCATCCTGCTTTCGTATAGCCCAGGTCTCTGAGGCGTATGTTAGGGCAGGAAGAACAGTGGAGTCGAATAGGTGGGCACGGAGTCGGACGTTCTTCGTTTTCTTCACGACTTCTTCGACGCTCTTGAAAGCTCCCCAAGCCGCTCGTTTCCTCCTGCTCAGCTCTGGTGCTAGGTCGTTGGCCATGTTGACTTCGCGACCCAGATACACATAGCTGGAGCATTCGGAGATGTTCGTTCCGTTGAGCGAGAATGGGGCATCAGAAACCCATCCGTTCTTCATGAACATCGTCTTCGTAAGATTCAGCTGCAGTCCAACGCTTCCACATACACGATCGAAGTCGGCCAGCATTCGCTCCGCCTGACTGATGCTCGGTGTTATGAGCACGATGTCGTCAGCGAAGCGAAGATGATGTAGTTGCCGGCCGTCGACCTTCACTCCCATGTCTTCCCATTCTAGTTCGCGCATGACGTTTTCGAGAGTGGCGCTGAAGAGCTTCGGGGATATGGTATCCCCTTGCCGAACCCCTCTCCTTACGTCGATGACGACGTCGTTGTAGAATGGTGAGATCTTGGTCGTGAATCCACTGTACAGCTCTCGAAGGACTCTGAGGTACTGAGTAGGAACGCCCTGGGTGAGCAGGGCTTCCATGACCGCTTCAGTCTCGACGGAGTCGAATGCCTTCTTCAGGTCGATGAAAGTAAGGCACAGCGGCAGCTTGTACTCTCGCGACACTTCGATGAGCTTCGTAATGGTGTGCATGTGGTCGATCGTGCTGAATCCTCTCCGAAATCCTGCTTGTTCGCATGGCTGTCCTTCGTCCAGCGTTCTACTAATCCTATTCAGGATGACTCGAGTGAACAGCTTGTAGACTACGGACAACAGGCAGATCGGGCGATAGTTGCCAATGTCGTGCACGTCTCCCTTCTTGTACAGCAAGACGGTCTTGCTGGTCTTCCACTGAGATGGAACCTTGCATTCGGACAGGTAGCGTGTGAAGAGCCGCGCCAAGGTGTTGATGAGCGCTGGCGGGAGGTTCTTCAGGTGTTCAGCTCTGATCCTGTCAGGACCGGGTGCTGTACGTTTCTTCACCGACGAGATGGCGTGTCGGATCTCGGAAGGGAGAACAGAGGGGATGACGTATCCATCCTGCGGAAGATGGCATGGGGGCAGGTGGACGTGGCTATCGAAGAGATCGGAGTAGAAGTTGTGGATGACCTTCTCCATGGTCCTTCTGGAAGAGGTGACGGTTCCGTCAGGACGTCGGAGAGCGGTCATCTTGGTCTTGAAGTTGGCGAAGTTCCGGCGGGCATTGCGGATGCTCAGCCCTGCCTCTGCTGCTTCAGCCAACACTTCCGCCCTTCTCTCCTTAAGATCCTCCTTTATCGCCTCTCTGCATAGCTTCGCAAGCTCGGACGTCGGTTGGTAGTTGCCTGACGCTCGTGCTGCTCCACGCTGGCGTATCACCTCGAGAGTTTCAGGAGACAAACGTCTCTTGGTGGTCTTCAAGCTCTCAGCTTCCTTAGCACTATCGTGGAGATGGTGCACGAAGCGGTCGTATTCCTCGTCGACGTTGTCCATGACGGCATCTTCCCAAAGGCCGACAAGAGAGGTGTAGAGATCCCAGTTGATGGTCGTTCTGGGACTCCTCTTCTTGAACTTCGCGGCCTTCTCTCCTTGACGCGAAAAGCGGAACCTCGCGCGAAGGAGGCGGTGGTCCGATCCCGTGTAGAACTTGGGGACAACGGAGACATCGGTCAGGCAATACTTGCGATTGAAGATGATGTGGTCGATCTCGTTGTGGAACTGGCCACCGGGGGATTCCCAGGTCCATCGTAGGGAGGGAGGCTTCTGGAACTGCGAGTTTCCATGGATGGTCTTGGTCGACATGATAAACCCTAATGTAAGTGTCAGAAAATCTTCAGGAATTCCCAGGCAGGCGCCGTAGATCTGCGAAACCATAAGGAAAACTTTGAAAGGGTAGAAGTCTAGACCTGCTAATAGTCTGTGTAAGCAACGAGTTCGAATGCTCAACCACCGGTGCAGTGATTAGACCTTGTCATCAAGATTCCGAGCGAGGGCCTGCAACAGGATGTGTCGAATAGCATTGCCAAGACGACTTCACCAAGCGCCGGAAAATAGACTTAAGTTCTTTCTTAACAAAAACGGTCTAATGACAAGGTAGTCCAGAGGGCAGTTACTTTTCCATCTAACTTACTCAGTTTTACAGTTTTCATCCCTACAACTCGTGGTATGTCTGGCGGATGCGATACGAAGTAAAGGACCAATTTTCATGAAGAAGGAAATAGGTACAGTCGTTTCACGTAAAGCAGTTCAATCAAGGACTAATAAGGAATGGGTGCATGATAGCCCGTGAAAACAGCACGAAATAAAACATGGATATGTACTCGTTTTAATCCCGACAGCACTGCATTTTGAACAAATCTCTACAGCTTCTTTGAAACCTGTCATGCGAAATTCCTACCGTTGTAATGGACTATGTCGACCTGGTAGCAAAATATCACTATGCGTCCAGCAACAGCGAAGTAATATCCGAGCAAAAATACCTGAACAATGCCATATTAATTGATGAATGAAATGAAAAAATACTTTTGAAAACACGTTGAATTAAAGCGAGGTACATGTCGCGAGGAGGTTTCGTGGGGCTGTGGAGACGTGCAGCGGCAATGGGAGCACGCCATTGCTCCTAGCGTAACCAGCCAATAAGGCACAGGCTTAGCCGCACACGCAACGCACATGATAGGCTTTTCGGTAAGAGCAACGGCGCGTTCCCGCACCCCTTTGCAACATGTTCCTAAGGGGCGAAATATATTAACATTCAAAGCATTATCCGGTACTTATGAAGCAGAGGGCCGTGGTGCCGTGGGGTCCAGTTAGTTTGGGAGGCGGAGGGCTACCACACCGTTGGAGATTAGACGCTTCCGATTTAACAATGCGGGTTTGGGGCAACTTTAAAGGTCAACAACCAGGGGCCGGATTCATCAATTACTTACAGCAATTTAGCAGAGAAAATACAGCCGAAATACCTGGGTGCGCGGCGAATGTTTCACTATGGGTCGGATTCATCAATGACTTATATAACTTTAACAGGGAATTCACAGCGGAAAACTCAAATAACGCGGGTTATCGCTCACCACATCATATGGTAAGCCGCGCTATCAAGGATTTCGTCTGTAATTTACTGTGTTAAATTGTTGTAAGTCGTTGATGAATCCGGCCCCATATCGCTTGATAAGCCGCGCTATCAGGGATTTCGGCTGTATTTTCTCTTTTAAATTGCTGTAAGTCATTGATGGATCCGGCCCCAGATCAAATCCGCCAAACAGGTCAATAGAGTTGCACTTACAAAGAAAGTGGGTGGATGTACAATCGCGCCTTTACGGAAAGTACCTGAATCGCGAATGGGGTGAATCTCCAAGAGGACATTCCACCTTTTAAGAACAATCATTGAACTGACAGAATACGAACGAAGGGCACAGCTGAGCAGTTCGATAAGGCGTCTAGCGTTGAACAAGCTGAGGACTTTAGAGGTGCTGAACAGCGGGAAACACTGTAAAGTCTCAACGAAGCCACCCTGTTGAATAGGCGTGGACGATAGAGCTGCGAGAGGCACGAATAGCAAGCTCCAAAGATGCTGAAAGCATTGAAAATGGTAGCGCAGAGGTCTGAGGAATCGGTACTATTATAAGAAATAGGATACTGAAAAATCTCTATGATTCCTCTAAGCAGACAGGTGCAAGACATGATGTTAAGCGTGCATGGAGCGCTTGGAAATACAAGAAGAGTGTGGTTGAAAACGGTGTATGCTGGCACGCATACAAGGCCACGGGGCGCATACAGGGCACGTCATCTTTTTCTTCGATGGTGTGCCTTTCATGCCTAAAAGAATCCTCAATATTCGAAGTGATCATGGACATCGGGCAATATCTATAGAAGCCCTTGGGTAGGAAAACAGCAAATCGGCCTCCTCCGACTGTGCTCCTTTCGTACGAATTCTAAATTCTACTCCTCAGCTTAAGTATTAGCCGTATATTGCCTTGCGGGACTTCACAGATTTATTGGCAGCAGAATACAGGAGCAGTGCAGTCCGGATGTAGGCGAGAATAAGCAACTATACAAACTTCAGCCAGCTATTTACACTCTCTTTGGATGTGGTGCTCGTGCGGGGCAGACATAACTCCAACGCCGCGCGAACCCCCCTGGCGTCGCGCACGGTGCGCGACGAAATTGTACCAGTTGTCGCGGTCCGATGCTTCCGACGGCTACAAACGCTTCCTACAGGGAAATGCGGCACGCCTTCGCCTTATTTCAACGTTTCTTGGAGATGGTATATGAATGTGGCTTCAATAGGACGATCAGCGACAGTTTATACAGGAATCCTGGTCATGTGGATGGTTTCTAGCGTCAGCGTTTGCCATCTACAACTTCTTCTGTCAATTTTTACCCGTGATTGTGGTTATACTACGGGAAAAGGTCACTATCACCCATTCCCGGATCAATTGTCCTACTGCAGACTGTTGCCTACCACATTCTGTAGGATCTTAAGTTCCTTGCTAGAAATGTGGTCTGGGAGCTTAAACATTGGGAACATTTCGTGCTCCGCGGCTAACCATGCGTCACCGGGCGCACGTCCTGGTTCCAGCGCCGCGACGTCGCACGCGGCTAGCGCGCGACGCCGCGTTGGAGTTAGGTCCTGGAGCCGTGCTCGTGAGGAAGTTGGCATAGATAATGATGAGGTAGGAGAGGCATAAGGAGCGAGAGATGCACTTTGGATGAGAATTCCCACTCTTGTGAAAGAGGCAAGGTAGAAGAGACCCAGACAGAAAAGGAGTGGGAAACCAGAATGCAAATACATTCCAAATATATTGCGACTTCAAAATACTGCAGAGGCAAGGCCTCAAAGAGATGAGATAGTGACGAAGTCACTATACTCGTCGAGCAGCTTCTAGAAAGGAGAGCGCTTATCGTTAGAATACAGAATCAGTTCATTCCCGCCCTTAGGCCTATGGTATAGTCCCGCGGAAGTATCCGCGGAACGGGAATAATCTAGCCAGGACCCAACGCGCGCCCAGTAGCCGCAGTCCGCAACGCCCATTTTCCGCTGATTGTCGGTGGCGGTCGGTGGACGGGCTGGTATACTTCCCATCCGCCGACCGACGCCGCCGACCGACAACCTCCCGCGGTGCAATGCACCGTGGGAGGTTGTCGGTCAGTGTTATCAAGAATGTTATTAAAAAATAAACGTAGGCCAATTCGAAAGCGACCGATTCCGTGAACTTGGAACGTTCCTAGTTCACGGAATGATAAGCGCGCTCCAATGCGATTATCATTCAGTGTCGGCCGTCGACCGTACTGGTCGGCGACCGCCTTCCGCGGTGCACCTTTCGTCCGCGGACGTCCCGCGGGTACTCCCGCGGGACTACACCATAGACCTTAGGCAGAACAGTGGTTCCACAGCAGCTGATAAAGCCGTGCAAAGCATGACTGGTAAAGTCCATTGGTTACATAGCCATGCTAATAACACGCAAGGTTCAATCCCCTTTGGGGAAGGGACCAGTCCACAATGTCTTGTAAATTCCTACGTCCTACGCATGAATATTACACATACAATATAACACATGAACTGCGTAACCTTACCTGATCCCCTCCCTTTCGATCTAGTCGATCCTGACTCTGACATATTTTAAAAAAATTCGTCATAAAACTATGAAGAGGCGGCAGCGGCGTTGCTCTTAATAGCAGTTTGAGTTCCCGCGCTATGCGCGAATGCGTGCGCGTCGACTCATTCATCATGGGCGATACCTAGAGGGACGCCTGCGGGCTCCACGTATCGCCTCACGGCGTACTTCTGCTGAATGGAGTTGCCAGTCATTGTGGACGGCCCCTCCCCCACGATTGGTATTGAACCCACGCAAGTTCATCTGACATATCATTGGCTTTTTAAGCCGTAATGGTCATACCTTCAAATGATTTCGCTACTGTGGTCTCAAGTGTCTGTGCACAGCTCAGCCCCAGATTGTTTGTTTAGTTTCGAGATTTACAACTCAACCTTTTCCCACCGCACTACTTGGGCAGACTGGATTTGTTGGCTAAAAAATTAAAAAGGTCACCAAAAATGCCGCTCTCAAGAACAACCCAAGCATCGCCACACCTGCGCTATTCTGGCGACATTCGGATGAAAAACAGTGGTGCGCGACAGGCAGTAGTTGTGCAGCAACGTCGTCGGCAGTGAGAGGGCCATAGCGATGAACTCGACGACATAGACCGCTTTCATTGCATAGTAGATGAATGTGTCGGGGTCATCGGCGACGTTCAGAAATGCTGGCACGAATATGTAGATGTCTCCAGCTAGACGATACATCATGGAGTCGATAATCAACGTATCGTCGGCGTACATCTCAGAATCGTATGCTAAAGCGCTCCCTGAAAAGGAAATGATTTTCCATTAACTATGTCATTAACTATACAACCCGAAGAACTACTCTGTTTTCGAAGTCATTACGTTAGTACCTCATTCGACTATAAAAAAATGAGAGGGTGGCTGTGTCACTCTTACACACTTCAAGGAGACGATTTTCAGTTCGATTTCTCAGAAATGGATCAACACCTACGCGGAAGGAACGAATGATGATTGTGACTTCCAGTGTAATGATTTCCTTGAGTGTTGACACCTGAGTTGTTTCACCTGAGAATGACAAACTTCTCAAGGAAATACAGAGGTTTATTACAAGTTGACAACCATGATGATGTTACCTTACAGGTAACATCATCATGGATCTTTATCTTTCTAGAGTACCGACAGAATGAAAACTCTGCCAAGCATGATTCACCAGCAAAGAAGGGCGAATTCCCTAGGGATAAAGGTGCTGCTTCTATTGCCCCTTCTTGCTTGAAGTAAAGACGGGAGGCGGCAACGATACTTATTTTCACGCATGCGGTCGCGCACACTTGCGCCGCGCCGGGTGGAGTCTTCGCTGCTCTCGCGGCGGATAGGACGAGTTTTGCGCTAACGTCCCGAGGCTGGGCCAGATGGAGCGCGAGTAGGCCTGCAGACGGATGCACCGGTGAGCAAAACTTGAGTGTAAAACGGTAGAATGACGAAGCCCCATCTTGTAGAGTGGTTCAATGTGATAGAAGGATCTATCCTAGTCCGGGGGGGCACATAATTAAAAAGTAGGTAACAACATGAATTGAGACTTACCGATCGGCTCCTGGGGAACAAGATGAAACCTAAAAGAACCCAAAAACGAAAAAATAAACAAAAAATAAAGAATCGCCGTGGTTTTACAACCGACTCGGCCGGAAAAGAGCGACGGAATAGAGTCATGCCGCGTGCTGGCCGCCGGCTGACATGTTATAACCAGGATCTAACATGGTGAGGAGGGCACACAACTTTGCCTGCTTACAACCGCAACAAATGTATTTTTTTTTCGTTCTTTTCTTTGTGACTTTTCTTGTTTAGTCCCATGTTGCTCTGTAGGAGCCGCTCGGTAAGTCTCAAGTGGATTTGTTACATATATTACTTTTTAGTTATGTGCCCCCCCGGACTAGGATAGATCCTGATAGAATGCTAGTGCTGCTCAATCGAGTGGCATGGAGTCACGTAATATAGGGGGAGGGAAACCTGGTGAAAGATAAATGGTGAGGAAGATCCGAACAGACAATGTAAGTAATGAGCTAATGATTAGAGGTTTAGACGGACAAATCGTGGTTTTTAAGTTTAAAATTGCGGTTTAAAAGTATGAAATATTCAATTCCTATTAGATTAGATTATTCTTTGGAAATAGTACAATTTGAGTGTTGCCTGCAATGAATACTTTAAATAAAGTATATTGTGTGTTCAAAGGCCAAGTGCATAAGCGAGCCTACAAAAATTGAATTTGATAATCTTATTTGTGAAAACATCAAGACTATTCAATTCGTGACAATCTATTTAACCCTTCGGCACTATTGTACTTAATGCACCGCACTAAATCTTGTTCAAAATAGGTCTACTAAGGGTAATCTGCCATGGGAAGAACGAATATCATAGTCGTTTTTTGCGGAAATGGTTTATAAGCCCGCAATATTGAGTTCGAATCGCTCAAGTCCTTGCGAAATAGCGCGCGCTAGTAAGAGACGCAGAGACTCCGCCCCTGCCAGCACGCATTCGCGGCCTTCTCCGAGGAGGGGGGGGAGGGGGGTTACCACGGCATGCCGTGGCGCGCAGGCGTGGCGACTAGATACACACAGCGGCTTTTCGAGATTTCAAGGCTTCTGCCCCTGGCTAAGCTCTGCTGCAGACTAAAGACGGCGAAATAGTGCGCATCGCTAGGAGGCGCGCACTCTGCGTCTCTTCCTAGCGTGCGCTATTTCGCAAGGCCTTGGGCGAATCGAGCTCAATATAGCGGGCTTATACGGCATTTCCGCAAAAAACGACTATGACGTTCGTTCTTCTCATGACAGATTACCCCTAGTAGACCTATTTTGAACAAGATTTAGTACGGTGCACTAAGTACAATAGTACCCAGAGCGCTCGAGAATGAACACTTTTCGGCGGCGCGCGCTCGGTTTTAATCGATATGCATATTTTGCACGGCCGACAAGTCACTCTTGTCGCGAAGTATGAACAGGGCCTAACTCGTAAGGCCCCCACAGAGTTCTGCGGCAACGCCGCTCGCCGCTATGGTTAAGGATAGGGCAGGGACGCCGCCGGCGGCGAGCTCTGCGTCTCTGCCCTATGGTTAAGCATAGGGCCGCGGCGCTGCCGCAGAACTCTGTGGGGGCCTGTAGGGCCTATGTCATACCATCCCTCTTCGCTAGCGAAGGCGATGGACAACTAACATAATTGGGGAAGGGAGGTATCAGACGTTGTGGAGGGGCAGACGCCTGTAGCAGTTGTCCGATTCACCGCTAGCGAAGCCTCGCTAGCGGGGTGTCATACTTTCGAGCGATACGTCATCGCTACCGATGCGACCGCGTCGCTGAGCTGAGCAGAGCGTCGGCCAGCATCGGTAGCGATGCTAAGACGCAGCTGCACACAACGCTATTAACTGCGCGTCTACTCGCTAGCTTCACGCTAGCGAAGAGACTTCGCTCATCGCTCTGTTCGTCGCCTTCGCTCGGGGTGAGCGAAGGTATGACATAGGCCTAGGCGTCGCTGCCGCAGCTAGAAGTGCTCCTGGCTGCAGCGCCGCACCGCGACCGCACGCACGGCTGCGAGTGAGTATCGTTGGTCGCACCCGGTAAAGACCAGCACGTGGGTGTCATTTTACGTACAGGGCTGAAATGAGGACTAGCAGCTGAGATTTGGCGTTCCTCTTGTCTGTATGCATTCCAAGGAAACAAGGGGTCGGATCCATCAACGACTTGCATAACGTTAACAGAGAAATTACAGCGGAAAACTCCGACAACTCACCATATCGTTTGATAAGCTGCACCATCAGCGATTTCGGATTCTCTGTTAAATTGCTGTAAATCGTTTATGAGTTCGGCCCCTGGTTAGACAGTGTCTGTTTATTTACAAGAGACCGAATTACGGTTGAAAGTGTTGCATAAAATTGACAAAAGCGATATCGTCAATAAATTCGTTGTGGGCGCAAATGCAATGGACCCTTTTCGGATTGCGTTTCACGCCGCCTTCACCACTTTTATATTTTACAAAGGGCGAGTACCTGCCCTTCTGCTAAATTTTTCGATGATCGCAATAGGCTTTATTTTAATAAAGTAAAAGTTGATATGAATTAATCTCAATAGGTTCGTTTCGCCACCTTTCTTCTGACAACCACGAGGTTATTTAAAAAGAAATTTCAAGCCGTGTAATGAGTGAAGTATTTAATTCAGCAAATAAAGCATCCAGAAAAAATTGCTATGCTGTGAAAAAAACATCCGAAAAACACAACAAAATCACATGTGAAAAAAATAAAAACGATAAAGGACAAAAGATGAAGGACAGCGTTACCTGCGATGCGCCACGCATTTATTTTTCCGGGATGTTGTTGGGCGAATTGAATGCGTATTTGGCCATACAATAACTTGCGGTGGCCAGCCGATGAACAATTCAGCAATTTGACCTTTCCAGACAAGTCTGGTACCAATTCACCGATCCCGGAGGGATGAAATGCTTAGTTGACCCGAGAGGGAAATCCGAACCAAGAACCTGGTATCAAGTGCACGCGATAGCCGGCACCTTCTCCAACTGCGCTACAGGCTCCATAAGGGTTACTGACCGATTCTGAAGATATCGGTCAATACCCCTTATGTGCTGCCTTAGGGAGTAGGGTTCTTCAATGAAAATTCTGTGCTAGCCCGACTGCAAGAAACCGCTGATATTAGAATACTTTAGCCCTTGGGATACAGACTTTTCACCGGCAAACTCTCTCAATAGAAGGTGGAAACCGAAAGGAAGTCCTGGATTGGAACATCCAGCATTCCATTTATTATTCATGACGAGAACTTTCTCCTACGCTGAGCGATAGTTTGCAAATTTGGATTTCGTTCCTCGGAGATCTCTAAAAAATGCCAATGTTATATCGATTATATCGATTATATCGATTAGATATATCGATTAGAAATTTTAGATCACAGCAACATTTAGGTAGTTGAATACTTTGCAGGGAATCGGTGTCCAGAATGCGAAAGATAATGCATACCTTCACTCCAAATTGCAGCACTGCATCACACGAAGAAGATATAACACCTTCACAGATGAAATCAGGTGTATCAGGCCAAGCTTAATGGTTTGGACCGTTTCAATCTAAAGGCGCAACTAAAGGCGGGTGTGCTTCAAACAAGAATTAACTGAGGTATGTTTACCAATCTCTAATGGTCAATGTCCAACTATACCTTGTTGGCAAACGTACGTTGGACATTGACCGTTTCGAGACAGGTGGAACTTTTGATTAATCATGCGACAGGAGGTGACTAATTTGAATGACTAATTCAGTTCTTTGCCATGAGAAGACATCGTTCTATGACCTACCCAAGCACAAGAGGTAGAGGCTTTCGCCGTGTTCCCCCAAAGGCTCCTGGAGGGCCCATGAAGGCAGTATGGCGAGGCAAGAAGAACTATGTACATTCTGACGAAGAATCTTTGGCTCTCCTCCAGCTGACGTAATCGGAAAGAAATGGCAGAGATGTGACAAAAGTTGTCTACCCAACCAGATAAATTGTTCTCGTGAGCAGCTGTAATTATGTGGTTGTAAACCAACACCTTCGAAGTAAAGCAGCAGTGTAGCTTGAAATAGCTCGTGGGAGTCATGGAGGCCACTCGTTAATAGTCCCCGGTAATCACGTTGTCGTCATCTATAGCAAATTTCACACTTCAAAGCAACAGAACATAGCCGAATCATCGAGCTGGCGCAGCCGCTCGAACACCTCACCGTTCTAAAGCGTTGAACGGTGCTACTAAACGGACTGAGTGCGGCGATTAGCATAGGGTTACGTAAAGTTGCAGAGTGTGCCACCATTGTAGAAAATGTGCTCCAGGGTAAAGAAAAGACCATTGGGGCGTTGCGGATTTTAATCTACCATCTAGTAAAAGTAGGATTCCGGACTGATGGAAGGAGTCGAAAACAGTTCTAATCTTCAAAAAAGGTCAGCAGGAGGATACCAACAACTACCGACCCATCAGTCTTCTCTCGGTTGTGTACAAGATCTTCACCAAGACACTGCTCAATCGTATGCTTGGATGAGTATCAGCCAGTAGAGCAAGCAGGGTTTCGCAAGGACTTCTCCTGCATAGACCATGTTCAGACTGTCTCACAACTCATCGAAAGAAGCCGCGTACCACATCCCACTTGTCCTTGTCTTCGTGGATTACCGGAAAGTGTTCGACTCTGTGGAAATCAACGCCGTTCTGAACGCGCTTGTGCATGCTGGTATACCATCGCCCTACATCCGACTTCTCGACGAATGCTTCTCGAACACATCGACTACCATCCAGCTGTTCGATCGGAAGCTTAAGATTCCTATCGGGAAAGGAGTACGACAGGGAGACACGATTTCTTCCAAGCTATTCACAGCGGCACTCCAGGATGCCATGAAGGACTTGAACTGGGACGATAAAGGCTACCTTGTCGACGGTAAACGGATCAGCAACCTTCGGTTCGCCGACGATATTGTTCTCATCTCTACCAGCACGGCAGAAGTCGAGGAAATGCTGAACGAGCTCAATGTGGCAGCTATGAAGATTGGATTGGCCATGAATACGGCCAAAACGCAGTTTATGGTCAACCAGTGGTGTGACACGGGACTCGTAAGGTTAAATGGAGTCGCTCTACAACAGGTCGACTCCTACTCTACTGGGAAGAGAGCTGAACATGGATAACGACCTCGCTCCTGAAATCGCCCGCAGGAGACGCACAGCATGGGCAGCCTTCAGTTCGATTGGCGAAGTCACCGATCAGGTCAAGGATCCCGGCCTCAGGGCCTCGGTATTCAACGCCTCTGTACTGCCTGCGATGTGTTACACGACGGAAACCTGGCCCGACAACAAGACAATCGCCAGAGCGATGCAAACTACGCATCGTGCACTGGAGAGATGTCTTCTGAGGACAAGCCTTCGTCAGCAATGGCAAGAAGGCCTACGAAGATCGGAGCTACGGGAGAAGTCGCAATTAGCAGACCCGCTGCAGTACATGAAGAAGTCCAAATATCGCCGGGCCGGACACCTGCTTCGACGAAGGGACGATAGATGGAGTCTCCGTGTCACAGAGTGGCTCCCGACCATAAGAGACCACTGTGACGACCGCCAACGCGATGGGCAGACTCATTCTCAAGTCCTTTCAGAGAGCGGAGTCTGCCTCACTGGATGCAAGCAGCCAGAGATCGAGCGGTCTGGAAGCGTTGTGGTCTCCGCTGAGAAGACCTCCAGCCGACAAAAGGGCCATCAAAGTATCAAAGTAATGTAAGTATCTAGTAAAAGAAGACGTGACACAAGCGAAGAAGTTGAAGATTGCCTACCAGCGCTCCAAGCTGTATGCGTTCCCCGCCGCCTTCAGCCTTCTACCCTCTTACCTTCTGTACTACTGGACTCGCCTATGGGCCCACGCGGAACAGTCGGTGGGCTCATCCTTCTGCAGAGCTGGGTGAAAGGCGCTCGGCACCGGGATTCCTCATTGATCCGTGAGAATTTTCTTTTGTAACAAACGCATCGCCAACAATTTGTTTACCTTCTAGTAAACAGATGCGTTTTTATCGCGTTGAACGAAAATCAACGAAAATTGGGTCATTTTTACTTCATCATCTCGCTCTGGGCGAGAATCATCAACGACTTACAGCAATTTGACGGAGAAAATACAGCCGAAATCCCTGATAGCGCGGAGAAATGTTTTACCATATCACTTGATAAGCCGCGCTATCAGGGATTTCGGCAGTATTTTTTCCGTTAAATTGCTGAACGTCGTTGATGAATTCGACCCCTGGAGCAACAAATTTCATAAATTAGGCCTCAGAAATATTTCAGCATAAGCTAGCGTACATTTATTCGAGATTGTACATATTTAATTCTACACACAAATGAGATCCTCTTAATATCGACCCGTCCTTCCAACCTTCTTTCTCATGATATTGAGCAGCCGAGAAACCAGTCGCTACACGACGGTTCGGCCAGTTTCCGGCAGTAGACGTAGCCGGTCTCTTCGACGCCGTTGATCGTGTAGTACCTGAAGGTCAGCACAACTACGGCACTTCAGTGATTGCTCACCATTCGCTGTAACGTTTTCTATTGAGGATGAGGAATCATCCCCGTATACATTGCGGGAGATCCCTCCCCTTAAGTTTTTCTCACTGCATGCACTCTAGTAAGAACTACTGCAACTTTCTAGGCAACGGAGAGCATGCTTCCTTCTTTGAGCTTAACCATGGGAGACTGGTGGAGAATTTGTCACCTTGGCAGCATATCGCCCAAGTTTACGACATTTTCAGTGGCCTACAAGTCAGGGCTTGGACACTGATTATGGGCCGAGCACCCGGATTCAGAAGACGTTATTCATACGTTGTGTCACGCGCGTCATGATGGAGAAGACGTGCAATAGACGTCGTGGAATGTCGTGACACGTGCCTCGGAACTCAGCGAGCATGTCAATGGCCTTATGCAACAAGCGTACAGATTCAGGAGACGTGACACAGCTGTCGTGCCAAGTGTGTACCGATTCAGAAGTCTTGACGCAGACGTGCAACATGCGTCCAAATTCAGGAGACGTACCACATACTTTGTGCAGCATACGTTGGAGAATGACTACAGAGGCCGGACAAATAATTGGCTTTACCTAGTGTTGTGTGGATAGAGGGTAGAAATCGAAGCAATAGCTGTCACAACGATGTTTTGTTGCGATCAAAACTTCTAGCGCCAGGCGGGACTTGAACCCGCACCTCCCTCTGACCGGGCGGGAATGCTCTATGCCATTACAACACCGGTGCCATTTGATCGAACGCAACATCCACACCTCGTGGGACCGATCAGCACCCACCCGTATCCGGGATGAGCTGGCCGCTGATATCAGCATGGAACCAGTGAAGCTGATGGTCTTGATAGAAACAATTCAAATCAGTTTCCTTAAGCCTCAAGTGGCTGGTATCGAGGTAGTAAGCTGTCGCAACGATGTTCTGTTGCGATCAAAACAAAGCAATAGCTGCAATTCGCAAAAGCGAAGATGGGAGAATGGTAGGGTACAAGCACATCATTCACCGAAGTATGTATACCAAACTTGCCCTCTGCTCACTATCCTCGGTTGGTGAATTTGTCCATTACCATTAACCCATCACTGCCGTACAAATCATGAATCCGGAACCGGGAATCAGAGGAGTATTGTCGCCATGGGACAGTAACGGTATCGACCTGTCGACCAATACCGATTAATTCTATTTGTGTTTCTGCAGTTTAAGTACTTCGGATTGGGACTCTCACTATCTGTCCTTCGCCACCTAGCGAAAAGATACTTTGGAGAAAAAATCGCGAACAAGCAGTAGAGGGTAACAGGTTCCATGGGAGCAGTTTTGAAGGTTCTGTCCCACCGTATCCCGCTATACTGCTGTACAACGATTCCGACGAATGCACCCCCAAATGATTACCGTTAACAATGGAGCGCGGAAGCTGTAATAGAAAGTTGTCTGCGCCCTCCTAGCTTAGAGATCGCGCGTCGGCGTCCACGTTAACATTCGATCGATCTCTTGTGCGCCCGCGATGCCCCCCCCCGGCAAGCGGATCATGGTGCAGTGGATAGTGGGGTCGCTTGATGCGAGGGAGGTCGGGGTTCGGTTCCTCAGCGTTGTGGCATACTTGCATTGCAGCTGATTACTTGCGATTTAAGGAGCTTCGACGTGCACGCAACTTTGAGACATTTTTTGCGCATTTTCCAGCCGTTTGCGTTTCGCTGCTCGAAAAGCGCAGAACCCAGATCCGCATTCCCTGGGCGACGAGAGCTTCGCGTATGTAATGCTAGGAATGAAGAATTTCGCGCTCCATCGCCAAAGCACGTCTAAATAATACAGTAACCCTTCGGGCTGTGTTCGTCAGGATCATGCTAGTCTATACTGTTCTAGATATGTAGAGGAAGCAGTTTTTTACTGTAACGAAAGTAGGAAGGCCTTAAGAAGAAAAGAAGACCGTCGGGATGTTTTATTCTCGAGGCTGGGGGCGAAGCCGCCAACCAGTAGCTTGGTGGCTCCTAGGCAGCTGAACTTCTTGTATCACGATAAGATAATGGTGGATTTCCAGCACGAGCGACAAGTCTCTTCCAGTAAAAATCGTGCCCCAACTGCAATCAGGTCCTAGATGGGTTTGCCCACGACGAGCGCCCCCTAATCGCAATATTTCACTTCGGATCCGGAAAAGGTGCTTTCTCCGCCTCTCCCATCAACTGTTTTCGCACTTAAGATTCCGTGTCTATATCAGTGCAATGTAACAAGGTATTCCCACAGATTTATCCTAGAGGAGGGGGCATAGTTGGAAATGTGGATCAGGTGACGCAGGACACTGTCAAGTTGCCCACTCACAAGCCAATTATGCATGTAGTCTTGTGTAATTGCTTATTTTCAAATTTGCCGCAGCTACCGCACAAACAGATTGGAATGCCCCTCTGATTAGGAAGGAGCTTTTCTGCTTCCTGCTTTCTAGTCTGTGATCCTCTCAGCAGGATATCTTCAAAGCATACGACAAGGAGTTGTGCTGCAGGCCGTCTAGAGCAATCTTGGATCGCCATATCGCAACCTACCCACCCTGGAATTGAGCACACCCTCTCGTAGCCCATCTTCTCGTAGAGACGAATCGCAGGAGTATTTGTGTGTAATACATGTAGATATATCTAAAAAAATGAATTTGGACTACCAGTGCTGGATGTTGTCGCAGAAAACATTCCATCTTCCATTAGATCTAACGCTACCCGTCACGTTTTCTTCTGTCTTACCGTCTCTAGATCTATACTAACGCTATGTGGTTGGGAAATTGCTAAGGGCCCGTTCATACTTCGCGACAGCAGCGACAAGAGCGCAGCGCGCGTGGCGTGCGCGGCGTGCGCAGCGTGCGCAGCGCGCGGAAGTATGAACAGGCGACAAGAGCGACAAGAGCGACTGGAGCGACAGGAGCGACAAGAGCGACTGGGACGTCGGGCGTAGTGTGGTGTACGTAATTGCACCATAACTTCGTGGCCTAAAATATCAAGTGAATAGAGGTCTTCTCTTCTAACTTTAACTTCAATTGCATTAGTTTTTGGAAACTGAAACAAACACAAGCAAACAGTTGTATTAGTAAAAAGTTTCCGGAAACTGAGATAAACACAAGCAAACAGACATATTTTTAGTCAAAAAAGTTGTTAGAAACTGAAACAGACGGAAGCGAACAATCATATTACCTACATCGTCAGTCTGGCACTCAAAATAGACATAAAAGCCCTCCTTACCTTTGTGTGAAGAACGTCCGAACAGGAATCGTTTCCTTCGAGCACTAGTGCGCCTTCCAGCACTAGTGCGGTGTAATTACGTACTCCACACTCCGTTCGTCGCCCCAGTCGCTCCAGTCGCTCCCGGCGCCGGCGCGAAGTATGAACAGGCGACAAGAGCGACAAAAGCGACAAGAGCGACAAGAGCGACTGGAGCGACCGCGCCGGCGCTCGAGTATGAACACTTTTCGGCGGCGCGCGCTCGGTTTTAATCGATATGCATGTTTTGCACGGGCGACGAGTCGCTCTTGTCGCGAAGTATGAACAGGCCCTAAGGAAACTAAGGTGGACTCGTGATAGATGTTTGCATTAGAGCGCGAAATCGACATCGGAGCATGCTTCTCCACGGGCGATACTCCGCACATTGCGTGGATTGCGTCAGCGTCTACGTGGAAGTTCGATCGATTATATCACACCGATACCATTTGTCTCATGTTGATTCCGACTACTGGTAAAGATGGTTTGCCGCGGAGTCGAGCACAGAGCAGACCAGCGTCTGGAATCTACTCTACCACGACCATGCCGCGTTTGCAAGAACGAGGGCGTCGGCAGCCAAAAGGTGGCTCCTGCCGGGGTCACTTAGCACTAGAGATTTCGGCAAGGACAGCTAGATGGACCAATGCCGGAGTTCCTTCCTCGCCTGATCCTGCGCACCCCCAGAATCACAAAATGGAGAAATGTTCAGCCTCAGTGCTACGCACTCACACGTGCGAAACCCAGCTCTAATCAGAGTTTCACGCTCCAACATCTATCTCGTTTCCCCACTAGTTTACATAGCCCAACCCATCTACCTCATCGTCAGTATTCCCATCCATGTTATTCCTAAGATTTCAGGTGCTATTCCAGTTGGGAGGGCACACAGATTGGGCTAGGTGAACCTAGGACAAGATATGTGCGTCTATGTGTACCTAGGACGAAAATATTTTTAGGATCTCATTTTTGAATTTTGGTCCACTTTGGGTGCGCTCTATCACACTGAATTCAACCAGAATTTGCTGATACCGTAATGCAGTGTGTGATTGGGGCGCGGTTGCAGCTTTCTTGCAGCACA
Organism: Heligmosomoides polygyrus bakeri; assembly: GCA_947359475.1. NCBI lineage: Eukaryota > Metazoa > Nematoda > Chromadorea > Rhabditida > Heligmosomidae > Heligmosomoides > Heligmosomoides polygyrus. The sequence goes on from OX375866.1 coordinate 105,027,199, forward strand.
GTCACGTTATTCATAGATTGTTCATTATTATTCATAGATAGATGGATAGTCGTCAGACTTCTAGTGTTCCCTCGAATGTTTACTTATTCTGTGACACTTATGCTTGACATTGAGTTGTTAGAGTATAAGCGGAAGAGTAACTCACCGGGTCAGGGTAGGCCCCTGAAGCGCAGGGCTCAGTAGGCATGGTCGAACCCTTGACGACAAACGCGCCCCAAGTTAGACAGGCGAGGCGTAGGCTAGGATCGATATAGGTGATGGCGAACGCGCCCCAGGCGAGACGAACAAGGCGCGGGAAGCGGGTTAAAGGAAGAGCCCCCCAAGAGTGTTAAGGCCAGGTGGCCTGGGGGTCTTTGTGTTCCGTTAGCTCTAAGAGAGCGTCGTTGTGTGCTGCTGCTCTTCGTGAGTGTTCTCGGTTCTGCTGCTCTTCATTAGCGACTCTGGGTTCCTCTGCTGCTCTGCGCGAGCGTGTGCGGGTGTGATAGGATTCTTCATCTTCTCGGGAACCTGCGTTGTCGCGAGCTCTTAGTGGACGTATCGTCTACGACACCTCGTCGATCCACGCCATTCTAGTCAGCGCTACGTCACCGTTTAGTAAGGTTGTCGGTGTTACGCTTTTGCTGTCTGTGAGTTTATCAGTGCGGCCTACGCGTCGCTGTAGTTAGATCATCGTTAGGTCTTTAGCCGGGGGCATACTTCCATCGCCGCGATGCCATCGCGGCGCTCAGTTCATGGCCATTCCGCCGCATGCGAGAGAGCAGTCAAAGAAAACTTCGCCGCGGCCGCCGCAACAGCAGCGGTCGGCATGCGCGATAGCTTCCCGCGCCCATCGCGGGCATGGCATACTTCTTCGCGCCGCGCGCGGTGTTTAGCATTGGTCCTGGACGGATCGCCGTCGCGCTCCCTTGCAGAGCGATGGGCGATACGACGAGCACAGAGAAATTCAAATTCTTTCGCGTCGCTCTGCAAATCTCATCGCCGCGATTCCGTCGCGGCGACGGGAAGTATGCACGAGGCCTTTCCCCTGCGTTTCAGCGGGTCTGTCGGTGCTCGCTAGGATAGTAATTTCATTCAAAGTGTTCTTGTTTGTTGTGGTTCTGTTTGGTTTGTCGATAAAGTGTTTTATTTAACCAAGGTGTTGATTGAAGAGTGTCCGTGATTATCGGTTCTATCGATTACCAAAACTCAATATCAATTTCACCTGGCCCTTATAGAATACATTGGAATCCCACACTGACGTGAATGCTGTGGAATTTAAAGGAGCGCCAGAATAATGAGGAAACGCTCAAAGGCTGGTCAATGGAGATAATACTGTAAAAGTAAGTTTGAGGTATAACGCCCACGAAGCACAACTTAGACTGCGCGATTTCTTCAGAAACACCAACTACTTAACCAACTATACGTGGAGAAAAGTTGAAGCTACATAGGCAAGAATTAAGACCAATGTTCTGGTGGAGTTTAGGCTGAGGCTAACATATAAATCTGATCCCACCCTATTCAACCTGTATTTCGATCGTTTCTTTCCAAGTCCACCACGTACGCGTGCTATGATTAGGGGAATTGCTAAGAACACTAGAACCAAATCGGAATAGGTGCATGGACTTCGGTAGAACACGTCAAATTGGCGCGCGCGGGTTGATACGCAGGTATACTGTAGTGTGCGCCTGCTGCCGATGCGTCGTGGCTCGCATCGACATGTCTTGTACGCCCGCGATGGCGCTATTGGCAAGCGGGTCGTGGCGCAGTGCGTAGTGGGGTTGCTTCATATGGGCGAGCTTAGGGGTTTAGTTCTCCCGCGTTGCGGCGTTTTTGATCCGCATCCTGGAATCGTTCCCCCAGCTGCGGACTCTCCCTCGGCGACGAAAGCAGTTTCCACACAAGCAGCTCGGATGGGCCTCAAAATCTATTCCGATCTGGTCCCCAGTCCGTATTACAAATCCTTGAATGAATCGCTGTTAAGCATTCAACTTACCACCATGCTTAAATAAGCGGTCATGTTGACACAACCGTGCTCGAGTGCCAAAGATGCGCCCCGACGCAAAAAACCTATTCCGATCTGATTTTAGCGACCACAGATCATCTATGATTAGGATGGCTTAAAGAGCTGGGCGCTCGCCAGTCGTGCAGCGGATTACGGTGGCAGCAAATTCTGAATGAATTCTATAATTCAGTCTCTATCACAACCATTGAAATTCTCTGCACCCATACAACAGGATGGCGTCTGATTTTATTACCGCATCAAGACCTCCTTTCGGCCGTGTTACAACAAACAGATGTCGTTTCTTTTCTGCGATAGCTCCCAACGTCAATGATGCCAGGACTCACTAATTGACTGCCTTCTTGTAGTAGAACTGTACTTGCACGTTGTAGTAATTGTGTAGCGATGCCGATCTTTCGATACTCTGGTGCGACAATTAGAGTCGTAATATAGCACGTCTGAAGTAGATTCGGTTCAATCCCAATCGGTGGAGGGGGGGGGGGCAGTCCACAATGACTTGTAACTCCATTCAATGGAAGTACGCCATGAGGCGATGCGTGGAGCCCGCGGGTGTCCCTCTATGTATCGCCCACAGTGAATGAGTCGACGCGCACGCATTCGCGCATAGCGCGGGAACTCAAACGGATATTACGAGCAGCGCCGCTGCCGGCTCTTCCTAGTTTTATAACGAACTTTTTTAATAGTTCAGAGTCAGGATCGTCAATAACGAAGGGGAGGAGGTCAGGTAAGGTGAGGGTCGTTCATGTGCTATATTGTATGTTGTACGTACTCATGCGTAACTAGGTTTACAAGTCATTGTGTACTGCCCCCTCCCGCGATGGGATTGAACGTCGATTCTAAGTAAGAAGATAAACCGCATACGGATGCGTCGCACTCACGATTAGCCAAGTGGCCATCCCTCGATGCTCAACATCCTATGGAACGAAGTCCGCCGAATTTATGTACCTGCTTGTACTCGTCAATTAGTTTCCGTTCGTCAGGATGAATATACATCATCGTGAAGTAGTCCTTCACATTTCGTATCACGCCGATGGCGCCGACTAACTTGCCTTCTTGATTAAAAGCACCTGAAGGCCCGAGTGGTTAGCCCTGACGACTAGTGTCCGGATACAGCCTGCACCAACCTAGCGAGTAATGAGTGGCGGTGTCGGTGGCGATGGTCAGCCAGTAGTTCTCAGGATAGGGCAGAGGAAGGCAAATACCGCCGAGTCTAAACAGGCTGGCGTTCTGAAGAGAAAGCGACATCGCTCCTCTGCAAGAAGTAACGCCGAACTCACTCCTTCAGCGCCTCAAAGTCATTGACAGTCAGTTCCCGATAGGCTATGTTTGGCGGATAGGCGCTCATCTAAAGCGCGCCGCCACCGACGAGTAGATCAGCGTTAGCAAATGAACCTCACCGTATTTGCCAGAACGATCCTACTGTTTATCTCCGTCTCATTGCGTCTGACTGATTCTGTACTGATTACGCACAGATCATTTCACCTAGCTTCGCCCATATCTGACGGAATAGTTGCTAAGGGGGAGGGGCGCCAGGCTAGGGAGGGGACTCCGGAGTGTGGTCCATCCCAGCTGCTTTTGTCGCTCAGGGGGAGTCCGCGGCTGGGTTCTGCAGAGCGCATACAGCTGAAAAATGCGCACAGAACACCAGAAAATTGTGTAGACGTCAGAATCCCTCAAATCTCAACCAGTCAGTTGAAATACAAAAATCCCGCGACGCAGGAGAGCCGAACCCCCGACATCCTCCGCATGAAGCAACGCCACGATCCACTGCGTCACGACCCGCTTGCCAGCAGCTCCACCGCGAGCGTACAAGGGACCGATGCGCGTCGATTGAATGCCCACGTAGCCCACGTGTACGGCGCGTTGAACAAGTGTGCTCCAGTGCCAACGCTTTCTTATGTCGTGCATCTATTCCGACCTGGTTCTAGTGGTCTTAGCAATTGTTGGTGCAACGCAGTGGTGCTATGTTTCCAGAATTACTTTGTCTTCCTTTTTTCTCAAAATAACTACACATGTAGAGGATCTATCCTAGTCGGATAGGTGGGAACCGCTAGAAAAACGAATCACGCAAAAATAGCGTGACCTCTCCCAGCTTAGATACATATAGGAAAGAAGACCCACTCGTGAGCTACTTCAGTGTTTCGCTACTGTAAAATAGCTCATTTTCACTTTTGCCGCTGCTGACAGAGAGAACTACCCCTTCGCTTTAGGAAATATCGCGCATGCTTTAAGTTAGGATATGCCAACGTTCCAAACCAGGAAAGCATTTCATTAAAGCCATGAAGTTCTTGACTTCCCACTAACAGGAAGAGCAGAAGGAGTAATTGGGTTGTATCGCAGAGTTTCACAGCTTCGGGTAGGGCCTAACTTTCTCAACTACCGGAACTTTAAGGACCTCACCCTGCCTATTGGCGAGTCTAAAAGATTTGCTAACATGCCTATGCCTCAGCTTAAGCATTTATACCCTGCAAGGGATTTTTTGCAAATGGTTTTAGCTGTATGCTTTTATTAGGTCACCCAATAAGTAATGTCGTTTTTTCGATCTTCACTTCAATTGAACAAATTTTCAACAAAACTTCATTTCAGCCAACAATGTAATCACCATCATTATCAGCAACATTTCTCCACCTAACGAGCAAATCTTCAATACCTGAGCAATAAAACTGCTGTGGTTCTTGAACAAAATATGTAGACATAGCATTTTGAATGTCCTCCAAACTTTCAAATTTCTTGCCACTTAGAAAATGCTGTAGAGACCGGAGTAAGTGGTAATCCGAAGGTGCGAGACAGGGAGAATACCGTGCGTGAGGCAGAACCTCCCATCTTATTTCGTTGATTTTTTTCCAGCGTCCGTTTTGCACAACGCGGTCTTGCATTGGCGTGATGGAGAACTACGCCCTTTCTGTTGACGATCGCCGGATACTTTCCAGTAAAGCTTGGTTCACTCGATCCAATTGCTCACGGTAAAGGTCGGCGTCAACGGTCTGTCCAGATTTGAGCACTTCAAAGTGGACAGTTCCACGGATATTCCACCAAACACAGAGGAGTGTCTTTCTGAGATGAATATTCGGCTTCGGAGTACTTCTTGGTTGTTCATTTTTGGAAAGCCACTGCTTTTTGCGCTTGGGATTACCGGACAAGATCCATTTTTCATCTCCTGTGATCAGTCGATCAAAAAACGGGTCTGTACGGTGTCTCTGAAGCAGTGCGTTGCAAAACGTCGATCGGTTGCCACGGTTCTCGGCGCATAAATCGTGCGGTACTCAAACACCTGCTCTGCATACCTTGCCAATTCGGCGCAGAAGACAATGTATGGTTGATTTAGGTTCGTTGAGAGTACTCGAAAGTTCCTCCACTGTTTGACAAGGATTCGCCTCCAGTTCTGCCATCAGTACGTCGTTGTCAAACGTTACCGGTCTTCCTGATCTAAAGGAGTCGACGAGGCCAAAATTACCGGATTTGAACTTGGAATACCATCGCTGGCATTTGCGAGCGTCCAATGCATCTGGATTTGCAATGCCGATTATGCTCCTGTGAGATTTGCCAAGCTATTTCAGCTGAATATGCAAGCTAGAAATTCAACGAATGAAAGATTTTAAAAGAGCAAGTCTCATTTACCTTAGAATCACTTTAGTGCACCTTCGAAATACACAAATCTGCCGAAAAATAATGAGCTGAAACCGTAGTGCACAAAAAACGACATTACTTACTGGGCGACATAATATTATTTTTTACTTTGGGTTTTGCATGTGCATATTTTGCACGCATGTGATTGGTTATATCTTAATCACATGTGAAATAAATATCGTCGTACACCTCATACTAGACCTAGTAATTCCACAGTAAAAGAATAGTGACTAAGAGACGACGTAGATCAACCTCATTTGATATGCACCACGCATTCTACATCAATAGGATGTTGCGGAGGCCATTTGAATGCGCATTTGGCCTATGGGCACTTGGCGCGCAGTCGGAGGAGGTGCCGGCTTTCGCGTGCACCTGATTCTAGATCCTGGTTCGGATCTCCCGCCCAAGTAGCTCTAACCATGCAAGCATGTTGAAGATTACAAAAATGAAAGCTGTTTTAGCACGATTTCCCCCGTCTTTGCGGGGGAAATCGTGCTAAAACGTCTTTGCTATCAGAAGGTGTATAGGGCAGCCGAAGGTTGGGACGGTCTTGCGCACACCTCGTATCGATTTGTGGTTCGGATCCATTAGGGAGGCACATGTAGCGCAGCCGGAGGAGGCGCTGACTGTCGCGTGCACCCGATACTATTAGGCTGTAACGAATTAAATGGCACTGGCTCGCGCCATTTTTTGGCGCGTCTTTACGCGTTTGATCAAAAACAAACCGTAACATGTGGCATATAGAGTTTTATTGACTTTTTTTGCAGATGGACAAAAGGGTAATCCGAGGCATTTACTTGTATGAATTCAAGCTGGGCACTACAGCTAAGGAGGCGGACGAGAAGATCAAGGCCGCATTCGGTCAAGGATGTTCCACAATTCGGACGGCGTATCGTTGGTATCAGAAGTTCCGGAATGGAGATGAGAGCTTGGAAGGACATGAAGGTCGTGGGAGGCATAGTGATGTTGATGAGGACAAGCTGAGAGATGTGGTAGAGGAGAATCCACACAAAGGTACCAGGGAGATAGCGAAGGTTCTTGGCGTCAGTCACAACACAGCTGCCCGGCATCTGAAGGAAATTGGAAAGACCAAAAGCTGGAAAGATGGGTGCCTCACGAGCTGTCTGAGGAGCAAAGAAAGCGACGATATGAGATCTCGTCCGCACTGCTTCTACGGAACGAAACGGACCCATTCCTTGATCGCATCGTAACCTGTGACGAGAAATGGATAATGTACGACAACAGGCGTCGATCGGCACAGTGGGTGGACAGCGATGAGAGCCCCAAGGTTTTTGCGAAGCCGGAATTGCACCAAAAGGAAGTAATGGTGACAGTATGGTGGTGTTCGCTGGGAATTATTCACCACGGCTTCCTCCCTCCCGGTGAATCCATCACGGCAGAGAAGTACTGCATTGAAATTGAAGAAGTGATGAAAAAGTTGAAGGATATCCGGCCGGCCTTGGTAAACCGAAGGCGAGTTCTCCTTCTGCACGCCAATGCTCGCCCCCATGTAGCACGAATGACGTTGCAGAAATTGAATGAGCTGAGCACTGAAACTCTCCCACACCCTCCGTTTTCTCCCGACCTCTCCCCAACAGACTACCATTTCTTCAAGCATCTTGGCGACTTCTTGGTAGGGAAAATATTCAAATACCAACAGGATGCCGAAAGTGCCTTCGAAGATTTCGTCAATTCCAGAACTTCTGATTTTTATGCTACTGGGATAAAAAAGCATGTGTCACGTTGGCAAAGATGTGTAGAATCAGAAGGTTTTTATTTCGATTAATAAGCTTGCCTACAAGCCGAGATATTAGCTGTTTAAATTTACAGTGGTTCAGTGCCATTTATTTCGTTACAGCCTAATACTTTCCTGGTTCGGATTTTCCGCCCAGGCCAACCAAGCCTTCCATCCCTCCGGGGTCGGTGAATTGGTACCAAACCGGGAAGAATAAAGCGCTGACTTGTTCATTGGCTGGCCGTAAGTCATTGAATGGCCAAGTACGCATCCAAATTGCTTCCACGGCATCCCGTAGATGTAGAATGCGTGCCGCACCTTAATTGCTAACCAAATGCGATCGTGTACTGCCCAGAGCCGCAGGTGGAGTGCAGGGTATGGACTCCTTGCTCCTGCTGTGTCGGGTCAATTAGTTCCTTGTGTGAGGGAGCGGCATGTTCATGCAAAGATTGTGTGAATGTGTTCGCACCTGCGCGGATTGTAACTGTGTCTGCCCGGCCAAATATACGGTCTTGTTCTAACACATTTGCTTAAGCCTGGAGCGGCTGATAGAGAGGCTATATGATGTTACAGGATGTTTTGTTGCGATCAAAACTCTTGCGCCAGGCGGGACTCGAACCCGCATCTTCTGCTTTCCGGAAAGCAGAAGATGCGGGTTCGAGTCCCGCCTGGCGCAAGAGTTTTGATCGCAACAAAACATCCTGTAACATCATATATACGGTCTTAGCTCGAGCTCGGGAGAAGGAATGTCAGCATAATCGCTATGTACATTTGTTGTATTTGTCATTAAGGGCAAGGAGCTTGCTGCCATCGCTCAGCCAACTTTCTGATCCCATCCTTCCAGAACTGCTTGGGCCTGGCGTTGATCAACTGCTCGACATGGTTGTCAAGGACTGGTTGGGTTCTTGTGTCCCTTCCGACTAGGAAGTCCTGTAGGCTCAAGTAGTAGTGGTAGTCGCATGGAGAGATGTTCGGCGAATACGGTGGGTGAGGCATGTGAACGTAGCCCAGCTGGCCAAGCTTATCCGTGGTTACTTGTTCCCGATGGGGTGAGGCGTTGTCGAAGAGGAGAATCTTCTTGAAGCGCTGCGAATGAATAAGAGCGAGTCGCCGGCCCATCTCCTCTATTTCGTTCACCATGACCTTGGAGTTCATCGTAGTGCTCTTGGGAAACAGCTTCCGGTGAACCGATCCATGGGCGCAGACCCAAAAGCTCCAAAGATGCTTCTCGCCGTGAACATCTCGCCGAACGAAGGTCGGTAACAGGTCACCAGGCCTCACCCAGACTCGCTGCTTGGCAGGGTTAAGGCAGAAGACGTACTTCTCATCCTGCGTGAATATTGAGCCCAGGCTGCTCGGGGTTGGGAATTGGGCGAGATTTGCGCGACACAGGTCGACTCGTCAGACTGGGGTTTCGGCATGAGACAGCATGGGGTTTTTGGCATGCTTCTGGAAAGGGCGGAAGTGGTAACTTCTCAGATAGGGTTCAGTAAGTAGCATACAAACATACAAATACGACAAGCACGAAACCAGACTCTAGCCACGAAAAACGTGGACACAGCATGGGTGTCTCATTACTTTTGCCCCCCCCCCCCCCTAATATGTTTCACTCCGTCGCGTTTACCCCAACGCTTGGAATTGTGGTAAATGCAACGCGGCTAAACACCTTTACTCAAATATAAGTAGAGAAAACCTTTATTAAGCAGTACCCTGACTCAATTTTCAAGCTTCGGTTCAATCACATCACACACACTCCAACAACGTCATAAGGCAAGACTGACGTTATTACACAGCACCGTCTACAAGGCAATGCCTCCTACAACAATATACTGTCTCGAAGCACGTCGAGCATTACTTTCAGAAGGATGGAGAAAAATGGGAGAACAGGACGACGAACAGAGGAAGAGGATCACAGAGAAACAGAAATATGATAAGGAGACAGATCACATCACCAGTCACGACTAGACCAAGAATTCTCATCACTTGTGCACAAGTTGATCATACATTAACATAAAACGCACGCTAAGACACCGAAACCTTCGAGAGTAAAACTTTTGCCGAAAGACGGCAATGCAGCTCGAAGGCCAATCAGCATCGAGCGGTGATCCTCCTAAGTCGGACCGCGCTCACCAAAATATTAGGTTGGCCCACAAGTCCCCGCCGTTTTTTCCAACAATTCATTGCGAATTTCGCCGGTGGTCTCTTGCGTAGCGCTCTACAGCTTTCGAAAGAGAATGGTTTGCTCTATCAGAGCATGTATTGCATTTCTTTTCGCATCCTGAATTTCGACAATTTTTAGGTCATTAATGTGAAAAGTGAAAAAGTGAAAAGTGGCCATCTGCGGCAGTTCCTTCTCTCCGCTTAAGGCCGCCACAGACTTCTGCGGCGCCGCTCGGCGGCGCCGCTGCCCTATGCTTAACCATAGGGCAGAGACGCAGAGCTCGCCTCCAGCGGCGCCGCTCAGCGATGTCGCTCGGCGGCGCCGCAGAAGTCTGTGGGGGCCTTTAGGTTTGTAATTTTTGCGCAGCTTTTCATAGCATTTGGAAGACAATGTTCTGCGCTGCAAGAATACGTGTTGGTCCTGTTTGCTCATTTGTCCTTTATTGACTTGTAGGTCATCAAATTGGGACGTCCGAAGGAGAAAGTTTATTATTGCCTACAGCTCCTGCCCTGTGATTGGCCTTTTTTGCTTGGTGTTATATGTCGTTTGGAAGAGGATGTCTTGCTCAGTAAGAATTTGTGTCCCGTTTATTGGCTCATGCTGATTTCTGTTGTTCGGAACAACCGAACAAGGAGTTATTATTATTATTATTTTATTATTATTTATTACATGGGTCAAATCCATGTAAAGAACAATGTAATTAGAAACGGTATAGAACGACATCCACATCAAATTGGCTAACGATCTAGATCAAAGTGTTATAGAATGATTAGAAAGTATTAGGTTGGCAACTAATTTCGTGGACTCTCAAGAATCTTCAGCAAAAGTATTTATTAACAAATAACAAATGACAATCTTTAATCAAAATAAAATTCCTCGGAACGCAGAAGTGCTTCCCATATATCAGGTAGCTGGTCTATCCCACGGCCATAGAATTATTGTGCTTTTAAGGCCAAGAATCTTTGGAGGTGCATTTTGACCCGGTCCACATTATTAAATCGTCTTCCAACCAAGAAGTACTGCACCGAACTAAAAATGTGGTAGTCGCTCGGCGCAAGGTCTGGGCTGTAAGGTGGATGAGTTTGACGCTACCAGTCAAGGTCTTCTATTTTTTGAGGCGTCTGGTTCGCTACATTCTCTCCGTTTGGGGGTGTCAAGAAGGTATTAACTTCTGGGAGCTCGTCAAGAACGTTTCCGGCATTAATGCTGTAATTTACTCTTCTCAACCTGGCCGTGCGTAGGCTGAACTCCGCTGGAATCGGTTCAGACAGAATCTCCGGAGCGGAATTATCTATCAGCAAGATAACGCCAGATCGCACGTCACGAATCGGGAGCTTCAAAAAATCGAAGACCTCAGCTGGGAGCGTCTAACTCACCCACCTTACAGCACAGGCTGTGCGCCAAATGACTAGCACCTTTATAGCTCGCTGCAGCACTTCTTGGTTGGAGGACGATTCATTAATGTGGACCATGTCAAAATGTACCTCCAAGGATTCTTGGCTTCAAAAGCACAAGAATTCTACGGCTGTGGGATGGGCCAGGTAGCTGATAAATGGGAAGCGGTCCCGCGTTCCAACAGATCTTATTTTGGTTAAAAACTGTTATTTGTTATTTGTTTATGAACACTTTTGTTGAAGGCGCTGGAGAGTCCACGAAATTAGTTGCCAACCTAATAGTTACCACAATGCTGATGAAAAAATGTCAAACACCATGCATTCCTCTTCCTTAGCAAAGTACCATTTGTGAATGCTGCTCTGTGTTCGTTCTGTACAGTTGCTTCCTGGGAGTGAGCACATTTGATCCACCAATCCAAATTGAAACAGATGCATGAGTTGTTGGTGTAGATGATTTTCTCTTTTTGGAATTTTGTTGATATTCGACAGAAATCGGCATGAGCCAATAAACGCGACAAAAATCCTTATAGAGCAAGACATTCTCTTCCAAACGACATATAACACCGAGCAAAAAAGTCCAACCACAGAGCAGGAACCGTCGGTAAAAATAAATCTTCTCCTTCGGACGTCCCAATTTGATGACCTAAAAATCAATAAAGGACAAATGAGCAAACAGGACCAACACGTATTCTTGCAGCGCAGAACATTGTCTTCCAAATGCTATGAAAAGCTGCGCAAAAAATTCCAAACCTAAGCGGAGAGAAGCGACTGCGCAGATGGCCACTTTTTCACTTCTTCACTTTAACGACTTAAAAATCGACAAATTTCAGGATAAAAAAAGAAGTACAATACATCCTCTGATAGACAATTATAAACGGCGGATATCAGGACCGGCTCACCGTAACCGCAGTGCGGGTCGCGCCGAGACTTTGCTGTCTGCGCCCTCCTGGCTCAGTGATCGCGCGTCGGCGTCCACGCTGCGACGTCCGATCGATGTCTTGTGCGCCCGCGATGGCACCGAGTGTAAGTGGGTCGTGGTGCAGTAGGTAGAGGGTTTACTTCATGCGAGGGATGTCGGGGGTTCGGTTCTCGGGCGCCGCGGCTTTTTTGCACTTCAGCTGAGTATCTGAGACCTGGGAGGTTTCGACGTCTACACGACGTTGCGCGTTTTTGCGCATTATTTCAGCCGTATGCGCTTCGCCGCTCGATGAGCGCAGAACCCAACCGCGGACTCCCCCCTGAGCGAAGAAAGCACACTCCATACGAGCAGCTTGTATGGCACACACCCTGGAGTCCCTTCCCTAACCTGGCTCTGTGCTCATAGAGCGCAGAACCTAGCCGCGAACTTCCCCTGGGCGAAGAAAGCACACTCCATACGAGCAGCTTGTATGGCACACCCTGGAGTCCCTTCCCTAGCCTAGCTCTGCGATTGCACAATGGACGTCTCACCCGACGCCTAAGGTTACGGTGAGCCGGTCCTGATATCCGCCGTTTATAATCCTGTTCCTCTGATAGAGCAAATCATTCTCCTTCGAAAGCTGTGTAGCGCTATGCAAGAGACCGCCGGCGAAATCCGCAATGAATCGTTGAAAAAAGGCGGGGACTTATGGGACAACCTAGTATAAACCTTACTCTAAGCGTTGTGTGGAGTCTTTTTTTGTAAAATAGATTACACTTTTGATTTGTAAGACATATAGACGACGTCGTAAAATATCATTATGCTTATTATCTCAGATCAGAACAAACGCTCGAGAAGCTCCTCCAGGATATTATGGATTCTGAGAACAAGAAGAATAATGGACACGTTCAGGGCTCTATTCCGAGATAATTTAACTCCGCCCACTTCCAACGATTCTTGAAAAATTTAGAAATATATGGTAATAAAAAGGTAATGCGACCAAACGGATAAGAAAGCCGGCGAGTAGGCTGCCCAACGCTCAGTTAATAGTCGCAAATATCGCGTCGTGCTGCAACAGCACAAGAAGCTAACATGCTAGGACTGACCAGTTCACGAGCAGCGCGACAATTTAAGCATACTGCTGCATTACCGCTCAGCGGACTATAAACCACGACAGGAACGACCGTTTCGGAATAGAGCCCCGACGAGCATCTTTTCTACCTTATTAACAAAGAATTCCACTGAATAGCAGAATCATAGAACTCTTCGAACTCAGCATCGCACCCGATGAACAACCGTGTAAGCAAATGGTGACCTGAAACGTCGAGATCTTGCAATGGATTTACGAATATAAAACACCAAAAATTAATTTTTCAACGATTACCCAGGGAACCACCTATTTTGCGGATCCACATGACTATCTCGACAAAATAAGAGGAATGAATGCTGCAGAAATCATTGAGAACTCGAACCCCACACGGCTCAACCTGAGTATACACCATTTTCACGTCAAGTTGGCCACTTTTTTCACGTCAAACTGAACACTCTCCGAAGCAGCTTGACGAAACTTTTGAGACCAAACTGAACATCTTCTAAGGCCCCTGTTATACTCCCGAGAGAGCATCCGCGGACGGGCGGGAATCGCGCCGGGGTCCTTCACCTGGCCAATCGCCGCGCCCGCCGTTCGCGGTGCACCTTCAGTCCGCGGACGTCCTGCGGATGCTCCCGCGGGAGTATAACATAGGCCTAAATCAAAACGAGCATCTTCCAGATTAAACTTTTCTGAAATTTTTCCAAGTCACCTGCCCCAATAAGTGGACACACTTTCCAATCTTATAAAAATTCTACATTTAAGCGAAAATAATGAATTAAATATCTTTTTAAAGCTCAGAAAGGAATATATGGGTTAAAAGAAGAGATCGCGCCAAGCACCCGACTAGCTCATGCTCGCTTCTGATTTGATTGATATAAATTCTGTTTGCGTAGAGTGACATAGATTTGAACGGTATATCAAGAACAGCTGAAGACACACCTATCCTCACACCCCTATTACAAAAGAGCAGCACTGACACTCAATCAAATAAAAATCGCATCTATTTAGTCCAATGCATGGCGCGACCTCTTCTTCTAATACATAAAAGTCATTGTTGCTTTCGTGCGCCGTAAAACAAATTTCATTCATTCTTTTTGCTTAAAAAATAAATTCCTACAACACCTCCAACAAAGTGATCACTTACAGGGGTAAGTGAACTTTGAAATTTTCAAAGGAAGCTTTATCAAATTTTCCTGTACGAAAAATTTTTCGAACCTTTTTGTAGAGTCTCTAGTTGAATGTAAAAGAAGCTCATTTCGATTTGGAAAACTTCGCTTTGATGTCAAAGTCTTAAGCTAGCTTCGAAAGTGTCCAGTTTAATTTGAAGTGTCCAATTCGACGTGAAAATGACAAATATCCATCCTATAACGAAAATGCAAATGAGTGACAGACCTTCGAACAGCTCATATATCGTTACGGTTCCCAACTGGGGCCGGATTCATCAACGACTTTCGTAACTTTAACGGAGAATTGGGATCTATCCTGGTCCGGGGGAGGGGCACATAACTAAAAGGTAGGTAACAAAATGAACTGAGACTTACCGAGCGGCTCCTAGAGAACGAGTTGGAAGCTAAAAGAAACCAAAAAAGAACGAACAAACAAAAAAATTAAAAATCGCCGCGGTTTACAACCGTCTCGGCGGGCAAAGAGCGACGGAATGGAAGCATGCCGCGTACTGACCGCGGCTGACATGTTATAACCAGGATCTAACATGGCGAGGAGGGCACACAGCTTTGCCTGCTTACAACCGCAACAAATGTAATTTTTTTTTCGTTTTTTTTTCTTTGTGACTTTTTCTTGTTTGGGGTCCTATGTTATTGTGTAGGAGCCGCTCGGTAGGTCTCAAGTGGATTTGTTACATATAATACTTTTTACTTATGTGCCCCCCCGGACTAGGATAGATACGAGAATTGTAAGCGAAAAGCTCAGATAACGCGGCTTATCGCTCACCATATCGCTTGATAAGCCGCGTTATCTGAGCTTTTCGTTTACAATTCTCCGTTAATGATACGTAAGTCGTTGATGAATCCGGCCCCTGGCTACTAATCAATCAAGGGACTTCATTATTTGTGGAGCAACAACATAGCTATCAATTCATAGGAAGAAACCCTATGAACCATACTACTGTAGTTCAAAAGCATTCTAAACAAAACCATTTTCAATTTGCTTTGCGCGTAGCATTTTCATGTCACGCTTCTAAGCAACTACACGAACTACCGTAAGCTTACGCTGTGACCTTAAATTATCTATACGAATTCTAATCGCTGAAGTACCCAAATAAGCATCGTATCTTGTTTGTGAAACCTCAAGATCCTAAAATCCAGACGGAAAAGAAGCGCACACTTGTTGTTAAATATTGGTGTAGTCCAAGTTTGAGGAGCGTGATAACGCGGTCGAAAGAGGCGCCGCCTATCGCGTGGACCCGCGAACTATGGTTCCTCGCTCGATTCCCGACCAAGCCATTCAAGCCGC
Source organism: Heligmosomoides polygyrus bakeri (assembly GCA_947359475.1). Classification (NCBI taxonomy): domain Eukaryota; kingdom Metazoa; phylum Nematoda; class Chromadorea; order Rhabditida; family Heligmosomidae; genus Heligmosomoides; species Heligmosomoides polygyrus. Next base: position 105,042,578 of record OX375866.1, read on the forward strand.
CCATACTCCGGAGGCGGTGGCAGGTCGCTGTTTAGGTTAAATACGTATTCATACTGCCTACACGATATTCCGCAGATGTAGAATGCGTGGCGCATAACATTGATTAACGTCGACAGCTGTCCGTTTAGCTTACCAAGTAACTATCCCAATGGTAGGTCTAAACGGCGGAAGCGGTGTATATGGACAGAAACGCCTCTCCCTTATATTAGGTTGGTGCATAAGTTCTCGGACATTTGGGGCATGAAGTATTTATTATCACAACATACGAACAACAATATCAAATCATTTGAAGTAACCACCCTTTCCATCAATTGTCTTTCGCCAACGTGCTGGTAAGTCATGGATGCCTTTTCTCCAAAACGTGGCCAGTTGTGATTCGAAGAATGTGAGCAGTGCCTCCTTGACATCCTCTCGGTTCCTAAATTGCTGGCCGTCCAAACAGCGTTGAGGGCTTGAAAACAAATGATAATCAGAAGGAGCGAGATCTGCTGAGTAAGGTGGATGTGGAAGAACGGTCCATCCGTAGTCCGCCAACTCAGCCGCCGTCGCTCTAGCAGTATGCGGTCTAGCGTCGTGTTGAAAATACGCCTTCACTTGCTCTCCTCGTGTGTTTGAAGGTGGGCCCTCAACTTCCTCAGTTGGTTGACGTAAACCTCTGCCGTCATCGTTATCCCTTCGTCCAGCAGCTCCCAGTATTCTACGCCAAGAACGCTCCACCAAATGCATAGCATCACCTTTTTCACGTGAAGGTCGGGTTTCGGAACGTCCTCTGCCTCTCCAGTTGCGTCAACCCACTGTGCACGCCGGTGATAATTAGGGTGAGTATCCACTTCTCATCCCCGGTGACAAGGTTGTCCAGCCATCCGTGGGTACGTCTGAGGGTAAGGAGAGACAGAGCGACATCGGCTCTGCGATCCATGTCATGTTGCGTCAAGTCGTGAGGTACCCAGCGACCCAATTTTTGCACCTTGCCAGTCGACTTCAATCCTCGAACGACTGTTGAGTGACTAACACCAAGAGTGCTTGATAGTTCGCGAGTGGTTTGGTATGGGTCCGCTTCCACTCTACTTCGGAGGCCATCCAAATCCAGTGTCATCGGGCGCCCTTCTCGTTCATTATCTTCAACGGAGAATTCACCAACTGCAAACTTCGAGAACCACTGCTACACAGTACTTCGAGCAGGAGCACTCTCGTTGTAAACATCCTTCAGGCGACGATACGATTCGTTGGCATTGAGGTCAGATTGATGCAGGAATAACATGACGTGCCGAATATGCGTCTCAGTTGGGATGAATTGCTTAGCCATAATAGCTGACGTTAACAACGCAGAAGTAAATGTTAGGAACAGTTTTGTAGCCCTTTCCTTTCTCTATCGATCGATCATTTACGCGTTGATACATGTGAGAAATTTGGCGGGAAAATGCGCTTTCAATTCAGGAGGGATCAAACGTCCGAGAACTTATGCACCAACCTAATAAATGCAAATGCAAGTATCTCGACCCGAGTAGAGGAAAGGACATAGTTTCCGCCGATTGAGGATTGGGTCAGTAGCCCTCAGCTTTTCTCCTTCAGAGCCAGCGATCGCTGGCTTAGGGGGTAGGATGGCGGAATCATAGCAAAGGTGACGATGGTTCGAGTCCACTTGTTGTGATCCCCTTGTACTTATAAATTATTAGCTGCTTCTAAATTCACAGATTATTGGATTCACTAGTAGCATCATCATATTTGGGTCACAATGATGGTCTAGTTGACTGGTCGCAGTCCGCTGAATCTACTGAGATGTTCCGAACGAAGGAAACCCACTAAGAATTACTTGACAAGCTATGCACAGATGTTAAGAAACGCTAAAACACAAAACAATGAGTTCCACCATGGCAAAATATACGTTTAGTTCGCGCAGTACTTTCTAAATAAGAAACGGAATTCAAAGAACCAATGATTGCAACAACTAGTTAGAGCGCTACAGCCATCAAAGTTGACATTGACTTGTTTCCATATTTTTTTTAGCTCTTTGATAATTTTAAATTTTTAGCCGTTCGATGGTTAAGGCATGATTTAGATTATTATAGCACCGGCATACAAGACATCCTTAAACTCGAAGGTCCGCACCGCGCGAAAAAAATCGTTGGAGAGTCGGTCCAGTAACGCCTTGTATACAATTTCACGTCGATTTGGACACTCTTAAAATCAAATCGGACACTCTTCTAAGCTAGCTCAAGACTTCTGATATCAAGAGATTTCCGATAATCCACGAAGACAAGGACAAGTGGGAGGTGGTATTCGCGGCTCCTCTCAATGAGCTGTGAGACAGTCTGAATATAGTCCATGCAGGAGAAATCCTTGCGAAACCCTGCTTGCTCCAGTGGCTGATACTCATCCAAGCAACGCTCCATACGATTGAGCAGTATCTTGGTGAAGATCTTGTACACAACCGAGAGAAGACTGATGGGTCGATAGTTGTTGATATCCTCCTGCTGACCTTTTTTGAAGATTAGAACTGTTTTCGACTCCTTCCATGAGTCCGGAATCCTACCAAGTCGAAGGTAGTGGTTGAAGTGCTTGGCAAGAAGTGAGCAGAGGGCACTGCCACCCGCACGAAGGAGGTCAACAGAAATGCCGTCCGGTCCGGGAGCAGTGTCCGGCTTCATCCTTCTGATGGCATGAGCCACTTCGGATTCCAGAATGGGAGGTACTTCCTCAGCTGGTGGCATCAAGCATTTCGGGACAGTGATGGAAGAACGGAACAGATCTGTGTAGAACTCTTGAACGATGGCCTCCATCGCTCTTCGAGACGTTTGCGTTGTTCCATCCTTATCCACAAGGGCTGACATTATTGCCTTCTGATCGCAGAGATCTCGTTTGCAGCGCTTTATGCTTGAACCTTTCCCAGCGGCTTCTAACAGCTTCAATCTTCTGTAGGCTTGAATGGACTCCTTCACTGCAATTCGACAGGCCTTCGAGATGGTGACTTTTTCCGGATGGGGAGCATTAGAATCCTGTTTAACAGCTCTTCTTTGCTCCAAGAGTTTAATCGCATGTGCGTTGAGTCTTGAAGCAGACGGTGATGTGGCTTCGCGAGAGCTGCCAGCACATTTCAACAGTCCTTTGGAGAGAAGGTCGTAGTCTTCCGATGGATCTTCAAGAAGATTCCAATCGTACAACTTTATTGCGTATTCCAAAAAATGGCCTTAGGCAGCTTGAACTACAGACTTAATAATGTTATATTATTCATTTCTCACCATCTTATTGAGTCTGTAGTTCAACCTGCCTGAAGGTCATTTCGGTTTGGAAGAGTTCGTTTTGATTTCATAAGTCTAAAGCTAGCTTAGAAGAGTGCCCAATTTGATTTGAAAAGTGTCCAGTTTGATTTGAAATGTGTCCAATTCGACGTAAGAATGGTATAACCAATAACAAAAAACGGGAATGAAGCAATGATAGCCAATAAAATTGTTATTGAATCCAATGGGCGCCTGTAGCCCAGTCGGAGGAGGTGCCGGCTGTCCCGTGCACCCGATACCAGGTTCCTGGTTCGGATTTCCCGCCCAGCCAACCAAACCTTCCATCCCTTTCGGGTCGGTAAACTGGTACCAGACCTGCCTTCGAAGGCCACAGTACTGGCTTGTTCATCGGCTGACCACCGCAAGTCATTGTATGCCCAAATACGCATTCAAACCGCTTCTACGACATCCCGTAGAGGTAGAATGCGTGGAGGGCAACAGCGCTCAATCTTTAATGCCAGCAGATCTGCTCTGTGTACGTTTCGAGTCGAAATATTTGCATTTTCGAATTATTGAAGCAGATCGGCTTCTGTCCATATGCACCATTTCTACGTTCAAATCTACGGGTGGGATACAGGTTCACAGATTGGTTCCACTAGCTTGAAAATCCGCCTCACTACCGTCTACAGCGGACCGTCGAGCTGTGCTACTTCAACTTTAAGGCCTCTGTAACCAATTGACTCTCCCTGTACGCGTCGTAGCATCCATCGCGCTTGGCAAATGCTATCTCTGACTCATATGAGGTGCTGAGACGTTTACGCATCGAGCAATTGAGCGACATTTCACGACGACCGTCGCTCGACGACATTTCCTTCACCGACCCGATGAACCCTTCACGTCTTCGGGCAGCGACCACGTATCGCTTCAGTAAATGTCGCCATGAAATGTGACCCGATGGATGAAATGCCAACACCGTATGGCACTCCACAGGAGCGAAGGATCTTCATAGTGACAAGTCCTAGAAAGTGCTGCGCATTCTGTCCTCGAACAAGTCTGCAGGAAGCCTCCAGTTCCTTAACGTACGTAATCTGGGGCCGGATTCATCAACGACTTACAGCAGAGTAACAGAAGAAACTACATCCGAAAACGCAGATAACGCGACATAACAGCAATCGTTACGGTGAAATCTCTGGGAAATTCCCTGCAAAAGATACGATGTACGAAGCTCTATGCCAATGCTTCCCCAAACCTGACCGCTAGCACCTGATTGAATAGAAGGGCGTGGAACATTGGTACAGGTGGAAACTGAGACTCGGTTTGACGACCGAAAATACTTCAACAAACCTGGTCGGAGGGCGCGACTCGGCCGCTTCTACCGCCCGTGCTCCTTGTAGTCCTTCTCATTCGCATTTGGAACTTCATTCACGTAGTCGTCTAAACACCAAGGCAATCAGTGAGAACATCAAAGCCCTAGAGCCCTCGTCGTTCAGCTGATTAGAACCGATTAGCCGCTGCATATCAATCGATTCATATTAACTGCAATGCGACTGACCACGCCGCTCCCGATCTAACCAGGGCCGGATTCATCAATGACTTACAGCAGTTTAACAGAGAAAATTACAGCCGAAAGCCCTTATAGCGCGGCTTATCAAGCGATAAGGTGAGCGATAAGCAGCGTTATCTGAGCTTTCCGCTGTGAATTCTCTGTCAAAGTTATGTAAAAGTCGTTGATGAATCCGACCCGAGGTAACGATCTCGGGCGTTTGTTTGAACTACGAAGAAGAATGCACTGCGGGGATTTCCACCCTTCAAGTAGTAGAAGAAGTAGAAGTTACATGGGATCTATCCTAGTCCGAGGGGCCACAACTAAAATGTATGTAACGAAATAAACTGTGACTTACCGAGCGTCTCCTAGAGAAACATGATAGGACCTAAACTAGAAAAATTGGCGAAAAAAACACAAAAAAATTACATTTGTTTTCGCCGCGGTTGTAAGCAGGCAAAGTTATCTGTCCCCCTCACCATGTTAGATCCTGGTCCTAGCATGTCAGGCGGCGGTCAGCACGCGGCATGCGGCTTTATGCGCCGTTCTCACCATGTCAGACCCTGGTCATAACAAGTCAAGCGGTGGTCAGCACGCGGCATGCCTCATTTCCATCGCTCTTTGTCCGCCGAACGGTTGCAAACCGCGCCGATTTTATTTCTCTTTTCGTTCGTTCGTTTTTTCTTCTTTCAGATAATTTCTTCTTTTCTAAAAGCCGCTCGGTAAGTCCCAATTCTTTTTGTTCTATACATTTTAGTTATGTGGTCCCCCGGACTAGGATAGATCCAGAACATGTCCCATTTCTGCAAAGCTTTGAGCCTACCGAGTTAGGGGCCCGAATATTTTACTATGGAATCGCACAGTCGAACATTGCAATGTTTTCCAAACATTTTTTTCTGAAACGCAGAAAAAATGCAAAAATACTGCAAGCCAAGGAAATGAACACCTGACTCTTGTAAGGCAGAATTTTTGCCTCCTTGCATAATCGATGTCTGGAAACTACTCCGTTGTGAGACTGTGCGATTCCATAAGTAATCTTCAGCCTCCTAACTCGGCAGGTTCAAGGACTTTGCAAAAATGGAACATATTTTTCTACTATTTGAAGGGTGGAGATTCTTGCAGCGATGCTCATATTCGCCTTAAGGACATGCTTGATACTCTTTCCTGGTGAGGCCTGTTCATACTTCGCGACAAGAGCGACTCGTCGCCCGTGCAAAACATGCACATCGATTAAAACGCGAGCGCGCCGCCGCCGAAAAGTGTTCATACTCGAGCGAAGGCGCTGTCGCTCCAGTCGCTCTTGTCGCTGCGCACGCCGCACACGCCACGCGCGCTGCGCTCTCGTCGCTTCCGTCGCCCGTGCAAAACATGCACGTCGATTAAAAAGCGAGTGTTCATACTCGGGGGTCGAGCGTTCTACCCCTCGTCCCCTTGGCCCGCCCACCCCCCAGCCTCTGGGTTTGCTCGAGAGTCCAGTGGCTGCCTTACGAGATATTGGAGACGCAGACATTTCCCACGCCTCTGTTTAAAGGACGGGGGTAGAACGCCACTCCGCCTCCATACTCGAGCGAAGGCGCTGTCGTTCCAGTTGCTCAAGTCGCAGCTGTCGCCTGTTCACACTTCCCGGGTGCTGTGTACGCTGGGCGTGCTGCGCTCTCGTCGCTCTTGTCGCTGCTGTCGCGAAGTATGAACAGGGCCTAAGAAAGAGACCAAACGTGTCGGCGTTTTGCACCGTCGTGACCTCTCGGCTTATACACCGGGCTTTAAAAGGCGTTCACGAGTCAAACACGTGACGCAATCCAGGAACTCTGTCGGTACACTCCCTCCGCTCACCATTGTTATCGCGGTCGTCCGGATGCCTGTCAGCCTCCTCCTCTCCCCGCCTCATATGACGAGCCTTCTCGGTGAGTTTCGCTACCAGTTCTTTGGCCGGTATGAGGGTTGGTGGTTTGAATGCATCCTGGTCACGATTGAACGCCAGAGCTTCGTTAGCCTGAAATGGAGAGCAACTCTGACTCCCTTACGTTCACAGATTCCGCCACACCTTTTCCTGACTCTTTAACCTTCACTCGCATCCGTTTCAAATATCCCTCCCCCTTGTTGACGACTTCCCATAAAGATGGACGTTCTTCTTCACGTTAAGCAGCACTTTTTCCATGGGATAATCAGCGTAACCTAACTCTTATCACAGCATCCTATTCGTTCGCGATAGACTACGCAAAAAAACCAAGCCTCCTCACCTTATGCTTCCTTTCGAAGAAAGAGCTCTCATTCTGCGTGTAGTGAGCGATGGGTACAGCCTGTAACGGTCACACATTATTCGCCAATCGTTAGGGCCTGTTCATACTTCGCGACAAGAGCGGCTGGAGCGACTAGAGCGACAAGAGCGACAAGAGCCACTGGGGCGACGGATATAGTGTGGTGTACGTAAATAATTGCGTACTCCACACTCCGTCTGCGACGAATGTCGTGTGAAATGCGTGATTATTTACGTACACCACACTACATCCGTCGCCTCAGTCGCTTCAGTCGCTCTTGTCGCGAAGTATGAACAGGCCTTTAGATGTCGGAAAAATAAAAACTGTGCCGCATTTTGCTACTCTATCTTCAGCTGTGTCGTATTCGGCGAGAACCCGACTGTCCCGACACCACCACTAATCGAGGTTTATGTTTCGTGCCCCACTAGGCTAACCAAGCCCTCCATCCTTTCGGAGTCGGGAAACTGGCACCGTATCTGTCTGAGAAGGAGAAACCACGGACCTGTTCACCGCAAGTGATTGCTTAGGCCAAGTACACATTCACACAGCCTAGTGCTCTACAAGTGGAATGCGCAACGCATCGCAAATAATTAACAAGATTAACTATGATTAGGGCTCGTGCAGCGCAGCCGAAGGAGGCACCGACTGTCGCGTGCACCCGATACCAGGTTCCTGGCTCGGATTTCCCGCCCAGGCCGACCAAGCCTTCCATCCCTCCGGGGTCGGTGAATTGGTACCAGACTTGTCTGGGAAGGATAGAGCGCTGACTTGTTCTTCGGCTGGCCACCGCAAGTCATTGTATGGCCAAATACGCATTCAACTCGCCTCCACGACATCCCGTAGAAGTAGAATGCATGGCGCATTCCAAAAGGATTGAGTAACGCCGTCCTTTATCCTTTTTATCCTTCAATTAAGATTAACGCAGTCCTTTGGGCTTGTTCGTACTTTGCGTTGGGAGCGATTGGTCGGTCATGCAAATCATACGTATCGATTCTTGCCGAGCCATCGCTCAACAAAAATCGATAAATATGATTTGCCTGACCGACCAATCGCTCCCGTCGCAAAGTACAAGAACATTCATCCTTTTTTCACTCTTTCTTCATAATGGCACGTTAGGTTTATTGCATAGAGATTTTAAAGGGTTCTGCAAGCAAGTGGTACTGTCCAGGTTTGAATTTCCATGAATTTTGGCATTTTTTCTAGCGATAAGCCGAAATTGGTAAAGAAGCTTTATTTTGGCTGACGTTTCGACGTTATTGCCTTCTCCAGAGCTTGAAAAAGTCGAAGAGACATTAGGAAAGTACCGGGCGAAACATCATTTTATTTCATAGGAAGCAAATAAAAGGAAAAAGGGAATAAACGCAGATCTCAAGGACTTTTGACCCCACTCCCCCTTTAATTTCTTTCTGTGAAATGAAATCATGTTTTGAGTTCTTTAGTTCCTTTCGATTTTTTTTCAGGTTCTAAAGAAGGCGATAAAGTTTGACCTTAATTCGGAATAAGTTTACTGTATCTATCCTGGCGAACAGCTTCGAGCAGCCTTCTACGACCAGAGCAAGTGGTATAATTTTCAGAGTACATGTCTGCCTCTAGCAAAGCACTACATATCATTGAGAAACACTTGAAACTTCTTTTATTTTTGCATCAATTTTCCTGACGTGGAAATTTCGAATTCACTGTTTACTACTCCATTTATGAAAGCTAAATGCGCGCTATAACCACAGTGGCATCAAGAAACCCTAAACGCGCTCGGATTCCACAGCGATAAGAAATGTGCTGTACACCTTTGGCAGTTGTTTCAAAAAAGCCAGTGTCTTCAACTAAAAGCGAGCCGTCAAAGGGTAATTGACATTGAAGAGTTTCATGTATGCTGAGGAAGTAACAAGCAGAAGGCTAACGAAAAAGGTCAATGAAGTAGCTGTGGAGATTCTCAAAGCGACCCCCCATATGGTATTGTAGGATGTTTTCTAAGAAGCACCGTAGTGGTTTCCGAAATTCCTGCTGACCACTAGGTAGGTCAGAAATGGTCAAATACTGTAGCGCTTCAGTGCGGGCTGATAACGCAAAGTGACGCCTGGAATACCTTTGTCGTGCTTAGATATGTTCCTTCAAAAGGTTTTGAGTTTCAATCATTGTTAGAATGTGGAATTTCACAAATTTTTAATAGAAGCGAGAAGGCACACTCAAGGAAGGCGTCTACCATGAGGAAAGCAGCGATCGGATGGCCGAATAGATAGCACAGCGGACTAGCAGGAAAGTGATCAATGGATGGATCTCCTCATATCCACTCTCCTGCGAGTTCGCTATCCATTCGGTCATCCGATCGCTGCTCCCCTCGTGGTAGACGCCTTCCTTGAATGTGCCTTCTCGTTTTCATTAGAAATTTGTCAAAATCCACGTTCTAGCAATGATTGAAGCTGCAAACCTTTTACAGAACTATTTCTGAACACTTCAAGGATATTCCATGCGCCAGACTTGCGTTCTCAGCCCGCGTTGAAGCGCTACAGTATCTGGCTATTTTGACTTACCCAGAGCTCCGCAGGAAATTTGGAAGCCACCACTGTGCTTCCGAGACAACGCCCTATAACGTTATACAGGTCGTTTTGAGAATCTCCACGACCACTTCACTGCCCTCCCTCGTAAGATGGACCACTGCTCAAACAGAGCACGATTGTGCCCTTACATCAGGGGCCGAACTCATCAACGATTTACAGCAATTTAACAGGGAAAATTGCAGCCGGTATGCATGAAAGCCGTACAAAAATATAAATTCTGCTTAACCGTGAAACAACTGGTTCACAACGATGGATAGGGCTACCACTGCTCTGTACGTCTGGACCGATGACCCCAGGAAACCAAAGGAGGACGTCTGCTAAATCAAAACTCTGCGCCGGCGAGATCTTAATAATACCGAAAACGCACTTATGCATGGCGGAAGCCTAACTGCTCACTGCCTTAACAAATCTTTCCTCCACAAATGAAGGAAGAAACAGCTGGACAACGCACACAAATAGATGATCAGACTCTCAACCCAGCGAAGCCAAGCGTGCACGATACGTCAAGCTCCGAAAACCCCACTTGACAAAGGAATGAGCTAGTCACCTAGTTGGAAAGCCCCCGGAGAGGGCAGCCTTGTCCAATTTGCGGTATGCGCCGCACTTTATACTTCTGTGGGATTCTTGAGGGGAACTCAAATGCGTATTTGGCCTACAGGGGTGCGTGGTATACCATCCTAACCCCTTTCATCCCTTCGAGATAGGAAAAGGTAAGGGTGGCAGAGTTGCATATGGGGGACAAAAGACTGGCTTCTCCATCAGCTGTATGCGCGAAATGCGGCTTCAAATTGCCTCTACGATAATGAGTAAAGAATGAAGGACGGCGTTAATCACAATTTAGGGATGCGCCACGCATTCTAGGTTTACGCGATGTCGTAGGGACAAACTGAATGCATATCTGGCCTAGACAAGGACTTGCGCTGCGGCCTCCTGATAAACAGGACCTCAAAGATATCTCGCAAAACATCCAACAAAAGATACCATTTTCACGTCAAATCGGACCCCTTTCAAGCCAAATTTGAATCTTTCTAAAACAAACTGGACATTTTTCAACTTAAATTGGACTTGCTGGACATCCCGCAGAATAACGAATGCGTGGCGCAACTCTAACAGGGAATGAATCACCGTGGGAATTTATCCTCCATTTGATCTACATATCAGATAACGGCGTCTAGCAGGTTGGCAATTCCCTTCTTTCTCCCTAACAGTTAGGTATGGGACAAGGTAGCCAACCACTGGGTCAACCACTGGTGGGCTTAAGGTCTTATTGGACTGAGCTACACTCGAACCTGTAATCGATTCGGGTTGCAAACGACAGTCAGCGCGTCTCTCGACTGCGGTACATGCAACCCTAAAGGATAAAGGAATGGCTACGAGAGAATTTATAGTGGGCAGGGGCCAGATTCATCAACAGTTAAACCAGTGGGTATGCGGGGTATAAGGGGTAGAGATAAGAGTCAGGTAGAGATAAGGTAAGAGTCAGAGACGAAAGCTTCATCGTGGGTATCTCTCCCTCTACCCCTTATCCGCGCGGGTTAGTCGTTGATGAATCCGCCACCAGGGCCCGGCTTCATCAAGCAATGGGTATAGGTAGAGATACCACAAGGAAATCGTACCCACTACCAGCCGTGGGTAGTGGGTACGATTCGTATTCATGAAAGGAATCAAGGGTAAGGCACAACTAGGCCTTTCGCGAAAACAGATGATCTCACTGGGGCGCCATTTTGTCAATGGGGCGCGAATGAGTCGCGAGTATACGGATGTACCCACAACGATCGGCGGGTTTTTTCTACCCACTGATATACCCACGATTTGGCGGGTAAAGTTTATCGTGAATCGTGGGTATGTCCACATCGTGGGTATGTCTATCCCTATACCCAGCATACTCGTGGGTATGCGCGTTGATGAATCCGGTCCCTGGTCATCCTCTCGAAAACATCAAGCCGAAAGGTTGAACGAACTCGAGGTCTCTAACTAGAGGTAGACAGCCGGCGTTAGGGCGAATTCATCCCTGAAACCCCTTGCGGAAGCAGTTAAGGTCGCACTGCAACCAGGGCTGATGCGTTCCAGGACATGATCAGAGGTTTCCGAACAAAAAGAATGAAGAGCGCAGCTCTGGTAGCCGACGCTAAGAGCTTATCGCCAAACGGACACTGTAAACCGCCGCCACAGATCGACGACGACGACGATGGCGGCGGAGCCATCGGCCATGTCTCATCCGAGAAACATCGCTGAAAGACGTGGAGAGGGCAGAGAGGAGCCTTGCGTGCGGCGCTGACGGCGGCCGACGGCAAACGGTCGACGAGACGGTAGCCGGCCGTCATTCGCGAGCATGAGCGCTTCACGATTGCCGTCCACCGCCAGCACCACCGCTCCGACACCGAACGGACTCCATTTTCCGGTTCGGTAAGTGTCCGCTCCGCGTTGCTCAGTCCCTCAGTCCCTCCTCGCTACTCGTCCCGTGTCCGCGCCGTTCCGCTCCGGCACGCTTTTGTGGAAACAAATATACAACAGCTTTCAAAATATATCGCGATGTTGAACAATATGTCGAGCAGCGGATAAATATTTTGCCTGGCATGGGCAACAAACCGCAAACGCCATCACGCACTCGCTTTCTACCTTCTCGCATCGGCTTCTGATGAGGATACGGTGACCTCCAACGGATTTCTGGGAAATATGAAGACGGTGGAGACACCGACACCAGCAGGGAAGTACTTGGTACTACTGGGTGTATACTAGGAGACGCAGCTATTCCAAAGGCCTTCTAGGAACAAAGCTGGGTGCAATCCTAGTTGGTGGTGGCCACTCTTAAACAATTTCATACGAACTGATTGTGTTTAGTATTGAAGTATGTTGAATTCATTCATTCCTTCAAAACAACTGCCCTAACGAATTCAAAATAAATAACACGGAAAATATGAGAACATATAAAACTATGTATAAAGGGGTCTCCCGGATCTATCCTAGTCCGGGGGCACATAAAAAGTTTGTAATAAATTGACCTGAGATTTACTGAGCGGCCCCTGCAGAACAAAACATGGCCTAAACTAGAAAAATTCACGAAAAAAAAACGAAAAAATTACAGTTGTTTTCGTCGCAATTGTAAGCAGGCCAACTTCTGTGCCCTCCTCACCATACTAGATCCTGGTTATAACATGTCAGGCGGCGGTCAGCACGCGGTATGCGGCTTTATGCGCCCTCCTCACCATGTTAGGCCTTGGTTATAACATGTCAGACGGTGACAGTACGCGGCAAGCCTTCATTGCGTTGCTCTTTGCCCGCCGAGACCGTTGTAAAACCGCGGCGATTTTATTTTTTTGCTTGTCTGTTCGTTTTTTTTTTTTTGTTTCGTTTAGGTCCTATCTTCTTCTGCAGGAGGTGGTTGGTAAGATTCAAGTCGGCTTATTACATGCTTTTTAGTTATGTGCCCCCAGGACAAGGATAGATCCGTCCTCCCCTACTAGATTTGCACCGAGAACGGCTCTTTCGAGGTATGCTCTCCCGATTAGAAACTCGGAAACTGAATTTACCTATGCAAGTTGATGCAGTTTACCTAATTCTGTATGTTGTTGGCCATTTATGTCGCGTTTCGTTATGTCGGGAAATCATTCGAGAGCGGCCACCATCAAATAGGATCGCACCCAAAGCTGTTGGTCAGAAAAACATCGGAATAAGTAGCATTCAATTCATTAAGCTTCGAAGATGGGACAAGTAGGTTCGTACAAGGGCACACGCAGGAACTTCCCGTCATTTTGGCTAAGAGTTCAAAAAAGTGGATATTCACCACTATCGTCTTTTCGATGCAACCTAACCAATATCCGATAAAACTGCCATTATAAGAATGTTATTTTCACTTATTTCAAGCGTATCCCATAATTGCGAACGCTTTATACGCCAGAGACGAACAATTTTGAAAAGTTTTCTAAAACATTGTCGAAAATTGAACATTTAGACCTTCATAGATCAAGTGAAGGCCTTCAGCGACCTCGCCTAACAGAATTTTCGCAACATTACACTTGATCCACATATGGCGCATGTCACAATAATTCAGCAATCCCTCAATGACTCCTATAATATGCTTCTTGTCTTCTTCACCCACCGAGAACTTTAGGTGGAATCCTTATTAACGGCAGGACGAATCGGCCCCGCCTTCTTCTTCAGAGGACCAACGAATTTCGACTTCTTCTCTTACTGCGGATCATAATTCTCTTTGTAGTGGCACAGATTTCCATGTTATATATTTCGAGAAGAGACGTAGTCTTGAAAAGTCTTGTTATAGTAAAAGGTACAGGTAAGGGTCGTGGTGGAACAACGCAGCCTTTCCCCTTTGATACAGCAATTTGTCCCAGATTTATCTGTAGAAATAATATCAGCTACGTAAAACAATGAAATAGAGTTTAGATATTCCAATAGCCTCGTTTGCTCCGAAATAAGCGGTAAATCTGTCAACAACAAAACGCAGTCTGATCCAGAATATCGAGGACATCTACCCTGTCGTAGCCTGGCATAAAGAGCTCGGATCATTAAGCTATTGTTTCCTAGCCTTCTGCAGAAGAAATTCAGAACAACAGCAGAGCGTAAGCGTCAATTCCTGGACAGATTCCTGGTGAAGTGATACAAATATGCAGTTGGCTGGCCGTGCGCAGTCGGAGAAAGTGTCGGTTGTAGTACACACCCCATTCCAGGGGCCAGACTCATCAACCGCTTACCACCCCCGAACGGTGAAAATACCGCCAAACCTGATGCTGGATGAATGTCATATCAGAGAGTTTGACAGTATTTTCATTGTTGGAGGGCGGTAAGCGGTTGATGAATCTGGCCCCAGGATTCCTCGCTTAGCCTGACCAAACAATCCATCCCTCCGGTGTCGATAATCGGTACCAGACTCGTCTGGGAAGGATAAAACGTCGAGGGATTGATCTGCGCCATTCTTTATCCCTTGTCCTTTATGTGCTTGACTTCAAGTAAGTAATCTGCTGAGAAAAGCCAGATTATTAATAGCTGGCGTCACATAACATTATTGCGCTTTGTAGGCTACCCACTGTAGTGTCAGCAATGCTACCATGTACCTCAACAGTAGCGAAATAAGCAGAACTTGTACCTCGTTCAGCTCTCGAACCTAGACGCCAATTTGCACCTGAGAATTCCTCGAGTGAAAGAGGAGTAGTTCACTGATTAAATTAGAATTTCAGAAAAATGAAAAATCGAAAAATTGCTTTAGGCGAAAACAGCTATTTTAATAGAATAGTTCCATGTCCCAAGGAAACCTTTACGATTTTTGGGTTTCAAAACCATAATCCTACTATATAAAAGCGTTAGTCCGTCTGTTCGTGTGTGTGTGTGTGTGTTTGTGTGTGTGTGTGTTTGTGTGTGTGGTGTGTGTGGTGTGTGTGTGTGTGTGTGTGTGTGTGTGTCCGTGTGTGTCCGTGTGTCACAAACCTGTGTAAGCCTGTGAAACGTGTCAAACATGTGAAGGTAACCCGAACGTACATGTAAAACCTGTTAAGGTTACTCTCACGTACAATCAGTGGAACTGGACGAAAATTGTCTGATTCAAAAAAGAAGGTAGAGGGACCTCATCGGACGACTAATGCCGATCGATATTATCGATTTTCCGCCGAAGTTATTGGTTTTCGCTCAGATTTGTTCCATTGGAGTGGGAGTCACGCTATTTTGATGGCCGATGGGAGGACTTCACTGCAGGTTGTAGGGTTCAATTGGGCGACCAATATCGATTGATGGTATCGAGTTTTCGACGGGAGTTGCCGGTTTTCGCTCAGATTGGATTCGTTTTGGTGGGGGTAAGGCGACCGTTTCTTCGAAAGAATTGCTAATGATCGTAGGAATTACTCCAATATGATGGCTCACAGAGAGAAACTGATGCAACTTTACTGAATCGATCGAACGAACAATATCGATTTATCGATTTTTCTGGAAGCCCCAAGAGGACGTTTGGCGGCCGGAAGGCGTTATGGGCTTTGGAAATCTGCTTAAAAGAATCTGCTGCTTCACTGTCGAAGAAAATTGATGTCCTCCATTCCTCCAATTCTTCCTCAACTTTTTTGATGGAAGAGTCTACACACCCTCGACGTCTTTACGCCCACGGCTTGGTGCAGTTCATGAGGGACTTTTGTTCGGAATGTGTTCCCACGGGATTTTTTCAACTTCTGACCTTAGCCGGCCCGCGATGGGACGCTGAGATTACACTGAAAATACCACTATCACAGCAAGCAGGTCAAGAATTCAATAGATGGCCTCGTGATAGCTTTCTTCGCTTTGTTCTTACTAACGTTTACTTTCCTTGGTGTTTTTGTTTTTCCGTTCTTTGTAGGACCAGAGCTCAGTGCTAGATGGGGGCCAGTATGATCTCACTTTCTAAATTATTCACCTCAAGGAGTATTCGGTGGTTGCTTTATTAGCGCATGCTAGTCTAATTTTCCACTACTGCGTTATCCTAATGTGCTGCTTCCAGGAGGGTAGTTGGCATACCCGTGTCCCGAAGCTCCAGCACAGACCTATATACCTAAAGGTGTTAGGGTACCATGGCCAATTGGTACGGATATAGTTCTGCTTAGTAGTCTGCCCTATTAGCAACTACAAGGACAACAAAGGGACGCGTGTAGCGCAGTCGGAGGAGGCGCCGACTGTCGCCTGCAGCCGAACCCAGGTTCCTGGTTCGTATTTCCCGCCAAGGCCAACCAAGCCTTCCACCCCTCCGGGGTCGGCGAGTTGGTACCAGACTTGTCTGGGAAGGATAGAGCGCTGACTTGTTCATCGGCTGGCCACCGCAAGTCAATGTATGGCCAAATACGCATTCAAATCGCCTCCACGACGTCCCGTAGAAGTAGAATGCGTGGTGCATCCCAAAAGGGATTGAGTAACGCTGTCATTTACCCTTTATCCTTTAGGACGACAAACTTCTGCTTCCCTATCGCCATATTTGAGGGCTCATTCTATCGCGCTGAATCTGGTCTCGCCTGTTTTCATAGCTTCATAGTTCTTCGCTTTTTATCATCTACCGTCTTCTGCTCCCCTCTATTTCCACGCTTTTTGGCACTTTATGGCGCACTCATTGTAGTGTACGAAATAAATAATTAAATAAGAATTGAACAGCCTTAACTGTGTTCAGGGCAAATCTAAGACATTGGCGAAGCAACAGGCTTCAGGTGAGCATTTGAACCCACATGATGCTGCTCTCTGTTCACTTAAAGCGTGTCGCTGATGTTATAGTGGTCTTTTCTCTTTCAGTTTCCTTACGCTGCTTATGCTTGCTGTTCCTTCCTCCTTCCTTCCTTTAGTGATGAGCACAGAGGGAAGCATACTCTGTTTGGCTTTTCTCTAATGGCCCGTGCGAAGCGAAAAACAAACTAACTCTTTGAAAAGTTTTCAAAATTTTGCCGCCGTTGCTTTCAATACTTTTATAATTAAAGTTACTATCACAATTATATGGCTTTACTCTTTTATGTTGCCTTATGGAGTAGCTTACTAGGTATATAAGACTCCGAGAGGGTAATCACCAGAGCACACCATGCTGTTTCGCAGCTTCAACTCATCGAGCCATTTTTCTAGACCTCGGCGCAAAGGCGGTAAATTTTTGAATAATCAGAAGCAACAGAATATGCTATGGCTACCATTAGCTCTCGCTCATGGATTCACCTATGGAAATCCTAAAGAATATTGAAGCCTAACACCCGTTCGGATCTCAGGAAACAGCATTATTGCCTTCAATTACTTTCTACTTTTCAAGCCTTTGTCGTTTTGAAAGTCAGGTTCGGTCAGTTATAGAGCAGGTAGAACAATCCAACAGGGTAACTTTCACACCTCTGGGAAGGTCAAGTAGTACAGAAGAGCATTTTCCAATTTAAATTTTTTCGGGGAGGGGCCGCATCACCCCAATTTGAGGCTCTTCGCTCAATTCCCGTCCGGCCAAGTAAGCCTTCTATCCCTAAGGGTCGGTCAATTGGGCTCGAACTTGTCTAGAAGGCGTTAACCTCTCACTTGTCCACCGTATGGCCACCGTAATTATTTGTGTAGGCTAAAAAAGGTGCTCAAATGGCCTCCAGAGGCCGGATTCATCAACGACTTATGTAACTTTAACGGAGAATTGTAAGCGAAAAGCTCAGATAGCGCGGCTTATCGCTCACCATGTCGCTTGATAAGCCGCGTTATCTGAGCTTTTCGCTTACAATTCTCCGTTAAAGTTACGTAAGTCGTTGATGAACCCGGCACCAGGATATCCCGTAGACGTACAAATGCGCATCCTGAACAGCGAGTGGTTAACGTCGCATTCCATCGTTTTAATTGTGCATGACCTGCCCCCCCCCCCTCCCACAAAGTAAAATTGTATTGTATTGTATTTGTATTTGCCATATTTGTACTTAATCATTCATTGTCTTTGTCATATTTGTCATATTTGTAATTGTTTATTGCATTGTGTTTGTATTTGCCATAACCAAAGCAAAATTTATAAGCTTTTGATAGTTCCTTCGCTACGACTGGATGCCCTAGGTAGCCAGGACATCAGCAGGAACGCAGAAAACGCTCACTGGATACCGCAAGACGAACTGATTAGATAGATCTATCCTAGTCGGGAGGGGGCACAGCTTTTTTACCGGACCATCCCTTCCAAGAGCCAGATTCACCAACCGTTTACTGCCCTCTAACGGTGAAAATACCGCCAAGCCCCCTGATATGACGTTCATTACCATCAGGTTTGGCGGTATTTTCACCGTTAGAGAGCGGTAAGCGGTTGATGAATCTGGTCCCAAGTCCAGGACTCCATTTGCTGCGCCATGACATGAGGGCTGTCGGATGAATTCAGTGAATAGGGCAGTGTGTCGTGGTGGGGTACATGACTGACCCCTCCTGACTGGTTCATCCCATCTGAGCTGACAGCAATAGCCTTCACTTTGCAACAATCTGTCACCAAATTACTGCCACTCTCTTCTTTCAGGGAAGAAGGCACCGAAAACGAGAAACCGCCCTACAGCTACGTGGCGCTGATTGCAATGGCCATCGAGGCATCACCGGAGAAACGTCTGACCCTCAGTCAGATCTACAAGGTTCGTCCAACTGTCTACTAGACACTGGATCCGACACCGTATCGGATAATTCGAAACCGTCATTTTTTGCCGAACCCGGTTGAAAGGATTGTGCGAGCAATGGTATTTTCGAAAAGTCGCGGACCTTGAGGTGATTCAGATAAGAGCAGCTTTAACAAAAGGGACTTTCAGATGATCGAAATCACTGATTTACCTTCGGATCTCACATCACATATCCAAATCGGATAGAACATCAGCTATTTGATTAAAATCAGTTATCTGATTTATCCGAAACTCCGATCTAGTGAAAATCACCCCCGTCTGAAACGTCCTAACATCTGGGCTTTCAAAAATCTTATTGTTCGAACAACCCTTTTAACCACGGTCTGAAGAAAGACGGATCCAAATTATCCTAATCGCAGTCGTATTCCATGTCTACTGTCTACTGAATCAGTACATAACCTTTGGTGAGTGGCGCTTCGTTCCGACCTCAAAGGCACCGTTTATACTTCCGACGTCGAGCGACGCGACAGCATGTGAAGCGACTAAATTGATCGGTCGCGCCGCTCAATCAATGATACGTGGCCTCGCGTCGCTCGGCGTCGAGGTATGAGGCCGTTTAAGTGTGCGCGCGACGCGCGACGCGATGCACGTGTAGTGGGCAAATTGATCGAGCGACGCGATTGATCGATTCGGCCGCTACAAATGGCATCGCGTCGCGCGCCGCGTGCACACTAGACGACCCCATAGGGGTATAAACAGGGCCAAAGGGAAACGTACATGATGCACAACTCGTCGGAGAAACGAAGACACTTTCTGAAGGCCATGATTATTGATTAGACGGTTATTGCAGACTCGATTTCTGAAAATTTAAATTTTTAAATTTATTTCTTCAATCAAAAGGCATGTTTTAAAGTCCATAGAAATGATTGCCAACGTTCATAGTTTTCTTTTAAGTGGCAGAAGCTTCAGCTTAGTGAAAAATTGCGTCAAAGAGAAATCCTATACAGGACGACGAATCTATTGACCTTTCGAGAACCTAGCCTACGAGAAGTTCGAATGAATTTGTCACATTTACACTAACACCGTCTCCAACTGCATCATGGACTATCCAGAACAGCATCCGATTATGAGGATCCCATAAATAAATAAACGGCACCATCGTACTTTACGGACTCCAGAAGACGAGGAGAGGTCGAAAAAACAAATTTCGTCCAAACTTCGCCCAGGAGGGTTATTTGGGATGCTGGTCACGAATCTAACATCCGTTTCGGCCGGATTACGGTAGGTTACGACCGTAGGTACCGATGACTAAGGCTGTCGAGGTCATAATCACCGATTTCGCCCAAACTTCGCTAGGGAGGTTATTTGGGGTGCTAATAACGAAGCTGACATCAGTTTCTCGTTTTACGCTGAAGTACGGTAGGTTATGGAAGGTACGGGTGACTAAAGTAATGGTCACCGGTTGCGCTCAAACTGCAGCGTAAAACGAGAAACTGATGTCAGATTCGTTTTCAGCACCCTAAACAACCCCACTAGGCGAGGTTTGGGCGAAATCGGTGATTATGACCTCGACAGCCTTAGTCACCGATACGTACCGTAATCTACCGTACTCCAGCGTGAAACGAAAAACGGATGTCAGATTCGTGATCCTGCTCTTTGGCCAGTCGGTTGTGAATGACTCTTATTTCTGTTGGTTACTAATTGATTCGACGGCTTATTGTCCAATTTTGTCTTATTCGTCTCATTTTCTATTCCTGTTGTAGTTGTCTTCAAATCTGGTTTCTGACTATTCCCATATAGTTTAAGTTTAGTTCGGTGCGTCATTGGCGACGTAGTAAATAAATAAATAAATAAATAAATAAGTCTCATCCAAAACTACTTCTCAGTGTTGAAGCCTGGTAATGTACTTAGCCTCACAAATCGTCGCCGAACTGATCAGAGGAATGCAAAACACTTTTCGTTCACTGCCATCAACTATCAATCTAGCCTCTACTCCGATAATTTTGGATTTTTATCTATAAAAAATTCATTTTTCCATCTTGGGAAGTAGAGCAGCAAGGCCTTCAACCGTGTCTATCTACTGAATATCAATGACCTGCCTGTTCAACCATTTATAGTGAGTGGTCTTATACTGCTATGGATAGCAACATAAGTTTTCTGGCCACGGTTTCTTCCTACAAAGCCACAAATGTCATAATGTCTTAAAAATGTGCATACAAATGTTATTGTCTGATCTAATCTATAATCTTGTCCTCTTCCAAGAAGTCCTGCTCTCCTGACGAACAAGAAAGTTAGGTTTTCCTACAACACCTACATACATTTTTGTAAAAGAACACACCACCTTAAGCACCGTCATTACTAAAGCTTCAGGTGAGGTGGCAATTTAAGGCAATTTAAGTCACCTAAAGTTCTGGAGAGCGGGTAGCAACCTCATTTCACAACGAAGAAAGAAATGTGCTGACCGAAGCGCTTTCCAAATTTTTTGTGGACACAGGAAGCATCTATCCTAGTCGGTGGGGGGGGGGGGGAGTCCACAGAATTAAGAATTACGTAACAAATTGGCACATGAGACCTACCCAGCGGCTCCTACAGAACAAGATAGGACCTAAACTAGAAAAATTCACGAAGAAAAAAAAACGAAAAAATTACACTTGCTTTCGCCGCCGTTATAAGCGCACGCAAAGTTATGTGTCCTTCTCACCACGTCATATTCTGGTTCTAACATGTCAGGCGGCGGTCAGCACGCGGCATGCGGCTTTATGTGCCCTCCTCACCATGTTAGATCCTGGTTATAACATGTCAAGCGGTGGTCAGCAACCGGATGCTTCCATTGCGTCGCTCTTTGCCCAACAAGACGGTTGTAAAACCGCGGCGATTTAATTTTTTTGTTTAACCGTTCGTTTTTTGTTTCTTTTAGGTCCTACCTCGTTCTCTAGGAGCCGCTTGGTAAGTCCCAAGTCAACTTGTTACATAATTCTTAATTCTGTGGACCCTTCCCCCCCCCCCCGACTAGGATAGATCCTATAGAAAACCACGAATTACGCAACGATAAAACTAAACGTTGGAAGCACATGTTCACCATTACCCGCACCATCCATTGATCCCGTGATATCTATACGGAACCATGGCGATGAAGAATGTTGGTAGACGTTTATTCTACGTTTACTTCGTAACTCTTGATCTTTTCATTCACAAAATAAGGGGAATGTATGTCAGCCAGCAAATTCGAATTCCTTTCTCCAGTGTGAGATAACGTTGCCGCACGCCTTCCGGATACATTTTGAGCTCTAGCTCTGTGTGATGGTGTTCAAGAAACTTCTGGTGGCTCAGCGTAAGGTGGTGAGAACTTCGATCAGCGACTAGGGTGTAGACAACAACTTTTCCCCCAAAGAGGATGAGCTACAGTTCAAATAAATCCCCAGTTTCTTCCAGACTTCGAGCAAAACAACAAAGCTGGAAAGTCCAAAGAATCTATCAGTTACCCTGGACACTTCATTTTGAACCAGAAACTCTTCAGCCAACGGACTTACGTATCTGATAGTGAGATCAATGGGCATGTTTTCACAATGTCGAAGTAATCTCTTGTGTCATAAATTTATCGACAGAAGAAAAACGGCGCAACTAGTGGACGAGGGGGGGGGGGCAGTCCATCAGTACTCGAAAAAGTTACGGGTTTTTACCCGTTTGACCTAGGCCCCTCTCGGTGCAACTTGCATTACACGTACGTACGCGTAAATGGGGGAAATTCCACGTCACCAAACCCGACTGCTACGCTCAAGGCGGTCGAAACCGAGGACTGTCCCCCCCCCCCCCCCCCCCCCGTCACGTGTAGCGCCGAAAAAACATCCTTTTTTTGAATGAACATAAAATTGCAGCCATCTTCCTGACATTTTTAGGCTTCTTCTCAAGTGCTCTGATTCGAACAGTTTTTTGTTGTGCTATATGGAGAATTTGCGTCATGCGTTTCTCACCACTATTTTTTAAAGAATAAACTTAAATATAGCGCTGCAGCACGAGGATAAGAACTGTGCGTCTATTCAAACGTGATTATTTCTTCCACAGACACACTGGTAAGATACATATATAAACTTTTCTTGAAACAAAAGATGGGCCAAGTCGCGAATATGAGCAGCACTGGGAGGTAGGAACGCGACAACCTATGACACCCAATCAGGACACTAATCCCACGCCAGCTGATCAATGTACCTATGCGTACCGTCTGTATACGTACTTTCGACAAGCAAACCGACTCGGTGGGGCCTGATTGCTGGTGTGTTCTTACCTCCCAGTGTAATCCTCATTCGCGACCTGGGGCCAGATTCATCAACCGCTTACCGGCCGGTAGCGGTGAAAATTACCGCCAAATTCCTGATATGTGATTCATCAGCTTTAGGTCTGGCGGTACTTTTCATCGTTACCTCCCGGTAAGCGGTTGATGAATCTGGCCCCAGAACCCTAGAGATTATTTTGCTCATTTCGATTTCAGCTGTGCTTATCCGCTTAAAAAGTGTCTACTTATCAATAAAATAAAAAGAGTTCAGTTTGACTTAATTGGTGTCGTTTTCCTTGACTGACTCTTGCACTCGCTGAAGCACAGGCCGAACAACCACTTGCTATTGGGGTGAGAAGCTGTTGCAGTGAGTGTGGCGGGCTGCGCCGATTGGCCAGGTGAGGGGACCCAGCGCGACTATCTGCACTCCGTTGACACTCCCGTGGGTGTATATCAGTGGGTTTAAGGCCCCGTTTATACTTCGTCGCGGCGCGACGCGACGCCACGTATAGTGGCCATATTGATTGTGCGACGCGATCGATCAATTTGGCCTCATTGTGTGGCCATCGCATCGCGCCGCGACGAAGTATAAACGGGGCCTAAGGGTCGGCCCTTGTTGCTAGAATGTTGCAGTATTCTTGTGCAGCCACATATCCATACATATCCAGCTCGTACCTACATATGTATGTGCATACGCATATAAGTAGGTATATACTATGTATACACATGTATGCACATATGTTATACACGTATATACATAGAATCAGGTTGTTACCCCAATAGCAAGTGGTTGTGCGGCCCCTCGAGAGCGAATGTCAGAGGATGAACTGTCCTAAACCTACTTCTGTTCTTTCCAGTGGACCTACAAACCTATTCTTCCACAAAGAACCTGTACCCACTTCCATATCCTAATATCTCCAGAAGCTGGGATTCTTTTCCAGTTGAGCACGAAACTCCAGCATTCTCTCACACGCGATGCAATTGAAAGCACCGTAGTCCGAGTGGCATTCGCGGCGTCGGCGCCGCCGTCCCGCTATCGTATCCCCCATCAAAACATCGCCCGCGCACCGCGACGATCACTCACTCCATCAGCTTGTGCCGCCGCCGCTATTCGCCTCGACCGAACGACACCTTCCAGCTTCGTCGTCCGAATGACACCTGTTACCAGCGGTAGATACAGGAGTAGAGGAGTTGTCGCTCAGTAAGTCAGAAGAATCAATTCAGCTGACATCGAGGAATGCTCGCTGTTCCTTGACAACGTAGCCACTACTGGAAAACTTCACTCTAGCCTCAGGAAGAGAACTTGAAGCGGTGGCGGGCATCCTAAACTAACCACACTGCCCCAACGAGAGGCGATTTTATCCCTCGAACCACTATCTAGCACCTCAACGCGCTCTTCCAGTTAGGGAAATTTGGTGGCAATTCATATACTCCCAGGTCTTTATGGCATTGCTTCTAGTTCGTACACACAGCTCCCATCGTCCTTCATAGTTCGCTACCTGTTTGTGAAAGGGAGCTCTTGTACTACAGGAAGATTCCAGTCTTAAAGTAGCTTTTCTGTTCTCCTGGGGCTGGATTCATCAACGACTTAGAGATTTAACGGAGAAATTACAGCCGAAATTCCTGATAACGCCAACATTTCACCATGGGCCAGATTCATCAACGATTTACGTAACTTTAACGGAGATCTGTAAGGGTAAAGCTCAGATAACGCGGCTTATCGCTCACCATATCGCTTGATAAGCCGCGTTATCTGAGCTTTACCCTTACAATTCTCCGTTAAAGTTACGTAAGTCGTTGATGAATCCGGCCCATGGTGAAATGTTGGCGTTATCAGGAATTTCGGCTGTAATTTCTCCGTTAAATCTCTGTAAGTCGTTGATGAATCTGGGCCCCTGATTTCTAGTAAGTGTAACTCTCTTCCTCTTTTTTCTAAAATGACAATCCCGCTTCATGAAATTGATGATCTACTAAAGCTGAAGCTCTCTATATCTTATTCGGTAGTCTTGTAGATAACTTGCCTTTAAGGCGTCAAAATATTTCAGAATTTTGAAGGTGTTAGGAGGATTCGATCCTCGTGCAAGCAAAGATTTCATCGTACCCTTTCATCCACGCGACACTCTCAAAAAATGAAGTTATTATAAGCTATTAAAAGGATATTTCATGGCTGTTATTACTCATGCGCCATACGAAACTCGAACTCGCTTCTGCTTTGAGGCCAGGAGCTTTACCCCTCCCTTAGCCCTGGTTTATACTTGCGCCGCCACGCGGAGCGGCACCACTATCGCCATAGATATCGATTTTTCGCGCCGCCCGGTCGATATCTATCTCAACCATCATGCCGCGCCGCGCAGCGGCACAAGTGTAATCTAGGGCTTACACCATCACTTCTAACAACACCCTTAGCTTGACCAGTTTCATGCCAGCATAAGCGATCTGTTCATACTTATATCACGGGTGAGACCGATGGGTCACGACTAGGATATCGCGGATGATGCATTAAATTAATGTATTTCATTTTCACGTCGAATTGAACACTTCAAATCCAATTGGGCACTCTTCTAAGCACTCTAAGACTTTTGAAATCAAAGCGAACTCTTCCAAACCGAAATGACCTTTACGCAGGTTACAGACTCACTAAGATGGTCTGAACAATTTTTTGTTTGAGAAAAATTTGGTATAACATTCTTTGAATTTTTTTTAGTTCACCTGCCTTAAGGTGTGTTATAATTCTATAAAAATTTTGTTTTCTGAGAAAAAATAATAAGTTAAAATTTGTCTTAAAGCGCAGCAAGGCAGCAAGCATGTAGTGCATTAAAATGCCGGATCGCGCCATGCACTCGAAAAGCAAGTCGCAATGATTATTTGACTGATAGTGTAAGTACTGCTTACATGCAGAAAGTTAGGATATGTGTTTTTTTACAATTTTTTATGTTGCACATTTGCAGGCGTGAAACTGCATGCGAATAGAAATTTTGCTACCAATCGAATAAAAATTGCGAAGCTTCGGACGAGGGCACGACGCAATCTCTGCTATGACAGCGGAAAATAGCCGCCTTCCTGTTCCTCAAAACAAACTTTGAATCATTTTTCCCCAAAAAATAATATTTTTATAAAATTTCCAACAATATGTTCACTTATTGGTTAAATGAATTAAAACTTTTCAAAAAGTTATACTAACATTTGCCTTGAAAAAAAAATTATTATAACATTTTTGAAGAGTCTCTAGTTTAATGTAAAAGAAGCTCATTTCGATTTGAAAAAGTTTGGCTTGATTTCAAGGTTCATAGGCAAGCTTAGAAGTGTCCAATTTGATTTGAAAAGTGTCCAATTCGATGTGAAAACGGCATAAATATCGCCGTGCCTGTTTAGTATCCCTTTCGGCGAAAGCATGACTCAGTTGCCCTCTGACGCAGGAGTTTTGAAAGCAACAACAAAAAACATATTATTAATAGCTTCAGTTCTTCTTTACCGCACAGTATGATAAAGTGTAGCTTTACGAGGCCTCACATTTCTACGGTATCAATCTTACCAAAGGGAGAAAGAATCATAACTTCATAGGCCATGCACTCATATCGATAAAGGCTTTAACTGCCTCCATCCCAGGTGGCAGCCATGAATCCAAACAACGTCAAGAAGAAGCACGTCCAATAAGAACGCAATTCACCGTTATTCTACCGGCACTGAAAGACTAGCCAACTAGAAGACAACCATTAAGCAAATGGAACACAAGGAGTATATACCATTTTCACGTCGAATTGGGCACTTTTGAAATCAAATTGGACGCTTTTCACGTCAAATTGGGCACTCTTCAAAGCTTTAGCCTAAAACTTTTGAAATCAAACCCAAATCAAAATGTGTTTCTTCTATATCAAACTAGAAACTCTCCACAAAATGTTAGAATAATTGGCGCAATGCTACTATGCGGGGGCCAGCCCACATTTGAACAAGTTTTTACCCGTTTGACCTAGGCCCCTCTCGTTGCAACTTGCATTACGCGTATGTACGCGTACAATGTGGGAAATTCCACGTCACCATATCCGACTGCTACGCTTAAGTCGGTTGAAGCCCATGGACTGCCCCCCCGTGGTATCATTGCGCCGAATAATTTTTTGTTCAAGGAAAATTTTAGTACCACTTTCTCTGAAGTTTTAATTCATCTACCCAATAAGTGAACACATTGTTAGAAATTTTATAAAGACTTTTTTTTGGAAAAAAACAATGATTCAAAGCTTGTTTTAAAGAGCAGGAAGAGGCTACTTTCTGTTACTAAAGCAGAAAATGCGCCGTGCCCTCGTCGTGAACTTCACGATTTTTATTCGATTGATAGCAAATTTTTTGTTCGCATGCAGTTTCACGCCTGCAAATGGTGCAACATAAGCAGTTGTAAAGGAAACACATATTTTAACTTTCTTGCTGCATGTGAGCAGTATTCACACCATCAATCAAATAAACATTGCGACTTGCTTTTCCGAGTGCATGGCGCGATCCAGGCTTATAATGCACTACATTATTGCTGCCTTGCTACGCTTAAAGACAAAATTTAATCTACTATTTTTCCAAAAAATAAAATTCTTATAAATTTATAACATATCTTCCGGTAGATGAACTAAAAAATTTCATATAAAGTTGTGCCAAATTTTTCTTAAACAAAAAATTATTCAAATAGTGAGTTTGTAGTTTAAACTGCCCAAAGGTCATTTCGATTTGGAAGAGTTCGCTATTATTTTAAAAGTCCTAGGCCAGCTTAGAAGTGTCCAATTTGATTAGCAAAGTGTCCTATTTGTTTTGAAGTGGCCAATTCGACGTGGAATTGGTATATAGGAGTGTAATATTACTGTGGTGAGATGTTTGTCGTCCAACAATTCACACAGTGCAATGTAAGATGTACAGATGCTGGTCACTGGTGATGCAAATGTACTCGTTTCTGTTGCTCGTCGTAACTCCTAATTCCACTAGGTAGACACCGCTAGGAGACCCACAACGGACACGATCTAGTGACCAGATGCAAGACACCATTGCACGAAAACGAAATCGGCAGATCTGCGGCCGTATTCATCAACGACTTACATAACTTCAACAGAGAATTCACAGCGGAAAACTCAGATAACGCGGCTATCGCTCACCGTATCGCTTGATAAGCCGCGCTATCAGGGATTTCAGTTGTAATTTCTCTGTTAAATCTCTGTAAGTCGTTGATGAATCTGGCCCCTGGATTCATGAGCATAATCCAAGGATGAACAATAGGACCGAGAGAATTTCCATTACCAGGGACTTTTTGCCTCCCATTCCACTGTGTGAGCTCTGGGACACCATACCACTCACCATCAGTATAAGAATACTCTTGAATTCTGCTCGTGTCTCACTTGACAAACGGTTGTCATATAGTTGGACACTCTTCCCCTCCTAGTAATGAGTTACGTCGCATTTCTTTTCGAGGCTTTTGGGCTTCCATTACTGCTAGCGAGTTGGGAAACAGTTAAAGCTTTTGACGATATGCGTGCACGGTCTACGAAAATACTAGCTTCCTTGGGGCCTTTGGCAATGACTATTCTGTCAGAACTTCGGACCTTATAAAGCTACATTATAACAAACCTGTGTCCCATAGAAGAATTTAAAGTGCTCTATTAAAATGCCCAGCTTTTATGATTCTCGATCATGGACATTTGTAAGAGTTTACGACCTCTATGACGCACTCTTAGGCCTCGTACATACTTCACGTCGCCGCGATGGAATCGCGGCGATGAGTTTTGCAGAGCGGCGCGAAAAATTTTGAACTTCTCAGAGCACGTCGCATTGCCCATCGCTCTGCAAAGGAACGCGACGGCGATCCGTCCAGGACCAACGCTAAACACCGCGCGCGACGCGAAAAAGTATGCCATGCCCGCGATGAGCGCGGGAACCCATCGCGCATGCCGACCGCCGCTGTTGCGGTGGCCGCGCCGAAGTTTCCTTTCACTATTCGACCGCGTGCGGTGGAATGGCCACGAACTGAGCACCGCGATGGCATCGCGGCAATGGAAGTATGCCCCCGGCCTTAGGTCGTTTTAAAATTTTAAAGCAATTATTGCAGTTCATCGATGCCAAATTCCCGTATTACCGATCTGCAGATCCGAAACGCCGTCAAGGCTGGCAGAATAGTATACGTCACAATTTATCGCTGAATGACTGCTTCCTGAAAAGAGTGAGTCTTTCTAATTATTAGAATAAATATACTACTTCGTCGTTTCTTTCCCACGATATGGTCCACTGACCATAGTATACCGCTCAATAGAGCGTTGAAGTTAACTGCTCAAAGGAGGTGGCGTTAGTAATCGAGTAACTGCCCGAGTACTAAAGCAAACCTCGGGAGGAGGATCCGACAGCATTTTCTAGGCAGACAGCATCATGTGACATGTAAGACAAAAGGTTTGTGCTGCTAATGTACGGCTATTGTACTGCAAAAAGAAAAGAACAGCAGCACGTGCCGGCCTCGTGGTGTGCCGCCTCGGGACGCTATAGAGAAAGAGAATGGTCGACTTTCTATACCCAAGCAGTGCCTATACCCGTATGCAGTAGTGCAACGAGCTGGGAAGAGCAGAGTAAAAGCAGAAACAGCTCAAAGTCCAACAACTGTAAACTAATCTGAAGCGCCTTCGCTAAAGCATACTGCCGCCTAAAAAACGAATTTTTCCCAAAATCCAGGCAGAGCCAAGGTGGGTCACGAAATTTTACGAGATCAGCTTTGCCAGTGGCTTTGTGTAGATAAAGATTTGACCCAGGTTAATTAACCATCTAATACTATAATGACAAAAGGCGGTTTTTTGTCAAGGCTCGCGATGGAATGAGTCATGCCAACGAGCGCAAAGGGAATTACTGGACATTAGCAGCCGATTGTACACCGATGTTCGACAACGGGAACTACAAACGGAGGTAAGCACCTTATGCAACTCTTCTTCGCTACACTTCACAGCTTTTTATAAGGCAATACCCATCTCTAAATGGGCTCAGCTTCGTTTCAACAGCTTTTCCACCTATTCATTTGAGCTGTCTTACTTCAGTTAATACTGTTAGAAGCGCAAACTGCAGGACTATGAGGTTGAAAGTGTTGGCGTGAGCAGGAGACACTTGAACGGATTCTCCGAAGAAATGAGGTGATGTATGTAGGACGGTTCGGGTCCTCCAAAAGTTAGGAAGGTCAAGTATCTCCAGCGAGCTGCCCCGCAAACTGATAGTTGGCACATAGGTGGAGTTCGCACGAGAATGGTGCATCTGCGAGGTAGTACAAGAAGTGCAACCTCACAGCTACTCGGTACGTCGTGTAGTTGACCTGTCAATAGCTACGTTATAAATTCTGGGATCTATCCTAGTCCAGGGGGCCACATAACTAAAAAGTGTTATATGTATGTAACAAATCCACTTGAGACTTTCCGAGCGGCACCTACAGAACAACATGAGACCTAAGCAAGCACAAAGAAAAAAAAAACGAAAAAAATACATTTGCTGTGGTTGTAGGCAGACAAAGTTGTGTGCCCTTCTCACCATGTTAGATCCTGGTCATAACATGTCAGGCAGCGGTCAGCACGCGGCGTGCGGCTTCATGCGCCCTCCTCACCATGTCAGATCCTGGTTATAACATGTCAGCCGGCGGTAGGCACGCAGCATGCCTTCATTCCGCCGCTCTTTGTCCGCCGAGACGGTTGTAAACCGCGGCGATTTTTTATGCTTTTTTCGTTTGTTCGTTCGTTTTTGGTTTCTTTTAGGTTCCAACTCGTTCTCTAGGAGCCGCTCGATAAGTCTCAGTTCATTTTGTTACCTACTTTTTAATTATGTGCCCCCCCCCGGACTAGGATAGATCCAAATTCTGATGTATTCGAGCCGTTAGAACTTCAAAAATCAAGCGTTTAGATTCCGAACGGTGTGATTGTTTTGCAATTTTTTCAAATTTCTGTCTTCTTGAAAGAGATTCGGGTAAAATTTTTCTTGAAATTTTACAAGTGTCTCCCTATCCCCCCCAGAGGAAAAGAGAATTTTTATTTTTTTTTAAATCAAACTATCACTCACGGCCTTTCTGGACTTGTAAAATTTCTCTTTGAAGTTTCACAAAACGTCAGCCCAACAAGTAAGTATTAGGTTGGAAAAAAGTCTTTTCATTTTTTTCAAAGATTTATTACTTCACACCTACAAAGTCAAATCAATTGAAATAATCTCCATTTTGTTCCACTACACTCTTCCAAAGACTGGGTAATTTTCTAATTCCTCTCGCATAGAAGACTGCAGTTCTGGAGTCGAACCATTGCTGAATCCAATTTTTGAGGTCGTCATCCGTTTCAAAATATTTCTCTCCAATTTCTTGCTTGAGAGCACGGAAAAGATGGTAGTCGGTAGGAGCGAGGTCAGGGCTATACGGTGGATGTGGCATTACCTCCCAGCCCAGCTCCTTTATTGTTTCTCTTGTGAGTCTTGCAACATGTGGCTTTGCATTGTCATGCAGGATCATCACCTTCGACTTCTCAGGCCTCTTTTCTTGGACAGCTGCGGCGACTTCGTGGAGTTGGCCACTGTATGCGTCAGCAGTAGGTGTCTCTCCACTTCTGAGAGTTTCCCAGTAAATCACTCCTCTGATATCCCACCAAACACTCAAGAGAATCTTCCTTTCGTAAACATTGGGCTTGAGATCAGGCTCAGGATTCTCTCCTTTTTTGTACCCATTGTCTTTTTCTTCGGAAGTTGGCATGCAGAACCCAGGACTCATCGCCTGTCACAATCCGTGGCAGAAACGATTTTCTTTCGTATCTGGACAGAAGAGAAGCAGCGATAGAGAGCCGTTGACCTTTCTGAGTGTCTGACAGGGCATATGGAATCCAAGCTCCAAATTTCCATGGAAAGCCAAGATTCTTCAGATGGACTCCCACTATCCTATGAGACACTTCGAGCTTCTCTGCCAGCTGACGTGTCGTCTGCCTACTATCGGTACGAAGAAAATGGAGTACTTCAGTGCCGTCCAATTCAGTTGGCCTTCCTCACCTTGCCTTGTCTTCGAGTGAATAATCTCCCTTTGAAAACTTTCCGAACCATTCATAACAGGTGCGATAAGTAATAGATCCCAAGCCATATACATCGTTAATTTGGTCGGCTACCCCACGTGCTGTAGATCCTTTAATGAATTCATGAAGGATGACGTGTCGAAAATGGCCATGAGGTAGATCTGGCATTGAGTCCGGAAGATTGGATGGATAACGAATTACAAGAATTGTCTTGACCTATGTTCGCGTGCGAACGGTAGACAAGTGTGATAGGATTAGGAAATCAGCAATCAATATTGGCTAGCGCGTTTACAAGGAGCGCGGGAAAAAAATTTCGAAGTGTGAAGGGACTTTTTTTCCAACCTAATACAACGTTTGAACTTTCATAGAAATTATACTCCTTTATCTACAGAAGTGTGTTTAAGCTTACCTTGTCGCGAAAAAAAATTGTTTCTTATGATCTAGTCAACTAAGAGTTTCACATTCTTCAAACTGCACAAAGCTACCTCTTTCGCGTCAAAATTAGACACCTTTAAAGTCATCAAGCTGAAAACGAACGTCTTCCCAACCAAAGTATATAGTTTCCAGAAAGGCCGTGAGTGATAGTTTCGATTTAAAAAAATTGACATTTCTTTTTTTTTTTGGGGGGGGGGGAGACAGCCTTGTAAATTCCTCTTTGAAATTTCACAAATCGTCTGCCCAAAAAGTGAATACAGCGTTTGAATTTTCATAGAATTTATATTCCTTCAGACACAGAAGTGTGTTTAAGCTTACCTTGCAGCGAAAAAAAAACGGCAATATTTTGGTGTGTTGAACGAAGAGATGCACTCGCTTAGTACACATAGTACATTTGATTTTTTTTCTTCTTTAACGCTTTCAAAAACTGCTACTTTTCTGCACTTCAGGATAACGCTAACACCTTAACTCTAACAAGGAGAGCCTCCAAAGTGGCGGTGAGCTTTTGCGATGCAATTTTTACAGGACGTAGGGTGGGAAGTCCCAAACCGTAGTTAATTTCTTCGGAATGCTCCTCTGTGGTCGAAAAAAGGCGTGTGGAAGCCCTGCCACCTAAGCGGTTGAGATCGGCTGGCGCAGTGGTTAGCAATATAGCCTCTCGGCCGCATTCAGTGAATTTTACGGTTCGACCCCCAGTGTCGGCATAGCTTTTGCGCATATCGGGTAGTTATTATAGTGTACTTGCGTGACCACAGGAGTCAATTTGTACACGATTAATGCTTTTAGTAAGTCAATGTAGCTCTTCTCTGCTTTCATTTGAGCTACCTTTCGGTGGATGGTATTTGCACTGTATCATATCAACAACGATACCGTAAATGCACACAAACATATGCACTTCACGGTATAGGTCTTGAATTTGGTTTGATAGGGGTAAACACTTAATACTTACTAAAAGCATTAATCGTGTACAAATTGACTGCTGTGGTCACGCAAGCACATGGTAATAACGACCCGATGGGTGCAAAAACTATAGCGACACACGGGGTCGAACCGTAAAACACACTTCGTCCGGCCGATAAGCAACATCGCTATCCACTGCGCCAACCGACCACATTCGGTTGGGTGGCACCAGGGCGTGATGGACTTCGCTTCCACACGCCATTTTTCGACTACAGAAGAGAATTCTGAAAAAATTAACTACGGTTTTCGACTCCCCACACGAGGCCCTACACCCTGTAGTAATTGCATTGCAAAAACTCACCGCCACTTTGGAGGCTCTCCTTGTAAGTGACAAACCCAGGGATGCATTTTTTTCACTTCTGAGAAACAGACGAATCCGCTCGCATACATCACCTCGTTCGTTACGCCTAAAGTTCAGGCATTCTCCTTCTGAGAGCAGCACTTCTGTTCTAGAAAAAACTGCAACCCTTTTCTATCGATTCTGCGTCACGCCCCGTTTATACTTCCGACGCTGAGCGACGTGACGCCACGTATACTGGCCAAATTGATCGATCGCGTCGCACGATCAATATGACCACCATACGTGGCGTAGCGTCGCCCAGCGTCAAAGTATAAACGGGTCCTTAAAATAGTAGTTCAACCGGCAGCATAATGAGTTGATGCTCGACTTTGATGCGGAGGAAAGGTTCCGCGAAATGTCAAAGTCCCTGTCTGTTCCAGACGAATCAAGCGCACCCCGTCCTATGCCTCTCGCTTCTCCTCGGTGGTCGAGAACAATCAGCTCTCCTACCTTCGACAATGGCAGCTCTCACGCATGCACGGCGCTGCGGCTCTAGATCCCATGCACATGATGCTGATGGGAGGAGTAAGCCACTTCTTCCAGGAATCTTCTTTTAAGCCAATTTCACTTATTCCAATCTTATAGCATTTCTGGCTCGTTTAACACCTTGACCAAGTGCCATAATAAGAGGAAACGTCACTATGAAGTCACAAAATTCCAGAGCCTGCCGTATCAAATGCCGCCGGATCTATCTGCCGTCGGTATGCCAACCTTTGATCAGAGTGCTCCAGCTCTCGCCGCCCAACCTTTACCATCTTACAACAGCGCCTTCTTCCCAGCAGGAACGAGTGGAATACTAACACCGGTAGGATCTTGAGCATCTCAAAGAACCGCTAACTTAATACAACTATGCAGCGGACTGAAATGTCGGGCGAAATGACGATACGAGTCAAGGGGTTAGACTCCTGCGTAGCACTGATCATAAGATAGAAGAAGTCCAAAAGAAGCTTCAGGCAGACCATATAGAATCGTATGTCTCCACTCTCTTCCGTCATAAAACCTCGGCATTGTAGAGAGCTGTTCTTAGAATTTTTGCTTTGTACCATTCGAGGTTTTTATAGTGGATCTTTATTGCCAGGCCTAACGCTTAGACGCTTCTGTCTTCCTCAAAGGCCTGAACGTGATGCAAGTATTAGATATGCGACTTACCCCACCAAGCGCTATCCCTACTCTATTCCATATGTCCCGCTTCCTTAGAGGAATCACACGTGAAAATCCACTCAAAGAGGGATAAACTCACGTGTGATCCACCTAAGCAGTCGTAGCTCTCTGCTAATACGACCGGGCGAATGAGACCTGTGCAGCGACGGATAGAACAAGCGAATAGGTAACGATAACGACCTGCACGTGCTTCCTTTCCATTCTACAGCTCGCATTTTGGCACAAAAGGCAGAAAATCAGGAACGCCCGTCAATTACGAATGATTTTCTGCCTTTTGTGCCAAAATGCGTGCTGTAGAATGGAAAGGGTCGTACAGATCGTTATTGTTATCCATTCGCTTGTTCTATCCGTCGCTGCACAGTAAGTCTCATTCGCCCGGGCGTACTAACAGAGAGCTGCGGCTCCTTACGAGGAAGGTCAAAGAGGTCACCGTGGAGTTTCTCAAAGCGACCTATATAGGGTTGTAGGGCGTTGTCTGGGAAGCACCATAGTGGTCTCCAAATTTCCTGCGGACCTCTGGGTAGGTCAAAAATGGCAAAAAACTGTACCGCTTCAGTGCGGGCCGATAACTCAAAACTGACGCCAAGAATACCCTTGTCATGCCCACAAATAGTCCTGCAAAAGGTTTGGAGCTTCCATCATTGCTAGAACCTAGGAATTGATTAATTCCTAATTGAAGCGAGACGGCGCATTCACGGGAGGCGCGCGCCACTAGGACGCCAGTAGCTGGATGACCGAGTGGTTGGCGTGTCGGACTTGCGGGAGAGAGGTCGAGGGTTCGACCCCGGCGCTGTGGTTTCTGCATTGCTGTGCGCACATCTTGCGTTTTTGCCACCGTAAAGTGCTTTTCTGTCACGACTAGGTGTCATATTCGATTTCCAACCCTGATTTCAACCTTCTCATTTTTCACCACTTCTCTTAAAATTTTAAAATTTAGCCTCAAGAGTTGCTTTAGAAACTGAAGAAATTACTGTTTTTGCCGAAATTTTGAAGAAGTTTGAGGTGGTGGTCTGTCCTGATCCACGAAAAGCGATTCATCATTGAGGACAGCGGGCGAGCCTTCTTCGAAGTTCCCCGGTAGTGCTCAAGCGCTTGAGTCCACTGCAGAATGAATCGTACTCTTCCGTCGAGGAGCATTGAAAATTGACCTATCCTGCTCTTGTTTAACTAACCATGTCCTCACTTATGGGACATCCGTCACACTTATTAGCAGAAAACCAGACAGAGTCCGTAGCTTCGTCGCCGTCTTCTTCAGGACGCCAATCCACATCTTGCGCCTCGTTCAAGCCGACCTGCCGCCAACACTGAGTGAATGCAAATTGGCAGCTGGATATGTGGACACGCATCCGGGGCACTTCTCAACACCGGCGGACTACGCCTTGAAGTGCCTGTCGACACGTCCTGGCAGGAAGCTTCCGGCTGCTCTTCCTTGGCATTTATCCGCTGCTGCTCGTGTCAGAAGCTGCTTTGCTTCGCGTGTTTTATAGAACGTTACCACACCTGTTAAACAGTTTCTTGCATATTCATTAGCGTGACTTGTGTTTTGAAGTAAAACTGTATCACAGAAGGTTGAAATCAGGGTTGGAAATCAAATATGACACCTAGTCGTGTCAGAAAAGCACTTTACGGTGGCAAAAAGGCAAGATGTGCGCCCATCAATGCGGAAACCACACCGCCGAACCTATCCGTCGACCTCTCTCCCACAAGTCCGCCACGCTAACCAGTCGGCGATCCAGTCACTGACGCCCTGGTGGAGCGCGCCTCCCGTGAATGCGCCGTCTCGCTTCAATTAGGAATTAATCAACTCCTAGGTTCTAGCAATGATTGATGCTCCAAACCTTTTGCAGGACTATTTGTGGGCACGACAAGGGTATTCCAGGCGTCAGTTTTGCGTTATCGGCCCGCACTGAAGCGATACAGTTTTTTGCCAATTTTGACCTACTCAGAGGTCCGCAGGAAATTTGGAAACCATTATGGTGCTTCCCAGACAACGCCCTACAACCCTATATAGGTCGCTTTGAGAAACTCCACGGTGACTTCTTTGACCTTCCTCGTTAGGTGGCTCACACGTGAGTTTATCCCTCTTTGAGTGGATTTTCACGGGTGATTTCACTAAGGAAGCGGAACCGCTAGAGTGGGAATAGCGCTTGGTGGGGTAAGTCGCATATCTAATACTTGCATCACGTTCAGGCCTCTGAGGAAAACGGAAGCGTCGAGACGTTACGCCTGGCAATAAAGGTCCACAATAAAAGGCTCGAACGGCACAACGCAAAAATACTATCAATGAGACCGTATAGAATTCTACACCGCAACCAACTGGACCATTAGGATGC
This sequence comes from Heligmosomoides polygyrus bakeri, assembly GCA_947359475.1. NCBI lineage: Eukaryota > Metazoa > Nematoda > Chromadorea > Rhabditida > Heligmosomidae > Heligmosomoides > Heligmosomoides polygyrus. The sequence goes on from OX375866.1 coordinate 105,079,721, forward strand.
TATTTTTGTCCGCATACCCAATGAAGAGCTAAACGGATAGCCACTTCTTTTGCTCTTATGAACTGCTTAATACAGGCCATCAAACCCTAAACAACGGCAGATTTACGAAGCATCCGAGATGAAACACAGACGCTTTGCTGTAGGAGGCGTACGCGCACTGGGTTCTAATCGCGAAACCTTCATTTTTCAGGAAACGAAGCCAAACATCGACATTAAACCATCAATTGGTAACAGCGAACAAGAAATTCCACCAGTCGATCCGCAGTACATGGGCTCCTCCAATAAAAACTTGGACGCGGTGAGCTTCATGTTAGCCTTACATAAACATGAATTGAATACCATTTCACGTCCGATGGACACCGATGAAGTCAACGCAGACTTCTTCCAAAACTACTTCGATGAATGATTGTTAGACTGAAAAAAAGAATAACGATAAACAGCACGAAATTTTGTAACCTGAAATTTTTCGTCTGCCTCGAAAAACAAAAATAGCGCTTTCAGTAATGGGAAAAGTTGCTTGTCTTATTAGTTACGATAAAGCCAATAATGTTTCTGCCTACACAAACCCAACATTGATTTGTTACTATAACTTGCGAATCTGACAAGGGAAGGGTCTGAAGCGTATGTCTGAACAGAGGGAGGGAGTCATACAGGGAGAATCCTCACCCCTCAATTAGTATGAAAATGTGTTTATTTTTTGCCAAGTCGTTAAACCCAAGGACTAGGGGGTCACACTGGGATATGGCGCAGCACGCGTTTGGGGGTCTCGTACGCCCGCGATGCGTCTGCAGCCAGTCTCGGAGCGCAGGTGGGTAGAGGGTTGACTCGTGCGAGGGAGGTCGGGGTTTGGTTCCTCTGCGCTGCTGCACTTTTGCATTTCAAATGATTGGTAGAGATTCGGGGCGTTCTGACGTCTATACCACTTTCAGATGTTTTCTGAGCATTTTTCCAGCGGTACGTTGTGGTATTCAACATGGTGATGTATAAATGTTCAACACCAGTGATACACAGGTACAAAGTGCATGAAGCACCACTGGGCACCTTGGCAGCGTATAAAGGCTACAACTCCTCATAGTCTGTTTCCATACATGGACCAAAAGCCTCAGGAAAAACCAAACTGCTCGGATTTACAAAGGAGACCACGATGTGACGTCGGAGGTGGTTCAAATGGGAAACGAGGTGTGCGGATCCCGCAAATTAAGCTAAACGGCATCGATACACTCTTTCTCTCATGTCTGCCTGTCATCTGGAAATCAGAGGTCTGCTGAAGGTTCTCTAGAACCTAACACCAACAATGTCCGCCGACGGCCGAGTGGTGATCCACCTGCTCACGCTGAAGTGTCGCCCACCTTTAGACAAGGAATCTTCGAGGGAAGAAATCAAGCTGGCCGAACGGATGGCCAGCATACTCAAGGACTGCGAAGCACGTCAACTTGAAGTTGACGAAGAAGAACAGCTGGAAGTGGTGGAAGAAGAAGAGGAAGATTGGGATCCGCAAGATGAACTCATGGACATGGAGAGGCAAGCAAGCAGTGGGCATATGATAACGCTTTCGGGTGGACTCTTGTTTCGTAGGAAAGGGTACGTCTTCAATTGGATTTCGGTTGCGTGCTCATAACCATGGAGGAAGACACCGCGATTCACTACACAAGCACTTTGTATCTGTGTATCACTGGTGTTGAACATTTATACATCACTATGTTGAATACCACAGCGTACAGCTGGAAAAATGCACAGAAAACGTCGGAAAATGGTGTAGACGTCAAAATCCCCCAAATCTCAACCAATCAGTTGAAATGCAAAAATGCAGCAGCGCAGAGGAACCAAACCCCTGACATCCCCCGCACGAGTCACCCCTCTACCCACGTGCGCTCCGTGCCACTGGCTGCAGACGCATCGCGGGCGGACAAGACCCCCAAACGCGTGCTGCGCTATATCCCACTGTGACCCCCTACTCCTTGGGTTTAACGACTTGGCAAAAAATAAACACATTTTCAAACCAATTGAGGGATGAGGATTCTCCGGATCTATCCTAGTCCGGGGAGGGGCCACGTAACTAAAAAGTATATAAAAAATCGACTTGGAACTTACCGAGCGACTCCTATGGAGCACGACAGAACCTAAAACAAGGGAAAAAAAACGAACGGATAAATAAAAAAAATAAAATCGCCGCGGTTTGACAACCGTATCGGCGGGCAAAGAGCGACGCAATGGAGTCGTGCCGCGTGCTGACCACCGCTTGACATGTTAGAACCAGGATATAACATGGTGAGGAGGACGCATAACGCCATCTAGCGCATGTTGACCGCCGCCTGACATGTTTTAACCAGGATCTAACATGGTCAGGAGGGCACGTAACTTCACCCGCCTATAACCGCGGCGAAAACATTTATTTTTTCGTTTTTTTGTTTGCTCGTGAATTTTTCTAGTTTAGGTTCTATCGTGCTCTGTAGGAGTCGCTCGGTAAGTCCCAAGTCGATTTTTTACATACTCTTTAGTTATGTGGCCCCCGGACTAGGATAGATCCGATTCTCCCTATATAACTCGCTCCCCCGTTCAGACATACGCTTCAGACCCTTCCCTTCTAAGGCCACAGCAAAGTCTCATCAGTAAGCCAGTTGCAGGGAGACACATGCAGATTCTTTTTCAAAAATATTCAAGAACCATTTAGTAACCGTGTTCACTTTGTTATGGTACATTCCTCGATAGGCCGTGGTAAGGTTTTTATATCTTGTTGTGATTCTTCGTAATAATGTAGCAAACTCTGAGCAGCGCATTGATTACTATATCGAACCTCTTCTTCACTCCTGTCTATAAAAAAGAGAGTTTTACTGTGAAAGTGCGCTGGATAGGTCTAGAATTATCCCCAGCGAAAGAGACCTTTCCCTTGTAAGGCCCTCATTTCCACCTGATGATCGACCATCTCCATTGCAGACCCTCTACGCGAACGCCGGTCCATCAACGATGGCTGCACTGATGCCCGGCTACGGCGGTGCCACTCCGTGGTCGTTGCCAACGATCAACTCCTTCTCAGATCAAGACACTACCTCACTCTACAGCTACAACGGAGCTGTGTAATTGCTCGCTTCCGGATACCATGCAGCCGTCACCGGATGGATAGTAGGAATGAAGAACGCGTTCGCTGCTCAACAAGGTATTCCTGTGCTGTTAATCTAACCCGGTCAGCTTCTCAATACTAACGTCTCCGGCTTACCTTAAGCTTTATAACTGTTTAAGTAACGATAAAGACTAGTTGCTATTGATGTTTGAATAACCATTCATTCCTAACTCTTCTGTTAGCCCGGATGCCTTTTTAGGTAAAAATAAAGGGTGCAATGCAAGGAAGAGGAAGGGGGGGAGGGCAGCCGATCAGGGGCCGAATTCATCAACGACTAACCCGCGGGTATATGGGGTAGAGATACCCACGACGAGGCCTGCGTCTCTGACTCTGACCTTATCTCTACCTGGCTCGTATCTTATCTCTGTCCCTTATACCCGCATACCCACGGGTTTAATTGTTGATGAATCCGGCTCCAGAACTCAAACACAAGTACGAGGTGACGTGGCATTTCCCACGTGTGAACGAGTTCTTACCCGTTTGGTTGGCCCGTGACGTACCGTTCGACCTAGGTCGCTCTCGCTGCAACTTGCATTACACGTACGTACGCGTCAGTTTGTGTACAATGTGGGAAATTCCACGTCACCATATCCGACTGCTACGCTCAGGGCGGTCGAAGCCCATGGCCTATCATTGCGCCAAATAAAGTGTTGTTTGGACCTTTTGTAGACAAACAGACGAAACACTCACTCCCACATATTTCGTCATCATTTCTTGGCAGGACATCAGCGAATCCTAAAAAAAAGCTTCATTAGTAGCAGACTGAGGCAGGAGGTAACGGCAATGGTAGCTTTGAACGGTCGACGTGTATATGAACAGAAACACTGTCTCTGAAATGTGAAGGTGCAAATATCTCGACCAGAGGCCTGCAGAGCAGAATTCCGGTCGACTAATGTTGGAACGCAGCGGGCTCTCGTGGCCAAGAATTAGCTTTGAAAATATTAGTTCGGATAGTCTAGTTTTTAGAGATCGGAAATCTACTTGGTAGGATGACGGACTTCTGGGTGAGATTTAAATTCGATCGGCGTGATTTTTTTCTGCTGTAGGAGGCGCTGCCTTTGGGTCTGTTCATACTTCGCGACAGCAGCGACATGAGCGACGAGAGCGCGGCGCGCGGAAGAATGAACAGGCGACAGCTGCGATTGGAGCGACTACAGCGACTACAGCGACGGCGACAGCGCTAGAGTGTGGCCTATATTATACTTCGCCGACGTCGCCGACAACAAAGTATAACAAACTACTACATATAATCGGCTAATGTCACGTGTCCGTCACGGGGATGGGGGACTGAAGCCAAGAGATGCCTACGGCACTGCGGCGTATGCCAGCCGGGCTTCTTTGAGCTAAGCCATGGGTGATTGCTGGCGAACTATGTCCTTGGCGGCAGGTCGCGCAAGTTTACGATATTTTGAGCGGGCAACGAGCCAGGCTATGGATGGGATCGAATGCCCGCGCCGGGAATCAGAAGACGTGCCGCAGACGTCGTCCAAAGTGCGTCGAGATTCAGAAGACCTGATGAAGATATCGTTCTACTTGCGTCAGGATTCAGAAGACGTGCTGCAGATGTCATCCAACGTGCGTTGGGATTCTGAAGACGTGCAAAAGACGTCGTCCAACGTGAGATGGGGTTCAGATGACGTGCTGAAGATGTCGTCCAATGTGCGCAGAGATTCAGAAGACGTGCCGAAGGCGTCCAACTTCCGTAGGGATTCCAAGTAAGGGAAACCGTTAGGAAAGGGACCAGTGAAGAGGGAATCAGCGAAGAAGGATCACTGGAGGGGGGGGGGGGGGGAATAAGGGGAGACCAGTATTTTCCCTCAATATCGTTCAGTGTGCGTCGGGTTTCTGAAGACGCGTCATAGAAGTCGCGTGGCGCGTGTGTCGGGGTGGGGAAGGAGTGTCATAGACGTCGTGACACGTGAGTCGTGCCTCAGTGTTACATTGATATTGATATTGATATTTATTACGACTGTTTACATGTGAGTGCTTGACTAACCATTACTCACGCCAGCACATAGGTAAGGAAGTATTTGCGGGGAGAGGAGGGGAAGAAGTAGGGAGGGTGATTATGGAATTCGGAGGAGTACTACTGCCGTCGGACAGTAAATGTTGTCGTCCTGTCGACCAATTCCGATTGATTTTAAAAATTTTCTGCAGATTAAGCACTTCAGATAGGGAATCTCATGATTTGTTTCTCTCGATGTAGAGAACGGGCACATCGGAGAATAAATCGTGCGCAACACCCGGAAAGTATGAACAGGCGACAAGAACGACTGGAGCGACAGCATCAGCGCCTGAGTATGGACACTTTTCGGCGGCGCGCGCACGGTTTTAATCGATATGCATGATTTGCACGGGCGACGAGTCGCTCTTTCCGCGAAGTGTGAGCAGGCCCTTTGACTGTTGGCTCACACTGCGTTTGCTCCTACTGTTTCACGTTGCTCTACTATTTAGCTGCTGAAAAAGATATGCTTAATCTCGAAGATATGCTGCACGTGAGCGAGGTACAGACATAGGGAAAAAACGAAACAAACAAAAAATTGAGTGGGTGACACTCTCTACTCTTCAGAAAAACGGCAATGAAGCGATAATATGCGATAATACATAAGAGTGAACCAAAACTGTTGCTTTTTTAATGGTGTTTTGTCTGAATAGTTTTCTTTACCGAACAGAGATACTTAACATAGATGTATTGTATACCATTTTAAAGCTATTGTATTGTTCTATCATAACGTGCATTGAATTTTTGATTGGATCTAATTGTTATACTTTTTAAATTTTAACAAAAAACATAGAAAACTATGCAATTTGACTCATTTTACGTCATTACTGGAAACATGGCTTCAACGCGAGTGCAGCAACAAGGAGGATATATGATGTTGAAGCTAATGATGTTTCAAAAAGTAAAGCACACAACGTTGGTTTGAAAAATTCGAAAGCGCAAAAACGGACAAAGGGGATAAACCACGTCCACGCCGGCTTGCTCCAGTGAAGCAATCCGTGAAGCACTCAGAATAAGTCCAGCAACAAGTATAGGCACCTTGTCGCCTGAGTTCAGTATTTCTCACAATCAGAAAATGATTGTCCGGCACCTTTGCGCTCTTGACAATGCCAACACTGTCGCATATTTTAGTACTACATCCGTTTTCAGTCAATGTACGTGTTTCTAGATGTCTTTGTGTAAAATGTTGCAAAAAGGTCAACTCTGGTTAGGACGCGACTCCCGTTATGAGGCGATATAATAGGATTTCTGCGGTCCCTTTAAACGCGCTATAGCGAGAGGGGACTGTAGCTGTATTTCTGTATTTTGTAAGGCAGACGTCCTTCTGCCCATATACACCACTTCGGAAGTTAAGACCCATGGACCTTGAGATAGTCTCCTAGTAATCCGAGATTCTTCAAATGCTTCAAAAGCTAACGCGACTCACTTTTACAGAATCCGCCTCCTTCCTACAGCTTCGTATGGACGCATCCTTTTGAAGAATTACCTCCTGGAAGAACGCATCAATCAATCAATTTTTCCAAGCAAAGCACAAGAATGAAAAATCACCGTAACAAACTTACATTTAGACTTGAGTTCAGGACTCTGAGCGTGTTGATTTCTCCTGAAGAAATGTCATTTACAAAAAAAAATGTAACATTCTTTGAGAAGATCGCTTGGTCTTTAAAACATAAAAGGCATCCCAAAGGCACACCAGGTAAGTACGGATGTTTAGGTGTTTTATACACAAATAAAAGAAAGCAACGTTTGACAATAATGGTACAGAAGCTTCGCTAACGAAGGCACATTTTTTACCTTCCGCAGAACAAGTACCATCCAGTGCAAAAATGACCGTACAAACAGTACACTTGAATCATACCATGGTAGCTCCGGTTCCTTTGCACCCACCGGATACCCCACCGAATACATTTTACGTCCACTTCGTGCTCAAGCAAGCCCCTCATCCTTCCAGGTGTCTGATAAAAGGTAGCACATTGTCTCTGATTTGACTGTGTTGGAGGCAAAAGCTACTATGTGTGCTAAATCCGTACTCAAACAGTATAAAGGATAAAGGACATCGTTATTCAATCCCATTTGGGATGCACCACACATTCTACTTCTACGGGATGTCGTGGAGGCGAGTTGAATGCGTATTTGGCCATACAAGGACTTGCGGTGGCCAGCCGATGAACAAGTCAGCGCTCTATCCTTCCCAGATAAGTCTGGTACCGATTCACCGACCCCGGAGGGATGGAAGGCTTGGTTGGCCTGAGCGGGAGATCTGAACCAGGAACCTGGTATCGGGCGCACGCGACAGCCGGCGCCTCCTCCGACTGCGCTACACGCGCCCTCGCAGTCCTCTTCGGAGGGCGCAGGTTCGAATCCTGCGGATGATACTCAAACAATATATGCGATACATTTAGAGAAAGGATGAGTGGCGTATCTCAGAACAGATCGATTCACATATTCTAGACTTTAGACAATTCTTTGAATCAGTTAAGGAAATTGGCTATTAAATTTAAAAACATATTCAATGAATTAGGGTAATATGTCAGCAATGACAGTTGTTCTGAACCACCGAGTAGTAAGACAGCATCATTAATAGATTTGGAGCAATGGTTCAGACCTCTCAAACGGAGAAGGTGTAGGAAAAGCTTCTTGTGTATGACCTCTTTCAGTTTCGGTTATCGGGCTATATGTACTGCACAAAGGGAAATTATTTTTAAATTATTTTTTTACACTTTATCTCTGAGTGCTGCTCAGCGCGCTATCGTTTGTTTATTAGTGCTAGGCCTAGATTTCGCCTCTACATCCCACAAATTCAATTTTCAATAAGTGTTCATGGTCAGCTGAGCCGATAAGCAGCGACTATTAAAAAAAAACTCAGCTGTCCTGTCCGGATGAATAACTAAAAACGCTACCAAACCGGGCTGAAGATGAATAAACACCGAAAAAATATGGACGAGTGAGTGTAAAGGATGTGTGGAATAGAATTCGTTGGAAAAGAAGCAACTCAAAAAGATGCGCAATGGCTCAAAACCTAGGCGAAGCATTACTAAATATAAGACGCAGACCCTTAATAACAGAACAAATTGTAGATTTTCTTCTAAATACCACACAAACCTTAATTAGCATCTGAAACACTTCCTCGGTGAAGCAATGACTGCACCTTTAGAACTATTACCGTAGGTTGCATAAATGAATATTTCACTGAATATTTCTTCATTGACGAGTAAACATGCAAATAGACAGTTAAAGGAAGACTCTTGCCTGACCCTCAAACAGATCTAAGGTTTGTGACCCGTCTAGGACAACCTAGCCTTTCACCGCTCCAGGCACCATGGAATCGCTGGATCTATCCTAGTCGAGAGGGGGGGGGGGGGGGAGTCCATATAACTAAAAATTACGCAACCAATTGACTTGTGATTTACAGAGCGGCTTCTAGAGAACAGAATACGACCCAAAAAGCAAAGAAAGAAACACACAAACAAACAAAAACAAACAAATACCCGCGGTTTTGAAGACGTTCCGGCCGGCAAGGCGTATTCAAACACAGCTGACCGCCGCCTGACATGTTATAACCGGGATCTAGCACGGTGAGAGGGGCATGTAAAGCCGCATACCGCCTGCTGACCGCCGCCTGACATGTTATAACCAGGATCTCTCATGGGGGAGTGGTATCTAGCTTTACAGCCATGGTGAATTTTTTCGTTTTTGTTGTAATTTTTGTGAATTTTGCCGGCTTGGGCCCTATTTTGTCCTCTAGAACTCGCTCCATAAATCCCAAGTCAATTTGTTGCATAATTTTTAGTTATGTGGACCTTCCTCGACTAGGATAGATCCGAATTGTCTGTGACTGATAAAACACTGACTTGTCCATCGAATGGCCACCGAAATGCATTGTCTAGGCCAGGTGTGTATTCGAATTACCTCATGTTATCCTGTAGAAGCAAAATACGTGGCGCATCTCGCAAATGATGGATTCATAAGTACCTTTTCCCGATCTTTAAACTATCATACTTTTAAACTATAAGCTCGAAAACGCTCTATAAAAGAACGAATAGCAGCACTGGATCCTTCACCTCACAAATAGCAGGATTACTAAATCTCACCTTGGAGCAGACCAACCAAAGCAGCGTTTCCAGATAGATCAGGATGAGGAATTTGATCACGTCGACGGCTCCTACAACGCTCCAGCTGCTCCTGCAAATGTCTGAATAGTAGGCAGAATCAACTTACAAACATCGCACAGAAATGCAGAACCTCCCCCCCCCCCCCCCCCCCCGCTCTACCGCTGTCCCCAACAGCTAAAGTGCAGCTTTGCTGACGTCCGCAAGTTGTGAAATCGAGGATTAATATAAAAACGTCTCTGGGGACCCAACGTCTCAAAGATTTATTGCCTAGAACTCCACAACCATGACATACCGTGACGGAAGTCAGGTTATCCTCGCAAGTCCGCCAAAGCTGCTCGATTACTTAAAATAAGAAGTTTTCGTTGAATTCTAAAAAAAAAGTACGAAAGAAACGGCTAAATTTTGCACTCACACTGGTATTTCTCTTGACCCTTGAACCGTTTTGAATTGAAAATCTTCTCCATTTTCGTCTTGTGATCATAGAGGACTGAAATAAAACTTCAATAAGGCTTAGGCTTTGTGAAAACCTCTTAAAGCACCTTTGCCCCACAGGCAGCCCTAACTCTTTATATGAATCGGTTTACTAAGAGAATGCCTCACTTACTGCTAGACTTGTGAAGCAAAACGGATTAAACTCAAGAAAATAGCATTCCCTTCAAAGCCGTGGTCTTTACTGTCCCTTCAAAGCCCATAACAATACCACTCGTAAATCAGAAGTCACTAATCATCCCTACAAGAAGAGGCTATCGAACCGACTGATAATGATTCCAAAGGTCAATCCGAAAAAAATCTAATGGGCTGGTAGGCACCTGTATCATCTAATTTATTATCTGTCTATCCATAAGAAAGACTACCGATAACGTCCAAATTCAGACGTTGACAACCTAATTGTCATAGAGCGAATGGAGGTTTTCGGTCTAATCGGATTCACATCCACTTGAATTAGCTGCTCGCTATTAACAAAAATCATCGAATTTAGCTCTCAGTTAACCGCTCGATATTCGGATGACTATTCACTGACAATGGTTGTGGGATGAGGCTCACAAAGAGCAAAGAAATCCCGATGAAAACTTAAGTATCGTCTGATAATGCCGACTTTTGTTCACATCGCTGTCCGGCCCCAAAAAAGGAGTGAGAGGAAGGTAGTGCTGCAGGACCTGCTGGGGCCGGATTCATCATCAATTCAACCCGTGGGTATGCAGGGTATAAGGGGTAGAGATAAGGCAAGAGTCAGAGACACAGTCTTCATCTCATGATACCCGATACCCGCGGGTTAGTCGTTGATGAATCCGGCCCCAGAATTGGGTAGCGTAACAACCAGAGAGACGAAGAGCCTGAACATACAGGGAGCGGTTGGCTTCATGTGACTGATGTCAGAAAACGTAGCGCATGGTAAGAAGATTTTATAGTTCACAAAACGAGTCCACTATTCCGCAGCAATCGTAATGCTGATACTAGCCAAAGGGCAGCCTATTACCATATCATTAGTGAATATGTGGTGGGATTTGTCGAAGGCAGCCACACCTAGAAGGAAGGAAGCCGACCTGTACTGTTTTTATTGCACCTGCAGGATTTTTATTGTGCTACAACATGAAAAACGGCCAAAAAGAGCAGTTACTTTGACATGACCGAAGTGATGAAGCAAAGCCCAGCGTTGCAGGTAAGTGGGTTCAAGACTAGAAAGAGTGTCCACCGTGATTTTCTTTCACAACTTCAAAAAAATTTATCCAAAAAAACTGCAAAATTAAAACGCTAAGCTCCGAAGAGTACATCGTATACCCGCAGAAGGAAAGCTAAACTTGTTATGGTTGCGCAAAAGCAGCTAGGTTTGAAAAAATACAGGTTGGACCCCTTTATTTAGACTTGCACCCATAAGTACGAGACAGGCCGTTATATATGTGTAGAAACACTTGCATTTTATATCGATTCTAAACAGAGCGATCTTCCACCATCTTGTTCCTTTGAAACATCTAAAGAGTTTTTCCAAAAATTTTGAAACGATTACATTAAGCGAGGTTACACATATATCACGTCACGTCACATACACGAGAAAGGAATGTTTCCTGCAGTTAGGGTAAACCAATCAGCAATCACAACCGGATAGACCACCTTCTATGCATAGAGGGCAACAATGACAAGGACTGTCGCTGAAACTGTCACACAATCCCGTATAGAGAAAGAAACGCCACGTCACGGCAAGTTTTTCCCACCTCTTCTAACCCGTTTTCACCTGCGACGATGCCATGTGGCAGCTGACTAGTCGTCCACTTTTCTATGCATTTATTTCTTCCAGTTATTTCAAGATTTAGTCGTTGTTTTGCACATTCTTATCTACTACGTGAAAATGCATACGCAGTCTGGATAACAGTGGTATTGACATCCTGAAAATACCACATACCACAACATTTCGTTCATCTCTCAACCAATAACGTTCCTGTTACGTCATTAGTACCAAACTGAGCTTTTCGTCGCTATTTGGCGCAAACAGGGACGGTGGTAGGGCATGTAGGACAGCTCTGTGCAACGTTTTATGCTATACGATACCGAAAACTTCATGCAGAACAGGTGTGTTCCACACCTGTGGTGAACTGCGTTAGGCCATTTCTGATGTAACTGGACTAATTGGACATACATGTGCCTTCTTACCATGGCGGATAACTACTGGGTACAAGGTAATCACCCCCCCCCCCTCCTACATGAGCCCTTATTCTACCCTGTGCCCAGGGATAGGGACAAAAGGATAAAGTACGGCGTTGCTTAATCCCTTTGGGGAAATCGCCACGCATTCTAACCCTGCGGGAACGGGGGGGGGGGGGGGGGGTTGAGGGAGACAATTCGAACGCACATTAACGACACACAATATCTGGTGACCATCCAGTGAATAGGTCGGTGTTTTGTTCCTTACAAAGAAATCCCGTTTTAACTCGACTATCCCGAAGGGCTGGACGATTTGTTTGGTCGGGTAAGGAAATCCAAACCAAAAAACCCCACTCGCAATACACGTGACAGCAAGCTCCCCCATCGACTGCGCCACCACCCGCCTCCCACTAGGATATATGATCGAAGCTATGCAGCAATTTATTTCCATGCATAAGCGCGAAAGCTGACGATACAAGTACGACTCAAGTCATCCCATCATGTCTTTAAGCCTCAGGTGATTTACTAAGGTTATGACTGTTATAACGATTGATATAGTACGAAGTTTCGATCGATACAAAGGTGGTTCGGGAATGAAGAAACCGCCTGGTATAACAGTAAGAGTCCCTCCATTGTTCACAGCGGTCACACTGCATTAATCGTTCTAATGACTTGAAGGGAAGAAGACTCGCAATGCTGAACGGCGACAATGAGACCCTTGGCTTAACGTGGATGTGAAAACCTTATTGCGGAGAATCTCTTTGTCCCTGCTAGAAGCCTAAGGTTCTTGGTTCTCTCCATTTTAACAGTTCTGTAGCCTTTACCTTATATTTTTTTCCCTCCCGAAACTGATCGTTAAAATCCAGATCTACTGATATGAAATTCTAGTTTTGCCGATAAGTCCTCAAGCCTACTAAGACATGAAGAGCAACCGCAAACCCTTGGGTTAGGAGGATAACTTCACAACCTAGAAAGGAAAGGGGTGGCTCAATTTCTGGGAAAGGGCTTTGCTTAAAACTTCTGCGAAACGTGAAACATATTTAAAAAATACTTATTGAATAAAGCAGAAAACATCAATGTAGAAAAACTTACCGCGTAACTTGGCCACTAAACTTTCCGCATAGTTTTGACATTGTGTTAAATCGTTACCTGAAAGAAGTCATTGATCGCTATAAGAGGAAATGGCGGACAACTGAATTCATGAGGAAAAACCTCGAAATTACCAACTAAATGTTAACGAGCACTTCTAATGGTAATTGAGGCATAAGGTGGTAGGATACTAACTACCAAGAACCAGATTCATCAACCGCTTACCGGCCGGTCACTGTGAAAAGTGCCGCCAACCCCCTGATATGACCTTCATCAGCATCAGATTTGGCGGTACCTTTACCGGCCGGTAAGCGGTTGATGAATCTGGCCCCAGTTGTTAACCACTACCTATGACAAAATTCGCACGCCCTTACACCATTATCAGTCAGATTCAGACTTCTTCCCCTGAGATGGGACACTTACACCACTAGAACCTGATACATGGCTTGTTGGATGATGTACTAATGTACTGCGACTATCTTCCGAGTCTTACCTTTCTTCATTCTTCAATCAGGTTTGGGACTAAGAGCAATTAACATAGTTCTACTCTTCCAAATATCGCGCAGCTTAATGGATAGTAACCGCGAAGCCATTTATGAAGCTAACGTCGCGGTTACTCGAGGGTTTCCAGGTCTATTCTACGTTCTACTTCTTAATTACAACGTAATGCCAATTGGAATACGCATTTAGTTTACAAAACCACTTATCAATCACACGACTAAACAAACACGCTGATGGTGTAATAGCATAGCATCCTGTACGGATAGCAGGGGTTGCAGGTTCGAGTTCTGCCCTGCGCAGTTCCGACAGCTCACAATCTAGATAATACTGCATCAGACTTAAACAGAGTGAGTTGAAATATCAGTCACTGTATTCCTCGACAGACAGCAATTTGTCGATTCCGAAGGAAGGAAAGAACACCTCTATCACGGTTAGCTGTTGAAGCCCTAAGGGTCCTCACGTTGGTAGTTCTCAGAATACTCTCGAATCGTCTGCTCGCCGTTCTCTTTGTAGAGTGCCACGCAGATTGTCACCATGTGGACATTGTGCGATTACTGGGTGTGTTGAGCCCCAAACTTGGGTAACTAACCCGCAATGATTTTATGAACGAGATGGTTTACGTGATCCACATAGAAAAAGCTTGAAAGTGGCGCCAAGAGTCTCACTACAGCCTATTGGTTGAACAACTGGACAGAGTTTATAGACAGTTAGGGGATAGATGACTCAGGAGACTAGTAATAGTGACCCAGGTGTCGCTATAACTTCTATATAGATGATCCTGGACGAGAATAAGCGTAAAACGCAGGAAAGTCTATGCTACATAGTGAATGTCTGGGAATACCCATAAAACACTTTCATTTCTAACATACTACACTTCTTCGCATTTGCCAGGCCAGCAGAAATGTTGAAGCTACTCTGTATGCTCCTAGGTTCTCGATTTCGAGTTGTATCCATTGGATATTGCACCGACACTACGTTATCGAAGAAGGTAGCTTATGAACCTCATGTGGTAAGCAAACCGTAAGACACTCTAAAAAAGCAAAAACCGTATAAAATAATCTTATACGTTAAAAAGCCCACCTGTCTTCTCTATTATCAAAAAGAGATCGTTGTTATGTCGCCAGTGAGAATACAGTAGATACAGAAGCAGTACGGCAATAATAAATCGATACTTTAGACTGGCACTGACAAGCGCTCCATTATGCAGTGGCATACCCAATCGGCTGAGGTACGCCGACCTCACGACGAGCCTGAACGAACTGAGGCGAAGGTAAGGAAGAGGTTGCTGCACGGTTCGATGACACAACGTCGGGATAAACGAGATAGAAATACGGAGCAAGGGTGGAGAGCGGCGTACGCAAGTTGGTGCTTTATATATGGCATCGTTGCGCATCTAGTTTAAGGTCCTGTTCATACTTTGAGCGACAAGAGCGACGAGAGCGACTGGGGCGACGGATGTAGTGTGGCGTACGTAAATAACTACATATTCGATATTAGGGCCTGTTCATACTTCGCGACAAGAGCGACTTGTCGCCCGTGCAAAACATGCATATCGATTAAAACCGAGCGCGCGCCGCCGAAAAGTGTTCATGCTCGAGCGCCGGCGCTGTCGCTCAGTCGCTCTTGTCGCTGCGCACGCCACGCGCGCTGCGCTTTCTTCGCTCCCGTCACCCGTGCAAAACATACGAATCGATTAAAACAAAGGCGCGCCGCCGAAAAGTATTCATACTCGAGCGCCGGCGTTGTCGCTCCAGCCGCTCTTGTCGCTGCTGTCGCCTGTCCATATTTCCGCGCGCTGCGCCTTTGTCGCTGCTGTCGCGAAGTATGAACAGGTCCGACGGAGTGTGGAGTTCGTAATTATTTACGTACACCACACTATGTCCGCCAGTCGCTCTTGTCACTCGAAGTATGAACATGCCCTAAGCAAGATCTAGGGCCGGATTCATCAACGACTTACAGCAATTTAACAGACAAAATACGGCCGAAATCCCTGATAGCGCGGCTTTTCAAGCGATATGGAGAGCGGTACAAGCCGCGCTTTCAGAAATTCCGGCTGTAATTTTTCTGTTAAATTGCTGTAAGTCGTTGGTGAATCAGGCTCCAAGATGCACCGAACATTAGCGGCACAACATTGAGCATTGATAAACGAACTAACAAGAGAGATCCAAGCATTATACATCTCTACTAACCCACTCGTTCTAGAAAACGAAAGAAAATACGCTCTTGCGACGACCAACTGGGTATATTTCAAAGAGAAAGTGCATGCCGCTGCGACAGATCCCACTGACGATATCTTGAAACACTCGGAAGGATAATAGAAGTTCCTGATTTTGATACTAGAACCTCTACTCTTGGGGTTAACAACCGAGAAGAGACTGCTTGAACAAAGTGAAGCCCTTCCAATAAGACTCCGTCAAACGGAATCACATGGTTATAGCCTTCAAAATTCTTATTGGAAGGGCTTCACTTTGTTCAAGCAACCTCTTTTCGGTTGTTAACTACAGAAGTAGATGTTCTAGTATCAAAATCAGGAACTTCTAGTATCCTTCCGAGTGCTTCAAGATATCGTTGCAGTAGAAAGGGACTCGACAATAAACAGCCTTCATCACGACGTCGCTGCAAAGTAGAGGGCGACACTGCCTTGCAACGGACTATGAACTACAACACACCGTTCTAGAGACATAAGAGATTCGTGTATGTTCATGGAACTCAGGAGACGGACGCTGAGTAAAGCGGAACTGCATCAATACGTCTCAGTGAGGTTCAAAGTAGTTTCACTAAGAAGCTGTAAATTGGCTTATATCGCTATGACCTCAACACATAACTTCAGAATTCAACCACAAAGGAGTACTTAATAAGCCGTGTCCTCATTCGAAAAGGAATGACCTGGTGATGATCTCCGAAATGACTACTGCAATGACGGGACATTACTAACCCGGGAAGGACCTCAGGCGTATGCCTGAACACTGAAAATGAATAGCCCTGAAAGAATTCACCCTTCAAGTAGTAGAAAAATGTTCCATCTCTGCAAAGCCTTTGAACCTTCGTAGTGTGGAGCCCTGAAAATTAGCAATTGAGTCGCACCATGGCACCAGGCAATACCCTTCTAACATCGACTATGAAAAGTACCGCAAGATAAATGAAAAAAAAACAGCTGATCCACAACTACAAAGCGGAATCTTTGCAAATTTTCTTCGATGTTTGGAAGGTATTGCCTTGCGCGATGGTACGATTCCATAATCAGTTTTCAGGACCTCTAACTCGGTAGGTTCAAGAACTCATCAAAGACGGAACACTCACCGATACTATTCGAAAGGTGGAGATTTTCCCAATGTTATTCATATTTGTCTGTTTCGGCGATAGTTGGAGCATTTGAGCTAGTTCTTTAACAAATAACGAGAGAGTTCACCAAAGAAATAGCGAGGGAATTCCCACAGTAAACCAGCCGTAAGTTATGCTGCAAGTACATGGGGTTGCGTCCACTGCGCCCTGGCTCACGACACCTTCTCTTCTGTTTCAGAGGAAAAAATGGCTGCATTTGCATGCGTTTCTATGTGCAACTGGTAATACAAAATATGTCGAATGAATCTGGAGTCTTACCCTGTTTATCAAGACAACATGAACACATCGAATTTCTATATCAACGTTTATGAACGTAACGTGAAACACACTGAGGCTAACGTCAAGATAAACAAGAAGCATAAGGCTAAGCAGTAATATCCGCCAATATAATTTCGCGTACAGTGAACATAAACAAGAGTGTATAACTTCTCGCATGTTCTCGTAGTATAGGGTCGAAGGGTCTGACACCACATACTCTGATCCTCTGGCTAAGGAACGCAACAGGACAGCACAAAGGCGAGGGAATTCCTAAGACCACTAGAGAAAGATCGGAATAGATGCCTGGCATAGGAGCGCGCAATTGGAGCTGGAGCACACTTTTCCCCGCGCCGCACACGTGGGCTGCGTCGGCGTCCACGTGGAGATTCGATCGATGCGCATCGGTCTCCTGTACGCCCGCTGGTGGCACCAGCGGAAGGCTGATCGTGGCGCAGTGGATGGTGGCGTTCATAGAGAGAAGGCGTTCTATAGTCATTGGTAATATTCCGGAAGGTAGAAGGTCCTGGTCAACTTGTCCTGAGCATTGATCATAGTGATGTTAATTCCTCGCTACCGGTGGCCGCATCTCAAACTCATGTTCCAGTTGATAAGTCGATTGTCTCATATCATGAAATAGAGAGAAGGCGTTCTATAGTCATTGGTAATATTCCGGAAGTAGCGTCTAGTAACTTTAGAGAGAGGTTGAACTACGATTATCATAGTGTATGCAATGTACTAGATTTCCTAGGAGTTGAATGTAACCCTCTCACTGTCTACAGGCTAGGTAGGCCTCTCAGAGGGAAAAACAGACTGATTAAAGTTGTTCTACCGTCAGCAGTGTTTCAGAGAATGGCGGTCAGGAGGGCTCCGCGCCTCCGTCACTTCGTTAATGGTAGAGTTTTCCTACGGGAATCTCTGCCACCAGAGGTGTTGCGGAGGGGTGGGGTACGGGGTTCTACTGGCGGCAGTAATAGTGCTAGTGCTGGGGTAGTGAGTCCTAGTGACGCACCACCACAAGCCACGACTGCCGCCAGGGACTCCTGGGCCAGCCCTTCAGGCCTTCCACGTCCACGGTGATGCTGCTGAGGCAAATTCCTTCATCAAGTGTCTTTATGCGAACGTCAGGTCTGTATCTAGGAATAGACACTACATCAGCCTAATTCTGGGCAAGTGTTTTGATATTTATGCATTCACAGAGACCTGGCTTAAGCCATCCATTACCTTCTCCTCGCTTTTTGGAAATGATATGTCTGATTACGAGATAATTAGGTGTGACCGTGTAGCTAAAACCGGAGGAGGGGTTGCATTTGTATGCAATCGCTGCCTTAGGACTTCCGTTGTGCTGTCGAATTCAGTTAATAATGGGTTTGAGTTATTGTGTCTTGATGTACTTAGTGTAAACTGGGCGGTACGGCTAGTTTTGGTCTATCGGGCACCTTCCTGCGATAGGAACTTGACTGATCGTCTGTTTAATATCATTAGTGATCTAATATCCAATGATCTGGAATCGGTGGTACTGGGCGATTTCAACATGCCTGACTTCTATTATCCCGCTGACAGGGCCGTGGGTACGGGTGTAGCCTCAAGTTCTTTGGGGTTACAAAACCTTGTAAGCTCTCACGGCCTTCTCCCCCTCGTTCGGGAAAGTACTAGAGGCGACAACATTCTTGACCTTGTACTTGCCAGTATGGATGGGTTGGTAAATCACCTACGTGTAGGACCTCCCATTGGATCCAGCGATCACAATAGTATTTCCTTTGTCATCGCTGGGTTCAAGGGAGCCACCAAGCATAGTGCTCTTGTATCACGTAGACTGTACTCACATGCTGACTATGATGCAATTCGTATTTTTCTGTCACAGGTTAGATGGATTGATTTATTTGAAAGTCAACCCGATGTCAATTCGAAATATGAGCTGTTCCTCATGGTACTGCAAAAAGCTATCGATATTTTTATTCCCATTAAGAGAGTTTCGTCGGATAGTGTTGCCCACCTTCCAGCTTATCTGTCCAGTATGGTAAACCATCGTGAATGCTTATTCCATGAAGCTAAGCGAACGGATAATTGGGAAACTTTTGACAAGTATAACGCCGAGTTTGACAACAAACTTCGAAAATTTAACAACTACTTAGAAGCTAAAGCTGTTGAGTCTGTAAACCCTCGCAAGTTTTATAAGTTTCTGAACTCTAGACTTCAAGACAGAAAAGGCATCGGTTGTCTTAGGGGAGAGAATATGGATGCTAATACTGATCACACTAAGGCTGAATTGTTGGCTAAAGAATTCGCTAAGGTCTTTTTGAAAGATGATGGCATCTTGCCTGCTGAATCTCGCTGTGAACATACAGTGATGGAAAGCTTTCCATGGTTTGACGGGCTTACGTTGTTGCGTCTTCTCAAAGGTTGGCCACCCTCCTCCTCAGTCACTCCTGATGAGGTACCTTTTAACTTCATTCAGAAGATTGCTGATGTCATTTGTGCCCCTCTGGCTTATATTTTCAATCAGTCTCTTATGTATTCTCAGGTCCCAGCGCGCTGGAAGCACTCTTATGTCACTCCAGTTTTTAAAAAAGGCGATCCTTCTAAACCGGAAAACTATAGACCAATCAGTATCACTTCTAACTTATGTAGGCTCTTTGAGAAAGTTCTTAAGGAACACATACTGGAGTTTGCTTCCAAACATGGAATTCTACCTGCCGCACAGCATGGATTTATGCAAGGTCGGTCGGTTGAAACGAACCTTCTAGAATGTATCAATGACTGGGGTGAGGCCTTGGACAAGAATTTGAGTTGTGATGTCATCTATTTTGATTTCTCTAAGGCGTTTGATCGAGTATCACACAGGAAACTTGTGTCCAAATTGTCTATGCTTAACTTTCACCCAGTTATAGTGAAATGGATTGGAGAGTTTTTAAGCAATCGAACATTCCAAGTGCGTCTGGGGCAGTCCCTCTCTGGGGTCAAAGCCATCTCCAGCGGCGTGCCTCAAGGAGGTGTCTTATCGCCAATCTTATTCAATCTTTACACTGCTGATTTGCCAACAATCATAGAACCCACTGGGGTCAAGGTCAAGATGTACGCCGACGACATTAAGTTGTATAAGGTAATTGTAGATTCGGAGGATGTTGGAAGGCTTCAGGAGGCGGTGGATCTGCTCGTCCAGTGGAGTAAGAGGTGGCAGCTTCCGCTGTCTCCGAGTAAAACTGTGTACATGTCCCTTTACCAGGGCCGTCCCCCTGACTCTCGTGAGAACCATATTGACAATTCTCCTATTGAGGCGGTGAGTAGCGTCAAAGATCTTGGTTTCCACTATGACGCTAAACTGGATTTCTCCGAGCACGTGTCTAATTGTTGCAGGCGCGCCCAACATAGAACCTATCAGATTTTCAAAGGTCTGACTACCAGGAATAAGGCTGTTTTGATACGGGCTTATAAGTCGTATGTGCGTCCGTTAGTGGAGTCTTCCACTACGGTCTTTTCCCCCAGTAGGAAAAACCTGATCAATGCGCTGGAGAAGGTACAGAATAACTTTACTCGCAAAGTGCTTATACGTACTGGCGGCTTTTTATACTCCAGGGTACCTAAAGCCACGATAAGGAATAAATACCTAGGTCTCCATTCTTTAACATCTCGTAGAAAAATCTTTGATATTTGCATGGTCTACAAGTTACTCCATCAACCGCGTTATAGGGAGTCCAGGTTTTTTACAATGCGAGTTTCTCATACTAAGGGAGAGCATGAAAAGATTTTCCTTCCCTGCCCTAGGAGCAGGTTTAAGGTAGGCCTTTTTCCTCATAGGGCTGCAAGCGCGTATCTTAGGGCAGCGAAATGCATGCGATCCTCCTTTTCTCTGGAGCAGCTTAAGCGGTCAGCTCAAAAGTCGTTGCTGAGTTACGAGGCTTAGTACTGAGGTATCTCCTTTCTTTCTTTCTTTTCTTTAACTATAGTTTGCTCGGGTAGTGGGCTGTGTTGTGCTATTTTTGATTGCAGACCTGATGCCACGTCACTCGATTTGTGTTGTTCTACGGTTTTTTACAGAGCATGTCTCTCTATGTTGCGTTTCGGTTGTAACTGTCCTATTGCTGTGTTTGTTTATCTAACGGCCGCGCTTATCGCGTACGTATTGAATAAATAAATAAATAAAAATGCGAACAATGTCGGGGTTCGGTTCTTCTGCGTCGCGAGAGTTTTGCATTTCAACTGACGGGTTGAGATTGAGGGTTTTGACGTCTACACAATTCTCTGTGTTTTGTGCGCATTTTTCAGCTGTATGCGCTTCTGCAGAACCCAGCTGCGGACTCTCCCTGGGGCGACGAGAGCTGTTTTAGCACGAGGAGCTTGGATGGAACACACCACGGACTGCGCACCTCTCGGCTAAGCAGTTTTAGTGCGTTCAGAGTCATCAAATAGAGATATGCGTGCCTTGTTGTTAATCGCTTGTGCGAGGGAAACCATGCTGCAATCCAAGTTTCGTGCTCAAAATCTATTCCGATTTGGTTTTAGTGGCCATACATCACTCGAGAGGCGGCACCATTCTTTTTGCAGAGAAAGGAAGAGTTGAGAAAACAGCGAGTAGTGGAAAAGGAGCAGATCCGAGACAGTTCGAGGTTGCCTCAGCATTGATTGCATATACGGCTAACGCCTGGTAACGAGCTACAAAAAAGCCAATTCCTCAGTCGTCGTCCGGAAACAACACGACATCTAAGTCACCAGTATGAGTGTAATTGCGGACCTTCAGCGTAGCAGGTGAACGTCCTGAAGATATTGAAATGCGCCTGAGCGCCCTGACCCCACGTGACCTCTACGCTTTCGAAGAGCTTCACTGTAGACTATGATGGTGCAAAACATCACTTATTTCCTCCGAACTAGCATTGCATTTAGCCCCATCACCCTCTCCCACAAAGTTGCCCAAAAATCCTAGTAACATTAGCGCCTGCACATACTTCGCGATGGTAGCGACAAGAGCGATGACGAGATCAACGGCAGCGGCCGGGAAGTATGAACAGGCGACGAGAGCGACGAGAGCGACGGGCGTGGTGTGATACACGTAGTTGCACCATAACGCCTATTTCATACTTCGCGGCAAGAGCGACTCGTCGCCCGTGCAAAACATGCAAATCGATTAAAACCGAGCGCGCGCCGCCGAAGACTCGTTCATACTCGAGCGCCGGCGCTATTGCTGCAGTCTCTCCTGTCGCTCTAGTCGCTCCAGTCGCTGCTGTCGCCTGTTCATACTTCCGCGCTCTGCGCTCTAGTCGCTCTTGTCGCTGCAGTCGCGAAGTATGAACAGACCCTATGGGCGTGTATATAAAGGAAGCCTGGGCGCGCCGGGCTCAGTCTGGACTGGGGTGGAGGTTGCGGGCGGCAGTCGTTCGGTACACCGTGCTGCCCGCCGCCCACTTCCCGCCCTGCCCGCGCCGCCCTATTTGGACGAGTTTGCTGCGCGCGAAGCCGTCGTTAATTGGCGTGAGGTCGTCCAAAAACCTAACAGCTGATAGGAGACGAGTGGGAAACATATACCAGGAACTCTGAAGTCATTTTCCAGTCGTTCGGTTATGGAGGCAGAAGAGGAGAAGGGAACGTCGCTCTTCTCTCTAGATTCTTTCAGTTTTCACCACAATTCTTTAGATTTTCGCCTCAACTAGAAACTATGGGTGATTCCGGTCAGGAGTTCTACATTGAAGGCTTATCCGTAATTGTGCGCAAAACCGGCTCACCGTCCTCTTTTTCCAAGGATCAAACAATTACCCTTGTGTTGGAGAATTTTCTAGTGGATGGTCGTGTTTTTGTCATGGCATATTTCGCTAAGATGTTGCTGTACTTGTTGGAAAAGGCGGACGACGCCTTAGTACTGAGCAATGTGGCGGGACCTGAAGGAGGCCTTGAAGCTGCCGCTGAAAACTCTTTTCCTCCAAATATGGTGAACATGGTTCTGACTCTTGTCTCAGGAACGAAATCAGTTCAGGATAGAGCTGCAGGGCCGGGAAGTGATTAGAAATGCGATGCCTCCATGTGGCAGGGACCCGGACATCTTGTCCTCGGCGTTCCCCTCGCCTCGCCCCTTTCTGAGGGCGGTGTATCTAACGACTCTCCGCCGGAGGTTGCGAGCGGTCGGCTCGGAGCAGCAATCTTCACCTGGTTCGTGGTGGCGAGCAGCCGGTCTCGGAGGATTCTTGACTCGGTGGTACCTGGCGAGCGGCCGGTACAGAGCAGAGCTCGGGCACAGCAGAGGCGGACGGACCGACCCCTGCTGGTGCCATAGAAGGCAAATAAATCGATTTCCTGTCCGGTTCAGGCCACATCCCTAGACATCCAGCTCCCGGGTGGAACACCCCGGCGTAGCAAGTCAATATTTTATCTTCACTATAGAAGCGTGGTACCAGTCCATCAATTCTAAGGAATTTGAATGCGTATTTGGCTTTCACGACGACTTGTGGAGGCCAGCCGATGAACAAGTCAGTGCTTTATCCTTCCCAGGCAAGTCTGGTAGCAGCTCATCAACCCGGAGGAATGAAAGACTCGGCTGGCCTGGGCGGGAAGCCAAACCAAGAACCTGTTGTCGGGTGCACACGACAGCCGCCACCTCCTCCGACTGCGCTACATACGCTCAAGAGACGACACGTAACCCCTGAAAAGCGATTCTGACCTTTCCCATATCGCCGCCAAAAGACAGGTTTTCGATACACCTGTAACGCAACCACATGTGATGCTATTCAGTGATCGATGTTTTTACGCAAAAAGCTCACGAAATAGGATTAGCCTGTTTACGAGCGCGTGATAACAGTCAACGAAATTCAGAATACAATTATCATCTGTTTTTATGTACGGCGTCCTGGAATTCAACGAGCCCAATCAATCAGTGAGTATTCTATGGTCGCTCCCATGTTTTTTATCTAAAATCTAGAACAATTACGAGATGTTCCAATCCGTTCTGTCCGAAAAGAACTTCGAATGCCCTTGGTTTTCCCGTTGACTGAACACTGAAATCGCATTAAGGTGTTTGCAAAAAGGGGAACACCGCGTCCTCATTAGAGGCAGAGCCAGCATCAAAGACCTGCACTAATGAGCGCAACTTCGTGGCAAAACGAAAACGCCATTAGTGTGAGCTGCTTCCACTCATAGAACGGATATGTGACGTAGTCGTTAAGTGCATAGATTATTTGTACGCACCTCAGCTCGACAATACGTTCATCTCCCGATTGAACCAAGCAAGTGCTCTATACCTTCGGGTAGTTAAATTGGCACGAGTGAAACGATCGTTTTCAATTACGGACGAGATTCTCAGCGAATAATAAAATAAGGATAAGGATAAAGGATAAAGGACGGCGGTACACAATCCTTTTTAGGTTGCGCCATGCATTATGCTTCTAGGGGATATCGTGGAGACAATTTGGCGATAGCGACATAGGGCGCCGCGATATAAACCAGCATTGCCTAGTCGAAGGGATTGATTGATTGCTTCTCACATTTCTTTAAGATCCACTTTTCTCATATCACTTATTGGGTTCCGATTCATCCGTTAATTCACGTATGGCGTATTTATTGAATAAACGGTTTTACTGCCCAAGTTTGAGGTTGTTCGTGGCGTGAAGGTCGCAAAACCACCGCGTGGTAGTTTCAAAAGTTTTGGCGAGCCGACGAACGACTACACAATTTGTTCATATGCGTCAAGGCAAATATAACGGCCACTGAACATAGATATATCCCTGGGAATGGAATGGACCAATCAATATCTATCGATATCATCGATTTTGGCCTAATACTGGCCGTTTAAAGTCGGAATCACTCTCAGAGAATTGCTAAATCTGCAGCTACATCCCTCAAGCTTTTCATGAAGATCTGTCTAATTTTACAGAGCGTTCCTTTCCGACGAACTTATATTGAAGGTCCAATACAAGGTGCACATTTTCTATCCTAACTATTAGGTTGTAACGAATTAAATGGCACTGGCTCGCGCCATTTTTTGGCGCGTCTTTACGCGTTTGATCAAGAACAAACCGTAACATGTGGCATATCATTTAGAAGCGCAAACTTTGCTCTACCGGTGAGTACCAAATTTTCTATGTAAAAGTGGGAAAACTTTAGAGTTTTATTGACTTTTTTGCAGATGGACAAAAGGGTAATCCGAGGCATTTACTTGTATGAATTCAAGCTGGGCACTACAGCTAAGGAGGCGGACGAGAAGATCAACGCCGCATTCGGTCAAGGATGTTCCACAATTCGGACGGCGTATCGTTGGTATCAGAAGTTCCGGAATGGAGATGAGAGCTTGGAAGAACATGAAGGTCGTGGGAGGCATAGTGATGTTGATGAGGAGAAGCTGAGAGATGTGGTAGAGGAGGATCCACACAAAGGTACCAGGGAGATAGCGAAGGTTCTTGGCGTCAGTCACAACACAGCTGCCCGGCATCTGAAGGAAATTGGAAAGACCAAAAAGCTGGAAAGATGGGTGCCTCACGAGCTGTCTGAGGAGCAAAGAAACCGACGATATGAGATCTCGTCCGCACTGCTTCTACGGAACGAAACGGACCCATTCCTTGATCGCATCGTAACCTGTGACGAGAAATGGATAATGTACGACAACAGGCGACGATCGGCACAGTGGGTGGACAGCGATGAGAGCCCCAAGGTTTTTGCGAAGCCGGAATTGCACCAAAAGAAAGTAATGGTGACAGTATGGTGATGTTCGCTGGGAATTATTCACCACAGCTTCCTCCTTCCCGGTGAATCCATCACGGCAGAGAAGTACTGCATTGAAATTGAAGAAATGATGAAAAAGTTGAGGGATATCCGGCCGGCCTTGGTAAACCGAAGGCGAGTTCTCCTTCTGCACGACAATGCTCGCCCCCATGTAGCACGAATGACGTTGCAGAAATTGAATGAGCTGAGCATTGAAACTCTACCACATCCTCCGTTTTCTCCCGACCTCTCCCCAACAGACTGCCATCTCTTCAAGCATCTTGGCGACTTCTTGGTAGGGAAAATATTCAAATACCAACAGGATGCCGAAAGTGCCTTCGAAGATTTCGTCAATTCCAGAAATTCTGATTTTTATGCTACTGGGATAAAAAAGTTTGTGTCACGTTGGCAAAGATGTGTAGAATCAGAAGGTTTTTATTTCGATTAATAAACTTGCCTACAAGCCGAGATATTAACTGTTTAAATTTACAGTGGTTCAGTGCCATTTATTTCGTTACAACCTAATAGGTTACACACCAAATAAATATATTGAACTTGAAAATTATGTATTGTATTGTAAAATATTATGTATTGGCGTAATGACGGCGGAGCATCTGTCGAAGCTAATGGCCGACTGGCCTCTATAAGTCCTTGATTATCCTAATTATCGTGTTTTGCATGCTGCGGACCAGTTATTGGATTCAATTTGCACATCTTGCTTCACGGTAGCGTACATACATAGCTACAACAGCAGAAATGCTTCGGAAGTCCACCTCTCAAATCGATTATTATTCGGATACCTCCGCTATACTACATAGAAGTTACTGCTCCTTAGCAAATAATGGTCAATTCTGATAAATTTTGAAGCAACACGATGGGGGAAATGAAGACAGGATATAACCGTGTAGAGCACCAATCCTGTTCTCGATTTCACCTATCACTGCGTCAAACTATAAGGAGTTCGATCAGTGAACGAAAACGAAACGATTTCGTAAAGAATTTGATCTGAAGTGCCTCAAACAAGGTGCTTGAGATAGAGGGATTCATAGAGTAGTAGCTTTCAAGTGACACTTCTCTACAGTTAAGTTCACTTAGCACAGTTTCGGCACTGGTTAGAGGACGGTGTTGTTCAATCACTTTTGGAGTGCGGAGCGACTGGAGCGACAGCGCCGGAGCTCGAGTGTGAACACTTTTCGGCGGCGCGCGCTCGGTTTTAATCAATATGCATGTTTTGCACGGGCGACAAGTCGCTCTTGTCGCGAAGTATGAACAGGCCCTATGGTCGTGGTACCGCGCCGCATAACGGCGCAAGTATAAACTAGGGCTATCGCGTGGTTTTATTGAGCTCTCGACCAAGATTGTTAACGGCTTTTATTAAGATGACGTTTCGTCGTATCCGCCTCCTTCGAAGCCAAAACGTCAGCCTAATAAAAGCCGCTTACAATCTTGGTCGACACTTCAGCAAAGCCACACCAAAAAATCCATACTGAAAACGATTTCTGCAAATCCATATTGAAAACGATTTAATGAGTTTTCTGGTGAACATATAATTATGCTAGGCAGCCTACTAATTGAATGAAAATGAAGCAGCTGCCTGCTACTCCGCACTCACGCCAGTTAAGGCTTGAAGGTTTAGGTGATTGCTGGATTGCCCATAAGCTTATTCTATTATAGAAGAACAAGTGTTTCGGCAACGCTATCGGCTGCCTCGCACTTGCTCACACCCCGATCGGCTAAATCTGGAAAAAACCGAAATCACCGATCAGGAGATCGATAAAATCGATCGATATTGGCTTCCCCATTGAAATTTTCCATCTGATGTGAGGCCCATCAGCCGCCACAACACTCGCATGTTTCTCACCCTGATCGGTTAAATCTGAGAGAAAATCGATAACATCGATCAATATTGATTGCCTCCCCTTCCCATGAAGGCCTTCCGTCGGCGATCATAATCATTCGAATTTCGAATATTCGCGTGGTTTCGAATGCTCACGAATTTCGAATTTTCGAATTCGAATATATTCGAAAGACGGTTTTTCTGAATACTCGAATTCGAACACATTCGAAAAACGGGATTTGTTGAACATTCCAATCCGAATACTCAAGTTCGAACGAAAATCATTCCAATACCTATTCGAATAGGTCATTCGAGCACTACTACAATTCCCAGGCAAGTAGAAGACGTCCGGGTATTTTCCGCTAATTTCCGCCATTTTATGGCTAATTTGCCTTCAATTCCCCAGTTTTGTTACTCATCGCTTAGTGGGTTACTGTATCTATAGAAGAATATGGCATTGGTCTTTCTTTGCACCGCCTACCTTAACTCCCCTATGCACCTTCATCTTCCCTAACTGGAAAGAACTGATTGATTGGGACTTGCATTCAAATCTACGAAATCTCTTACAGTAAACCAAAGTCCCTTTGGTTAGTTGTAGTTAGTACAGTGGGCTCCAGGCGCCACAGCGGATCATAAGCAGCGACTAGGACCACAGCGGAATCGAGGATAATTGACTCTCCTTGCCCACTGCTTCCTTGCACAGCATTCTCTTCAAGGTAGCTATTCCCTCCGTAAATCCTCCAGCCAAGGTGAACTTTCCCATTGACAGCGTAGTCCTCGCTACTCCGTAGTTCTTACACCAATCGTACAGGTCGCTCGCTGTCCGGACTCCGGACGCGAGCACCGCAGCAGTGACACTTTGGCTGTCACGGCAGTTCGCAACGACACAATAAAGACTGACAGCTACCACGAGCGCGTTTTTTGCACTCTTCCAGCCTACCTCGGTCGGCAGTGCCTGTTGATTGTCTGCGCTGTACCTGTGTGCGATTCACGGCTGTTCTCTCTTTACACCATTTGCAGACGTTCTCCGAACATTAGGACGAGGTCATCGTCGAACGAGGACGCATTCACGGAGAACTGAGCCTCCATTAGAATTGTGTTCCTTTTCGAACTAGGCTATGATATTATCGCATATGAATGGTGTCATCGATGCGGTGCTCAAATATAATAATCTGCTGTATCACAAGACGCTGTCGTCTTCGATGTTTCCCAAAAGAATCACCGCACGTTCTGGTAGATTCTCTGTCCCATGTTGCTCACTACCATCCAGCTGTTCGATCGAAAGCTTAAAATTCCTATCGGGAAAGGAGTACGGCAGGGAGACACGATTTCTCCCAAGCTATTCACAGCGGCACTCCAGTATGCCATGAAAGACTTGAACTGGGACGATAAAGGCTATCTTGTTGACGGTAAACGGATCAGCAACCTTCGCTTCGCCGACGATATTGTTCTCATCTCTACCAGCACGGCAGAAGTCGAGGAAATGCTGAACGAGCTCAATGTGGCAGGTATGAAGATTGGATTGGGCATGAATATGTCCAAAACGCAGTTTATGATCAACCAGTGGTGTGACACGGGACTCGTAAGGTTAAATGGAGTCGCTCTGCAACAGGTCGACTCCTACGTCTATCTGGGAAGAGAGCTGAACAATCGCCAGAGCGATGCAAACTACGCATCGTGCACTGGAGAGATGTCTTCTGAGGACAAGCCTTCGTCAGCAGTGGCAAGAAGGCCTACGAAGCTCGGAGCTACGGGAGAAGTCGCAATAAGCAGACCCGCTGCAGTACATGAAGAAGTCCAAATATCGCTGGGCCGGACACCTGCTTCGACGAAAGAACGATAGATGGAGTCTCCTTGTCACAGAATGGCTCCCGAGAGACCATAAGAGACCACTGGGACGACCGCCAACGCGATGGCAGACTCATTCTCAAGATCTTTCAGAGAGCGGAGTCTACCTCAATGGATGTAAGCTGCCAGAGATCGAGCGGTCTGGAGGAGTTGTGGTCCCCGCTGAGAAGACCTCCAGCCGACAAAAGGACCATCAAAGTATCAAAGTAAAGTAAGTATGTTGCTCACCATCCTATCAGCTGGCTGACTCCGACATGCACTATGTACTATGGACAGCAAGGCAAAGAAAGACACCTTTGTTTACTGTGGAACCGGAATAGCAGCTGCGAATGCAGCTCCACAATAGTCAGCTTCTTCTAGGAGCTACAGAGTAAATGAAGGGTAGTAGTAGGCGAATACGGTAATCGATGCTAGGAAAAATCATTCCAGAAGACGTCTGTCGACAATTCATCGACTATGCAGATATTGAAGGCTTTGTTGGCTTGGCTACGAGGTCGAAATCCATGGACTTACGATTAGTCAGTGAAAACACATCTTCGTGTTAAATTGATAATTTTCCAAAATCTATGAGGACGCTCTAAAAATCAGACTGGACACTAACCGAACATGGAACTAACTGGACACTGTTCTAAGGGCCTGTTCATACTTCGCGACAATAGCGACTCGTCGCCCGTGTAAAACATGCAAATCGATTAAAACCGAGCGCGCGCCGCCGAAAAGTGTTCATACCCGAGCGCCGGCGCTGTCGCTCCAGTCGCTCTTGTCGCTCTTGTCGGTCTTGTCGCTGCTGTCGCGAAGTATGAACAGGCTCTACGCAAGCTTGATGCTTTTGAAATTCAACCGAACATCCTCTAAATGAAAACCAGCGCCCTTCGGATTAGAATAATTTTTGCTCAAAAATAATAATATGGCCTTCTTTGAAGTTTTTTTTTAAACTAATCTGACTGTTTGAAATGTTGTGATTTTTTCAAATGAAAAATAATGCTTTGAAGCCTGTTTCGATGTGCAGGAAGACAGCAGCTTTCTAGAGCTAAAAAAGAGATTGCACCATGCACTCGTCCAGAACGTCATTGATGTATTTTGCTTTTTATTTAACTGATGGCAAAAATTCTGTTTGCATGGAGTTACAGACGTGTGAATGGAACGACAAAAGCAATTGTACGGAGCACGTATATTCACATTGCCGTTTCAAGTAAGCAGCATTTACGCTATCAATCAAATGAATATAGCGACTGGCTAAACGGGTGCCTGGCGCGATCTCTTATTTCAGTACACTGCAGTCTGGAACAGACTTTCAACAATAACTTTTCTCATAAACTCCAACTTCTATCTTCAGCAAACCTCGGCATTGTAAGTTGTTAGTCAGTTAAGTTTTTTTTGTGCCAACACGAGGTTTTTAATTCGCAGTTCAAATAAAACTAATGCACCACGTTCAGGCCTCTGAAGACAACGAGAAGTCGAAACCTGCTAAATAAAGATCCACCTAAAAACCTCGTGTTGGCACAAAAAACCTAACTGACTAACTTTTCTTAATTTTTTATACAACTTCAAGCAGTGTGTCCACTTATTAAGGAAGGTGAACCTAAAAATTTAAAAAAAAATGTAAACCAAAATTTCTTCAGGCAGGAAATTATTTTAACATTCAGTTTAATCTAGAAGACGCTAGTTTTGATTCGGAAGGTGTTCGGTTTGATTTCAAGAGCATCAAGCTTTCTAAGGAGAATGTCTAATGAGATTTGATAAGTGCCCAATTTGAGGTGAAAATGGTATATTTTGCATCTGTTTTTCAATACCGGTTCTCCCGCGAAAAATGCTCGGTGGAATGAAGCAGACGATCCTCTGAAGACCTGGGATTCAGACGTGAACTTTTCATAATACTCAGTCGACCTTTCCTATCTGCATATTTCGTGCAAAATTAGTTCCATGACTACTCACACTTTCTCTCAACGCAAAATTGGTTCCATCTCTATTCACCCTTTCTCTCGACGAGCCAGCTCATTCTTTACATAAAAATGCATTCAAACCAGATATTAACGCAAGATATTTTGGAACACGTTTGGAAGAGATTGTTCTATGGGGGAGAAATCCATTGAGAAATTCGATTTCTCAAATGATGTTTCCGTCGACACTTATTTCAACAATGCCCTTTACAAACCATAGGCGTACATATACGTCCAGAACACCACGATATGGCTTGATAAGCCGCGCTGTCAAGGATTTCGGCTGTATTTTCTCGGTTAAATTGTCGTAAGTCGTTGATGAATCCGGCCTCTGATGGGCGCATCTCACCCCAACGATCGAACTTGCTTCAACCCGTGAGTGACTGAGTCATGCTTTCCATCTGGTAGTAAGCTCGTCTGCTATAGAAAAGGCGGTCTCTTTGTACAACAGGTACCGCGATAAATACAGGCTGGGACCACATTCAGCTGCCGTACGATGCCTATAGATTGAATACATGGCGCGATATTTGTTGGTTATCAACGTTCCTTCTTGATAGGGAGTTGTTCAATACCTTAAAAATCTCAAACTTCAATGTTCTTCAAAATTTATAACAAATTAAGCCGCTGCTTCTCAGGCGCCCTTAAATGTTTCCAGCCTCGGGTTGCGCCAGGCGAAGCAAAGCTTTTATCACTCGGGGCCAGTTAATTGGTACACCTTCCAGGGGCCGGATTCATCAACGACTTACAGCAATTTAACAGAGAAAATACAGCCGAAATCTCTGATAGCGCGGCTATCGCGGCTTATCCAGCGCGGCTTATCCAGCGATACGGTGAAACATTTCGCAGCGCTGTCAGGGATTTCGGCTGTATTTTCTCTGTTAAATTGCTGTAAGTCGTTGTTGAATCCGGCCCCTGGAGTGAGAAGACACTGCCATGTATATCAGAGGCCATCTGAATTCGTCGCATAAGTCAGATATGCATCCATATGAAAAGGAATGTTTCAAACTCTACGAAAAAATGGTCTCCTCCTAATTTACGCTGTTTTAAAGGTTCCTCAGCTTTTCAAGAGCCTAGCTAAGCTTGGGAACAA
Organism: Heligmosomoides polygyrus bakeri; assembly: GCA_947359475.1. NCBI lineage: Eukaryota > Metazoa > Nematoda > Chromadorea > Rhabditida > Heligmosomidae > Heligmosomoides > Heligmosomoides polygyrus. Next base: position 105,112,171 of record OX375866.1, read on the forward strand.
GCCGGAATTACCGATTGTCCCGAAATAGAATCCTTATTTACGAGGTATGGCGCTCGAACCGCACTATTCTCTTGTTTTCTCTTAACTTTTTCACCGCATTCAGGCCAAAGGTCAAAGTTATAAGCGGTGAGTGTATCGAAATTCATCGAGAAGAGTGGAAGTTTAAAAAGGTCAAGGTCGACATTTATCAACCCCTGCGCGATACGCGCCACGTACCCTACTTCAAGGGGATATCCGTTGGAAATTTTAAATGCGTATTTTACTCGTGGTGGCCAACCAATGGACAAGTTTGTGCCTACTGTTTTCCACATCTAGTACTAATTCATTTCTTTGTCCGGGCCTAACCTTGGTTAATCAAGGCTTCCATCCGTCGGTCAATTAGGACCAGTTTCAGGACGAAAAACAGATTTGTTTACCGCAAAAGTAATTGTATATGCCAAATACGTGTGAAATCCTTGTTGGAAACCAAGTATGTAGTGTCTTGTCCAACCATCCTTACCCTGAATCACTTCGAGAGCACAGTAGCCTCCTCATGGAGTTAGAGCGCTCCGGCAATTCCATAGGATGTGATGAGGAATAAGAGGGAAAAACAACTACCTAATTTGTGTGGCTCCATCAAACAAGGACTGCACCCAGACACGCATTCAGATGCCTCGAGGGACGGTCAGGAGGTACACCCGCCCCCTGCTGGGGAGCGTGCGATCTTCCTCTCACCCCTTGCTCACCCACCCCAACCCCCTAGGCTTCACCAAGAGTCTAATGGCTGCCTTACGAAACCCTTGACACGCAGAACAAAAGTTTCCGGTCCGCGAACAGCGGTGTACCTCCTGACGCCACGCCCCCAGCGAGGGGCGGGTGTACCTCCTGTTGCGCTGCCAGATGCCTCAACGATATACTGTAGAAGTTGATTGTCTGGCGCATTTCGCAAACATGTGGATCAGCGCTGTCCTTTAGGGCCTGCTCATACTTTGCAACGAGAGCGACTTGTCGCCCGTGCAAAACATGCAAATCGATTAAAAGCGAATCTCTTCATACTGGAGCGCTCGCGCTGTCGCCTTCGTCGCTTTCGTCGCTCTTGTCGCCAGTTCATACTTCGCGCTCGCGACGGGAGCGACGGGAGCGACTGGGTCGACGGATGGAATGTGGAGTACGTAATTACACCATAGCGCACTAGTGTTCGAAGAAAACCATTCCTATTCTACCATTCTTTAGACCAAGATAAGGCATGCTATTATAGTTCTTTTGAGTGCCAGATGGAGATGTAGGTAATATGACTGTTTGCTAGTGTCTGGTTTGACTGAATGACTGACTTGCTAGAAATATGCGTTATGGTGCAATCACGTACACACCACACTACCTCTGTCGCCTCAGTCGCTCTTGTCGTCTGTTCATACCTTCCGGGCGCGTCGCTTTCGTACCTCTTGCCGCTTTTGTCGCTGCTGTCGCGAAGTATGAACAGATCCTTTGATAGCTTAAAACATACCCTTTTCAAATCGAGCGCATTCTATCGGTCTAGGATCTCTACCATTCTACCTTGCAGTCAGCCTCAATCGGTAGCAAAAGCACGACAAAACCGGTTGTCGTGAAGGAGCACTATACGAACACACAGTGATCATGCAGAATATACAGGATGTCTCAAAGAAATCCATCCACTGTTTGAAAGGTGTAACTTTGGTAAAGCTACTGAAGAAGGTGAGGGCTCGTCTGAAAGCTTAGGAAAATAGAAATCTTCGAACATATGAGCGGCATGGATTGCGCCATGCACTAGTCTGAAACTTTGCACTTTACATACGATTATGTTTCACTTGAATACTTGCTATAATTTTTTCACAGCATGGCGGTTTTATTACTTTGTGCTTCTTTCAAGGTTCAAAACTTAAAACCGCACTATGGCTTGCGAAAAATGCGGGGCATTCTAAAAAATGTAGGTTCTGTTTGATAGATTCTAACATTGCTGCTAGTACAGCTATTGAAGATGCTTGAGATCCATATGAAAGCACAGGGTAGCGAGATTTCTGTGGCGTGCACATAGTCAAGACTGCGCCACGCCTTCGCCTAAAATCTTGCATTTCAGACTCGATTAATTGTGCATGGATTGAGTGCTTGTTACAGTCCTGTTACTACTTGGCCACATTAACCATTGCTGTGCATGCTGCTTCGTCAGCCCACAGAATCCATCTTGGAAGGTGGGGTTCCTGCTCACATTTAAATTGTACAATTAATAAACTCGCGTGTTACGTGCCTTTCACGTGACTGTCAAGTTCTAAACGTTCAAACTTGGACAGCGCAGGTTAATCTAGCCAATTATAAGGTGCGCCAAAATTATGGCGACAGCACATGCACGAACAATTTGACCTCCTATTCGAAGCGTCTGCTTTTTTCTGTGCTTTTATTGTTTCTACTGCATCAATTTGTTTATGATTATCTCAATCAAGCATAAAAAGAAGCTGTTTTTCAAGATTGTGGAACGTTCTTGCCACCGTGCTTCAATCATTGAACTTTACCGTCAAGGCTTCCTGGCACGCGACATTCACCAGCGTCTTGGACTTCATCGAAGTGTTCTATATAGATCCATGAGACACTACGAAGACCTGAGAACCAAGGATGATAGATACGGACACAGAAGACACGTTTATGTGGCAACTACGGAAGACATTGTAAAGGTATGTGAACGAATTCTCAGGTGCCCGGCGCGCTCGGTCCGCCGGATGTCGCGAGAAACGGAGATCAGGGAGAACTATTTGAACCTTCTGAAGGACGAACTGTTACTCTGGGCTAGTGTCTCACTTTGGAAACCGCTCCTGGACCTTCCAACAGGATGGAGCTCCACCTCACAGGACGTAAATGATGCAGGACTGATGCAAAGGCAACTTCCCGGCCTCCGTCAGCCTCCATGAGTGGCCAGCCAACTCTCCGGATTTGAATCCGACGGATTAAACCGTCTGGGCAGTTCTGGAAGCCAAAGCCTGCGGGAAACCTCACCGCTCCAGGGATGCATTGAAGGAAGCTCTCCAGAAGGCGTGGAATGAGCTCAATGCGCCGTACCTGCGTGCCGCCGTCGATGCCTTCCTGAAACATCTCAAAGCCTGTACCGACGCCGATGGAGAGACATTCGAATCTCAATGTTGTGTATAGCTCACAATAGACTAATAAACATTGTTTCATCGTTGGTTTTTCGAAAGTACTGCATTTTCCATTTTCGCTTTCGGCATTTTGAATAACTTGTCGCCATAATTTTGGCGCACCCTGTAGTAACAAGATTGTAGCAAGCATTCAGCATATGCACAATTAATCAAGTCTGAAATGCAAGGCTGTAGGCGGGGGCTGGCGCAATCTTGACGCCACAGAAATCTCGTTACCCTGTGCTTTTTATATGTATCATCAGGCGACTATCTCAACGGTGGATCGGAACGGCCTAAATGTTGTATATGGACAGAATCGCCTCTCTCTGGGAAACAACAATATGCAGGTATCTCGACCCCAATACAGCTCAGACAAATTTGCGTTTGAAACCGTGAACGAACCGGTTTGAAACCCGTTGGTTAGTAACCGACCATGAAAGGGTTTGGAACCGAGCACGAAAGGAGGCCACATCCCCCGCAGCACGTGTTGCTATTGCGCAGCGAGGTGCGTGGCCGCCCTTTCGTGCTTGGTTCCAAACCCTTTCATGGTCGGTTCCTAACCAACGAGTTTCAAACCGGTTCGTTCACGGTTTCAAACGCAAATTTGTCTGAGCTGTATTGGGGTCGAGATACCTGCATATTGTTGTTTCCCAGAGAGAGGCGATTATGTCCATATACAACATTTAGGCCTTTCCGACCTACCGTTGAGATAGTCTCCTGGTCAGACACCTTCAAAGCTTCACTAGCCCAATGTTAGAACCTGTCAAACAGTACCTACATTCTTAGGGGTACCCTGCATTTTTTGCAAGCCATAGTGTGATTTTAATTTTTAAATCTTAAAAGAAGCACAAATCAATCGATACGACCATTTTGTGAAGAAATTATAACATGTATTCAAGCAAGACATAATCAATCACATGTAACATGCCAGATTTCAGACTAGCGCATGGCGCAGTCCATACCGCCCACGTGTCAGAAGATTTCTATTTTCTTAGGGCCTGTTCATACTTCGCGACAAGAGCGACAAGAGCGACAAGAGCGACTGGGGCGACAGATGTAGTGTGGTGTACGTAAATAATTGCGTACTCCACACTCCGTCCGCAACGAATGTAGTGTGAGATGATCGCGGCTATTTGCAGCGGGGGTCCGTTGGTCTTTTGCTGTATGCGCCCTCCTAGCTTAGAGATTGCGCGTCGGCGTTGACGTTGCCACGTTCGATCGATGTTTTGTGCGCTCGCGATGGCGGTCCCGACGAGCAGATCGTGGCGCAGTGGGCAGCGCGTCGATTAACGCGAGAGAGGTCGGTGGTTCGGTTATCACCTTGTGGCAGTGATTGCATCTCAGCTGATTGCTTGGGATTTAGGGGGTTCTAACCTGTGCAAGTTTTTGTGCAATTTTTGCGTATTTTTCCAGCCATATGTATTTCGCCGCTCGAACAGCGCAGAACCTAGCCGCGGATTCTCCCTGAGCGAGGAATGCAGTTTCCACACGAGCAGCTTGGATGGCACCCACCCTGGAGTCCCTTTCCTAGCCTGCTGTGCGCTCGAAGAGCGCAGAACTCAGCCGCGGAATCCCCCTGAGCGAGGAATGCAGTTTCCACACGAGCGACTTGGATGGTACCCACCCTGGGGTCCCTTCCCTAGCCCGGTTCTGCTCTCGCTCAGTTCACCACCGTGGAACATAGCTGCGGACTCACGCGTAGCCAGCCCCGTTGCTGGCAGTGCGCGCTCCAGCCACCATGGCGCGCTCCAATCAAACGGACCCCCGCTGCAAATAGCCGCGATCGTGTGAGATGCGTAATTATTTACGTACACCACGCTACATCCGTCGCTCCAGTCGCTCTTGTCGCTCTTGTTGCTCTTGTCGCGAAGTATGAACAGGCCCTTAAGCTTCCCTATGTGCCCTAAACTTCTTCAGTACCTTTACTGTGAGCAACGTTATCACCTTTCAAACAGTGTATATATTTTTTGAGACACCTTGTACATTGGAGCCGATCGAAAATCTCCGGATAATTGGATGATTCGGATAAGGGCGATGTCGAGAACTCCGGATTTTTGGACGATTTGGATACGGGAAATCTCGCGGGCCTTGGATTTTTGGATGATTCGGGTCGGAATATCCTAACCGGATATCCAAAAGTGATTCTTTTCGACCCAATGTATACTGCAGAACTGGTGCTATTGCGGAAACGAAGTGGAGGACCCAAGAACAGTATGGCTAGCCCGGCTGTGAACGTTGATTATTCCTGCGAACCGTGCCCGTCGCCTCGTCCTAGCCGACCACCGACAGCCTCGACAACGAGCAGGACGTGGTCGACGGACGAGTGCGACGAACGGGGGGCGCGTCGCGCTTCGTGGGGGGTGGCGGTAGCGTCGCGTGTGTGTGTGTAGGCCGAGTAGAGCGGACACAGCGTACGCGTGTGGAGAAGAGGTTCCCGACGTGGGACGGCGACGAGAACCAGAAGTCGGCGCGACGACGAGTCGGAGACGCCAGAGATCGACGTCGTATCGCAGCCGCCACCAACAGACAACGTCGTCGTCGACGACGACAACGAAAACCACCATCGTCATCGTCACGACGTACAGAGAGACACACACGCAGAGGCAGACAGCGACTCGCCACCTCGGAGTCGCTGCACCGGTGGCTCCGACGGAGCATCAGACCTCCTGCTGGAGGAGCGGCCCGAATGGGTGGTGACCCGTGCCGTCGCCGCGTCGTCTCCCGAGATCCATGAACTGCTGCTGCACCCACTCGAACCAGGACGACGAATCGATTATCGTGCGCTACACACAAGTCTCACACTCAGTCATCCGGCCATTCACACTCGCACGTGTGACGTCCGTCGCCTCATCCCCTCCGCTTCTGCTTCTGAATTCCGCCAAGCGGTCCTCGTCATTGACCTGCAGCGCCGGGGTCTATCGCCCGTTTCTCTACATTTTCCTCCTTCCGCTGCCTCAGCCACTGTGAACTTCTTTGATTTCTCTTCGATTTTCAAACTCCGACCATCTGGCCAACGAATCGATTAATTCCCTACCCACGTGCCCTTCGATTGGGGCGACAATGCGTATTGATCGCTGTCGCAAGGCCTGTCACCCACTCGATCATCCCTGCTTTTCGATGTGATTTCCAGTTCGTTCAGCTGTGAGTCTTCGTGCTTGGCTTTGATATATCTGCACCTTTAATTTCTTTGGTTGTTCCTTCTAAGGGAAATTTCGGTGCAATCCTAGTTGGTGGTGGCCACTCCTAAACGATTTCATAAGAACTGAATGCGTTCAGTATATTGAAATACATTGAACTTACTCATCCCTTAGAAAACAATTGCATTAACAAAATGAAAGTAAATAACAGAAAACATAAGAATATATAACATTTGTGAGCTACTTCGGGACGTTTGCAAATGATTAGGATGTGAAGTGTACTGTCTTGCCTGTACCCAAAACGTTGGCTGATGGCGTCTTGGCCAATTTTTATTTTGTTTCATTGACGTTATCTGTTTTAGCTGCTTGAAAATGACCCGTTCTCGGTGCAAATCCAGTACGGGGGTCCTCCTTTACTAGGTTTGCACCGAGAATGGCCTTTTTCTAGGTTCCAGTGTTTAATAAACTTACAACCGAAAAAAACCGTCTTTGTCCACCGTAGTTTCGGAGTGAAATTCAGGGAAATCGTTACGGGACCGTGTTGCCTATCCTTCTGCTAGTCAGTCGCTGCAGCTAGTGGTATTTGCTTGCATGCTTCTCCGGCTTAAATAATGGGGGGGGGGGGGGGCTTCTGATGGGCAGAAAATGCCATAGAGCGTCATAGCGTCATTAACGTCCTTCATCCCAGGCTCCACCGTATAGAGCCTGTAGCAAGGGCGTTCCATGGCTAGTAAAAACAGGATTTGGATCGCGCGGGTGTGGACGTTGCACACCGGAAAACTCGGACGGGTTTTTCACCGGTTGTAAGTGTATCGGCGAGTTTAGGTTTCTCTCTCCCAACTAGGAACTCGGAAATTGAATCTCCGCGCGACCCGGTCGGTGTAGTTTACTTTTTTATACATGTTGTTGACGATTAATTGTGATTCGTTAGGTCGGGAAATCGTTGAAGAGTGGCCACCACCAACTAGGATTGCACCGAAATTTCTTTTATTCTTGTTCCCGGTAGGACAGGAAGTTGTTCAAACGTCCAATAGCTACGAGGAACGTTACGCTAAACAGTCCGCACGCATTTCATTCGGAGATTTTTCTTCTAGCAAAGTCGACAACCGCAAAAAATTTCCCATTTTTATCATGAATCGGTATTTTTTCAAGTTTTCAGAGCAAAAAGGCTGGTAGGCACTCCATCCACAGACAGGAAGAGTCCAAAGCTTTCCACCATTTTCCATCATCACTGAAAAAAGTGATTTTTTTAAACTGAACACCCTGAGCTGAAGGATACATAGGCAATGTAGTAGAGGGTTACTCTTCCAGAAGAATTTAATTTTCGATAATTTTCCCGTTTTCGTTGAAGGGCTTAATACACTCTTGAAAATTCCTTGACTAAAGTATCCATAGACAATCCATTCAAGGCTGTCTTACTATAAGACTGAAATTTTGCGCAACTTCTGTTTTCATCAAATTTTCTGGGGTTTATTGAATTACGTGGTCCCTAGGTGACACTCTCGTGATGATTTTTCTGGTGAGTTATTATTATTATTTATTACATGGCTAAAATGCACCGAAGAGCAGTGCAATTAAAAATGGTATAGAATGACATCCATATAAGATCGGCAAACGATCTAGACCAAAGTAGAATAACTAGAAAGATCACCCAGAGATAAATAAAGAATAGAAGAGAGAACACATCAAGAGGGGCTTTGCCACAAGATCTCATTATGTCCTAGAATTATTTATGAATCGACTCGCATTCTCAATAAATGGCTTCAGCTTGCATGGAACAGCTGCGTTTCTCAAGTTTCATATAATCCGAACCTGTTCTATTGACAAAGAAATTATGCTGAATTAAGGATTTAGCAGTATTTAACGAAAATTTCTGTCCTTCACCTCGGCTTCCAGATGGTCTCACCATGAAGAAGTCACGCTTGTCGAGTCCACAGAAACCATGGAGAATTTTATGGACCATGACGAGGTCGTATATTCTTCGTCTGTATGAAAGTGTCTGTAGTTCAGTGTTTGTTTTTACTTCAAAATTGAGAGTAGCATGGTAATCAGACCCACATTTCCTGATGAATAGTTTTCCAGTGAAGCTATTTTGGACTTTTTCAAGTCTAAGTATGTTTTTCTTTTTAGCTGGGTAAAAATTGTTGTTCCACACTAAAGTATCGATATGACGTAAGTCTTATAGGCTTTGACGAGGACAGAGGGGTTTTTTGTGGAAAGACTTCTAAGGAGATTCTGTACTACAGCCATGACTTTACTTGCAATTTGTTCACAATATGCGTCCAGAGTCAAATTTGCATCGAGGAGAACCCAAGATCTGTCGCTTGATCAGTGCTTGTAATCTCATCTTCGTCTTCGCCTAACTTGCAGGTGTAGCCGGGATTTGGTCTTCCTAAATGGGGCACCTTAGTGTTTCTTTTGACAAATGGAGCCGCCACTCATGAGACCAGCGATCAACAGCATTTATGGCTCGCTGCAGGTTTTGATCATGGAGTGGTGAGCTATGGTAACTTTTCAAGTCATCCGCAAAAGCTATGTATTTCAACTCCTGAGCTCGTTATTAATGACGGTAGTCCGTGGGTATAGATATTGAATAGAATAGGGGATAGAACGCAACCTTGTGGAATGCGACTAACCATAAGAGCCGGTTGAGGTGCTGAATAATTGGAATAAACGCTTACAGTAAAAGTTCTCCGGTCTAGAAATTCAGCTATCCGAGAAATTACTCGAGGATGTATGCCCACTATGATCAGTTTAGCCTTTAGTCTCTTATGGCATACCCTATCAAAGGCTTGAGTTTGAGCTTTGCCACATAATTCCCGCACATTTGGTCAGCGTGTAGTCACGAATTGATTTCTTCCCATGTCTCCAGTAAAGCGAGACGTTTAGGTGCGAAGGAAGCGTCTTGAATACAAATCAGACGCCGATTGTTACGCCCCGTCCCGTGCAAAATGGCCCTTCTATGCATCCCTTCTTATTGCTCATGGGAAACTCTCGTACCAGCGTTCGCCTACTCTGCTTTCCGGTGCTTGGGACTTGTGTCATTCCGTATGAGACGTGTTTCGAGCGAGCGATGTATGTTAGATCCTCAGCTACGTGACCCATATGTGGCTCACGTCTAGGGTTGTTTAACAATGTCTGAATATCGATGTGTTATGTCGAGCTCGACCGAGTTTGTGTTGGCCGTCGTCGTCGGCACGACGTCCGTGCGTCTCTGTTAAACTGTGTGTGACGAATTTCAGTTGATGAACAGCTGACCTACAACCATCATCTCGTATGAGTTCTGTAGGAGGCGGTGTAGCGACAGATAGAAGATCAGCCTCACAGATCAATTTCGCACTGCCTGGCTCACAGTCTCACTCAACCATTATCAACGAAACGGAGTTCCCATCGTTGGGGGCGAGAAGTGAGCTTTTTCAGCAGTTTTATTCACCTATTTCACTTCGTTTCATTCTTGCTTTAATAGCTAAACGACCAGAACCGTCTAAGATCAGTTCAGTTTCAATTTTTTTTGTCACGTCAGGAACATAACAGAATCACTACTTGCGACTGTACGTCACTTGTACAGTGGCCATTTTGGATCTATCCTAGTCCGGGGGCCACATAACTAAAAGGTATTATATGTAACAAATCCACTTGAGACTTACCGAGCGGCTCCCACAGAACAACCTGAGACCTAAACAAGAAAAGTCATGAAGAAAAAAAAACGAAAAAATTACATCTGTTGCGGTTGTAAGCAGCAAAATTGTGTGCCCTCCCCACCATGTTAGATCCTGGTTATAACATGTCAGGTGGCGATCAGCATGCGGCATGCGGCTTCATCGCTCTCCTCACCATGTTAGATCCTGGTTATAACATGTCAGCCGGCGGCCAGCACGCGGCATGCCTCCATTCCGTCGCTCTTTGTCCGCCGAGACGGTTGTAAACCGCGGGGATTTTTTATTTTTTGTTTGTTCGCTCGTTTTCGGTTTCTTTTAGGTTCCAGCTCGTTCTCTAGGAGCCGCTCGGTAAGTTTCGATTCCCCCCGCCCCCGGGCTAGGATAGATCCGCCATTTTGGCTAGAATTCCAGTCGCCAAAATACCGATCGGTCGGAGACAAAATGGTCTCGAAAATGCGTGAATTCTTCATATCTTCGTAATAAATTATAAAAAGAGCCGCGCTACTCAATCCCGTTTGGGATGCGCTGGGCACTCTACTTCTGGCCGATGTCGTGGCTACAATTTGAACGCGTATCTGACCTTTATTTGAGTGTTCAGTTTGGTTCATTTGAACGTAAACAGTGACTGTCAAAAACTATCGAACTCCCTACGGATGCTGCACTGGTGGCCCCAAAATCCTTCAGATGATCAAGCATTAAGGATAAAAGACTGAGTGGGTCTATCCTAGTCACAGAAGGGGGCACAGAATTAAAATTATGTAACAAATTGACTTGACACTCACAGAGCGGTTTGACGAGAACAGAACAGGACCTAAAAACAAAGGACGAAACGAACAAACAAACAAATAACCCCGGTTCTACAGGTCTCGGGGGGCAAAGCGCATTCAAACACAGTTGACCGCCGCCTGACATGTTATAACACGGATCTAGCTTAGTGCGGGAGCAAATGAAGCCGAAAACAGCGTGCTGACTGCCGCCTGACATGTTATAACGCGGATCCCTCATAGTAAGTGGGCGCATAACGTTGTCTGTTTACAACCGCGGTGAAACCGTATGTCATTTTTTTCTTTTTTTTTATGTGAAATTTGTCAGCTTCGGCCCTATTCCGTTCTCTTCAATCCGCACTGTGAGTGTCAAGTCAATTTGTTGCATGATTTTTAATTCAGTAGCCCCGCCGGACTAGGATAGTTCCACTTGATCCTTTTGGGATGCACCACGCATTCTATTTTTACGGGATGTCGTGAAGGCGATTTGAAAGCGTCTTTATTTGGCCTATATAATGATCTTCAGTGGCCAACCGATGAACGAGTCAGTGTTTTATCCGGCATTCCGAGATTGGAACAGAATTATTCAAAGGAGAGAACTCTGAGGTCTGGCTGATCTAGCTTACCCGTTTTGAGATACCTTGCCGGTGTGCAGCGAGCGCCATCCCGCGTGGTACCCTTCATCCTTCCCAGACATATCTTATACTATTTCACCGACCCTTAGGGGATGGAAGGCTTAGCTGGTTTGGGAGGAAACTACCGAACCATAAATTGACTCGAGGTGAGAGACCCAAGGTCTTCTTCGACTGCTACACGCGCTCATACGAGCTTCATAATGATATTGTATGACTACAGCAGTAACTGTTCAGGGAACTTGTCGGGAATCCTGCCCCTTCATGTATAGCCACCTCCGGGATGGGCCTTTCCACGGTGTTCGCCTAAGAATTTGCCATGATCTCCTTCACCAGTCCAGCTCAGGACACAATCCAAGCACCTTGCTTGCACCTACAGGGACAGAATTCTTGCCAAGTGTCCTTTTGGATCTATCTTAGTAGTGGAGGGGGGGGGGGTCCACAGAATTAAAAATTATGTGACAAATTGACTTGAGACTTACCGAGCGCTCCTACAGAACAAGATAGGACCTCAACTTGAAAAATTCACGAAGAAAAAAAAAAAAACGAGAAAATTACATTTGTTTTCTCCGCGGTTGTAAGCAGGCAAAGTGTTCCCTCTTGACCATGTTAGGTTCTGGTTATAACATGTCAGGCGGCGATTAGCACGCGGCATGCGGCTTCATGCGCCGTTCTCACCATGTCAGATCCTCGTTATAACATGTCAGGCGGTGGCCAGCATGCGGCATGCCTCCATTGCGTTGCTCTTTGCCCGCCGAGACGGCTGTAAAACCGCGGCGATTTTTTTTTGTTTGGCATTCGTTTTTTTGTTTCTTTTAGGGCACATCGTGTTCTCTAGGAGCCGCTTGGTAAGTCTCAAGTCAATTCGTTACATAATTTTCGAATCTGTGGACCCCCCCCCCCCCAACTAGGATAGATCCGTCCTCTTTGGTATACATCATAAGCAGTGCTTCTTCCTGCTAACTTAACGGCACCTTGAACACTTCTGAACCCTCCACTTACAGATGACGCGGTTCTTGTGGGCAACATAATAAAATAGCCATTGTTCATGCTCCAGTTTCTGTGCAAAGCAGGCCTGATTTAAATTGAGCTCCCAGCGAAGGGTTGTTACTCTCATGTTGGAAGCTTCGACAAAAATACGGTGCCGATTCTTTCGCGCGACTAACGATATGACCTTAGCAAAGCGATGTTCTGAATTTGAGCGTGAATGTTTATGCTATTTGTTTTTATTTTCGGGCTCTGTGTTGTTAGTCGCCCTACTTTCATGTTTATTTATTTATTTTGATTCTTACAACTATGAAAGCAAAGACGTGGATAGAGGTGAAGCTAAGTATTATCCCATTCTGAAATGTGCTACACATTCTACCTCTACGAGGCAAAAATAGGGCATTTTGAAATATCAAAATAGCCTATGCAGTGACAAGCGGTGATCCGGCCAGTGAATAAGTCAGTGCTCTATTCGTCCCTGAGAGGAATGGTACCAACTCCTTTACCCAGGAGAGAAGGAAAGGCTTAGAAGAATCGGGAGGAATCCGTACCTTAAACCCTGTTTTGGGGTGCGTATGAGAGATCGCGGCTCGTCCAATTACACTACCCTGCACTGTTTGGCTAAGGGTGAGCTGAAATATCACCTCCATATCTTACTCTTGCCGTTAGATGATAGTTTCCTTGTTCCAAGCGTGTTCAAGGATTGACCTTTCAGCTTTCACTTGTCTATTGCCGTTATCGGAAGGTATTCAGACAAACTGACTTCGTTTACCATGACATTGTTGTAGCCATCAGTGCAGGCTAGTAATGCCGTTCGAGTTATTAACGAGATTAGAGAAATGTAAAAATTCTTGCTGGAAATGCTGCTCCCAAATAATACTATAAATAAATTTTTGAGTACGACTGAGGCTAAATGAGATTCATTGTTTATTGCAGCGTCTCAGCGTACCAGATTAGGGTCCAGCTTTGCTCAAATTTTCAATAGCTTTGGGATTCTCACGCGTTTTTGTCGGAAGAGAAACACTGTCTGTGAGTTTCGTGACATTATCTAAGCCAGAGCGTTTTTTTACACAGCAAAAAGGTCGTCCTGTGATGGTCTTGCACTACTTATCAGTTTCTTCACCACGGCAGTTCCCATGTATACATAGTTCAAAGTCTTTGAAGACTTTAACGGATCTATCCTAGTCTGGGGGGCACAGAATTAAAAATTATGTAACAAGTTGATTTGACACTCACAGAGGGGATTGAAGAGAACACCTAAGCTGACAAATTTCACAAAGAAAAAATTATAAACGGTTCCACCGCGGTTGTAAACAGACGCCTCCTTACTATGATGGATCCTGGTTATGACATGTCAGCATGTAGAGTTGAGCTTTTCGACAATTTTTTTCGAAAGTCGAACAATCGAATAACTCGATTTTTCGCCGTCTTCGAAAATCGAACAATCGAATAACTCGATTTTTCGCCGTCTTCGAAAATCGAACAATCGAGTAACTCGATTTTTCGCCGTCTTCGAAAATCGAACAATCGAATAACTCGATTTTTCGCCGTTTTCGAAAATCGAACAATCGAGTAACTCGATTTTTCGCCGTCTTCGAAAATCGAACAATCGAATAACTCGATTTTTCGCCGTCTTCGAAAATCGAACAATCGAGTAACTCGATTTTTCGCCGTCTTCGAAAATCGAACAATCGAATAACTCGATTTCGAAGGCATGTCCAACAGAGAACCGAAAGAAGACAGAACAAAACCACAGTTGTGGATGAAAAGGGTTGAACTTAAGAAGACAACTGAATCATCGTTTACAATCCAATTAGAAGACCGGAATAACAAGATACTTGGTCATTTATTTTGCAAGTAATGGGCATTCTCCTGGGTTGAGGTGCTACCAAAGGAAGGGATTTTCCTCACTTCTACGCGTAATTTGCTATCTGCCACGGGTTCTTCATTTGCGAGTCGATGTCACTAAATTCTCGCATTATATCATTACCAGCGTCCGTCGTCGGCTTCGCCGCGCCGTACGCTGGACGTGCGGGCCACGTCAGGCTTGCCGGCTTTGCCTGCTTCGGGTAGGGCGGACACGCTGGGAACGTAGCCCAAACCTAGCTAGGGATGCTTCCTCAGCCAGCGTCCGTCGCAGTACGATGCAAGTGCAGGCCACGTCAGGCTTGCCGGCTTCGGGTATAGCATATTTTCTTCAGCACACATAAATCCGTAAGGTTTATAAGGTAGCTTCTATCCTATTATGTTCAACAGTCAGCTCTTTGCTCCCGTTCAGCTTTTTCCAGCTCGGACAAGAAAAGGATACGGATAAAGGACGGTATTAGCCAGTAAGTTGGTGGAGGAGGCCATCTTTTAGTTTGTGTTTTCCTCTTCGTGAGAAGGCCCATGAATGTCGGTTTACATCAAAAATGGAACAACACAATTCAATGGAACAACAAGGGGTAGGATACAGTAGTGTTGAGTAACAGTTCCATTTTCGCGCAACACAAAATGCGTGATGGGGTGCCTTACATGGTGACCCCTCCTCCTCTGAGCCCATATTCATGAATTAAAAAAAGCGTGATTTTACGTATAGTCACTGTACGCGGTTTGAAATTCGCGCCTGGGTTGGTTTTGAAAAGAATGACTATTTTGACGTTCATAGAGCGCGTTTTCCGACGGCGACAATTCGTCCACAGTTTTAATGCACGTTTAATGAGGGACTGCACTGATCTACACATGGTAAAACAGAACATTTTCTAATGCACTGCGACCGTGGCGGACGCGACGTTCGGCAACGATCAGACGAGCTTCCGTATGTTCAGAGGCGCGCCGTCCTACACACCCAGACACTAGCATACGATTACAATACGCAATAACTACCGAAACCGACGTAGCACGCCGTATTCCCATCGGAGCACGCAATAAGAAAGGGCTCTCAACGATGTCCAAACTGCTTGAAATGGCCCACAGAAATAGTTTAAGCTACCATTTCACTGATACATCCATACATCTATTTTGTAACACATCATCACTTTTACAAAAAAATGTATTTTATCACTTGAAAACGTTTATCAGGCTTTTTTATCAAAATGATAGTTTATTATCACTTATTATTATCAATTGAAACAACCAGTATAGGATCAACTATACGCACAACTGTAGTTGTGCTCTCGCAAAATTTTCGACTATTGGAATGGTTTCAAATGCCCGCAGTTTTCGAGTATTCAAATTCCAACGTAATAGAAAAGTGGTTTATGAAGGTTAGGGTTCGAATACATGGGAAAAACGCGGTTTTTTAAAATTTCGAATTCATTATCTAAGTTCGAATGAAAATCATTGGAATACCTGTTTGAATAGGTCATCCGAACAAAGCTATACAGAACACTAGACATGAGGATGAGATAGTACCCAAAATCATAATATCGCCACCAGAATCGACTAGACAGCAGTTTCGTGACGTTGCTTAACGCTCATGAGATTTTCGAGAATTCTCAGGGATTGTAATAACCTAGAAAAATCGGACTCTTACATCCTAGATATGTTCAACAGCAACAAACAAAATATCGCATTACCTCTAGTTAACTGCCACTTCTATTTGAACTCCCTCCTTAATTCACTATGACGAATCCCTCGATCTCAAGCATTGTTCGATTTCGAAATACGTTTTACACAACTTCCCGATTTTCAAATTCGAACCCTCCAAATGAAATCGCAGATTGATGATCGCGGAAAAGCATTGTTTGAATATTGTTCGAAATCGAACAATGTTCGAACAATGTCAAGAGTCGGCCGACAGAACCCTCGAAAGGAAATCGCAAATCGTTCCCGCCAATTACCGTAGGCGCAGACGTGGAGCGAGTTTGAACGTGGGTTTTTCGACGAACGGAGCCGATCCATACTCAGGCGGCCTACTCTTGATATTGTTCGAACATTGTTCGATTTCGAACAATATCCGAGCAATACTTTTTCGCAATATTCGATTACGAACAATATTCGAACAATGCTTTTTAGCCATCTTCGATTTCGAACATTGCTCGAACAACGTCTTCCTTTCTTCGATTTCGAACATTGTTCGAACAACGTCTTCCTATCTTCGATTTCGAACAATGTTCGATTAACGGTTTTCGCGAAAGTCGATTTCGAACAATGTTCGAATAATGGTTTTTCGCGAAAGTCGATTTTGAACAATGTTCGAATAACGGTTTTTCGCGAAAGTCGGTTTCGAACAATGTTCGAATAACGGTTTTTCACGAAAGTCGATTTCGAACAATGTTCGAATAACGGTTTTTCGCGAAAGTCGATTTCGAACAATGTTCGAATAACGGTTTTTCGCGAAAGTCGATTTCGAACAATGTTCGAATAATGGTTTTTCGCGAAAGTCGGTTTCGAACAATGTTCGAATAACGGTTTTTCACGAAAGTCGATTTCGAACAATGTTCGAATAACGGTTTTTCGCGAAAGTCGATTTCGAACAATGTTCGAATAACGGTTTTTCGCGAAAGTCGATTTCGAACAATGTTCGAATAATGGTTTTTCGCGAAAGTCGATTTCGAATAATGTTCGAATAATGGTTTTTCGCGAAAGTCGATTTCGAATAATGTTCGAATAATGGTTTTTCGCGAAAATCGATTTCGAATAATGTTCGAATAATGGTTTTTCGCGAAAATCGATTTCGAATAATGTTCGAATAACGGTTTTTCGCGAAAATCGATTTCGAATAATGTTCGAATAACGGTTTTTCGCGAAAGTCGATTTCGAATAATGTTCGAATAATGGTTTTTCGCGAAAGTCGATTTCGATCAATGTTCGAATAATGGTTTTTCGCGAAAGTCGATTTCGAATAATGTTCGAATAACAACGATTTACGATTTTCGAGTAATCGAGCGATTAATTGTTCGAAATCGCTCGAACAATTATTCGGCCCGATTAATCGAGCTCAAGTCTATCAGCATGCGGCTTTATTTGCCCCTCACTATGCTAGATCCGTGTCATAACATGTCAGGCAGCCCGGTCAGCTGTGTTTGAATGTGTTTTGCCCGCCGAGTCGTCTTTAGAACCGCGGTTATTTGTTTCTTTTTGCTTGTTTTTTCGCATCGTTCTTTGTTTTTAGGTCCTATTCTGCTCTCTTTAATCCGCTCTGTGAATGTCAAGTCAATTCGTTACATAATTTTCAATTCTGTGGCGCTCCTCCCCCCTCCCTGGACTAGGATAGATCCGGTTTAACCTATTACAGCTCCGCAGTGACACAGAAAAACCCCATTCCTTCACAGGCGATTTTGTTTGCTGTGCTGTGGTTGCCCTTACAATTCATCGTGGCGATTGTATGAGCTGTTGGACAGAACGGCGCCATAAAAGTGCAATAACTGTGAGAAAAAAGACAATGCCGTTTAGTGCCTAAAATAGTTGCGACGTCTTTGGTTGTGAGAGCTCGACCCTTTTTAACCTTTTGCTTACCATTAGTGTATTAGTTGCTATGCTCGCAGCAGTTCTGCGCACACCTAACAAATATATCTGCGCCTGCGCTGACTGTGCAAAGAATTTCCCTGCGTGGCACAGTGCGCGGACAGGGGGGGGGGGGGGGGCAGACGGATACGGTGACGTGGAATTTCACATATTGTACACAAACTGACGCGTACGTACGTGTAATGCAAGTTGCAACGAGAATAGCCTAGGTCAAACGGGTAAAAACTCGTAACTTTTTTGAGTACTGGTGGGCTGCCCCCCCCCCCCCCCGTCTGCGCATTGCGCCTTCTGCGTTTCCAATTGTAAACCTCATAGTCACTATTTATAAGGGTTCGGATTGGTTCGACTTAGCAGCATCTATTTTAGTTTGTCGTATATGTATTAGTCTGGCGAAAAGCCCCATTTCAGGTTGTGATTAGTTAGTAGCTCAATTTCTGTCCAACCTGTCATGCCTTTTACAATTGAAAGAACTGACTCACAGGAGCAAGAACCTAACCAGATAGCCGTAACGGAGCTCTTTCAAAGCTAATAATTCTTCAGTTGTTTCCAAACATCCTACTTACCAGGGATGGTCCTCAGGCATGTGTTTGAACGATGAAAATGGACACCACAGCGAGAAATACCATCCATCCGCCAAATAGTAGAGAAATATAATCCATCTTTGCAAAGTCCTTGAACCTGCCAAATTACGGGTGGTGAAGGTTTACTATGGAGCCGCATAGCCGCACAAGGCAATACCTTCCGATGCTGTTTTATAGGTGCGGGGCGATGTATTCGGTCCCGTGTCTCGCAGTATTTTTGCATTTTTCTGCATATTCAATGCAAGGAAGGTATTACCTTGTGCGGCTGTGCTATTCCATAGCAAGCTTTCAGACCGCCTAAATAGAACAGAACAGAACAGAACATTTATTGAGCCAAAAATGGTGCAAAACAGGTTGAACACAAAAAAAAAACACTGCGAAAGTTGGCTCTACAAACACCAGCAAAAGTGAAGAGCAGTTATCGTATCAAAAGAGATACAAAGTTATTTGATCACAAAATATTGCTGCGAACGATTTCTTTTGAAGATTTGCAGGAAAGGATTTCTTCCATTAGTAAAAAGTGTTTTGTTTTTCAAAGAAACCAGCAGTTGACTCACTGAAAAAGGGTACTTTATCAAAATATAGCTGATTCGTTTGTAAATTAATTTGCAGTTAATTTTTGATGTCCTATATGTTTAAGAAAGTTTTTGACCTGTTGTTGAACATTTTCTAAGAATGTGAATCGAAAATCGCTTGCATTAAATCGTTATCTGGAATTTAGAGAAAAGAAATGTAAGAAAAAACCGTTTTGTTTAAGATGCGCTTCAAGTTTATAATTAAAATTAGCTGGGGTTGACGAAGAAACTATTGCATTAGGCAAGCTATTCCATGTTTTTGTAGCTCTTACTAGAAAAGAGCCATGGAACTGTTGGTAGCAAACCTTTCTTATGAATATGCGAAATGGATGACCTCTTGTTCTCTCAGCAATATCTAAGAAATCGAATATTTCTCTTTTATCAATATCAAAACAGCCAAGGAGAATCTTGAACACGAGATTTTGATCATACAAAATTCTTCCCATTTTAAGTGAGTTTTCACCAAGCGTTGCAAGTCGTTCTTTGTAGCTGACATGATACAAACCGTTTCTTGAGAAAATTGCGTTGGTGAATTTTTTCTGCACTTTTTCGATTTTTTTTTTTGTAAACAATCTTAGTAGGTACCCTATCTTAGTAACCTAAATACGAAGGTTCAAGCACATTGCAGAGATGAAGCACATTTTCTGCTGTTTGAAAGGTGAAGATTCTCGCAGTGGTATTCGTTTCCGCCGTGCAGACATACACCTGAAACCCCTCCCCGCTAACGATAAGATGGCTATTAACGCACACTGGACTGCGCTGTATCTCAATTGAAAGACCGATGAGATTCACCCCGATTACGTAGTTAATTCAAAGAAGTTGCGTCACACCTGGAAACTGGTCTTCGTCACCGGGTGGGCAAAGAAGAAGAGGAAGATGCATACTGGTGTGTAAATGATTACATTTCCTCTTTTTGGCCAGAAAAGAATGTCCGTTGAATCCTATCAGGCTAAAATGTTCTTCTTTCGTCACCCCTATGATGTGTAACGTTTAATAAAGTAGTCGTAGAAGGTCCGACTAGGATTAGCATCAAATATCTGTCGATAGCCAGATTAACTAGCTATATGAATGGCTACTGGGCGCATGGAGCGCAGTCGGAGGAGGCGCCGGCTGTCGCCTGCACCCAATACCAGGTTCCTGGTTCAGATTTCCCGCCCAGGCTAACCAAGCCTTCCATCCCTCCGGGGTCGGCGAATTGGTACCAGACTTGTCTGGGAAGGATAAAGCACTGACTTGTTCATCGACTGGCCACCGCACGTCATTGTATGGCCAAATACGCATTCAACACGCCTCCACGACATCCCGTAGAAGTAGAATGCGTGGCGCATCCCAAAGAGGATTGAATAACGCCGTCCTTTATCCTTTATCCTTATGAATGGCTGCTATCATCCAACAAGCGTGTACAGCCGGCAGGTGGTGCATATGAGGTGGCGACTTACCATTAGAACCGGACCTGTCTGGGGAGGGCGATGCTTTATCAAGGAAAGTTGATAGAGCTGTGGGCAGTTTATTTAAGTCATTATGAGCAAATTCAATTGTTCATTTATTTTTTAACGCATAAATCGTATGTCGACTTATAGTACGGCACCACTGTATTCTGTCCTAAATGCAAGCGCGACATTGTTAGGCTTGAGTCTGTGCAAAACAACAAGAAAACTATGAATACGGATTTGATTTCAATCATTGAATTCAAGTTATTGAACTTCCGAGATTCTCGAGGAAAAGCAATCAGTCAAACTCACTAGGAAGTATTTGAGAAGGTGGTCGGCCGGAATCTCTATTCTTGGTTGCCCATCATCTTACCAGGAGACTATCTCAACGGTAGGTCGGAACGGCCCAAGTGTTGTATATGGGCAGAATCGCCCCTCTGGGAAACAACAAAATGCAGGTATCTCGACTCCAATATAACACTTCGCAGAGTTAGGGGCGACGGAAGTTGAACCGTTTGTGGCGCTAGCCCTCTGCCTTCGCGCAGAGGGCGGGTTCAAGTAGGCGGGAAAAAGCGACGACGGCCGAGCAGTGCTTATGCAGTGGGTTGACGAGCTGCGTGGGGGAAGAAGTGGTTTGTGGTTCATTGCTATCGCTTTTTCCGGCCTACATGAGCCCGTCCTCTGCGCCCGGAGGCAGAGAGCTAACGCCACCAACGGTTCAACTTCCGTCGCCCCTAGCTCTGCGCAGAGTTCTGTTGGGGTCGAGGGATCTATCCTAGTCCGAGGAGGCCACATAACTAAAATGTATGTAACGAAATAAATTGGGACTTACCGAACGGTTCCTAGAGAAGAAGACATGACCTAAAGTAGAAAAATTCACAAACAAACAAAAGAAAAAATTACATTTGTTTTCGCCGCGGTTGTAAGCAGGCAAAGTTATATCTCCTCCTCATCATGCTAGATCCTGGTTGTAACATGCCAGGCGGCGATCAGCACGCGCCATGTGGCTTTAAGCGTCCTCCTCACCATGTTAGATCGTGGTTATAACATGTCAAGCGGTGGTCAGCACGTTGCATGCCTCCATTATGTCGCTCTTTGACCGCCGAAACGGTTGTGAAACCGCGGCGATTTTATTTTTCTTTTGTTTGTTCGTTCGTTTTCTTTTTTCATGTCATTTCTTCTTCTCTAGGAGCGAATGAATTGAAATGAATTGAATTGGGAATTGGGACTTACCGAGCCGCTCCTAGAGAAGAAGAAATGAACTGAAAAAGAAAAAACGAAGGAACAAACGAACGAAAAATAAAATCGCCGCGGTTTTACAACCGTTTTGGCGAGCAAAGAGCGACACAATGGAGGCGTGCCACGTGCTGACCACCGCTTGACATGTTATAACCCCGATCTAACATGGTGAGGAGGGCGCTTAAAGCCACATGGCGCGTGCTGACCGCAGTTTGACATGTTATAACCAGGTTCTAACATGATGAGGAGGAGGCATAACTTTACCGGCTTACAACCGCGGCGAAAACAAAATGTAATTTTGTTTGTTTGTGAATTTTTCTACTTTAGGTCATATCTTCCTCTCTATGAGCCGCTCGGTAAGTCCCAATTTATTTCGTTACATACATTTTAGTTATGTGGCCCCTCCAGGACTAGGGTAGATCTGAATCGAGATACCTGCATCTGCTGCTTCCAGAGAGAGAGGAGATTCTGACCATGTACAACACTTGGGCCGTTCCGACCTACTCTTGAGATACTTAGAGTTTGAAATCATGTTCTGAGTAATCCTAGTGTTACCTGTCTACTTTTTACCTCTATTCTCTTTTACGCTGGAGCGTAATTGTGTTGAATGTTCTTAGATATTATGGTGTGGTTATCCACGTATAGGATATAAATATAATAAATAAATGTCCAGCTTTATTACGAACAAGACCCTACCACGAAATTCGTGATTTCTAATTTAGGCACCCCGTCCGGAGGCGGATTTTCTCCGTTGCCGACGACGAGTGGCGGCACCTTCTCGGCAAACCAATCTCCTCTACCATACAAGGACCAAATAAATCATCGAGCGAATTATGGTGAGGAGAGGCATGATTTGCAAAAGAAAATGCGGTAGCCAGAGATGACTACACCTATCGCGGAGTGTAGCAAAAAGAACTCTATGGGAGTTGTAGTCGAGTGCAGATTCAGCTACTACGTCCAATTCATAACTGTTCAACGGACAATCAACTACTAGCGACAATGTTCGGTTTCTGTTGGATATTAAGGGGTCCTGTTATCCCTTATCATTATGTTAGGCCAGCAGGCGCTATGTAGTAGGAGGTGGTCACCAGAGCATGCCATGGCGTGCAGGGGTGACGAGTAGCTACATGTGAATGCAGTCTTATTTCCTCGTTTCGTTTACAGATCCGCGTTTTAACTGCTTCCGAATTGAGCAAGGGAGGGAACGCCAGGATGTAGACAATTTTAACACGGGTGCGTCACTCGAACCACACTCTGGAGTCCCTTCCCCTGTCCACGTCTGTGTTCTCCTCCTTTTCGGCGGAGGAGAGCACAGAACACAGCTATAGCATTGTTTGTTTGTGTTCCTCACTATCAGTGTGTCATCATTTCTTCTTTCATGTTAGTAACACTTTTTATAAGGTGACCCCCCCCCCCCCCCCTCAACTACCATAGCGCCGGCCGTATCCTAGCAGCTGCGTGACCTTTAGGTTTTATCGAAAAGAAGCGTACAAAACGGCAAATACTACACCACACGTTTCGAAGAACCGCCAGCGCCAAAAGCTGTGGGCCATCCATGGGTTCTTGGCAGGACCCGATAAAAGAGGGCTGACGCGTTTAAAGGTGTAGAGAGAGTAGACATGGGATCCGAATCATGCATTTTCGGATATACGGCCGGATTTATCCGGTTTCGGATTATCCGAAATCCGGCTCGGTCGAAAATGGCGATATCATCATCCGAAGATCCGGGGTTTTCAAAATTGCCCTCATCTGAATCATCAGAAAATCCGGGATTTTGAAAAACGCAATGATTCGGATAAAATCGGATAATAGGAGGTTAATGCGCTGCTCCCGAACTCTGCGCCGTTGATAACCTGACGTTTTCGGCAAGATTTTGCAATCATTTGGCTCGAATTCTCTCACAATGGAAGGGACTGAAGCGTATGTCTGAGCGAGTCATATAGGAATAATCACCGCCCCTCAATTAGTATAAAAATGTGTTTGTTTTCGTCCAAGTCGTTAAACCCGAGTAGGGGTCCTTGAAGCTAGAATGGAATCGGCGCCTCACGAGTTCGGGGTCTTGTACGCCCTCGAGCCTTTGAGGGCAAGCAGCTCGGAGCGTAGCGGGTAGTGACGTTGCTTCCCGGGAGGCGTCGGGGGTTCAATTCTCATGCGCTGCTGCATTCTTGCATTTCAACTGATTGGTTGAGATTTGAGGGATTCTGACGTCATTTCCATTTTCGGACGGTTTGGGTGCATTTTCCAGCTGCATGCTGTGGTATCCAGCATGATGATGTATTAATGTTCAACACCAGTGATACATGGTAACAAAGTGCATGAAGCAGCAGTGGTCACAATAGCAGCATATAAAAGCTACAGGCTCCTCCGAGTTTGTTTTCCTACATCGATCAATGACCTCGGGTAAAACCATCCTGCTCGGATCTTCAAAAGCGACCAGGATGTGACGTCAGAGGTGGTTGTAATGTAAAACGAGGTCTGTGAATTTAGCAAATTAACCCAAACGGCATCGATACACTCTTTCCCCCATCTCTGCTTGTCATCTGGAAATCAGAGGTCTGCTGGAGCTTTTCTAAAACCTAACACCAACAATGTCGCCGATGCTCGAGTGGTGATTAACCTGCCACACGCTGGAGTGTGGTCCACCTTTAGACAAGGAGCCTTCGAGTGAAGAAATCGAGCTGGTCGAACGGACGGCCAGCATACTCAAGGACTTAGAAGCACGTCAACTTGAAGTTGACGAAGGCGAACAGCTGGAAGTGATGGAAAACATGAAGAAGGTTGGGATCCGCAAGATGAACTGATAGACGTGGAAAGTCTAGCAAGAAGTGGACATACGACAACGTTTTCGGGTGGAACACTTGATTCGTAGGAAAGGGTACGTCTTCAATTGCATTTCGTCTATGGAGCCGACGTCATTGGTTCATGTATGGCTGGCAACTATGAGGGGCCTGTAGCCTTTATACGCTGTCCGTATTGTGACCAGTGCTTCTCTTTCATACACTTTGTGTCTGTGTATCACTGATGTTAAACGTTTATACATTGTTATGTTGAACTGCTTTCTCATTGCCTTTTGGTTAAAAAACCTGTCAGTAATAAACTAGTGGCAACGAAGTTTCTCTCCACGGCATACATCGGGAAAAATTGCGCAGAAAACATCTAAAATTGTACAGACGTCAGAATCCCTAAAATCTCAACCTTCTTCTTCTTCTTCTTCTTCTTATTCTTCAGCGTTTGTCCCGCATCGTCGCGGGGTCCGCTCTTCTGGTGTTACGACGCCACCTTTCCCGATCCTGCGCTTGATCAGGGTGGATACCAGCTACTTTCACGTCCGTGTGTAACGTATCGGACCAACGCTGTTTCGGGCGTCCTCTAGGCCGCTTTCCAGATACTTCCAACTCAAGGCCAATCTTGCGGACGCTATCTTCTTTCCCACGCAGAACGTGGCCGTACCATCGCAAGCGAGCTTCGCGCATCTTGTACGCTATCGGCGCGACACCGAACTTCTGCCGAATAGCATCATTTCTGATGCGGTCCATGCGCGTGACTCCAGCCGTCCAGCGCAGCATCTTCGTCTCCATGACGCTGAGGCGCGTTTCAACTTCCTTGGTCGCAGGCCAACACTCAGCGCCGTACATCGCTACTGGCCGGATGACTGCCCTGTAGATCTTTGACTTAAAGCGCTCCGGTATCTTCCTATCGCAGAGCACCCCAGTCAACGAGCGCCACTTGGACCAAGCTGCACTCACGCGTGAGTTCACTTTAACCATCAGACCGCCGTCAGACGCTATTGCTGATCCCAGGTATTTAAAGACCGCAGTGCGTGGAAGCTCAGTACCGTTAATCTTAATGGAGCCGGACTCGTTCACGTCAGTCGTTAGGTACTCGGTCTTCTTGACGTTCAATTTGAGTCCGAACCTCGCTAGACGGTCGCACCAAGCTTGCACCTGCCGCTCGAGATCGTCTTTCTCTTCGCAAGCGAGCATCACGTCATCAGCATAAAGCAGCGTCCATGGAACAGGCCGCTGAAGATCTCGCGTAATGGCATTCATGACGACAACAAAGAGGAGTGGGGAAAGCGCAGAACCCTGGTGCACCCCAACAGAGATGGGAAACTCCATTGAGGTTCCAGCTGCAGCTTGCACTCTACTCTTTGGGCAAGAGTAGAGCATCCGTACCCACTCTATAAGTTCCTCAGGTACGCTGTGTTGTCGCAAGGCGTACCATATAAGCTCACGCGGTACGCGGTCGAAGGCCTTCTCCAAGTCGAGAAAGGCTATATGCACCGGCTTCTGCTTCTCGCGATGCTTCTCCACCAGGAGGCGGGCGGCGTGTATAGCATCAATGGTCCCACAACCAGACACAAAGCCGCACTGGTTGTCGGAGAGCTTGACGATTTCACGGATTCGTCTATCGAGGATTCGCTCGAAGATCTTCATGCTGTGCGAAAGCAAGCGAATCGGACGGTAATTGAAGCAGTCCGCAGGACTGCCCTTCTTCTTCCAAATCGGAATCGTCGTACTGTTGTGCCAACACTCCGGTACTTTCTTCTCCTTTACTACCTGGTTGAAGAACTCAGCCAACCACTCAGCAGGATACCAGAGCTTCGACTTCCAAACATCGGCTGCCAGATCATCCGGCCCTGTCGCCTTACCGGGCTTCATCTTCTTTAGGGCCGCTTCTGTTTCCTCCACGGTGATCTTGCGAACGGGACCGTGAACAGAAGCCACAGAAGGGATGGCCGGATGAGGAAATTCCATAGTGGAAATTTCCTCAAAGTAATCACGCCATCGCTTCAGCGCCTTTTTGCGGTCTGTCAGAAGATGGCCGCTCTCATCATTGATGCCGAAAAACTTTTCAATGTCCTCGGTTTGGCGATGGCGGGTCTTAGCAAGTCGGTACAAATACCGCTCACCATCGCGCGATTCGAGCTTTCGGTAGACATCACCATAATGAGTGGCTTTCGCAACAGCCACGGCTTTCTTTGCAGCCTTCTTCGCCTTCTGATACTCCTGCCAGTTGTCGGCTGTTCTGTCGCCGAGAAACACATGATACAGCGACTTCTTCTCTCGAACCTTCGCTTTCACTTCGTCTGTCCACAGCCATGCTTGCTTGTCGACTTTGCGTCGTCCAGGCTTCGTAGTGCCGAGTTCCAACCTTGCAGCTTGGCGTATCGCGTCGGTTGCTTTCTCCCAAGTTTCATCGACAGTCGTAACTGTCGGTAACCGCACGCGAGAAATCACAGCTGCTTCCTTTTCTTTCATTCGCCACCACTTGATTCTTGCAGCACCGCATCGCTCGACCTGCTTCAGCCTCGGAGAGGCGATCTTCAAAGTACAGATCAGCGGACGATGCTGTGGGGCGACCGTTTCATACGGCACGATCTTCGCGTCTGTGACGAGATTTCGGTCACGATCCTTCACAAGCACAAAGTCTATCTGAGACTTGGAGCTCCCACTATAATATGAGATGAGGTGGGAGTCGCGTTTTCGGAAAACGGTGTTCACAATGGTGAGGCTATGCGATTCCGCATACTCAAGAATACGCTCACCATCGGGGTTACGAGACCCGTATCCGAAACCTCCATGACAGCTGTACCCGTCCTTCGCAGCACCTACGTGCCCATTAAGGTCACCAGCGACTATGATGACATCCTTCGACGGTACCTCTGCTGTCTTCTCATCAAGCAGGTTCCAAAACTCATCCTTGGCTTGATCGGAGCAGCCAGTCTGCGGAGCATACGCAGAGAAGAAGTGATAGAGTCGCTCCTTAGCGGCGACAACGATCTTCATCAATCGATCGTCAAAGCGCTCGACGCTTACAATCGAGTCACGAAATCGTTCGGAGACGATTATTCCGACACCGCTGGTGGTCCTGGGACTACCACATAGAACGGCCTTGAAACCACGTCCTATGTCCCTTGACTTGCGGCAGGACCACCTCGTCTCCTGCACCGCACAGAAATCAACTCTTCTTCGCTCCAGTGCTTCAACCAACTCGCACGAGCGGCCCGTCAACGTACCCACATTCAGCGTAGCCACGCGGGTCCTGCTTACGTTACGGGACTTTCGGACTAGCTCAGTTACCCCCCGATGCCGTCCTCGCATCAGGGACCCTCGCATACTTCTCACACTCGCCGGGCTCTGCGAGTGCGCGTCGGCTCCCGCGGAGGCCGTAGCACTATCTCGAGAAACTTGACTTGTCATACACCATGTGATGTGACACCATGTGATGGTCTTCGTAGGCCGGCCTGTCACAAGGGCCTGTCGCCTGCATTCGAATGTCCGTGATTAGCTTAGCTCGCAGAGCGAGCAGTTTCCAGTGGCACCACGTGGAGGAACGGACATCGCCACCCCCTAAAATCTCAACCAATCAGTTGAAATGGAAAAATGCAGCAGCTCAGAAAAGTCGGAACCCCGACCTCCTTCTCATGGAGCAACGTCGCTATCCACTGCGCTCAGAGCAGCTTCCCGCCAGCGACATCGCCCGAACTCGTGAGGCGCCGATTCCATTGTAAATTCAGGGACTCCCTACTCCTTGGGTTGAACAGATTCGCAAAAAAGAAACGCATTTTTATACTAACTGAAGGGTGATGATTCTTCCTATATGACTCGCTCTCCCCGTTCAGACATACGCTCCAGACACTTCCCTCGTCAGAGCTCCAGAAATTTCTTGCGGGACGTTTCTTAACCGTTTCATTGTCCTTTACACGGCTTCGCTGTGCATTGTCAACTCACTATTGAGTGGGTGGTGGCTCGTTGGGGTCTTAATGTTGTTGTTTTTTTGCTTATTCTGAAGGCGCAAAGTAGCTCTGAGGAGGGCTGTCCTTGTAAGGCAGCCAAACACGACATATTTTATGTATTACTGGTGTGTTCTGCTCCAGTGGTGGACTGAGCTACATACGCCAGTCATGGTGTAATTGGGCATTCGTCTGCCTTGCTATCACCGCAGATAACCACTTAATTCAAGGTGAGGCGCTCCAAGCTGCTTTACGTGCTCGTGACTTCTATTGGTCAATGAAATAAACGCAGAGTTACTTATGTGTTCCGTTTTTAAGAAGTTGCGTGCCCCTACTACATCACTTATCCGGCTGTATCCGAATCGGATATCCGAAATCCGGCTCGGCCGAAAATGGCGAGATGAAATGTTTCACCGTAAGCCGCGCTATCAGGGATTTCGGCTGTGGTCTCTCCGTTAAATTGCTGTAAGTCGTTGATGAATCTGGCCTCAGGAGACTAGGTGTTGGACCATTCCAAAACTCATCGGTCATTTGATCATCTTATCAACCCCCTGTAAGAAGAAATGGAGTAGTCGTTGTTAGTTACGGGTGCCCTATATCTTTTCAAAAATAGATGGGGATACAAATCGCCCAGAGGATTCTAGATCTCACTGTAGCACTGTAGCACTTTGTATTGTTAGAACGAACTTTGTATTGCTATGAACGATACAGTGTGGCCCTTTCCGATTGTAATAGCCCCAAAGAACCATGTGGTGAGATATAGCCGCTAAGAGCTAATATTCAATGTACAGCTGCAAAAAAAACGAATACATTCAATCAATTTCGCCACTAAATGGACTTTGTCGACGGCTCGTCATGTGTTACACGTACATCTGAATCGAGCAGCTTCAACGTAGCATCTGTGTCGCGTTTAGCCGTTGAATTTCAAAATAGTTCGGCAGCCGGGAGGTCCATCACCCGTCGCGCCCGACGTTTGGTGTCAGTAGATCAACAGGGCACGCGACGCTCCCACACTCCCGTTGCTGGCGCGTTTGCGGTGCTTTTTCTTATTTCACGTACTTTCATTGGTTCGCTTTCAATGTCTTTTCGATGACCGTGGAGGCACGTCCTGATGCGAATTATGGTATGACCTTTTCCTTCTTTGTCGAATTTTCTGTCCATATTGATCAAAAATGGTGAACAGCCACATAAAACTGGAATCGTAAGCTGATTTGTAGGACGCTATCTTATGGTTAGATCGGAGCTTAGAGCGATTGCTCCTCTCTTATATGCGCACCATCCTCTTTTGAAATTGTTTAGGCCTTACGTAAGGTGAAATAGTCGCTGGGCTCTCGAGCACGTTTAGGTAAGGGGTCGGTGAATAGTACAATGCGTGGTCCCCCAAACTATGGCAACATTGCTCATTCTCTGGTTATTCCTTCTGTTTTTCTCATATGGGGAAAGGTGTGGGTAACATTACTGATAACCTCATCGGGCTCGACTGTTCCATAACTAGACGTGTCTTATTACCATTTGTAAATTCTCGTTTTCAAATTTGCCTTTCCCAGAAATCCCCAAATTCGAAATACCAATCTGCCTTGACCCGTGATTGTGCCTCCACCCCTTCAAATACCAAATAATAGCTGATTCCTCTACCTCTGCCGAATATCACCTGTATCACCTGTATCACCTGTCGTCCCGTTGATCATCGACTTGCTCGAGCGGGCGCCAGCAGCGTCTCCATTCGTCCCTCTCGCGTGTCAGAGTGCTCCAATGGATCCTCCTCGCTCGAGGGACACGAAGAGCGTCATATCGGTCGTTCAGGGCTTTCACGAAGAAGTCCGATCAACGCGTTGGTGGGCGTCCCGGTGTTCTCTTGACATTCCGCGGAATCCAATCGGTAACGGCTCTCGTCCAGCGGGTGCCTGAAGCGCATTACATGGCCGGCCCACCTAATTTTCGACAACTTGGCCCACGCGACAGCGTTTATGATCTTCGAACGTCGGCAAAGCTCGGAACTCCGGAGGCCTTCTCTCACTTGAGTCGTGTCACTCCGAGCATCGTCCTCTCGATTCCACGCAATGCGACGCTGATCGCATGTTCATCCTGCTTTCGTACAGCCCAGGTCTCTGAGGCGTGTGTTAGGGCAGGAAGAACAGTGGAGTCGAATAGGTGGGCACGGAGTCGGACGGTCTTCGTCTTCTTCGCGACTTCTTCGACGCTCTTGAAAACTCCCCAAGCCGCTCGTTTCCTCCTGCTCAGCTCCGGCGCTAGGTCGTTGGCCATATTGACTTCGCGGCCTAGATACACGTAGCTGGAGCATTCGGAGATGTTTGTTCGGAATGCTCCAGCTACGTGCATGCTCTGCTCATGCTCCATGCTTTGCCGAATAACCGAAAAAAATCCAGCGAAATTTTTGCTTAGCGTTGGCTTTAGTGGATCTTGATGAATAAAAGCTTCCTTTTCCGAGTAGAGCGATTGATCAAGCATGCTCACGTGGCTACTCCCTGGGGCTAGATTCATCAACGATACCGCCGGTATCATCTTACAGCGGATTCACCATTTACAGGCCTACGTAGTAACCGATATAGAGAGCTCGAGCCCAAATTTACTACTTCGCATGTTGATGAATCGCGGTATCAGTAAGTTTGACGACAGTTTTCGCCGTTACCTGCCGGTAAGCAGTTGATGAATCTGACCTCTGTATGAGGTTTCGCGAAAATTGAGTGAGAACTCGTTCACTCTATTCATCAACTTCAGCACGTTCAGTTTTATGTACTGACCGCATACTCTTGAATCGTTAAGTAGACAAACTCACATCGTCGCCTTCCTAGGAGAACTGTGTGGGTCAAGGTCAAGAAAGGAGGGGGAGCTGGATGTAAATGCGGGGAGAAGGACCTACATGGGCTGAAATCTGTTATTTTTTGAGCAGAGCATTGCTAAGGAAAGAGAACATCAGCAGTGGTATACGTGGACAAAGTGGACAAGAAATGGACTCGCCGATACATTTACAACCGAAAAAAAAACGTCCGAGTTGCCCGGAGTACAGCCGCGCGATTCAAACATGGTTTTTATTAACCATGGAACGCCCTTACTACAGGCTTTATACGTTGGAGCCAGGCATGAAGAACATTAACGACGCTACGACGCTCTATGGGATTTTCTGCCCATCAGAAGCTCCCCCCCCCCCCCCCCCCCCGACCCTATTTGCGCCGGGGAAGCATGCAAGCAAATATCACTAGCTGCAGCGACTGATTAGCAGAGGGATAGGCAACTCGGTCCCGTAACGATTTCCCTGAATTTCACTCCAAAACTACGGTGAATAACTCAGACGGGTTTTTTTCCGGTTGTAAGTTGATCAAATACTCAGGAAGTGGTCCACATATTGTCATACCGCATGTTGTGTCCCATTTTCACGTCGAACTGAACACTTTCACATCAAAATGTACCTTTTTTAAAGCAATTTAGGCACCAAATTGGTACAAAAAATACCCAGTTGTTTGTGAAAATGACCAGGAAGAACGGGGCGCTTTTCAGTCGTATTGCGACAAACTCTACTCTGGGACTATTTTTTAACAAAAAATTGGAGTTATGAGTTATATACAAAGAAAAATAACATCAATAGCGCCACTAACCTGGATATAGCCAGAAAACTAAAAAGCGACCAATTGCGGCGAGTTCAAATCTACAGAATAGCATCAAAAATGGAAATTGCTAGAAAAGAGAGCGAGGTACTTACTGTGTAAAAGGAAAAATGAACCGGCAGATGATTCCAAAAACGCTGGAACGGATGGTAGTCGCATCAGAAGTTGGATACGGTGCGATGTGGCCGGCCGTCGATCTGATCTGATCGATCAGATCTGTGCACCAACCGTTGCCGTAACGAAACCCTGATATCTCCCCTGTCTCTCATCGTTTAGCTACCATTCTTTCGTGTAATCACACGCAGTAGACACCGCCACCTCGCTAATGAAATTTCGCTGGTGGGCGTGACGTCAGGAAGTACAGCCGCTGTTCTGCGGACCGGAAGCTTTTGTTTTGCGTCTCATAGGTATCGTAAGGCAGTCGCTAGACTCGGTGAAGCATAGGGGTTGGGGTGGGTGAGTAAGGGGGGGGGGGGATGAGAGGAAGATCGCATGCTACTCCTCCGGCGGGAGGCGTGGCCATATTTTGTACGTCCTGACCGTCCTCGAACTTCCGCCGTAGAAATGCTGTTGAAATGTCGATGATGTGCCATCTACCTGTCGGTTTGGCGTTGGTGAACTGCAGTTGGTTTGGCGGTTCGCCGGAAAAATAGGGGCGTTTAAATAGCAAATAGCGTAGATCTCATTGTTCACGCTCATAAGGACGCTGTGTCGCTTTGAGGGGGGAGTCGCATTTAGGGCCTGTTCATGCTCAGACAAACGAGCACTAGGACCCGCACAACCAGTTGCTATTGTGGTGAGAACCTGTTGCAGTGGGCGCGGCGGGCTGCGCCGATTGGCCAGGTGAGGGAGCCCGGCGCGATCACCTGCACCCCGTTAACGCTCCTGTGGAAGTATACCATTGGGTATAAGGGTCGGCTCCTGTTGCTAGAGTGTTGCAGGTTTCTTTTGCAGCCGTATATCTACATATATCTAGCTCGTATCTGCATATATATGTCCATACGCATATAAGTAGGTACGTACTATGTATACACATGTATATACATCTGTATATACAGGTATATACATAGAAACAGGTTGTCACCACAATAGCAACTGGTTGTACGGGTCCTAGATAACGAATCTCTGAGTAGTTCGCGACAGCAGCGACAAGATCGACTAGAGCGACAGCGACGGCGCTCGAGTAAACACTTCGGTGGCGCGCGCTCGGTTTTAATCGATTTGCATGCTTTGCACGGGCGACGAGTCGCTCTTGTCGCGAAGTATGAACAGGCCCCTACAACAGTGTCCAGTTTGTTTCATGTTCATTTAGTGTCCAGTCTGGTTTTTAGAGCGCCCTCTTTGATTTGGAAAATTATCAATCGGTTTCAATTGATCGATGCTCTTGTCGAGAAGTATGAACTGGCCCTAATGAATGGTGTACCTGGTGCGGCGAGCACATTTCCTACCATAAAAGGAAACATGATTGCTGTTTAAGTATACAAATTTTCTTTTAGTGGAATATCTCAAAGTGTGTGTTTTTCAGGAGGAAATTGTTCAAAAATAAAATAAAAATTTAAAAAAGTAGGGATAGGGAGAGGAAAAAGGAGTCTGCTGATATTTAATCAATGACTGATCAATCCAATTACTCTGAAAACTTAGGTAGACGTTCGTGTGCTTCTTTTAAGGCTTCCGCACACTTTTGTGGCAAAGCAGCGGCCCTATCCTTAACCATGAGGCAGGGATAGAGAGCTTACCGCCTGCGGCGAGCGGTGCTGTGCCTCAACCGCACACTTGCGGCAAGATGTGCGGCGGCGACACCGCAAGTGCGGCAGCAGCAAAAGTGTTCCGGATCGGCATTCCCGCCGCAACGCTGTGTCTGAGTGCAGACAGAAGGCGAGAAGGCGAATAACAGCAGTAGGTCACGACTAGAATGAGTTCAGTGCCTCTGCCGCTTGCCGCCGTCGATTGCCGCCAGAGAGACTCGAGTGTGCTTGAGCGGCGCGCTTCACGAGTTTTACCGCTCGTCACCCAAATACAGGCGAAATCCCTGATAGCCCGACTTATCAAGCGATATGGTGAAACATTTCATCAGCGATAAACGGCGCCGTCAAGGATTTCGGCTGTACTTTCTCCGTTAGATTGCTGTAAATCGTTGATGAATCTGGCCCCAAGTGGTCAAACGTAACATAGGATGAGGAGATGTAGAAGTTGTAGTTCACATCTGTCAAACATGCTGTTGTAGAACACAAGGCGTTCGTCAAGGCGTTTGAAGGTGTGTGTTTTACAACTGCCACGACACGTCACTGTTGAAATATTTCCCGTCGTGCCATTTCCAAGATTTCCATCTCATTGTTATTGCTTGCCTCTCCGTTTTTTTGTTATTATTGAATTCGTATTGTGCAATGTTGAACGTGAATCGAATGTGCTATGGTGACACGCGGGGTGTTCAAAATAATCCGAAATGCACCGTATCTGTTGACGACATTGCGCATTTCATCGACATTCCTACTATTTTACGAATACAATAGCACCGACAACAACGCATAAGTATAAAAAGACGCTTCGTTAAACGATATGATGGGAGAGATCTACCACTGGGTAGTCTTTACCAACATGGCGGTGTATGCTATCTATGTTGTTGAATTCGATACAGCCATTAGACCCCGTTTATACTTTGACGCCGAGCAACGCGATCGATCGATTTGTCCACTTTACACGCCATCACGTCGCTTAGCGTCAGAAGTATAAACAGGGCCTTAGATCATCGCTTATTACCGCCACGAGTGTCTGAGCGAAATTCAGCAATAGGTGTCTTTTAAGGCCTGCTCTTACTTCGCGGCGAGAGCGACTCGTCGCTCGTGCAAAACATGCAAGTCGATGAAAACAGAGAAACCTCCGCCGGTATATGTTCATACTGGAACGCTGGCGCTATCGCTGTTGTCGCTCTCGTCACTGCTCTCACCTGTTCATACTTCGCGCCGTCGCTCCAGTTACTCCAGTCGCCTGTTCATACTTTCCGGGCGCTGCCATCGCTCGGGTCGCTGCACACGCGGCGCTCTCGTCGCTCTTGTCGCTGCCTTGAGTCGCGAAGTATAGCGGGGCCTTAGGGTCTGTTCATACTTCGCGACAAGAGCGACTCGTCGCCCGTGCAAAACATGCATATCGATTAAAACCGAGCGATCGCCGCCGAAAAATGTTCATTCTCGAGCGCTCTTGTCGCTTTTTGGCGGCGCCCTCCAGTCGCTCTTGTCGCTTTTTGGCGGCGCCCTCCAGTCGCTGCTGTCGCCTGTTCACACTCCCGCGCGCTGCGTACGTCACGCACGCTGCGCGCGCTACGCCTCCGTCGCCCGTGCAAAACATGCAAATCGATCGCGCATCGCCAAAAAGTGTTCATACTTGAGCGCCGGCGCTGTCGCTCCAGTCGGTTTTGTTGCTCTAGTCGCCTGTTCATACCTCCGCGCGCGGAAGTATGATCAGGCGACAAGAGCGACAAGAGCGACTGGGGCGTCGGGCGTAGTGTGGTGTACGCAATTGCACCATGAAGTCTACTTCGTGGCCTAAAATATCAAGTGAATAGAGGTCTTCACGTCTAACTTCAGCTTCAATTGCATTAGTTTTTGGAAACTGAAACAGACACAAGCAAACAGTTATATTAGTAAAAAGCTTCCGGAAACTGAGACAAACACAAGCAAACAGACATATTTTTAGTCAAAAGAGTTGTTAGAAACTGAAACAGAAGCGAACAATCATATTACCTATATCGTCAGTCTGACACTCAAAATAGACATAAAAGCCCTCCTTACCTTTGTGTGAAGAACGTCAGAACAGGAATCGTTTCCGGTCCCAATTATTTGACACCGGCGGCTGCCGCGACGCAACCGCGCCGCGCAATGACTCAGCTGTTTCGAGCGCGCGATCCACCGACACTCGAGTACTCTGACCCGTGAATTGAACATTGGGCTAAACCTCACTCTACATTGGTAGAAATTACAATGCGTGGATTACACGAAAACATTACGCATCTCTACCAACGGTTGTCAGAATGATGGCTACCGCCCTTGCTTGCTGACTGACTAACTGGTCGATAACTGAAGTACGAAATTTCAGTCCATAAGAGTTCGAACCAGCAGTATATTGTATTGGGAAAATAGCTGTAGTCCAGCTCAGATAATCAGCGACTTTGGGTCCATGATCAACTATTCGCCTTTTCGAAGGGATTGTTCGTAATTGTTAAGCATGAGCAACCGTCGACTACTCGTGAAATCGTCAGCGAATACTACAACAATCACACCAGAAACCTATACCCATATTTGCACTAGTGAGAGAAGGTCACACCAGGTCGCAGTGACACTTGGAGGTAATATGTACAGTGACTTTACGAAGGGGCGAGAGCATAACAAATATTCCTGGAATAAAGGCGCGTGCAGCAATATAGAAAGAAGCGCCGGCAGTCGCGTGTACCTCAGTTTGATCCAAGTTTCGTTACCCACCCAGGCAAACTTAGTCATCTATCGCTCTGAGGGCGGTGAATTCGTACAAGATTTCTCTGAGAAAAATAAAGCACAGATTTTTGGTTAGCTGACCACAGCAAGTCTGTGTAGTAATTTGAATACGCATCCATTACCGCCTCTGAGGAAGTACATTTCGCAATTCTTTTTCCCAAACTTTGTTTCAGGGAGGAAATAGACATCCATAATGTTCAAAGCTGCATCCGCTGATACGCATCACCTCAAAGTGCCGTGGCCACCCGTTCTCTTTTTCTTGAATGAGCGTTAGATTGTAGCCTACTTAGAACCAATTGAGTGTAATTGT
Source organism: Heligmosomoides polygyrus bakeri (assembly GCA_947359475.1). Lineage (NCBI taxonomy): Eukaryota > Metazoa > Nematoda > Chromadorea > Rhabditida > Heligmosomidae > Heligmosomoides > Heligmosomoides polygyrus. The sequence continues at coordinate 105,148,898 of OX375866.1, forward strand.
TGAGTGGAGTTATTCTCATTGCGGCAGATTCAACAGTCTTGAAGCAGCAGTGCTGTGAAAAGAGCGCGCAGCGCAGCAGGCGCAACGCCGCAATGTGCCGCACGCGAAGTTGCGGCGCGGCAGCCGCCGGTGCCGAATAATGGCGATCATCGTTTCCTTCCAGCACTAGTGCGCCTTCCTGCATTAGTGCGGTGTAATTACGTACTCCACACTCCGTTCGTCGCCGCAGTCGCTCCAGTCGCTCCCGCCGCCGGCGCGAAGTATGAACAGGCGACAAGAGCGACTGGAGCGACGGCGCCGGCGCTCGAGTATGAACACTTTTCGGCGGCGCGCGCTCGGTTTTAATCGATATGCATGTTTTGCACGGGCGACGAGTCGCTCTTGTCGCGAAGTATGAACAGGCCGTTAGTGCTCACTCTCTCGATGACTGCACCAGGGAGCACATATTTCACGCCAGGGATTACGGTAGTCCTATTTTAAGTGTCCTCCGTTCCCGTTCTTGTTAGTTTGACTGCCACCTGTATCGATGAATGGTTGACCGAGCCTTGGAGCGATATCTCTATTTTTTACCTTTTATGGCTGCAGTTCGGTCTTAGAAGATGGAATTTTTCAAACCGAGCTAAAAGGTTTAAGGAATGCCCGTGGCTTCACATGACCTCCATCCACATTAACATGAACTCTACTTTTTTGTTGAACTTCATTGTTCAAGCGAGCCATTTCTTCTCTGAGAGGAACGCCTAAGTTGTTTTTAATTTCTCGAAAGGATCAAAAGCTTAGAAGACATCGGATCACACCTGACTGTCTTCCTCTAGTCCAAGCAACTCGATCAATCAAGCGTTATTGATCGATTCACATTGGATGAGTAGGCAACCGCCGCGTTGCAACGTATATATGACAGGGCCGTGGGAAAAGCGGTGGTCACACTTTTACTGGACAACTGCATAAAATGCCCCCTGACAGATCCTCTCGACAGGTTTGCTTGAATCGTGCCTATTTTTGCCGGCTTAGTCATCCCTATTGTTTCATGCGGTCTGTTCGCGTTTGTCGCTCAGGTGTTTGCCCTTTTCGCGGTCGCTTCGTAATAGAGTATCATACAGACAAGGCGGCGACAGACATTGACGTATCGTTTCCATGGAAAGAGCAGAGCAACGCTACATTTCTTAGCTTTCTTCTATGAGACCACTCCTTACCGGGCAGGATGTTCTACGCCGTCACACCATCGGCGCAGTGTAATCGAGCACAATATCGATACTTCGTGGAACGGATCAGGACTCACCCCATATCAGGGTGAGCCGGCAGCTGCTCTGACATTCGCTGAAGCACAGGCCGAACAGCCATGTGGTATTGGGGTGAAAAGCTGTTGCTGTGGGTGTGGCGGGCTGCGCCAATTGGCCAGGTGAGAGGTCCCAGCGCGATTACCTGCACTCCATTGACACTACTCTGGGTGCATACCGGTGGGTTTAAGGGTCGGATCCTGTTGCTAAAGTGTTGCAGGATTCTTGTGCAGCCATATACCCACATATATCCAGCTCGTACCTACATATATATGTGTATACGCATATAAGTAGGTATGTGCTATGTATACACATGTATATACATAGAAACAGGTCACCCCAATAGCAATTGGTTGTGCGGCCCCTCGAGAGCGAATGTTCATCTGAGGCTCGAAGGAACTGCCTGAATTATATGGATGAGTGCTGATACGTCCCACGAGGTGTTGATGTTGCGTTCGATCAAACGGTGTCGGCAATGTAATCGTGTGCCTTGTAAAGTGCTGGTTCAAAATCCGCCTGGCGCTAGGATTTTGATCGCAACAAAATATCGTTATAACGACTTACTGAAAATTGTTTGGTGCTAACTGTGGAAAATGACATAGGATCATATTGACACAGGATTACCCAGAGGGGGGGGGGGGCAAGTCCCATGCATTCCAAATCCTTTCCTGAAAAGCTGTCGACATCATGCCGAATTGTTCAAGCTTCGCTGCTGTTTTGAAAGCTCATTAAATACATCTGTACGAAGGTATTTTCTCGAACTTTCGGCGCTTTCCAAGATGTACTTAGAGCTACAAAACGTGATCGATTTCGAGGGTACTGCTCATCGACGGCCCTTATTCATATCCGTAGTCTTTGAAGTTAACTTATGTACCATAGAGATACACGAACTGGCGTATTAGTCAAAGTTTATACTTCCACCGCCACGAGGCGCGTCACCACAATCGTCATAGATATCGATTTTTCGCGCCACCTGATCGATACCTATTCCGACTTGGTGCCGCGTCGCGCTGCGGCTCAACTATAAACTGGAGCTTACACCTTGACAGGTGGGGTAACCTTGTGGTCTTAAAAAAGTTGTACAATCCTACCCCAGTTTCCCTTCAACCCTCCATTGAAACTGCATGAATGCCCTCACACAATCAAAAGCCATTGGACTGCCGAGACTCACTGTAATGTGTTTTGATACAGAACGCCATTTGCTTCCCACCTTGGAGGTGTCCACAAAGGCATAACGCTTAGAGTAGAGGAATATTTACAAAATTCCTATTTATATTACAAGGAATATTTACAAGGAAATCAAACATACAAAAGCAGTATGCAATTTCCGATGAAAGTCTAGGGCGGATTCTACCCTGTATTTCTTCCACACCTGACAGCTTTTTAATCGAAACTCGCTTAGATTAAGCTACAGTGTATACGTGCTTAACTTAGAGTTGTCATTCTACAAGTGATTGATCAAATTACTAGAATTTTATGGACGGAAATAAGGGTGAACCTTCCTTCTTAGTTTGCACACAATTTCCTAGCCGAAAGTGAGCACTCTGTTAGGCCTCGTGCATATTTCCCGTCGCCATGATGACGGCGATGAGTTTTGCAGAGCGACGCGAAGGAATTTGAACTTCTCAGAGCTCGTCGGATCGCCCATCGCTCTGCAAGAGGGCGCGACGGCGGTCCGTCCAAGACCAACGCTGAACACCGCGCGAAAAAGTATGGCATGCCCGCGGTGAGCGCGGAAAGCCGTCGCGTATGCCGACCGCCACTGCGGCGGCGGCCGCGGCGAAGTTTTCTTTGACTATTCGACCGCGTGCGGCGGAATGGCCATGAACTGAGCGCCGCGATGGCTTCGCGACGATGGAAGTATGCCCCGGCCTTAGCTTTGTAAGGCGTTTAGAATTGTAGCAGGCACAGCAAAGGAATCTCATAAACAAATTCTTCGGTGGATGTATAGGAACAAAGCATTTCTCCGAACCGAGATAGTGCCACAGATATGTAGTGCGGACGTCGACGTAAGCTGGGTAAATAAAACAAAAACCCGAAGAAAAAACTGACGTCATTGCAACGGGACGGGCTTCATAGGTCAAAGTGAGGTAGATTGTATTTTAGCAAAAGTGACACTTTTCTCTCGTTTTTCTCTCTGACGATGCCTCGAACTTTTGACTAGGTCGATTTCATTTCATTTATTCCGCCATCACCCAACACTGCACATGCTCACGCTGTAGAGTAGAAGTCTTTATCTTCCATACATGTTCATTTATTGGCTCCATAATATTCAGAAGGAGGTGTACAGTGATTTGTTGTCTCCATTGCCTCGCTTGACTTTCTGCGAGAGCTTCATCTGCTGTCTCATAATACGTGGGCTTAGGTCGAAAGCAGAGTTTAGCGGCATGCCGCCATGCTATGATGAAACTGGTGGGTTTCCTGGCGGCGAGATGCCGGAAGGGATTACTGTACGTAATATTGCGTACTATAGTGCTGTCCAGATGAACTGCTTCATGAATTCCATTACACTGCACCAATGTGCAACACGGCCTTTATGCGTAAAATTGCGTGGGCTTGTGCAGTTGCGTCGCCTCTTTTTACCTCATGCTTCATCACTTATCGAGTTGGTTAGAAAGTGAACCTAGAAAAGTGGGAACTGCTTTCGCCGCTCAGGGGGAGTCCGCGGCTGGGTTTTGTGCTATTCGAGCGGTGGAGCGCATACGGTTGGAAAAATGCGCGAAAAAATGCCTCAAAATTGCTTACACGTCAAAGCCCCTCAAATCTCAAGTAGTCAGTTGAAATGCAAGTAAGCCACTACGCAGGATAACCGAACCCCCGACCTCCCTTGCTTGAAGCGACACCACTATCCGCTGTGCCACGACCCACTTGCAGGGGTGCCATCGCGGTCGCACAAGAGATCGATCGAATGTCAACGTGGACGTCGACGTCCGATCTATAAGCTAGGATGGCGCAGACAGCAAAAGATTACGGTGTAGAAAATCATTTCTATGCAACTGCACCAGCCACACACAAATTTACGCATAAAGACCGTGTTCACATTGGTGCAGTGTAATGGAGTTCCTGCTTCATAAGGTGCACTGTCATCATCGTCGTCCGCTTTTTCGTCAGCGACCAATGAGAGCGCCCTAAGAATTTAATCAAAACAAAGGAATCCTAGTCCTACCCTGCCGCCGGGACCGTTTAAAGTGAAGCACGCCCCTCAGTGGAGCGATGCCGCAGTGCCTGGCACTGCGGCAGAATGCCGCTGAGAACGAGGGGTGACGTAGTCTATTGATATACATGCCAAACTGGACACGTCATGCTATATTGAAGAGATACAGGACGGTCCATACCTCGTTATTTTGCGGCGATGTGCTGCCAGAATGTAAAAGACGAGAGAAATTCTCTATGTCGTGCTAGCTGCCGTTTGCAGCTCAGCGTCTCAAGAATTGTTTAAAGTCGTTATAAGCCTCGTCCGCGTTTCGTTGCCGTCACGTCAGTGCGATAAAAAGCGGTGGTTTCTGAATTGCCATCAGCTATTCATTCTGTTTACATATTGTGCGACGCTAAGGCTGCCGCAGATTTCGGCTGCGTACGGTTTTTCTCTGCAATCGAAAAGCTCTTTTTTTCGTGTACTTCCCTTGTATTGGGTGAATTATGTCGTTTTTTTGTTGCCTTTCCATGACCCTACCGTATTTCAGCGACGTTGATGCGAGGCGTCGATGCCTCTTTGAACAACCCAGAGTTTCAAATCCAAAACGAAGACTTCCCCGCATTACCAGGCGCTTCACCCGGCGACCATTCGGCCCAAGCGCCTGCGTCATTGGTGAGCTGTTTCGTTTTGTTTTTGTTCGGTTTGCCTTTATATTGCTGATATAAGACAGCGGCCAAGGTGAGTGCAATTTCATTGCACCAGTCTGCAATTGGGCCCCACGTTGATTGGCGATGGAGCGCGGAAACTTTCGGGTGCCCTGCTCCTCTAGCCCCCCCCCCCCCCCCCTCCACCCCGACATTCCGTTACGTATCAATCATGTCCTGCCTAGTGAAGCATTTTGCTGCGGTTGTTTTCACAATTCGAGTTTTTCTACGGTGATTTAGTTGGGAAATGACGAACCACAAAAGGGAAAGGACTCCGGGGTGTGGTGAATCCATGCCGCTCATGTGGAAACTGCTTTCGTCACTCAGATGAGTCTGCAGCTGGATTCTGCAGAACCAGGCTAGGGAAGGGACTCCAGGGTGTGGACCATCCAATCTGCTCACGCGAAAACTGCTTCCGTCGCTCAGGGGGGGGGGGGGGTCCGCAATTGCGTTCTGCGCTAGTCGAGAGCAAAAGCGCATACAGCTGGAAAATGCGCAGAAAACGCCAGCAAATTGTCTAGACGTCAAAACCCCTCAAATCTCAACCAGTCAATTGAAATGCAAAAGCGCCGCACCTTAGGGGAACCGAACCCCTCGACCTCCATCGCATCAAGCGATACGCCACAATCCTCTGCTCCGCGATTCGCTTGCGGGGACCGCCATCTCGGTCGTACAAGCCTCAGCGCAGTCATCGAATGTTCATATGGACGTCGACTCGATCCACGACGCAACTGCAGCAGCCGCACGCTACAGTATCCCGCAAACCTGCACATCAAGGCCCAGTTGTAGACTGGTGCAATGTAATGTTTCTCAACCAAGGTATCATCAGGTGTAGCTTAGGCATCCATAAGAGCTTTTTTAAACATAGCGCTGCTCTGTTTACTTTGAATAGTGCATGCTCTTAGTACTTTTAAAAGCTATGGTATATTGAAATTCCAATGGCCATCGCTAGTGGTAAGTGACCATCTTTAACGTTTAAAGGGATATGCGCAGTCCCAGTTGAGTGAGGGGTCAGTTTTAGTGTGCGCAAGATCCCATAATTGAACAGCTACCTATCCGTTGCATCTATCTAGGAGGTAATACATGGTTTACTCGCTCTTAGGAAATCTGAGAGCATCACAGTACACAGCTGTCTCGTGAGTTTTTTTCCATACGCCATAGACTTGTCGATAACCTTGTTTCCTTGTTTAAAGTGGGATGGGGGTCTTTCTATACATTATTCTTGAACACATTTGGATTTCTGTGCCCCCTTGATTAAGAGAAATTACCATTCGCAGTGTTTTGAAATAAAAATTTACCTTTCTTGAGTGCGTAGTCATTGCTCTTGCCTCGTCACGGGAGCTCATGATTTATTGATAAAGACAACATATTTATTTATTTAGTTAACTGCGCCTCAAGGACGCGCACTGTATGTGAGAACAACAAAAAAATAAGCCGTGCAACTAAAAAAAATGTAATAGAAAACCAGGCAACAAGATTTATGGTTTGAAAAAGTTAACAGAAGCACTTAGATCAGATCCGGAAGAGCTGTAAAGCTATCATTGTTTAGATTTAAAATAGAATCAGTTACAAATCGATATGTAAAAATGTTCGAAATCTCACAGTCCTTTAACAGTTTAAAATTTAATGCCACAAGAATCGAATAGGATGAGATAGAATCAGGTGCATAAATACACCCAAATTCACTCGATATTTTGTAATTCCTCAACACCATAAAAGATGCGCCATGCACACGTCGAAACGTTTGGTTGACTGCGTAAACGCCGCTAACAGTTTTGGGTAGCACGTATTGTAGGCCTCTCTTGACTGCTCTTGCTTGTCGTTCACACATCATAATTTGCTCAGCGCTCTGTCAGTTTCCTAATTCTGCTGTAAAATAATTTCATCAGCAACCACTTCATCGGCCATTCACAACAAAACAAGAAATAATCATGTGATGCCGATGTGGGCGTGTGTAGCGCAGTCGGAGGAGGCGCGACTGTCGCGTGCACCCGATACCAGGTTCCTAGTTAGGATTTCCCGCCCAGGCCAACCAAGCCTTCCATCCCTCCGGGGTCGGTGAATTGGTACCAGACCTTTCTGGGAAGGATAAAGCGCTGACTTGTTCATCGGCTGGCCACCGCAAGTCATTGTATGGCCAAATACGTAATCGAATCGCCTCCACGACATCCCGTAGAAGTAGAATGCGTGGCGCATCCCAAAGGGATTGAGTAACGCCGTCCTTTATCCTTATTCTTATTTTGTTTATCCTTTATGAGGCTGATGTTACTGATACAATCCAAGGAGTCGTAGTCGGTTGTCCAATGGATGTCCGTGTCCTTCTCCATAAAGGGAGTGATGAGTGCGTTAATCTTCTGCGCCTCGATGTTGTATAGTTTCTTCACTGCAGCTCGATTCTGATACTTCCTCGCTCAAACATCGGCGATGAAAACAAGCTTGTTGTGTTCCTCGAGCTTCTTCATCTCAAACCCATTTTTGAGCTGATGCTTGATAATCGCAAGTCAAGATTGCAGCGAGGTGCACAGAATTATGCATAAATTTTGGAAGTCGTGGAGTCTATGGGAAACTATGAGGTTGTCCGGAAAGTTCTCAGCGTTTTGAGTGCTTCACTATGAACTACCATAACTTTCTGAAATCTGATCGGATTTAGTCGAAGTAAGCACCGTTCGAATCAGCACACTTTTGCCAACGGGCCACAAGTCGACTTATTCCATCAGCGAAAAAAATTAGGTGGTCGAGATTCGAGAAAATCCCCGAAAGCTGTTTTGGCTTGGTCCTGATTTGTGAAGGTTTTAGAAGGAAAGTTCCGATGGTGTTTGAAAAGGTGGTAGTTGGTTGGTGAGAGGTCTGGAGAATATGGTGGGCGAGGCAGAACCTTAATTCGTTCAATTTTTGAATAGTGGTTTGTGAAACATGTGCACGGCCGTTACGCAAAAGCATCGGGCCTCTTCTGGTGACCAGTGCTGGCTGAAATTGACGCACTTCTCAGTGCATTTCGTCGGACTCTGCTGTGATCGTTTGGCCTGGTGCCAAAAAATTGTAATGATTCACACCAGACGCCAACCACCACACAGTGACCATTACCTTTTTTGGTGGAGGTTCGCCTTTGGAAAGTGCCTGGGGGTTCGTCGGCGTCCAACCACTGTCCGGAACGTTTCCTGTTATCATACAGAATCCAGTTTTCATCACAAGTGATGACTCGATCCAAAAACGGGTCAGTTTTGTCGCTTAAAAGTAGAGAAGAACAAATTTCGAAACGAGACAATTTTTGCCGCTCACTCATCTCGTGGGGCACCCACTTTTCGAGCTTTTTCACCTTCCCAAGGGCGTTTCAAAGCATCCGAAACAGCAGTTTTACTGACGTCTAGCTCTTCCGCGGTTCTGCGAACTGTTTGGGTGGTTCAGCTTCCACCAATTCCTTACTTCAATAAGCCATTCAAGAACTGAGGTATTAAACAACGTTGAAACACAATTTATTTGGTCAGATAGAGCGAAAAATTCTGTACAGAAAGTAGCATTAATGCACAATGCAAGTTGAATTTTTACTTAATAATAGACGAAGGAAAAACGGTAACACAAAACGCAGAGAACTTTCCGGACTGCCTAATATTTTGCCGTCGGAAGTGCACAGGAGTGCGCACCTTCTTCTAGATAGTACACTGTCCCCTATCTTCTTGGCGGTAAGTGCCTTGGAGACCTTGCCTTGTGCTTCTCAATGCCTTTGATGGTGGTGCTATCCCAAGTCAAACATGGGTAATTAAACCGTAGTTCTTGAAGAACATTTACTACTAATCTTATACTGTCGAACTTCCTTAAATAGCTATAGGGATATGCTGTTACAGGATGTTTTGTTGCGATCAAAACTCTTGCGCCATGCGGTACTCGAACCCGCATCTTCTGCTTTCCGGGCAGCGATGTTCGCCTTAGGCCTATGTCATACTACCCCTCACCCTGAGCGAAGCCTAATGATAAGCTCCCACATCGATCGCGCGAAGCGATGAGTCGATATGGGAGCCTATCATTAGGCTTCGCTCGGGGTGAGCGATGGTATGACATAGGCCTTACACCACCAGCGCTGTTTGACAGACCTTGTCGTGCCGCAGGGGGACCTCCGCCCGTACATCGGTGGAGGCCGAGGTCCCCTCTACGGCCCGAGCTGTGGCATATCCGATCCGCGGCTCGCGACCAGTGGGCTCAAGCTGCCACGCGGTTATTCTTACCCGAGAGGCCCTTAGCGGATCTTGATTGCCGCGTGCCCTTTGATGCGACCTTGTAATCCCACATGATAGCGTCTCTTCGTATGTTGACTTCCTCCGGAGGAATCCCGGAGGAAGTCAACATACGGTCGAAGCGTCCCCCGACCCCCGGCGATCCCTCCAATTGTGACGCTGATTTGACCATTGACTTGACCCATATAACCAGGCAAACCACCTCACGAGTTTGGATAATAAACCTTTGAATTATAAGTTTATATTAGCTAAGAATGATGACCGACAAAACATAACAAAATATGGAAGTGACCTATCCTACGAGTTACGGGCCAGGCTGCACCCAAACCTACTGAGGGGATCAGGACCGCGACCCGCGGGGCTTGCCTGACCCAGGTCCCGTGGCCTGCGCCAAGTCGGGACCGACGAGGACAGGCAGGGGCCCCCCGTTACCTGTGGAAACGACGACAGCGACGACGGCGACGTATCCTTGGCTCCTTGACGACGACTGGCGGCTAGCGACGAGGATGACAGTTGACGATCGTAGCGACCAGGGAGGTGGATCTCGATGATAACCAAGCCAGGATCCGACCGACGAATAGTGCTTGCCCTCCGAGGCGACGGGCGACGACGACGAGACGCCCGGCCGCTCAGCGGGAGCGGCCGGGGACGACCACCGCTCAGCGGGAGCGGTGGTGGCAGGACTGGCGACCAAGCCAGTCAGAGACGACAGAGGCATGCACCCTCTGCGTCTCTGCCGGCTTCTAGAAGCTTCCACGGTGGCGACGTGTCGATCGACGCGTTTGACCACGTTTGACCAGGTCGATCGACCGGCCCGGCCCAGCGACGGCGACCTGTGAGGACTTGTCGGACGCGAGTCACGACAGACCTGGAGGATATCGCGGATGTTACGTGCGGTCAAACAGCGCTGGTGGTGTAAGGCGAACATCGCTGCCCGGAAAGCAGAAGATGCGAGTTCGAGTCCCACCTGGCGCAAGAGTTTTGATCGCAACAAAACATCATGTAACAGCATATAGCCTCTCTATCAGCCTCTCCAGGCTTAAGCAAATGTGTTAAAGCTATAGGGATACTATAGGGCAAAGTTCGCTAAACATAGTCGGAGCTGCAATCAGCTTACGAATGGATGTTAGATGAAATTGCGTCAATATGAGTTTTGTTCAGTGAATTGATTGGCAAAAACTCCTTCATAGTGCTTCAATTATGTGTGGTTTTCCTTGAGAATTGGACTGGTTCCCTAATGTGTACCTTTTGGAAGTGGTCCGCCTTCGACATATCATTTAAACCATTACAAATTGCTGCCAAACAAGTTGTCTTCCTGTGATAAAGGTCTTAAAAAATTGTTGTCATTTTCCGTTACGTCATTTTCCACTTTAATTTTGGATAGAAAACTACGAGAGCAGCAAAGGGTGCATCAACAAGTATTTTGATAAATGGTGCGTTTTGAAGCTTATTAATTTCAGTAACATTTGTTTAAGAATTCATTTTGATAGGATGCGTCAGTGCATTCTAGCATTTAATTACACAAGAACGTCCTGTTGCTCTGTTGATTATGCGTGGAAGTTCTCTAGTCAATCAATAAACTTGACGAAGAAATCGAGGGACTTTAACGTTGGAGCAATGATGTTGCAAATCAATTTTTTATCTAGCATTGTAACGACAACGGTTTTCGCCGGAGATTCCCGCATATGCTCTTGTTAGTCATGCGTCGTGTTAGAATATTCTGGACGGTGAAAGCAGCCTTTTCGCAGTGTCGCAGAGTTTCAAAGGGGTTCGCTTAGTTTGTGCCTATGCAGAGATTTTTGTTGGCTTTCAATAACATCACTGATCTTCATAAGTATCATAGTATACTATTAGGTTGTCACATAAGTTCTGTCCGATTTTCGACGGCAACTTTGCGGTGCAATATCTTAGCAGAAAATAAAGTTTATTAATCAAAGTAAGAACCGTTACAATAAATGCACCTCTGCCAACGATATACAAGAGCATTAATTCCATTTCGGAAGAAATCTGAATTTCTAGAAGCAATGAAACACTCGAAGGCAATTTCGATATCTGCTACTGTAATCAAGTTTTTATCCTTGAGGAAACCATCGAGATGCTTGAAAAGATGAAAGTCCGTTGGAGCTAGGTCTGGTGAATAAGCGGGATGCGGGAGAACTTCATATCTCAACTGGTTTAATTTTTGGGTGGTCAGATGCGAGACATGTGGACGGGCGTTGTCGTGAAGAAGGATCGGTCCTCTTCGATTCACCAGTTCAGGACGCATTTCAAGCAACTTTTGGTGAACCACGTCTAATTCACGACAGTACCTCTCTGCCGTGATGGTTTCACCAGGCTTCAAGAAGTCGTAGTGGATAATACCAGTTGCAGCCCACCAGACAGTGAGCATGACCTTCCTCGGATGGAGGCTAGGTTTGGGAAAGTGTTTCGGCGGTTCTTCCTTATTCAGCCATTGCGCTGATCTTCTTCGATTGTCGTACACGATCCATTTTTCGTCACAGGTAATTATCCGGTCAAGAAACGGATCGTTTTCGTTCCTTATAGTAAGGGAAGAACAGATCTCCAGGCGACACCTCTGCTGCTCCTCAGTGAGTTCGTGGGGCACCCACTTATCCGGCTTTTTCACATTTCCTATCGCCTCTGGGTGCCTCGAAATGGTTGTACGACTGATCTGAAGGTTTCTCCCCATCTCATGCACAGTTCCTCGTGAATCGGCTTCCACTCGTTCTTTCAAACCTCCGTCGTCACATTTGGCTGGTCGTCCTGAGCGGTCCTTGTCTTCGAGGTCCACGTCTCCAACCCGGAACTTCTGGTACCATCTGCGCACGGTCCGTTCGTTAGCTGGGTCCTCATCCCATGCCATCTTGATGTTTTGAGTTGCCTCGCTAACACTGTTGCGAAACTTGAACTCATGAAGCATTATTACCCGCAAGTGCGTTTTTTCCATGGTTTCGTCCAGCACCTAAAACGAAGCAATGCTCACGACTTTTTAAAAGCAACACACCAAGTTTTCTAGAGCGAAACAAGCGCTACAAAATAGTATACAACATATATACAATTACTTTCTCTATACATGAAAAAAAAAACAATCACAAAGTAACGCCTATCGGGATCGGACAAAACTTATGTGACAACCTAATATTTAAATAAATCTGGCTAACGGCACTCCGTTTAGAATGGGTCTATGAAAGTTTTTGGAATTTTAAAGCTCCGCAATTTGAAACTTAAATGACGATCGATGTTGTCTTGCTGAACTTATAGCCAAGGTAGTTATCACGTTTATTTAACTCGGCTTACGTTTCGGCGACCTCGCCTTCGTCAGAGCCTGAAAAAGTCGAAAAACACTTACGAAACTGTCCTCCCGCTTAAATGACGTTTGATAATTGGATAAGCTGTCGTTTCGGGCAGCGGCAAACCCAAATGTTGTTATTTGGGCTCAACTTTTGGAGATTAAGCTTCTTCTAACCCTTAACATAGTCGATCTAATATAAGGGAGCCCTAGCTTTTCTCGAAACTATTTTGCTACCAGGCTCAGTGTGATTGCCCTGAAAGTGTGATTCACTTCACGCGATTCATGTCGATTCATGCGGCTGCCAAGCAAGACGGTGGTTCAGAGGAAATCGAGAATGAATTGCAAGGCATTTGATGGTATTGTTCGTTGTTCCTCGAATCAATTTCTCATCGATACAGATGACGGCTGCGAACGATATGCCTTTCTCGTCAGCGGCGGCAGCCAGTGACCCATTTGGTGTTCGTCCTGCCGGTGAACCGGCACGGGGTATCATCACGCATCCGGATGGTGAGAACTTGACAATGTTCCGATTTATTATAGCGTTTGGGGGATTCAGGGGTTAAGGAAACAACTATGGAAACGCCTTGGTTCTAAATGTCTCTTCTTTTTTCTGTAATACCTAAACGCCCGGCGGTCCACATAGTAAGCAGTTTCTTCTTCAGGTGAAGTGTCGAACATCCCTCCGTCGATGTTGGCAGACCAATTCGGCATGGCTGGTCTGGTCACGTACCTGCGCACCGTTGACAACCCGTCCATAGTGTCACTAGCCCTCGGCTACGATCTCACTACCCTTGGACTGAACCTGAACTTGTCTGAGTGAGTTTTGGGGTTTATATGAATGTGATCATTTAATGAAGTTAGCCGCTTTTCATCTGGTAGTGTTGTTTATTGTTGTTGTTGTCAATAATGTGCCAACGAGGCTTTAAGGTAGATCTTTATTCCGGCCTTACGTTTCGACTAATTCGTCGTCGTCAGAGGCATATAGATCCACCAATATTCTTGAGCGCAACCGCAATAGAGAAGTAAGAGTTTCGCTCTTACTGGTTTAGTAAAAGAGGGCGGTTGCGCTGAAGAATATTGGTGGTCTATATGCCTCTGGGGCGCGTGTAGCGCAGTCGGAGGAGGCGTCAGCTGTCGCGTGCACCCGATACCAGTTCCTGGTTCGGATTTCCCGCCCAGGCCAACCAAGCCTTCCATCCTCCGGGGGCGGTGAATTGGTACCAGACTTGTCTGGGAAGGATAGAGCGCTGACCTGTTCATCGGCTGGCCACCGCAAGTCATTGTGTGGCCATATACGCATTCAAGTCGTCTCCACGACGTCCCGTAGAAGTAGAATGCCTGGCGCATCCCAAAAGGGATTGAGTAACGCCGTCGTTTATCCTTTATTTGCCTCTGACACGACGAATTAATCGAAACGTAAGGCCGGAATAAAGGTCCACCTTAAAATCTCGTCGGCACATTATTGACAATAACAAGATCCAACCATGCCTAGGTCTCAAGAAGAGAAAAGCAGAAGTCTGTGCTTATTGTATTATCGCAGTATCAGTGCCTGTAGTCATGCGCAATTGAGGAGGTCAGAGGGGAGGGGGTCAATAAAGGGACCGCGGGGCTTTTCAAAGTGTCCCATTGTAGGGCATTGTCCGGGAAGCATTACAGCGGTATCCAAATTTCTTGCGTACCTCTGGGTAGGTCAAAATGGCAAAAAAACCAATCCATCAATATATCGATTACCTACTGCTGCCTGATCGATATTGAAGCTTCCACAGCGCAAAGATAGAAGTATAAACTCTCTTATAAGCAGCGCTTCCATGCGGATTGATAAGGCAAAAGCGATGCGTGAAAATGCCTTGCCGTGCACAGAAAACAACTTGCAAAAGATTTGGAGCTTCAATAATAGCCAGAACAAGGCAAATTGACAGACTTCTAACAGAGGCGAAAAGACACATTTACGGGAGACACGCACCAGGAAGGCCGCAACGATTGGGGCAGAGTGGAAAACGTTGTTTGAAGCAGAGGCATCAGGAGCTCGAGTCCGGGCTATACATTGCTACGGTTAATTCTTGCATTTTACCAATGTAAAGTGCATTTTGGCCTCGGTAGGGACCGTATTTACTTTCTAGCTCCATTCTCAGTCTCCTGTTAGGTGCAAAACAAGCGAGTTTATGTCGGGTAGAGAAACGTCGTCCGCGCATTAAACCATGATTTTCTGTCTTGGGAACTTCTCGTTAAATGATCGATGACCTCCCCCCTTTCTTGTATTGCGTTGCACTTGTTTTGAAAGTGTCTTCCGTTGTAATTCCATTTGCGACTATGATCGAGAACCACTGCTTTGATCTAGTCATAATGAGTTCAAGCAGTTTCATCGGTAGAAAGGATCTTTCTAACTTGCATCCCATTTCAGACGACATTTGTACACCTCATTCGGTGGTCCTTGGGCGGACAATCCGATTCGGCCGCATGAGCTGGATGTGAAGGTGGGTTCATACTTGTGAAGGTTTTTTGGTTTTCATTATTTCTTTTCCAATCGTTTCTTTTGTTAGTCATGCAGATGTTTCGTATGTATTAGTTATCTTCTTAGAATGCGTTCCACAGCTGTTATTCGTTTGTCATCTTATTTATTTATTGAAACACTCAACAAGACAGGAGTGAGATAAAACAGTTGTTATTCAGTTGATAAGAGTTATTATTCATTTGTTATCTTATCTTATCTTATTTATTTATTTATTCAAATACTCTGTACAAGACAGGAGTGAGATAAAACTGCGATACAACAAACACCAAAACTAACAAACAAAAATATCTTGGCTGCATATGCAGTGATTTTTGGAGCTGCCGGATAGAAATAGCACTCTAGCATTCTAATCCTCGTGAGGTTGTTTGAAATTGCAACTTGCTGAGGATTGTAAGTCTAGTTTAGCTTGATTAGGAATCGAATCGCGATTTTTTATCAGTGCATGCGCGTACTGTGCGCGTCATGTACCTTCTGTAGCTATCAAGTTTTAAAATTTCAAATATTTTAAAAATCTGTAAGTAGTCCTAAAGTAGCGGTGAACTAACGCGGGAAGGACTTCTCACTAAATAAATTAGGTTCGGTGGACATTTGATTGCGGGTGCTGTCGTTTGTCCTGATGAGCAAATTGTGATAAAATCGATATTACGTTTGAATGTTTTTAGGTGCCCGACGATTACCTGACGAATGCTCAAATTCGGGAAAAGCTGCCACCGGTGAAATTGAACAAGTTATCGGAGGATGTACTTTTCTACCTGTTTTACAACTGTCCTGGAGAAGTCTATCAATTAGCGGCTGCTTGCGAGTTGTGAGTTTATGTTCAGGAATTCTTCTTCTTACATCTTTTGGAACAGATTGATTGATTGCTTTTTTGGACGTTTTAAGATACTTTTATCTTCATGTTTTTGATAGTACTCTATTTTTATTTTATGCTTGTTTCACATGAAAGTACCTACAATGAGAACCAATAGAGAAAATAGAAATAGAACCAACAGATTGAAAATTCTCTGCTCCAGTAGTGGCACATGTTCGTCACCTCTTTATTTTGAGGAGTGATTTTCTTCTCCTATTAAAGGCAATACGTTACTGATTTAGCCAAGCGATAGGTTATAGAGGCCGGGCTGAATCTCTCTTCAGGCCGTGGCCTAAGGGCCTATTCATACTTCGCGACAAGAGCGACTGGAGCGACTAGGGGACGGACATAGTGTGGTGCACGTAAATAATTGCGTACTTCACAGTCCGTCCGCGACGAATGTAGTGTGAAATGCGTAATTATTTACGTACACCACACTACATCCGTCGCCCTTGTCGCTCTTGTCGCGAAGTATGAATAGGCCCTAAGGCCTAGTTTAGTGTGCACACGACGCGCGGCGCGATGCATGCGTAGTGGCTAAATTGATCGAGCGACGCGATTGATCAATTCGGCCACTACGCTTGGCATCGCGTCGCGCGTCGCGCGCACACTAAAAAAGGCCTAAGGCCACGTTTATATTTCGTCGCGGCGCGACGCGACGCCACGTATAGTGGCCATATTGATTGTGCGACGCGATCGATCAATTTGGCCTCATTGCGTGGCCATCGCATCGCGCCGCGACGCCACGTATAGTGGCCATATTGATTGTGCGACGCGATCGATCAATTTGGCCTTATTGCGTGGCCATCGCTTCGCGCCGCGACGAAGTATAAACGGGGCCTAAGGCCTATGTCATACCATCGCTCTTCGCTAGCGAAGGCGATGGACAACTAACATAATTGGGGAAGGGACGGTATCAGACGTTGTGGAGGGCAGACGCCGGTAGCAGTTGTCCGATCCACCGCTAGCAAAGCCTCGCTAGCGGGGTGTCATACTTTCGAGCGATACGGCATCGCTACTGATGCGACCGCGTCGCTGAGCTGAGCAGAGCGTCGGCCAGCATCGGTAGCGATGCTACGACGCAGCTGCACACAACGCTATTAACTGCGCGCCTATTCGCTAGCTTCACGCTAGCGAAGAGACTTCGCTCATCGCTCTGTTCGTCGCCTTCGCTCGGGGTGAGCGAAGGTATGACATAGGCCTAAGCGTGATTGCTGGTGGTGTTTCATCTGCGTGCGCGACGTGCTACTTAAGGACTGAGAACAGAGAGGTGTGGTCTTACCTCTGGGCTGTTGGGGCATGAGGCGCCACGTATCGTGGACAAGAGGTCAATCGCTTTCTCTTACCACTAGAGATTATTCTTAACCGGCTGAATCTGCTTTAGGTGCTAGGGTTATATCATTGAATTCATATTGGGAGCCTTTGCCTATGAATGCTGCGCTGCGTGGAAAAATGCGTCTGTGAAAAAAAAGCCAAATTGCGAATGTCACTTGTGTAACGGAAAAGATTCTTTTAAGGACGGGCGTAATGATTTCCGTTTAAGCACTCCATCGGACCCGTATCCGACCAGCAGAAATCGTTCTTATACAATGGATATTTCTCCGTTTGAACGCTTCAAGAAACACTTTGACGACAATAATTTATCAGCATTATTTATCAGACAATACAGGATAAGGCAGATGGATGGGTAAGGGGGGGGGAAGGAATCGCTTAAGGCGATCCCAGGGACGAACGGCTAGCGCCGCCAGACTCAGACTGGAGCCGAACGCCAGAGGCGGATCAGCGGAGGGGGTAAACAAGCCGCTAGATTCAGCTTGATCCTTCTTTTATAACCAGTGCCGAGCACGGCTGTCGCTGTTATTGACTACGGAGCATCGGCAGGTCTGTGTGAAAACGCGGGTGTCGGCTCTCTTGAGAAATGACCTTCCATTTGTTACTGACTTCTCTACATCCTACCCTATTCGAGTGTCCCTGTCCCAGGGACTAAACAAAGCATAACGGTCTGGGGAAGGGAGTTTATAACATCTTCCAGACGGCGATGGGAAGTGGTAGCGGCCTTGTGCAGCATGTCGGCTCCGGTACGCTTGTGTTGGTTGTGCTGCTCCATTGTCATCATGCACATGCAGTCTTCATCAGTCTCTCGATGTTGTGCACTGACATCGGTGAACGTGATGTGCTGCGATGCAATGAGCAGTGTAAGCGGCTCATTGTCGACTGCTTGTAACTCATTATACTGAAATTATTGGATGAGCATGAATAATGGCGAAAATGTCGCTGCGGAGCACAATATAATGCTCCTGCAATTTGAATTTTCATTTAATGGCAATGACAACATTCATCACCTCACTTTCTTTTATGTTTATAGTTCTAAGTGAAGGATAAGGATGAACGACTGCAGGCTGATGATTGACGGTGGCATTTTCCGTGCTTTAGTCGACTTTTCAATTATCGAGCAGTCAATGCGGTGGTGGCAAAATAGAGAGGCTATTATATATGGGAATAGAGAAATCTTGAAGAAAAATTTAACATATTTCCACCAATATTTCCCATCAGCGGGATGCGATATGAAGTGAACATCTTTGGGCTTAATTCTACCATGATTAAGGCGCATTTTGTCTTTCCTTAGGACGTCTCCTAAGACTTGACTGATTGCACGTGGACACGCTTCTAGCAGCTTTATGCTTTCTTTCTTATTATACGGTTCTTCTTTATCTTCGGCTAAGTCACCGGATAGTGCTCATAGGTTTTTGACATTTCGATTAAATCGCAAATATAAGTAAAAGTTAGCTTTTGTCTCCTTCTTCGAATCTTCCCTAATTTGGTGAAAGGAGTACAAGTAACCTTTCGGAGTACGGTGGATTAAAAAATATTTCAAAGCATTAGAGATGTCAAGATAGTTGTCTTACACTAGAACTTTTGTATTGATGGTAGTTTTTTTTGTAGTGCAGAGTAATGGTTTTTTAAATGATACTATAAGGTATCAGCCTACTACACAAGAAGTAAGACGTTCCTGGATTATGCTCGATTGAAAGATGACTGTTTGTCGTAGACTACATCACATTTAGAGATTTACACTTGTATGACCTTATTACATGATTTTAAGAATGTTAATTGAGACAGTATTCTAGATCAACAGTGACACTGAGGAAGTAGTAAATTACTGTTTAATTTTATATTTTAAACTTTATCAAGTCATATTGCGTGGCTTTTTTTTAAGCCAGCAAATATTTGACAGATATTAATCAAAGTTGTATGTTAATCCTTTTCCATTCATATTTATTTATTTATTTATTCATTTTACCGATGGTCCAAATAGTATAGGAACCATTTTCTGATTATCAATCAGTGCGAAAAGAGCATTGAATGAACGTATAAGGTAAAATGTTACAGTAGGGCATCAGTGCGTGACGATTACTTTTCGTTCGCCTCCAACTTACTATTGCCGCTGTTTTGATAAAGAGGCTGATTTTGGCAGCGTAGCCAAATGTTTTGATTTATGAGGAAATGCTATTATTAATGGATTATAGAAATTACTGGCTATCATCCCTGTTGGAAGGCAGAGGTACAGTGTGCGCTAGCAAAGGTCACACATCGAAAAGTCAAAGAAGAAAGGAAAAGCAATTTTCTTGAGGTTGTTAGCTTCGTCCGAATTTTATTTGAGATTTTGAGAATTTGGCTTTTGAGATTTTTGACAGTCCTCAAAGTAAACGTACGCTTTGAAAACAATCAAGAATTCGAAGTTATTCACTACATCTGGATGTATACAAATTATTTATTTGTTTTTACAGCATCTCTACTTTGTCGCTAATGAATTCAAAGTAAGGATTGTCGTTAATCTGACACTCTAGTTTTCGTTAGGCCGTTTCATAGCTGCTTTGTATGTATTTATGGTTTTTTGGGTGGTTAAAAATTATCGATTGATACTATAAAAAATCAATGTAAAATGAAGTGATCTTGATTTAGTTCCTCTTTAAATGTAGAGAGGTTTATTCAAACCAATAGCCTGATGTAATCCGACCTCAATCCTGAAGATGCGAACGTTGTTGTCGAGATCGTTGTCCTTCTGAATACAGTTGGATGATCCGGCGGGTAGAGTGAGTGGAGTGGAGCGGTGGAGTGGCAGTAGATGGAGCAGTTGGAGTACAATTGGCTATGAGAAGTATGTGAGTGGAAGGGTGATGGTGGTGGTGGGGGGGGGGGGTAGGAGGGGGAGGGGGTGTTTACATAGGTTCTCGGGGAGATGGGATATGGGTAGGGGTGTAACTAAGCATGGCTATTTTCGTGAGATAGAGGATGCCGTAATAGTTGTTTGCGTGGAGGAACGGCGCGATTGAGAAATGGGGAAGGAACGGTCAGGAGGCACGGGTGGGATAAGAAAAGATCAGCAGCCGGTGTTCGGACTGTGTAACCTTCCACGGAAGTGAGTGGGATGTGGTAAACAGTCAACAAGTCCGTTGTAAACTGCGGCGGATGCTTGATGAACTTTCTTTTTTTAGAATGATTCCTGTCGGCGGAATGAGAAGAAAGAGCCTTATTTTATGAATTATAGTTGCTATGTGATGTGGCATTATTTTTTACGGAAATATCTATGCATTTCCATGTTTCGAACTAAAAAAGAGTGAAACATTACAGCGCTGTGCAACACCATCAAAATTATTCAAGAGAATAAAATTATTGCATGAGGTGTGGTGCGGCTCGGCCGAGACTTCATTTGTTGCTCAGATTCTTATGTTAGATGTCTAGAATTCTGGTCAACCTCATGCGAGGGAGCAACTTTATGCGCTTCAACTTCGCGTAATGCGAAGGACAGAGAGAAAAAGGTTATTTTCAATAACAAGAGGAAGAGTGCCACATCACAGAGCGTTAGAGAGCAGAACATTAACTTCGGCTCAATAGGAAGCGGTAAAGAAATTCAAGTTCGTTCATTAGGGTTTTTTTCTTAAGATTAAAACCCTTCCCGGGAACTCCATGTAACGGAAAAGATTCTTTTAAGGACGGGCGTAATGATTTCCGTTTAAGCACTCCATCGGACCCGTATCCGACCAGCAGAAATCGTTCTTATACAATGGATATTTCTCCGTTTGAACGCTTCAAGAAACACTTTGACGACAATAATTTATCAGCATTATTTATCAGACAATACAGGATAAGGCAGATGGATGGGTAAGGGGGGGGGGGGGGAAGGAATCGCTTAAGGCGATCCCAGGGACGAACGGCTAGCGCCGCCAGACTCAGACTGGAGCCGAACGCCAGAGGCGGATCAGCGGAGGGGGTAAACAAGCCGCTAGATTCAGCTTGATCCTTCTTTTATAACCAGTGCCGAGCACGGCTGTCGCTGTTATTGACTACGGAGCATCGGCAGGTCTGTGTGAAAACGCGGGTATCGGCTCTCTTGAGAAATGACCTTCCATTTGTTACTGACTTCTCTACACTTGTGCGGATACACATTCTGTAGTAGTCATCACGATTCTTATCCATTTCGTTAGCGTATGGATCTAGAACGCCGCTGTAATTTCAACGTCTTGAAGCGATGGGTTAGGGTATACAGAAGACGAGTACTTGAGTAATCACGTAGTTCGTTTCTTGTTCTTTTTCTGCTATAAACCACAACAAGAGATGTTGTTACAGGATGTTTTGTTACGATCAAAATTCTTGCGCTAGGCGGGTATCGAACTCGCAACCTAGGCCTCCCGGGCAGGGATGCTACGCCTTGGGGGCAGACATAACTCCAACTCCGCGCGAACTCCTTGGTGTCGCGCACGGTGCGCGACGAAGCTGGACGAGTTGTCGCGGTCCGAATGCTTCCGACAGGAACGGCTAGTAGCGCCTCCCACTAGTTAATCGCGCTAGAGCGCGAAAGTGTGCGCCGGCGACGTCTACCGCGTAGAAGAAAGAAAGATAGACGAGTTGAGAATGAGATAAGTCTGTCTCCTGATACGGAAGTGTGAGTGGTTGTTAACAAAGTGCGGGCGGAATCAGGCTCGATCTATTTCAAATGAGTGAAGTGAAATGAGTTTGGAGAAACAAGGAGGTCCTTAGCGTTTGCTGAGGGGGTGCTTGCCAATGTCATTACACATGAACTATGACAAGTGAGTTGGTAACGGTCAAATGTAGCATAAAGTTCGAAATAAGGGCAAAGCTATGGATTAGTGTGCTGACACCCCCCCCCCCCCCAATAGAAACTTACAAACATTTGCTTCCGAAGCTTCTAGTTAGTAATCCCGTCCTGGTCAAAATGGTCGAGGATCTGATGAGGGAAATTTGAAACAAGAACTGGGACGGGATTACTAACTAGAAGCTTCGGAAGCAAATGTTTGTAAGTTTCTATTGGGGGGGGGGGGGAGGGGTGTCAGCACACTAATCCATAGCTTTGCCCTTATTTCGAACTTTATGCTACATTTGACCGTTACCAACTCACTTGTCATAGTTCATGTGTAATGACATTGGCAAGCACCCCCTCAGCAAACGCTAAGGACCTCCTTGTTTCTCCAAACTACAAGCAGAAGCAAAGGCATTTTACTGCTTCCTTTCTCTTCCAAGCGCTCCACCAAGAGAGTTCCTCTTCTATTTCATTTGGGCTCCCTGTGATAGAAAACTAGTCGAGGAGGTTAAACATTGGCAAAATTTCGTGCATTGCGGCTAACCACGCGTTACCGAGCGCACGTCCGCGTTTCAGTGCCGCGACGTCGCATGCGGCTAGCGCGCGACGTCGCGTTGGAGTTACGTCCTGGAGCCCTACGCCTTACATTAAAAGTGCTGTTCTATAAAAGTCCGCGATATCATCGAAATCTGTCAACACCCACCCGTGATACGGGGATGGGCCGGCCGCTGATATTACCGTGGAACCGGTTAAGCTGAAGGGCTTACCAGTGACAACGTTATAACACACTTGTTTAAGCCTCGATCGGATGATAGAGAAGCTGCATGTTGTTACAGGACGTTTTCAACAGCGCTGGTGGTGTAAGGTGTAGCAGCGCTGCCCAGAAAGCATAAGGTGCGGGTTCGAGCCCCGCCTGGCGCAGGAATTTTGATCGCCACGAAACATCTTGTAACAACATATAGCCTCTCTACCAGCCGATTCAGGCTTAAGGAAATATGTTAAAATATCAAGCTATCAAGTTCATTACGAATTTTTTGACTGCTGTTTTTGAGAACACGTTTGCCATCAATGTGGTCCTCTTACTAATTCGGATCATGTATTGGCTCCAAGAATTTCATCTACTGACTGTCGCACGTCGTTGTGCCCAGGTCTTCCTGGGCGGAAAGACGAAGAGGAGCATGTCTATCTTTAATGGTTCTCTAGAAAACGCTGTCCGTTTCATTGCTGACGTCTGTACTTTTAGCAGCGCGTGATATCGTGATAAGAGAACAAACGCTATTGTTTGGCCTCATCGTTAAAAACTAGATGGGTCGCTGACCGAGTAAGGTGCTTCATATCTCACCACTGCATGAGATCAGTGATTAGTATCCAGTTTGTTACTGATCTCATGGGTGAGACATGAAGCACCTTACTTGGTCAGCGATCCATCTAGTTTTTAACGATGGCTCCAAACAGTAGCGTCTGTTCTCTTCATTCCTCGATTTCGACGCTGTTCGCATACTCATCTTACTTTTATGGGATTTTTAAGGGGTACGCCAGCGTTGGAAGAACGAAGTCTTAGGTAGACCCGGAGCTGACGATCTTCTACTTTTGTACGACTTCCTCGACGCCTTTGAAACGTCCCAAGCTGTCTCTTCTGTCCATTATTGACACAAGGTCATTGAACGTGTCCATTTTGTGATCTACAAGTAGTTAGCGCGCTCAGATACCTCAGGAAGGGTCTCAGAAACTTTCGATTCTCGTCTGAGATGTTGAGCAGTTCACACTACTTGGCAAATGGACGAAAAGATTAGAACTTTATCCGTTTGAATCGAACTTTCAAGGAAACTGCTACAGCGGAACATGTTTTTGTGGCAGAACGGCTTCTACTCAAGCTTGTTCGGCTACTGGAGCTAACGTATTGTGGCTGAAGTGGGGGTTTCCTTCAGACATAGTTCCACATATTTGTGGCTAAATGTAGTATTTATCGGATTTGAGCATTTCAGAAAACCTTTTGAACATCAACCCATCTATTAGGGGGGGGGGTCAAAAGTAATGAGACAAATTGAAAAAAATCTTTATCTCTTTATAACTCAATTACAACTCAACGATGCTGAGGAATGTATTCGCCATCAAGGGCAAGGACCTTGCTGCCATCGCTCAGCCAACTTCCTGATCCCATCCTTCCAGAACTGCTTGGGCCTGGTGTTGATCAACTGCTCGATATGGTTGTCAAGGACTGCTTGGGTTCTTGTGTCCCTTCCGATTAGGAAGTCCTGTAGGCTCAAGTAGTAGTGGTAGTCGCATGGAGAGATGTCCAGCGAATACGGTGGGTGAGGCATGTGAACGTAGCCCAGTTGGCCAAGCTTATCCGTGGTTACTTGTTCCCGATGGGGTGCGGCGTTGTCGAAGAGGAGAACCTTCTTGAAGCGCTGCGAATGAATAAGAGAAAGTCGCCGGCCCATCTGTTCTATTCCTTTCACTGTGGCCTTGGAGTTCATCGTAGTGCTCTTGGTAAACAGCTTCCGGTAAACCGATCCATGGGCGCAGACTCAAAAGCTTCAAAGATGCTTCTCGCCGTGAACATCTCGCCGAACGAAGGTCGGTAACAGGTCACCAGGCCTCACCCAGACTCGCTGCTTGGCAGGGTTAAGCTAGAAGACGTACTTCTCATCTTGCGTGAATATTGAGCCCAGGCTGCTCGGGGTTGGGAATTGGGCGAGATTTGCGCGACACAGGTCGACTCGTCAGACTGGGGTTTCGGCATGAGACACCATGGGGTTTTTGGCATGCTTCTGGAAAGGGCGGAAGTGGTAACTTCTCAGATGGGCTTCAGTAAGTAGCATACAAACATACAAATACGACAAGCACGAAACCAGACTCCAGCCACGAGATATATGGACATGGCATGGGGTGTCTCATTACTTTTGCCCCCCCCCCCCCCCTAATAGAACTTTCTCCCTCTTGTCTATTTATCCACTGAAAATGTTGAGAACTCTTAATTAATTTCTTCGAAATTTAAATTCTAACAATAAAAAGCGGTGTGTCTTGCACCTGCCCGTCTGTTAAACCGGGAAATACGCTTCATGCGTGACATAACCATTATGTCTTTCCCTAACTTCAGTCAACCTGGTCAACTGATGTTAAGCCGCGTTACACTCAATTGAGACTGGATGGAAGTGTCAGTGTTCCAGTTGGCCAGCATTCCCATAGTTTTCTCTGCTGCTGAGCTTCTTCGACACGTGCTATTCCTTCAAAATGGTTAGAAGCGGATTCTTTCCCCTTATTTGTGACTTTGCCGCTCAGAACTAATAACTAAGCATTCGTTAGCAGTTGTTGCTCTCACTGTATACTTGAATAAGGCTTTAGTGGTGGTTGTGAGCCTGTCAGTATTCCTTAAACCTAATCGTAAGTGATGGCTTATCAGTTCAGTGATAGTGTTGCCCATGATAAACGTCAAGGTAACAACCTGGGGCCAGATTCGTCAACGACTTACAGCAATTTGACGAAGAAAATACAGCCAAAATCCCTGATAACGCGGCTTATATCGCTCACCATACTGCTTGTTAAGCCGTGCTATCAGGGATTTCGGCTGTATCTTCTCCGTTAAATTGTTGTAAATCGCTTATGAATCTAGCCCCTACTGGCATACGCTCGCCAGATTCCAAATAATATCTAATCGTTAATCACACACAAACTCAATTATATAGTGACAGATAGATCCCCAATTATAGACCGAAGGCAGTATTTTTTTGTGTGTATGTAATATTCAAACTCGTCAATCTTATTCAGTGGGTTTTCAGGTATCAACGGGATTGGCGATTCCACAAAGGAGATGGCAACTGGTTGACACGGTCTCAATACGGTGGTGTAAAGGAGCAAACTGGGTCATACGAAAAAGGCCAATACAACGTGTTCGATCCGTTGCAATGGCGCAAGGTAGGAATCCATTGCTGTTTCTTCGGTTTTTATTTGTTTCTTACGGGATTGGAAGGCTTCAATTGCATAGTTTATAGCACATGTTCGTCTTCCTCTTAATCTCAGTGTAGCGTTGTTTTATTAGATGCAGCGTAGCGTTACCAGACCTTTATTTATTTATTTATTTACTTATTGCTCTCGTTTGTGCGCTTTACAAAAAAAAAAAACGAAAATAATAAAGGAGGAGCATAAGATTTGACGGCTTAAGTGCTTCTCGATTTGATTTTACTCTTTGATGCGAAATCTACTGAATCGTAACGCCGCAGCCGCAACAGAACATTGACAAATATACGAAAGGATTGTTGTTTTATTTTGTTCCATTTCCTCCTACCAATATTTCGACAGCATCACCTGCTTCAACACTTGCAAATCACAAGTTATGCTTGAAAAGCTGCTGCTTTGAAGACCACTTCATCTCGCAGAGAATGCGTGTAAGTACGGTACAACGATGAAAATGGCTCGTTTCCCGTCCTGGGTTCCTCTGTTCTACTGTACTGATCTCTACAAATGAAATGGTCTTTGGAGGCGTAGTTTCTCAAGCATAGTCTGGACTTTACTAGAACCTGAAAAAGGCGGTGGTACCACAGAAGTGTTGGTAGCATGAAATATTGGTTGTCCCATAAGTCCCCGCCATTTTTTTCAATGATTCACTGCAGATTTCGCCGGCGGTCTCTTGTATAGCGCTGCATAGCTTTCGAAAGAGAATGATTTGCTCTATCAGAGCATGTATTGCATTTCTTTCTTCATCATGAATTTTGTCAATTTTTGATTCGTTGAAGTGAAAAGTGAAAAAGTGAAAAAGTAGCCATTTGCGCACTTGTTCTCTCCGCTTAGGTTTGTAATTTTTTGCGCAGTTTTTTTGAGCATTTGGGAGACAATGTTCTGTTCTACAAGAATATGTGTTAGTGCTATTTGCTCATTTGTCCTTTATTGATTTTTAGGTCATCAAGTTGGGAATTCCGACTTTTCCGTCCGAATTTTTGCCGACAGCTCCTGCTCTGGGGTGGACTTTTTTGCTTGGTGTCATATGTCGTTTGGAAGAGGATGTCTTGCTCAGTAAGAATTTGTGTCGCGTTCATTGGCTTACGCTGATTTCTGTCGAATATCAACAACTGAAGAAGGAGAAGGAGTTGTTGGTGAAGACGATTTTTCTCTTTTTGGCATTTTGTTGATTTTCAAAAGAAATCAATAAACGCAACACATATTCTTATAGAGCAAGACATTCTCTTTCGAATTACATATAACACCAACCCAAAAAGTCCAACCGTCGAGCAGGAGCTGTCGGCAAAAATAACCATCCTTCTTCGGACGTCCCAATTTGATGACCTAAAAATCAATAAAGGACAAATGAGCAAATAGCACTAACACATATTCTTGTAGAACAGAACATTGTCTCCCAAATGCTCGAAAAAACTGCGCAAAAAATTACAAACCTAAGCGGAGAGAACAAGTGCGCAAATGGCTACTTTTTCACTTTTTCACTTTTCACTTCAACGACCTAAAAATTGACAAAATTCATGATGGAAAAAGAAATGCATTACATGGTCTGATAGAGCAAATCATTCTCTTTCGAAAGCTATGCAGCGCTATACAGGAGACCGCCGGCGAAATCTGCAGTGAATCGTTGAAAAAAACGGCGAAGACTTATGGGACAACCTAATATTAGGTCAGTCCCCACCGTTTTTTTTTCAACGATTCATTGTGGATTTCGCTGGCGGTCTCTTGCATAGCGCTACACAGATTTCGAAATAGAAGGATCTGCTCTACCACAACATGTACTGCATTTCTTCATTCATCCTGTATTTTGTCAATTTTTAGGTGGTTAAAATGAAGAGTGGCCATCGCCAGCAGTTCCATTTCTCCACTTAGGTTTGGAATTTTTCTGCTTTTTTTTATAGCATTTGTAGAAGACAATGTTCTGTACTACAAAAAAAAAACGTGTTGGTCCTATTTGCTAATATGTCCTTTATTGATTTTTAGGTCATCAAACTTGGACATCCGAAGGAGACTATTTATTTTTTACCGACAGCTCCTGCTTTGTGGCAGGGCTTTTTTTCCTTGGTGTTATATATCGTTCGAGAGAGAATGTCTTGCTCAGTAAGAATTTGTGTCGCGTTTATTGGCGCATGCTGATTTCTGTCGAATGTCAACAAAACGCCAAAACAGAAAAAATCTCCTTTACCAACAACTTCTCATTGGCATTTTGTTGATATTCGACAGAAATCACCATGAGCCGATAAACGCGACACAAATTCTTATTGAGCAAGACATTCTCTTCCGAACGACATATAACACCAAGCAAAAAAGTCCAACCACAGAGCAGGAGCTGTCGGTAAAAAATAAATAGTCTCCTTCGGATGTCCAAGTTTGATGACCTAAAAATCAGTAAAGGACATATTAGCAAATAGGACCAACACGTTTTTTTTGTAGTACAGAACATTGTCTTCCAAATGCTATGGAAAGTTGCGCAGAAAAATTCCAATCCTAAGTGAAGAGAAGGAACTGTCGGCGATGGCCACTTTTAATTTTAACCACCTAAAAATTGACAAAATTCAGGATGAAGGAAGAAATGAAATACATGTTCTGATAGAGCACATCATTCTCTTCCGAAAGCTGTTTAGAGCTATGCATGACACCGCAGGCGAAATCTGCAGTGAATCGTTGAAAAATGCAGGCACGTATGGGCCAACCTAATAATTTTCAATAACAATCTCGGTTTGCGGTTCAGGTAGTGCTAAACTCTTAACTAAATTGCCATATGGCTCGGCAGTATGCCAATATCGATTTGTCACCGCGCTAGTCGATATCGCGCTAGTCGATACTTTCTCAGAACTGCGCCTAAAGTCTGTTCATAGTTCGCGACGAGAGCGACTGGGTAGTTCTTGTAGGGCAAATAAGTCGAGCATTGTTCGTGCGATCGCCCAGAAAAAAATCAGTAGGCTATCTCTCCATGTTCGACTGTCATGAAACCTGGGCATGTCTGAATTGTTTGAAGACTTCTGTGCCACACAGATTTGATATAATGGAGCGCTTTACTTCGGCCTGACGTTTCGACAATTTCGTCGTTTCAAAAGCCTGAAAGAAGTTCGAAGCCTAAGATCAGGCACTCATCTCGACAAAGACTTAGGGTTCCAACTCAGCCAGTTTCAACGAATTCCTAAGAGCGCCAAGGTGAATACCACTGAAGCAACCCGAACTCACCGTTGTTCCACCAGCACTGAGTGAAAGCTCCGTTATAGCCACCATAGAACAAATGAGACCTACCAAGCACAAACCTATAGTGATGTTGAGCTATAGAAGTACTTGGTCTTGGTGTCATATCCCACATAACGGAATAAATGGCAAAAGTCACTGGTGATATTGAAATGCATTCGTTTCGGTTGTTCATCGTTGGGTTCCGTTCTCGAATCCAAAAAGCCTCTAGAGTCTTTCTGGCTCCAATCTCACTTTCACATATCAACACAGTGCACTTTATACTAAAATCGTCTCCACCATGGGCTTCCTCTCGATGTTTACCGAGTGGGGTGAGTAAGCTCCGCTTCTGCTTTCCAGCTAGATGTTCTCTGATGCGAACACTTAGTGCCCTCCCTGTTTCACCTATGTACAGCTGCCACAGGCTAAACACTAAGTTGGTAAACAACGCCCTTCTGCGCACAGTCTCCACTCCTTCCATACGGGCAAATGACGCAGTCTCTCATTATGCATGAGCGATAGTAAAGCCTATTCCGAGCCAGTGAGTTTTTGCCGTTCATTCCGTTGTGTGGGATATGAGACCAAGACCAAGTACTTCTATCGTTTAATATCATTATAGAATTGTACTTGGTAGGTCTCATTTGCTCTATGGTAGTCCTATAACTGAGCTTTCACTCAGTGCTGGTGGAACAACGGTGAGTTCGGTATGCTTCAGTGGAATTCACCTTGGCATTCATAGGAATTCATTGAAACTGGAAGAGTTGGAAGCCTAAGTCTTTGCCGAGATGAGTGCCTGGTCTTAGGCTTCGAACTTCCTTCAGGCTTTTGAAACGACGAAATTGTCGAAACGTCAAGCCGAAGTATATGCGTTCTATCATATCAAACCAGCGTGGCACAGAAGTATTCAACAATTCATTCAGTAGGCGTTGTTCTCCCGGACAACCAGTTGTTCACGACCATCTCTACCGTCGCGAACTATGAACAGGGACTACCAGCGACTGGAGTGTATAAAACGCGTGGAAGATAGCGCTGCATTGAATGGGTTTGTTGCAGATCCCCAAGGAGCTGAAGTTGGAGTACAAAGAGCTGGAAGAACGACCGAAGCTGCCGGCGATGTTCGGTGGCGGCGGCGGCAGCGCAGCAGCGGCCGCGGCCGCGACGCCAGCACCGTCGATGGGCGCGTCGGCGCCTCGACCGGCTTCGTAGTGTGTCGGAGAGCGGAGCGGTCGCCCGCGCACGTCCTCGCGTGGGGTGCATCGCGCGTGCTCGATCAGTCAGGCTCGTGTGTGTGTGTGTGTGTGTTTCCAATCGTGTTCACCTCCAATCACCTCTTCCCGTAACGCAACACCTTCACCGTCCTCCGTCCATCGCATTGTACTTACAGCGGTCCTCCCCCTCCTCCTCCGTCCCATTCCCTAGGAAATGGTTGTGGCTCGCGACGTCTTCGTGCGTCGTGAGCTCGCCAGCACGTGTTTATAAGCCCGTCCCCGTCGTCCAGAAGCGGCGCGGTCATGGCGTCCAGATGACGCGTGCGTGCGTGCGTGTGACGCCACGAATCGCGCGCCCCCTCCTCAGCCAGAGTCCGTCGTGCATTGTCTCTGATCTTCCGTGTCGGGTACAAACGGCCGCGGCGGCCTTCCTTCCTTTCCTCCCGTTTTTCCTCGTCTCACCAAATTCCACATCTTTCCACATCATTACGCGTGACAAGTATTGAGAACAGTAGTCGTCGGTTTGATCTACTTTGCCCAAATCATCCTCATCATCACATCATAATTCCTGTCTGATCACGGCACGCCCACTTCTGTACCATCTAGTCGCCATGCGTGCACGTATCATCCACCCCCGGTCGGGCGCCGCCCTTGTCCGTATAAATCGTACTTTTGTTACAATTGTAATAAAGCATTCTACTTCACCAGGTGTTTTTCGTGCATTCAGAGGTTGAAATGGAAATCAAGAAAAGGTGCGAAGAGGTACCACTGAAGAAGAAGTCGAATGGGATCGCACAACGTAGGGATCTGACAAGATCCACGTCGATCCTTGTGGGTGAAATAGGGGGATCACTTGATACCTTCCATGAGGAGTACGTACAAAGTTCAATCACTGCACGGCGCCATGTATTCGGAAGCTCACGTTTTGACCCTTTCAGTAGTCCAGTCAATGTGAAGGCTTGTCATTCAATCGGATCACACCCTTTAGCTTAAAAATTTCGGTTCCTGTGGAGAAGCCGGCTCGCGTTCACACAAAATCTGCAGAGTATGATCGATTTATTACACCTTTGTCAAAAATGGTAACATCCTGAAGCCCCAACTGCTCAGTCTGTGACAGAAGAGAAATTAGATCTATCCTAGTCGGGGGGGGGGGGTGGGCACATGCCGAAAAAGTACGTAACAAATCGACTTGAGACTTACCGAGCGGCTCCTGCAGAACCAGATACGACCTAAACTATTAGATTGATCGAAAAGTTTTGCAACACTTCACGCTACTGCCTGTTAAATTTGTTAAAGCTTTTACAGTTTTGATCTTGTGTGGTGACGCCACGGTACATTCTCGAAGCTTACTCAGGCATACTATTAGGTTGTAACGAATTAAATGGCACTGGCTCGCGCCATTTTTGGCGCGTCTTTACGCGTTTGATCAAGAACAAACCGTAACAGTGGCATATCATTTAGAAGCGCAAACTTTGCTCTACCGGTGAGTACCAAATTTTCTATGTAAAAGTGGGAAAACTTTAGTTTTATTGACTTTTTTGCAGATGGACAAAAGGGTAATCCGAGGCATTTACTTGTATGAATTCAAGCTGGGCACTACAACTAAGGAGGCGGACGAAAAGATCAACGCCGCATTCGGTCAAGGATGTTACACAATTCGGACGGCGTATCGTTGGTATCAGAAGTTCCGGAATGGAGATGAGAGCTTGGAAGAACATGAAGGTCGTGGGAGGCATAGTGATGTTGATGAGGACAAGCTGAGAGATGTGGTAGAGAGGATCCACACAAAGGTACCAGGGAGATAGCGAAGGTTCTTGGCGTCAGTCACAACACAGCTGCCGGGCATCTGAAGGAAATTGGAAAGAACAAAAGGCTGGAAAGATGGGTGCCTCACGAGCTGTCTGAGGAGCAAAGAAACCGACGATATGAGATCTCGTCCGCACTGCTTCTACGGAACGAAACGGACCCATTCCTTGATCGCATCGTAACCTGTGACGAGAAATGGATAATGTACGACAACAGGCGACGATCGGCACAGTGGGTGGACAGCGATGAGAGCCCCAAGGTTTTTGCGAAGCCGGAATTGCACCAAAAGAAAGTAATGGTGACAGTATGGTGGTGTTCGCTGGGAATTATTCACCACAGCTTCCTCCCTCCCGGTGAATCCATCACGGCAGAGAAGTACTGCATTGAAATTGAAGAAATGATGAAAAAGTTGAAGGATATCCGGCCGGCCTGGGTAAACGGAAGGCGAGTTCTCCTTCTGCACGACAATGCTCGCCCCCATGTAGCACGAATGACGTTGCAGAAATTGAATGAGCTGAGCATTGAAACTCTACCACATCCTCCGTTTTCTCCCGACCTCTCCCCAACAGACTACCATTTCTTGAAGCATCTTGGCGACTTCTTGGTAGGGAAAATATTCAAATACCAACAGGATGCCGAAAGTGCCTTCGAAGATTTCGTCAATTCCAGAACTTCTGATTTTTATGCTACTGGGATAAAAAAGCTTGTGTCACGTTGGCAAAGATGTGTAGAATCAGATGGTTTTTATTTCGACTAATAAACTTGCCTACAAGCTGAGATATTAACTGTTTAAATTTACAGTGGTTCAGTGCCATTTATTTCGTTACAACCTAATATATGTCAGCGATAAGCAGCAGCATCCTATGACCCATAGTCTTCTACGAATTTCTGCAAGACCATTCCGCAAGGACTGCAGCCTCCAGCACCTGCGCTGCATCCAAGGAGGAAGTCATTCATTATTCCACAGTCGCCCGTTGGTATAGGCGTTTCAAGGCTGGAGATATCTCTCTCGAAGATAGACCTCGTTCCGGACGCCCCTCTGTTGTGGAAGAAGACAGCTTGCGCGAAGCCGTCAAGGTGAAGCCAAATTCAACCACTCGCGAATTGGCGGCACACTTGGATGCACGCAAAGCACCGTCGTGAGGCAGCTGTAGATCCCTGGGTACCGCAATGCTTTGTCGTCTTGGGTACCGCATGAGCTGCGGGACTCTGACAAGGCATGCCGAATCATTGTTCTGAAGGACATCGTTACTGGTGATGAAAGCAGGGTTCTTTATGTTAACCACACCCGCAAGAGCCGATGGCTCCTACGCGGAGAACCGGCTGCAAGACAACCGAAACGTGGACACCACGAAAAGAAGGTTCTTTTGTGTTGCTGGTGGGACTCACCAGGAATCTATCTCAACGGTAGGTCAGAACGGCCCAAGTGTTGTATTGTATATGGGCAGAATCGCCTCTCTCTGGGAAACAAGTAAATGCAAAGGTTTCGACCCCAATACAACTCTGCGCAGAGTTAGGGACGACGGAAGTTGGGCCGTTGGCGGTGTTAGCCGTGTGCCTGAACGCGGAGGGCGAGCTCAAGTTGGCTGGAAACGGTGATTATGGGGATTACGCCGCCCCTCTACGCACTACGCCACCATCGCTCGCTCCTCGTCGCTGTTTCCAGCCAACTTGAGCCCGCCCTCCGCCTCCAGGCATAGGGCTAATGCCGCCAACGGCCCAACTTCCGTCGTCCCTAACTCTGTGCAGAGTTGTATTGGGGTCAAGATATTTGCATTTTGTTGTTTCCCAGAGAGAGGCGATTCTGCCCATACACAACACTTAGGCCGTTCCGAAATACCGTTGAGATAGTTTCCTGGTCAGAAGGCATGCTTTACTGGGAGTTGCTAGATAGTGACACCACAGTCACAGCATCTGTCTACGCTACCCCGCTCCAGAGCTTGGCCGACGCCATGCGCCAAAAACGTCCAGAACAGGATATGTCCACCTGCTGCACGACAACGCGCGTCCTCCTGTCGCAAAAGTGACCCGCGAGAAAATCAGGAGTGAGGTTGGGAAGTTCTGCCCCATCCACCGTACTCTCCAGACCTTGCTCCTTCTGACCACCACCTGTTCAGAGCTCCGAAGCAGCATCTTTCGATGATCAACGTCAACTGGAAATGGAGGTTTCTGAATTCCTTTCCTCACACCCGCAGGAATTCTGGCGGAAAAGAATTGGGAAGCTGCGTAAAAGATGGGCAGGATCTTAGACTTGGATGGGGAATATATCGTGGACTGAGTTCTTGTTTATTGTATTGCATTGTAATATTGTTTTGTTTGTTGTGTTAGTGTTGCAGGACTTTTCGATCCACCCAATAGAAAAATTCACTTTAAAAAACGAAAAAATTACATTTGTTTCCGCCGCGGTTGTAAGCAGGCGATGCCCTTCTCACCATGTTACATCCTGGTTATAACATGTCAGGCGGCGGTCAGTATAGGCCCATGCACACTACTGCGACAGCGCGGCGCGGCCATGATGAAGCATAGGGCCGCGCGCGACACTGCGACACGTGCCGCAGGGTGGGGGCATGCACACTCTTGCGGCTGTCGCGGCGGCTATCGCAGGCGCTGAGTGCCGCAGGATGGGATGGTTCAAATCATCCCTGGTGGCGCGGCATGCACGGGGACGTCGGCCCCGTTGACTGTAACGATGCTCTAACGCGACTGCGCCGCGACCGCCGGATTTCGCGGAGGTAGCCGTCGCTCCACTTGCCGCGCCGCGGTGTCGCAGAAGTGTGCATGGGCCTTATGCGGCATGCCTCCATTGCGTCGCTCCTTGCCCGCCGAGACAATTGTAAAAACGCGGCGATTTTTTTGCTTGGCCGTTCATTTTTTGCTCCTTTTAAGGCCTATCTTTGGTACTATTGTACTTTTGGTACCCCACTTAATCTTGTTCAAAACAGGTCTACTAGGGGTAGTCTGTCATGGGAAGAACGAATATCATACACATTTCTTGCGGAAATGCCTTATAAACCCGTTATGTTAAGTTGAAATTGCGTAAGGCCTTGCGAAATAGCGCGCGCCGGTAAGAGACGCAGAGACTCCACCTATTATTGATGCGCACTACTTCGCCGCCTCTAGCCTGAAGCAGAGGTTAGCCTTGAAATCTCGAAAAGCCTTGAAAGCTGTGTTATGCCCAGTTCCACCCACGCGGAGGAGAACACAGAATTGGATAAGCGACTCCGGGATGTGGGTCCACTAGCGCATCCGTGTTGAAATTGCCATCATCCTGGAGTTCCCTCCCTTGCCAAAATATGAACGCAAATAAGACGCGGGTCTGTAATCGAAAGGAGGAGATAAGGCTGCACTTCGCTGTGTGTAGCTAGTCGCCGCGCCTGCAAGCGACGGCACGGTGACCCCCACCCCCCTCCCCCGGGGAGACGGCTGCAAGTGCGTGTTGGTAGGGGCGGAATCTCTGCGTCTCTTACCAGCGCGCACTATTTCGCAAGACCTTAGACAGTTTGAACTTAATATAACGGGCTTATAAGGCATTTCCGCAAAAAAAAAACGACTATGATATTCGTTCTTCCCATAGCAGGTTACCCTTAGTAGACCTATTTTGAACAAGATTAAGGGGGGTACCATAAGTACAATAGTACCCTATCTTTTTCTCCAGGAGCCGTTTGGTAAGTCTCAAATGAATTTGTTTCATAATTTTTAATTCAGTGGATCCTGACTAGGATAGATCCGGAAAGGTTTTATCGAACGAATAAATTCGATGTCGAAAATTCCCGAATGAATGAACGAGCGAGTTTCTTTGCTCACTAACTTTTTCGAATGATCGAAAATCGAATAAGCCCCATTTTTGTTTATTCGAATAACCGAAAAACCGAACAGTTTGTTTGAGTCAGGTTCTGTGCTTAAAGATTTGACGTTTACTCGATATTCTAATTAAACTATCCTTCGAATAGTATTCTAATATGGCTCCTTTTTGATGTTCGAAGTCCAGGAATATCCGAGTAATTATTCGTTCGAGAACAACTACTCAGCACTTCGGGAACAGGTTGGACTGCGCACAGGCCCTTCAGCAAAAGCACGGCTAGTCGCTACATAAGTGGGGAGATTAGTGGGCGTCCTGGAGAATCGGAGATCTACTCCTGCTCCATCGAGATGTGCGGTACTGAGCTACTACTGAGCTGCATGTTTTCAAATACCTGGGACCGAAAATCGCGTCTGACGACAATCTGCTCGCTGAAGCAGACTCACGGTTGAACTCACAAGAAAAGGTTCTCAACTCATGGTGAGCTTTCGCGATGCAGGATGTGGGGCCGTGTGAGCGGAGTCCATGATTACTGTTAGTATTTGCTGAACGCTTTCTTAAAGACCGGAAAAAAATGTTGTGAAAACGTGTTCGCAACAATCGTCAACCCCCATGACACCCCACAAGCAGGCTTAAGAGTGGGGTGCGATTTCTGCCAAAAATTTACGACCCCCCTCACAAGAAGGGTCTTGGCACGACCGTCCCCCCCCCCCTTTTCGAGAGAATCTATGGATTTTAATGTTGTCTCTTAGGGCCTGTTCATACTTCGCGAAAGCAGCGACAAGAGCGCAGCGCGCGAAAGTATGAACAGGCGACAAGAGCGACTGCGGCGTCGGGCGTAGTGTGGTGTACGTAATTGCACCATAACGTCTACTTCGTGGCCTAAAATATCAAGTGAATAGAGGTCTTCACGTCTAACTTCAGCTTCAATTGCATTAGTTTTTGGAAACTGAAACAGACACAAGCAACCAGTTCTATTAGTGAAAAGTTTCCGGAAACTGAGACAAACACAAGCAAACAGTCATATCTTTAGTCAAAAAAGTTGTTAGAAACTGAAACAGACAGAAGCGAACAATCATACTACCTACATCGTCAGTCTGGCACTCAAAATAGACATAAAAGCCCTCCTTACTTTGTGTGAAGAACGTCCGAACAGGAATCGTTTCTTTCCAGCACTAGTGCGGTGTAATTACGTACTCCACACTCCGTTTGTCGCCCCAGTCGCTCACGGCGCCGGCGCGAAGTATGAACAGGCGACAAGAGCGACAAGGGCGACAAGAGCGACAAGAGCGACTGGAGCGACGGCGCCGGCGCTCGAGTATGAACACTTTTCGGCGGCTCGCGCTCGGTTTTAATCGATATGCATGTTTTGCACGGGCGACGAGTCGCTCTTGTAGCGAAGTATGAACAGGCCCTTATGTTGCACACACACACAGACAGAGACACACACAGACACCGCCGGACGAACGCACAGACAGACAAACAGATGAACAAACGGATTAGTTGCTATAGTTCATACATATTCTGTTAGGAAAAGGCACAACGCGAGTTAAGGGATGCACTGTTGTGATGCCGCCTTTCCTTCCAACTTTCTTTTATTATACGTTGATAGATTCACAATACATCGAAAGCTTACGATTAGAGATAGGACCAACCAAGCCAGGAAAGCACAAAATGTTGTTCTACAATGTTGGCTGTACATTGAAGCCATTTACGAACACGATTTCTTACAAACCAGTCGTACGTCGGCCTAGCGGCCGCCTACGACTGGTTGGGGGCTTCGCCCCCAAACCCCGAGAATAGGACGCCATGGCCGCTACGAGTTTACTGTTCTTCCCTAGGCCTTCTGACCTGTATGTTAATCGAGATGGATCGCTTGATCCGACGTCAGATTCGTGTTCAGCGACCTCGATTACCCCTAGGGCCGAAGTTTCGCGCCATCCTCAAAAAATTGATAATATCGATCGATATCGATTGGTCGACTTCAGATTCGTCTTCAGCGACCTCGATTACCCCCAGGGCCGAAGTTTCGTCCCGCTTGAACGTCATTCTAAAAAATCGATAATATCGATCGATATCGACTTCAGATTCGTGTTCAGCGACCTCGATTACCCCCAGGCCTGATACCTGCGCGTCATTGTCGTGGCTTAACACGACGAAATGTGATCAGGTTAACTATGGCTGAACACTCGTCTCCTTTACATGTTCGACACGTTTTAAAGGCTCACACAGGTTTGCCGTGCGCACGCTAGTCTCCTTTACATGTTCAACACGTTTTGCAAGTTTACACAGGTTTGTGACACACACACAGACAGACGGACTAACGCTTTTATATTAGTAGGATAAAGCAGTAGCGTACTTTATTCAGAGTAGCAACTACAACTCAATGACAATATTCAATTTCGGGATCCAAAACGATAACAGAAATTCAAAGAAGAATGTACACGGCAGAGTCAGCATCGGTTGTTTATCGAGCGTCGTAAACCATCACTGAAAAAGAAGACGTTATCGATGTTGGCCGTGGAGATGGGCGTGGCAAACTGTATTGAGATGTGGGCACCTTGTCTGTTGCATAAATGGTGGAAGGTTGATAGCATTCATACACATAAAATTAAATGACGGCATGAATGGCCTTTCATTTCGCAGACAATTAAAAATGGCGGATATCAGAACTGGCTCACCGTAACCGCAGTGCCGGTCGCGCCGAGACTTTTGCTGTTGCGCCCTCCTAGCTCAGAGATCGCGCGTCGGCGTCCACGCTGCGAGGTCCGATCGATGTCTTGTGCGCCCGCGATGGCACCGTGGTCAATTGGGTCGTGGTGCAGCAGGTAGAAGGTTTGCTTCATGCGAGGGATGCCGTGGGTTCGGTTCCCGTGCGTCGCGGGGTTCTTGCACTTCAGCTGAGTATCTGAGATCTGGGAGGTTTCGACGTCTACACGACGTTGCGCATTTTTTGCGCATTGTTTCAGCCGTATGAGCTTCGCCGCTCGAAGAGCGCAGAACCCAGCCGCGAACTCTCCCTGAGCGAAGAAGGCAGTCTCCATACGAGCAGCTTGTATGGCACACCATGGAGTCCCTTCCCTGGCCTTGTTCTGCGGTTGCACAATGGACGTCTCACGCGACGCCTAAGGTTACGGTGAGCCGGTCCTGATATCCGCCGTTTATAACCCTGTTCATTTCGCTAAACGGTGAGTGGAAAGCACCGTTTAAGACGACAATGTTTAGAGTGAAATGTGCTTCTTTTAAATAAAAAGTCTTAGGGACTCACATTTCCTGCTTCTCTTCTTGTAGAGGATTCGATAGCCACATTCTCGACAACGAATAGCGTCTTTAGGTCGAATCTCGTTCTCATAATGGCATTCTGAAAGAAGGCTTGTGTTCTTAGCGTCTTTCCACAATCTACACACTTATCGTTAGGTAAATAATGTAGCCACAGCGAATCTCCTTTGGAAGGCAGTTCAAGACGGGATAAAATCGTTGAGCAGCAAGCTTACCTCCACAAATGTATATCATGCTTGTCGACTTCGGAGCAATTGTGCCTCCACCACCCGGCATTGGGGTCATTCCACCTTCCATGATCTGCAAAAAACAGAGTTCAATGATAAAACCTTGGTATAAAACACAAAGAGGCGGCTATATCCGTTTCAAGATGCCAGTCATGTTGTATGCGTTTAATCCATGTCCAACACAAGTATGCGCCAAGATTTATGTCATAATAGGTTTAATTCTTCATCACGACAATGGATGAACTAGTGATAACAAGCGAAGAAAGTGCGAAATGGAGATTCGTTATCCTTTTGGGAGGCAGAAGAAGTCATACTGGCATGAAATGCAGACCTCTAGGGCATATGTTATACTTCGGCGACTGTTACTTCTTAGGCCTATGTTATACTTCGGCGACGCGTCGCCGACGCTGCGACCCGTCACCGACAGCCCGTCACCATCGACGTCGCCGACGTCGTCAACAGATTCTGTGGCGGCGTCGGGGTCGTCGTTGACAGGAGAGCATCGGAGCGCATTTTTAGCATCGGAGCGTGTTTTCAATGTCATGCCACGTGTCTTTCACTGTCAAGTTCTAAACATCAAAAAAAGCACATCATAGATTAATGTGGCCAAGTAGTAACAAGATTGTAAGCATTCAGACCATGCACAATCAAACAAGTCTGAAATGCAAGGTTTCAGACGGGGCTATTTACACGTTACATAAATCTCGTTACCTGTACTTTCATATAAGTCTCAAGCGTCTTCAAAGGTTTCACTAGCAGCAATGTTAGAACCATTCAAGTAGTACCTGTATTTTTCGCAAGACGTAGTGTATTTTTAGGTTTTAAACTTTAAAAGAAGCACAAATCAATCGATACGGTTACTTTGTAAATTATATTATAACAAGAATTCAAGCGAAACACTATCAATAGATTGTAAAATGCAAAATAACAGACGAGTGCATGGCGCACTCTATCCCGATAATAATAGAAGTACGCGATAGTGTTTGGCATTTAACGACTATTGATTTACCAACTTAACGATTTTACCAGCATTTGCGGTTTAGCAAAGACCTTTTTCGTTAAATCGTATTTAAATTAAATTTACGCGGAATTCTCGAAGTTCAAAAGAAAATTTAACTCTTAATAAGTAAGAATTCTATCTCGAAAAAGCTCTTCGCGGAGGTTTGCATTACCATTTGAGAAAGCGAGGAAACACTACTTATTTTCTACACAGTTCTATTTAGTATTACTTGCTCTACAAGGAAGCAAATAGGCCTAGAAAATGCGAACGGAAGGGCTGAGAAGGACACAAAAAGGAAGAAAAGTGACAAATTGAAGGGGAGCTAAGGTTTAGGGTCCCACTCCCTCCCAAACACTCAGTGTTCTAATGAATTGTGTTTTTGTGTTCGCAAGACGGTGTCTTTTGCACTTCTCGATTTCGTAATTCAAAGTACGGTGGTGATGATGGCACTTCCGGGAACGAAGAACCAACCCACAATCATAACACTCCATTGCAGCGCATTTTCTGCCACCATTGGATGACGTCGGCGACGTCGGTGACGGACCGTCGCCGTGCTGTGCACGGCGACGCGCTGTCACCGACGTCGGCGACGCTGACGTCGTCAGCCCGTCTGTGGCGACGTCGGTGACGCGCCTGTGGCGACGTCGGCGTCGGCGGCGGAAGTATAACACCCCCTGGGGAGCTCTCGGCGACGTCGCCGGCGACGCTGTGATGTGCGGGCTGCTACGCAGTGCGTAGCAGCACCTACAGCATAGCGTCGCCGAAGTATAACATAGGCCTTACTGTTGTCGCCGTCGCCGAAGTATAGCATAAGCCTGAGCTAGTAGTTTGAAGTTCTTTCATCTTGAAACCTCGGCACTGTCGTTTGATACGTCTTGTTTGTTCTTTGCCAACAAGGTTTTTAGATGGAATATGTGCTTATGCTCTAACGTTTCGACCCTGTCGTAAAAGAAAAAGAAAGATTTCATCGGAGTTACTTCTTCAGGCCGTACGTCAAGTCTATATAAGCTCAGCTCCTTGGCTGAATAGCTATTGACAACTGATGGATATCTTTCGCAGAGTTAGACGTGCCAGTGAACTTCGCCTAAAAATGTTCTCTACACACTGTTTAACTCATTCGCGACAATGTCCACACATATGAGTGGACAGCGAAGAGGGCGCGACGGACGGTGTCCACTCATATGTGTGGACGGGAATTTTTTGGGAAGAACTTCTTTTTTGATGTTTTTGTTCGATTTTCCTTTCAAATTCCCAAATTATAGTAACAAACCAATGTCCAGATCTTCTTCCAAAGATCGATTGAAATTTACTTACAGAAAGTAACACCTCGCGAGGGACGATGTCCACACAAATGTGTGGGCACCCGCGCGCGCCAACAAGGCAGCGGGCAGTCGCGCGCATTGTGCGCGAGAACACTCTTGTCGCGAATGTGTTAACTCCACTAACAGAAACATGAAGCCCACAGTTTGGACGGAGAATCGTGTAGGGGAATTATAAGTCACTAGGCTAGCGGTTGTTACAAAGGGAATCACTATGACAATTACAGGGAAGATGGATTAGATTCTTGCGTTCAAGCTGATTGTAGCTGCAGCACACTTTCCTGCAGTCGACTGGATTGACGACCCCCTCCTCCCCCCCCCCCCCCCAACCTAACGCGCCCAGGAACAATAAGTGGAGAACTGGGCAGGTTCGGTGTTAGTGTAAACGCAAAACTCACCGCTATCACTAAATTGAATGCTCGTCTGAATGTAACCGTTCTCTTATCCCAGTTTCGCGCTCTAAAAATCTAATCCGCCTTGCCTTAGGGCCCGTTTATACTTCGACGCGGAGCGACGCGGCGCCACATACGGTGGCCATATTGATTGGGCGACGCGATCGATCAATTTGGCCTCTTTGCGTACAGTCGCGTCGCTCGGTGTCGTAAGTATAAACGTGGGGGCCTGTTCATACTTCGCGACAGTAGCGACAAGAGCGCATCGTGCGCAGCACGCGGAATTATGAAAAGGCGACATCAGCGACTGGGCCGACTAGAGCGACAAGAGCGACAAGAGCGACTGGAATGACGGCGCCGGCGCTCGAGTATGAACACTTTTCGGCGGCACGCGCTCGGTTTTAATCGATATGCAGGTACGGACGACGAATCGCTCTCGTCGCGAAGTATGAACAGATTCTTACGTTTTCATAGTGCAATTCCATTGCAACTAGCTCTGCAAGGGCTAAAATCCCAGCTGACAGGAGGAGTGCCCAGAACTAAGCAAGGGATAGAACTCAAAGACGCGGTTCATTTAACTTACCTGGTACTAAGCGCGCTGGTGCTCGCTGCACACCGGCAAGGAATCTTAAAACGAATAAGTTAGATCAGTCAGACCGTCAAATTCCTTCGCTTGCCTAGTTCTGTGCTCTAGAAACCTTGTGTATGTAGTGCTCCGCGACCATGTGCAATCTCGGAGCGGGCACCAACCCACTAAGTAGCACATACCCATCCTAAGGTGCTTGTTGCGACGATCCGGGCACAAGAAAGCCAATTACAGGGAAATCCGGCACTATTGCACTTTCCGGACTCCGGAGGTCGAGGAGAGATCGAAAAAAATTTCGCCCGAACTTCGCCCAGGGAGGTTATTTGGGGTGCTGATCACGAATCTGACAACCGATTTTGAAATTTTGGCCGATTACGGTAGGTTACGGTAGGTACGGGTGACTAAGGCTGTCGAGGTCATAATCACCGATTTGGCCCAAACTGCGCTTAGGGGTTATTTGAGGTGCTGATTCACGAATATGACATCTGTTTTTCGTTTTACGCTAGAGTACAGTAGGTTACGGTAGGTACCGGTGACTAAGATATGGCCACCATTTTTGCCCAAACCTCGGCTACAGGGGTTATATCTAGGGTGCTACAGTAGTGGCATAGGATGCAAACGGTTCCGTAGCGATCGCCTGAAGGATGGTTTTTCAGAAATTCTAAAGCGTTCCTTACTGGGTGAAATTCGGGCGAAATTGGTGGCCATATCTTAGTCACCGGCACCTACCGTAGCCTACTGTACTCCGGCGTAAAACGAAAAACGTATGTCACATTCGTGATCAGCACCCCAAATAACCTCCCTGGGAGGTTTGGGCGAAATCGGTGATTATGACCTCGACAGCCTTAGTCACCGGCACCTACCGTAGCCTACTGTACTCCGGCGTAAAACGAAAAACGGGTGTCAGATTCATGATCAGCACCCAAAATAACACTCCTAGGCGAAGTTTGAGAGGGGGATGCGCCCTCAACCTGCCCATGACTGATAGGTTAACCCTCTTCAAATTCTCAGGATATTGTGAAGGACTAATAGATGAACCCCGCTCCAAAACTGTGTCGAAAAAAGTTAGACAGCGCCCGTTTTTGATAAAACTGGCCGGCAGGAAACAGAGGCTAGAGAACAACCCAATCTATCTATAGATTAGCCAACCCTGGTTTTGCTAATCTAACCGACCCGTTTTCAGATAACTTGCCGGTTACAGCGGCGCAAACCTGCTCAGGGCCTGTTCATACTTCGCGACAAGAGCGACTGGGGCGACGGATGTAGTGTGGTGTACGTAAATAATTACGCATTTCACACTACATTCGTCTCGGACGGAGTGTGGAGTACGCAATTATTTACGTACATCACACTACATCCGTCGCCCCAGTCGCTTTTGTCGCGAAGTATGAATAGGCCCTTAGTATCCATATTTATTAACAGAAGAAGCACACTAGCCTTCCCAAATATTTCAGAACTACACTCTTTTTCTTAAATGGTGAAGGCCCCATGAAGCACTTATACTGAAGTGGGAAATCGATGCAGCATCACATCGATCTACCACTTCAGCATAAATGCATCAGCATCTCTATCAGTGTGGAATCTTCCGTCAAAGCGTGTAATGTCAGCTCGACTGACAAGTGTCTCCGTTCATAAATTATCTAAACCGTCCAGTCTAAATAGACTTCCCACAGTTAGAACCGCGTAAAAAGAGATTTAGGCGCAATGATACGACGGAGGGGGCAGCCCATGGGCTTCGGCCGACTTAAGCGTAGCAGTCGGATACGGTGACGTGAAATTTTCCACATTGTACGCGAAC
Source organism: Heligmosomoides polygyrus bakeri (assembly GCA_947359475.1). Taxonomy (NCBI): domain Eukaryota; kingdom Metazoa; phylum Nematoda; class Chromadorea; order Rhabditida; family Heligmosomidae; genus Heligmosomoides; species Heligmosomoides polygyrus. Next base: position 105,193,558 of record OX375866.1, read on the forward strand.
TGACGCGTACATACGTGTAATGCAAGTTGCAGCAAGAGGGTCGTGTAAAAACTCGTTCAACTGTGGGTTGGCCCCCTCATAGTAGCATTGTGCCGAAATTTTAAGATCTTCGACAGTAATTTAAAGAACCGGACGCAAGACGAGCATCTTACAGCCAGTAGGAAGGACGTGACCACCAAACGAACACTTTTCCGTATGGAAGAACGAGAACGAAAATCCGTCAAAAAGCTCACGCAGCGACCGCTTCGCAGCCGCGGGTGTCTGTTTCGTTTTCAGTGCGTTTGGAGCAGGTTAGTTGAATGGAGCGCATGTGTCACGTCCGTGCCCCACCGTCATCATTCGTTGCGTAAAATTTCATTTCGTGGTTGATCACTCTTTAACTGTCCTTGTGCTCATTGATTTCAATCTACTGGGGATCATAAATTGTTTTCTATCAAATCTGCGATCTGTAAGAGCAGAGGAGAGCTTCAACAAATTCCAGAAACCGGATGTCATCCGAAACGTCAGCCACGAACACTCCAGACGTGGAGATGGCCTCGTTGAAGTGCATGGGCTCTGGCAATAACGCTAGCTTAGCTCCTCAACCGACGGAAGCGCGACCATTTGTTTTAAAGGTACGTCATTTGTTTCTTAGAAGCCTCAAACTTTTTTTACCCAGATTCTGTCACGCAGTGCTGCCATTTCACCATATTCTTACCTCGTTTTAAACACAAATAGAGAAATGGTGTGCTTATGTTTAGATTGCCCATCACTAGCCCACGAGCCCTCAATTCTCCGACACTTTCTTAGCTGCGTAGGGCAGTCTGGGCGTGGTTTTTACTCACCGATACACTTGCAACCGGAAAACACCCGTCCGAGTTGTCCGGTGCGCAACGTCCATAGCCTCGCGATCCAAACCTGGTTTTTATTAGCCATGGAGTGTTTTTTACTACAAGCTCTATACGTTGGAGCCAGAGATGAGGGACATTAGCAACCTCTATGGGATTTTCCGTCCATCAGAAGCTCACAAGAACGGAGGCTGCGGACGGTTGACATTGGGTCTACCGTAATCTTAACGTGCGTTTCTTTGTGTCTGGTGCAGTCACGGAGGACGTCCGAAGATGAAGGAAGTGGACCGTTAGGAAGTGAAGCGAACGTGAGCGAGAGTGGAAACGAAGCATCACACATAATTTGTCTCCAGATTTCGACTTCCTAAGCGGGTTTTAGTTTGGAAGTAAACCTAGATGAGTGGAAACGAAGCATCACACGTCATTTGTCTCCAGAATTCGACTTCCTAAAAGGCTTTTAGCTATGAAGTGAACCTAGAAGAGTGGAAACGAATCATTACACGTCAGTTATCTCCAGAGTTCGACTTCTTAGGTGGTTTTTAGTTTGGAAGTAAACCTAGATGAGTGGGATCGGAGCATCACGCACCATTTATTTGCCTTTTTTACGTTGTTTTGTTTCTGATTACGTTTTGACTTCTTCAGTCTGGGTTTATCTAGAAAATGACCCTAGATGCTTTGAGATTAGGTATTTTACATGTTTCCAAACGTAGTAGTGTGCTCGTGGGGTAATGTGTATGTCGTCTTATATAGCGAGTGCAGAACCAGGCAAGGGAAAGGACTCCGGGGCATGGTGTATCCATGCTGCTCGTGTGGAAGCTGCTCTCGTCGCTCAAGGGAGTTCACAGCTGCGGTTTTGTTAGAAATTGATTAGAAGTGGATTACTGTTTCCTCAGTTGAACTTCTTCGAGCGGAGTTTGACTAGGAAATGACTCTAGATGTTCTCTAAAATGCTCGTGGTGGTGACATGGCAGTTTAACCTCGTACACATTATAGGAAAGAATCCTGGTTTAACAGAAGATTGAAGCCATCTGTATTGTGTACCACAGATTTCGGGCATGCAGTTTTATTGATGACGTCATGTGCTAGCCTTGTGAAGCCGTTGCGTGCGATTCACGTCCAAACTAAAAACGACTTAGCGAGACCAATCTTGAGACAAGTGATTTTTTGCCATCCATTTGCATGTATGGTCAATGGAACTCCGTTTTGTTTTCTTAGCGGAAACGGAAACGGACTACCGAATGCTTGTGCTTTGATTTTCATTATAACTGGAGCAGTTATTGTTACAATTACGGTGATCTGTATGTGCGGAGTTGTTACTGCTATAATTACAATGACCTGTATTTGCAATTCGACTACATTACGTGTATCGGCATCTCTCTCAGAAAGGGAGAGGTCTAACACCGATATTTCCGACACCAGCTCCTCATCCAGTTGTCTACTTGCCGACAGTTTTCGACAACATGCCTAATCGCAGTGAATCCGACAAAAAAAAAACGACGAAATGCAATAGACAAGTGATGTGTGGTGCTTCGTTTCCACTCTTCTAGGTTCACTTCACAACTAACAGCCACTTAGGAAATCGAATTCTGGAGACGAGTGATGTGTGATGCTTCGTTCCACTTCATCCAGGTTCATTTCCAAACTAAAAACCGCTTAAAAAGTCGAATTCTTAAGATAAATTATGTGCGATGCTTCGTTTCGATTAATCTAGGTTCACTTCCTTGTTAAAAATCAATTACGTAGTCGAATTCTGGAAACAAATTATGTGTGATGCAATGTTTCGACTCATGTAACAAGTTGTAAGTTCACTTCCTTTGGGCGTCATTTTAGGACGTCCTCCGTGATTGCACCAGACACAAGGAAACGCACATGAAGATTACGGTAGACCCGATGTCCTCCGTTCTTGTTCAGAAGCTCAACCCCTCCCCTCCCCCCTCCCCCCTCCGATCCCATTTGCGCCGGACAAGCACGCTAATATCACTAGCTGCAGCGCCTGATTAGCAGAGGGATAAGCAACCACGTGGTCCCGTAACGATTTCCCTGAATTTCACTTCGAAACCACGGTGGACAACTCAGACGTTTTTTTTTTCGGTTGTGTGGTTTTTATTTGAGACTGCGGCCACCACATGAGGGTTGTGCAATGTTATGCATCTTTGTGCGCACTCAGACTAATCTATGTAAAAGGGTCGATCCTAACTGGAGAGGACACCGAGCGAACGATAAGCTCTGCTTATTGGCCACTTCCCTGCTTACAGTTCCGCAGAGAAACATGGCGAGGCGGACAACCCCAAATCTCACAGCTGATCATCGGGGAGATATGAGGGAAATCAGGAACTTGATGGCCTCAGGAGCTATCAAAGTAGGCGTTAGTGATAAGGAAGGCGAGTTTGTGGTGCTGCCAGGAGAACTGGATAGGAGTATTACAATACTTCACCTCTAGGACAGCACCGTCTACTGTCAGTTCATTCTTGAAGAATTCAGTAGACAGTTCCGCCGTCTAAACCAAAAGTGGGTTGAGGTTTCAAAATCAGCAAACCTTCCTAGAAACATCACAGCGCGGCTAAAGTATGAGCATCCCGTCTGCCCGACCTTGTATGTCCTTGTGAAGAGCCATAGGTTGCCATCGGGGCTCGATTCGTCAACGATACCGTTAGTATCATCTCACCGCGGATGTACCATACCGGCTTACGTAGTATGTGATACAGAGAGATACAGAAATACAGACTCGACGACCGATATATCGTTACCGGCCAGTAAGAGGTTGGTGAATCTGGCCTCTGGAAGGGCAGTGTGAATGCAAGACGTTCCACGTTGCGCCACATCAGTCGGTAAAGGAGTTTCACCGACGCTATACGGGTTGAGTATCTCACTCCTACAAGGAAAGATTCCCAACACAAGGTGAGCCGACAAGTCACTGGCTGCCGTTGCTCAACGTGGAAGTTCGTCTCTCTAGGGACACCTTCCAAACTAGGTGGTAACGGAAGCCCAGCAAAAAGAACATTATTGGGCGGTATCGTTCCGCACACCTTTACAGTACTAACAAGGTAGGTCCATGAACTTCCCCCAAAGATTCTCAACGCGACCTATATGGTCTTGTAGAGCATCGGACGAGGATCACAGAGCTGTGCTTCGTTTTTGCTACGGGCCACTAGGTGGTGCGAAAATGGCAAAAAATTGTACCGCTTCAGGGCGGGCTGACCAGGCAAAAGTGACACCTGGAATGGCCTTGTCGTGCTCAGAGCTTAATATAGAAAACGTTTGGAGCCCAAATTAAAGTTTGATTATAGCAAAATGATAATTTCCTACGTTTCCTAGACGAAGCTGCAATGTGAATGGTTGGCCGAGTGGATAGCTGGGAGAATTTACGGGAGGAGGGTTGAGGGTTCGATTCCTTGGGAGGGCAGAGGTCGAGGAGAGGTCGAAGGAAAAAATTCGCCCAAACATCGCCCACAGGGGTTATTTGGGTTGCCGATCACGGATGTGATACCTGTGTTCAAAACTTCGGTATGTTACGGCAGGTTACGGTAGATATTAGTGAGTAAAGGTGTTGAAGTTAATGGGATCGCTTCCTTCTCCAATGTGGTCAGACTTATTTTCCAAGCTTTGACTTCAACCTTTGATGGAAAGTAGTGCGAGCAAAGTGATAATTTAGAAAAAGAGTGACAGATTCGTGATCAACAGCTTAAATAATTTCCATAGGCGATGTCTGGGCGAAATCGGTAGGCATGACTTCGTCACCGTTATTATCCACCCTATCCTACGGTAGCCTACCACAGCCAAAATGTGCTCTTCAGTTACAAAAATGGGAGCAGACCGCGGAACAAATACCGTAACCTTCTCTGGAATCGAACCCTAGACCCCCTTCCGCAAGTTCGCATTGCATAGACTCTACCATCCAGTCGCTACCGCCACCGCTGAATCACTTGAATGTACACTGCAGCTTCATCTAGAAAACGTAGGAAATTATCAACATACTCTATAATAACGCACTAAGCGATGAGTCATCCTATCGATCGGCGCCGCCGCAGAAATTAGCGGGGGGAAAATTGGGAGGGAAATTACGACTCGAAAATAGCGAAAAATACAACTTCGGCCCTGGGACAATCGAGGTCGCTGAACGCGAATCTGAAGTTCGTTTTTGAAGTATCGATCGCCATCAATCGATATTGATCAAATTACGGTTGGGGAAAATAGCGGAAAGTACCCAGATGTCTTCCACCTGCCTGAAAACTTTAGCCCTGGGGTAATCGCGGTCTCTGAACACGAATCTGAAGTTCGTTTTCGAAGTATTGATCGCCATCAATCGATATTGATCAAATTACGGTGGGGGAAAATAGCGGAAAGTACCCAGATGCCTTCTACGTGCCAGGGGATTCAGAAGACGTGCCGAAGACGTCGTCCGCTAAGGGGAGATCATTGAGGGGACCAGTACCAGTAACGGGAGATCGTTCCACTAAGGAAGGTCATACTATATACTGTACGTACTGCGAGCCTTTTGTACTCCTAGGTAGGGAAAAAGCTGTGCAAGTAGAGCAGCTAACTTGATGTGATTCTCCTTAGCTTAGTGATACTGCAACATCGCGCGAAGTGCGAGGAACGCCGATAGGCATGACGGAGCACTTGTATTACTATAATCAAACGTTAATTGGAGCTCCAAACCTTTTATAAGTTAAGTTCACAGCACGACAAGGCCATTCCAGGTGTCACTATCAGAGCTCCCAACTCCCATCGCTTACCGCTCTCACTACAGCTCAATAGCACGGCCAGCTTACAGTCAATCCAGCGAACTTCGACATGTCTGAATTTGTTCAGGAGTTTCACTTTGTGATTTTGACACCACACATTCGCAGCATTTCGAGCTCCTAATGACCCTGTGGCCAGATTCATCAACGACTTACAGAGATTTAAAGGAGAAATTACAGCCGAAATCTCTGATAACGCCAACATTTCACCATATCGCCTGTTGATAAGCCGCGTTGATTCGCGTTTTTTTTTCTCAGGAAGTTCGGCTGTAATTTCTCCGTTAAATCTCTGTAAGTCGTTGATGAATCCGACCCCTGGTCCCCACTTGAAGTTTCGTGGGAACCCTTCCCTGTTCAGTAATGCCCTGTCTTTAATTAGGCAGTAGAAATGAAATTATATAGATGCGAACCAACGGATGAGGTCCTCTGCAATGAGAAGATCCTTAGGGCCTGTTTATACTTCGCGACAAGAGCGACTGGGGCGACAGACATAGTGTGGTGTGCGTAAATAATTGCGTACTTCACACTCCGTCCGTGACGAACGTAGTGTGAAATGCGAAACTATTTACGTACACCACACTACTTCCGTCGCCCCAGTCGCTCCAGTCGCTCTTGTCGCTTTTGTCGCTCTTGTCGCACTTGTCGCGAAGTATGAACAGGTCCTTAGCCAAACAGCCTATTCTTTTTCAGAAATGGAACGCCTTAGCCACTTGGGCCTGGGACGTCGACTGCGACACGTGTGCCATATGTCGCGTGCAGCTGATGGAGGAATGTCTCCGATGTCAGGCGGATGCGTCGAGTACGGACTGTGTGGTGGTTTGGGGCGACTGTAACCATGCGTTCCATAACTGTTGCATGAGTCAGTGGGTACGTCAGAACAACCGATGCCCGCTTTGCCAACAGGACTGGATAGTGCAGCGGGTTGGACGGTGAGAAGTGTTCTGTCGCATTCTGAATGATTTCTGATAATGTGTGTCTTACTTAAGTTGTTTATAGCGTGTATATAAATTGTCTGCCTTCCTTTCTGTCAATGTTTATCAGTAAACCAAGCACAGCGTTCTCCTGAGCAGCGGACTCCACGGTTCAACTAAAAGTGAACTTCTCGGAAACGAAGTGGGTTCTGCTCCCTATGCGGTCAACGCAACCGCTTCACAAGTGCTTCCCGTTCTTCGTCGTACGATGCAGGGCGCGAGCTCAGTTCCGCAGTCGATTTGAGAGTGGCGACGACGAACGGGTTCCGCAGAATACCGTAACGTTCATAGTTCCAGTTTCGGTCCTTAATGAGAACACTGAACATTAGGAGAATCATACAGTTTAAAGGATTTCGGAAGCGAGTGGTACTCTGGAGACTTGATATTACCGTCTGATGAATGAGCATTTGGCCGGTGTCAAACATGACAATGTCAGTGAAATAGTAGTCGTTGACGCCGTAGACTTCTATCCATTGCCAGTTTGTTGTGTCCAATATACCAAGCCTGAAACAGCCGTTCAGTCAACAGCAATAAATTCTGTTCACGGACTGCGTTCTAAAGTTTGTTGGGAAACCGCGACTGTTGTAAATGGAAATGGAACGGTGGGATCTCTCTTAGGTTAGTCTTCAAAGACAGAGTTTACACGAAAAAACCCCTTGTCGAAGTCTCACAACCAATACCCGTAGCATGGCAGAAATAGAAGGAAGAACAGCTGCTAGAGGGATGTTTAATTACGATTATCCCCTTACGCCACGGAGGACTCGAACCCGCACCCATTGCTTTCCGGGCAGGATGCTATCTATCACGGTCTGTTCATACTTCGCGATAAGAGCGACTCGTCGCCCGTGCAAAACATGCATATCGATTAAAACCGAACGCGGACCGCCCAAAGTGTTCATACTCCAGCGCCGGCACTATCGCTCCTGTTAGTCGCTCATGTTGTTCTTGTCGCCTGTCCATACTTGCCGGTTCTGCGCACGCCACGTACGTTGCGCACGCCACGCACGCCATGCTCTTTCGCCTGTGCAAAACATGCAAATCGATTAAAACCGGGCGCGCTGCTGAAAAGTGTTCATATCCGAGCGCCGGCGCTGTCGCTCCAGTCGCTTCAGTCGCTGCTGTCGCGAAGTATGAACGGGCCCTTAGTCCATCAGCGGCATTTCATCGAACACAACATGAAAGATATCGTCGTGACCTTTCAGGTCAGGCCGTGATATCGGGATGAGCCGGCCGCTGACACGGAACTGTTTAAGCTGAAGCCCTAATAAAGACGATGTTCGACATACTCAGGGCCTGTTCACACTTCGCGACAGCAGCGATAACAGCGCAGCACGCGGAAGTATGAACAGGCGACAGCAGCGACTGGACCGACAAGAGCGGCTGGAGCGACAACGCCGGCGCTTGAGTATGAACACTTTTCGACGGCGCGCGCTCGGTTTTAATCGATATGCATGTTTTGCATAGGCGACATGTCGCTCTTGTCGCGAAGTATAAACAGGCCCTCAGTTTGACCGATCCCATGCTAATATCAGCGATCAGCTCATACCGATATCACGGGTGAGTGGTGAAAGCTGACAAGGATATCACGGATGTTGTGTTGGGTCAAATAGGGCTGGTGGTGTAACGGGCTATCGTCCTGTCCAGAAAGCAGAGGGCACGGGTTCGAGTCCCGTCTAGTCGAAAAAAGTAAAAAAAATCTAGCCCTAGCGGTAATGAAGCCTCATTATGAACCACTATCGTCATTGAAGATAATTATATGCCTCCGGAGTTGGAGAAAGAAAAATCGGGTAGGAGAATAACTACTGGAATGTATTAGCTGCCTCCATATGCCCTGTATAGGTCAGTCATCGAAGTGCTGAGCCATCAAATTAAGATGATTCATAAGAAAAATCTCCACGATCATTCAGAGATTCGCCATTGCAGGAGATGCAGCAAGCTATGATAGTCATAAAAAGCGAACTCTGTTGTATACAACGATTTAGGAATAAGTTCGATCTCCACAAGTGTTTCAGATTTTATTCCATTTCGCTTGGCTAGGAGGACCTTTACCCTGAGTAACTCGATTCATATTGAAGCATGTTTTAAGTTTTAGACGGATCGACGTTATATCATCGAAAGACTCACTTCGCCGCTGGATTGTACATGAGCCTGCTTCTTACAGATGTAATCGCCAGGGCAATATGAAGGAAAATCGGTGCGATCCTGGAACAAATTCTGAGAGTGCCTAAAACACCATGCTTCACCGCATAATCCAGTCTGGACTAACCATGCGAGATTGTCGGCCGTAAAGTAGAACGCGTGCCATAGTTGCCGCGTCACCCGCTGAAGGAATCGTGCCAGGTACGCCTGGTAGCTATCAGCCGGACGTGCGTACGTAGTTAGTAGAGTTATCTGTAAGCTATCGAACCGTCGAGTGGAACCAAAGGGATCTACGCTTCGAAGAGGGCTTGTCAACGTTACCGAATTCAGATGACTGGCTTAGGTTCAGTTAATGTGCGATTATAATAAGCAGATATAATTGATAGAACCTATGATGTCAATAGGGCGCGTGTAGCGCAGTCGGAGGAGGTGCCGGCTGTCGCGTGCGCCCGACACCAGGTTCCTGGTTCGGATTTCCCGCCCACGCCAACCAAGCCTTCCTAAACTGAGCCAAACTTTGATGTTGGCCAAAAGGCCGAGAACCGAACCTTCCATTCCCCCGGGGCCGGTGAATTATTACGGATAAAGCGCTGACGTGTCCATTGGCTGGCCACCGCAAGTCATTGTATGGCCAAATTCGCATTCGAATTACCACCTTCACGACATCCTGTAGAAGTAGAACGCGTGGCGCATCCCAAAAAAGGGATTGAATAACTTTGACCTTTATCCTTTATCCTTATGATGTCGTTTGGGCTCGTACTAGCGAAGCAGGAGGAGACGCTACCTGTTGTGCTCTCTCTTAAGCAATATTCTTTATTAAAGTCCCGCCCAGGCCAACCAAATTTTTCATCATTGCTAATTGAATTTTCAATTTTTTTATTTCTTATTTCAATTTTTCATCACGCGTAATTGCTACTTCGTCTGTCTGGAAAGGACAGGAACTCCGACCTATTCATCGGCTGGCCACTGCAAGTCATTGTACTGGTCGCATTCACACTGCCACCGCGATATCATGTAGAAGTAGGATGCGTGGCGCATACCACACGGGCCAACCTTTATCTTTTGTCCTTTATCATGTTGTTTTTATTAAGGAGGGTTATGTAGCGAACGATTATGTCTTAATGGACAACACAGTTTTATGACTTTTTCTGCTGCATTTGATTTCCTATTCACCTGATTTTTGATTCATTGATAAGGAACTGCATTCTTGTTGATTTCTCCATAACCAGTCGTTCGGCGGCCTAGCGGCCGCCTACGACTGGTTGGGGGCTTCGCCCCCAAACCCCGAGAATAGGACGCAATGGCCGCTACAGGTTTCCTACTCTTTCCTAGGCCTTCTGACCATTATGTTAATCGAGATGGATCGGCTGATCTTCCTCAACGTGATCCTCAAAAAATCGATAATATCGATCGATATCGATTGGTCGACTTCAGATTCGTGTTCAGCGACCTCGATTACCCCCAGGGCCGAAGTTTCGTGCCGCTTGAACGTCATCCTCAAAAAATCGATAATATCGATCGATATCGATTGGTCGACTTCAGATTCGTGTTCAGCGACCTCGATTACCCCCAGGGCCGAAGTTTCGTGCCGCTTGAACGCCATCTTCAAAAAATCGATAATATCGATCGATATCGATTGATCCGACTTCAGATTCGTGTTCAGCGACCTCGATTACCCCCAGGGCCGAAGTTTCGTGCCGCTTGAACGTCATCCTCAAAAAATCGATAATATCGATCGATATCGATTGGTCGACTTCAGATTCGTGTTCAGCGACCTCGGTTACCCCCAGGGCCGAAGTTTCGTGCCGCTTGAACGCCATCCTCAAAAAATCGATAATATCGATCGATATCGATTGGTCGACTTCAGATTCGTGTTCAGCGACCTCGGTTACCCCCAGGGCCGAAGTTTCGTGCCGCTTGAACGCCATCCTCAAAAAATCGATAATATCGATCGATATCGATTGGTCGACTTCAGATTCGTGTTCAGCGACCTCGGTTACCCCCAGGGCCGAAGTTTCGTGCCGCTTGAACGCCATCCTCAAAAAATCGATAATATCGATCGATATCGATTGATCCGACTTCAGATTCGTGTTCAGCGACCTCGGTTACCCCCAGGGCCGAAGTTTCGTGCCGCTTGAACGCCATCCTCAAAAAATCGATAATATCGATCGATATCGATTGGTCGACTTCAGATTCGATTACCCCCAGGGCCGAAGTTTCGTGCCGCTTGAACGCCATCCTCAAAAAATCGATAATATCGATCGATATCGATTGGTCGACTTCAGATTCGATTACCCCCAGGGCCGAAGTTTCGTGCCGCTTGAACGCCATCCTCAAAAAATCGATAATATCGATCGATATCGATTGGTCGACTTCAGATTCGTGTTCAGCGACCTCGATTACCCCCAGGGCCGAAGTTTCGTGCCACTTGAACGACATCCACAAAAATTCGATAATATCGATCGATATCGATTGATCCGACTTCAGATTCGTGTTCAGCGACTTCGATTACCCCAGGGCTGAAGTTTCGCGCCGCCGACGTGTTCGGCACGTCTGCGGCTCGCCATGCACGGTTGCCGACGTGTTCAGCTGCCGCGCCCCAACTCAAGTGTGACGGACAGACACACGCACACACGCACACACGCACACACGCACACACGCACACACGCACACACACACGCTTGCTGCTTTATATATAGTAAGGATAATCGCTGTGAAAAAAGCGTAATCCCCTTTACTAATCAGGATACTATCTCAACGGTAGGTCGGAACGGCCCAAGTGTTGTATATGGGCAGAACCGCCTCTCCCTGGGAAGTAACAAACTGCAGGTATCTCGACCCCGATACAACTCTGCGCAGAGTTAGGGGCGACGGAAGTCGCCTGTTGGCGCCCTGTTGGTTCACGTGCTCCACAGCTGACGGGCTGCGCGAGATGAGGGCTCGTGTCGCGGCTCAGCGCAGTGCACAGGAGGCGTAGTAGGGAAGAGCGCGGGCTCGTGAACGAGGGGTGGGGGTTTGGATCCCGCAGACTGCGTTTGTCTTGCACTTCTGCAAAATCCATGTTTATCATATAGGTAATCCACCTAGGGGTACTATAGTGTGTTATAGAGCATGTTTACATATAACATATGCTTCAAACTACAGATTAGCTAAAATGTTCACTTCTATGTTTCACTTATTTTAAGCCTATTTTGTGTGAAGCTATAGTTATGTAACGATAGATATTTGGTGGCACTAGTAAAAAGTTCCGACTCCACCGACAAGACTTCGGTCAAAAAAATTTTCGCTGAAACTTTGTCTAGGGGGTTATTTGGGGTGATGATCACGAATCTGACATCCGTTTTTCCCGATTCGGTAGGAGACCACCCATACCGTTAACAAGGATGGTCCAGGCAGGGTCACCGATTTCGCTGAAACTTTGTCTAGGGGGGTTATTTGGGGTGCTGATCACGAATCTGACATCCGTTCTTCACGAATCTGTCTCTACCTGCCATCACCGGCAGAAACTTTAAGAATGTAATCCTGTGCCTTCCTGTAACTATATTATCCAGCCGAGTCGTGAAGAACGGATGTCAGATTCGTGATCAGCACCCCAAATAACCCCCCCCCCCCCCCCCTAAACGAAGTTTCAGCGAAATCGGTGACCCTGCCTGAACCACCCTTGTTAACGGTATGAGTGATATGTTATATGTAAACATGCTCAATAACACACTATAATACCCCTAGGTGGATTATGCACGATTTTTAGGGCGTCCTATGTAGGTCAGGAACGAGCTTTCGGAGAAAACCGATTTTGTTATAAACTGCAAATTCATTGGAGAGTGTTCAGTCTGATTTGAAGAATGTCCAGATTGACGTGAGAACGGTGTCTATCCTGTATCGTTATCAGATTACTAGGTTGCGAAATTTAGTCCTTTATGAGATCAAGCTATGTTTATCCAGTCTTGTTTTTGAAAGGGTGTGCTCTTCGATTCCAGGTACTAGTACGCTGCTGGTTTCCCTTCCAGCAGAAATTGAATATCCCTCAAATCAAAAAACTCTTCCAGATTGAGATGAACACTGTCTAAGGTTGAACTAAAACTTCGAAAGTCAAGTAAAATTTTTTTAAACAAAAAATTATTCCAATCTTTTTAGAGGGTGTTTAGTTCAATATGGAAGTCATTTTGATTTAGAAGAGTTCGCTTTGATTTCGAAAGTCATAGTCTAGCAATTTTTTGCCCTAGGAAAATATACTATAATTTTATTAGAAAATTTAAAATCTACCTGCCTCAAAAACGTAATACTGTGTGTGTAAATGTCCAAAACCATCTTTCTAATGGTGAGAAAAAGAAAGAATAAAGGGTAATCGAAACTTTTTTGGAATGCACCACGCATCCGACTTATATATACGGGATGTCGTTGGGGCAATTTGAATGCTTATTTGACTTGCATTGGAAAATGACTTGTGATGGCAAGCCGATGACCAAGTCAATGTTTCGCCCTTCTGGGTCAAGTCTGGTACCAATTCATTGACCCGGGAGTGATGGAGGGCTTGGCTGGTATGGGCGCAAAATCCGATCTAACTTTGCAAGAGTCTGGAATCGCTACAGCCGGCACCAGCTAAGAAGTTATATACATTCTCACGTCGAACTGGACACTTTTCACATCAAATTGGACACTCTTTTAAGCTAGCCTATGACTTTCGAAATCAAAGCGAACTCTTCCAAATTAAAATGAGTTTCTATATTCAACTGAATACTCTCTAAAAAGATTGGAATAATTTTTTATTCAGGAGAAATTTTACTTGATTTTTGATGGTTTATTTCACCTATCCAACAAGTGAACACATTGTCTGAAATTTTAAAATCCTCATTTTTTTTGAGGAAAAATAACAGTTTGTAGCTTGTTTCAAGAAGTAGGAGAGTGGCCATTTTATAGTGCTAAAAGAAGAGATTGCGCCACGCACTCTTCCAAGACGTCACAATTTTTAATCGATTGATAGAAAGATTGCTGTTTTCATGGAGTTTCACACCTGTAAACGATACAACAAAAGCAGTTGTAAAGAACACACATATCACGTGTTCTTTACAACTTTGATGCTTTATCCCAGCAGCATTTACACAATCAATTGAATAAAATTCGCGTCGAGTATTTCGAGCACATGGCGCAGTCTAATCCTTTAACACATTAAATGATTGCTGGTTGTTGCGCTTTAAAGCGAAATTCAATTTATTGGTTATTCTCTGACCATTGAAATTTTATAAAACTATTAAACTCATTCAAGCACCTGAACTAAAAACTTTCAAAAAAAGTTTTGCCAAATTTTCTTTGAGCAAAAATTAATCTAACCATCTCGGAGTGTCTGTAGTTTAACGTTTAAGATGCTGGTTTCGATTTGCAAGACGTTCAATTTGATTTCAAATTTCTTAGCCTAGCTTAGGAGAGTGTACTATTTATTTTTTTATTTACATATTTGCACAAAATGGAGGGCATAGAGTTGGCCTGCTAATGCGTACTCAGCAAATTAGACAACTAACACGTAAAAAGAAAACTCAAAGGAAACTCTAAAAATAAGATCAAGAACAACTATTACAACTGATTTTCGGTGAGATAAGAAAGTTCTAGAAAAAAAGGCAGGAAAATTTGATGTGAAAAGTGTCCAATTCGACGTAAAAATGGCAAATCTGTATCTGGCACTCCAGATAGTAGACATGGATCGGACGCCGATTCGGATAATTCGGATACGCCAATTTTTTCAAACCCCGGTTGAACGGATGCTGTGAACAATGGTATTTTTGAAAAGCCTGGATCTTCGCATGAGGCGATTTTCGCCAGACCAGATTTTCGAATAGTTCAGAAAACTGATTTTGATCAGCAATCTGGTGTCCAGTCCGATCCAGATATCCGATATGAGATTCGAAGAGAAATCAATTATTCGGATTATACTAAATTTCGTTCTTCTTAAACATTCTCTTCCTTGAATCATCCTAGAATCCGGAGCTTTTCGAGAATGTCATTATTTGCATAGTACTTTTTAACCGGACTTGAACAAAAAATGACGGATCCGAGTTGTTCAAATCGGCGTTGGATCCGATGTCTACCAGATAGGCGACAGCAATGCCTATTGTTTACACGCACTACGAGCGTCGTAAGGTATGTCTCACTATCAGAAGGCCGTTGTGCTTCAGCAAGAATCAGCAAGAGCTACCTGTCCACTGGCACCGTGCAGTGCTTTGCTGTCAATCGGCATCTGATCGTAGGCGTCTCGTGGAAAGCCAGTGTTGGTGTCAGCGGAGCATACTACGCGTCGCCAGTCACCAGTGCTGAAACGATGGGATTCGGACACCAGAAGTAACTCAATGAAATCCGCAACAGAATGACCCACTTGATATTGACAATGACGACTGTGAAGGGGTCGGGGCAGATTCCATGTCCGCGATCGAGAAAGAACGCAATTTCGGCGACGTTGATGAACTGAGGCGATTCCCAACGCGAAAGAGCGACTCCGTGTTCGAGCTGGATCTGGGTATTCACCTGAAGACGCGCATCTGGCAAACCGCATCCGCAATACATGCGTAAGACACATTTTCAGCCAATTCTTGACTTTATGGGGAGTTTGGACGGCATCTACAGCATTTCATGAAAGGGCACACGTAACAAGTCAGTGAAGTATTTGACTGCTACCAACGGGTCGAAACGTACACCTTCACAGATGCTGCTCACAGCCATTGACTCACCAGCTGGATGAATCTCGATATGTTCCGGTCAGAGCGCGTCGACCACGGCTGTTTTGGGATGAGATGGCAGCAGAAGGCCGATGCTGGTCCTCCTGAAGGGAAATCTCTCAGAATACGTTTTTTTGTGCTCTGGTGAGAGCGACACCTTAGAAAGCTGACCAGTCAGCTGCCGGCTGTTATTCGGCGGTGCGAAGACGACGCATTCCATCTCACCGACAACGCAGTGGACGAAGAAGAACGCGACGTTAGTTGGCGCACAGTAGGTGCGCTCGATGAAGTGCGCTCCGGTGAACGACTCGGAGTCCAGCTGGAACTGTTGAAGTACCCAAGCGATTGGGGAAAACAACAGAAATCGGAAAACATTGATTTGATGGGAAGGGTATCCCTCACCAGAGAAGGGTTTCAACCGCCCATGAAGCATTGAAAGGAAGCCTAGGTAGCTGGATGGAGTTTAAACTCCTGATTACAACAGTCTGGCTCAAAATTGCAAAATCCACTTCATGAATGAGTTCTAGCCAGTTCAAGTTTACCGTTTCGACTGTTCGCTGGCTACGTGACTGCTTGCTGAGCTGTTTATCAGCAGACTCCCAGCGATCGGAGTGGTTTAGTGGTAAGCTTCCCTATTCATAAGAGATTGGTCGTGGGTTCAGTTCCCTCAGCCTCCTCGTTTTTGCATGTTGTGGTCTAACTTCGGTAATACCTTGCCCTCATATACAATGCATATTTCAGTAAACACATGCTAACAGCAACTACCATATGCTTTGTTAAAGTCGAACTGATGCCAACGCCGACTAAAAAGGTGCTCTAGTTAGAATTTTGTGTCAGAAAATGAAGAAAGTCAAAAGCAGATACTAATTAGTAATCAGCACCCCATGTAACTTCGTATATCCTACTATATATAAAGGAGCAGGCGTGTATGTATGTGTGTGTGTGTGCGTGTGTGTTTCCGTCCGTCACAATTGGAGTGCGGGCACTGCGTAGTGGCACAACACAGTGGCCGAACACGTCGGCAACCCTGCATGGCGAGCCGGAGACGTGCCGAACACCTCGGCAACCATGCATGGCAAGCCGTAGACGTGCCAAACACGTCTGCAACCGTGCATGGCGAGCCGTAGACGTGCCGAACACGTCGGCAACCGTGCCTGGGCATTTAGATGATCATCGACGGGAGGGGTTTTGG